>JAVTVJ010000233.1:1200000-2400000 GCA_034509425.1 Eopsaltria australis
GTGTGGCATGAAAATGCCTGGTTGTATGCAACTCAGTTAAGTTCTAGTTTCACACAAAATGAAGCTTTTCTACTAAAACACTGTACGGAACCAAGACATTCTGTTTTCTGGTATAATAATCCACTTTCCATTTTCTACTTAGTAATAGAATAAAAAAATTCAAAATTGTGAGGGAGAGTACTGCATCTTAAACAAGGGCATGCAGCTAGAGTATCTTTTGTAATGGAAAAAGCCAACATGCAGGCAACCAGCAGCAGGATGGGGCCAGAAGCAACATGCAACAAGTACTCGGAGGAACCAGATGCAATAAGGCTTTGAGCAATCTTCCAGGTAAGAGCCTGGCAAAACATTAGTAATGGCCTCTAAGCCAGCACCAAATCTGTGTCTGCCTCTGAGGATGCTAGAAGGGAGGCAAAGGAAAAATAGTTGTCTCCAGTTGCCATAGATTATTTCTGCAGATGATGCACAGAATGCAAAGAACAGAGTGTCAGGGCTGTATGATGCTGCAGTGGAATGGAAGGGACAGAAAGCTGCAGCAACAGAACTTGGGCTCCTTTGGGATATGTGAACACAAGGATGCTCTGAACTGGGACAATCCTTTTGAGGATACAAAGAAATTAACATTACTAACCTGTAGAAAGCAGCTGGTTCTGCATTGACACGAATCTGCATGTGCTTGAACCTGTACAAACATCATAATTGTACACAAATGATCAGTGAATTATGTAGCCAAAACCAATCCTAGAGGAAACTTGTCTTGCATGTTAGAGCAGTGATCTGAGGCATCTCTTGACAGAAATACTCAACAGGCTCAGAGACCAAGGCTTAACACAAGGTGCCGTCATTCAGGGCCAGCTCAGTGGTGCGTTTGTTTGATATCCTGCTCACTGTGCACATCTTCTCAGCCCTTGGGCTTACTGTTTGCTGCTAGTCCAGCATCTCCACCATACAAAATCACCACAGCCAACTGCCCTGGGTTGGGCTCCCTGTGCCAGAACAGCTTATGCTGCTGTCCCTGGGGCTCAGGGAAAGCTACAAAGCCCTTGCTACACATGAAGCCAACCCTGCAAGCAAAGGAGAGGAGGTGAGTTACAGAGCATATGGAAAGACTAGGCTGTTTTAGGAACCCAGTGAAGGCAGTGGTGAAGCAGAAACCTGGTTTCTGTCAGTAGATGCAGTTCACTAAGCATGCATCTGCACCCAAGGAAGCTCCATGTGCAGTTTTCTTCAACACATCCCTAGCAGAAGCACCAGCAATGAGCAGGCAAACAGCTTGACGACTGAGCTGTGAGACTGAACCAAGGGCATTGCCTGCCATGACAGAAGGCTGTGTATGGTTGGCAGGGCCTCAGTACACTGACTTTGAGGCACCACTGCACAGGTAGCCTTCTCTGAGTGTGGGGAAAGTCACATACAAGAGAAGTAGTTACATACACATCACTGAATGGGGACAAAAAAGCACAGGAGCTGCCAACATGCAGTGAAAACACAGCTCTGCTGGGACTCACCTGAAATCCCCCTCCAGTTTTTCCTGCTGCACAAGTTTAGACACAATCGGGCTCATCAACACTTTGTTAATCATTGTCCCAATGATGAAATACCCAAAGATGCTCACTGGGCCTAGCCAGCCTGTGCTACAGAAGGGAAAGAGAAATCAGCTAATAATCCAAGGAAAAGGACACTCCTGCACCATTAGGCTCAAGCTATCAGAACCCTCAGCTGTCACCTCTCTTGGCTTTCACAGAAGTTTGGGGGACAACACTGCACATCCCAGCACCCCCAAGGCAGAGTTCTCTTTGGAGTGTAGAGACCACTCATCCATGTGTGCAAATATCCATCTAGGGAGTTGTAACGTGGGTGGCAGACTCCAAAAAAAGAACACAGAAAAGAGGTGTGCAAGCAGGCCCAGGATACATCCTCACCTGTGAAAGCACTGGTATGTGTAGTAGGCCAGTGTGAAGGGTGAGATGACAAGCTTGCTGGCCATGGAGCTGAGCTGCTTGCAGAACCTCTCCACATCCTGGCTGATGCGCTGGTCCCTGCTCAACACAAAGAGCCATTGACACCGTTACAGCTCAGATGTGAGAGCCAGTACTAAATCCCTGACAGGGCAAAAATCAGGCTGTGTCATTGCATGTACATAGGACAGGGTGCAGGAGTTACACTTGGGGTAACTAGGAAGAATTTCAATGTATTTACTCCCTCAGCACCTCATCTGTCAGAGCACATGGATGAGGGCTTCAGCCTGCTATGCTAAGCTCCAGTGGAAAGGCCATAACTGAATGCTGGAGCCCATGGACTCCTGGTTAGTCTCAGAGCAGTTACAACCACAAAGACATTCAGCTCTCAAGACTTTTGCAGTTCTGGAACGGCAGTGGATTTAATTTTGGGGCAGCTCTCACCGTGGTTGACCTTACAGTCATCATTTTTCCTTTTCCTCAGACTGTAATTATTCCCATAAAATTGTGCTACAATCTCATAGGAGGATAATGCTTTTTACAAGCTATTAAGCAATGTGTAATGAAAACACATTAAACACATGAAAGCATCAACTCAAATTCCCTGCTAGATGCTGCAAGTGTTTGTATGCCACTCAAAACCCACTCTCCAGTGCTTCGAAGTGGATGACTCCATGCATTTAACACTTGGTTTGGTCTGCAGTGCATAATGGGAGGTCTTTGTTGCTCTAGTTTGTTCTCTGAGTACCTGGTGCAGGAAAAAACTCTTGTCAAGGAACTGAAAGATGAAGAGAATTTTTGGAGTGGCACCAAAAACTCACTAAACAGTAAGACTGAATGTTGGAGCAGAAGCAAGGTGTAATGAGAAATACTCCACAGTAATCCCACACACTTGGTCTGCAAAGGTCACGAGAGCAGTTTCTTTTGCTGCAGAGCAGACTGACCCAGTTGTCTCCTACATTTCACTGCACAATATGAACACGTTCCCTAGTTAAAAATAAACCTGAGCAGAATAATCATGTGGTGAGGGGCCTCTGTCCTGTGCTTCCCCTCCCATCCCCAAAGAAAAAGACAGGCATGCAGGAGCTTCTGGCTTCAATGTGCTGCATTGCCAGGGAAGTGCTGCACACCCTGATGACAGACATGGCTTTTTAACCTCTCCTTGCAACTCTATACCACTGCAAAACACTGTCAGAAATGAACATTTAATGATAGTGGGAGTAAACCCAACAGCAACCTGCAAGAGCATCAGCACGATAATGATGGCCTACTGCCAAACATGTAGAGCTGTTTGACCCAAGCTGAGCCCTCTCTCCTTGCTTGCTGCTTGCCCTTTGATACCCAGCATGTTTTCTTGCAGCAGCCACACAAACCACCCTGCTCTGCATGAAGGAGCAAGGACAGGCAGCCAGGAGCAACAGGCAGCAGAAGTGCAGAGGCTGCTTCAGTTCCTTGAAGTCACCACTATTAGTAAGAGTTAGGAGTCCCTGCAAGACAGCAATTTTCCCCCAGGTCTCCTCTCTTGCCATCAACATGGGAAATGGCACCAATGCAGTGACTAGATCAGAGGTGCCTGCTCCAGCAGAGGAGAGCCTGGAGTCTCAAAACAGCTGTATAACAACATATTATTTGGAAAACGTTACCCCTTGATTTCTAGTTTTTCAGCTAGTATTTAATAATAACTTTAAATTCTGGAGGGGGAAGAATCAGGGAGATTCTACACTGAGATAAGCTCAGTTGGTTAAAGCATGGTGCTAATAATGCCACGGGTTCAATCCTGTGGGCTATTCACCTAAAGAGCTGGACTCAAAGATCCATGTGGGTCCACTCCAGCTAAGAGTATTCTGTGATTCTGTGACCTCTCACATGATATCTAACGTAGGATCTTTAGCTCTTCACAGTGTGCAGCTATGACAGCAGTGCTCTGTGTGTGAGGACAGGCTGGAAGGCCAAGGTCCACACACAGCTGTGAGGAAGGGCCTTCGACCTTTGCTGCACAGCCCAGGCAGATCAACAGCTCTGCAGGAAGCAGGACAGTGCACAAAGCAAACTGGAGAGGGACCTCTCAGGGTTTGGGGAGGCTGGGATCCACAAGGAGGGACTGAATGTACCTCCTCTTACATTTCATGTCACCACTGAGACTTCCTTCCTAGGAGCAGGAAAGGGAAATGCAACCCTCATACAGTGCAAAACAAAGCCCTTCCTGGACGTGGTTCCCATGGGTTATCAAACCACTAAAATACAACTGTGCTCAGTTGCAGATTCTGGTGTTTGAAGTTCAAACGGAACAGGGACTGTCCTAATACACTGGCTGCATGAAGGCAAGGAGAGGCACTGCTGACTCCAGCCAAGCCCTTCAGTGTCAAGGGTTGAGTTTGCAGACAGCATGTTTTATAGCAGCACTAGATCCCTGTTCTGAGGGGCATCCATTTCCCTCACAACTGAAACATCCTCCCCCTAAAACCATCACGACCAGCAGTCACACGAGCTCCCAGCAACAGGTATCACCTCCCACCAGGGTAGAAGAGGGTGCCTAGATTTGTGCCGACATGGTAAAAGCTTCTAGGGCTCAAGCCCCTACCCAGAGACACAGAGAAATCAGGAAAAGGTGCACAGCAGCCCAGGAGAAGCCAAGCAAGATACTGAAAGAAGCTGCCAGCAGCCTACGGGTTATCGATGTCCTCACGCAGCACGTGCAGGCTGTAGTAGACCTGGCCTTGGAAGTAGCAGCTGTGGAGGTATTCAGTGAGGGATTTCCTCCAGTTCACGTACATCATGTTGCAGATAAACTGGTCGAAACTTTTTAGCTGGAACAACGGCAAAGGGATGGACGGGAAGAGATAAGAGAGAACAAACATTTTTCAAAATTAAATAAAAACTAGCAGTTTGTACTAGCGATCCACCTCACACCTAACGGGGCATGGGCATACTTGAATCCTTTGTGACCAGGACCATGCCACAAGCCATGGGCAGCTTTCCCTTCCTCTCCCAAAACACGTGAGCCTCTGGTCTTACCGTGGAGTTCACAATGATCAGAGTCACGGCAACGGCAGTCAGTGTTTTGAATCCGGAGAAGTCCTTGTTCCCTAGCACCTCATAGTACTGGCTCGGGATGACGCCGACCTGGTAAATAACCAGCTGCTCTGGAGGAGAAAGGCAAGCAGGGGTAGGAATTGATGGACTGCGGTGACAAGGCGAAGCGGGGAACCACAGGAAGCAGACGTGGGGTGCAGCCCCCCATCCCCACCAGCCAGGCTCACCCAGCAAGGCGACACCGAGCAGCGTCAGGAACATAAGGGCGCTCGGGGAGGGCCACTCAGGAAAGAGCACGGCCAGGAGCCGCAGGAACCGCCGCAGGAACAGCCCGTCGAGCCGGGAGCCAGCCCTGCAACGGAGGGAGACGCGGGGGCCGGCAGTGAGCTCGGGGGGTCCCACCCCAGCTCCCCTCCGCCACGCCCCGGCCCAGCCCGCTCCGTCCTCACCGCCCGCCGGCCCCGGCGCCCCCCGCGCTGCCGCTGCCCCCCGCCATCGGCACCCGGACCGAACAGGACCGGGCCAGCCGGGCCAGAGCGGCCCCGGGCGCTGCACATCAATATTCATCACCTCTCCTCGCCCTGCATAGCCCCGCCCGTCCCCCCGCCCGCACGGGGGCGGCCGCCGCTGCCGCCCTGCCGCCGCTTCCGCGTGCGGCGTCACCATAGAGATCCCGCCCGCCAGCGCCGCCCCGCCCGCGCGCGACCCAGCGGGAGCGCCCCCTGCGGGACGCCGCGCTGCCCGCGGGCACAGCGCCCCCTGGCGGCGCCGTGCGGGTGTGCGCGGTCAGGCGCGGTCAGGCCCCGCCCGGCGGTCCCCACACGGCGGAGCCGGGCCGGCGGTCCCCACACGGTCCGTGTGCTCGCGTCCCTCATCGCCTCCCTTCCCGCCTGCTCACAGAGACGGGACGTGGTGCCGGGCAGGGTCCAGGGCCGAGCCGCAGGGCCGGAGAACCCGGGCACTAACGCCTCTCTTGAGGAAGGAGCTGGACAGGCACGGACTGATCCCTCTGGAGATCCCAGAGGCCGAGGGACAGTCGCCGTGGGCAGCAGGTATTGCCCACCTGTTACAGGGGAGACAAGAAAGAAGTACCAGTACTAATTCTGCACATTCGGCTTATTTTGGGGTGGGCAGTGAAGATTCAGGTTGCTTCCAAAGGACACACAGCTTGCAGTGGCCGCTGCAGGGGATTTCTCGAGCCGGGACACGGATCAGGAGCGATGCCCAGCCCAGCGTGCCGGTGAATGGCGGTGTGTGCTCCCCGCCCTGCCGCTGCACCGGGAACGGAGCAGGGCGAAACCCCAGGCAGAGGGAGGGACTTCAAGAAAGCAGCAATGAGCTGTGTCAGTGAATGGACCCTCTCTGGCTTCTCAGTGACCCCAATTTTAATAGAGAAACCAACAATTTTAATTTTTTTCCCAGATTTGGGCTGGAATCTGGTTCCATAATCCAAAACTCTGAGTTATTAAATATCTCAGAACAAGTAAATTTCTGGACAAACCTGGTGATAAGAGATGAGGAATCCTATGAGCTGTCATGCCTTCCTTACTCGTGTGTCTCTCACCTACCCTCCTGTCGATGCCATTTCTTCTGCAGAGCCTTTGGGCATCTGCACGTATGCTGTGGGTACCTCCTCCCACATGTCTAGTAACTTTGTTCTTCTGCCAGTTCCCTGCCTCCCAGCCCTTTTCTCTTCCTTCATCCTCATCTCCTTCATCTTTGCTCTGCTGCTACCTGCTCAGTGGTCCAGATAATTCATACTTCACACTTCACAAAATCAGTGTATATGCTCTCAGGGAGGAAAGAAGACACATTAGTGTGTTTCTTCAGCAACTGGCCTTGTCTCTAAGCAGTGCCCCTTTCTCCTTGCCCTCATCTCCCTTCTCTCAGCTCTTTTGGAATTCACAATGCTATCAGTCATACCTAAAGGTTAAGCTCCAGAGGGCAGAGATCAGCCCTGTGAAAACCTGACCTCAGTGATGACTAACTTTTATGTTAAAAGAATCATGGGTTTTTCTTCTCAGCTGTTGCATCAGACCTGAGTGATGGTTGCTCCTAGGCAGTCACATCCTCTCGTGGGGCAGTACTGCAGCTGTGGCAACTGTGTGTGTCACCTTGTCGGTGGTTACCAGGACTGAACTGACTCCTTTGCTCTGTTGTCCACTTTATGATGAGGGGATATTCCTTCCCTTCCCTCCTCGACTGATGAAATAGCTTTTCAGCACCAGGGGAGTCAGAGGATCTAACACAGAGATGAGATGGCCACAACTGTCTGTCCCAAGCCCTTCCTCCTTCCTTCTCCTTGCCCTTTGTTCTGTCACTGGCACCCCACAACCACCACCTGATAAAGCTCACGCTGTGAGCTCCCTTTGCCATATCAGCTTCAGGATTTTTCCTGGGAACCCTCCTAAGGCAGCCAAGATCAAGAACAAAAGAGAAGTGCTTTCTTGGTGCCTCTCCATCCCCCCTCCGAGGCTGTGCCCTAGACACTCAGCTGCTGTCAGCACAGAAACATTTACATCTTTTACAGCACTCCAGCTCTACTTCTCACGTTTCTCCCCCAGCAAACACCATGGCCATTTCAGACTGTGCCTGGGGGCAGGGCTTGGGAAAGGGCTGGGGAATCACAACTTGAGCAGAGTTTTATGGGTCTGTTTGCACTGAAGGGCTATATCTCAGCTCCCTGACTAGCTACAGACCCAAGAGAAACTCCGTCTGCATTGCTAACCTGTCACCAAAGTGTATGCCATGAATCCAGGGAAGCGAGAGCTGGGCCTGGCTTGCCAGGTCCTGGGCTCCTTGAGGCAGTGCAAGTTAATTCCTTGTGGTGTTTAAGCGCAGCCCCATCTGCTCCTGCTTGCTAGGTGTGAAACATCCCATCCCCCATCCTCCCCTGCCTGTTCCATGCATTTTTGCCCTGCCCTGGACCAGTGAGGGAAGCCGGATTCTCCCGAATCCCTGGCCTCCCAGCCCCTGGCTCACGTTGCTCCCCACTGCCCCTCTGTTTCGATTTCCCTGTGGTCCCTCTCTGCCTGCTGGCCTGTAGCTGGGACGGGAGGAGCCTGACACACCCATCTTTCACTGCTTTTGTGCAGTAAGAGGTTCTGGGTGCTCGCTGAAGTAAGCAGCAGCTTCTGTCATCACAGAAAGAAACACAAAACTGCAGCCTTGACTCTGCAGCTTGCTTTCCCTCTTTCCCAGGTCTTTCTTAATGCTGCTGGCTTTGTGTGATGTTGCGTAATGAAGCACTGCCAGAAGATTATCCCCTTCCTGGGCTTTCCAAAACTGAATCCACCATTTCCTGCCCATGTTTCCAATTTCTAATCTCCTCATAGATACCTGTCCTCACTGGAGCTTGCAGCTTCTTCAGTGTGGGATCACCTACAAGCTTTAGCCCTCTGTCAGATCATTAGTAAGGAAGGGGTAATGAAAACGCCCATCCTGAGTTTCAGCTCTGTCTATATTAGGGTGTGAACTAAAGGAGCTAATTTTCAGCCAGATCAGCAAGCTGAACTGACTGAGAGAGTCCCTCACACTCCTGTGCCACCCCAAAGCACAGGGTGGGAATGGGAAACTGAGGGGGAGCAAACAGCATAGGCCAGGCTCAGCACGGCTTAAACCTCCATGGAGCCGCACCACGGGCTCCTGCTGTGATATCTTAATGATTCTGCCTTTTCCTTCTCCACACTCTCTGTCTTAATTAGCCTTTCCCCCTCCTGTGGGCCAAACTGCTCTGCTTTCTTTTCAATCCTCCTTCCTTGTGCTTTGCCTCTAACAGTGTCTTTCTACTGTACACTTCAAAGGCTTTGCTTGCTGCATCTCCCCCATGCTGGCATTGGCTGGTAACACCCCGAAAGCAGGCCAGGTCTGCCATGAACTCATAGTCATCGAAACAGTTTTGGGCCCTTTGCATCTGGGGAAGAAGCAGGCATGGAGGAGGAGAGGTCAAGGATTTTCACCATTTCACCTATAAGAAGAATTATTAGTAACACTGGAAAAAAAAGGGGGCAAAGGGACCCCCTCCTCCACCCACCCTCCCCAGAGGAGAGCCCGCTGGGCTTTTATGTGCAAGTGGGAGGGAAGGAGAGTGTTAGGGCTTCAGAGTCAAATGCTTTGATCTTGACTTTGAATCTCCTTCAATTCCCAGCTCTCCCCCACTCTCCCACCTATGGTCAGGACCACAGGATGTGGCCAGAACTCTTAGTCCTTGCTCAGTGCTGTGGTACTTCACTTGTACAGATTTAATTTCCTCCTGTGCACCTGGGAGCCTCACAGAGCCCTTGTGGAGCAAAAGCACAGTGCCAACACCAAGTTCAAACTTTCCCTCCCATCTCACAGAATGGGAATAAAAAGGGAGCCCAGTCACCCAGAAGGGAAGAGCCCCAAGATGAGCAGAGGTGAATTAGAGAAGGGACCTACTGTCAGGGCTCTGGTACCCCAGGGAGGGGGCAGGCAGACCTCGCTCTCCTGTGTGTCCTGGTGCATTGGACTGGTCAGTGCTTAGCATGACTCAAAAGATGCACTGGGAAGCAGTAACCATTAGGAGAGGGACAGGAGTGGCTCTCAGGAGACAGCACTGATGTCCCCTGGTCTCACAAAGTGCTATTTTAAGTTGGAGAGAGGAGAACAGAAATGACAGCCCTTGGTGTTCTCTGCAGGATGGGAAGGAGGTGGCACTGAGGGGTGCTGGAGGATGGGGAACAACCCTGAGTTCTGACTCACTTCAAAGGAAGAGGATGATAGGGTGTGGGAGAGACTTGGGCCTCCATTCTCTTGTCCAAGGTGGGATCTAATGTGTAGGCACGTTCCCCACTTCCCTTGAGAGATGAAACTCCTGACTGGGCCTTGCCCTTAAGCTGCCTTAAAGTTCAGACCAAATACTTCTGCTGTCTGTGTTTCCCTTTTATTTCTCAGCTGAAGTCACTCCTGTTAACTGCTCTCCCTTGGTGAGGTTGATGCACTTGAATATTCCTGCCTGCCAGTTCTCACTTCAGCACCATTAAATAGATTTTTTCCTCACATAATCTCCTATTTATAATTCAATCACTCCAGCTCTGCTACTCCTGGCTGAAAACTTCCTAAAGTTTGTTACTTTCACTCTCAGTGTGATGTGAGCAGACCTGTCTGCTGGTGTCCAGCACTGTCCTGGGCATGCACAGACCACAGGGTGTCTCACAAGACTTCTCTGCAGAGCCCAACAGTTGCTGTCTCTGAGCATCACTTTAAGGGCTTCAGCACAGACATGAGGCAGTGGCAATGAGAAGTACCAGATAATGTGAATGCCAAAACAAGACTTCTGTCATTCACAGTAAACAAATTACTAGAAAAACTGGGGTGGACTCCATGTTTTCCAGGTCCCTCTTGGGCAATATTGCACCAGAGCCCCTTGACCTTCCTTCTCCCTAAGACTGATGGGCATATTGCAGCTGCAGCAACCTGATTTCTGTTGCCAATTCAGGCTGGAAACTCTCCCCATTCCTCTTTTCTTGTGGAGCAATGCCAGGCACAGGAGAGAAAGCCAGCCAACACAGTACACACAACCCTCCTAGAAGCTCCCATGCTCTCATTTCCATCAGCCCCTCAACAGTCCCAGCCCCCCTGACTTCCTAGAGAGATTCAAATTCTGCAGTGCTCTGGAGGGAGAAAGGAGGGAAAAACAGAAGCCAGGGCACCAACAATGGCTTTAAGAGGATGGATGTGTCAATTTAGCCCATGTATAGATCACAAATGGGTCATAAAATAGTGTGGCTCAACCTTTTCCAGTTCCGGAGGTGGTTTTGGCAACTGGTCCACAGTCTGACCTGCCCCAAATGGCATTTGGCTGCCCAGGTGTTTCACTTACATCCCATCCTATCTGAATAGTCTCATCTGGTCCACCCATGGACAGCCCTGCAGTCGGTAGGGTGCTCTGACTCCCTCCACTCCTGGAAGTCCCCTGGATGCGACTGGGGAACTTTCATGATGGGGTGAATAGCTGAATGTTTAAATGTCCCCACATGTGGCACTGTCAAGATTGTCACATTCCAGTGACAGAACCAGAGCAAGTCCTGTCTTATTATACAAGAACTCAGCACCAAGTCCTTGAGACATCCTTCCTCATGAGGGTCAAGCCAACAAGAATTCTATCTGCTGAACAAAGGGGTTGCTCTTGATCTGGGAGAAGAGTCCGTGCCCAAACTTGGAGCAGTAAAACCTGCCTTACAGTACGTCTGGTAACATGGTGCCTGGAGACCCCCCACAGCTCGACATCTCTGCACCTTTTCTCTTAGCCTCTTAGGCGGGGAATGGGCTGCAAGCAGGTAGGTGCAGAAGACAGAAAAGCAACAGACAGAAAAGCTTCTGGCAGCCATAGCTAAACTGCAAAGGTCTGCATGGTTGTAATGCTGAAGCATCCTGCACTAAAGCAGGAAGCACTCGGGTCCCCCACTGAACTCCTTCAAGGAACAGAAAAATGCTAACTACTTGTTTATAAGCTGGAAGCGGGTGTGTGCAGTCATCTGCATAACAGAACTGCCCAAGCTGTCTCTTTGTGTGTTTTCCAGCTCCTATGTTAATCACTGACCCTGCTGACTCCGGCATTTACCAGTGTCTCACTGCCCTGTGAGCACCGCTTTGCATTTGCAACCTAAGAAGTTAAAAGGATGAAGGATGAGAAGGGAAACTCAGCAGCTGTGGATATGAACAGCAGCCTGCCAAAGGGGAAAAGAGCCAGGACTGGACAGGTTGATAGAGTGGAGCTGGGTTTGAAAGATTGTCTGAAGGGGATAAAGCTCACCAGATAATGGTTTAGGTCTCTCTTTATTGCACTGTAGCTTCTCTGTGTCCAGTGGGAGTGACCTCTTTGAGTCCCGAAGGCCAGGGTTCAGTGTCACCTGGGGTGGTGACTCCTAACTGAGGCTGGGAAGACTATCAAGCAGCCAGTCCAGAGCTTTCAGGGAGCCTTTTCCTCCTGTCAAACCCTCCTTGCCTGGCCTCCCCCTACATTCCTGGGATCAAATGTGAGACAAGAGAAGCAGGAAAAAATGCTCTGGGATATGTGCTTCAGGGCAGTGAAGGTATGCCTTGATTTGTGCAGCAATGCTTGCCCCTGGACTACAGTAGAAGGGAAGGCAGCAGGAGAGGGAGCCGGGCACATCTACCCTTTGAAATATCTGTGTTTAGTTTCTTCCTGAACTGCACAAGAATCCTGTACATGGTGTCCCCCTCAGCCCTCCTGCCCTCCCGCTGCCAAATGCTGCGGCAGAAATGAGTGCCACAGTGAGGTTCCCCAAGGGCAGAGGCATGAGGGGCAGGAAACCCTTGCTGTCTCTGGCATCAGGAGTTACTTTGTGCCCCTTACTGGATTTGGGGCGATTGTGGCAGGTTTCAGGCTGGTCCCCAGGGATAGGCTGGGTAGAGGGAGAGGGATCTAGATACTGCCTGCAGGCAGAGCTACACACACACAGGGGACATAGAGCACTAATACTGAGTGAAGATCCCAGCTCTTCCGTCTTGACCAAACTATGAGCCCTGTCATGCAAATGCACCCAGGCCTCACATCCAAGATCAGATAGGCTCCTTGGGTTCCTGTTCCGGGGTGGTGTAGGTTGGAATGAGACAGGTTCTGGAGGAAGCTCTGGAGTTGTGGACACGTGAAGAGCCCATAGGGTGAAGAGCTGGGGTTGACAACTTAGCAATGCTGGAGCGATGCTGGAGCGAGGTGCCTGATGCGCTGTCTGTTTGCACAGCCTCACGTGATGCCCAAGGGACAGGATGAACCCATTGTGAGAGTGGGAGTTAAGGAGGGGACCCTCAGCCCCGAGATTAGGCTGAGGAGGCAGTAGGGCAGAGATAATGGGGAGAAAGACAGCTCCACTGAGGGCCCAGACACCAGCAGGCAGATGTAAGGCTGTCCAGGAGGCTGCCCAGAGCTGAGGACAGGGAAAAGGTTTCTGTCATCTGGGTGCCTCCCACAGACAAACGAGACAGGCAGCTTTGTTTTCCATTGGAGCCCAGGTGTCCCATCAGCCTGGCCTTGCTGGTGAAAGGGCACCACTTGGGAAGGAGAGAGGAAAGGGCATCTCCTAGCTAGCAAGACAGAAGGACCGTGGCCATATCAGGAGCGAGTCGGGAGAAGGAAGTAGGCATTCATACAGGCTGTGCCAACCCTTGGGCTGCAGTGACACTCACTTGGGACCTGCCTGCTCCCCGTGGTACACGATGGGTGCCCCGCGCAGGCGGGGCCCCAGTGGGGTCCGCCACTCGCATGGGGCTGCAAGCCCAGACGGGGTGCGGGGCAGAAGGATGCTTTGGGGCGCAGGGTGCCCGGGCGCTCCGGGGTGCAGCGGGGCAGGGCGGCCGGAGGCGGCGGGCCCTTTAAGTGCGGCGGCGGCGGCACAATGGCCATTATCACTTTAGCTTTGGAAGTGACCCCCGGCCCGCTCCGCTTTCATCTGGGCCGGGGCCGCGGGGATGGCCCGCTTCCTGGGGGGGGAGGGGAGGGCGGGGGCCGGCGGGGAGGGGAGGGGCGGCCCGGCCCGGGTCGGCCCGGCCCGGCGCCGCACGCGGCCGCCCGCTCCCGGGGGTCACTGCGGGGCTGGCACCGGGGCGGCCGCGGCTCCGCGCCGCTTCCTGCCGCCGCCCTTAAAGGTGCGGGGCGGCCCAGGGTGCGGGCTGGGCGTGACTTGACCCGCGGAGTCAGGTGAGTGTGGAGCCGTGCTGGGCGCCGTCGGGGCCGCGGCTCCTCGCCATCCCTTCCAAACCCGCGGGCTGTCCCGCTGTGGCGGCACCTTCCCCGGGCGGGCGGGCGTCCGGTCCCGTTCTGCCTTCGGTCTCCGCTCGGCAGCTGCCCGGGCATCGGCGGCCTCTCCCCCGGCCCGGGGTTGTGTGTCCCTTTGTCTCCTGGAGAGGGGAGCGGCCGCCTGTGCTCCCACCCGGGGTACGGGGCCGCCCCCGTCGCGGGGCAGCCGCACAGAGCAACCTCCGCCGCCTTCGGGAGAGGCGTGAGCAGCCGCGGCTGCCTGGGGCTGGGGGTGTCTGTCAGACGCCGCCCGCACCCGGGCGCTCAGTGCCCCCGCCCGAGGGGCGGACGAAGTCGGACTTGGCTGCAGCACTTCAGCCTAGGTTAAGGTGGGTCTGAGGCTTTTCCATCTCCCGGTGAGCGATGCCCCGTTAGTGAGCTTCGGTGGACATGTGGATGTTGGTAGATGGAGCAGGCTTCCTGCTACTTTTGCTGCTCACCCCTGGAGCTCCTCCGGTGGTATTTCTAGCCTAGACAGCTCCTGGAGACTACCACTTCTGTGCTCCTGCTGTACGGTCCCAGTGATTCAAATATCCTTCTCTCAAATGAGAGTCTTTACCACTGGGGTGGCCTGAACCCGCAGCTGGGGTGAGAAGCGAGCCACTTAACCCAGGTGGGTTGGGGTGCATGGACACCCCTGCTCCTGTGAGGTACCTGGGGTCCTGGGCAGTTGGGGCTGAAGTCTCCTGGATTCCTGCTGGTGGGAGCAGGACTGACTGGGGAAACTTGCACTACTGGATGCCACCAGCCCATCAGTTTAGGTGAGGGAACGTGACCTGCAACTGTTTCCTTATCTGTTACAATGCAAAAGTGACCAGGTTAGGTAAAACCTTTATCAGCAGCAAAAAGCTGCCTTGGTTACTTCTTGGTGCTGAGGTGGTTTAGTGAACAGTTGTCTGTCGTGTTCAGCATGCTTCCCTGAGGGTGTGCAGGGAGAAGTGTTCCCTTTGCATCAGGTCCTCTGTGCTGAGAGCTGCTGGGTTTGCTCTGGCCATGAACCAGGCCCCCCAGCTTGTCTGACTTCTGCTTCTGATTTATCCAAGCCTCTCTCCACCTGCCCCAGGAGCTCCCTGCTGCTGATTCAGCTGTGGGTTTTGCCTTAGGACTGCTCTGGGCAGCAGGAGCTGACAGTGACATTGAGGCTGTGGATTTATTGCTGAAGAAAAGGATTAATGGCTATTAAGCTGTGCCTCCAGCTCTCCCTCTTGCTATTTCCCCCAGTCTATAAGGGGGTGGGAAATGCCTGCTCGGGCAGAAATACCAGGGTTGTTGCGGATGCTCTCTAGCCTATGCCAACTATGTCCTCACCTCCTCCAGGGTGAAAAAAGTCTGTCTTGCCTTTCCTGGCTCTTCTTGTGGGACAGTACTCAGTAGGCCTTGGCCGCTGCAGGGGAAGGTGGCTGGCCCCTAAAGCATTTGACAGACCACAGAGAGAGGGAGGACTTGGGCTCTGTCAGCCCTATAGTTGTCCTGAGTTGTGCCTTTGCTTCAGCTCCTCAAGCACATGTCACTCAACATAGGCTCAGTCAAAATTTCTATAAACTACTGTAAATTTCTACAAACTTCTATGAAAATAACGATGCAAACCTGACCTGAAGTGGCAACTTGATACTTTCTCAGACCAGGATTTTAGGACTAGTTTATCTTCCCTGCTTCACAGCTGTGTGCATTCTCCTGTGTTTGTCTCTAGTAACTGATGCCCTACAGCTGTGGGAGCAGCTGTAAGAACGTTGTGGCCTCTGACATGAGGAGGTGGTGGAGGAGTTTGGAGCAGGAGAAGGGTTTCAATGGGTGACTACCTGTGGTCTGATTAAAGGCAAGGGGCAGAGCAGCACAGAGGCTCCTTGTGATGAAGAGCTAGGATAAGTCTGTGTGATTTGTTTGTGGTTTGGTTGTGGCCAGGGGCCATAGATGCTACAGCACTAATAACCATATCTGCAGGAGGGCTGAAAATTGGGAGAGTTCATGCAGGACATCCACTTTACTGCAGAGCTGCTGCCTCTGCTGTTCCTCATGTACCCACAGAGTTGTGAGTGCACGGTGATACCTGTGAAGTGTTGAGAGAAGCTCACAGTTGGCCTCTGGCTGGGATGTGAATTGAGCGGGCTGCAAAGTGATGCTGTACATATTAGGCATGATACGAGAATGACGCTTAGGAGAAAATGGAGGAGATTTGGCTTCTTATTTGAGTGAGGTATTGTGGTCCCTGGGAGAAAACTGGCACAAGAGGGAGAGAGTAGGGTGGACTGGGGAGAGGCCTGAGCTGGCTGGCAGTGAAAGGATGCTGAAGAGCGCTGCACTGATGAAGCTGGAGCTAAGAGTTGTGCAGCCATCATGAAAGCCCCTGGAGTGGTGGGGACAGAACCACATAGGAATCCAAAAGCTGGACAAAGAGGGCAGTGCAGGTTTGACCCTTTGTATTTCATAAGTGGGAATTGGCATGCAGAAGGAGGTAGGACAGGACTGGGACTGGCTCAGGCAGGGAAGAGCAGTCTGTAAAGACTCTGAAATACCCACTCAGTGCTTGCACTCTGTCTGTACTTTTGGGTTGCCTCCTGCCTGGTAGCTCGTCTAGGAGAAGCTCTCCTTTTGTGCCTTCTCTGATGCTGGTGGTGCATGTCTGCTGAGCAGCAAGTGACATCTAGTGTCAGCTCAGGCAGCAGTAGCCATGGACTGGCTGGATGGCACTTCCATCCCAGGTTCTGTGACAATTTTTGGTGCACACAATGGGTGCAGCTGCAGTGCCCTGCTCTGAGGGAGAGGACAAGCTCTTTGCCCCTTTTCCTGTTGAGCTTGAACAGCTTGAGCCAGGCGTGTCTCTGTCCCCACGCAGTGTGGCTCTGTCACAGATCCTTTCCTGCAGAGGTGACAAACGTTTTCTCTTTGAGGGAAACTCTTCTCTCTGGGTGCTGGTAGTGGAGTAATTAAATGGAAGTGATGGAACTACTAGTGGGAGAGGTGGATGTAGGGGTGATGCCAGGTCAAAGCCAGGCATGCAGTGGTGGGAGGTGACCTGGCTTCCCACCCTGTGGGTGCAGTCACTCCTTAGTTTTGCTTAGATAAGTGGAGGCTGTGTGCCATGTGTGCTGCCCACAGGAGGTCACTGGTGAGCCAGCTGAGCCCATGTCCCACTCCCAGGTCTGCCTGGTGAGGACCAAGGCTTCCTCCTTTGTCCTTGGAATGTGCATGGTGACCTTTCCTCTACCTTTTCCCCCCACCCTGTCCTTTGTGCAGGAGCTGGACCTGGAGGCCAGGCTGCTGCCCGTCTGGAGTGTGCACTGTCTTCATGTCCAATGACTTCATTCTTTTTTCCATCCTTCAGGATGATCCAGAGGCACCAGCTGGTGCAGTCTGTGCTGCAGGAGCTACAGGAAGCCACAGAATGCTTTGGTCTGGAGGGCCTCACCAGTGCTGCACTGGAGGCGGAGAGGACCTTGTCATCTTTCTCCCTGCCTGGCTATTGTGGGAATCAGTTCCAAGAGGAGCTGGAGGTTGACCGGGTAGCCAGGAGCCTCTATCCTGAGGATGCCCCAAGTAACATGCTGCCTCTCGTTTGCAAAGGTGAGGGAAACCGCCTCTTTGAGGCTGCCAGTGTGCTGCTCTGGGGCAACCCCAGCCTCAGCCTGGAGCTGCAGGTGCGTACTGTGGTGGAGATGCTGCTGCACAAGCAATACTACTTGAATGGCATGATTGATTCCAAAGTGATGCTGCAGGCTGCCCGCTACTCCCTCTGCACTGAGGAGACCCCGGAGATGACCAGCCTCCCCATGGCTATCCTGGAAGCCATCTTTGATGCTGATATCAAAGCTACTTGTTTTCCTGGCACCTTTGCCAACATGTGGCACGTCTATGCTCTTGCCTCAGTATTGCAGTGTAACATCTACTCCATCTATCCCATGAGCAACTTGAAGATCCGACCCTATTTCAACCGGCTCATCCGGCCCAGGAAGTGTGGCCCACGCACCTCCACGCTACACATCATGTGGTCAGGGCAGCAGCTCTCCCGGCAGGTCTTCAAAGCACAGTACTTTGTGGCCGTGGTGGGCCTGGAGGAGCTGGAACCCACAATACCTTCACCAGAGCCCCCTGTCCAGCCCATGAAGACCCTTGAGCTGCTGAACAGTGACCCCCAGCTGACCTACTCCAACCTGCGTGACCGCTACAGCATTACCAAGAGCACCTTCTACCGCTGGAAGCGCCAGTCTCGGGAGCACCGGCAGAAAGCGGCTGCCAGGTTTGCAGCTAAACACTTCCTCCAGTCCTGCTTTCAGGAGGGCAATATAATCCCCCTCCAGCACTTCCGACAAATGTTCCCGGAAATCTCCCGATCCACATACTATGCCTGGAAGCATGAGATGCAGAGCATGGTTAATGGTGATGCTTCTGCTCTGTCTGAGACCCACAGGTTGCAGGAGCTTCACAGGGTTGTCCCAAAAAAGGCTGATATGAATGAGCCAGCAAATCCACAGGGGAACTTAAAATCCTCAAGTCCTTCCTTGGATCCCATTCAAGCAGGAATCTTTATGCAAGGAGCCAAATCCTACCTGGAGAAATGCATATCCATGAACACTCTGGTGCCTTACAGATGCTTCAAACGCAGCTTCCCTGGCATCTCCAGGTCCACTTACTATAACTGGCGAAGAAAAGCAATCAAGGAGAATCCCAACTTCAAACACCCCCAGTCACCCTTGGATAACCAGAAAACTCTAGCTATAGGAAAGCCATTCCTGCAGCTGAAGCCAAGCAGTGTGCCTGTTAGGAAGAGACGGATTGCAGACCGGCCAGCAGCCAGGAGTCTCCTGCAGCTCCAGCCTTCTCTGTGCTGGAGAAAGCAACTGCGAGATGTGGCCAGGAGGCAGGTCCAGCAATGGCAGCTGCCATTCTGCAAGTACCGCCTGCGCTATCCATCCCTCTCCTCCACAGCCTACTGGTTTTGGAAGGGCAGTGGCCAGGCCATTTGGCAGCATCGCCTGCCCTGGAGCAGCTCCAGTCTGCCATTGAACCGTGTGGCTTCCCTGGCGCCTCCAAGAGTGGAGCCAGGCCTCAAACCGCAGTGCCATTTGGAGGTAGCCACCAAGCACATAGATAAGCCAGAGCCTGCCATGCCGTGCAACACCATGATTTCAGGCTATGCCATGTCAGAGAGAGCCAACAGCCGGATGTTTGTGATGGATGTGATTGCCACTGCCCAGTTCAAGGCACAGGCCAAGCTGTTCCTGCAGCAGCGCTTTGAGTCGAAGACCTTCCCAACCTACAAAGAGTTTAGTGCCCGCTTCCCACTCACAGCCCGTTCCACCTATTACATGTGGAAGCGTGCCCTGCACGATGGGCTGACATTGGTGGATGCCTGAGTGCCAGCTGGCTTGGCCACAGCTCCTCTGCTGATGTGCCCTTTGGCTCTCTGGTGCAGTGCCCAAGTTGGGGTCTCATTAATTTTTGTTCTGGTTTGGTTTTGTTTTGTTCCTAGTCTCTGGGTTTTTGTTTTTGGTTTGTTTTTTTTTTGTATGGTTCAATCAGGTATGGGAGCATCCTCACAGTTCCTATTTCCAGAGGCTGGAGGAGTGGAAGGAGAAGGCATTGAGTATCCCAAGGGAGAGGGGCCAGGTAGTTTTCCTCTCTTTGTGCTCAGAGGATGAGCAAGGGAGGCAGTACTGTGCCAGTGTCATGGGATGCTGCTGGGTGTCATGAGATGAAGGATGTGAAAGTCTCTCTGCCCCAGGCAGTTGCTTGAATGAGTAATGTGGATGTGCAGGATGAGCATGGAGGTGCCCAGCATCTCGTCAGTGAGCAGAGTAGTACTGACTCAGCTGTAGGTGAGGAGAGGTTTGGGGAGTGCTCAGCTTTGTGTAAGAAGCATCTTTGGTCTGGGATCTTCCCAGATAGGAGAATAAAAGTTTCACTTGGGATCAGTGAAGCTCTGGCTTTTAATACCTGCCTCTGGCTGCCCTGATCTTGCTTAGATGGAGCAGAGGCTGGTAGATGACAGGGCTTGTTTGTGTCCTCACTGTAATCTGTATGCTGGGAATGCTAAAGTGAAGTCAGTGTCTTTTGCAGGTTCTGGAGAAGCTGTCCCAGACCATTCAGGTCTTGTAGCAATAACCTTTCTCACAAACATGTATTCTCTCAGCTGGCAGCTGCCTTACTTTTCTAGGGTCTCTCTTCCCTGATGTGGAGGAGAATGCAGAGAGACTGAAACTTGTGTGCCCAGTGTCCCTGCATCCCCTGTGCTGTGCTGCAAGTGGATGTTTATATTTCATTTATAAAAAACCAAAGTAATAAAGACTCTTCCACTCCTAGTCCTGTGTGGTTTCTCTGCATGGTTTCTAGGCAAGGCTTTCCTCTCCCTCTCTGCTTTCTAAAACTGTCTAGTAAGCAGGGAGGACCTATAAACACCTCAGTCCCTGCTCCTGAGAAGGTCCTCTTCTGGTTCCTGGTGGGGACTGTCTGTTGCTTGATAATTGCCTCTCTGGAGGCCTGGCTGGAGCTGTGCACTCCCTGGTAAGAGCCCAGGACTTGCCTTGCTGATCAGATGCCAGGCTGGAGATAACCCAGTGTGCACAGCCCTGTGTGACAGCAGGGATGCAGAGACAATGTCTCAGATGTTGGTGGTCATGCCCTGAAGTGGTGGTGGTGTACTGGGAGGCTGAAACCAGCTCTTTGCACCTCTGCCCTGTGAGCATCTTGAGGCACAAGGCTGAGGATGTCTGCCTGATGGCAAAACCCCTCATCTCAGTGTGAGTTCTCCTGTGGTATCTGTCAGCATGGCTGTGCCAGGACTAAGCTGTGGGATGTCTGGGGCTGGCTGGTACCACTGGGAGTTGTGATGACAACTGCAGTACCTGCTCTTGCTTCCCAAGAAGCTGTTAGAAGTCAGAGCAGCCTACAGATGTGGGGGGAGAGCTTCCCAAGCTCTGCATTTACAAGGTCAGCTCCTGAGGCTGGGTCAGCAGGACTGAGTCTTGTCTTACCCCCTCAGGCCTTTGAACAGGGCATTAGGAGCTTTGGTGACCATGTCAAGATGGTGGCCATATCACATGTGGTGTGTCTGGCCTCAATCCATCCCCCTGCTCCCCTTCACCCCCTCCTCCAAAACATGCTTTCAAATAACTTGTTTTTCCCTAAGATGTCTGGAACCTCTCATGGGCTGCTGCAGCCCAGTCCTGTTCCTGATGTAGTTTGGGTTCACTCCCTGTGAGCCTCCTAGGCAGAGGGTCCCTATGCTAGAAAGTTCTGCTGAGCTTTTTTCTGCAGCAGCCTGCCAGAGAAAGGGGTGCTCAGGGTTGTCCTGTGGTGGGGCAGCTGTGTTGAGCCAGCATCTGGGCCGTGTCTTAAGAAACCATTTAGCTACTTGTCCTTGGTGATGGTGGGATCTCAGCACCACCCATCCTCTCCAGCATGGCCTCTATGGTCCCAGAGGAGGGGTTCTGGGGCACTGGGAAGGGAGCCACATAAGGAGCAGGGAGCTGGCAAGCACTGCTGTGTGCTGCTGCAGAGAGCCCTAGGCTCTGTGTCAGGAAGTAATAGAAGTAATTAGCTGCCAGGGAGGACTCATCCATGAACTCCTCTAAGGGAGAGAGCTGGTAATTACTCCAGAAAGATTGCCTATGTCTCCAAACTGCTGGAGGCTGGAGATAGCTGCTTTCAGCAGCAGGTGTGACAATGGATGAAAGACCCCCACAGGGTGTTCCCTGCCTTGCCTGAGCTAAGGGAAGCAGCAGGGAGGGTGAGTTTTCTGACAGTGGGTGCCAACGTGGGCCCTATTTGGGTGGCCCTGAGGCTGGGGCAAACTGCCTGACAGCAGGGCTGGGGCATCCATCAGCATGGCACAGCACAATGGGTGGTGGTCAGCAGCTGCTGGGGGCAGGTAGGCATCAGGAGAGCTTGGGGGAGCCTTTGTGGTGTGGCCCAGTGCTCTGCAGGGTGAAGGAATGGATTCTCCTACTTCACATCACCCAACTCTCCCTGAACTGTGAGTGCTGCATACATCACACCTGGGCAGTTGCAGGATGAATCTCTTCTCCATACTGGGCTCCACAGCACTTTGCAAGACAACTTTTAGAAGCCCTGGTGAAGAGATCTAGGTGCAATGTTTTTCCTGCCCTTAACTGGTTGCCTGGGTGGGGCATGATGGGGAAAATAATGCTCATCCCCCTCCCTGTGCCTTGATGGCAGTGAGCCATGTTGGGTCACCTAAATGGTGGGTGCTTGTTAGTTATTGATGTAATTTGTGGCTGAGCAGAGCTTAAATGGAGGGGAAAATTGTAGCACCTGATTTGTAAATGTCATGCTGCTCTCACACTGGGCTGGTGCTGGGAGATGAGTTTGAGGCAGCCTCTGCTGCTGCACATCACATTGCCAGGCATGACATGGTGAATCTCTCCCTTTGCACCTGGGCAGTGAGGTTTAGCTCAGGTGTCACCTACACTCCTTCATAGACAGTGCTTATAAATACTGACCCCAGAAAAGATTGAAAGGTGAGTGAAAAGCAGAGGCTGGGGGCTGCAAAGCACATGGGGACCAGCCTTTCACTTATCTGTAATTTAGGGCTCTGCTCTGCTCTGCCACTAAGGCATTCCATTTGCATCCATCGGAGGGATGTGGAAAGTGGGCAGTGAGTGCAGTGCAGCAGAGCTCGCCCAGGTGCTGTGGGAATAGTTGACTATGCTTAAGCAAAGCTTTGGGGCACTTAGCTGACATGTTAGATCAAGCATGGCTTTGCTTCCAGATTTTGCACAGGCAGCTTGTTTGTTGGTGCAAAGAGCAACAGTATTGGTCTTAAAAGCACATCAAGGTGGTGAAAGGGTTGCATTTCACAGTACAGCTCTTGTGCTTTGCTGGGATCATCAGAGTGGAGAAGTAGCAGCAGCAGGAAGATAGAGAAGCCAGAGCCCCCATATAAAACTGCTCATGAGCTGACAAGCATAGCAGCAAATCATTATCAAGAATATCTGTGTGGGGAGGGAAAAAAGGTTGAGAAGAAAAAGAGGAATAAAAGGGATCATTTTTATCAGTCCCCTACATAGTTCCCTCCATAGGTGCAGACTACAGGCAACTGGTGCTGCCAAGCCAATTCAGTTGTTCAAACAGAAATTTTTTTCCTCCTGTGCCCCAGGAGTATTTGTGGGGAGCCATCTGCCTCTGTCCCAGCAGGTTACGCCAGCCACTGCCAGGTCCTGTTCCCTGTTCTTCTACCACCTGCTCTGCCTCCTTTCCCTTAAAATTAATCTCACGTGCTGTGGCTGAAAATGTCTTCTGGAGTCCAGCTGTGGCCCATCACTGCCCTGCCATTATGTTTTGTGAATATTTTTTTGCTGAACCAATTATCCAGACATCAGATTTGCCTTTTTCATATTGGAGCAATGGCTCAGGCCTATCGCTGGTTGCTGCCAGCTGAGGACCTCCCAGCCTGCTGCAGCACTTCCTGCTGCCAGCACCTCGTCACACTTCCCTGCATTTCATCCCATCTCCACCGCTCCTGCCTTCAAGGTAGCCCAGTTTCTCTACTCTTCTGTATTTCAAAACCCTCCTAATTTGTCTCATTAGCAAATGACACTAAGGTACCCCTCTTTCCTATGCAAATTTGCTAGTGAAAATGTGGAAGATCAAGCCTCATATAGATCCTCAAGGATCTTGCCCTCCAGCCCAACGAATCCTCTAAAATTTCAACAGCCCATTAATACCTGTCTTAGCTTTCTTGGACCAGCCCCCACCTGACAGCTTGGTGTGGTTCCATCCCAGCAGTTTGGCCAAGTTCCAGATGCAGTGTTCCTAGCCTTTCTTCTAGAAAACAAGTTAGCTCATGTGTAAGGCTATTTTAGCACAGTCAACATCTTGAAAATACTGCAGTTTTGGAGAAAGTACTCAGGTATGAAAGTACTTTAGGAAGTGAACTTCCCTTTTTCTAGCCTAATACTGTCAAGAGTATGCTTAGACTTTGATATACTACTTTGAGGATGGCATTTCAGCAGATACTGCATTTATTTGCATTTAATTTCTCCTCTCCTGGCATCTTCCTTTACTGATCTGTCCATCTCTTTTCCATCACTTCAGTAATTGTAGTACTGGGAGAGGTAGGAGAGCTGTGGCAGGATGCACACACACTCCTGCCAAACTCAGATGCTTGAGAATAAAGTTATAACTTCATGGCACTTCTGTAACTGCATGAGTCTGGGCAGGGAGCCTGCCTGGGTGGCAGGAAGGACCCCTTGCCCATCGGGCTGTCCCTCAGCTCTCCGTGCCAGGAGAAGGCAGCACTTTGTCTGCACTCTGACTTCTGTGAGACACTGGGATTGATCCTACCTGGCATTTTGATTAAGCAACAAAATACATTTTAAAATTAAGTCAGCAAATACTGAAAGGACAAAAAACTGTTTAAACACTGTGTCTCTAGAAGTAGAGGGAGCAATTGGAGAGTGGGGGCATTTCTGCTGGGAAGTCTTCAGAGGATGGGAGCAAGTTGAATGCAGCCCTGCAGCCAGAAAAGCTCCTGAGCAGAAATGGGGCAGAGTGGGGGGAGAAGAGAGGCTCTTCCACCACTGCTCCCATCCCCATCCCCATCCCATCCCCTGGCATGGCTGCAGGGGCAGCACCAGCTTCTCTGCTCAGTGGAGCTTGGCCTGAGGGGAGATCCTGCTGATTTTGGGTGGGGAGACACAGGCCCTATCTGGCCTAGGAACTCCTAAGTTGGGTGCTTCTGACACTTGTTAGTCTTGAGTCTCCAAAGCTTCTGAAGTAGCATTAGTGAGAATATTTAAATTGCATCTTTAAGGTACACCTACTAAAGGGCATTTGTGGTCCATCTGCAAAGACCTTCCTTTCTTCTGAGATCCAGCACAGATATCAGCTAGAGCAAAACCAGGGTCAACTCAGAGGAGCAGCACACCTGCAGATGTGTCCCCAAATGTCCCTGTGCCTAGACACCACCAGGACAAGGAGTGGAACAGTGGAGGGGGGCTTTGTTGAGGTACAGCCCCTTGGCACCACAAGGCATAGATGAGCAGTGGAGGGTGGTGCCAACACCCTCCTGTGTCACCCTCACTAACCAAGCCCTCCAGAGGCATCACAGCAAGCCCTGTCACTCACCAGTGACCACAGAGATAGCATATGCCTTGTCCCCACCTAGTGCTCTGTCCCCTCTTGACAACGCTTGTCCTCTTGCCCCATGGGGACAGCTTGACCCCAGCAGTGTTCCAGCACATGTGGCTACTGGAGTCTGTGGAAGAGTGAGCTGGTGCCTGCATGTGTGGTGAGAGGAGAGGTAATGAAGCTCCTGATTTCCCAGCACCTGATGCCTGTCTGAGTGATGGCTCTTAATTGGCTTCTCTCTGCAAAAATCCTCTCCCGCCAGCCCCAGGGGAGATGGCATTGCCACAGGCTGTGCCTCCACATGCTCTCTCCACTGCAGGCTGTTTTTGGGGAGCAAAGAGGAAAAGATAAACTAGGTGAAGAGATGCACTGCTACATGATTTTTAAAGGGTTTTTTTGACAGAAATAAAATTTTGCCCTCAGATAATGAGCTATTTCCTTACTGGATTACTGTGAAGGGAAAACACTCACTATGCTATTAAGTGAACCAAAGGAGTCACTCTGCTTTTATATCCCTGTGTCTCTTTTCTCACCATCCTCCAGATGAGAGATGGGGGCAAAATAAAGGCATTTCTGCTCCACCAGCATGGTTGCAATCCCACCCCACTGATGAGTGCTGGTGAGAAGAGCAGATGGTGGCTTTGCCTCTGCAAGGGGCTTTGTCCTCCCAGGGAGGGAGGGTGCTGGGAGTGCAGCAGGAAGGACACTCCATATCCTGCTCTGGTAGTTTCCACATCACTCACCTTGGGGCTGACCCCAAGGAGGGGCAGGTTGGCTGGGGGTGTGTGGGAGGACCTAGTGGATTGCACTGACTGGGGACAGTGTCCCACAGGGGTCTTAAGTCCCCACAAACTGCACCAGTTTCTTTCCCCTTCTTCATCCTCTCACCTCATCCCTGTGGGAAGACGAACGAGATCCAGCATGGCCCCATCCCAGCATCCACTCACCACTTCCCAGCTCCTGTTTGTAGCCAGTGAGACTTTTTTGGCACACCACAGCACTTGCCAAGGGATGAGCAGTGGGAGCAGAGCAGGCGACAGCTCAGGTGTATTGATTGCTCAGATCTGTGCTGAGGTGCTGGTGCTTTTTTCTTCAGCAGCTTTCTTCCTGGCTGCATCCCAGAAGTAGGTAGGATTCAAAGGCCACCCCTGCCCTCGGCAGAGGCGCCATCCACCCTGTACTTGGCTGCTTCTGAAGAGAAAGGCCTGCAGGAAGTGTTCACCTTGATGCTGTGGAGGTTACAAAAGGAACTCAATTTGGAAGAGAATGTGTTTTCCACTGCTGTGAAAAGAAACCAAATCCCAATACACATCAGACAATGCTGCTCTGAGCTCCTGGCTGAGCAAGGAGCATCTCCAAGGCAGGGGAGGGGTGGAGGGGATGTTCAACCAGTCCAGGGAGTGGGGCTGACTTGGTCCCCAGGTTCTTGTTCTCACAGCAAGGAGGGCATCTGGGACACCTGGTCATGGCACTTCTTGCAACCCAAAAGCCATAGAGTGTGTGAAACAAGAGAGGGGTGTTGGTACATAGATTTGGGGAAGGGGGCCAGAAATGGGCTTTCTGGTGACTTTCTGTGTCTGTCTCTCCATGCCACTGGCTTAGGATGAAGGCTGGGACTACTGATGGGGCAACTGAGCCAGGGCATGAGCATTGGGGAGCAGTGGGGAGGAGGGTGATGGTACAGGGTTGCTGAGGCCAGGGGGTTGAAAGACCTGTGCTGAGGGTGCCAGACAGTACCTGCAGGTACACCTGCAGGACAGGCACCTGCAGCCATCTGGTGGGTAACTTGGTTACAAACAGATGTCCTAATCATGGAAAACAAATTATTCATTAATGGAGAAGAGGGAGTTGTTCTGCTGTCTCATGGAACTCTTCCGTACCACTTGCAGTTATTTTTTAGAAAGCTCTGGGATGCAGAGAAGGACGGTAGGTTGTGATGTACACCCTTATAGGACATCACTGTTTTATCAACCCTCCTCCACCCCCATTTCAGAGAACCTCAAAGCCTCCCTCATCAGCCACCAGAGATCTCACTTTGTCACTGCTCCTCACAGAGACAAAGATTCTCTTTGCACTTTCTGCCCTTCACATCACCTCCCACAGCAGTGACCTGCCAGGCTCCCTGCATTCCTTCTCCTTTCTGGGCTAGACATGATGCCAGGCCAGAACTCTAGGCTATTTCTCCTTCCCCCCAAATTTCTGAGTATCCCCTGAGGGATCTGGACCATTACAGAGCATTACAGAGCTCTGCTGCTGAGCTTAGGGTCCTGGTTTGGAGAGGGACCCCTTCACTGGGAGGATAGGAGGAAGGCAGTGAAGAGTCACCTCTTCCACACCCACTGGTAGAGTTTAGTTTAACTTTTTTTTTTTTTTAAGCTCAGTCAAAATTTCTGGAGCTTGAACCTTCCCTGACTGGTGTGCCTTGTTGCCTTTTTGCTTCCTTCCCTTCTGCTTAGGCAGCTACAGCAGACGCTGTGAGTCTAAAATAAGTTATTCAGCAGTGATCATGCTCTTCCTCAGATTTCAATTTCCACATGTTTCCCTTCAGGCTGTTTCCAACTAATTTCTCCATTTGCATAATACCCCCCTTAGGGATGCTCTGGCACAGCCCCTTCTCCCCCGCTTTGACAAGTTCATCAGAGATTCAGGCTATTAGTGGAAAACACTTTAATTCTGTCGGCCCTTTAGCCCGCTCCTTGCCCACGCATCTCCAATTAAAAAAACACAAAGAAGCAGTTTGGGGTTCAAAGGGATGGAATGCCCATGGGAAGTGGGCTGAAGACTGCTGGACCCCCCACCCTTGGAAGCCCCTGGAGGGAACCAGCTGGAAGAATTACAAATTCAGAAGCAAAAGCTGTATCTTATTGCAGATTCTGGTCTAGCGGCCCTAATAATTTTGTCTGGAGCAGAATCAGCAGGGACCCCCCACCCCTGCCCCCCAGCTGGGGTGCTTGAAGGGCAGAGATGAGGAGGACTTTAGCTGGAGGGTGGTGGGGCCGGTCACCCCTGCTGCAAATGCACCCACAGATGTCCCCTCTCCTGAAATAATGCTCTTGCTTGGTTATTTGGAGGGATGAACATCCAGAAAGGCTGAACACGTGCAGGGGAGGGAAATGAAAACCTTCACATGAGTGCTGGGTGAGTCTGCCCACTATTGCTCCTCTCTAGGCCACCTCATCTCTTGTGGACATGCCAGTCCTTCCCTGAAAATTCTGCTTCTCTGTCCACCATCAGAAGCAAGATCTGCTCATTTCCTCCTGATGTTTGTATTCTTCTGTCCGTCTTCAAGCAGATTTTATGCTTCTGCTACACACAGATGCTCTGGTCTCCCTCCCTAATTCTTGTCCAATTACACAGGAAAAAAAAAGCCTACACCACCATCGTGCTCTCAGTGGTAGTCGCCCACTGTGATCTACACTGAAATACATCTCCCTCCAAGATACCCAGACAGCAGCTAGATTATAACCTCCTTCAGGAACAGCATAAACACCTCCAGGTTTAAGTGAGTGCAGCACTCTTGTGAAGCTCATCTCTTTGATAGCCAGCTCCACATTCCTATAAACAGAGTCTTTTCTCCTGTTTTTTATTGGTTTTTCCATGTTAAAAAACATAATGGGAACATTCAGACCAGCTTCTGTACAGGTCTCTGTTGGGTTTCTCTCTTTTATGGCTCAAGTACAACGGCAATTGCAGACATTAACATGCTTCTTTAGGATGAAATGTACATTTGAATGGCACCCAGCTGGAGGAACATGCTGCATCTCCTGCAAAGCTGGCTGTAGCCTGCCCAGAAACTCTGGGAAGGGGTGAGGGATGCCCAGAGTCTGCCTGCAGTCTCCTGCACATGGGGAAAAGAGGCAACAGGGGAGCCAGGGAAAGGAGGGATGGTCAAAGGTGGATGCTGGAGAGTGGGGGGTAAGGCATGGCTTTTTAATGCCAGCCCTTTGGGGCAACCATTGCATTCACACCCATCTCTGAAGCATTTAATGTGTTGCTGACAATATACAAATAAGCAAAAGTAAGAGGTATGGGGGGATGGTTGGTATTTCCTTGGATGGATGGAGATACCTCTCTCCAAGGCATGGGAAGGACTGTGTTTGAGGTTACCCTGTGTCTCAGGCTCCTTCCACATCTCTTCTTCCTCTGGATCTCATCCCCTCACAAGCAGCACTCCCACCCCAGACTCTGCAGGTTTTGTCAGCCTTTTCTTCCCATCCCTCTTTGTGTGCAGGGCCCTGACCTAGTACAAGGAGCGGAATCCTTCAGGCCACCACCCCTCCCAGGACACTTCTTAGTAGAGATTTCCATTACAAATCTTCTGAGGGCACAGCACTCTGGGACAGCAACCTTTTGAGGGCTCTGACTTGGGATCACCATGACAGTCACCATTAACACAGAGAAAACCTTGCTGTCTTTACCAGCTTGCACCAACAATGGGAGAGATGGTGTGCAACCACCAGCCTGCTTTCCTCCTTGTTTCTGATTTGGGATAGACCAGCAGCTGGGATGTTCTCCTGCGGATCAGGAGTCTGCCTGCAGAGAGATGCGGAGAGCATGCCTCTTGGTCTTGTCCATGTTCTGTCCTCCTACTTCACTGCAGCTGAGGGGTCAGGCCACCCCATGGCACTGAAGTGAGAGTGTTGTCCCCATCACAGGAGTCTGGAGACCCTACCAGGACTCTGGCCTCCCAGAAGAAGCAGCAGTCATTCCCTGGCACCATATGCCCTCTTGTGCCTGTGTGTGCCCTTCATGGGCCAGGATTGGGCAAGTGACGGATCTCCCAGCGGTGGGGCTGAGAAGGGAAGCTGTAGCCCCAGATTGGGGTGGTTGTACCAGCCCAGCAGGAGCATGTGGTTTCTCTCCTGCACATCTTCCACCAGGCAAATGTGCTCCTCCTTGTCCCAGCAGCCAGGCTGGTGCTCAATTCCCTGTTGTTAGATGGTCACACCCCACAGCCTCAGGAAGAACAGGGGTCTACTGTTTGTCTGAAAGGAAAAAACCTGCACAGGACATCCATGCTGGGGCCCTGCTGTGCAAGCAGCCCTTGCAGGCACTGGTGCTCTGTGCTCCACAGGAAAGCTCAATCCCAGAAAGGTCAGCAGCCAGGGATGGCAGTGGCATGCAGGTGGCAGCTACACGTGGCCCCCTTTCGAGAGATAAGCAATCAGTGCCACCACCACCCCGATGTACACTCCTGTGCCAATGGTTATGGAGAGCGCAGCAAGGAAGAGAGCTCGGCGGGAGGCTGAACTGGCCAGATGAAAATCTCCTTTGGAGACAGCCTTGCTGGTCTGGAAGGAGAAGAAATGCTTGTTGTTCACAGCTGTACCAATCTGGCCTTTAACCAGCATGCAGTATTTTCTTTACTGAGCCACTGCTTGTTGTCTGGCCACTGCACCCCATGGAAGCTGGGAACAGACAGCAAGGTGTCTGTCAGGCTGGGAGGGCTCAGAGCAGCAGTGCCACCTGCACACAATTCCCTGTGGATTTTGCCTCCAAGGGAAGCATGGCCTCCACCTACTTGTCTGAAAGCACTAATCTGGGCACTCAGCCAGGGCTCTGAGTGGGTGGCTGGACCCCTGTAAGACCTCAGTGCATGGGGTGATGGCTGTGTGGTACTGACCAGATAGCAGTGCACCCTGTACAGAGATGTGACAGGTACTGCCTAGGCTCAGGGAGCTGACTCTGGATGGCATGGTCTGCTGGACCAGCTGTGCTGCCACCTGATTTTTCCTGCATGGGGTTTTCAGCTGAAGCCTATTTGCTGTTGAAGGGCTGATGAAACCAGCAGTGGAGACAGATCCCCATCTCTCTGGAGAAGTGTGGCAACTTCCAGCTTCTCTGAGCGCTAAGGGCATATTCCAAGCTGCTCTTATCACCTACTACTTCAGTTCAAGTTGCCTGGTGGGCATCAGTGCATTCAATGTGCAAAGACACCAAACAAAGATATGGTCCTTGCCTCAGTGAGAGAACAAAAGGGGTAGTGACAGAAAACGGAGCTAGATATAAATTGCCCCATGTACATCATCATGTGGAGAGTGCACTGTGCTATCTTGCACTACATGGAATGTGAAATCAACTGCTCCTTGGGGTCCTAATCAATTAATGCTTCCCCTGCCTCTCACCAGCTCTGTGCCAGGCACTCATGTAATATATTTTTCCACTTCTGTTCCTATCCTCTTGATTTAACTTCTTAATGCCTCCCCCCATCTATTCATGGTACAGCAGCCTCTCTGCAAATGTGGAGTAAATCCCCTGGCTCTGCATGAATTATTCTGGGTCAACAGCAATGCAAGTGAGCCCAGACTTCGGGCTAAGCCCTCAAGAAAGCAGCAGCTCCTGTGAGCTGCTGCAGCCTGAGGGCCATTGCCTCTCCAGGCTCTGCCAGCCTGGCATTGGCTCCCACAGGTTAGCCAATGTGCATCAGAAACAAGTGCAAGAGAAGAGCTGTAGTGTGATATGGACACCAAGCTCCCTCCCCTTTGTGTCCAACCTCCAGAGCAGCCTGGCTCCTGTGCCATGAGCTGCCTCAGTCTGGGTCATGGTGTAGAACTTTCACATTCCTAGAGAATGGGAGGACAGATGAGAAAACGCCATTCTCCTGAACCTGGTGGAGCCTGAGAAGCTGGGCAAGGGGCCAAGAGTTCTCTAAATAACAGACAAAAAACCCAAAGGAAAAGCCTGACCTCCAGTAACCCACACCAGAAGTGGAGGAGCTGCAACCCCACAACAATTGTGGAGACATCCAGGAGCACCCTTTGTCTCACTCCTCAGAGTTATGGCCATGGCACAGAGATGAGCCTTAGGTTCAGAAAGGTGCTGGTCACCTCCAGGGCCGCTGTGGCTTTCAGGGCCCTTGCTTTAGCACTTGGCACATGCAGGCAAGAAAAGGGATTCCTTACCCCTTGGGAGAAGTAGAAGGCAGCAATCCCCAGGGGCCAGAAGCAACACAGCATGGAGAAAAGGGCCAAGCCCAAGTGGTCCCGGGGGGGAAGCATCAGGAAATGATCCTCACTTTCACTGTCGCTGGAGGAGTCGCTCTGCAAAACCAGATGGATTCAGCACATGCCCACCTCCCCGTGCTGCTCTGCAGGCTGCATCTCGGCACCTCGCCTCCCAGCTCCCACTCCCTCCTGGTCCCGTCACATATTCTCATACAATTCCCACTGGAAAATTCAAGGAGTAAATTTCAAAAATATTTTAGACTCTTCAGCATGGTTTGATGAGGAAAAATGTAGCTCAGCAAATTCAAGGAATGGATTCTCGGCTCCCTGCCAGAGCAAATGCTGGGGGTCTGGGATTTCCCTGCGTTAGAGAGAGTCTTAAACTGAAATATCTTCAGCTTTGGCAGAACTGACTGTTTGTCAGCTTAAACAAACTTAAACAACGTGACTTATCCCCATTAGAGACTAGGAGATCAATATCCTGCTAACCTAATTTAGGAAGTGAGGGAAAGCTTTTGAAGTGAAGCCTACATTGCAGGGGCAGCATGCCCTGTCCCCTCAGTGAGTCACTGCTCAGTGGCTGTGGTGAGTCCTCTTGCCTTTGGGCACTGCTGGGCCCCCTCAGGCCACCCTGCAAGTGATGTGTCTTGGTGGGGAAGGGACGCAGAGGTGGGGACATCCCTGCTGCCATCTGAACAGGCTACATCACCAACACCAAAAGGAGCAGAGCTCTGCTGGGTCATCAGACATCAGCTCCAGTGAGCTCTGGGACCCTCCCCCACCTCTCAAAGTCCTGGATGTTGTTTCCCAGCCTTGGCATCACTGCTCAAGCCATAGTGGGGCACAGCACAGCAATGAGGCTGCTTTGTCAGCTCACATTCTTCCTGTGCAGGATTCATCCTGTCTTTATATATATAAAGCTTTCTCTCAGCTGCTGCCATCATGCATGTGAATTCTGCTGTTATGCAAGAATTGCTGTTTCTCTTTAGCTAGAGTGCCACAGCACTGGCAGGCTGCCCTTGTCAAAGCATCCCCCTTTCCCAAGGGTCCTGCAGAGACTCACCTCCCTATTGCTCCCAGCAGCAGGAGCAAAAGGGAGCTCCCTTTTGCTCTTAGGGAAGCTGACCTCCTTCTGAGGTCAGCAGTGTGGAAAAAGGAGCAGAAATTATAAGGAGGAGGAAGAAAAGCTGGGTGCACAGGGAGGCTGGTAAGGCAGGAGATGGTAGGATTTGGGGGAGAGTTTTGGGTAAAGAAGGGAGAATAAATGATCAAGAATTTGAGCCAATGTCCTAAAAGAATGACCACAGGAGTTCAGTGCCATCCCACCTGTCCAAGCTCACCTCATACTCCTGGAGCTCCTCTTCCTCCACCTCATAGGAAACAGTCTGGATGCGGATGTCACTCTCTACCAGGCAGGACCCTTGCGCCTCATGCCCTTCAGGAGCTTCAGATGGAGACTCTTTGCTTTCTGTAAAAGTGGTCTCACAGCTTTCCATCTTGCTGTCCTTGGCCTTGAGAGCAGTCTCATCCTTCACAAGGATGAAACTGGGGCCGTACAAAGCTTCAACAGCCAGCTGCAGGGAACTGGCATCCAGCAGCTGGTGAGTCCTGGCACCGCCAGTGTTTTGGAATATGTAGGAATACAGTTTCCCTTGGCAGCGGTGGCTGGGGTAGTCCTGGCTGTGATGCTGGTGGTAAGAATAGCTGCTGCGAAGGTGGCCATTGGATTTGGCCAGGAGTGGGTTCTGGAGCTCACGCACGCTCTCCATGCTGCTGGCGGTGGTGGTGGGGAGATCCTGCAGGAGCAGAGGAGGGGGAGGGAGTGGGCTGTTACTTCAGCAAAGCAGGGGAGCAGAAAAGCCTCTCACCTATGCACAGCCAGTGTCGAGAGGCTAGTGGGAACAGAAAAATTCGGCAATACTGGAGAAAACAAGACCCCTCCCCACCTTTGCACAGCTTGAATGCTATCTCCCCAGCTGGTAGCAAGATAAGCATGCAGCCCTGCAGCAAGGTTATCTGATTCAGGCTAGATTAAGATGAGGACTTGCTGTATCTATAATGCGTCTCAAGTTGGCCATGTGCAGCCTGACAGGAAAGGACCTACCATCTTTTCTGCTGGTTCATAATGTGTGCTGTGACAAAGACTGACAGCACAGAAGTAGATAAGAGACATATTCACTCGATGGGCCTCCCTGACTTCCCAAAGTAGGGGGTTGCAGGGTGAATTATATCCCTCTGGACATTACAAATAAACCTCCCTGGCTTTAAGGTGCACAGGAAGTTCTCTGGGATTCATCCAAGGCTGAGCTGGGGCTGGGACAAGTGCAGTGAGCCACCAAGGGAGGCCAGAGAGCTGCTGTGAGGACATGGAGGTGGTGTTTAAGCTGGGGTGGGAGTGCTGGATGCTCAGCCAGCTGTGAGGAGGAACAGAAAAATGTGGAGATTTAAGGGGGGACTCCATGGAGTTTGGTCCATTTTGAAATGATGAAATTTTAAGTAAATGATCCATCACATCAAAGTGCTGTTTAAACCAGCTCCACCCCTGGGTACAGCAGCAGCCAGACAGCCTTGGCTCTGGGCCACCAGCTTCAGAAAATGCTGAGTCCAAATGAGATCCTCAACTACATATGTCAACATGGGTTTCTTCCTCAGGGAAATTCACCTCCCTCTCCCTTCCTCAATTTCAGAGTGCTGAAACCTCGTGCTGCTCTTTTCTTTTTCCCATGAAAATTTCTGAGAGGAGATATTTCCACCCCTTTCCTTCAGAGGAGCATTTACTAATTTGGCTTCCCAACCCACCTTGGAACAAAGAAAAAGTACAGTGAAATACCAGCATTCTCAGGAGAGAGAAACAATTACTTTGCCCTCTTCACTACCTGAGCCCTGGGTTTTACAGTCTCCTTTGCATTTTCCCAGCTCCCAGACCATGCCACCTTATTGCCTTGCAACCCCAAATGTTCCTGTCCTCCTTAGAGACCTCAGTCACTGACTCCTCTGCAGGATGCTGTGTAGCAGGGTCACACTTCCTGCTGCTCTAAGAATCCCTGAGGCGCACTAGGTTTTCTGATAGACAGCACATCACCTTGGCTTTAAATCTCAAGAAGGAAATACAAATAAAGGAACAGAAGACTTTAGAGAGTGAAAAGCCCAAGTGGTCCTGTTTCCTCGGCCAAACTCTACCACATCATGCAGGCTTGGGAGCCATGCATGGTTTTAAATGGACCTGTCCATTGGCTTTGTTTTGGCAGTGGTCATCACATTTTAGAAATCTGCTTAGGAAAGTGGAACTGTTCAAAAGCCCTCTCGTGCTGCTAAAACACTGTTCATTTTGGTGAATGCCCTTCACTTCTCCCTTCCCAAAACCATTCCCTGCCTTCTGTAGCCTCCCACCTTACTGATAAAGCCTGTAATGGCTTGTGCAGCAGATGGCCATTAAGTATTTTCAAAATATTTAAGGGAGGTGCGTATTTGTAGTAAAGATGGTTTTATTTTCTGCACAAACACAGAGAAGCTCAAAGCTACATCCCAGTTTTTGGGCAAGGAAACCACAATCCTCTCCTTTGCTTACCTTAACATGCAAATTAGATTTCTAATAGAATAACTTAATTTTTAACAAAACAGTAAGGAGAGACCAGTCACCAAGTGTCATTTGAGAGCAGCAGCCAAAGCAGAAGCCCAGCACTAGCAAGAGAAAATTGACAGTTTTGGTACAGCATCCACGCCTCATCTCAAGAAATGATTCTGGCAGCAAGCTAGGGTAGGAAGGAATGGAATGTTGCTGGGAACTGCTGAAAGGAGTCACTCCAAATGTGTTGAGAAACACCAGCAAATGGACTGGGGGCAGGCTGCCGGCCACTGGGCAGCAGGTGCTGCCTGTGTGGAAGCTGCTGTGCTTCTCACTTTGGGGCCTCAGCAACAGGTTGGAGAAGGAGCAGAGCTGCACAGAAAAGCCATACATTCACAGCAGCAAGCACTGGGAAACAGAGTGTGGGAGGGGGAAAGAAGGGAAAGGAGCTGGGAGGAACTGGAAACCTAAAAGGCAGTTTGGGAGGTTTGGGAACCAGTGTGGGAAGAGTGCATCTATGAGCTGGACTACTGCTGGACATGGACTCTGCTGAGTCCTGGAAGGGTGCTAGAGGGGCTGGTGGGAGATGTCTCACTGACCTGGTCTGTGGAGAAGAGGCAGAGACAGCTTGCAGGCAGCAAACATGCTAGGGTGAACATACCTTGGAAGAGTAGCAGGGTGGGTAGCAAAAGAAATCACAGGGAAAAACTCCAGGAGTATGGGGAAGTCTGTGAATGTGGGCTGGGCAGGGCTGAGGCTTCATCCCAGGGAAGCAGGGTGAGCTCAAACCACTCTGGTCTCGCAAACTGTCCTGGAGCTGTCCTTAGAGCAGAGCCAGGATCTTGGAGCTGCTGCACAAAGCATGGACAGGGCAGGGCTACAGCTAGAAGGATTTAGTCTGTGCTAGTCTTATACCCTCTGGAATTATAAAAGATTTACATGTACTAAAGTCTCTTTTCCTTGCTGCCTTCCACTTCCTGGCAACAAGATGTGGCCCTAACAGACCTGCAGGGACAAGGGAAAAAGTGCAGAAGGAAATCTTACAGTGCTTCTGATAAATAAGCAAAGGAGCCACCAACTGCAGCCTTTGTGCCCAGTCCTGGCATTTGTCAGCAGTAGGGAGGGGACCAGTGTCACAGGAGACAAGGGCCAGCAAGCCTCTAGAGATGACATTAGAGAGGGAATGGCAGAGAGGGTGAGGACCAGCCCTACATGCACACACACAGGGAAGGAGAGAGTCAGACCAACCCTGCAGTTGTCCCCAAACCCTGTTTGGGTTATCTGGATCCTACAGTGAATTTAGCCACACAGGAACTTGAAAAAGGAAGCCTAGTAATAAAATAAGCCTGGTGATAAAGAAAGCCTGTTAATAACCAGGCTTGGGGAAAGAGGAATGAAGTGAGAAGATGAAAGAAAGAAAGCAGTAAAAGACAAAATTGTCAAAGAGTGGCCATTCTCTGTCCTGATTACCAGCAAGACTGGATAGTGTGCATATCCATCAGCCCCATGGGGCTAGCCTGGGCAGCACTGGCAGCAGGTAATGGTGGTGAGATGCTGTTAGGTGCATGGGGAGGATGCACACATGCAAGCATACATGCACAACGTGGGCACACCTGGGAGGAGGCAGACTGTGGTGCCCTAGTTGAGCTGAACCATTGCTCCAGCTCTGCTCCTGCCTGACAGCTGCTGGCTCCCTCCCGAAGTGCCTCCCCCTGTGCACGGCTGCTCCTGTCACCAGCTGGCTGAGCAGGGCCCCCCACGCTCCCCAGCCCGCTTGCAGCAGTCCCCAGCAGGGTGGGAAATGCACAGCTGCGTTGGGTACTCTCAGCTTCTTAAGGCGAGTACTGGGTAAAAGGAGCCAAAATAAGGCGTGAAAATAAAGAGGTAGCAAATTTAGCTTTTCATTTCACAGATCTCACCTCCACACCACATCCCCCGAGGCAGTTTTCAGAGGGACCCTTGGCACAGATGCCGGCTATGATAAGCCAGTTAATGATGAATTAAGTAGCTGTTCCAGGAATCAATCATCATTTAATTGCCCTGTCAAGCAATTGACTCTGCCTTGCTTCCCGGGCTCATTAGCAGGTTGTGGCTCTGATGCATGTCCCCAGACTTCAGAGTGAGAAGGTTAGCCCACCCTGGCTGAAGGCTTTCCCCTTCAGGACAGCACCAGGGGAGGTCAGTGCCCTCAGGTACTGGTGTCCCGCTGCACTGCCACACCCTGACTGGTCCGTGGGCTGGGGTGAGTGTGAATGCCTGTTTCTGATCCAGCTGATGTTAAGCCAGGTACAGCTGCCATAGCCCCAGGACAGATGTGGACCCAATCCTGATGGAAGAGGAAAGCATAGGAGATTTGTTGAGCTTCCTTGAAGCTCTCAGGAGGTGCTTTGGATCTTCTGAGCAGAGGCCCAGGTCCTGTCAGAACACAGTACCTCTGCCTCTGGGCATCCAAGCTTGTGATTCTGCCCAAGGAAAAACCATCTCACAAAGGCTGCTGACAAGCAAAAGGCAAAGCCGTCACGCGGGCAGTTGTCATTTTGGAGAGGGGGGTGAAGGAAGGGCTGTGAAAGCTCATAGACAATGTGTCTGGCAGGAGTGGACCAAGCCCTCTCTCAGCCACAGGAGCCCGTGCAGCAGCATGGATATCTGGCATGTCCCAGCCCTGAGCCCCACAGGGTGAACCACAGACCAAGGGGAGAAGGAAGTGCTTTCACCAGCCCCACAGACATGACTGCAGAAAGCAGTTTTGCTCTGGCCAACACTCAAACCCTCCCATGGGTGCTCGTCTCCACATCACTGCTTCTGTCTTGGGCACAGCAGCAGCATGCAGATTGAGGGGCTGTTCATCCCTGTTGTGTAACAAAGCCTTCACCAGTCCTGGGAAGGGTTGCTGTGGCACGAGCATCAGGTGAGGTGGCCTGGGGGCTGGAAAGGTCAGAGGGGTGATGTGGGGGAGGCACGTCTCAGTGTGGAGCAGGAGGGAAGGGTGGTGAAACACGACAGCCCCAATGGGGCTGGCAGAGATGGTACACAGAGAAACGAAAGAGCGCAGTAGGGACAGCAGTGGGAAGGGAAATGGTGGGCAAGAAGCATGGGGCAGGGGAAACGAAGTGACATCAGAGCCAGACAGAGAGCTGGACCCTGGCCACCAATATGGAGAAGAAAAGGACTATGAAGCTGCTGGAGGGGAAAGAGTTGGTGAGGAAAAGGAGGGAAGGAAGAAGGTGACACAGAGCCTGTGGACTTGGATTAGAGGGAGAATAGCTGAGGCATTTGTGATGTAGAGAATCTGATTCACACCTTTGATGCAGCTGGTTTGATAGAGCTGGAAAGGAGTGAATAAAATGCTTGTTCTGATCTCCTGACAGGTGGAAAGCCAGTACCAAAGGGCTGCTGGCTCCAACAGAGACTAAATTGCTCTGAGAATTGGGATTCGATGGGCTGCTTTTCAAGGATCACAAGTCAAATTGGGCAGCTTCCAGGTGGAAATCGGGTCTTTATTGTCTCTGATAAAAATGTTCCTCTGCAGCAGTGTCCTGACCCAGCTATGCTTGGAACTAAGGTATTGCTCCTAATGGTAAGGAGCAGCAAACCCATCCCTGGGGCTGGCAGGGAAGAGCCGGGCTGGTTTTGGAGAAGCCGTTCCAGGGGCTCTACAGGGCTGGGGCTCCCTCACGTCCCTGTCCCCAGCTCCGGTACCAGCAATCTGGACACACTGCCCGTGCGCATCACATCAACAGGGCAGCAGTGGAAACTCCACCGCTTCCAAGCAGGCATCCATCCCCGTAACACCCGGCTGTACCCCGGGAGTGCCTGCACACAGGCTGTGCGGAGCCGACAGGGCGTTCGTGGCTGCCGTGCCCCCCGCCCCAGCCGCGTCCGGCGCTCGCCAGGCGGCCGCCAGGTGTCCCCGGAGCTCCGCGCAGCGCCCGCCGCATCGCCTGCACAGCCCGAACAGGCCCGCACCGCCCCGCACCGCCCGAGCAGCTCCGTATAGCTCCGAACATCCCCGCACCGCCCGCACAGCTCCACACCGCCCCGGCCGCGGGGCCCGGCCGCTCCCGACCCCGCCCGCCCCCGGCACCCGCAGCGTCGCGGGGCCGGGACGGCGCCTGCGGGCAAAGCCTGGGCCCGGTGCCTGCCCGTCCAAATCGCTGGGCACGGCTACGGCGCCCCAACACCGCATGGCTGGCGTTGGCCCGTCCGGTGTGAGCCCGGCGTCGGCCCGGGCTCTGCGCTCACCGAGCCCGCCGGGGTGCGCCTCGCCGCGCCCCTCAGGCACGAGAGACACGGGAAGGGCTCATCGAGCTGGAGATGCGGGAAGGAGGAAACATGGATGGTGATGGAAATAAAGCACATGGTGGTGTGGGCGGCTAGGTGTATAATTAGTAGGTTTGGACTCTCTCGGCATCTCTGTTTTTAGGCAGGAGATGCAAACAAGTAAATAAGGTGGCTGTCGGAAGTTTCTGCAGGCTGCCCTGTGTACGTGGGATCAGGGAGGAGAGCGGGCAGTGTAGGGGGGCTGCTCCTGGGGTTGGCCCGGAGCTGGAGGGCAGCAGAGTGGCCATGAGGTGCCCAGCTGAGGCAGATGAGAGCGGGTGACCAGCGGGTGACCTGGCTGCAGCAGTAGGCTAGGGAAGCGGGCCAGGACAGGATCAGGGATGAACAAGTTCTGAAGGGTCCAACAGCCACACTGGGATAGTCCTCTCAGCCTCAGAGCACTCCTGATGGGTTTGCACCCGAACAACCAGCAGCCCTGCAGCACCCTCCACAATAAGCCCGGTGAGGGGCTTTAGAGGGGCACATGATACCAAACAAAGCTGATGGATTGCTCTCACCAGAGGCTTCTTCACCTTCCTGTATGGGGACCCAGCAGGGTTGCTGGGAGGCGGTGGAGGTCAGGGCAGTGACTCCCAGGTGTGGTCCCTGCTGGGACTGTCAGCATCTCCAGCCCTTTGAAGCATCAGCCAGTGAAGACAGCTTTGGAGGTTCTTGGGCTCTCACTGCTCATCTCAGTGAAAAAATACCAGTCCAGGGTCAGGGGAGACTAATTCCCCTCCCTGCTGCAGCATCTAAATCACTGTCCTGGAGAAACATGAGCTCAGACTGGGTCTAGGCTTCAATCTCCACCTCCTCAGCTCAGGACCCTAAGGAAGTACCCTAAGACTTCTCTCTGGAGAGAGGGGCATTGGCATCCTGCCCTCAATGTAGAAAACTTACTCAGAAACATCCCTGCATAGAGAGCCACTGAGAGCCAAACTCACTGACACCAGGGCTCCAATGCTTCCACCACAGAGGCAGCCCAATCCCTTGCCCAAGGTCAGGCTCCTTGCTCAGAGTGCCCAAAGGGAAAAGTATCCCACTGGACTGCTCACAGAGGTCCCTCAAGATGTGTTTACTATCAAGGCATTCTCTCTGCTGCTGGAAGATGCACAGAAGCTCTTGCTGGCAGATTGTAATTTTGCTCATGGCTGATTTTCCTCTGCTAATGGCTACAGTCCTCGATTTCACATCAGGTTTTCTCTGTCACTATTTATAATCAGTATTGAACTGAACACAGTGGTTGTCCTAAATGACTCCATGCTCTTCTCCAAGCAGGCACTTTCATCCATATCCTTTTCTCCAGACCCATCATCTCTACTTCAAGGCTCTTCTCCTGCTCATGAAGTCCCACAGGTCATCCATGGGTGATGTTACCACTGGACCCTTCACCCCATCCTCCCCACAGACCACTCTGGGAGCAGCAATACCCTGTGCTGGAGCAGACCTGTGCCTCACGCTCCCCTCCAGGACCAGCCATGCTCCCCTTGGCCCTGCAGCCCAGCCTGGGACCATGTGCAGGTCTGCATCCCAGGGATGATCGCCCTTCAACGTCCTGGCACCCAGCACAGTAGTGGTCAGGCAGATGGGACCTGGCTTTCCTCCAGGTGAGAGATTTGCACCGTCTGAGACCAAAATGGGGACAGGGACGTAGCACTCAAGGTGGCAGCAGTTGTCGGGGGGGACAGAAAGATGTCCTCCCCTTCACAGCTGTAGCTTGCTGATAGATCAGCTTAGCCACAGCACCTAACTCCATCCTCACATCTCCCTGAAAATCCCCCTCTTATCAATTGAAGCTGGCAATGTAAAGCATCTGTTAAGGACTGCTCATTTGTCTCTGTTTAGAACAGATCCGTACTCAAATGATTCATTAGCGCCCTGAAGGCTAGTGCATGCCTGCACCCTTCTTTCCCCACTGCCCTGTTTATTTTATCTATGTCCGCCTGCCTTCAGCTCAGGGCTATTTCCACCTTGCTTACCGTGTCCTGATTCTCCTGGGGATTCACAAGGCTCCTCTGTAGTTCAGATGTTTAATTCATCTGCCAATGATCTGATCTCTTTAAAAATGAACTTAAGCTGTGGAGATGACACCTTTCCAGCTTAGTTTTTCAAACCCTAAGTTTCCAAAAACAGTGTGTATTTTTCAGCAGTAAGCTGATTTCCTGGTCCAGCAAATAAGTAGATTGTTGTCTTCCCACCTGGCAAACATCTGCAGACCCAGACAAACTTCAAGGTGTTAAAATTATTACTTCGGTCAAAAAGTGCAATCCAAATCAGATGTTGAGGGCCTCTTCTGTATTCCAAAATTCCATATTGCCAAAGAATACTCAAGTGGAGAAGTGCCCTCTGAGTTTGGTGAGGGACAATTCACACTGGTTTATTCTATTGTCAGGAATATGGTGAAAGGCAGCAGCTGCCCCCAGCCATCCCACAACCCTGTCCATCCCACAGTATCAGACTCCAGGATGATGCAGAGGGTAGTGCTAATTTTTCTTCCATATAGTATGGGAACAGCTGTTGCAAAACAATGTCACATTTTCTTTTCCATGACCTTATGGAGTTGCCTTGCTGAGGCACCCTCTGGACTGCCCCTTCATTTGCTGTATGGATGCTTTCCCTTTCTTCCTGGCCCATTTCCCTTCCCAGACCATGTCACCACCTCCCCGGGACAGGACTCAGCTTACTTCTTGCACCCATCCAGAGGCACAGTGTGTTGAAAGAGGCAGCTGTGTGCTGGGTGAGTTGCACTGTTGGCCCTGTGTGCGCTGAGCGAGGACATTCTGCTCATGGTGTTTCCCTCCCAGCATGTTCCTGCTGGGTGGGAACAAGCCTCAGCATCACCCTCTTGTCCTTCTCTGCCACCGTGGAAGTCATGGAGGAAGGATTTGCAGAGAAACCTCTGAGTTTCTCAGCTCAGCCCAGCCCAGCTCAGGAGCAGCACCAGTGTGGTTGTCACACGTGGCATCGAATCTCTGATGTGCCTTGGGCCAATTTTCCACACCAGCTGTTGAGCTTCCAGACATACAGCTTGGGGACAAATCCTGTGACCAACTGTGGTTTTCAAAATATTCCTGAAGCGTTTTACTCCAAAAGGAAGCTGGTTTAAGTGACACATCCGAAAAAACACTGGGGATCATTGTAGCCTTCCTTTCCAGGCTGAGCGAAGTGTTTGGTTTGGTTTGCTGCCTTTTTTGCTTGACAGAGAAACAGCAACAGACGGACAATTTGAAAGAAACAAACCTGTAATGGACTTTTTTTCCTCTCTAATGCTGTGCCTTGGCCCTTCACTCAGAAAAGTCAATCATTTGCCCATCTCCAACTCTACAAATAGAGAAATTCTGGCTGAAGACCTTGCCTGAAATTACCACCCTAAAAGCAGCAGTGGAGTTGCAGCTCCTGCAAGTGGTACTTCCCAGTCACAGGCTCAGGTCCAGAACTTTGGAAACTAGGCAGAAAAATGGGGGCAGAAAGGGCAGGGCTTTGGACTACCTGGTGAAGTCAAAGATGGTCCTGGAAAGATGCAAGTACATCCCAACCTCAAGCAGAGGGGCTGTGAGGGGGGCAGACAAACCAAAATGGCCTGAAGTGCCCATGCCCATGCCAGGGGCCCACAGACTGCTCTGCCATAAGCTCCCGGGCCAGGCAGGATTGGCCCTTTTGGGGCTTGCTCCAGGGAGCTTGTGGGTGCCAGAGGGGGATTTTAACGGCCAAATTTTTTTGAGCACTTGGTCACTTCTCTGCAAGTGATGGTGATGTCTGCAAGCTGGGCTGAGGGCAGGAAGGAGTTGGGTACCATGCAAAAGCAGGGATCTGCTGAACAAATTCACTGTGCTGGAGCTGCAGCAAATTACTCATTCTTTAATAATGGTGTTTATTACCTGCCTCTGATGGTGGTTCAGGGAGACAAAGTGAAGTGGATTCGGCTCCCCAAAGCTTTAGCTCTGCCAGCCGTTTTTATGACACAAGAAACTTTCGCTAGAGAAATGCAGTCCCTGCATTTTGGCTTGGGTAATTTCTTCTCCTGACAATCTACAAAGTAACCAGCAACTATCCCTCAGAGACCAAAGCTATTTTTTTCCTTGCGTGCGGCAGGCAGGCTCAGACCCCACTTCTCTGGTTATCCCTGGTGTTTATATAGCACTACCTTCCTCCTGGGAAAAAAGGGTTTTTACTGATGGCAGATCCTAAGCTAAATGAAAAGGGAATTTGTCTTTTTCAGAAGCAAAGGAAGCAGCCCAGTAAAATGGGTTTGGGAGAGCAGCATGGCTTTTGTGAAACCCGCAGCAGCTTTGGAGAAGGAATTATAAACAGGCACTGGATAGAGAAGGAAAGTGCTTCCCGTTGAAACTCCTGAACGAGTGGCTTTTTCCCCTAGACACAAAATGAGAGGTCATCCTCGGGGCTATGGTCATTCCCTGGTGCTGCTCAGGGAAGTCGTGTCGTGTCGTGTCGTGTCGTGTCGTGTCGGCACAAGTCACGGCACCGTCAATAACTCTATCTGCCGAGGTCCCCGGACTGTTCCCCTGCCCAGCTGCATCCCGGGGGTGGCCGGCAGTGGCGTGGCTCCCGCCGGCTGCTGAGGCTTCTCAGAAGAAGGAAAACCACCCCCAAACTTCAGCCGGCGACCACCGGGCTGCCACCCGGGGAGGGAGTCCCGAAAGCAGGCTGGGTCCGAGGTGTCATTGCGATTGCTCCGACATATCTGGCCTCCAAAACTTTGGTTGAAATCATTACATTTTGGCCACCCCATAGTCTCTGACGAGGTAATTTGTCCTGGTTTCTCCAGGTTGTAGCCTTTCATCTTTACATCCCCCAACGCATTTTCTGACCCCCCTGGCACGGGGCTGCCTTTCCCTGGGGTCGTGCTGCCATCCCACGGGAGCAGCCTGGGGACGCTGGGGACGAGCTCCCGGACCCCCCGGGAACGCCGACCGCCCGGGTGCCAGCGGGGGTGCCGCCACCCGAGAGCTGTACGCGGGTTCTTACCTGCGTGTCGAGGAGGGGCTCACCCGCCAAGTTGGAGCTCCGGCGGCAGGAGTGGGGAGGCGGCGGCTGGCATGACGGCGACCGGCAGCGGCTCGGCGGCCCCGCCGCGGCCTGTGGCCGGGTGGGCGCCCGGCGGCCCTGCGGCGGGCCCGGCCGCGGCCGTGGGGAGCGGCGGGAGCGGCGGAGCCCCGGCCGGTGGCGGAGTGAGGCAGCGCAGAGCACCCGCGGTGCCGGCGGGGAGCGGCGCGGCTGCGGCCGGACCGCGCTTCACCTCCGCGCCCGCCCAGCCGCGCTCGCCGCTGCCGCGATCAGCGGCTCGAGGGCTGGCTGAGGGGAGCCGCGCCGCTGCTCCCGACGTGACTGCTTCTCCTGCTGCCTCCGATAACACGGCACAAACTCTCTCCTTCCTCTTCGGATCGCTGCATTTCCCAGGGCACAGCCCTTCCCACTCCCCCAGCAAGGGAAAGACCCAGTGCCGGCGAGCAGAGTTTAAAGGAAAAGGATAAAAGCGATCTCTCGCTGCCCGAGCCGGTGCTGAGGGGACAGGCAGCCCGGCCTGGGGGCTGCACCCCAGGGACGGCCAGCTCGTTTGCTGGCTCACTCAGGTATTTTTCTGCCCTGTTCCGTAAGGACCAGGGTGGAAGGCTGATTCGCCTCACACACATCTGGGCATCACTCCGATAAGTGGAGTTAAGCCGGGCTTGCACCAGCACGGCAAGAGTCAACACCACAGCTCCAAGAGCCCATTCTTCCTGAGCCCGTTTCCGCCCCACTCCCCAAATGTCCCGGGGAGCTCGTAATGCTCCCTCACGCTCCGGCAGCTCCCTGAGCCCTGCACCGATGCCCTGCTATTCCTAAACTCCCTAGATGTCCTCCTAATAGTTTTCCCCACCTCGGGAGCACCCAGCACCGAGAGGGCTGTTGGCAGATACACACGTGGCTGGAGCCCGGTCCAGCCTCAGCGACCTGCTTGAGCGGCAGAGAGCTGCCTGCCTTCACCCATCCTCAGTGCTGCTCTGCCAGGAGCCGTCCGTGACAGGCAGACCCAGCTGCGACCCACAGCCACCCGTGCCCACCAGCAATGCTACCCAGCTGTCACCCTCTGCAGCCCACACTGAGGCTCCCTTGGCATCACGCTGTGTCTTCTCAGTACAACGTGAATTTCTGAAGGTCCAGGCTTGTCTCTAACACCTCCCAGCTTCTTACAGGAGCTAAAGTGAGAGTTGGTGGGCTTTGTACCAGGGCAGCAGTGTCTCAAGGTCCCATTCCCAGAGGGGCTGGGACGCTGGCTAGGGAAGGAGATGGACAGGGCAGCCTCCCCTCTGCTCCAGCACTCAGATAGCTGCTCATTTTCCCAGTAGCAGCAGAGACACCCTTTAGCAAAGCTAGAAGGGCTGAATTACGTGGGCTAACAACAGGACTGAAGTATATGTGTTCCCAAAAGAAGCAGTGACAGGTGGCCAGCTTTCCCTCCCTGGGGATAATATCTGTGTCTCACTGTTGGCAACCCCCTGCAGGTCTGGGGAGGATTTGAGCCCAGAATGCCAGCCCCAGGCTGGGGGCCTCTGCAGGGAAGCTGTCTTTGAGGATGTCAGCCAGAGCACAAAGGCTGCTGCTGTGAACAGAGTGATTTCCAGGGAAAACAGGCCCCCGTGGCCAGACACAGCCAGAATAGCTTGAGGGGAATCTAAGAAGGAAATAGTTGTCCCCATGTCCCTAGGGAGTGGGACAGACAGGAAGGGACTAGGGGTGCAGTAAAGGAAGCTTTGCATCTCTGCCATTCTAGGTCTATCAATCCAGATTAGAAGAATACTTTGGAAGCAGCCTCAGGATGTGTCTTGGGACACAGGGACAGAGTGCTGTGTAGTGGTTCCTTCAGCCTTGATAACTTCAACTCCAGCAAAGTCCTAGCAGGTGTGAAGTAAAGCTCTGGCTGTGCACACCTCAAGATCTAGTGTGGGTGTGGGATGAGCTGCAGCCCTGTGAGGAAGCAGGGGAGTCAGTGGGACTTGCTGTAACATGGGTAGGAACAAAGAGGTGGCAATCACCTTCCCTGAGTCAAAGTCCCGATAAGGGTCCTGCTCACGTCCTTGGGAGCTCGTGGGGATGTGGTCACCACTGACTACCTCCTTCCCAGTCCTGCTGTTTGTCTCAGTTGTGAGATCCCATGCAGCCCTGTCCAGCCAGCATGGGTAATTAAAGGCAAAGAAGCCTCACTCCACAAGGACATCCTCTTGGCAAGGGTGGAGGGGCTGTGGAGGCGTAGGGAAATAAGACATGCTCAGAACCCCATCTCTCCCTGCCCTGGGAGAGCATGAAAGAAAAACTCATTTGCTGAATGAAGCATCTTCACCCATGATTTGCCAAGGCCCAGGGAGCTTCCTTGGCTGTTCCACCTGCAGAAGGCTGGGAGCACGGAGGATAGCTCACACAGGCAGCACTGCCACCAAGGTGTGCATGGTCACCTCCACCACAGCTGTCCCTGACAGTTCCAGTCAGCTCCTTCCATCAGCTGGGGATGGCCACTCCATCCTTCACCAAAGCCACACGTATGCCTGGATTAATGTGCAGGTGCAGCAGCCTAGATTAATGTTGCCTGGCCAGGCAGAGGATTAGCCCTCACCAACTTTTAGAGATACGCTGCTTAGCAGCAGGGCTGCAGCACTGTTTCTCCTGCTTTAACAATGACATTAGCATCCCAAATCAAAGCCTCTCCAACCTCAAGCGGCTCTGAGAGAAATGTATGCATATGTAGATATGTACATGCTTGTGGAGGTATGGTGAAAAGCAGCCTCAGTGATGTGGTTTGGGGCTTTGCTTTTGTAATCGCAGCCATTCAGTCCAGATTAGAGATGGGCAGTGTCCCTGGGAGGTGACATGAGGCAAAAGGCTGTGTGACCTAGAAGAGTCAGCCAGAGATAAAACACTTCTGGGGCACTGAGGATAAGCTGCCAGTTGGAAACTTTCCTGTGCAGAAAAAGAAAAGGGACAAACTCTGAAGGGAATGTAGCAAAATGCACAGAGCCTCCCACTCCACTGAAACTTCTTGCTGTATTTATGCATCCACTGGGATGAATGAAATGAAAATGGGTATCAAAATGGCCCTTTGCTCTCAGCTGCAAGGGAGACTCTGTTGAAAACCTATCCAGCAGAAGGAAATGAAATCTCATTACATTAAATATTAGCTGATGCACTATCCCACTGGACTTGTTATACAATCCAAATGATGCACCTCTTCAAAAAATAATTAGAAAAAATGTTGCTGGAGACATAAAATACAAGAGGAAAAGGCTATAGTTGTGTTTCAGGCCAGCCTGGCATGGAATGGTGGGCTTTTGTTTTTGATTATGTTCTCTCAAACATTAAAATCTGCCTGCCAATACGTTCTGAGCTTCACATGCTTCATTTAACTACAGACGTAGCAACAGATAAATATGCCATGACAAATTTGGTAACATTACTTTATTGACGGCCAAAAAAAACCCCAGATCACTCAAGACTAAAAGCCTGAACTGCTGCCAAACAATCTCAGGCAAAGTGCTGAGATGAAAGAATTCGCGCCAGAAAGGGACAGACACCACTAAAACGCCCAGTAACTGGAAGGCCTCCACAAAGGTGAGAGCTCAGCTGCAGAGCATCCTCAAAGAAACAGGAGCAGAGAGTGAAAACACAATCAGAGGGAAACAAACCACACTTGAGATGACTGGTCATTGCTGTTCTGGGGACTGCATCAGCAGAACCAGGGAACATCAGGCAGGACTCGCCTGTCAGAGGCACTCAGTGCACCTTGTGCTGGCGAGGTATGTGGGGGCATTTGAAGCACCTATTTAGGATGGCTGAGGGGAGCACCAAGCAGATTAAAGTTATATTTAAATGCTATTAAAAATGATCAGATTAGTGAAATCTAAAGACAAGAGAGAAGCTTCAGGGGGATGAGCCAAAGCTAATTAATTGGGCAGCGTGATGGGAGAAGAAATTAAGCGTGGACAGGGGGAAGGTAAAACATATTGGAAGGAACAACTTAAATGCTTCATAATCACTAGTGATTTCTAAATTAACTGGAAGCATGAAGGCAAAAAAATTATGTGGGTGTATCTGTGGACAATAGAGCGAAAACCATCTGGTTAATGTACAGTGGTGAGGAAAAAAACCCTGAACATGCTGTCAGTTTGCTTTCTTAGAGGGATACAGAAAATAATAAAAATATTACAGTACTGTGTTGGTAATGAGTCAGCTGTTATGGATAAGTTGAAGTTTTTCAATTAGAAGACAGATTCAGATCATTTATTGTGAAAAATACAGTTAAAAAACCCCAAGTCTTCTGTAAAAGTGAAGCATTAAGCCCTGGAGGGCAAAAGGAAGTTTTTTTAGTGTTTATGAGGAAGTCTGGCCATTTAGGAGGCAGCAGTAAGCAAGGCATAAAGATGCAGTTCCCTTACGAAACACAGCACCCAGCATCAGATCTTGTCAGGGCTCTGACATGATGAGAACAGCACCTGATAACACAGATAACTCCAACCTCACATGTAGTTAAAGCTCCTGAGAAGACTGTGTTTGCAATATATTTGAATAGCATCCTTCTGGAATTAGTGTCATTTCCCTCCTTCTTTGCAAATGCTGTCTTCTGAGGAGGCTGGAGACTAAAATGCTTCAATGCAGTAAAATCCACAGGGAATCCCTTCCTATCCCTCCCTTGCTCCCCATCACCCACGGCCCTGAGTGTCTCATGCAGCCATGTCACAGGGGGGGCTCTTTCCCCTTGTCAGTGGTGCTGGAGCAGTATTCAGGTGCCAGGCACTTTTCCTTGGCACACCATGGATGGGGGAAGGAGGTACTTTTGGAAAGAACCTGAATTCTGCAGTAATTAAGCTCCCAGTTGACATGCTGTGAATAGACATTCAGTGTGACCTTTTCCTTGCTCCAACTAGGAAATCTTGCTGGATGCCTAAAGTATGTGGCAGAATCTCCAGCTCCTCACAGCATAAGAAACTCCCATTCTCCTGGACAGTTGCCTTGGGAGGACAGGACATGGAGGTCATTATGGAAAAGGGCAAGTCCTCGTGAGGGCAAGAGATCTCCATGAATTCCAAATGTGCCCATCAGAGCTGATGCTCCTGGACCAGAGCCAGCTGCGGTGTAGGCTGGGAGAGCAGTGTGGGATTTTCAAGGATGTGAAGGGGGCGAGGAGGGAGAAGGAGGTGGTGTGTATGGGGGCAGTCACATCATGTAGGGGATATGTTCAGGGAAACAGCAGACATCTGGAGGACGAGTGGGATACGGAAGGGAACCCTATGTGCTGTCTAGCTGCTTTGCATTGCTCTGGAAAAGCAAAGCAGCTCTAAACCCAGAATAGCTGCTCCATATGCTTTGGCTGTTTTTGCCCACAGCCAGAGCTTTGTGGTAAATCTGGCCATGAAAGATAACAGTCTCTTCAAAATGCTGAGCTGGTGGGACTACTTGTCTGCCATGGATGACCTCAGAACAGTCCTTCCAGCTTGATTCGCTGTGATTCTGCAACTGTTGAAGGTAAAACTCTGAGTTTTGAAGAAAATCAAAGGGGAAAATCCACACAATCTCAAATCTGTAGCCTGAACCAAAAAAAGCTCAGTGAGCTTCAGCTGTAAAAATGTAGATGTGCTTGGGACAGGGCAGTGTTTGAGGCCTGTCTCTGCACTTCTGCATCCTATTATGTTGAATTTAAGTCATAAGCTGAAGACTTCACTTTGACATTATTCTTCCCAAGAACAGAAGTCCATGACGTGGTTGCCTGGCAAATCTTGCCCATCTCTGATTGTGAGAGAAGTGAGGTCAATGGCTGACAGACGTGATCCAGCCTTCCTGTTTCCAGGGTTGGTTCTGCTGCTGGTACACACTGCAGCCACTCATCCCTGAGGCTCTGGAGGGCATGGAGCAAATAGCAGGATTGAGCCATGTTTTGAGAGGAGATGACAGAGAGAAAACTCCTCATGTCCCCCAGTTGACTTTGAGCCAACAGGTCAATCCTGTTCTCTCACAAGGGCCTGTACTGTGGTGCTTCACTTCATTAAAGATTCTTCTACTCACTGTCTTTTTCTCTTCCCTCTCATTTGTCACAGTTGTCCCAATCTGCCCAGAAAAACCCACATTGAGTGAGGATGTGTCCCAGCCTGTGCATGTGGGACATGGACAGCTGGGGGCTCTCAGACTGTCCACATGCTGTGATGTAGTGGCAGAGGGTTTAAGTCCAACCCCAGGAAATACAGCTACCACCTGAGGTGGCCATCACTTGCATGATAGCAGGTCTCCCACTGACTAATTGCTGCATAAACCCTCTTTAGAGGCTGGCAGAGTGATCCCTGGGGACCTCCTTATGCAGCTATTAGCAGGAGGCAATGCCTCTGGAAATGAAGCTTTGCCAGGCTGCTGAAGCCCCAGATGAAAGGCAGGCAGCAGGGTTAGGATGAAGATATCGGCGAGCAGCTGTGTGAGCACCGCAGGGACCTTCCCCATTTGTGCTCAGTCCCTCCTGGCTCAGAGGGGCAGCAGTGGGCTGTATCCCTGTCTTTGGCATCCTGTGCTCTCCTGCAGACCCTTTAGCATCCCTCTGCCCTTCCCTGGGGGCTCAGCTCCTGAGCAGTTGAGGGCACCCTCCAGTTCATGGCTGCAGTGGGGAGCGGACCTTGCGCCAGGGCAGCCTCCTGATGCAATCCCCTGCACACAGACCTGCAATTCTCTTGGTTTCTCCTTGTTTCCTCATTTCTGGTATCAAATCTCTGAGAAACTGACTGTGAACATATTAAGGAAATTCAACTTGTCAAACAGGAACAGAAGGACCTTGCCCCCCAAACCCTTAAAAAGTATTGAAATTCACTCGAATAAGCAAAAAAATGACTGAGCTGTCACACATGAGGCACATGAATCATCTTTAGGGAGGAAAGCAATTCTGGTGATGTCTGGGCTTGCAGTAACTGTAGTTAACATTATAATGACTCATACCACATATGCGTCATATCGTTTTTCATTAAGAGCAGCATTCTGATGTCCTGTGACTAACTGGAAGTTGGAACTGTGCTCTCAAAGCCTTGGGATGGGAACTTGTCTTGCTCATAAGTTTTGTCTTAGTATCAAAGGCATTATCAACCTTCAAATATTAAAAACAACAATAATTCTCAGATCAAACACTTCATTCAAGTGACAAAATGAGATGGGCTTTGGAGCTGTCATCCCCAGGAATGCCATAATTTTAATAGGGAGAAAATGGATAAATTGAGGGCAGGCACCTCTAGAGAGGCCATTCTTCTGCTCTCAGCTCATTAATGTCAAACCAGGCTCTTCAGCCCATTTCTGATCTTCAGACAAGGTCAAAATTTCAATTTTTGTCTCTCCACAGAAAGACCTTGAATTCCTTTTCTATAGCCCTATGACCCCCTCAGCATCCTCCCAACAAATTTTTTGATGTGCAAATCTGTGCTAGTCAGGCATGGACATCAGCTCCTGCAGCCCAAGCCACTCAGCCAGCATCACCCAGACCAGCCAGTGTGTCACCAAGCCTCTATTTGTCTGTACCTGACAGGGACCAGAGCTACCACTGACCCTTCACCCTGTGAAACTGAGTTCTGGAGGCTGGAGGAGTTTGGGGTGTCACAGGTGAAGGAGTGATGTTGCACAGGAGATGCAATACAAAGATGGATGAGTTGAGGGCAATAAATGCAGGGGATTAAGGGAATGAACTGGTGGCAACTCACTGAGGACAACCTCAATTTTTTGAGGGCAGAAGCTGCAGCTTTTGTGGGCTCAGTCCATTATACTTGGCCAGTGGAATTGTCAAGGCTCTGGGATGATGTCAGCTCCTCTGGTCAGGCCAGCCCTCTGTAGCATTTAAGCCTTGCTGTTGCCCCATGAGGTCAGTCAGGCTGTTTTGGGGGCTGCTTACAGTCTGTTGGGGTGGGTCTGGAGGCAGTGAGCACACCCGAGGCAATGCTAATGGACCATTGCCTCTGTTCCAGTGCCAAAATGCTCAAATTACATCAAAATTTGATGAGCGATGGGAGAAAACTGCCAGGAAATGGGAGGTAAAGGTGAGGAGATCCCCAGGAACAACCTGTCACAGGGAAAAATGGGAGAGATGTAGCTCTGGGATATGAGCCAGGGATGCACTGAGCTGCCAGGGGAACAGTTTCGGGTGCCTACGCCACAGCTGTGTTTTGATGGTAGCATAACTCCACTCCCCAGAGGGCTGCCATGGACTTTGAAGCACGACTGATGTCATTTGTTGGCCATGGTTGCCTTGTTTTTGTGCTGGTAGAACTACAACACCCATTCAGGGATGGAGTCCTCTGTGGGGGCTTTCAGTGAGCAGTCCTAAAGCCACTGCTGGAGCCTGCAGAAGGTCACAGGCTGGACACCACAAGAGGTTGTTCAGAAACCTCTGTGTAGCTGGGAAACACCCTTCCTGCTCAGGCCTGCCCTGGGATGAGGCTTTGAAGAGATGGATGAGAAACCCTGGTGCAGAGCAGTGGCAGATGTGCTGTAGCAAGATGGACTTCCTATGGATGTCTGTGGAGTCTCATGTTCTTAGGGCAATGGCTGCTCCAGGCTCTGGGCCCTGCTAAATCTTGTGCTGTCAGCTTAAAACCACTTTTCATAACCATATTGTCCTCCAGCATAATGACAACATTGAATCTGGGTGCCAGCAGAGTAGCTGAGGGCTATGCTGGAGTTACTGTATCAAACTGCAGGAAGAGGAAAAACACAATCTGGAAGACACCTGCGGTGCTAAACACACTTTACCCTGCTATCTGAAGAAACAGATCAGCCAAAAAAATTATTATCAAACTTTACAAAATATACCACCTATGGGCTGAAGGAAGCAAGAGAAAGTGCATCTCAAAGGGAAATATTTATAGAAAAGGTGATGAACTACAAAAACAAGTGTTTACATTTGAAGCTCCCTCTCAATCATTGCAGTAGGACAAGGGCAGTACTCTCTCTGCTGAAGAGCAAGTGCTATCCTGTGTGCCACTGATGCACCACCTGAAATCCATAGCAAGCCAATAATCATTCACATCAGCTGCTGAAATACCTTTCAGAGGCTAGATTGGCAGGAGAAATAGTCTTACAAACCTTAGGAGGTGAGATTGCCTGGAGATTGAGACAAAAATACAATAGCAGTGGGGTCCAGAGGGAAACAGCAGTCATATAAATTGCCCATTCAGCCTTGCCTCTCTAACCCCAGGACGTGCATCCCCCAAGCTGGACCTGTGACAAGGCTGCAGCATCTGCAGCCACTTTTGTACCACACTGAGTCAGACCAGCTCCAAAGTATATTCACAAGCAGGCAGGCCATGGTGGGGAGCTTGAATCTAAGGAGAAGTGGCCAATATATTTGTTTTCTTGTGGATGCTTGGTTGTAAAAGCAAGCCGTGCATGAAGCCCATACAGCTGCTTATTTTTTATTTGTGCCCTTTCTCTGGGTTATAGATTTAGCTGTATTGCTAACTGCCCCAACCTCAGACTAGAGATCATTTATAAACAGGAAAGTATTTCAAGTGCTAAATGTGCCAGGCTATGACATAAATGGGTATAGTTTGGAGGGACTGTGCCATAATCAATTGACTCAGGATACTGTTATCTGTGAGACACAGATACAATCTCATAAAAACATTTCTAAAAGGTGAGAATATAAAATAAAAATATTTTACAAGCCTCTCTGTCATTGATGCAATTCTAATACAGCATTTCTAACAGCATGTCAAACCCATCAGCTCAAATGGCATCATTGCTGCCCCAAAGGCCTGCCTGCCCTTCTCCTCTACCTCCCTGCACCAGCTGGTGAGACCCACATTTGCAGCCCTGTGGGATTGGGGCCACAGCTCTATCTGAGCAAGTACAGCCTGAGCACCAAAATGCTCATATAGCTTCTGGATTTAGGTGTCCCAACCAGGGTCATTTCATAGCAGCATGTCCAGGACATGTGGCTGGACATCATTCCCTATTGCAGCATCTCTCAGTGGCCCAAAGCTCCTATGTTTTTAAAAATAAGCTTCTGCTCCAGACCGATGTGCCAACTTCGCAAAGTTGCTGTGATTCAGCCCTTCAAAACTGAGTATCATTGCCCTGCACTGCACCCCATACCAGTGTGCTTTCAAATCATCAGGGTCCTGCAGCATCTCTGCTGGCTCTGGAAACAGGGAAGGTGGGGGACCAAAGTGTATTCTTTGTTTTCAGCCAGTAGTGCAATTTGCACAGGCTGTACCCTGATTTACTGCACCCCCTGATGACCATGCAAGAGCAGTAAACACCCACATGGCCATTTGGCTCAATTATTGTAATTCCCTCTCCACAGGACTTCTCCATTGTGCCTTGCAGGTTGTGCTGGAAGCAGCAGCACACTGGCTTACTGGCTGGAGCTTCATTATCATATCATCTTCACTTCTGCCACCTGTAAAGCAGTGGATTGATTGACTTGGTCTCGCTAGTCCCTAAAGCCTTCATCGATGTTTATTGTGGATGTCTTAAAATCCCATTCTCCATCCACGCAGGAATTGCCTGCCAAATCCTGTCAAACCTTTGTCCTCACCTTATCCCCCTCTGCTCTTTCAGCAGTGCTGCTATAGAGCAAGAAGGGCGGGGCCCTGAAGACACTGCACGATTGGTATTATTCTTGTTTCTCACCCAGCTGCAGTGTAATTTGTAATGGTAATTACTGAAGCAATTACCATTTTCTAACACCCAGAGATGTCAGTGACAGGCAGTATGCTGGCAGCAGGTATTGTATGGACATGGAAAAGGGAAATATAGAGGGCATATCTGGGATGCTGTACATAATAGCACAAAGCCAGAAGTGCACTCAGAACAGCACTCAGCAGAAGTGCCTTTGGGAGAGCTTTGGGGAGCTAGAGTGGTCAGGAGATCAGGAAGAATGACCAGAAGCTAAATAGAAAAGAGAGGAAGGATAGTTCAAACCTAATTCAAGAAGAAGCCAACAGAGAAAAAGCCATTGATATCATCCTGGAGACAGAAGCAGGTGCCATTGGGAATGGGCTGAAGAAGGCAGAGATAAAAGTGCATGGTTGGGAGCTGCAGAGCAGAGGCTATTGAAGCATTATTTTGACCAGCACCTGATTAGAGCTAGAGTTGTCCATGCACTGGAGCAAGCCAGACTCTAGAAAGGTCAAGCACAACAGATTGGCACAACTTGGACATGAGCTGGGTGTGCAAGGAGAGGGATGGAGCATGGATGAAGGTGCTCACTCCATCTTCAAGCTTGGGTTGCAGTGTGAGGAGCATCACCAGGAATATGTCACCCTGCTGGTGTGGTAGCTTTTTAGCATTCTCCTTGCTATCCTGTTTTTCCCTCCTATTCTGCACCAACTTCCTTTAATTTGCACATTAAGGGGAGCTGGGTTATTACAACAAATTGTGGCATTTTCTCTGTAAACCTATGGAATAGCCAGAGCCCTGAAATTGCCCTGAACTCTAATGCGTACAATCCTGGCTCAAATGAATTATTGGCAAGCTTGGCTCTTGCAGAGCCAAGATTTCACTTCAGAATCTTTCAATTAAAGGTATTACTCTTAATATTCATTAAAATTCTCTGTAATCCTGGCTTTACAAGGGGCAAACCCTGAAATTCATTAAGAGTTGTATAAAAAGCACAAAGGCATAGTCAGGAAAACTGCCTTATTTGAGAGGCTAAGGAATGCCACCTTAAACTGACCTTAAATTGGCCAGGTCTGAGAAGTGGGACAGATTGGTGCTGGAGCCCACTGGGAATGTGACCTCCCTGGGTGTGAGTGGCTATGGAGCTGGTGGGAACTCCTCCATCTCTCCATGGTTTTGCTCTTGTAGCTCCTTGCCTTTTCCAAGGGTCCCAGTGCTGAGGCAGAAGAGGACAGGTAAAGGAGGCAGCATGGAGCTACAGATGCAATGAAGTGCCCAGCTAATGCCTTTGTTTCACCCTTTCTTCTTCCTTCAACCTCCTTCAGGTATCCATCCACACAGACATGATCTTGCTCATGGGTGCTTCCCCTGGCTGCTGTCCCCAGCAACTCAGCCCACAGCCACACTCTGGTCACAGGTCATTCTGGTCTCCATGATCCTGCAGGCCTCACCTTTGCTATCCTGTGTTGTGTCCATCTGCCATCCTCTAAAGCCTCTCCCAGAAAAGCTTTGAAAGAGTGCAGCCATCAGTGGGGAGCAGCTGCTGCCTGTTCTGCACAGGGGGAAAAGCCAACAGTTCTGCTCACCAGGGGTCTGGTGGTGATCATCCACCCTTTGCTTCTCTTTGAGGCTAGGGATGAAAAGGACACTCTCTGCTCATGAGGGAGACAGCCCAGAGCCCAGATCCTTCCCAGATAGGGGGGGCTGTCCCAGCTGACCCTTCCAAGGACCTCAGCTGCACCCCTGACTCTGGGATATCACAGCATCTACCCAGGGAGCTGTGCTGGCTCTCAGCTTCCCAAGGCATCTCCAGGCTGGAAGCATGCCAGACACTGACTCCAGCTCACAGGCTGCCGGCAGACTTCAATGCCTGTGTGAAAGAAGGATAAGGGTAACAGGCAAACGTGAGAGCCATCTTGCCTGGCTGCTGCCCACTCTGCTCCAGCACGCTGCCTGCCTTCAGCTAGGCAGCCACGTGCAGCTCCTTCCTCCTCATGGCACTTTGGCCTCCGCTTGCAGAGCAGGAGGTCACCCATGAAGCGCCAAGAAATCCAGAGGCCACCAATTCCTGAAGAAAACCAGCCCTGGTTTTGCACTTCACTCAATGAGACCCTTCATCCCCACCACAGCCTGCACTTCACTGCACAGCTGTGCAAAGCCCCACGGGCTGCTTGTGACTTATTGCTAGTGTTTGATGGTGCTCTGGCCTTCAAATACAACACTCACCAAGGCACTGAGAGAACACCCCGAGGAGCTGCCCAGGGATTTGCTGTTACCTGCCTGGAGAGGCAGCCCCTCCTGGCAGTGAGCAGGCAGCTGGCAGGGAGAGGCAGTGCACACAGCCCCGACGTTAGCTCTGGGATAAAAAACATACTGAAAGGAAAAAATATATTGGAGAATGGAAGAGGGAGAAATGAAATGGAAGACACTGGCCAGGTGAAGTCTGCAAGGACCACAGCACAGCAGGAGAGATGGATGTTTCTCCAGGCCAAAGGCTGGGATCAAGTCACAGGATTAGAAACATTTGGTCAAAAAGCTAATGAGTTGCCTCAGTCAGGAGCTGAATTCCAGATATCATAATATTTTCTGGTCCTCAGATGTGAACCAAAGTGCCTTGGGTCTGTCCTTTGGTCACTTTAATTTCAGTGTAGGCATCCTGGATTCTCTGCTTGTGTTTGCAGATGCTGTAATTCTGTATGCATTTTCATGAGGCTCATATAAATAAAAAATATTTCTTCATCAAATAAGTATCAGTGCATTATTCACAGGCTGCAGCTGTAGGTGGTTGCTTGACCTCTGTGAGAAGCCCTGGTCTGCTACGTGTTAGAGAAACAATTTTTCACTGTCTCTTGTGTTTCTCTGCATCTGTTAATTCCTTTATTTTTATTTCTAAAACTGTCCCATCAGGCTGAATAACTCCTAAGTCCCTGTTCTCTCTCTCTCTGCATTCTGAAACCCAGATTTAACCCTAGGCATGCTACTGTTGTCTGAAGCGAGAAGGAAGGCTGCCAACAGTCCCCACTCCCTCTTCTCCCAAACATCACCTGCTTTTCCCAGCTTTGAAATATGCTGGGTGAAATACTCTAGGTTCCCTTGGTCCATAATCCATCAGTACTCCTGAGCACCAGGGAAGCAGCCATCTTCTGCTTCTTCCAGCTAATTCCCTGAGAACTGTTCTCCTGTCTCCCCTGTTGCACTGTCAGATTCTGTTTCTCTCTATCGCTCCCTTGTCCCTCTGTTGCTTCCAAAGTCTGGCACTGTTCCTCCTTGTGCTCCTTTCCTTAAACTGAGTCCATAATTCTCTTATTTCTTACTCTCTACCTCGTCTTGCTTTCTTCTTCTAGCCTCTCCACTCTGCTTTCTCCATACTTCTATCTCTTAATAAATTGTATGCTGTCATTTACAACTATAATGATGATGAAAGACCCAAGATGCGAAACTAGCAGGCATCTGTTTCCTACCTGTCCCTTCCCTCCTCCCCTCACACCCCAGGCATATTCCATTTTTCCAGAGCAGCAGAGATGCAGCCTGGCCGGGGAGCATCCACGTTGTGCCAGCAGATGCAAAAGTGACGAAGGATGTCAGAAAGGGCCAGCTCCCCTGGCTAAGCTCCTCTGGGAAGCCGTGATATTACAGCTGGAGCAAGGTGAGGGCTGGCTTTGGAGTGCTTTCCACCCAGCCATCGCCAAGTGCTCTGCAGTGATAGGCAAATTGCTTTATCTCTGTGACACAGATGGAGAAGTTGAAACAAATCATTGGGTTCTGTAATGAGTGAGAAGGACACAGGCAGAGTGCTTTCCCTTTATGCTGTGATGGAAATTATCACTCAAGGGGCCTGGCCCCAGGGACCAGCCATAGCTGAGCTTGACTCTCCCAGTGGGAGCAGTAGCAAACTTTTCACTGCAAATCTGGAATCTGCAATGTGAAATTCAGCCTAAACTTTGACACTCTCCTGCCTCCAGCTTGCTTGAGGAGGCAGAGGGCTGACTCTGGGAGCCCATGCCAAGGCTGGACCTTGGCTGCAGCACACTGCCTGCTGGAGAAAGCTGAGGGGAGCAGCCCTTCAGCAGGGAATCTGACAGAGCAAATGAACACAGCAATGGATATGACCCTGGCATAGCAAACGCCATGAGAGGCACGCACAGCTCACACAGCCTCACAGAAACCCTCACCTTCTCATTACCCAGACCCCAGGGGACAGATACGTTTATCAGAGGTTGATCCAAGCAGTTTCTGGACAAATCCAACCCATTATCTCACCTTGGCCATAGCTACAGGCCAGGCTCACAGAGCCACCAGTTCTGCTCCTGTTCATCCTGTTTTCCTTGCTTTAAAGGAGGGGATTTTAGTTCCCTTTCTTCTTCAAGTGCTTTTTGCCTGTTCCTCCTCTTGAAATACCTGCACCTGTTCTTACATTGCTTGTGTCATTCTTGATGATCTCAGTAAATCAAGCAGGTAACCAACTGAACATTAGCTGTGCTGGAGATGCTTTTCCAGTGGTATAAGCTGTTTCAATAAGATAATGAGAAATTAGTCAAGCATTCATGAGCAGATGCTCTTCCTTCTGAAGAACACAGGGCTCACTTCATTGTTTGAACAAATCTTTCTGCTAAGCCACTGCTAGCTGCTAAGGTGCTGATTTGATGTGACGTGTACCATTTGTCTTCATAACAGTTTCCGAGTTGAGTGCTGCAAACTGAAGCCTGCCAACACCCATGGGCTGTTCTGGCTGAGTCAGACACACTTCAGCACATGGAAAGAAAACTCTTTGACCACATTGAAAGTGGTGGCTTCCTTGATTCAGTGTCTCCCCAGCACTCCTCTTGCAGCACTACTGGGCACTTGACCTCTGTGTGCAAGATCCACAAAGCCAGTGGTTGCTCTTGTGTTGGTTCTGAGGAGCACATAGACCAGCCCTCTGTTTTCTTCCCACTGTGGAAAGCATGCACAGCTCTCCACAAGGGCACAGTGTGACACGAGGATGAAGGGTTGTCTTCACAGTGGGTCATCTTCATGGCAGTGGTCCAAGGGTGTGGATACCCAGTAAGGGACAGACACCTAGATCCAACATTTCTGTCCATTTGCAATAATGAGTGAGAAATTTCATGGGCCAACTGAAAAAAGCAGATCAGTGCTGGTTCAACCACGTGGTATAAAGCCATGCTAGCTTTACCTGATATTTGTAGGGAGAAATGAAAAGGTGTAAAATAGATTTTCTTTCGTGTATCAGGAATCCCTGTGGGAAAAAAGAGTGCATCCAAACAACTTGCATTTCTGGAATAAAAGCAAACACTGGAGTTTGGAGGCTCAGTGGCTTCCTTCACATAGATCAAATTCTCTATAAAAATTTGATAAATTGATACATCTGATTGTGAATCCAAAAGCAACAGCTCTTCACATGGGGTCTGGATGAACCTGGGCTCTCAGGACCCTTATTTTATATCTGTCAGACTCTGGCCATTTATTAACACATTTGCTTTTGTCCAGCCTCTCAAATCTTTAAACATCAAGCACGAACCCATGCTGCTTACTCCCTGGGGTCTTGTTTCTAGGCTTAGCACAGCTTTGTGCTGCTGAAATCCTGGCCACTTGCACCAATACATAAAAAAGAGATAATTCTCCTGAATGTATGGGTCTTTCCATTGTTCTTAAAGCTCTGAGGCTATCTTGTTTTGTAGTTCTTTTATTTGGTACAAGCATGTAGAGTGTATGAAGCTATAACCCAGCCTGTTCTTTTCCTTCAAGGCTGCACACCCAAAGCTCTAGTTTTTCAGCCCCACTTCTCTCCCTGAGATGCTACATTTATTCTTTGTTGTCTGATGTGTACTCAGTGATGGACATCATGGGCCACAGGAAACTATTATAAGGAGCAGAAACAGCCTCCACACACAGTGGGAACAGCTCTCTAATGCAGAGCCCTTATTATAGATCAGAGCCCATAAGATTCAAAGTCCATGTAGACCATAAGAAACTGTGTGGTCTCTGGATTTCCTCTGAAGCATGCTATGGCAAGTAGAAAAAGACATGTCTGTCATGTAAAAAAAAAATTATTTAACCCTTGCTAGCCTGGGGTGGACCAGTTTAGTAGAAAGATGGGTGTCTGAAGCTGGGGCCAGGTTAAGGAGGGACACATTTGTCCAGATACTTTTACATCTGGATTCTGCAGCAGCAACAGATTATTTGATTAGGATTGGTGCTGGAGCTCCAGGGCTGGTTGGACTAATTGTCTCTCTGCCTGAAAATGCACTCCCATCTCTCAGAAAATTATTTTCTATGTCCATAGGCATCTTCTCACTCACTGATTTACCTTGTACTCTAGTGGAAGTCTTAACAGGCAAAGGGGTTCATCAGGTAGGACACAACTTACTCTGAGAGATGTTTCTGATGAAAGCCATTGCCTCTCCAAAGCAGAATTACCCGGAATACTTGGGAAGTCCCAATGTTGTGAAAAAGTGTATGACCAAGGTTGCATTTTACAGCACTGTTTCCCCTGTGGTTCTGTGGTGCAGGTGGCAGAGCAGGGATTTCTTCACCAGCTTTCTTGTTTCTACCTCTACCCCCAGTGCCAGGTCCATCCTTTCCTGACACCACTTCCTTGGCGTGTGCAGGACCACTACCCAGATCTGCTTTCCAAAGCAGTTTGCACCAGACTCAGTGCTTCCTGATCATCCATCATGGCAATTGAAGAAGCAGCCCCTCCTCTGTCCTCCCAACAGAGGACACTGATATTTGTTGTTTCCTCTCTGCTTTCTGCTGTCAGAGATTCACACACCTCAGTGCCCCAGCCCAAGAGCTCATCAATGCCTCGGTATGTTTGCAAGGCCCATCAAAGCTGGGGATTAGGGCCTTCACAAGACACCAGCTTTCAGCGGAATGCAGCCCCAACTCCACTGACAAATCTGCACCAACAATGACCCAGTTTCATTTCTCTCCACCACTCAACCTTAGACAAGAGCATGGGATTTATTATGCTGGGACTTGTGTTCCTAAGCGTGAGGATGTTGCTATTATCAGCAGTCGACAGGCCATCAAGAAAACACTGCTGTCAAAGTGACAAGCCAGTGGTTAGCATTTCCCCAAACCCCCATTTGTAGGCAAACAGCAGGAGGAGTGCAGCTCCTGTTCATGAACCCAGGTTACTGGAGATCTGGGGGATCATCCCCCTGACCAGGATGGGATATGGAGGATGAACCATTTCTGGCTGCTGTGCCCTGCTGCTGGCAGGAGGAAGCCCTGGCTGCCTTGCCAAAGACTTTTTTGGTTGGTGAGAGATAATGACAGTCAGTGTGCTGGGGCTGTCCACCATGTCAGCATCCTGTTTTTGGGAAGAATGTGTGTTAGGCTTGAATAACCTCTAAACACAGCAGGAGAGGTCTCAGCACAGAGCATTAGGCCCACAAGCTTCCTAATCTGAGAATTACCTAGGAATGGCTACTAGCCAGAGTTCACATCCTTTCTCTTTTTTTTTTTTATTAAAACAAATTCTTTCTTGTTAAGCCTCCTTTTCAAAATTTAGGACCCCAGTTCTCGGCATGCCATTTTCCCTGATGATGAGGACGCTCCTACACTGTGTCCTCAATTCTTTCAGAGGAGGATGCCCTGCCAGAAGCATCAAGGAGCCATCACACACACAGCACTGCCAAGCTGGCAAAGAGGAGGTCACCTGCACATGCATTATTTAAAGCAAAGCCCAGACTGACTCCTCCCTTGAGTGCTCTTGAGCCAGGCTGCTCTGAAATGCAATTGTTTGAAATGCCATGTCAGGACAACCTTTTTCAGCAACTGCAGAAAAAGAGATGTTTTGGAAGCATGCATGTGTTTTAGATCTTTTGAGGGGTTGGTGTCTCAAGGGAATGGGCTGTTTCCATCACCCTGTGTCTGTTTTCTCTGGGTCAAGGCAGTTCATAGCTGTTTGATTACTTTTCATAATGAATATGGGGTTTCTGTCTGAAATAAAGCCAGTACACAGGATGTAAAGTGCTCTTCCACAAGGGAAACTAGCCTAAGGTTTGAAGGTATTGAATTGCTCCCTTGTGTACATAGGTGTTTTTGCTTTAAAAATGTGTCGCAAAGTAATGGGGAAAAAAAGAGAAAGAGAGGAAAAAAGTGATGAAGTTCATTTGTGACTCAAACAGCCACGTCCAGATATTAATGACAGATTTTAATACTTATATCCTCCTTCCAGAAAATCCTTCATCTCTGTGAGGTGCTTTACTGAAGTGCCCAGAGGTATTAAAAGATTGGGAATGATGCATGACCCTGGCTCCAAATGAGCACCCTTGGCTGAAGTTTCATCACAGAAAATCAGGAGCCACCTATTCCCTAAAATTAGACTTTCTGCAGCCTGTTTTTTTCATCTAGGCAATGTCTGCAGCATTAGGCAGGACACAGTAAAAGCTCAGCTCTGTTGTTGGCAGGCAGGGGGTGAGCAGGAGATGTCCTCTTTAACGGGAAAGCAAACCAAATTAATCCTGTTCAGGCTCAAAGCCTACCATCAGAGGAAGGCTGAGAGGTCAGTGGAGAACTGCTCTACATAGCTACATTTTTGTTGTGTTAATTTCCCTGCTGCTGAATCAGAGGATTCAAGAGCAAATCCACTTTGCAACTAGCATGTAAATAGAGAAAATGTTTTAGAAGATGGTGGGAACCAGTATCACTATGGTGAAAGCCTGCATCACTCTGCTTTTCTCAGGAACAAGGCTGCCTTTCCAGGGTAGCTGGTGCTGGTTCTCATGGTCCTTGAGAGCAACAGACATTAAGTAGAGGTTTCACTGATGAGGCTGGCTCAAACTCAGTGTTGAGCATTACACTGGAGCTACTGGTCTGGGGCAGAGTTCCTACCCTCTTGCCTTATTTCTGAGGGCAAAGATGGCAGGTTTTTCTCCCAAAACCTTTCCCACAATCTCAGCTGGAAAGGAAAGTCTTCTTGTTTCACTCAAAGTCAGAAATTCAGAAGATTAGAGAAAAAAATGGTCAATTGCTATTTTTATTAGTTAGATAGAGATCAACTTTCTCTGCCTTGAATGAGCTTCTCTTTCTTCTCTTGCTAATGCAGGAGCTTGCTAAACAGTTTCCCAATTAACTGGGGATGGTATGCCTGTTAACTGCTGAACTGCATTAAATTACTGTGCATTTTATATTGTCATTATTGGAAGGTTGGGGTAAAATTAAGCTGTCATCTCATGAAGCTGAGGCTTGATTTCTAATTTCTCAGTGTTTTGGTTGCTCACCTTCTCAGGCAACTGCATGGACCTGGTGAAGCAGCACAGTCTGATGGCTTGGGAAGGGCAGCACAGCTATTGGGGGCTGTTTCCCTCATTCCATTTTAACATCCCGTTTCTGCTGCTGGTGTGGAGATATGTCTGTAAAGGTGCTTGCCACAGGAGCTGCTGTTGCAGGGAATTTCCAGGGTTTCCAGCCCCCTGAAGCTTCCAACATCATCTGTTAGGAAATACAGGGGTCACCAGAAAAAACTGAGGCTGGTACCTGCTCCCTCCTCCCCAAAAGAGGAGCTTTGGTTATGGTTTGAATTATTTGGGTCCAGCGAGGTTCTGCGAAGGATCTATAAGACTGCAGAGAGGACTGGCACCCTGATCCCATAAAGACTAGAGGATCTGGGGACCAGAGCCCAGAACTGGCTTTGGCACAGCCACTGGGATGGGGGAGCACGGGTCGGGGAAGTAGGCAGAGCAATGCAGGGGACTTGGGGGAACAGGGAGGTGCCAGGCAAATGTCACAGTGAGGTGCAAGATGAGGGGAAGCAAAACCTGACAGGGGCTGCTCTGAGCACCTAAGGAGCATCAAGGAGCACCCAAGGACCCAAGTCCGGGCAGTGGCTGACAGTGCTGTCCCTGACCCTGCCTTTAGCCTCACTGCTGCAGAGCCCAAGTTCTGGGTACCCCTCCTGTGGAGCTTGGTTAGCCTGCTGAGGCGTGCCAAAGCAAGGAGGCCTTACTCCCACCTGGCTAGTGGCTTGAGATGCAGGGACAGCTACAGGGGAAATGGCAGGAGGCTGCAGCCATTGCAGCATTGAGTAAACTGATGTTAGAGGTGCCCCTCAGTGTGACTGCAAGTAGGACGATGCAGGGGGGACTCTTCTGTGATAATTCCATTTATCTCATTTTTATCTCTCTTTTGCTACCTCGCCCTGTCTTCTCCTTCAAGACCTCTTTGTCTGGCTCATCTCCCTTTTCTTCTTACTGCAGGACTCCTGTGTCCCTTCTCCCACCTTCTAGTTGGTCCCATTTTTTTTCCACCTTTTCTGACCCTTTCCTTTTCTCTGTGCCCCCATCCCTGTCTGGGTGTTTCCAGATGCCCACACATCAGTGTTACATGTGATCAGGTCAGCTTTTCTGACCCTCCTTCACACCTAACCACACTACTGCTGACTTCCAAGAGGCAAGAAAGAAAAAGTGGATAGTTTCCTTCCTGGGAATGGAGAAAGGGGTGACCCAAGCACTGGATGCTGTTGGAAAGGGGTCAGTTCTGATCCAGAATGGGAAATCTGCTTCATTGCCATTTACTTTTGGTGTCTCTGTTGGGTTGGCCTCCATGGTCTCAGCTGAGTGCTCACTAGAGGTGATCCTCAGGCTCTGGGGCTGAGCACAGGCATCCCCTTGGAGATGGATGGGTCTCCTCTGGGCAGGTGTTCAATGACAGCTCTGCTGGCCTTGAAGACAGGCTGATGTTTGACAGAGAACCTGTTATCTCTGCTTTACAAGTGCCAAACGGAGTCCCACAGCCTGCAGTGCCCACACTCAGGCCAAAGGGAGAGACACCACCTGTGGCCACATGGTGGGGAGGAATCCTGGGAATCACCTTGGTGAGCAACAAGCTTCAAAGGACCTGCCTGCCAGCCTGCCCCCACAGCACCCCACCCCAGGCCCCTTCTTGGGCCGTGCAAGCCAGGAGAACATGTGTTTTGGGATGTTTTTAGCTGATCCTGTGCAGGCTGCTCAGGTTTGAAGTGCCTGCCAGGGCAGGGCCCTTTCACTGCCAGCACACTGCTGACTGTACAAGTTCCCACAGCCGGCCCCGCCAGCCCCCTCACTCACACTTATTGGAAAAAATAATTGGATGGATTGAAGTGCAGCACCGTTTTACTTAACAGATAAGAAATTTCATATCTGCCCTGATTAAGGGCCAGGAGATATGAGCTTGCTCCAGAGCCAGCAGCAGAGGCAATTTCATTTCACTTCTGCTGACAGAGAAAGAAGTTTGAGGGGCTGAGCACTGCTGCAGTTTGCTGCATTAATGTCACCCCAGGAGGGAACTGCCTGCTCCCAGCAGGCATGGGGATACTGAGGAGCTCAGGAATACTGAGGAGCTCAGCTAGGAAGGCATCATGCCAGTTGGCTGTCATCTGGCTGTGAGCGTAACAGGAGGGCTTGGGGCAGTGTGAGATGCTCATCCTCCTGCTCAGCACCTGGAGGGCAGGGGATTCCCAAGCCTTCCCTGCCTGGCACCTCACTGCCTCTGCTCTTTCATCATAAGTACAAAACACTCAGACTGGTAAAGAAAATCAAAGTCAGGCTGAAGCCATCATAGCACATGGGTCTGTTTAAGCTTGGTGTCACCCTGTGTCAGATGTGTAGCACTTTTGTGATGTCTTTCACACCTCAGCATGACAAAATGTCTTTACTAGAGGACCCTTGGAACTGAGGTCCCCACTGGTCCCCTTACTTTCTGGCTGTCTTGCTGCCACAGACGGTGTGAAATGGGCTGTGTCACAGCACGGTGAGCCCTGCAGATGGCCAGAGCACAAATGCACGTCATGGCAGGGGCACATGTGCTTGAGCATCTCTGTCCTCAGCAATGATCTGAGGTACCCAGCAAATCCATGTACTCACCACGGTAGGCTGGATGTCCCTCATGACCCAGAGAGGCCGACTGGCCAGAAACAAATTGGTCTCAGTAGTCCTGGCACACAACAGGGCAAAGCTCGAGTGGGGAAAATTTGGGCAGCTCTCCAAACTCTGCAACCAAAGCTGGAGCAGATGAGTGTGCAGGTATGAACAGGAGGCATGAAGAGAAGGACCTTTGCCTGTACTTAGAGTAAAGCCAGTGAAGATATTAGTTGCCATCAGCGTGACGAGCCAGAGCAGGATGCTACACTGTGCTGGGGGAAATGGCAACTAAGGGTGAGGCAGCAAAGTCAGGAGGAGATATAAATGACAGCAGGTGTGAGGTTGCTTCTTGAACACAGGGTCCTCTGAGTGCAAAAAGTCAAGGGACAGAGGAGACGTGGAGCACTGAGGACCAGGCCACTTGTTCCCTGACAGCACAAATACTTGTCATGCAGACAGGGCTTTCAGTCTTCACACCATTCTGAAGATCATGGAGTTTGACACCCCTCCTTTGGGGCCAGTGTCTACAGGCATATTTCTGTGAGCTGCAAATAAAATTCTTTTTCATACATTTTAATTTTTTTTTGTTTTCAAAATAAGGATAATTTCCAGCCTGCCACAGTGTAAGCTGGACTATGCAACTAGGAGACATTGTCAGTGTTGAATCCTGCATTATGGGCAATCCTTGTAAAGGAAATAGGAGTGGTTTGGCAAAGGTGGCATGCCCTTGGAATCCAGGAGCATCTGAAATGCTCCCAACAGCAGGCAGCAAAGAGCAGCAGGTTCACATGGTGCTGTTTTTAGACCTGAAAAATGGAAGAGATCAAGCACCCTTCATATACTGAGAGGCTTTTGGGGAGTTGAGTGTTCTGTCACACAACCCTGCACAACACATAGGGCAGAGATGAACCAGGGACAGAGAGCTGTGTGATAAATGTACTCCTGCTGTCAGCCAGGGCCAGGCACTGGTGTTCACAGGTGGAAACTGGGGAGGTTTCAACTCTCTTACAAAACTGATGTTGAGTTTTTAAATCAATAGCTTCACCTTCTAAAATGTTCCAGAAGAACCTGCAACGATTTTTAATCTATTCTAAATGTCAGAACAACCAGCGTTCTCTTCTGAAAAGCTTGCAGGCAGTGGTGCTGGGAGCCAGGCAGGCAGGGAGTGCAGCTCCATCTGTCTGCTCTGGGCTGCACAGCTGCCACAGTGGTCATCTTGTACCTATCCATGGTCCTTGGCTGCTGCAAGGAGCCTTGGCCCCAGCTGCAGGCAGGAAACAGCTTTATTTCTTGAGGTATTTTGTATTTAAGCAGGAGTATATACAGAGAGAGGATCTGTGCCCTGAGACAAAACTTTATCACTACCTGTTACTGCTATGGGTGGCTTAATTTGGAGGAACCAGGCTCCAGGGCATGTTTTCAGCCCCTCAGAGGGGAAGGATGCTAACCCTGAGACCTGCTTTGGCTTAAGGAAAATATCTCTGGCAACTGTCAGGGCTGAGAGGTCCTCGGGGCTCTGATCTGGAAGTGCTGGTGTCAAGCCTGTTGCAGTGACACAAGGAATTCTCAAGAGTGAGCTGCTTCAGTGGAGGTGCTTTCAGCAGTCCTCTGGTCCCTCTAGGGATTTGCAGACAGCTCGAGTCACAACTGCTGCTTGCTTTTTTCTCTCTTACCTTTGCAGATGTATTTTCCTCACACTTCCTCTGGCAAGCCTCTCTTTCCCTCCTCCAGGCTGCAGGAGAATAAGCAGTGAAGACAGGAAAATGCTGAATTCATGGAAATAGGTCAGAGCCTCTCAGGTCTCACAGTGTGCCAGAACAGGTTATTGCAAGCTTTAAGCTATGTAAGCAATGAAATGAGGCAGAGGGTTCTGCCTGGTACCAGCTTTGGTCACCCTCCCAACTCAAGGACATATCTTGTAAAGGTCTGTGTTACTGAGCTCAAAACAAGCCCCAGACAGCCTGGCTCCATCTGGCATGGGCAATTGTGAAATCCCCTGCCAGACCTGTGCCCTGAGCCTCTCTAACCTGCTGGCCTGGAGTGGGAATTGGTGAGAGGTGTGTAGGCAGTCAGAGCTGTACTGCAGCCTGTGCCCAGCACAGAGGTGCTGTGTGAGACCAGAGGTCTCAGCGGGCAGTGGTACACCGGGTTGTGAATGGTAATCTCCTCTTGACATCTAATCTTGCTGCTGAAAAGCACATAAACCTCTCAAAAGGCTACACAGGACACAGCATTTGGTGTCTGTGCCTGCTCCCCTCTCTCCAATCTATAAATCTTGCATTCAAGTTCTACAAGAGTCCCCTTGATTATGAACGTGATTATGCCAGAAACCTCTGTGTTTCCTTCCCCATGCTGCATGAACAATTGAAGGATGGTTCTAGCTTATTTATAGTTCCTTTCCCCACTATCATATGCTAAATATAATCAGGGCCCCAGTTTTCACCCTACAGCAGAGCTGTGGCTGGAGCCAAAGGCAGGAACAGGCACATCATCCTGTGGGTACCAGTGTCATGCTTCCTACTGCAGCCATAGAAGTGCTGGTGGGAGTTGTGTCAGGGGAAACCCTAAGGCAGCCAGATGGAGCTGCCCTGGGCACAAATGGGACCTGCCCAAATTGTGTCCAGCCGCTCTGCGGGGTTTGCCCAGCACTGCTGTGCTTCAGATGCTTGGGTTGTGCAGGAACATGTGAAACATGCAAAACATGCTTGGCACCTGCGAAGCTCCCCTCAAAATGTAGTTTTCAGAATGCCCAGCTTTTCAGTCACATTTGTAGCAAGATTTGTCTGAAAATGTATGGGACAATTTTTTTCCTGAAAATGTCAAAACATTATGTTTGGACATTTTACAAATGAAGTAGCTTGGCTTTCTTTCAACATGACAGTTCCATTTCAAAACTAACCTATCTTTAATTTTTTTAAAGCTAAATAACATGAAATATTTGGGGTTTAAATTGACTTTTTAATTTTATTTTTTGCAAGTGCACCCTCAAGTTTTCCATTTGGTTTGAAGGGGCAGGTCTCCCCCTTACTCCTATCTGAATATGGAGGAATAGGGATGGGTTAGCAGATGATGAAATTTAGTCTCCCCATGGAGCCAGGAATACAGGGAGCTTACCCAGGATGCTCCTTCTCTTTCTGCTGGAACACTGTCATGAATACCTGTATTCCCCTCCCTCTTCTCCCTCCCTGAGGTTTTACTCCACTGCCCTCTTGCCCCATCCTGGAAATAAAAATGCTGCTGTCAAGGCTGCCTGTGCCTCTCTGCTCTCCACCCTCCCTGCCTCCCTCCAAAGTGTTTTCCATTAAAGCTAAAGATTAATTTCTGACTTCACTGACTGACAATGTGCCAAGGGGGAAAAAATGGTGCAGGATGATAAGTGAAAGACATGGAGGCTATGGAAGAAGTGAAAAAATCAGGGGTAGCATCAGTTCAGTATCAGTATCTTTCCAGCTGGGCAGGGTGTGTGTGGATGGCTCTGGGGTGCATGCAGTCCCCCAAAACCTGCCCTGCAGAGCCCTTGGACCTGTGCATTCCCATCACACTCTCCTGCCCTGGCCTGCCTGGGGATGAACTGGGGCAGCCTGGGTGTTGCTACCTTCATCAGAAGCATCAGGAGGATCCTGTTCTCGCAGCCTTCAGCTGGCCTAGGACAGGGAGAAACCCTCATTTCCCTCCACTGACTCCCCGCACAGCTGCCACCACCGATTGCTATGGAAACCCGGGAGGATGCGAAGCAGGGGAGAGCTGCCTGGCTGGGAGGCTCCCGCAGTGGGAAGGGGTCCCGCAGGAGGAGGCGCGATGTGGTGAGGCTGGGTGCCCCTGCTGGGGTGAACCCAGGGCCAAGCCCTGTGGGAAGGCAGAGGATGAGCACTGGCTTGGCCTCCCCATCGCACTGACACCCCAGGGGGTTGAGGTGCTAGTTATTGCCTACAGAGGATTCTGCGCTTTTCCTCTCTCTGTCTCTGCATCAGTCATGACAGAAGCTTGCAGCAGAAAAGCACCTCCCTCACCAGCTGGGAACTGTTGCCAGATTTCAGCTTCACCAGCCTTTCTTCCCCCACCAATATACAGAGGTTTTCTTATGTGCAGCTCAAAGGCTCTTCTGTTTCACTTTCTTGTGAGGACTATCAAAGTGCTCACAGAATTTTTTTCTTTCTTATTTTTTAATGTTTAGCAGCTTTTAAGTGGGGTCTCAGCACAGGCAAGAGGCTCTCATCAGGCACAGGTTCTGCCTTCCCCTTTGAGCAGCAGAAAGACAGCAGAGCGAGAATGCCTCTTAATTAGTGAGCCAGTGCCTCCCTTCCTTTCTTTCCCTGTCCAAGACGCAGCAAAAGGCCGTGAACCTCCTTCTGGAGCACCAAAATCAGCTTCTGATGACAGTGCCCTTGGTTAGGCACACATGTGTCCTGGTAGCCCTGTGAAACTCTGAGGAAAACATGTAACAACTTTCTTTGTCAAAGACACCAAACCAGCTTTATCTACTCTAGGAATGTTCCCCAGTTCTTTCCTTTTAGTAGCTCTTAGCTGTTAATGCAGACAGACTCCTGGTGACACTCTTATCTCAGTATTACAGATCGTGAGGTGACATGAGCAAAGGTCATGTTGGCCAAGTTAAGACAAGCTATCTGTGTGGGCAGTCTCTGAATAGCATGGCCTGTACTGGGATCATCGGCCAAAAACATATCAGAGAGGCACATACATAGGAAGTATTAGGCTTTTAAGGACGTCCAGGTTATGTCTCCTCCCTCTCTTCCCCTGGGGTAAATTCATACCGAGAAAATCCTTTCCAGCACTGCTGGCTCTGCCAGTGATGCATGCGTGAAGATGCTTGGGATGCAGACACCCAGCTCCACAGTGACTCCGCTAATAAAATGTACTTTTGGGAAACCTGCTGTCCCAAGGAACAAGCCTGCCTGCACAAAAGTGAGCTGGGGAGAGAAAGCAGGTACTTAGATCAGACCTGAGAGACTTCAGTAAGGTAGCAACTCAATCACCATGCTGCCTGAGGCAAGGAAGAAGCATGAGCAAGCCCAAGGGACAGACAAATGCTGTCTGCAGCCCGTGCTGGGGAGTGGTGCAGTGCCCATTACACCAGTTTGTGAGAAGAGGGAGCAAAAAGGAGAGCTGCTCCCTAGCACTCAGTATCCCTTTTTTATGTAAAGTGGTGGGTGTTGTTTTCAGTCGTTCCTGAATCCTGACTTTGATGTGACAACTTGTGCAGAAAGGTACAAAAGAAAGCAGGGAGATCTAGAAAATGCTTCTTGCCTGAGCTGAGGTTTAGTTAGACTCCTATAATTAACGACTGCGGCTCTCCTAAGAAAGATCCCAGCTGCTTTCCTCTGCAGCTTGCTCTATAAATTTTTCTCTCACGCAACTGACACGCACCAAAACTCATTCCTGTGAGGAAGGGAATGAGCATGTATAAATCAAATGTATCTGAAAAACATGAACAAGAGGAGCGGGGGCAAAAGGAGCACAGACTCCAAAAGAAGTTACATAAATCAGCTTCCCTGTGAGGATGCGATGAGGTCCCTCTGGGCAAGAGGCAGCTTGCAGGGTCATGTGTAGCAAGCCCTTCACATCTGATCATTAAGTGAGAAGCTCAGGCAGTAAGTGAGACCTCTCTGTGCCCAGTATTGAACATGCTGTGCAAAGTGTGCCCTCATTTTGTCTTGGGATAAACAACTCTCTCAATAAGGTGTTCTGCTTTACTACTTGGAGTTTGGAGCAGCTCCAGGGGAGCTAGGACTTCCCTGTCCATCCCCAAAGGCTCAGTCTTCAGCAAGTCCCCCAAACTGAGTAGTCTCATCTGCCCTGTAAAATTATCTCATCCAGCACAGATCACAAAGACATCAACCCGTACAGCCCAGCATGCTGTAGAAGTAGGCGTCCTCAAACAGCAGAAGTCTGTTCCTCAAATCCTTCCAACGGGAGCCTTTACTGCTTTGGAAAACTAGCCCTTGCTCCTAAGCATCTAAAACCAAGGCTGTGTGCACCCTTGCTTTTCAGATCTGCTGCCTTTTCTCCAGGCCAGTGGGACCCAGTTCTTGAAAAGCAGGTGATGTTCCAGTCCTTTGGCAGGTTTTCAACTCTGAGACTTTGGCAGTTTCAGTTTGCTGATTGTCCTGCACAGACTGTTGCCATTCAAAGTTCAGCCAGTGCAGAGAAGAGCAGGTAAGTGACTTCATGGATCTGGCACCCCCAACAATTGTATCTTGGGGGAACAGGTGCCCAGCAGGCACAGGCACATGCTCTGCTCAGGCCTTTCATTGCCTTGGTCTATTTGCCTACTCTTTGTTCCTCCATCCCCTTCATTTTTGTCTACATGAACTACACACCAACCCTCCACCAGTTCTTGTCTTCTCAGAGTATCCCATGTCTTACCAGGTTCTTTTGCCTCTTACAATACCTGGACAGCTCTAAGTGTCCTCCCACTTTCCAGGAGCTTCATCCACCTGCCAAACTGTGCTTCCATAGCAGAGCTGGGGGAGGCTCAGCATATACCTCCTGTTGCCTTCCACCCCTAAGCATCTCTCTGGGCTATTCCCTCTTCTCCCAAACCATCTTGTTTTGCCTTTGCTCTCTCACAATGCTTTGAGCTCTATTTGATTTGCAGACACAATTTTCTTTCATGTAATTCAGCTCTGCTCTGTGAATCGCCTCTTCACTGATACATTTTTGCTGAGCTTGAAGAGGATTAAGTAAATTCTTCCACCATGGCAGTCCTATTTCTGGCCTGTTCCTGTTATCAGGGAACATAGGACAGTGGCAGCAGGGGGAAGCATTTTATTAAGAGGCCAAGGTATCTGTCACACAGCCCTACTGCTTTCCTGCTCCCCACTAAGCTTTTGCAGACATTGGTAGATAAAGTTCTGCTAACAATAGCATTGCCCCATTACTTCTGCCTTTGTCACCGAAGGCAGCTACTGAATTTTCTTTTCCAAATGCTATTAGCTCTTCCCTCTAAAGTTTCTATATTTAATACCAATCTTCTATGTCTGAAGTTTGTGGCAATCATGCATGGACCAGCAGGGAGGTGAAGGGAAGCCAGCCACGCAGCCTGCCCCACATGCGCCCCTGGACACAGCACAGGATGCCAAGGAGAAGCTGAACAGGGGGCCCTGCCACTCCCCCAGTCAGTGCCTGCTCAGCTGCTGTTGAGAGCAGGGGAAGCACCTGAAGCCACCCTGGCTGTGTGGATCTGAGCCATGGCTGCAGGGCTACGACTGAGCCAGCATGAAAACCTCCTGTAGGTCCTAGCCCACAGCACAAACTTGCCTGACCACAGCAGCCCTCAGCAGGAAGAGGCTGTTTCTGCTGTCAGGTTGTTGTACAGCAGTTAGCTCCCCACAGCAGACAGAGAGCATGCAGCAAACCTTCCTCTGTACCCTCTACCTTGGCACCTCATGGGGCCAAGCCAGCCTGGTCCAGTGCCAGCAGCATATCTTCCAGCAAGCTTCTGTCTGTGCAAACCAAACAGAGTTTGTCCCAGTGCTCAGCATGTAAGGAGGTCCCCACATCTCAGAGAACATTCTCAGTGTCTTTCAAGCAAGACCTCCCAGCCAAACCCTGGCAGTGTGTCCAGGGAGTAATCTTTCCAGGGTTAAATCCTGCAAGTTCAGCAATGTAGAGGACTCACTGGTGTTTGTTCTTCCTCTTGATGAAACAACACAAACCCAGGCTGTGACAGCTCTTTGTCATATATGATCAGCTACAGCAAGGAAAACTCTTGTGTTTGAGCAGCACCTGCCTTACCTGGCTGACCTGTTGTGAAGACCACTTCTGTCTCCATGCTGACTTCTGAACAGACAGAGCTTTACCATCCTCTGCTTCATCATGTGGTAAAGACTAGTGGGGCAGATACAGAAGAAGAGATCTACCACATTCTCTCACTGGATAACTATTGCATCAGGCTAGGACTGTGCAAGACACAAGCTTTTTCCTTCAGTTACCAAGATTAGACCATGAATAAAAGGAATTAGCTAAAGGTCAAGCCAGCTAGAACAAGAATAATGAAAACGGGCTTAAGGAACAGCTGTGTGCAATTGCTCACAGTACAGCAGATTCTGTCCTTTTCCTGACTCAGTGGCTGGGGGAGGCAGAAATTTTAGCAGTGGCCAAAAGCACTTCTGGCTGGTAAACTGCTAGATGCATCATAAGCATACACCTGTTTTCTGTGTCCTGTATCCCCTGAGTCACACACAAAACAGATAAGCATTGCCTTTGATCCCTAAGTCCCTGGTGGATGCTGCCTCCTGCAACACTCCAAGCTTGCAAGAATATTCCTCACCCCCGAGGTTAATGTGATGTGCTCTGGTGCCTCCAGTCACAGCAGACAAAGGCTGCTTCTCCTTGGAGTCTTAGACCTTGTAATTAACCCTTGGCTCTTTGGACCAAAAGAAGCGGGGACACTTTGACCTTTGGAACCTGTTGGAAAGTTCAATTAACTTCAAGGGCCTTTGCTAGGAACATTACTTGAGGAAACAAAGAATTCAGAGAAGTGCTGGAACAGTGTCATCAAATTGTTCTGAATGTATCTATTTTTAGAGGGTGGAGAGAAGGAGCTGAAGAGAATACCTTGGAGCCTCAGTGTACAGCACGGTGGCAGTAGTTATGGGCCTCTCTCAGCCCCAAGCCTGAGCCAGAGGAGGAAAGGGGGTGGTGATGATGTCGTGGTAGCATCCTTCATTATTTTTTTATTTTATTTTTTTAAGAGATGAAGTTCCATTTTCACCACCCCACCCCCATGGTCAGAAAATGAGACCCACAGATAGAGCTGAAGATAATGGCAGGTTGCCATGGAAATGTGCATTTAGTCTCACTGTTTCCATGCAACTGAAAGACATACCATTCTGTTCCTCTGAAGGATGCCAAAGGTAAATGAGCACTGATTAAAACAGGGGCACAAACTTGGGTTCTAATCAACAACAAAGACTAGGACCATAAACTCTTATTGCTCAAGCAGGAGATATTAAGAGCCATACAAGTTCTGGGAAGGCCAGCAGCAGGAAGCGCTGCACACAAACTGCTCCCCACGGGCTGCAGAATCACAGCCTTGGTGTAATGGCCCATCTCACTGTCATGAACAGCTTCAGCTGACTCACACAATATTTCTGTCCACAGCTGGATACTAAACCAACCCAAAGTTCATGATCTACTGAGCTGTTTCCTGGGCAGGTATCTGCACAGATCAAAGCCAGTTGCAGCCTAATCCTGGAAACCATGCAGAGCAAACATACTCCTTAGAACCCAGCAGGATCCGAACTGCACCATTAATCCTCTACCTAGCCCCTAATGGCATTTGGTTCAAGGATTCATCCTTTTAAAAAAAAGGGAAAAAAAAGAAGAAAAAAGAAAAAAAAAAAAAAAGAAAAAGAAGAAAAAGAAAAGAGAAAAAGAAGGGGGGAAAAAAGAAGGAAAAAAACCCAACAAAAAGCTTCCCAAATAGAAGTTTGATACAATACAGGTGGCTGCAGTTTATTCTTGCCAATGCTCCGTGTCCTTGAACTGTGGTTCTTTATCCAGGCTGGCTGACAGTTGTATCAAACCCACCATTACAAAAGGTTACCCCTTCTTCTCCTGCCAGTGTCTCTGGCAGCTATGGCCTATTCCAGAGAAGCATGGTGAGAGCTTTGGCTGGTGTGCATGAAAACAGGCAAAGAAAAGGGAGCACCAAAGCACTGCACATGCTGTCACACTCTCTGCTAATGAATCTGATCGTGGTGTTTGCTAGTGGAGACAATGTTTGGTTAAGTCCTTAAGCATGTGTTGTAGCAGCTCATCAGGAAATACAGCACACTTGCTCTGAATTTATGTCTGAACTCGCAAGAGCAGCCCCATGGAAAGGGATCAGGGGGTCCTGGTTGATGGCAAGTTGAACCTGAGCCAGCAGTGCTCTGGCAGCCAGGAGGACCAACCCTGTCCTGGGGGGCATCAGGCCCAGTATCGCCAGCCGGGCAAGGGAGGGGATTGTCCTGCTCTGCTCTGCAGTGGGGCTGCCTCACCTCGAGTGCTGGGGGCAGTTTTGGGTGCCACAATGTAAGAATACAAACCTATTAGAGAGTGTCCAAAGGAGGGCCATGAGGATGGTGAAAGGCCTTGAGGGGAAGCCGTGTGAGGAGCAGCTGAGATCAACTGATCACTGCTCAGCCTGGAGGAGGCTGAGGGGAGACCTCACTGCAGTACTGCAGTTACAACTTCCTTGGGAGGAGGCGTGGTACACACTGATCTCTTCTCTGTGGTGACCAGTGACAGGACCCAAGGAAACGGCATGAAGCTGTGTCAGGGGAGGTTTAGGTTAGATATTAGGAAAAGATATTAGAAAACCTTCATCCAGAGGGTGACTAAGACTGGATTAGGCTCCACTGGGAAATGATTACAGGACCAAGCCTGTTAGAGTTCAAGAAGCATTTGGACAGTGCTCTCAGGTACATGCAACTCTTAGGGCTATCCTCTGTGGGGCCAGGAGTTGGACTCAATGATCCTTGTGGGTCCCTTCCAGCTCAGGATATTCTATAATACAATAAACTCCAATGACCAGTCCCATCTTACAGTGTGAACAGCAGAACCGTTCACTGTGTAAAAACTCAATTTTAAAAACTCTGATTTTTTACTTGCAGCTGCCACCAGATGTTTGAAATGTTTGTAAGGTTGAAGACAGTCTTGGTACAAAGCATGTGCCTTCACAGCGTGGGACAGAGACAAGAGAAGCCTTCTTTCATGCATTTCTGCCTTCCCATTATTGCCTCCTCCACTGTTCAGTGATTCCTCCCCCAGGTGCTGGATTCAGTCAAGCCCTTAAGGAGGCAAGAAATTACACTACTGTGTGGGAGAAGCACAAGTCCCAGGGGGTGTCATCCAGAGGGTACTGGTTCCTCAACCCCAGTTGTCTTCCTGACTCACCCAACAGCTCTGTAGAGAAAGGTCTGAGATTAGTAAAATTTTGCAGATGAAAATCTGTGGCTGAGAGGGACAGGTATTCCCCTGAAGTTTACCTTATTCTGGCCATTGGTCTTATTGTGGCCACTCACCTCGAAATGCTTTTTGTAGTAAATGATACCACACAGGGACCCAGCAACACAAGCATAGCACTCATGCATATCCCTAAACCATGAAAAAAACGGGATAACAAAAATCTCTTATTTTCTTACCACTGCCTGACTTGAGGCCTTGAATTGGGACCCTCAGTTAACAGCCACGGTAGATACCAAATCTGAAGAACAGAGCCAGTCATAGGCTGAGGATGTGCTGGTCATCTACCAACAAGTCTCTACAGAGCTGCCAGAAGCTCTCACCAAAGACAGAATTTCTATTCCATCTTCTTCTACCTTCTTGTCAGTGACACTGATGATTGTGCCCTTTTCCCTTGAAGTTTCATCTTAAGGTTTCCATAAATATCTTTCTTGATCATTCATTCCTTGTCAGGTGGGTGAACTGAGAGAATCCTCCTTCTCTATGTGGGAGCAGAGAAAGATTTTCCACTGCAGTTTCTCATTTGGCATGAAGTGAAGGCAGCACCTCCAGCTTCTCAGTGGTTCAGTACAAGGGTTCCCACCTATTCCCACACTCAGACCTCCTGCAGACATGCCTTGGCAGCCCCTCATGGTACAGGCAGCATCAAATTCCCTGCCTAATCTGTGTCCTCTTGGCACCATGAGTCTTGCCCCACAGGCTACAGTGTGCTGCCATCTTTGTCACCTATTCAGTGCACCTTTATAGGTTAGGCTTTTTCAGTAGGAGCCAAGATCCAGCTTTTTCTGCCTCACAGCCAAAATACATCAAGATTACCTTTGTACCCCTCTGTCAACAAGAGCCCCTTTGCTAACTTCCAAACGTTGACAGAAGTTCTGATGTATTGACAGACTTCTAAAGAGCCAGGACAACTCTGAAGGCGACAGACAGCCCTTTGCACCCATTCCCTAATGGGAACTGGAAAACTAGTAGCTTTGGCCAATAGGCTACACCTTCTCCCAAGAAGCAGGACTAGGAAGTCAAAAGCAACACAGTGTATGGGCTGGAATCTCTCAGCTCCTAGCCGTTTCTCTGATCTAAAGACCACACTGCCTGCCTCCAAAACAGCTGCAAAGAAACTTTTGCTCGTGCTTAGGTCCTGCATGGAGCAAATCCAACCCAGCCCAGAATGCCTGTGTAGGTCCAGCGCAGTGAGTCCCAAGGAGTTAGGGGTCCACCTAGTGCAGTCAGAGCAGTATTGCCAGAACTGCGGGCAGAGCACATCACACATGCGAGCTTCACAGCAACGCTGCAAGTGACACTGGTGGGCACCAAAGCCTTACCCTCTGCACAGTCCCTCCAAAAGGGGTGGCACTCCATGTAGACAGCACTTGCTCCATCTACTGCATCGGTACAGAGCAAGAACAGGCAGGTGGAAGCTGGCTAGGTTGAACAGACGTGGTACACTGACATTTAGCAAGAACGGTGATCCAAGATGAAGCCTGCATGTTTACAGGGGCTGAAGGCTGGCTTTAGTCCAGGCAAAAAAAAGCCTTGGTAGCTGCTGGTTTGCTACCTCTCCAGCACTACTGCTGCACTTTTATTTCCCATAAAAGATCCCAGAAGAGACTTGACCTAGGTCAGTCTGTGTGAAATGGATCCAGAATGGCTCTTTCTCATTCAGAAAGCAACTCCTCTGGCCTACTTATAGCTATCCCAGCTGAAAGAAATTGAGTTTACTCAACCTACACAAGCTTTAAGGTCTTACACTATTCAAAGGCAGTTTTGGCTGACATTACCTTCAAGATCTGGGAGCATAAAGGTAGAGTTAAAACACCCTGAAGGGGTTTAGACGAATCTTTTAACCACATTCTTTTAGTCCCTTTTACAAAATGTGACAGCTCTCTCTGACAGCAACATAACTAGGAAGACATGGTTGACTGCAGGAAATGGGAAGTGCTAAACTGAAAGAGCCACTGCTCCACATCCTATCCATCTGCATCCCTATGTGACAAAGTCAGAGCACATCATATACGAGCTCCTGTAACATCTGCTGATGGAACTGAAACTAGCTGCCTATCAATTCTGAGCACTAGAAATAAATAGGCAAAACAGTGCTGAACACAGGCACTTCTAAGAAGTTTAAAAAGGCATTCAGGAAGCTCAACAAAAAATGCCTGTGGTGTGGAGTCTTGAAAAGCTCGTGGTTTGCCACAGGCAGTTCCCTTGAGACCAAAGTCATGCAGTACTCCCACACTCACGTGAAAGACTCAAGTCTTAAATAATTTGGTTATGATCAGATAAAACACAAAAGAGGGAACAAAAATAGCTTCCCCATCTCTCCTTTCATCCAGAAGCAGGTGAATCACTGACTTAAAAGTCATCTAGTGGCAGATAAAAAACTATAGAAAATGACTAACCAGAAGGATCTTATTCTGGAAACTTCTTGACTTCCCATTCCATGGGAGTCTTAGAAGGAAGTGGAGCTATTCCAGTCTTTCCAGGCATGTTAGACAGAGACTAAACGGTAAACCAAGATATGGAAAAGCTTCCCAGACCACTTTAAGTCAAAAGGACCTGAGAACCCCTGGGCAGTACTCCAGCTCTCCTGTCTGTATCACCTCAACTTCCCTTCCTGCTGGCAAGAGCAGGCAGCAACCACACTATGAAACCTGAGTCTGTATGACCTAAAATTCCAAGTCAGGCTTAGGAACAGCCTAAAATAGCACTGGAGCATAGAGAGCTGTGTATTTTATTTTTATATATATGCACACAAGGTTTTTCTTTTTTAATATGTAAAAGTCATAAACTATTAATTCTTCCTACCTCACTCTTTTTGGTTTCACTTACTCTGAACAAGTAAAAGCCATCATCCCAGGAACTTACAGCAAAGCCACCATAGGTTCCTGGGACCAAGAGAATCCAGTTCAGCAAGAAAGAGCAAAGTATCTGGAAAAGCCCACTGTCAGCTGGGCAGTGGAGAGCCAGCAACCCTGGGAGGTACACGTGAGAAAGACTCCAAGTCCCATTCACTTGGAAAACAAGGAATAAGCAACACTAGCCTGAAAGAACCCAGATTCTACCCACATGTAAATGCACAAGCAATACCAACCAATCTCACAGACTTTTTTTTAGTAAGAACTTTCAATAAACACACACACACACATATTTATATACAGCCTTCTCTTGCAGAGACAGTTAAGTAGTTGCACATTCAGGACAGGGCAGGCCAGTCAGCACCACCTGGCCAGTGGGTCACAAGGCGCTGAAGATGCTCTTGTGTGTGTGCTCATGGTTACTTCATCGTTTCTGAAGGGAAGGCCAACAAGTCTTGGAGACAGGCTCAGTGCAAACACACACACAGCTGCAGTAATGTGTAGCAGCTGTGTCACAGGGTAAGGGAGATGAGAGGAAGCAGCAGGGAAAAGAACAAACATAAACCCTCTGGAGATTGCCAAAAGTGTCTGCAAACAGTGTCCATCCGTGGCAAGTCCAGTCAGAATTTGACAGAGAAGGAAGTCCCACATGAGCAACCCTTCTCTGCCTGGGGGTTGCTCACCACCTGGAAGGAGCTTCGGATCAGCTCTTGGCTGAAGTCCACCATGGAACCTTTCACAAAGGCCAGGCTGTCCACATCCACGACCACACGGGCACCACCTTGTTCAAACACCCTGCAAAAAAAGCAGCATAGTTAACCACTAACTGTGTCAAAAACCTTACAGAGAAGCACAACCTCAGTGCGTTCCTTATCTCACAGGCTTCTTCCCTTCAATGCAAGATAGCAGCATCTCACGCTACCCCTCCTGCCCTTTTTGCAAAGAACAGTAACACCTGACCACCACAACGCCCCTTTGTCCTTGCCTGTCATCAGGATTGATAACTGTGTCCAAGGAAAACTTGTATTGGAAGCCAGAGCAGCCACCTCCTTCCACCTGCAGCCTGAGAAACTCTGATCCTTCTGCGATCTCCAGCAGCCTCTGCAAATAAATAAAAGGAAGAGGCTTAAAAGGCCTGCTGAACAAACTGGTGAACACTCAAACGTCTCCTCTGCGTGCCGGCAGGGCAGGCAGCGTGGAAACCCTCCCAGAGTCCCCACCTTCACGCAGCTCTCGCTGAGGAAGATCTGTCCTTCGCTGGGGCCGCTCTCCGTCGGGCCCGGCTGGGACAAGGACGACGCCCAGCGCAGCAGGGAGCCAGCAGCGCGGGCAGGGCCGGCCGGGGGCCTCGGCAGCGCTCGGCCTGGGCACGGAGAAGCGGAGCACCGGCTGCCTCGGGGAGAAGGGAGAGGGAGCGCCTCAGAGGGGCCCGCGCGGCCGGAGCGGGCGGCAGGCCCGACCCCTGCAGCCACCACCCCCTGCCGCGCAGCGGGGGCATTCCGTGCCCCCGAGGGAGGGTTTAAGGGGCCCAGTGCCCACGGGAACGGTACCTCGTCCGGCCGCCCAGCGCCAACATCCAGCACCGCCGCAGCGCCGCCGGCGCCGCCATGGCAGCCCAGCCCCGCCCCGCCGGCATGGCGGAAGTGCGGCCGCGGCGGGCGGGAGCGGGAGCGGCCGCGCCCACACCGGGGCGGCACCGGGGGCCCTTCGCGGGCACGGCTTGGCTTCGGCTTCGCTGAACGCGTTACAGCCGCTCAGACTTCGCTCAAAGGCACGGAGCTGCTGTTCGTTCTTGGCGGTGTTCGCAGCCGTGAAGCAGTGAAGAACAATAAAATAAACAGCGAGTGCTGTCCGTCAGCGCACGCTTGTCCCGAGATTAGCCGTGAGGTTATCCTGAGCAGAACCCAGAGGAGGATCAAGGTGCCGCCGCAGGGGAGTTGGGCAGGCAGAAGAGCAAACACGCGGCCAGGGATGAGCGGTTTTAGGGTTTCTCCCTGATCCCGGCTTTTCTGGTTTGGTCTCCTTAATCAGATGGGGGCCAGTCTTCCTTCGTTCGAGCGCCTGGCCCGGCGCTGCCGACTGTGCTCAGCCTCACACCCACAGCGGCCCTCGCCTCCCACCGCAGCGAGGCTGGGAGGAGGCCCCGGCCCCGGCCCCGGCCCCGGCCCCGGCCCCGGCCCCGGCCCCGGCCCCGGCCCCGGCCCCGGCCCCGGCCCCGGCAGGGCTCACTCGACTCCGGGCAGGGCCCTGCGGCCACCCCGGGGCCCGTTGCCCTCCCACGGTGGTTTAAGCTCCTCCTGATCGCCTGCCGTGTTACAGTGGCCTGGCCGGTCGATCACGGATGCGCTCGTGGTTAAAAGAGTCTTTATCTCTTTGTTCCTCATGTGCTTCTGGGGGAGGAAACCAGTTCATCAGCCCTAGCCAGGCCTGCGGAAAGTCATACAGTGAGTGTGTGGAAGACTGGTGGAAGGAAACCTGTCATCCCAGCAGGAGGGGGTGATTTACCGTCAGGGGACTTGAGGACCTTGTCACAGTTTGCTTTCTCACCATCCTGCTCCAAGCCAGGTGATTCTTCTGTAACCACGTGCTTTTACTTATTCCACCCTGAGCATGTAAATAAAGACTGGTTTGAGCTGTTTAATTTTGCTTACTCTTGGATTAGCTCTAATGATGCTAGGATAAAGTCAGGAAAGTACCACAGACAGGGTCCCAGCAGGAGTGGTACCAATGCAGGCACCTGCAATAGTTGATGAATCCTCATCAGGCATACTGGAACACTGACTGTTCAAATAAAAACATATTGGGGTGTTTCTTGATAATTATCAATGTAGAATCCCAAAAGCTAACAACTTTGGAGGAGGGAATGAAAACTTCCTGGGAGAAAAGGTGAGGAGGGATCATGCCTGATTTCTTTCCATATTGTATTGGCTTGCTTTCTCACTCCTGTAGGGTGTATTAGCTTGATCTTGCTGCATTTCTCCATGTTGTGACTGTATTCGCTGTGAACACATTTTGGAGAATGGATGTAGCCCCAAAAACCAGACACTTACTTTGGAGTTGCCTTAATTTTTACTGTGTTGAAGTGACAGAAAGGTGTTAAGTGACAGAAATGTGGCAAGCAGCTTCAAGGGTCTTTGGGACATTGGTGAGATGATTACTGCAGACTGAAAGAAGGAGGAAAAGGCCAGCTAGTGTCACTCACAGTTAGTAGAATTAATAATCTGCTGTACTGAGGAGAGACTCAGGTTCTGGGACAACTTTTTTGGTGTGACAGGGGGAGATGGGGGTAACTGAAGAGAACAGCTACTCCCTTGCATCTCTTATCACTGGCTATTTTTTCCTTCAGTCAGCTATGTAGTACAGGCATGGTTGGTTGCTTTTTCTTCTTCATGGAGTTACAGTCTAGTTTTTCTTCCTTCCTGGGCTCTGATTTTGTTGGTCATCTTTTTCCTGGTAGCTGGACATAATCTGTTTTTGAGTTTGTGTTTTGATTTCCTGTTCTTGCTCTGGTTTGTGGTGACTTGGTTTGAGGAGTTCCTTTAGCTCTCTTTAAGCACACTGTACTGAAGAGATTTATCAGAGAGTTGAATTTTCTAGATGTTTTGCTCTTTTCTCCTCTGCAATATGGTGCTAAAATCATCTTGTATCTATTTTGAAGGGAAATGTTTCAGTGCTTCAGAAACTGATGATAATAAAACCTCTGGCGTGGTGTTGAATGCAAGAGTGGATGTGATGAATTTAAATGTGAATTCTGACGATCTGTAGCAAAAGGAGCATGTTCTGGCTGAAAGAACAGTTAAATTGATTAGTCTCTGCATGTCGATTTTCTTGAGAACCTGCCTGCTGTATTCGCTGACGCTGTAGTGCCTGCAAGCGCATCTGTTTACTGAGCTGCAAGTGCAGTCCTGTTAGAGGGAATTGGATTAATCAGGTGTAGATAGCTGATGAAGTAGAACTTCAGGCTTTTTCCTCGTGTAATAGAGTCGGTTGAACTACAAAAATTAACAACTCCAGTACCAGTCTTGCTGGAAAGAATTTGTTTGCTAGCTTTCTTAGCCTTTTCCCATGGTGTTTCTGCACTGCAGCATAAGCTCCCTGTGATGTTGGTAATCTGAAAACACCTCCATCTGCAAAATAATGAGACCAGCCTGAAGTTGATTTGAATCTTTCTTAAGCAGTGTTTGGCTCCAAGGGAACCTGGAGGGTTATGTTATCAGATGTCATAGGGGGCATGTGCCTAAAAGCAAGGTCTGTTTGGTCCAAGAAGCTTGTGCTGCCCTGGGGAATTTAAGCTTTAGTAATGTTATTGCAAAACTGACACCATGGTAATGTATGGTATCAGCTAAAAACCTTGGGCAGAAGGTTTCTGCTTCTTTCTTCTGTAGAGGCTGACCTCTTCTGTAGAGGCCTTGGCTGTAGATTTGCAGACTTACAATTATTAGGCTTTTTATTACTCCAGTTTGGGGTGCGGGGAGGGGAGACAGACATGTTAATTTTGTTCCTAGATTCAATGATTTTTAGTTCAAAGCCTTTGAAATATGTGTTGACATGTATGTACGTAGTCACTGCCACTGTGTAAAAGCATCTGTGAAGCAAAGATACGCAGTGAGTTGTTTCACAGGAATGGACTGGAATTTGCTCTCAAGCAAATTCCAAGCACTGCTTATCCTGTGAATGTGTGACGGCACTTTATGGTGTTGCTCTGACCTGGCCGCAGTTCTGTTACAAGCAGTCAGATAGGCAGCTTTGTTTACCATCTATAAGACTTGAAGGATGGGGATAAGGGAAGCCTATTGAAGAGCATGCTTTCCCATGGGCAAGGAAAAGCCTTTATCTGGGTCAGTTGTAAAGTGTGCTAGGTAGTGTTAAATACATGGCTTAGTCTCAGCAGAGGTTTTTTGAGGGTGGTTTCTTTTTTCCTACGGCTGTTGTAAGCACCCTGCTATGCATGCCTCTGGAAACTGAATGCTTATTCGAAGTCTTTAAAAAAAACCATTAAAAAGCCCCGGACCCCTTTCTGATGTGACACCCTTTGGAGAAGGTCTGAGCAAAGTGTGGGGTGCCACCTCTGAGTCACTTGGCTGTGCAGCTGCAGCTGAGCAGGCAGACACCTCACTGGGACAGAGGTCTGAAGTGGGGACGCTGTGTCAGCTCTGCCACGTTCCTACCAAATCAGCACTCACATGCCTCTCTACTGTGTTCTGACATGATCCCAGAAAGGCTAAAATTTGCTACCACGTGAAATTGGTGAAAAGCTGTAAACATTAGCTTGGGTCAAATGCTTTCTGAAGCGTCGTCTGGTTTGCCTTGGCATCCACAGCACAAAGCAGGGAGTCTCTGGCACTTCACGAGTTTGAGAAACAGGACTGACGTGTGTGTGCTCTATGAAAGGTGGCAGCCACGCCAGGTACTCGGCAGATGTAACTTTTGGCACTCATGTTACGCAAACAGCTTTCAACATGCAGAACACGAGGTATGGGATATGTATGAACAAGGCCACAGACTAGTCTACTGCAGCAGCTTTTTAGGCTTTATGTTTTATCCCCTTTCAGGTGGGGCAGCAAAAGAGCTTCCCGGCCCATGGCACTGCCTGTACCTGAGCCTGTCCTCCGGCTGCTTCCTTTGATGCTGACTGTCCCAGGACAGCCCAGGAGTGGGATGTCCAGCGGCAGCGCTTTTGATAGACGGTGTCTGACTGTCTGTCCAAGGACTGTAGTTCCAGCACACCACCACCACCACTCCTGGACTGTCCTGTCGCTCTGTGTCACGGCGGTGCTGCCACCGCCCTCTTCCCGGCTGCAGCCTCGCCCTCGGCCACGGCGGCGGGGGCGGGCGGTCCCTCCTCCCGCCACCCCCGGGAGGGCGCGGTGGCTCCGGCCCGGCCCCGCGGGCGGGGCCCGCCCCAGCTGACCGGCGGGCGGGGCCGCCCCGCTCATGTGACACCGCGGAGCCGCCGCTGCCGCCGCCGTGCCCGCTGCCTCTGCCGCCATGGTGCCGTCCCCGCTCGCCCTGCTCCTGGCGCTGGGCGCCGCCGCCACCGCCCTGGCCGAGCCCCTGCGCTTCGTTGACTGCGGTGAGTGGCTCCAGCCCGGGACAGCGGGAGGAGTGCGGGAGGAGTGAAGCAGCAGGCGGAGACGGCCCGGTAATCCCGACTCTTCCTTGCAGGTTCCATAGACGGCAGCATCCAGGAGGTGAACGTGAGCCCCTGCCCCACTCAGCCCTGCCTGCTCCACAAGGGGACATCGTATAGCATCAACGTCACCTTCGCCAGCAGTAAGGATCACATCCCCGGCGGGAGTGGGCAGGGGCAGGTGATCCCCTCTGTGTCCCACTGCTGGGAGGGGAGAGGGGCAGCTGGAGGAGGATCTGGGTGGAAGAGTGTCCCTTAGTTGTGTTGTTGCAGCCTCTGGGGTACGTGAAGGGCGTGTGTGGTATACGTGCATTCTTCGTGTTTTGCAGAGATCGAGAGCCAGGGCAGTAAAGCAAGGGTGTACGGGGAGATGTTGCACGTGGATGTACCCTTCCCTATTCCTGAGCCTGATGGATGCAAATCCGGGATTCAGTGCCCCATTCAGAAGGGCCATTCCTACAGCTACCTGAATAAACTCCCTGTGAAGAGCGAGTACCCCAGCGTAAGTATGCAGGCAGCTGGTCATCTTCTCAACTACAGCCTAATACTGGGGTAGTCTCACTACCTGCCTTTTAGGGAAGACACCTTGTTCTGTTCTGGTGAGAGAGAGTAGACTCCATAGACAGTCTGGTGTTCTTTCTGCTGTATGCCTCTACTTTCAAGTTCCCACTTTGGGACAGACCCAGCAAAGGAAGCAGCCTAGCTCCAGCTGCTGAGAAGTGGCTTCAGCTGCTCCAGCATCTTCCTGGACCGTGCCTCCCACCAGAGCCTCCTGCATGCAGCTGAATGCTCCCAGACTGGGGGTGCTCGATTCTGGAGTGCAGTTCAGCTGGGGATGCTGCAGGGTGTTTCCATTTTACTTTCTCAGGGAGTGGCAATTCGAGTGCAGTGTGTGGAGGTCTCCTGTGTCATGCAACTGAGCCTTCCATCCACACATGGTACTCCAGGAATCAGTGCATGAGCGTGGCCAACCTACTGCATGCAAAGGCAATGCCCCAGCTCTGTCCTCTTTGTGCAGAGCTCCCAGGGCCTCCTTGTTCTACACAAGTTATAACATTTCTCCCTATGCCCTTGCTTTAAGATGTCCTGAACATTCTTATTTTCCTCTGCTCCTCTCTCTTTCAGATTAAACTGATTGTGAAGTGGGAGCTGGTAGATGACCAGGACCAGCTGTTGTTCTGCTGGAAGATACCAGTGCAGATTACCAGCTGAGGAGCCCTGCCATTAGTATGGCTTGGGGAGGGGAAAACCAGAAACAACACAGGCCAAATTCTTTTATATAATAAACATTTCTTACTGCTTCCTTCAGAGCTCTGCAGCCTCTGAGCAGCCAGCACTGTGTTCCTTGCAAGATCAACCCCTGGCAGAGTGCTTTTACTGTGTTTAGGTGACACCCCTGAGGTGTTCTCCTAGCAGCTCAAGGGGCAGCAGTGTCTGCTGCAGGAGTGACTGAGCATTGTCCTCCAGCCGCTCTGCGGAGGCACTTTATCTGTTAGACATGGAGCTATCTGTCCTCACAAAGGAATTTCTCAGCGATGAACCTGGCTGTTGTCTGAGCTGCTACCTGGTAACCCTTCAGTGCCTCTTCTAGAATGCCAGCTGCATCTACCCCCCCGTGTTTCTCCTGCTCTGTTGCGATCGGGGTGCCCCTGGGACCTGCATTTGCCATCAGTGCAGCTGAAGCAGAGGGAAGGAGAGGAGTCTTTCCCTGAGCTGACACCCTGCCATGTCCTGGACCTCTGCTCAAGCCAGCAGGACTCCAGCTGGGAAAACTTCCTTTTCATGGGTGCAAAGCCAAATGGCGTTCAATGTCTCTGCAGGGATGATTCTTTCTCTAACCACTGGTTTGCACTACTGCTAACTTGGAGCTGCTGTGAGCTCCTGAATCTCTTTTTATAACTTTCCTTTTAATAAAGGCTAGACAAAATCTGCTTGTGTTATATTCTGTGAGTGAAGAGGATCAGGAGGAGAAGCAGAGTGGCTGGGCATCTCCTAGCTGGGGTTTGGCTGAGCCAAAGGCATGAATAGAGAGATGGTATGCTGGCCTAAGTGGGGGTGACCTGGAAGCAGCCAAACATCTCTTGTTACTGGTATCCAGCTGGCAATGTCTGGCTGTGCTCCTGTGCAGGCTTGAAATTGTGGAAAGGCTCCCTGAAGAGGTGGTGGCATAGAACATAGCCTTGCTTGCTGCAGCATAGGTAAAGGTATTTATACTAAGGGCTCTGGGGCTGGAAAAACAACTCCCAGACCTGCCAGAGAGCTCTTACCAACTGCAGTCACTACACTTTCTCATACAGGAACTGCAGCCCCCATGTGTGAGAACAAGGCAAGGTGTGAGCAGCTACAACTTCCGTGCTGTCTGCAGGGACTGAAGTTGGCTCCTGCCACTAGTGCTGGGCTGGAAATTTGGCCTGACAAAGCTCTCTGCTCTGGCTTGGGAGCAGGAGGAGGCTATGTGCCAGCTGAGAGGGCTAAGAATTGGCTTATAAGTGGGATGGCTCTGCCCTTGGCAGAGGCAAGACAAGCACAGTTCTGACAAGCCCCAGTGTCTTGAGCCACAGGGGCCCAAAATAAATGTTTTATTTAACAACATGAGAGAAGTTTCCAGCAGACTCTGTTACAAAAAAAAATAACCACCAACAACTTTACAGAAAGGAAGCTGGACCTGCTCCCCCTCCCCCTGCCCAGCCAGCATGGAGCACAAAGTATGGGGCTAAAGGCCACAGGGAGAGCTGGCCCTGGGTCCCATCAGGCCTCTCTCCCATGCCCCAAGGTTAGGCAGCAGCTCTGGAAAGCTGGGGTGGAACCCCCATCTTAAAGCTCTGGCCTGGGGGCTGGACACTTCCCAAGAAGTGGGGCCAGCACCCTCCATGTGGGTAAGGCTTGTCACTAGGTCAGTGCAGCAGTGGCAGGGAGATGGACCCCCTTTCTCGGCAGGGTGAGGGGGAGAGGCTGGGACTGTGTGGCAAGGGAACATGTCCTGTGAGCCTCCATGACACAGGGCAATGTGACAGGTGCTGAGGGCTGGGGTGGGCTCTCCTGCAGGAAGAGCAGGGGCTGGCAGGGCCAAGAGGGATGCAGAGGCTGGGAGCTCAACCCTGACCTATAGAGAGAGGTGGCAGAGAAGCTGTGCACTTTGAAGGGGAAGGAACAAAGAGCCTCGAAGCACCCACAGTCCCGGGGGGCCTTTCTCTGTGCTCCCAGGTCCCAGAGCCATGTGCAGGGGAGCACCCTCACCCCTGCTCTCCTAGAGCTACGCGGCTGCTGGGTTCTGGGCTGTCTGGGGCACGCAGTGGTGTGACCGGGCCAGGGCCACGTAGCCTGGCAAGCACTGGCAGCGGTAGGAGCCCTCTGTGTTCTCGCAGGTACCACCTCGGCACAGGGGCTCAGGGCTGCCCACCTCCTCACACTCGTTGATATCTGCAAGGAGAAGGATTGGGCTGAGCTGGTGGCACCATGAGTAGTCCCAGCCCACAGCCATCTCCTTGTGCAGTCCCTCCCACACAGGTTCTGCCTGCCCTGTGCCCCAGCCAGTACCTTCAAGATGTCCACAGTGACCCCACCAGCCTCCCACGCCCTCAGCATATCTGCAGAGCATCCATAGTACCCTCCAGCACAGTACTGAACCCTGCCCCATGTACACCAGGTAAGAACCCCTCTGAGCTCTGCAGCTGGTGACACCCCCCGCTTAGCAGCTTTTGGCTAACAAGTTGTAATAGCCTAAGATCTGGGGGAAAGGCCACCTCTAGCCTTGGAAAATGCCCTTTTCTGCTCCAAAAAAGGTCAACAAGGCAAATGATGGTGACCCTGAGTGGCTGATTATCATCTCCAGAACCAGAACACAGAGGGACTTCGTGCTGCACAAACATGGCTTATTTTGTTAACATGCAAACTGTGCCAAAGGGCTCCGTTGGCCAGCTCATCAGGCTGGAGCGTGCACGTGAGCCCTGCAGCAGCTGCCCTACTGTGACAGCTCTGCTACATGTACTCACCCAGACACCCTGCCTGAGATAGCCCAACTGGTGGTGGGGCTATGAGCTGGACAGAGCACCCATGAAACAACCCCAGAACCATTGTTTGCACCCACAGGACCTCCAGAGCCCAAATCCTCACCTACCAAGGCAGGTCCAACCTCTCTGACCACAAACACCAGACTCCACTCCCACAGATCAGCAGGGAGTGGCGAGCAACTGATGGGTTCAGCTGGCCACCCAAGGGAGAGAGAAGGCCCCAGCAGTAGCCAATGGACCCTGGGAGGACCGAAGTGCTCTGCCACCCCAGGGACCTCGGATTATCTCTAGCATAAGCAGAGGAGGCCATCTGACAAAGAAAGAGAAGTGCAACCCCAGGGAGGGATGCTAGAAGCAAAACTTTCAGGGAGGTAAGAGAAAGCACAGCTGTCACAGGAGGGAGATGGAGAGGGGAAACATGAGAAGAGAGAGCTTGAGGAACAAGGCAGTCTTCACACACAGCCAAACCAGTTGTTGAACTGACACTGTGGACTCACACTAAACCTCAGGATCAGACACTGCCATGAACAGGATGGCATGCTCTGAAGCTCAAGGAGAAGTCAGGCACATCAAGAGAGATGTGCTTTGCAGCCTCAGTAGCAAGGGAAAGTAAAAGTAAAAGCTGAAAGAGCAGGCAAGGCTGGTCTGGCCACCAAATTGAGAGAAGAAATAAAAAAAGGACACTTTAGCCCAGAGAGACCCAAAAGCCAGAAGCAACAGAGTAGTACTAGCAGTTTGCACCAAGTCCCAGAGTTTGCCCACTTGGGCAGAGGTGGGGACACACAGCCCACCTTACAGGGCATGGGTAAGCTGTTGCCATAGGGAAGTGAGAAGGGAAGTGCTGCAGCAGCTGCAGGAGTATTCTAAAGGCCTGAAGTCAGCAAGGTAAAAACATGGTGATGACTAAGAACCACACAGGAGAACTGAAAGGAAAAATACCAGGCTCCAGTGTAAAATGAGGGCTAGTTAGTTCAGATAGAAAAGGCAACAAGCAAAGGCTCCATAAATATGTTAGTAGGAAACAATGGGGAATGTCAGTCTACTTCTTATCAACAGAGGAAACAAAAGCCAGTCGAGTTGGCGGGAGCAGCTAACACAGGCTTTGTTCCAGCCATCATGAAAACACTTGTGGTGATCAGACAGGGCACAGACCATGTTTGAAGTGTTTAAACAAGGGTGCAGGAGCATAGGGAGGGAAAGGCCACACTGTGATGGAGAGGTTCAACAATCAGATATAAAGCAGTTACATCCATAAAGGTTTGCAGAAGCACAAGTTCACATGCTTAATGCTGCCTGCAGTCCCTGAAAAGCTGACAGTTTCTTCTGAGATGGGAGCATAAAGGAAGCCTCAGAAAACCAACAAAGGATAAATCTTATAACCATCTTCAAAAACAGAGAAAATCCAGAATTACAGTCTGCTTACCCCTAAGCAGTTCAGGTTTGTGAGTGATTAGGTCATAACCCTCTAAAGGATAACAGAATCATTAAATAGCTGGTGCGGATCAGTTAAGGCAGATTACGTTAAGACAAGCTGGTTCTCTTCCCTGACCTTCTCTTCCCTGACTGGACTGTCAGATAAGGGAGAAGTGGTGGATATGATGTGCCTTGGCCATGGTGAGGATTTCAACACACTCTCACATGACACACTCAAACAGATTGAGAAAATACCCTCTAGATTAAACTGTGGCAATTGCACAATGGACCACACAGCTGCACTCCAAAGACAATTAGCAATACCTGGCTGTTACAATAAAAGCCCTTTAAAGCACAGGCTGCAGGGGTCTGTCCTTACCCCTACTCCATGCAAATGCTGTCATTAAGGCAGATGGAGGAAGAATCCCCATGGTTACAAAACGTACGTGTGTGATGCCAGACTGCAAGCATTTTGCAGGGTTCAGACTTATTCCAATAGAGAAGTGGTCCAAATTCAACCAGACAAAATTCACTGAAGGCAAATGCAAAGCACTATGGCCAAGGAAAGGGAAACGGTGCACAAATGCAGAAGAGGGACTAAGGTCTCAGGCAGCCATTTTGCCCAGCTGCATTTGGGGTGGTATAGACCATGGGTTCTGTATGAAGAAGCTGCACCATTGTTTTTTACAATAATGATACCCCGAGTTAGAGTAAGTGCTGTGCCTAAGGAAAAAGAGGGTCTTCATCTGCTCTGCTGAGTACCTGAGGTCTCAGGCTGGCTTGGAGAGATATAATGTGAAAAAGATGGAGACACAGCATATGGATGTAGAGAAAATGCACAGAGAAGATTTAGAAACTGTGTCTCATAGGGCAGGGTGGAAAGTGAGGAATTTCACCAGGGCAGTGGCGAATGTAGAGGACATTAATCACAGTAACAACGGCATGTGATGTACAAGAGTGGTATCAGAAGACAGGAGACATCGGCCACTCGCAGAGATGCCCAGAGCTGCTCTCACCTAGCTGCAAGCAGAAAGTGGCCGGCTGAACCTCCACGAGGGCCTTCCCAGCCGTATGGGAAGGAATGGGAAGAGCGGGACTGCTCCTGCTGCCGTCCCGGCTGGCACCGGCAGGGAGCAGCCGCGGCCAGGGGACGGGAGCCTCACTCACCCACGCAGGCCATGCGGGTCATGTCCAGCTGGAAGCCGTCGAAGCAGTCGCAGGTGTATCCCTCCGGGACGCGCACGCAGCGCCCGTTCTCGCACCCGTTGAGGATCCCGCACTCCTCTGCCTGCAGCCCCTCGAAGCCCTCGTAGAGACCTGGAGGGCGGCAAGGTGCAGTCAGAGCAGGGTGAGCCTCAGCCCAGCCACAAAGGGGATATCGGGCACGCAGCAAGACAGTGCTGGTGGTGCCAGGACTGACTCAGAACAGCCAGGAACAGAGCTTGCTCCAAGCCTGGAGCAGCCTGGCCAGGGTGGGAACTACGAGGCAGTCCCCATGGACCCAGTCTGTGTGGGAAGGCACCTCTCTGTGTCTCCAGTACTCACCAGTTTGGCTGGGCAGGTAGCGGGGTGGAGACCGTGCTGAGCCATGGTGGAGAGGGCTGCCACGAAACTCACTGCTGGGCTCCCTCCGAGGGTAACCAGCATCGGGGTTTCCGTACTCTGATTCCAGGTAGTTGTAGTAGGGGCTGGGAAGGCCATAGTGGGGGTCTTCCAAGCCCGGTCCATACTCATACCTAGGTCTTTCTCGGAGCTCAGCCCCTCTCTCACTGTCTTCACTGGCCCCATTACACAGGAAAGCAAAATCAGCTGCAGGTGGTGAGGAAAAGGAAGGGTCAGTGCAGGCTGGCTCAAGGTCCATTATATGGCCAGAGGGTGTGCATCCACACTGGGTCAGCTGAGCTAGGCCTGCATTCAGTGCCCTCCAAAGCTGCAGCTCTGTACACTTCGTTGATTGTCAAGAAGACTAGCTTCTGTCTGGGGCCAGCAGGTCCTTGAGCAAGAACCCCAATTCCCAGGGTGCTCCCATCCCCAGCTGCCACTACCTCCTAACCTGTGCAGAAGCACTGGGATGCACAGGGCAACTCTCCCCTCAAGGTATTACCTTGGACTCCCCACAAACCAATTTCAGGTACATTCTAGCCACTGGTGCAGCTCAGCCCTGGAGAAGTGTGTGGGGTTACCCACTCCTTGGGCTGGCTCCAGCAATGCACAGACCTTGTGCAGCGGACCCGCACAACTTGACAAGTGGCAGCCCAGCCCATTCCCACCTCTGCTGGGAGATGTTTGCCCATGCTGCCCCACGTACCAGAGGACCTGTGGGGACAAAGAGCGCAGTTCTGCCCCCAGGCTTCGCCGAGCCGGCAGCAGCACTCGGTGTATGTGGTCTGCTGGCCATGCAGCAGGTCCTGGCAGATGTAGTCGGCAACGGTCTGCCAGCAGACATCCAGGTGGATTTCATACTCCTCCAAGGCATCTGTGAGTGACACAAGCAAAGGATGCCATGAACATCATCCAGAAGAGTGCCTGCCCATCTTGTCCCAAGAGGAATGACCACGTGCCCCAGCTCCTGCCCCCTCCCTGCCCTGGCTGCACTCTGTGCTGGTGCTGACACCAGTCCCCACCCACTACTCCCTCTTGGAGGGCCCAGCCATGGGGCAGTATGTGTGGGGCAAAGGTGTGCTGTGGTGGGGGATCAGGCTCACCTGCCCTGCTGGAGAAATTCACACACCGATTGCCAGTGGCATCCAGCACAAGAGGGAGGCTGCAGAAGCAGTGGTAGGAGCCTTCTGTGTTCAGACACTCGCCGTTGATGCAGTACACTTCATTCTGACACTCATCCTGATCTGCCCACACACAAGGACAGGGCAATGTTTCACGCTGGCAGACATGAGTGGTGTGACCTTTTCCCTGCCCAAACAGGGACCTCATGGGCCTCAGGCCCTCCTCTCTTGTTCCCCAGGAGGGTCCCAGAAAGCCTGTTACCTACACCTGGCCCAGCAGGGACAAGCCTGGGTGCAGCAGCACGGCTGTCCCTCTGTGCACAGTGGGGTGCCCACTGCTCTTTGAGGCCATCTTACCAACACACTCAAGCTTGCTGGAGTCATAGAAGTATCCTGTATGGCAGAAGCACTTGTAGCCTGGCACCGTGTTCAAACACTGTCCATTGCGGCAGAACTCAGAGCCAAATGTCTCACATTCGTCCATGTCTGAAAGAGGGATGGAGGGAGGGCAGGTGTCTCAGGAAGCAGAGCCATGGAAGCAAGGTGGGCTGGGTGCTATACCTGCAGAAAGCCATCACAGCACCTTGCCTGGATCACTGTCAGGTCCCTGAGTGAGCCCCCCACCTCTCCCACAGGCCCCATGCTTGGGAGCAGAGGAGGAAGCACCCCCAGGCAGAGCAGGAGGAGGGATGGTGTGAACAGGACACCTTCACAAATAGGAAATTCATTTGTATCTCAAGAGTACAACCCCCATGGAGGTTAAGTGCCAAAGGCTGAGCGAGCTCTCCACTGGAAGACCTGATCAGTAAGTGGAAGAGCTGTGTCTTAATGGTCCCCATCCCTGGTTCATAATGAGAGATTTGCACCAAGAAAGAATCACTGCCAGCAACGAGGCAGGACTGGAGGGAGGGGCACTTCCAGATAAATGATAATGGCAATCTGGGGTTTCTCTGGAATGAGGAAAACAGCAGCAGGATGTTAGCATCCCCCACGACAGGGCTGGGGAGATAGTTTCATCAATGCATTTTCATGCAGGGCCTTACATAGTGCTCTCCCTCTTCCCCCAGAAGAAATGAAAGAAAATGGTGCTGGTACCTGTGAAAGAGACTTTTCCTGAGAGCGGATCTTCCTGGGGAATATAGCCCTTCCCAAGAGGGCAAATCTCTTGGTACTCCACTGACCAAGATACAGATGCCAAGAGGAGATGGAAAGAAAAGAAGCAGCTCGTTAGTGCAATCAAGATGGAGCTGGCAGGCGGAGCGCTGGCCCTGCCTGGTGTGGTGGGTTCACGGTCTTACCTGTGCCTGGGATGGGGCAGGGGTAAGTCTCACAGTTGTCACCCCAGGCTGCCCCCACAGTACAGCAGCACTCCTCCTTGGTGATGTTCTTGGCCAGGACGCTGTCGCACAGGCGAACGTCACTGATGTGGTAGTAACACTGCTTGCGCTCCGTGCCGTCAGAGAGCTGCGCTGCATCTGTGTCAGAGCCCTCTAGAAGACAGCAGAGCAGGGATGGGACGGGGTCCTTGGCACCCCAACGCAGCATCCCATACCTAGGAGGTCCCAGAGCACACCTATCACCAGCAGTGTGGCCTTCCCAGGCCCTCACTTTCAGGCTTCTGAGCTTTACCCAGACAAAAACTTGCCCATTATCTGTGGAGGCTTGTACAGCCCTCTCAGCTTTTCATCTTTATCTCACCCCAGCCAGGGCTGCCACAATCCTGCTCTAGCTGCCATCCATGCTCTGTTGTAGTTGCCTACTCACCCACGGCAGCTCGGGGCTTGCACTGCCCTGCCTCTGTGTCATACTCCTCGTGGTCACTGGGGCAGAGGCACAGGAAGGATCCCTCCACATTCTCGCAAAGCGCAGTTCCGCACACGGCGACCATCAGTTCACACTCATTCACATCTGCAAAGCAAGGGGCAGCAGTGGGCAGCAGGAGCCCTGCCTCTGCATGGGCAGCCTGTGCACTGTCTGCAGCAGGAGGCTTCCCTGCACTAGGGAGACAAAAGCTTCTAGGGACAAGCTGAGAACTGTGTTCACACTGTAGCTCAACACAAGTCTGGCAGGAGCCTCATGCCCTACTCTTAGTGGATTCAGGGCCTGAACTCCAGCTTGCTGAAATCCAGTGGGTTGCAGGATCACAGAACCTAGGTTTGGAGGACTCCTGTCCAAGCCCCTGCTCAGCAGGTCCGTTATAGGATCCCACCAAGCTGCTCAGAGCTTTTTCTTGTTGGGTCTTTAAAATCTCCAAGGATGGCAACTGCACAACCACCATAGGCAACCATTCCACTGCCTGCCTGTCTTCACAGTGAAAATTTTCTTCCTTATAACACACCCTGCCTGTTCTCTACAGGCACCTATTAAAGTAGCTCTCTAGCACCTTCAGTGCCTCCATCCCCAAAGGACCTCCTTTCCACCTGGACAGGAAAGGGCTCCATGTTCACTGTTAAACACTCACTTTTTCAGAGTCTGGTCCTTTGCAATCCCAAAGATCTGCTGTGGTAAGGGGAGGGGTTTTGACTCCCTGAACTGCCCTGTCTGTGTGTGTGATTCTCTATGTGTGAGGGCAGTCTCTGTGGTCTAGCAGCCATCACACAGCAGGGATGCCAGCCTGGCACCTGCCACTGGCTCTCCTTTACTGACTGGCAGAGTGATCCCGGCAGACTCACCAACGCAGTAGTGCCCAGAAGGGGAGCTCTCATAGCCACGGTCACAGAGGCAGCGGAAGGAGCCATCGGAGTTCTCGCAGAAGCCGTGGCTCCCGCACAGCGTCTCGTTGGCACATTCATCAATGTCTGCAGCAAAGCCAAAACCAGGAATTGTCCTAGATCCCACTACTCCCAATGGACACCCCTACTCAAGTCCTTCTGCTCTGACTCCAGGTTCTGGGGCTCGGGCAGGCTTTCCCTGGATGTCAGGGACTGGGTCTGGTCCAGTTACTCACTTTGCTATGAATGTGCATGTTAAGAAAAGTTTCCTGCAACACTGAGAGGCACAAAGAGGCCATGTGAATAGAGCAATAGGGGCAGGGCGGGAATGGGAAATTGATGGGAAGCGTGGGAGGTGACTGGGAGGGGTGACTGAGGGCAGCAGTTTCCTGCAGAGGTGTAAAGGGACACGGAGTCTACAGGCTCCACTTGCTGCATGGAAGTTTTCTTGGAGCAGTCAGAGCAGCTATGTGTCCACAGCCCATGGTTCCCAAGGCCAGGAGCAGCTCCACGTGCTAATGCCGAGTCTTAGTGCAGCCCAGAGCCCAGTGGCTGGCAGCAGCTCCTCCCTGCTGCAACCTTCCCTGAGCTGGGAGGAGGCTCAAAAACTGCAAAAACCCCTTTGCTCTTTCCTCTTTGCTGGAGCCTGGGTTTCAAACCCAGACTTGCCAGCCTAGCCTGCACTGATACCAGCAGCCTTTCCCCTCACCCAAGCCTGCCAGGCAGGTGACTGGCACTGGCCCCAGCAAGCACAGCAAGGGAGCTGCGAGTCCAGCCCCAAGCCTGGAATGGCTGTAACCTGCCCAGGACTCTCCCCAAGCGGAAAGCAGCACAATGCAGTGTCTGTTCCAGATGCCAGGAAGAGAGAAGTCTAGACGCAAGCAGGCAGTGCAGCCAAGAAAACAAACTCTCAGCATTATCTGCCTCTCCACCAGCCACACATTTCCTCCTCCTCCTTCTCCCCTGCGCCTCTGGCAGAGATGTCCCACAACCACCCTGTTCCTGCCAGGGTGAGGGACAGGGAGACTCAGGGCTGTACTCACCAATGCAGTCACCCAAGGGGGTCCAGTGGAAGCCAGGCTGGCAGCCCATGATGCAGCGGTAGGAGCCCAGGCTGTTCTGGCATCGCCATGTGCCACAGATGGCATCCCCATATTCTTTACATTCATCCACGTCTGCAGGGAGGAGAGCAAGGGGATGAGGAGGGTCAGATGGGGACCCTGCTTGTTCAGTGCAGCACCTGGGTCTGTTTCAGCTGGCCAGAGGCCTCGAACCAGTGCTAGTCCTCCTTAAAAGTCACCAGCAACTTTGAGTCCTGCTGGAAGCAGGACTGCCCTCCCCCCTGCACTGGCTTCATTCGTCCCCTCAAATTCTGGGAGGCTGATCTCCCCAGCAATGAGCTCTCACCCACGCAATCATCAGTCTCCTGGGAGTGTTTGAATCCATTTTCACACAGACACCTGTAGGAGCCTTCTGTGTTGAGACACTGGCCTTGGGAGCACAGGGACTTGTCTGCACATTCATCCACATCTGTGAAATCAAGACAAAAACATCAACCTGGATCTCACAGCAGGGCAGGAAGCAGAGGGCAGGACCTAAGGTATGTCCCTGCCACCCTCCAACTCACCTTGGCAGCTGACTCCACCAGCCACATTTGAGAAGCCAGGAGCACAAATGCAGAAGTAGGATCCATGACTGTTGAGACATTCGCCATTGGGACTACAGATCTCTCTGTTCAGGCACTCATTCACATCTGCAGAGGGAGCTGAATCAGGACCATGCACCCAGCCCTGGGGTACTTCCTTGACCAAAGCCACATGCATTCCCTGTTCCTAGACTCTTACAGGCAGCCCTCAAAGGGCTGCTGGCCCCTGGTTTTCTCATCATGGAAACAGATTTCACCATGTCCATGGTGAGCCTGAATTTGACTACAGCCTTATGGATGTGCCATGCATGGTGGCATCACTTGCCTTGGCACCGGCATTTTCCCTGCTGAGAAAGAAGGGGGATCCAGTACGTACAGGACCCAGAGGGCTGCACGGATGGGGTTCATACCTTCGCATACAGTGCCATTGATGAGCTCAAAGCCAGCCTGGCAGTGGCACTCGTAGGAGCCCGGTGTGTTTCTGCACTCTCCCCCCCGGCACTGAACAGCAGGGTCATCACACTCATCCACATCTGCCAAGAGGAAGGGCACAGCACAGAGTGAGGCCCCAGCTCTTGCCACCACTGGAGAAGATCCCCATCCACAGAAGCATCACCCAGCTGCTGGCCTGCAAAGTGGGTTTGAGCTGCCCTCCCAGACCATCCCATCACAGTGAGAAGAGGGTGGAGACTCCCTGTTACCAGGGTGTGCAGATTCAGCCCAGACTCTTCACTCCCTTCCATCATAGGGACTAGCAAAACACTATCCCAGCACCAAGTCAGTGGTGCCCAGTGACAGGACCAAAGGCAAGGGGCACAAACTGAAATACAGGAGGCCCTGCCTGAACACTCTCTTACTGTGATAGTGGCCTAGGCTGCCCAAAGACATTTTGGAGCCTCCCTTCTTGGAGATACTTAAAAACTATCTGGATATAGTCCTGGGCAGACAACTCTTGGTGGCTCTGCTTGAGCAGTGGGTTGGATGAGATGACCTCCAGAGGTTCCCTCCAGCCTTGGACATTCCATGATTCTGTGAGCACAGGGATACTGCTAACCCCAGTGTCTGTCTCCAGCAGAACTCTGCTCTGTGTACGACAATTACCAAGAGACCAGTGCAGGGTCACAGCTGTTGGCAAATCCTCTGCCAACTGCACAAGAGCAAACATCAGCAGAGCAATGCAGCACCAGCCCTATCTTCCAAGGCTCTGCTTTCCCACTTGCCAGACGTGCCTACAATGTCCTTCTCATGGAAGAGCTGTCCAGGGGCCTACAACTCCTACCCAGCTGCAGAGCTCTCCACAAACCTGCTCTCACCCAACTGTCTCAGGCCTTGGCCAGAATCTACTGGAACTCTGAGGATTTTGCTCACAGCAGAGGACCGAGGGATCCCTTCCCTCGCCCAGAGGGCTGTGAGATGCCAGCAGACTGCCTGCAGCCCTTGAGGTAGTGGGAAGGACGGGAGATCGCTGCACTGACAGGAGGTAAAGCTCTGAGACTAGCAGTTCCTGAGGGTAGGGAGGAACATTTTCCCCTTTGCAGAGCACTGAGCATGCCACAGGCACAAAAAGCATCACTCCCTACTGCCTCAGGACAGGATTCCCAGCTTTTCAGTCTCAAAGGGCTGCAAGTAGCAGTATTATTGAATCCTTCTAGAGAGGAACCAAAACCTAGTTTATTTACAAAACAACTATCACAAAACCCTTATCATTTTTCAAATATGAAACCTGAATCCACAGACAAGGCCACCAGCCAAGGCAGGGAGGAACATGCCATCCTATCATCAGGTCAGTGTGACCCAAACAGTATCAAACACTGATAAGATGCCCTCATGAAATGGCTGGGGCAAGGTGGCTGAGATGGGGCAGCTCATGTGGAGTCTTGGGAAAAGGGGAGGGCAGATGTAAAGCATCAAACCATGGCTCTTCCATCACACCCAAAAATCACATGGAAAATAAGTTCATTTCACACTGGCTTTCTCAGACATCAAAACAGAGGAGAATTAAGGGAGGAAAACTTCCCTCTCCTCCCCCACTGGAGGCCCCCATACAGGGAGATCTTTCTGAGAGTCACATCAAAGGCAAGATCTTCCATTTGCCAGCTATGTGCAGGCTGCAGAGCTCTGCAGTGCTCCAGAGATAAATTCTCAGCACGTGGCTATTCTTTAAACAAATACCTTTTCCAGTTCTGCCCTTTCCCTTCCGTCGCTCCAAGCAGGGAATTTGCATCAAGTAATCTCAAGCCCAGGATATCCCCCCCAGTCAGCCATCAGAGAGGGAGTTTTCCTGCTTGTGCTGGGGCAGTTGAGCTGTAAAGCTGGGACTGAGCACTCTCATGTCTCAGCACTGCAACCAACACAAATCGATGCTGCTGTTAACTCTCTGCCAGCATACCTGGCACAGCTGAGACCTTGATCTAAGCTTTCCCTTTTAAACATGTCCAAGATATATTAGGGGCTGGGGAAAAATTATGAAACCTGGGTGCCCACAGTCTTGCCATGGGCTGTGGACCCAAGATTTCTCCTTCTGTTGAAGACCTACATTTGAAGTATATGCTCCCAGGCACATAGTTCTGAACTAAGAGACACATAACTCTGCCAATGTTTCTAGGCCTTCTGTACTCCTCTGGCCTTTGTCAGCCTCTTCTAGATCATCATTAGTCCACGAGTCCTTCCCCCCATCCCTTTCCTGTGTGAGCAAAATCACCTTCCTGCTGCTCCAAGTGACATCTGCTTGTAGTCTTCCATGCTCTCTATTGAATAGGAAGCTGAAGAGCTGGAAAAGGATCCTGAGACTAAAGAAGTCCTCCTGCCCCACCAGTAACCCAGCTATGGCAATGTTTCTTCCCTCATTTCCTCCAGCACCCTCTCCTCTGTTCCTGGGGAAGGGATACCTTCACAAGTGCTGCCATCTCTGGAGACAGCATAGCCGGTGTCACAAGACATGCAGGAATAGGAACCCTCAGTATTGAGGCAGAGTCCGGAGGGACAGGCAGCCTGGGCTGTGCATTCATTGATGTCTGCATAAACACATGAGGGAGAGTGGGATAAGTGGAAAAAATGCAGAGCAACCATGACCAGGGGCACATGTGCTGGGGGAACCAGCCAGCAGGGTGGCCAGGACTCAGGAAGAGCCAAGTGCTCAGGGAGAGCCTGGGAAACCTCCGGACTGAGTGTGTGACACTTCTGAGTGCCTGGACACATGGCTCCCTCATACCTTGGCAGCTCTTCCCATCAGGTGCCACCTCGTAGCCCCGGTAGCAGGAACAGCGGAAGGAGCCATCCAGGTTGACACACAGTCCATGAGCACAAGTCCCCTCCACAAGACACTCATCCACATCTGTGTGATAAGCAGAAGGCAGTATGGCATGGGAGGGTGCTCAGGGCAGCCCCTCCACACAAGCTTCGAGTGCAATATGCCCTGGCCAAACAGGCTGGCTGACCGCAGGGGAAGGATGCTGCCTGTGCCCTGCTCCTTTTGAGGCTTACAGGAAGCACTGCCATGGGGGGCAAGGGTGCTGCCCCAAGGCAGCCCAAATGTCTCACCAATACATCTCCCGTTCCTGGGCCGGTAGCCAGCCCCACAGCTGACACACTTGTAGGATCCTGGTGTATTGACACATCTCCCACTGGGGCAAGAGCTGGGATCCACGCACTCATCGACATCTGCCAAGAAACACAGCTCTTTCAGGCTCCCAAAGGTAAACAGTGCAGCAGATTCCAGTATATCCTCTCCAGCTGGATCCTCAGAGTTTCCCTCCAGGGCACAGTGATACCCAATAGGAGCTGAGATGAGTTTGCCGGGGCTTAGAGAAAACTTTTTATGGCCCCACCCTATTCCCTAGGATCCTACACCCACATCTGAGGGCTGACATAAGTCTGCAGCTAAACTCACTGCTGCAGGGTGTTGCCAAGGCCAGGAATGTGCATGGGCAGAGAAAGGGATCAGAGAACATCTGTGCAGGGCTGTCTCATCAGGCTGTTTCATAACTATGATTAGGATGCAACCTCCAGCTCAATTGTCCTTAAGGCAAGTGCTTTCTGGAGGCCATGTGGGGAAAGCAGCATTCTATGCATGCCCTGTTTCCTGTACTGCCTGCTAAAATAGCCTGCCACTGCGATGGAGATGAGCTACTGAGAAAGGGGAATCTTTGATGAGGCACATCATATGTTGACAAGGGTAAAAGCTCTGAAGGGCCCAGGTCTTGCCATGTGAATAGGATGCAGTGGGGATGGGTGGCCTGAGTCTCTGCAGCCTGCTCTTGCTGCAGTCTACCTGCCAGCACGACAGTTTTGAGACAAAGCCAAGGTGGCATAAAATTACATAGGCATGTCCTCCCATAATGGGAAGCTGGAATGGGTTGGCTATTGGGGAACTCCATGGAGAGATGGGAGAGGATCTTGGGAGAACTCCATTCCCTCTGCCCAGGAAAGCCTGTTCCTCCTGCAGTCAAAGGAGAGGACAGGCAGATCTTGGTGAGGGCACAGGGCAGACAAATGTGGGGGTGTCCTACCTCCTTTACAGGAGAAGACACAGAGTGATCAGAAAAGAAAGTGTTCAGCCATGCACAGGGTAGGCTGGAGGGGCAGAGAAACTGGGAGCAGCAAGCTTCACCTTCACACTGTCCTCTGGGGCCCATGGCAAAGCCCTCCTTGCACTGGCAGTGGTAGGAGCCGGGTGTGTTGATGCATCGCTGTCCTCGGCAGATAGAAGGCTGCTCACATTCATCTCGGTCTGGCAACACACAGGGAAGACAGTCTTAAGTCTTGCCCCACCAGCGTAGGAAGGCTGGGTGCAGAAGAGAACCTGCTGCACCTGCAGCTGGCTCTACCAAGAGACCTGTGCTGGGGCTCTCCTCTATCCCCCACCTGCCCTAGCATCCCCCGGTCATGAAGCAGTGATCACTGACTCCTGCCTGGATCATCATGGGCAAGTTCCCATGCCTGAGCAAGCAGGAGAGAGTGATTCCCATGGATCAAGTTGTCTAAGGGCAGGCCCGTGGGAAGGGAGGATGTGCAGGTGTGCACGTGTGTGCATGAGTGTGTTTGTGCACATTCATGAGAGAGCGTGAGGGTGAGAGAACAAGGAGGCCCAGGAGAGATGGCAGCCCTGTGCCAGGTGAACACTACTTACCTTCACAGCTTTGCTTGCCCACCGAGACAGCCAGGGTGTACCCAGAGTAGCAGAGGCAGAAATAGGAGCCCACACTATTGATGCAGCGACCTTTTCCAGCACAAGGGTCTTTCAGACACTCATCTTCATCTATGACCAGGCAGGGAAGGAAGACTGGCAGTCACCCCCTGCAGCTGCCTGCAGCCCCCTGCCAGCCCCACGGTGCAGCAGGCGGGCAGGGCCTCAGCAGAGCTGCCAGAAGACTTTCCCCCAACAGCCAGAAGGACTGAACAGGCTGTTGAGGCCCAGAAAGCCAAGAAATCGAACCATCAGTTGCCAACCTACCAATGCAGTGGAGGCGGCTGGGGTCCAAGGTGTAACCCGGGTGGCACAAGCAGCTGTGTCCCTCTGGGGTCAGAACACAAGCACCAGCTCCACAGGAATGGGGTGAGGCGGCACAGCCACTGGCCCCTGTGAGGAGAGAGCACAGGCTTGGGAGCAGCACCAAAAGGGTCCATAGAATCTAGTGCCTGCGTTGTGTCCCCAGCACGAAACCAGGAGGCTGCTTTTTCCCTTCTTGGAGAGCGATGCTGAGCCTGCTCCTCTCCTTCTTCAGGCAGCCTGCACCCACGGAGCAGCAGGGAGGACACAACAGACCCTGCCACCTCCTCGGGCTCCTGTGGCTTGAGCTGGGATGCCCCAGGGCCCTATACTGCTCACCTGCACTGCAGCCCCATGTCTTGAAATAGAACTAGCAGCAGAGCCGGACACTTGTGATGGCATTCCTTTTGGGGTGATAGCAGGGCCCCCCGCCTCGCAGCACCCTGCTCAGCCCAGCACAGGCAGCAGTGAAGGGGCAGTGAGGCACCACACACCCCTCGGCACAAAGCCAGCCGGGGGGGGTGGGGGCGCAGCCCAACCCCAAACAAAAGGCTATTGAGGAAGATGCATTCCTCAGCAAGGTGCCTCCGCCAGGCCTGCTCCCCAAGGTGCTCCAGCCCCCGGCGCAGGGCAGGGGCCACACTCCCAGACACTTAAGCAAGCTTGGAACAACAGCACCGTTGTTTCCGGCGCAGTAAACAAGCGGCCCCGGGAGCCACATGCCTCCCCTGCGCTCCCCCTGCCCGATGAGTCAGCTCTCGCCGCGGGAGCCGCACGGGGCCAAAGCCACCGCCGCGGGTGCGGACTGCCCTCGCTCCCAAAGCCACCGCCGCGGGTGCGGACTGCCCTCGCTCCCAAAGCCACCGCCGCGGGTGCGGACTGCCCTCGCTCCCGAAGCCACCGCCGCGGGTGCGGACTGCCCTCGCTCCCAAAGCCACCGCCGCGGGTGCGGACTGCCCTCGCTCGGCAGCCACTGCTGAGCCCGCACGGGAGCTGCGGGCAGGGCAGGACTCAGAGGTATAAACACTTTGCTCCCCATACAGGCTCGCTCTTGCCACTCCCCACGGCTGGCCAGGTTTTCCTGGCTGGCAGCAGCTGGGCCCAGGCTGGGACAAGAGAGGCAGGGCAGGGACTTTTCTTTGGAAAGTCAAGGGAAGTGTGTGGGCAGACAGATCGGATAAGGGAGACAGCCCCTGACCACATCTTAGGACATAATTTCGCTGTAGTACCAGGCAAAGAGAGGCGGGAAATACCCAAGGCTGGTGGACACACACACACCTGCTGGCACCTGTGTTGGAGCAGCAGCATCCCAGGTGGTAGTGGGGCCAGGCTGGCGAGGACCATGCCAGAACTCCTCTTCCTCTGCTGTGGAAGGAGAGAGGTAAGTCAAGATACCTGATCCCAGGTAGAGATGCCTGCCCAAGGTTTACCTGTGCTGGCTGTCCTGGCAACCACGGCTCCAAAAGAGAACATAGGAAGAGGGTGGTTGCAGCAACTCTATTATCTTATTATTTAACGTAGCCTCCTTCACCTTGCTGGATATTCATCACCTCCCCACATTCCTATAGCCCCACATCAGCCACCCAGTGTGACAGGGGTCCTGCATGCTGCCCACAGTCAGGCACTTGTCCTGCCCAGCACTGGGGCTGCCATGCAGAGAAGGCAGCTCCCAGTCTCCCCACTTCCCTCACTGCCCTGTTCTCTTCTCCACAAACGCTTTGCCCTCCCGCCAGTCTGGCACTCACCTCTGCGCACGGCAGGCTCTGCAGTGGCATCAGCAGTTCCCTGAGTGACAGAAACATAGGATTCTTGTGCATGGAATTGGGATGCAGCACCCCTAAGACATTTTCCCACCCACCTCCTGGCTCCTCTTTCTCCCCAAGACCACCATCGTAGGAGGAGAAGCTGCCCCAGCTGGGTGCATTTGGCAGGGCCACTCTGTCCTGAGCATGTCATCCTGGGCAAAACACAGTTTCAGGCCATGGCCCGAGGGTCACCCACAGAGGGGCTGTGCCAGCACACTATGCAGGTGAAAACAGGACACTGCTACCAGGCAGGCACCTCCTCAAGGTGGCCAGGAAAGTCATCCAGGCATGGTAAATACTGCCACTGTCACCAGCAGCTCTGGAGGGCTGAGGACAGCTGCTGCTTTGACCTGCCTCAAGAGTGCTTCCTACCAGAAGGGTGCTTTGTGCTAGAAGCTCTTTTTCAGCATCCCATTCTGGCAAACCTATGGCTGCCAAAGGAAATGTTGGAGCACAACCTGAGTCCCGAGTCTTTGCTCCATGGAGCTTTCCACAATGGATGAAGAAAACAGGCAGCTGAATAATGTAAGTTCCAGATTTCATATTTGGAAATTTTGGTTCAAATTTCTGCCCTGTCTTGAGATTTCTCACATGAACTTGAGCCAAGTCACTTCATGTTTATGAAGCAGTGACAATGGCAGTGCTGTCCCTTCCCTCAGAGGTACTGCAGGTATGTCTGAGGGATGAGCTGATACAGCAAAAGGGCACAGAGATGCTCAGGAGACATATGGCCAAGCCTCTACTGACAGCAGGGATCAAGAGGCACACATTTTTCAAGTGAGACTCAAATAAAGAAACACAGCCCTAGGAGAGCCTAAGCAGAAAATCAGTCCCCAGGCTGCTTCCATCAGACAGGGTGAATTCACACAGCCAGTGTTGGAGACCCCTGCCTTGACTGCTCCAGTGGTGTTTCTGCTGCACCCACCTCAACACGGAGAGCTGGCTGTGAGCTGGGCTTGAGCAGGACACTGGGCTCCATGAGAAAAGCATGCCCAAAGCTGACTACAGCAGTTCCTCTTATCCTGCTGCCCATCAGCCCTACAACCAGGCCGGGCTGACAGTGAGTGCCCACACCTCAGCTGGGTAAGTATGGCTGATATTCACTGAAGTCAGTGAAAGCAGAGCAAACTTGAATATGCAGCATAGACCAAAATTTCAAACCAAAATTCTCCTTGATGTCCTTTTATAATGGGATAGATCCTTGCTGTAATTCACCATTTTGCTCTTTAGGACTGAGTTCATCATGGATAATCCCTCCTGTCTAGAGCTTCAATCCCTGTGAGATGCAGTGCAGACACAGCTGGAGCTCTAACTCACATACCTGCCTGGTTGAACAGTTAAAGAGTGTAAGCAGGAATAGAACCACATAATGTTTTGAGCTGGAAGGGACCTTAAAGATCATCTAGTTCCATCCCTTTGAGCAACCTTCTACTAGACCAGGTTGCTCAAAGCCCCATCCAATTTGGTCTTAAAAACTTCCAGGGCTGGGGTGTCCACAACTTCTCTGGGCAATCTGTTCCTGTGTCTCACCACCCTCACAGCATAGACTTACTTCCTAATATCTAATCTAAATCTCCCCACTTTTAGTTAATTTGTATGATATCCCCCTTCCAGCCCATCAAGCTACGTTGGCTGCACTGAGCTGTAGCAGGACAAACCTTACTCACCTGCACAGCAGGGGAAATTTCACCTGGAAAAGGAAACAGGGCGTGGTGAGTAGAGAGAAGACAGATAGGTATCCTCCTCAAACCCTGACTGCCCTAATTTCACCCCACCTCTAGGACACTGCCATTCAGTCCCTCAGACTTGTCTGCAAGAGTTTGTTCCCAAAGCCAACACACTTGGACTCCTGGCACTGTGCAGACCCCAGGAACTTCTGCTCCAGCAAATACTGGCACAAGCAGTTGGTCACACTGCCCTCCAGCTGGGCTGGACAGAAGCCCAAGGACTGAAGTGCTAGACTTGCCACACAGGCCTGAGGTCCTGGTGGAGGCAGCCTGGCCAGTCAGCACCAACTGCAAAGAGGCAGTTGCAGGAGCCTGAAACACTCAACCTTCTCTCCAAAGACTTGGAGACCTAGTGCCTCATGCCTCAGGAACACTACAGTCATACAGATGTAGGGAACCCTTTTAAGCCATCATCCATGGTATGTGGCAGGACCTGAGAAGTTTTCCACCCTTGCTAGGGGCCCAGATGGATCAGCTTTAAGCAGTAGACCCCACACTACCCTGTCTTGCTGAGGTGCCAGGGTAGGGGAATGCCTCCAGGATGCTGCCACGCAGGCTGTCCTGCAGTTGCTGTCTCCTCACTGTCCAGTCCAAAGTCCAGTTGCTGTTCTCCCCTTGCTCTTCTAAGCTGAGGGGCAGCTCTTCTGTCTCTGCCTTCCTCATTGACAGTCGGATATCAGAGCTGGAGTAGGTGTAGCCATGTCCTGCTGGGCAAATTTCCTTGAAGGCCTCTGTGAATGAAAATCAAATCAAAACTTTAGAAAGCAGAGGTTGGAGGCTGGTGGAGGGATCACCTAGCTTATCACACCCAGACATGATAGTGGGAACAGTGGAGTAAAGGAGTGAAGATGGACAGACATGTATGTGAATGTGGGTGCCAGTTTCCCCAATCCTATAATTTTCTGTAATTTCTAAGGGTTAAATTCTTACAGAAACACATCTGGGCTGCAGTGGGTGGATGCTTCAAGCAGAAGGAATGTGCTCACAGAGTAGGGTGTGTTTCTCATGGGCATCCCTAGACCCCCAAAATAAAATACCTTCCCATGGTCAGTACTGCTAGAAAGAGATCATGCCACAGGAAGGTCCAGGCTGAGCAAGGGAGCAGATAAAAGCGAACCCGAAGTACCTCAGCACTGAGCACTCAGCACATCACTCAAGATACTCTGCAAAAACCATCTGAACATTTTTCTGCTCCCTGAGGATTTTTGTGCTTTCCCTTCCACCCAACCCCATGCTGAGATACTCAAATTCATCCTCACCTGTCTTTCCTCCCAGCAAAAGAGAAAAGGGCTGTTGACTAAAGCCCGGCACAGACATGGAACTGTTCTCCCTCTGGTACAGAGTGGTTTCCCATCAGGGACTTCTCCATCTTCCCAGTATTATCCAGGTCTGCTTCCTAGGTTCTGTACCCATCTCACAGGAGAGCATTTGCACTGCTCAGCTCTGGGTCCTGCAGCTGTCTGTGTTCAGGCAAGCCCAAACCCCAGTCTAGCCAGAAGAAAGCTGCAGCAGGCACATCTCACCTGAGCCGGGCACGGGGCACTCCTCGCAGCTGTCGCCCCAGCCCTTGCCAACGCGGCTGCAGCAGCAGATCTGCTGGGTGATGCGGTGTGACAGGGGGAAGGTGCACACGCCTCCGGCTGCCGAGCGGTAGCACAGCCCCTGCTCCATCGACACCGCTTTGTCCGCTGAAACACAACAGCGTGTCAGCGCCAGAGGTGCCCGAGCTCTCCAGAGAGAGAACAGGGGACACTCAGCTCTCCCCCTTGGCTCTTTCTCTGCCCCAGGGCTGCCCTGTCTTCTCTCCAGAACACCCCCTGGCCATCAACCATTGGGGCCTTCCCCTAACAGTGTCATCCCCAAGAAAATCCAGTTCATGTGGGAGTTCTCTCATGCCATGGGGGCTGTGTCCTCTGTTGTCTCACCACATGCACATTCCCTTCAGCCTCTGCAGGGACCATACAATGTCCATGGAGAATGATAATGCATGACTGGGACCCATTCTGCACTCCAGTGCTGAACAACCCAACTCAGGTACATTCAAAGGAGATGTGAAGCACACTGTAGCTTCCACTCAGCCATGGGATCCTGCTCAGGTCCCTCCCCAGACCGAGGGGTTCCCTGGAGCACTTACAGATGCAATGGCTACGGGATGGGTCTAGCATGGTTCCAGGCTTGCAGGTACAGCGGAAGCTGCCACGGGTGTTCACACACTCGGCATCTTTGCAGAGGCCCTGCATCAAGCACTCATTGATATCTGTGGAGAGAAGAGAACCTTTTGAGATGTGAGGAAGCTGAGGGTGAACTAAACTCCCTAGCCAGTGGCTCCCATTCAGGTGCTGTGAACCAAAGGGGTCCCAGCTGGGCTGGTGTCTGAGGCAGCCTCTACACCAAGCAGCACGATGGGGATCTCTGTGGTGTCAGTAGTCCCACATCTGCAGGGCTTGCTTGCTGCAGCTGCAGGATGGCTTGTGGGTGACTGCTCTGCTTTGTGGTTCTAGTGGAAAACAGATGTGGCCCCTGTGAGCCACTCTGTCAGGGTCACTATTATCATGGTTGTTTGCAAGCCAGGAATGGTGAGTCCTGTCCTTTCTCCCTAATTCCTGGTACTGCTTTCACAGATCTATCATCCACGGAGGATCCTTGTTGAGAAACTCAGTGCCAGCATGCAGGGAGAGCATTGACAGATCCCATCCAGAGGCAGAGGGGTGGTGGGCCAGGCTGTGGCTCACTGTGCTTTCTTCTAAGAACAGGGTGAGCAAGTGGAAGTCACCACTGCCTCAAGTTCTGCCTCTGCCCCTGACTCAGCACTCATCAGACTCAGTCTCTGGGAAGGAAGCTGGGTTTATCCTAGGGAAACACCATTGTGATCATCCTTTTGGCCTGCAGTAAAGGCTCTACCACAGCACCATGTAAGAATGTATGAGCTAAGCCAGAGAAGATAGGGATTGGCAAAAAGTGCATTAAAGGGAGCTGAGGACAGTTTTCAGACGGAGAGTAAGGAGGAAGCTGTCCTCATGGAATAATGTAACTTGGCCCAGAAAAGTCAGAGTGCTGATGAAGTGTCAGGAGGCACAAGCAGTGCAGGAAGAGCTGGATGAGACAGAGCAGCAGGACTGGGAGCAACCTCAGCACCACCCTGAGACAAACCATAGGAATATAAACTGCAAGCTAAGGGTGGAAGCCACCAGTTGGAGGGTCCTGGGCCCACTCACTGCTCACAGGACAGTTCTGAGCTGCCAAGACCAAGAAATGGCAACGTAATGCACACAGTGGTGCTCTAGGGACTGTTTCAATATGTATCAGGTTGAGGACTCAGGGACAGCTTTCCCAGCACTATATTATTCCTCAGAGCCAAAGCATTACTGCTTGGTGGAGGGGGCTGACTTGTGAGACACACAGCCAGCAAAGACAGCTGAAGTTCAGACTTACTGACCTAGAGGTCCTCCCCAGTCCTGTGCTCTTAAACTCCCCCATTCATCCCACCAGCTGCTCCATACACAGCTGAGATATACAAGGGCCATGAAGTCAGGTCAGGAGTTAAGTCAGTCAGGGGTACCAATGCTACAGGGATCTGCAGCAGGCCAGGGAGCAGTAGGATTTGGCTGCACAATGTAGTGTTTCCTGCTCTGTACCAAGCATAGGACAGAGTTCATGAGAACAACCAGTGACTAACCCCAAATATGCTGGGAACCCCACTTGGAAAAGACATTAGGGCTCTCTGGAGGAGCCTCATGGCTCATCCCTGTCACTCCACAGCATGGTCAGAGTGTTATGTCATTTTGACAGATCAACTCAACAAAGTGTTTGTCTCCATATGAACAAAGGGATTGAAGGCATTAGAGAGCACAAAACAAACAAGCACCAAGGGCTAGGCTTAATGTGCTTAATTTAAAACAGGGCCACATCCAGGCCTCATCCCAAACCCCTCTATTCTGCTGTCAGCCACAGTGGAGGTCCCCACTGGGAACAGAAGCAGGCAGGTACGCTCAGAGCTACACACTCCTACCCCTTAAAGCATGTCAGGGCTAGGGCTAGCCCACAAGGAGAGGCCTCAGGGATCACAAACTGAGATCCATATGCTGCCTCTGCTGCTTTTTCCCACCTCACACAAGCCTGACAGTGCTCCTCAGAAACAGCCACACTGAGTCAGGCAGCCTGTGGTGGAAAGGTGCAGGCTGGTTTGCCCCAGTGCTTGGTCAGCAGGAAGGACTCAGGTCAGCACCAGACACCAAATATACACATGGTCTCCTAGGACTTAGGGACACCAAGTTGCCGGTCTGTGTCATGTGCAGTGACTGCTCTGCATGCACACCTCCCTATCCCTGAGCCTCCAAGACTTCTTTTCCTTATGTCTAGCAGCCAAATTATCTCTTCCTGTGCCATCCTTCCTGCTAGTCCCAGCAGCACCGGGAGGATCCCTGGCTGGGTCTGACAGGCACTCTCAGCTCAGACTCCTTGCAGCCTTGCTCTGCTCAATAGGATGCAGCAAGGAAAGGAAAGGAGATCTGCAAAGGTGAACCATTTGTTCCTCTGCTGGAAGGCACCTGAGACAACCCCTTCTGCCCACAGTGAACAGAGGAAAGTGGGCTTCTGCCAGGGCCCTCCTCCAGTCACAGCACTTCAACAATAGCCTGCAAAGTCAGGCAGTCTCCCCTCCTACCTGGGCTGGCAAAAGAAGGCTTCATGCAGCCTCTCCTACATCTGTCTGCCAAACTGCTCACTCTGGGCCCTACAGTGAGGTGCTAGGCTTCCTGACACACATTCTGCTGCAACAGTAGAGATGGGAATAGCGCCTTGAAGCAATAGTGTCTGAAGAACAGAACTTCTCCAATCCAGCTTACAAAGAAGCATCCAGAGGCAAAAATCTCTGGTTCATGCTTCTTCCTGTGCAAATACATCTTCCTAGCCAAATCCACACTGTCGTCTCCCTCTGCTCCTCCCTGATCCACAGGGGACAGAAATCCAGAGCAGGCACTGCAGATTTCTGCTTTCTGACATGAGTCCCTCCAGCTGCTTTGTTCCTGCAATTCCTATTTGATGTCTCTGGGTAGCTCCTCATAATCACAGCACTGTCTGTGGCCACATAAGGGATGAGATCTGAGCACCAAGCTGAATAGTTGTTTTGTCGTTAAAAGTTCTCCCTCAGGACAATGTGGGGAGGTTGAATCATTAATTAAGTAAGCATGGTGGAAAGTCCCAGCTAAAAGAGATGAGTCATTGGATTGCCAGCCCTGGGTTTGCTACATCTGTGAGATGACACCTCTCAGTTTATCAGGCATCACAAGAAGGGAACAATAAAATTCCTCTTTAGTCAGAGCACAGAAAAACACAAGCGGTGTAGGTTCCGGAAATGCCAAATAAACATGAACCAGAGAGAAAAGTTGAGAGATGGTGCCTTCCTCATATGGAACTGAGGGACCACAGAAATGAGACATGGATTGATTCTGGGAGCATGGGGCAGGCAGGGGAGCCTAGCAGCATGAACAAGTGACAGAGTCAGAACAGAAGGCATTGCTTTTATGGCACTCTTCTATTTGTAAATGTTCAAACTGGCACTCTCCCACTTGTAAATGAACCTTCACAAATAGATTTAGGCAACAGAATTTCTGTTGCTTCAGACCATGGAAGAAGTGTTTTTACACTCACACTTAGCAGAGCAGAAACACACATCCTTACTGGTTCAGTAGGACTTAACAGGGGAGTTTTCTTGTACTGGCCCAAATATGTGGTCACTGTGTTTGTCAGCTGAGCTGTGTAGTCCTGTGTTACCTGGTTTTCTTTAATTCTTGATGAAAGCATGGAGATTTTTATAAGTCATGGCCTTTGCAGATCTATACCAGGGAGTTAGATAAATGTATTTTGTGTAGATAATTTCAACTCTGACAGTGGATGTGAGAAGGAGAGACACAGATCAAAGCAGGATCCTTACCTTGACAGTGGCTCCGGTTCAGCCTTTTGTATCCCTGGGGACACTCCACCTGGCCATTCTCAATCACAGGGTGTGCTGGGAAAAAAAGCAAACAGTGTGGGACATTGGCAGTAGAGGCAGCCACCAGTATCCTCCCTTCTCTGCCTTCCTTCCAGAGGGAAAAGGGTCTCTAGGCCTGCCTTGGATGGGCTTCTGATGACTCCCAGTGCAGAGGGAAAGGCAGGAGCAGCCACATTATCAATGCAGAGTCTTCTGCTTCTTGGCAAGTGCCAAACTGGTGACCCAGAGGTGCTGCCTGTGCCTCATATCTATCACTTTGTCACTTTGTCTCCTTCTAGGTCAGTTTGGATAGCCAGGTGGCACATGACAGAGTGGGGATCAGAGTGAAAGAATGGCTGAGGGCGTTGACAAGCTGCTGAAATAACAGCCCAGACCCTGTTTATTACATTTCTTTTTATACTGCTTGTGATTTCCTGCCCCAATCCCTCTCATCAAAGAAAAATTCAGATTTCTGCTTAAAATAGTTTTGTGGGTTTCAAAATGTTCTATAACACGCACAATTAAACCTCTCCAAAATTTTTAAAGGCAAGTAAAATGTGGCCCATAAATTCCTAGGAAGTCAAATTCAGGCACTGAATTTTGGAGCAAGGGAAAGGGAATCTAAGAGTGGATGGTTTGGGAAGTGAGTAAACATGGGGTGGGGTAGTAAGAAGGGTATTTTGCCTAAGGTTGGGATTTTCCCTGGGTGGGGGTTTCTTCTTAATTTTCTGGATCTTTTGATTGGGAACAAGGAGTGCATGCAGCAGCTAAGTGACTGCCCAGCCATATTCCTCCTGCCTGGCATCAGTAGCTCTCTCCTTGGTGTCACATGTAGAAACCCCTCCATGGCAATTGTCATATCGAGGGTCTGGCAGATTCCCAACACATTGCAACTGACAAGAACCAGGGACAAATTGAGACCATCCTTACAGCAGGAGATGCTTGACAAGAACCTGCAAAGTTTAAGACCACAAAGACAGCCTGCAAAATTTAAGAACACATTCTGGGGGCAGAGAGCTGGCATGTCCATAACTCTTTGTCCTGAACACTTGAACTCTACAAAGCAATTTAAAGCCATTCTAGGGCAGTTCTTGAAAGGCAAAAGTTAGAGACCAGTCTCCTAAGATAAAGGTGCTTAGGAAATAAAAGACAGGAGAACACATCATTACCAGCCTGTACCAGGAAGGAGAATAGAAAACCTGGTTTTCTCAAGTATAGTAAATGAAGCTACAAGGTTTTCCATGTGCACACTGATCCTCAGCAGCTGAATGAATGACAAAGATAAAAAAATCTATTTACCCTCTTCAACAGTTTAGTCATGAATTGTAGGCAGGAGGTGCCAACAAATATCTGGATGTTAGGGACAAGGGAGCTGGGAATCACTAAGTACCTTTCCAATCTTCTGGGAAGGTAAAAAAACCTCCAGTTTATGGGCTCCAGGCTCAGTACCCCAGTGGGATTTCAGGTTCTCCCACACCATTGCTTGTGGGCTCGGGGCTGCCGACAGGCATTAACTGTGCTTGGAAGCATCTGTCAACATCAGCACAATGTGATAACAGACACTCAAATGAAGCACTATTGTTATGTGCAAGCCCTCTGAGCGGAAGCCAAGCGTGCTGGAGATCAAACAGAGATGACGTGTCAGAGCCATGCTCCCCCTCTGAAAAGCCTTTGCAGAGAAACAGATTCTGCAGCATCCTTCCAACAGATGCTGCTGGGGAGAGGGCAAGGCAGCAAATGCCAGTGGTGGGCAGATGAGTTGCAGGTCTGTGCCACCTCAGCACTTATAAAACTCCAATTTACAGTAACCAGCTCACTACTTCAGCAAATCACTTGTGAAGCTACAGACAAATGTCTTAATTCTGCAAAGAAACCCATGTTCCCTGGCAAGAATAATTGTAATGTAATGAGTGAGCAGATCTCTCTGTACCAAGGGAGGAACCAAGACAGTTTTGCAGTATTGCACGGAGGCTGCTCTCTTTCTGCCAGGACCTGTCCACAAGAGAAGACAAGTGTGTGGCTGCAGGAGGATATAAGCTATTAACTCTCAGCTTTGTGCTTGGTTTCTTGAGTAGAGGACTATTTCCTTCCACAAGCTCAGATGTTGCCAAACTACAACAGAGATGGCCAAAATCTCTTGAAAAAAACAGCCTAGGACACCTAGGTTTCCTGAAAAGGGAATCAGCATCCAACCTTCTCTCATGCAGCTGGTAGGAGGCTATTCCTCTGGAACCCACCAAAAAGAAAAAGCTAATCTAAGGATCAGAGAGGGCAGAAATCTGTCAGATCCAGAGCTGAAGAGGCCCCAGTCTCCTGTGTCTGTCTGTCTACACTCCCTCCAAGAAGGGTTCTCCCAGAGCCTGAGGCTAGGGATGGAGCAGCTGAGTTGCATCTGTCAGGCAGACACATTTCAGGCTTGCTGAGGGCAGGGAGCCGTGGTTCAAGAGTGTGATTTCAGAACCTTGCTCCCTGGGCACTTCAGCCCTGAGGACGCTGTGCCAAACCAATGTGGTCATGAGGTAGCTGCACATTAGGAATCCCTCTTGGCTCTCCTCACTGATTCCTCTAGCTCCCTGCAAGCTCTGCAGGCACCGGGCATCCCTGCCTGTGAAGGGCTGGGTTCCTACCAAGGAGCATGCATGCAATAAGCTCACAGGCTCAGAAAGGAGGAGAGAGAAAGAAGCCACAGCCCAGGACTCCCACCAGCACCTTTGTCCTCAGCTAGAAAATACTCAAGTAGATCATAATATGAAAGGAAATGAATACATGGAAACTGGGCAGAGAGATTTTGTCGCCTAGCAGGATAATCTTTCAGCAATTAGGCTAATTTTTCATCACTTCCCAGGAGAAGAGATTTTACCCAATGGCCCTGGCTCCCCAAACACTGGAGAAGCTCAGGGTGGTGGTGAAGTGGAAAACTTCTCCTCGTGGTGGTAGCCACAAGGTCGTGAAGTGAGACAATGTTTGTTGGATGAGATAATACATTACATTAGTCCATACAGTATCACTCTGTTAAAAGGGGAAGAAGCAAGCCTGTGGTCAGATGAGAAGGGAGGAAATGCTCATTTACTGAAAGCTAGCCCATTTATATTGACTCTTTCCATCTATCATACTAATGACATCAACTCACTGGGAAACCTTGTGGTGCTAGTCCTAGGTTTTCCAGCATCTGGGAGGTGAAAGGAGCCAGAGTGAATGGTCTCATGACAAGCACTATGCAGAACAAAGCAGTCCTGAAAATGCTGTGCTTTCCCAGGTTAAGCATTGCTTTCTGTGGTACTGGCACAACCTTGCAGAGGTTTCAGCTTCCTTCCCCACCTCCAGCTTTTCCTTACTGTTCTGCACAGACTCCCTGTGGCACATGGTAACAGTGGCCTCCATTTATATATATCCTTCCCATATATCCAGGGATTTTTTTCCTGTATCCTACCCCATCTGTTCAGAGGAGCAGAGCAGGGGGTTGATTTTCAAGGGCTTCCTGTGGCTGTTTCAGTGCCTGCAGGCACAGTGTAGGGGAGTGTGAGGCGTGCAGAGCCACTTGGCTTTCTGACGATGACGGCTCCATGGGTGAGCTGCCACCCCTCTCACAGTGGGAGGTCTGTTAGGGGAGTGCTGCGGATGCCAAGCCAGACATTACAAGATCCAACTTTCCAGTGAAATTCAGACTTTTCTCTAGGACAAAAAACTTGAAAAAACACGTGGAGTGGGAATAAAAACAAAACAATAGCCTTCAAAGACTTGTTTCTTAATACAGTTAAAACCCATAGGAGGAGAGAAAGCAGCCCAGGAAGATCTGCAGTGAGCACGAGTGGGTGCACAGCCCAACCCATGCCCAGGCTGACTGTAGCTGGAAATAAGGGACAGGGGGCACTGAAAAATCAGGACCTGGAAAATGCAGGTTTACATCTGCACCCAAAAAGTCTGCCAAATTGCACAGAAGGGTGAGACTTGTAGCTTTTGGCAGTACTGGAGGTGGTGTCCACTGATAGGGGTGTTCTGGAATGCTGCTGGTTCCAGAGGTGTGTGGTCTCACGGATGGGGAAGAGATAGAAGAGCAGGGCTGTGATCCCCTCTTGGCATAACTCCGCTACCAGTTTCCTTTATCCTCATGTGCCTGAGAAGACCCAAGGCTTTGGGAAAACTAGTATCCAAATCCACACCTGCCATGGTGTCAACCTGTAGCTCCAATCCTGTTGGGTTTGATTTCCACAGACCATCTCTTAACATTGTTCCAACATGTTCTTTCCACAGACTGCTGTATCCCCTGAAATAACACATGGTCTGGCAGGTAAGCAGGAGTAGCTGTGCCCAGCAGTGCACCTGCTACTGGCCCTGCATCCTGAGCTTGCCACAGGACAGGACATTGCTTCAGTGCAGGTTCCTCAGCAGCACTGCTCAACTACCCTGCTGGTCCCTGAGCTCCCCTGCAGCCATGTCCTACTGTGTCTACTTCAGCTGCTTCATCAGCTCTCTTTTCCTACCATCAGTCTTCTACAGGTTTTACTTTATTCTTGTTTGCCCCTACCCTTCTGTTCTAGCCTTTCAGTGTGTGCTCCATTGCTCCCTCCAAGTACTGAAGACCCAGGAGGGTCATTGAATGTCTCCATCTGATTTATCCTATCTTGCAACACAACACATTTCATCCACCAAATTCTGGCCAGAGCTGAAGTAATGCAGCTGCATGACAGCATGCAGGTGTCCTGCCACCTCCAGGGCCCTGCCTCTGGCTCATCTCTTTCTTTCATGAATCAGGTAACAACCAGCCTTTGCTCCAACAGCTCATGGAGCAAGCTCTTGGCTCTCCCCCTTCTCCCAGGGCTGTCTCTGACATATCAGGGAGGTCCTACCTTTAGTTCTCACTTGCATGAACAACAGCAGCTCCCAGGAACTTCTGCTATAGCCTGCTTGACCATCCATCTCTGTGCCCACTTCTCTGAAGACGCTTAACAATGTACAGCCCCCCCAGCAGCAAACCACATAGCCTGAACATGGCCTAAGGACATCTCTAAGACTAAAGTAACACTCAATACAGAGACTCCTGGCCAGGTCAGCCCTTCACTTTGAACTCAGCTTTTAACATGGTCTCATTAGGACGCAGACAAAGCATTTGAGTGCTTTGGCTTTTCTGATGCTGAGCAAAACATAAAAAGTAGCGAGGATTGGTCATGGTAAGTTTGCTCGGACAGATGCCTGCCTCCTATTCTTCTTCTCTGATGTCTTTCTGCACACAAACACGTACCAAACATGAAAGCTGCAGACGATGGAGACATCCGGACGTATCCAGACTCTACTAACAATCAGTGTCTCGGGCAGACAGTCAATCCAAACAAGTTCCCCATTTGTCTAGCTCTTGCCTGGCTGCACTTCTGTACGTTTGTAAGTGTTTACACTGAACTAGCTTCTGCCATTTCTGTCTCTAGTTGCTGGAATTGAATTCCCAATGCTGTCAAGTCTGGTGCATGCTTCCCCAGGACACATGAGAGCAAGGAGTTCTCTCTGAAGATCACAGTGCTAAGAAGAAAGCTGGAAACAGACACTGGACATGTTATCTTTGTGCACGAGACACCAGATCACTGAACTACAGCCCAGTGACTTTGAGTGAGCACAACACAGGCCAGCAAGGCCAGAAGGCAGAAGGAATGTGAATGTGGGATGTGGTCTACAGGCAGGAAGTACGTGGAACAATGGATTCACACTGGCATGGAACTGGAAACCCTGGCAGACAAGGCACAAGGCAATGAGAGGTCACAGTGCTTGGCAGCTCTGTTGAAGGAGCAAGGTCACTAAGAAAGGACTGTTTCCCTGACTCCACTCTGGGGTCAGCTATCCTGTGTGTGAACACAACATGCCAGAGAAAGGCATGCCATCTACCTGGGCTTCTCACTCCACAACACCGGCTCTCTTAGGCCGCTTCTGTCATGTGTCACAGCTCCTTGCACCAGAAGCAGCCAAAGCAGGAAGATACTTGCATACCATTGAACAGGATGAAAATGGCTCCTTCAACTTGCCTGAATTCCTGCCACAATCACAAGAGCCATTAAGTCTCCAAAGAGGAACTTTATCACCCAAAGCCAAAGGGAATTTCTTGTGGCACAGGAATACAAAAGACCCACACAGATACATTTTTCATATCTCCCTGGAATTAATCTGAAAACAAAGCTAGACAAGCATCTCTCCACTCAGTGAAGACCAGCAGTGACAACTTGCCTTGAGCTGCAACTGCTCCTGGGACACAGGGCATGTATTGAGCTGTGAGCTGTGGAACCTGCTGGCAGCTAGGAGTCATTTCTTAAGTGCATTTGCTCTACTGGCTGGCTGACTGCAAGGAGCACGTGGTATTTTGTGTCTGTTTTCACATCTTAGAAGCCTGCGATTAGACACATTTTGAAACTCTAAGTCTGGCAGAGCAAATCACTGCTGCAACTCTGGCTGCATTCTCTGCAATCACTTTGCATCCTGGCATGGAGAAGGAGAAAGGAGGTGCAGAGTTGTTGCAGCAATCTGTAGCCTCACTGAAGTATTAAGCAGCACCCCTGCTTTCTAATGGAGGAATCACAGAAAGATGGCTGAGAAACAGGGAGACTGCTGTGGGATGGGGAAGAGAAAGTCATGACTGGGGTTGTGAAGGTCAGGGACTAAGAAGTGAGGATGAGGCCTGTGTGGGGCATTTCCCTGCCTGTAGTGAACCTGCAGACCCTGGGGTCACCCCCACACCACATATGCCCAAGACTTTTTTGGGGTTGGCACATGGGTGAGGGAAGGAAAGCAGTAGCATGGCTGAGGCCACAGCACAGCCATGCAGCTTGGGAAGATGACAGCAATCAGAGCTCCCAAGATCTGGACTGGGTTCCAGGATGCTGACAACCTCGTCTGTGATTGCAAGGAATTTGGCTCCAGTCAGCCCTACCCCTGGCTGAGGGGGACTAGAATTGAGGGAGGATAATGAGACGCAAATTCAGCTCTTGGGAATGTGTGTGTAAGAGAGCAGGAAAAACTCTGGGCAGAGCTAGAAACCACCAACACCACACCTGCTTGCAAAACCTGCCACCTTGGATACCTACACTCTATTCAGGAGTCAAAAGTCTCCTGAGCCATAGGGTCTGTTTTCTTTAGTTCTTTGATCCAGTGAAGGGATGTGATTGAGCAGGCAGGCAGCAATGAAAGGAGGCAGGCAGGCAGGCAGGCAGGGAAGAGGTGTGCAGACCCCTGCCCACATTCCACTAGGTGAGTGCACCTTGCCCTGCACCACACCCAGTCAGCACTGGATGCTGGATCCACTGTGCCCACGGGAGTGCCTCCCCTCCAGCCAGGAGTCCTCCTGCATGGCCTCTCCACTGCAACACAGGACGGGGCCATGGTGCAAGGGGCCATGCTCGTCATGAAGCACCCTGAGCAAAGCAGATGAGGAATCCCCATCTCCTGCTATATCAGTCTGTCCAGCTCCCAAGTGCAGCAGAAACAAAGCTGGACGCCCATGCCCCTGGAACGGACCCCGGTGTGCTCCTGCCAATTGTTTGATGTAGTGTTATTTCCAGAGCCCCTGCCAAACCCGTGTTGGGCCCAGAGCAAGCCCGTAACTCTATAGGGCCAAGTCTGCAGCCTCCTCCTCCAACCTAGAACTGCACCTCCTAAAACCATGGCTGCTTTTTTCCTGTTTCTCCCTCTGAATGGGGCTAACACGGTGGGAACCCTTGGCCACATGAGCCTGGGCCCAGCGCCCAACCCAGAGCACTGTTCCCTGCTGGGCTGGGGCAGCAGCTGGCATGACCCTCACTCACCTGGGACACACTGCCCATCCCTGAGGACCTTGGGCCAAGGAGAGCCATGTGTCACGATCCACAGCTCTGCTCCCTGCCTCAGCTCCATGAGGCAGCCCAATCATTTTTGCTCATTGAGGGTGCAGGCTGTCCCTCACACTGCCTCAGCTCCTGGCCAGCAGCAGTACTCACCTGGCCGGGGGGGACAGGCCAGGCACTGGTCCACGCCCCAAAAGAGCCCCACACTGCCACAGCAATCCTCCAGCTTGGTTAGCCCTGGCACAGGGTTGGTGCACTGTGGAGAGAGGAGGAGATCAGGCTTCTGTGGGATGCAGAGGAAATATGTGCCCAGCTGGTAGGGTAGCAGCAGAGCCAGCACTGGGAACAACTGCCTGGGGTGAGAGGCTGGCACGGCCCTCTTGGCACTGCTCCCCACTGGGACACAGAGGGAGCGGGGATGTGGATTAAGGTAGTAAAAAGTTGTGCAGACAGAACCTCCCTTGACTGCACCCTTCAGAGGGGAAGGGGCCATCAAACAGAGCAGAGATGAACCAGAGATGATATCACCTGGCAAAGCCCCAGAATCAGCCCTTTGCCTGGCTGATTAGCCTGTGAAATGGGTGCACCACTCCAGCCCGGCGGGGAGCTTGTTGTCAGGCACTTTCCTCTGCTGAATGAGTCTCTCTTTCCCCCCACTCTCGGCAAGGCCCTCTGGATTACAGGCTTCCCCATTAGAGCGGAGCCGCTGGGCCCACAGGCTGGAGCTGGCCCCGGTCCAGGCACGCGTGGCCGCCTGCCCAGCATCGCATTCCGATCGGCTCGGCTGTGGCTGCGCGGGGAGAGGCAGGCACTCCCCGCCCCACTCCTCACCCTCTCCCAGGCACGGCAGCACCCCAGCTGGGTGAGGTGTGAGCATAGCAAGGGTACCCCCTGCCGCCCCCAGAGTATCTCCTACAGCCTCTCCAGGCATCCATAAGCATCTCCATGCATCATCATCCTCTGCTCCCATGGTCACAGCACTGTCATCTTCCCACAGAGAAGCAGGGCTTTTCCAGCCCCACGTTCTGATCTCCTTTATTTTCACACTAGAGAATGGCTAAGAATATTTCCTGCTAGAAAGGACTTGGATGGGAGTGACTGAAGGATGGGATGGGAACTGGGAGCAGCCCCCCTGAAAGGGCTGGGGAGCAGTGGGGACAGGGCTGAGTCCCAGACTGCCAGGCTGGGGTGTCTCTGAGCATGAGCTGCTCTGGGGGAGCTCACAGGTGTTCCTGTGGGTGCCAAAAACCTCCAATGCTTTTCCAGTGACGCAAGAGAAACATATGGGGAAAGACAAAATAAGAAATTACGATGACTGTGGGACAGGGGTGAGAAAGTCCCTCACGTGCATTTGCTTCCCAAGCCCCAGTCAAGCTCTCCAGGAAGGCATCGTTCCATGGAAATCAGACTTCCATTTATCGTCTGAGAGGGAAAGGAATTTTCCTATGTTTTATACGTTTCCTACAATAATCGCAGAGTGTGGCTGTAAATGTTGCTATAAATAGGGCACCCTTTTAAAACCAGACTGTGTGTGAAAGCCATCAAGTCTGGGCTGTGCTGCCCCAGGGCACAGCCTGGTCAGGGCAAGGCAGTGCGGTCTCTCTGGTGGATCAAAGCAAGGAATTTTTTTCTTCCCACGTACTAATGCATTTCTGCCTGTGCCCATAGCACCTGCATGATGCTCATGCTAACACTGAACAGCTCCACAGAACAAAGCCACCCCATACAACCTGAAAGCCAACACTCCCCTACCCCAGAACAAGAAATACACCAATGCTTGACAGGTGACATCTTACCTGCCCATGGAGAGCCTCCCGGAAGCACCTCCCCAGCAGCCCCGGGGCTCTCTGCTGTTGCTGTCCACTCTCAGTGGCAATGCTGTTGCCATTCCCATGGGCATAGGTGTACCAGGGCACAGCAGCCAGCTGAGGCACCAGGACTGCCTCCACACTGTTCTCCTCCGACACCTCGGCATCACCCCGCACCCTGGCCACCTGGTGAATTTGCACGGTGGCTTCTGGAGGGTGGTTGATGTGGACATTCACCAGAGAAGGGTTTAGGGAAGCTGCAAAATGAGTTTACACCACATTTGTGACAATCTGGCAACAATTTGGCAGCCAAAGAGTATGGTCATGAACAAAGTCACAAGGGAGGAGAGGTGGACTGGGCCCACCAGGAAATCTAGAGGAAGACTGCATCTAAAAGAAAGTATTTCTCTGGCTGAAAAAGAGGAAAAACCTACCAAACCTCCACAAGAAATTAGGAAAACCTCCTTTCTAACCATCTGGCCTGAAACAGCAAGCATAAGGAGGTAGTGGCCTCCTCAGACCTGTTAAAAAAGATCTGAGGAGCACACACAAAGGAGTAAAATGTGGGGTCTGGAGCCATTGGCCATGCTCACCCAGCTGGTTGGACAAGGGCAGGGTATATGTAGAGTGCCTCATGGAGCTTCCAGCTCCAGGGGTCTTTGGGCCTCTTCCTCCTTGCTTCTTTTCCAGAGATGGAGCTGGCAGGTGGCAGAACTTCCCTGTGGAGTTGGAGGGGCACCAGCATTCATCCCGGCCCACACAGCGCCCTCCATTCAGGCAGGGGATCTGACAGAAGTCTGCAAGGCAAGGAGAGCTCTGCTTAGAGGAGGAACTGAGACACTGGCTCCAGCCAGGAGCAGCTGGGGGATCTCAGGCAGCTGCACCTGGACAGCACTAACCCCATGATGTCTCAAGGACTAGGTCCAGCACTGGGCTGGGGTCAGCACTTGTAGCCTGGAGGCAGGCTCAGGTCCCTGCTGGGTAACACCATCTTCCCCAAGCTCTGCTCACAACTGGAGTCATGGGTTGAAGAAGATGAACCCTCCCTTGGGCTCTAGGGCCACAGCCAGGCTGGGGCATCCATGTCCTGAGGGGCTGCCAAGGTGGTGTTGCTGACACAGCAGGATCTCTTGGAGTGGGTCAGGAGCTATGGCAGCCATGTGTAGCCAAGTCAGCCCAATTTCTTCACTTGTGCATCGCCCCCTCTCCACTTGGCAGGATTTTTACTCCTAGCCCAGAAGGGAACTCAGCAGGATGGGAGAGGCAGACAGAGAGAACAGGCAGAGAGCCACATCCTCAGAGCCTGTCTCACATCCAGCCCTGGCCCTGCCAGCAGTTCAAGTGGGAGAAGTGTGGAGTGGGACAAAAGAATCAGGAGCAGTTCATCCGTACAGGCTCAGAAAAAGCATCCGTAGATGAAACCAAAGTCATGTCCTTTCTGACCTCATCAGATGCTTGGAGCAATTCAGAGCATCTCAGAGTGAACCACACTCAAGCAACACATGGGATTCCTTGATAGATTATCCTGACTCATTTCAGTGTGAGATGAGACACTGCTGCTCCTCATTCCTGGATGGCTTGTCAGGTTCATCCCAGGGGATGAACACCCACCCTCTTTCAAGTTCATTTGCTCAAGCCCAGCACCCAGTTTCGGGGGAGGAGACACATTTTTGGAATGGGACCTAGGCAGAAATTGCTGTGAACACAATCTTCCAACAGTGTCCACAACAGCAAGACGTTTTATTCTCTCAGTGTTAGAAGAATTTGAGTGATACAGAGGCACTCAGAGGACAAGTCCCAACAAGTCCAGCACGTTGCTCCCACCAGCTGGCTCCAAGACAATGTGACCAACCCACAGCTGGATGTGCCAGTGACTTGATGAGCAATCCCAGTGACTCTGAAAGGCAAGCAGTGGTTTCAGCAAGCCCTGTTTATAAGAACAGTTTGCAACCTGCAGCCAGCTCTCCTGGCTGCCATGTGAGTGAAAGGAGAGAACAGGAGGAAATTAGGTGATGAAAGTCAGCCCCAAGACTGGATGCCAACTAAAGCAGCGAGCTGGCTCTGAGAAGAAGGGGGTGGTGAGGCTTGGCTGCAGGCCTGACTCAAACACATACATCCCCTCTACCCGGGGCGAGATGGAAACAGGATCTGCTTGCCCAGGAAAGAGAGTAATGAGGCAAAGTCTGTCTTCCTCCCCCAGAGAGACAAAGCCCCAAAGACCCCAGAAGACATCTGCCAAGACCCTGAGAGAAGCCACTGCTTCCCCTCCCTTTAGTAGCCCAAGCCCTTGGTCTGTAAAGCCAGGAAAAGCAGGAAGAGTAGAGTGGGGAAACAGGCAAGAAAGTAGGTGGAGAACATAGGGGTACTCACAGATGCGGAAGCCAGATTTGGGATCGTGGTCATGCCCCCCTTGGCTATAGAGAGTGGTGGTGTCTCCTTTCTCGCAGCTGTTGTAGCAGCGCCCACTCCGGCACGTCTGTTTGCAGATGGTGGGTGTGAAGACAATTTTTATCTTCCTAATCTTCTCTGTCAGGTTGGCCCCTATGAAAGAAAAAGAGTGGTAAGTGGAAACACCATCTCCCAGCCAGAGGAGCTGTAATTCGCAGCTCAAGCTCCAAAGCATTCCCAGAGCAAAGAGGGGTCCATGTCCCTCCCCAAGGTGGTGGATTCGCCATCCCTGGACGTGTTTAAGAAAAGACTGGATGTGGCACTTAGTGCAATGGCCTAGCTGACAAGGTGATGTTAGGTCATAGATTGGACTTGATGATCTTGAAGGTCTTTTCCAACCTAGCTGATTCTGCAATTCTGTGATTCTGTCTCTCCTTGCCCCTTGCTCACTCCAGCCTGTTTTCTGCTCTAGCATCTGTAAGAGTTTGTCAACACACGAACAATGGCAAGCAGCCTGCTCTGCCTGCCCAGTTGGAGTGGCATAACAGTGTGAAGGGACACATATGCACTAACTTCATCGTAAAGGGAGTTTTTCTGCTTTAAGCAATATTCTTTCTCCAGTCACCTCAGTAGTCAAAAGACTGGCTGCTCTTAAATCACTGGAAGTCTTCCCTCATGAACATACCAGCATCCATAAAAGAGAGCATCAGGTCTTAAGAAAACCATTGCCTCCCCACAAGTGTCCCCTGACCTCCTGCAGGTATCTGTGGTCCTCTTCTGGTCCCTCACCATCCTCACATTAGATATGATGGGAAATCACACTCAGAGCTCTTAGGGACTTGTGGAAAATGGTCAACAGACAGAATTATTGTGTAACCAGATGGCTTGACCAGAGCTTTCCAATCCCACCCCAGTGAGACAGTCATCTGCTGCCCTTGCTGTGCTCACCCTGTTTCAATCCTCACTTTCAGATTACAGCTTTAACCAGGCTCATGGCCCTACTCATAGGGGCTGAGGTGCCACATGGTGCCTCCTTGGGGAATCACAGCTTCAGGAGGGAGCCAAGCTGCATAAGACAACTTACATCTGTCCTAGCTGGGAAAGCATTGAGGCTCAGCGTCTGCATGTCCCAGCAGCCTGGCTCATGTCAGAAGGCATCAAGGCAACAGCCAAAGGGAAGAAATAGACACTGGTTGCACAATCTGACCTTGAGGGCTGCTCAGACTGAGGAGTAAGCTGGGAGACACCATTCCCACAGACTGAGGCAATCCCCCTTCAGGACAGTGTGCTGGGGTGATGCTCAGCATCTCTGAGATGCAATTGTCATATCCCCTGGCTTCTGTCTCAAGCCATCAGCATTTTGCTCCCCTGATGTGTCCTCCTTCAGTAGGGCCCCTTTCTTTGCTGAGCCCAGCAATGCCCGTGCTGACCTTCCCTTTTCATCCCACTGAGCAGCACAGTCCTGGGAGTCTATGGTTTCTTGGGGATCCCCAAGAAGTGTTGCCCTTTCCCATGACACGCCCACAAGATGCCCCAAAAGAGTGACAGCCCTGCAGGCCTTACCCTTTGCAGACAAGGTGTGCTCCTGGAAAAGAGCTTGTGGGCCAGAGCTGCTCTGCTCATGTCCATTCCCATTGGGGAGTGCATTAGAGGTGAGCTGGCCATTGCTGGCTGGGTAGCGCCGGACAGTCCTTGATGACCCTGTGTGCTGAGGGGAGACGGGAGAGCCAATTCTGCTCTGAATCCTGTGGAAGAGAAAAAATGAACCAGATTCCTCATGAGTGCACTGACCCACAGTGCCTGCCCACCAATGTACCTTGCAGCAACCTTCACTGCTGAGCTGCCTGAGCTGCCACCTGGACACAGAGATTTGTCTGCCTAAGCAGGATCCCACTCCTCCCCTACTTTCAGTCATCACCATGGCACATTGTTTCCCTCTAGGAATCATGACCCATGTCCTGAGCCTGGCAGGACACAGTATTCACCAAGACACCCTCTCTGTACTATCACATCAGGCTGTACTGCCACAGGGATGCTTCAGCTGCCTTGAAGAACCTCTGCCTGCCCATCATGCTCAAGGTCTGTTCCTTGACCATAGCAAACATGAGCAGTGCCAAATACACTTGTTCTTATGGTGGAAGTTTTCTCAGGACCTGCCTTCCCAGCCCCAAACAAGCACTAAAAACACAGTAAGACAGTCAGACAAGAGGCAAGACAAGCAAATACACAAAAGTTGGCCCATGAGAGTCACAAACAAGAGAAAATGACCAAGAACTCAAGTCTGTAAGTGCGCTAACTGCATTTATGGTTTTTGGTACTCTCTGGGGACTAAGCATGGAGAAGCCATCCAGCTCTCAAGGTCACGCTTCATACACACTCTTTTATAAAGCCATGTAGATCACAAGGCAGAGCTCCTTGTGTTAAAGATCTTGATCTCCTGCACTTGTTCCCATTTCTTTTTCCTGACTGCAGCACTAATCCTCCAAGAGGGTGCTCTGCTTTCCAAATGTATCTCATTGTCACCTGCACCACCTGTAAGGAAAAAGGCTTAGTACAGCCAAGGGCCAAAATAGGTCGGCTGCCCACATGCTCCTTGGGTTTCTTTGAAAGTCCCAGCCTTGGATGCCTCTGTAACTGAACTTCAGTACTGACAACTCTTCTGCATACCCTGTCCAACACCTCCATCTCTGACTAAGTGGCTGAGGCAAAGAGTGGCACTTCCCACTGAAGTGCCCAGAGAGGTCTGTGCCATTCTGTGGTTTTCACGATCTTCCCTGTCACAGTCAGCACAGGAGATATGTTACACTGTCTACAGGGAACACAAATTTCTAAACCAAACGGGACTGGATGATTCAATGAGAATTGGCTGACAGCAGCTCTGCCTTGCAGACATTCCTTGGATAGCTTGGAATAACAATGAGATCTGGGGAGATGGAAAGGGAGCTCATGCTGTGCTGGTGTTCAAGCAGGTCAAGAACAACACACAAGGTAACTGTCAGCCAGCAAGCCCGAAATCAGCCCTGAACAATGGAAAAGATGACGCATAGGTCAATTAATTGGGAACTAAACAAAAGGAATACAAAGTGAGGTCAAGTCAAGGAGGTCTGTGAAGAACCACTCTGTCAAAGGAGTCCATTTTCATAATTTGATAGAATTAGACACATGCACTCTGACAAGCTGAGAGCCTATGCTATTTCAGTAAAAAAATAAACAGGGCAGTATGATGTCAATCAGGCACATGCAAAATTAATAACAAACTGGCTGTGTAACAGAACACAAGAAGTAGTAGTCACTGGGGAGGGAATTAGATGGGTTCCAGGGTGATCAGTATGAGGCCTGGCACGATTCAAGAATTTCATCTGGAAATAAATATTTTTATTTCGAAATAAACATACAATCGACATTGATAATGTGTGCTGCTGACACAAAAATTTGCAATGTGGTGTATCGTGATGAGAACAGAGCAATCACACAGAGCAGTTTGGATCTCTGTGGAGGGTAAATACATTCAAGCAACATGGGATTTTAATAGAGCCAAATGCAGGATTACACTTCTAGGAAGAAGGAATGCAGGCAGCAGCTGCAGATAGTCGGAGATGATCCTGGAAAACAGCAATTCTGAAAAGATTTCAGGGCTAATGACAAGCAATTAAATATGAACTGTCAGTTCAGTGCCCTGACATTAGGACACTGAAACACTGCAGGAACAGGGAGGTATTTTTGCCTCCCTACGCGTCCTCATCACAGTAGGGTGTATATATGCTATAATATCATTCTAGCTGTGATGTAAAATATGTCACATCTTCTAAGGGATGTCAAAAAAATGGAGAGAATACAGGAAAAAAATGACAGAAATAATTGGGGGCTGGTGAAAACGCCTTTCTGTAAGAAACCTAAAGTATTCAATCTCTTCAGTTTACGATGGAGAAGATGAAGAGGTGCTCTGATTACAGGGCACAGGTTTCTCCACAGGAACAAAATGCCAGGTGTAAAGAGCCAACAACATCTGCAAACTGAAGCCAAATGTTTCCCTACTAGAAAGCATGCCTACAAGCAGCAGTATAGCTGTCTTCCTTCTGCAAAAACCTCAGCAGTGGATTCCCAAACTCCCGATACCATCTCTTCAGGAGAGGAGAGTGTGCTAACAAAAATATTTCCTGTCTTGTTAAAATCAAGATCTGAACTGAGATGAGGACAGCACATAATGCTTGTTTTTCACTAATCAGCAAGGCTAGCCAGAATCATTAAAGAGAAGTGAACCTTATTTCAGCTCTACCTCAGTCCCTTTCAGAAGCTCCCCTGAGATTCTGCAGAGTAGCCCCTACCCCAGATAGCATGGGCAGGCAGGCATGACCTGCCCACACATTTCTGAGCTACTAATTCAGCCCTGCAGCCGGAGAAGGAACTTCTGATGCCTGTTATGTACTGCTTTGTCACCTGGTGTGCTACTGCCAGTTTTGTCAGTGACAAAGGAAAAGTCATGTGGAACTCTAGGGAGGCTACAGAAGACTTACCAAGCCTTGGAAGCTCATTTGTTCTCTGATCCCTAGCATAGTCCTATGGGTGGACATGGCTGAGATTCCAAGGTCTTTTGTGGCAGAGATGGAAGCACCCTGAGGAAAAAGTGACTGGTAGCATAACACAGGGAAACATCAGCTCTTCCGCTTGAAAATCCTCACATCACGTCTACCCTTGAGAAAAGCTGGCAAGACAGGAGGCTCCAGATCCTGCTTTAACAATTAAGACAATGCTATATGCAAGTAGCAGAGCTTGGCTGGGCTCTACCCACTGCCTGCCTGAAGGAACTTCACCTTTTGGCTTTAGGAACATCTCTTGTCATTCCCAGGATTACCAAATTTTGTAACAAAACCCACAAAACCCCAAAATAACAACATGTGAAGGGCTTTAAATAAAATAATCATTAGCATTTCAGTTCCAAAGAAAAGGGGATTACATGACCTTACTACGAGGGGCAGTGCCAACTTCACAAAGGAAAAACAGAGTAGGAACATTGTTCCATGGTTTGCAACACTTGAGGGAAAGTCATCCCAATGAGATCCCATTGGCAAATCATTCCAGTGTGAGTTGAAGCAGGGAGGAGGAGTGGGGGGTCAGATTTGCTTTGAATTAGTTTGTTTATTTGGTTCTATTCTAGGCAGATGAGCACTGGGATTTGTGGATTGAGTTGAGTAATACCATTCTAGCCTGGGCTACAGAAATCAATGGCAAAAGGCATCTTTCCATCTCAATTCGTCATGCCGAGCAGCTGGCTCATGGTCAGGGAATACAAAACAGAGTTTTTTCCCTCCAAACCTTCAGAGTCAGTCCACGCTGGGCAGACAGGGACTGGCTAGCTTGAAGTGTGTCAGGAAATAAACCTGAGCTCACCACAGCAGTACAGAGCTGGTCAGAAGGCATTAGCAATCCCTATCCATTTGATGGATCTTAATAAACATAGGGCTGGAGCTTGGCCATTTCCCAGGGATCTGCATTGCCACAGGTTCTCTCATTGCTCTGGCTGTCCTAGGGGTAAGAGTGAGGATGGGAAACAGATGGCGTGGCTCCAAATCAGCAGAGTGCAGCACTTGTGTTACCACGCTCCATGCCTCCACCTGCTTGAGAAGAGGCACTGAAGAGGCAGAGGAGTTTGACACTTCAAGCACTATGTTCCAGGCACTTGAAGTCCCAGGGCCTCATGTTCATTCAGTCTTACAGCCTCCCTCAACATGGTATTACTCACTTCCACTCCTTCAGCCAGGCACACGGCCAGCACAGATCTCTGCAAAGAGGCAGTGGTCTCTTCCTTTACAGACAGCTGCCTGCCAAGCAGAGTTGGTTTCCCAGCTCTGCATCCATCAGAGCTGCTGACAACTTTCTCTGTGTCAGGGACAGCCCGTAGGGCAAAATCAGACCCCTAGGACACCTCTCATTCTGGGCTGTCCTGTAGCACCCACCTCTGGAGCTCACAGCAGCAGTGGTCCAGGAGAAAACATGGGGCAAGGAGAGAAGGCAAAGGGAGCAGAGTTTTCCTTCCAGGAGCATGGATGTGTGTGCTCCTGCTGAATTCTACCAGCTGAAAGGTCACTGGCTGAGAGACCTCAGTCACCCTCACATGGAAATACCTATAAGTATTAGGTGCTTATCAAAATTAAGAGATTTGGGATGGGAGGGAGCTGTGCAGACAGACTGACCCACATCTGCAACAGTTCAAAACTATCCAACAAGCACTTTTAGCTGCCCTATTCTGAGGTGAAGGTCCATGACCTGGACTTCCTATAAGCCCAAGGACCCATGCTAGAACTCAAGAGAACTAAGGGAGGTCTGGTCCCCTACATTCTAGTGCTACATATCCCTGCGGGACCCAAATAACACCTGTATTTCATCCAGCAAGGGATCCACACATCATCACAGCACTCTTGTGTCTAAAAATTTTATTTTCAATGAATTTTGGTACCACTTGCACTCTGCTCTATATTTACTTTAGTCTTAGCAGGGTAGAGAAGGTACAAAAATATTGTATGCCCTGGGTATCATGGCTCTCCTTTGAGTCCCAGATGAACCTACAAGGTGCCTGTTCTCTGAACAGAACAGGTGAATGATCTCCTGCCACTCCACTGAGCTGGCAGACTCCCAGCAACTGCACAGATGGATACGAGGATCTGTTTTCTGAATTAACCATAGGGGTTTTTTTAAAGCCTGCAATTTCAAGATTAGATACGCAGAGTCACAATAACCAAGTCTAAATCACTGAGACTGAGGTATCCAGAAAACAATGTTTTTCTAACCCACTGTATATAGAAAGCATTTTCAAATCTCTGATCACTTCAGATGACCACAGTTCTCTGGGTAAGCAAAAGCCAGAGGGAATACAGGTGGGCAAACTGTTCTCTTAGTGACTTAACACCAGGCAACCTCTTTGGAGCTGGAGGCAAAGGTGGCAAACTCTTCAAAGCACTTCCCTCTCCCCAGCAGCAACACCTCAGTCTTTCCTGGATTTAGCTTGTATCGGCTGCTCCTCATCCAACTGTTGACTTTGGCCAGACTGCCAGTGAGCTGGGAAATGGTGGGGTTTTTTTCTATTTGTGTAAAGGAAATGCAGAGCCAAGTACCACAAGAGTATTACTGGTTTTTCATCCAGCCTGCCTCACCCTCTCCCCAGCCAAAGCCTGACAGACCACAGCAGGGTGGATGGCTTGAGGCACTGCGGAGAGAGTGAGTCCTGGGCAGTGTGGTCAGCAGGGAGGGGCACTAACCCCAGACAAGGCAAGGGCTGGAGAGATGAGGATTGGGAATTCACTCTTCCAGCTGGAAACAAATCTTCACCATGCTGAACATCAGGGAGAGATGACAGAGACTATTGAGACCTAAGGAGCAATTCTCAGAAGGGCAACAATAGCACTGGCCTAAACAAATCTGAAGATAAGCAGCTCTCAGAGAAGAAACTATCTTCCCAGGGTCCAGAAAATCCCATACCAGGGCCTAACAAGCTCCATCTCTCCAAATATAACCAGCCTGCAGCTGCTGCCTCCAGGTACCCAGAAAGGACATGTGCTGACCATGGGGCTGAGAGCAGAGTCCCCTGGAGGGGAGCCACTGCAGCACTGGTACGTCCATCCCAGCTCCTCCAGACCACAGCCTCATGTGCATCTCCAAGATGAGAGGGCTCAGCCAGGACAGGGACTGAGTCATGCTCAGCCCCTGATAACCTGCCAGGACAACAGGCAGGTTCTCCCCTGGATTTTAAATGCTCAGCAATATACTCGGTGTCTGTCTTGTCCATCTGCCTGTCCCTCTGGCAAGATGCCCTCCTGCTTGGGGCCACAGGGACCAAAATCAGTGATTCACTTCCCCCTTTGTAATGCTCAGCAGTTGCTGATTTTCCACTAAAGCATCACAGAAGAATGGGCAGCCTTAACACCAGCATCTGTGTCTGCAGGGGGAAAGAGAAGCAGCCAGCCTTGGAAAGCAGTAAATTGACCACAAACCAGAAACTTCCCCTTTCTTGGACTCCAAATCGGTTCCTCAGCAGGCAGAAAGGATTCATGGCCCCAGAGCACAGGAGAGGCATTGCTTAGAGAGCACTCAAGTTTATTATCAATTAGCTCACAAACATGCTGACAAGGAAGACAGCTCTGTTAGGACTCTGGGAGGAGGGGGAAAACCACACCATACATGGCACCTGATTTCAAGCCCACCCACATTATGTCCATAAATCCTAGCTCAGTTTATTATCTTCAGGAGCAGCAGAAATACCACTGAAACCTGCCTGCTGTCCCTCCTGCTGCTGTCTTCAGCCCTGGTCCCTCCCATTCAAATGAGGGAGACCCTGAAGTCTGAAGTCCATGCTTCCCAGTGTTTGGTAGAAGGCAAGGGAAGTTCTCCTGCACAGGAGAATGAGATACCAGCATTCCACAGGCATAAGACCTTCTTGGGAGAGCCAAGCAGAATTCGTGTACCATGAAGGTCACAAGAATCTCAGTGCCTTTGTGCCAGATTCACAGACACCTACAGCCAGATGTCAAGCAAGATGGGACACAAGACACAGGCACCTGGACCATCACAGGGACATCAAGGTGCAAGTCATCCAAATCTTTCTTCCCCTTCAAGACCTCTACAGCTGCTGTTGGCAGAATGTCACTGATGACACCCCTTGCTTTTGTGTGGGAGGGCACAAACAGCACTCACAAAGTGGGGCTGCAGGGCCAGGAACATGTGTCAGGCTCCCTGCTGCACATTACACTCTATCACTGGCATGTGCCAAGAACCATGTCAGTTCAGCACCCAGGTGCCACCCCTACCCCTTACCACATTGACTAAGAAGCTCTCAGAGCCCACATTGCTCTTATTTTGGGCTCTCACCTGTGCCATGTTGCAGTGGTAACTCCAGCTGCCTGCTCCACTTGACATATGTGCCAGTGGCTGGCCAAGATTTCTCTGAATCTCTCACTACAAACTGTAGCAAGAGATGTGCAAGTCCTTGGGACAGCAAAGTCACCAGCTGTCTGCTCCACGCCACCAAGCTCAGACTCCACCACCACCCTGGCATCTTCCTTCTTTTGGCTCCCCAAGCAGTGCCAGTGCTGCAGAGCTGTCCTAGCTGGCTCCCAGCCTGCCACGTACAGTGTGAGAACAGAGGGACAGGGCTGTGAACTCTAATTTTATCTGTTCAGGAGTTGCCAGACACCACATACGTAACTGAACCCCTCTAAACTCACAGACAACTAACAAGTTGTTTTTAACCAGTCTCTTGGGATCCAATTTGGTCCTTAGCCAAAGTGGCTGCTCACATGCCTCCACACAGCTCTCTGCTGACATTAAGTGCCCTTCCCTCGCCACATGTGCCACACATGCCACCTGCCACTCTGCTGAATGCTCTTCTTTGCTCTCATGTATTAGGCAGTGAGCAACTGACTCCCTGGAAGAAGTCCAACTCTCCAAGCATGGGAACAGCACCTGCCTGGCCCAGTGAGGCTGCAGAAACATGCCCTGCACAAGGGCATGGCATCAGGTGGTCACCAGGAGCTGCAGATTGTGCTCATGGTTGGATCCATCACACCTCAGTGCTGACCCATAAAATGGCCAGAATCATGATTTCCAAATGCCAAATGTGATAAAGAGCCATCTGCAATCTGCTTGTCTCCAGAGCTGAAGTGCAGTCCAAAGTCTTTCAGAAAAATAAAAACGCAGCCTGCAACTGCTCTGAGCTTCAAGTGCAGCCAACAGAGGAACCATGCCAGGCTACTTGATTGCAAATGCCACATTTGGGCCATACCTCGAACACTCCATAGACTAAAACAGGGATTTGGATGGTGAGGGAGACCAGGCAAGCCACCACCTCTCTGGCAGAACTGCCCAGGCTGGCCTGTGGTGCTCAGCTGCACACTGCTCTGGGCTGAAACAATAAGAAAGCTGCTTCAGTGGGCTCCCCTGCAGCATGGAGGGGCTGGTGCTGAGCCACACAACCAACCACAGCAATGCCTCCTCTGACCCTCTCCCACTCCCTGTGCTCCCCAGTGCAGGGTCCTACCTGGCAGGAAGGATCTGTATTTAGGGCAGTGGCACACAAGAGGAGAGGACAAGGTATCACCCTGTGCTTGTACACACAAGCACACTGAGATCTCCATCTCAAAGGGCTCTCTGTTTCCACAAGACACAACAGCTGTGAGCTGAGGGCCTGGCTGCCATCTAATGAAAACTGCTGCAGAGGCATTAGCCAGAGAGAAGCTCAACATTGGCTGCAGGGAGGTCACTCATCCCCCCCATAACACAGTAAGAAAACAAGCACATTTGAGTTTCATTTCCATCTTGTTGACTAGCAACACCCACCCCCTTCACAAGGCTGCCAGCTTCAAAGCCCTGAAAAAACACTTTAGCCTATTCATCCTCGCACCCACATGCAGCCCTGGGAGTGGGGGGAGCCAGCTGCCTGCCCACTGCTCTACACAGGACATGGAGAGGGCTGGAAAGGCCTCTCTCATCCCAAGCATGTGAGTGGGGTGAAGAGTTTGTGGCTCAACACACACACAGCATGAGAGCAACAACATGAAGAGATGTGTGTAGTGCTCTCATCTGAAGAAGTGAAGGCTTTTCATCTACAGCAGGTGGTCTCCCACTCATCCTGGGAACACTGTAGATCTAAGACATATTTTAAGCTAAAATAATGGTTAAACACCCAGCAGGATGTCCTGGCCTTTAGATCTATTACCTCACTGTTGTTAGGTCTTCTCACATCGCTCCATCCCCAGCCACACACATGATTCCTGCACCTGCAGCACTCAATCCATGAGAGCTGAGTTGGGATGGAACCTTTGCTATCCACTCTTGAAGTCTCATCCCAGCCAAGGATTGGGGAATGAGCATCCCAGTGATTTTTAGTCTGTACTGTTCTGCACTGGCTCCATCCCTCCACTTGATCACTAGCTGGAAGACTAGTGGCTGCCTGGGAACCAGGCACACTCCTGGCCAGGTAAACATAGGGACTGTAAGAGATAAACAGGTTTCACAGACTGCTCACTGAGAAGGGATCTGGAGCTCTGCACCTGCTTTGGCAGCGCCTGGACTCCAGCTCTGCAACAGCACAGCTCCAAAGTCATGGAGAAGGCAAAGCTCCAGTGTCGTTATCAACCTGTCATTACATCCCTGGAATAGTTCAGCACATTGCTTTTTAGAAAGCCATACCATTGAAAAATTATCCATGGCCACCCTGCCAAGGCTACAGGCAACCTAATATACTCTGCCCCGTCCTGATAGCCTCAGCCTCCAAGTATGCTCCTCATCCTCCAAGGCCAACATTTGGCTCAGTTTTGCAGATGTGGGTCTGTTAACCATTCCCCTCAGCTCCCTCCCTCCCTCCAAATTCTTTCCAATTTATCAAAATCTTTTCTGGCAATAAAGAATACCTTGACTCAGAGCAGGACCCCAGAGTGTACAGGAAAAAAATCTCATCTGACTTGTGTCTTTTGCCTCCAAAGTCCTAAGCACTGTCAGTCCCTCATATGCAACCACACACATGACCCTCCATTGACTAATTTGCTGTTCACTTCTACCCTGAAAAATCTTAGCCTCTCCTTCCAGATTTCTTCCTCCCATAGAGGATATTTTTCCTTCAGCTGTAACAGATATGATTTTTCCAGCCTGAATGTCTTCTTAATTCCTGCCTAGATGTTTAGTTTCTGTCTAAATGAGAGCCTTCACACAGGTGAGAAAAAAACAGGGTAGTGTGGAGAGCAGAGTACCAATCCCACCAAACATGAAGCATTCAGGGGAGCATTTCTCAGGATGCTTCTGAAGAACAGAAAAGAGAACAAGTAGATTTTATATGGAGACTTTTAGATCTTTATTTCAACCACTTCTTGTATCAAATCAACTTCAATTAATCCCTTGTTTCCTGCTAGCACTGGTGATTTACAGGAAACGCTCACAACTAAAGAGCAGCTTTGATTTTACTGAAGTACCAGTTTAAACCAAAAAAGGCAACACACAGTCAGGTATGAGAAACTGCAGTAATCCACAGGCACAAGGGAGCTGAAAGCAAGATAGATGACAATCCTAATTCAGGCATTAGGAAAACTCTCCCCAGCATTTGATCATGTGGCCTTAGTGCTCTTCTAACAACTTTCTTTTTTATAGAACTGCTATATAAATTGTATTGTCATAAATGTCCCAAATGATATATGTATAGTATATAAAATAGGCTATAAAGTGGATTTGCTGTACTACCTTACCTACCACATGTACAATGCATTTGCCCTGCACCCTGCTGTCTTGCATGGAGTCTCAGATTAAGCTGACAGTAGCAGCACTTTTCTTTGAGTTAGAAGGAAAAGTGCATTTGGACTGCCTAAAGGCTGCATTAAGCTACAGGAATGGCTCCCAAGGAGGTGCAGAAGAACCAGGTCTAACGTAAAGACCATATTTGGAGTTTAAAAAGGGGGCCTGAAAGCCAGCTATTCTCCTGCTGCTCTGAAGGGTATGCAACCCCCTAGGAAGTAAATACATAAAACATATAAACCAGAATAGTACTGACAGCTTTAAAACACTAGAAAGTAAAGCAACTGCATCTGGTGCCAGACTAGAGAAGGTATATCATGTAATTTAAAAATAGGAGTGTTTTTATGTAAGGAAAATGGCATTTACACTCCTCTTGAATAGCTTGAGTTTTTCCTTTAGGCTTCTCATCCAGCTTGCCAAGGACTTTTGACTATGTCAAAGCAGGAAAGGGGCCGAGATCTGGAGCTTATGGAGATCTCATTGTCCTGAGTGACATAATTTCTTTTCACATATTCTCACCCGGACTGGCACTGGCTTTTTACTTTCAATTTTTTAACAATGTCTCAGATATCTACTCAAAGTTGGCTTTGGATCAAGGAATGTAAATGTTTGGCCACCTTATAAAATCCATATTGCCAAAGGAAAGCACCTTACAAAGCTGCAGTTAGGGCTTATCTGGACTGAGAAAATATGCCACTCAAGCAACAAGCATAAACATGCTGTAGTGGCACAAGGCTGGCACCAGTGTTTTACCCCAGGAATTCAAAATCATGCACTGTGGATCTCCTGGGCTGGTCTCATACCAAATGAAGTGGGAAAGCTGCCACAGCCCATGCCACAGGAATGCACTTAAACAGGGGTACACTTCTCATCCAGGGCTCGCTTTTATTTTCTCTGATATCTGGATATTAATAAATTGTAACAACCATAAATGTGGACTGAGTGACAGTCATAAGTGAGCAGAAGAGCAAAATATGCATTCAAAAGTATGCAGCTAGTGCTAGACTCGTGGTGGACAAACAGCCCTGAACACTTTTTAGCAACCCAAGTAAGGCAGTAAGCAAGCTCCCCTTTTTCTCATAAATGTGGAAAGTTCAAAGCTGGCAAAACAGGAGGCTACAGATCCTGCTTTAACAATTAAGACAAATCTGCCTCTGTTTGGAGCAGCATCTTTAAAAAGCAAGTGACCTTGCAGTGAACTTTTTGTTCTATCTGCTAGTCCTCAATGACAACAAGCTCATCAAGCAGATTTTGCCAAGCCACAGTTCTCAATGTAGTGTTTTAAGTGGCCAGCCCGGGGCAGACAGCTCTGTATCCACCCATGGGCTCCTCTCCCCTTCGCAAAGGACCATGCCTGACATTTGACTACCACCAGAACAGGATTTTCAAATGAAACAGAACATTTTCAAATGGGGGGAAATACACTTTCTCCATCCAGCAACCTCTGCCACACACCCAAGATCCTCCCGTCTGCTTGCTCCCTGCTGTTCTAATCCTTTGCTTCCAGGAGAGAGAACAGAGATTTTGGCAGAGCCTTCCTGCTGGCATGAGGTTCCCAGTGTTCCCAGGCCAGGAGCGCTTGCCACAGCTCCTCAAGGGCTGCATATAGCCCTTCCTCTCATCAGGAAGGGAGGAGATGTCTCCTCCAGGGTGCTACAGAGGAGAGTCTGAGATCAGAAATCAGTGGGCCAGGCATGTTGCAACTCAGCCTGCTTCCTTTTCCATCCTGAAAACACCGGGCAACTCCCAGCAACTGCCTTGCCTAAACAGAGCCCTCTCAGAGGAAGCTCCCTGCCCTCAAGAGCTTAGCTGTGTTAAGCTGTCTGCACAGTGTCTCAGCACCTTACACCACACCTATGTCCCTCTCCCTTGCCTGCATTACTGGGGAAATGCTTTGCAGGTCCCAGACATTTCTTCTCGTCCCAGAGGAAGGATGCCTTGCTTTGCAAGCAGCCATCATCCAGCACATGCACCCCATCCAGGAACACAGCTCCCTTGCACTGATGCTGGCTACAGATTTATGCACAACACTCCTGGCAGAAGGGACCTTCTCAGGTCACAGCAACAGGACCCTCCACACACCCTGCCCAGAGTCAAAGGCATCTGGTAAGCCATCCTGAGGGGAAGGGGCAAGGGAACAAACCCTTTCCACTCCCTGCTAAATAAACATGAATTCTGCTGATACTCCAGCCTTAGGAAAACAAAGCTGTTTCCATTTAGCTCGGCTTCTGGGCTGAGGTGCAACTCCACCCGCACAATCATCCATCAGGGCTTTGCTTCTCCAGGCAGAGATTCAGGCTGAGATCAAGAAGAGGGAGGAGTTGCAGCTAGACCATGCCGGGAGGGCCCCTAACACCCCCAGGATTTTGCTCTCCAAAGCACTTGCTGTTCCAGCCAGCACAGAATGGGGGCCTCTCAGCTTCTGCAGCAGCTTACAAGTCCCCACAGGCTCCCTCAGACACCTGACTCCGAATCTCCACTGAGCCACAGACTGCTGAAGGGACTTGGGAAGTGCTACTCATTGCTTAGCCTGTATTTCCAGGGATGACAGTTTGAGCATCATCAGTTCTGGTGTCAGCAAAACAGACCCAGAGCTGCCCTTCTCCCAGCCTAGTCCTTCCCTGGGCAAGAGCTGAGCTCAAGAAAGACTCAATACATCTTCTTCAGTCCCAGGAAGAAGAGATAATGGACACCATAGAGGCAAGGCAAGGATGGAGTGGTTCTTACCCAGCACCTCTCTCAGCAGAGACACTGATGGCTACATGCAACACCACAGCAATGATGCCTGTGCTCAGCACAACATTCAAGCTGACCTTCACATCCACATCTTTCCAAGACAGCCAGCACACCCAGAAAAGGATCTGTGATAGCTACAGTGGGAATGCCCACAGGTCCATTCACAGGCCTTCTCACCTGACAGGTGAAAATACAACCAGTACAACCAGTTGCATGTGACTGGTACAGCCCTGTTGCTCAAGGAGCTGCCACTTCTCACCAAGGCTGAGGGCAGAGAACTGACAGTAACTTATCTCCTGCTGTCCCAGTTGTGCTTCCTGGGCTCTCCAGGCAGGGAAGCCACAGAAGGCTGCTTGTCCTTCCCGAGCTCTGGAGAGCCTGAAGCAGAACCAGAAGCACATATATACCAGAAGCAGAACCATGAAAACAGGCAGCTGTCTGGTCATGCTCTCGAACACTCTATGGGCTCCTACAGACTGCCAAAGATTTCCAGGCTACTCTCCGCAGTGAAGGTGCAGTCATCACAGGCAGCAAGCCCAACTAGCTGAGGATAAGGAATAATTTTAAAGTAATGCCACCACTCAGGTAAGCGGAATATTTTAGTCCAGGAAGTTCCTAACTAATTCAGCTGGCTGCTCTCTTAACTCTCACTTCAGAACACATTGAAACCAAAAGCAACCCAATCTCTTCTCAGAGACCAGGTCTCTGTGGAGGATTCATGGGGTTTTTTGCATGTTTATAGGGAATCTAATATAGTACTGTTCTAGTGCATGGCTTCAGAGCTTCTGAATGTTAGTTCTGTACAAACAAACACAAATAAAGCCAATATATATGCAAATAAACAAATGGAGAATGCAAATTCACTTATGTGAGGATTGATTTCCTGTCTTGGCACAGCAAGACAAGGTTTAGATGTCTATATGCTCCCACTCTTGTACAAGTCCTGCTTGTTAGCAATGAAAATGTACAGGGAGGTTGGGGACTGGGTGTTTGTCCTGGAACTCAGTCTTCTCACAAGCACTGACCTAGAATCACTAGTGTCCTCCATCCACTGAACCATTCAAGAGCTTCTTCTACCGCTTCTTTATTGACAAATCAGACAAGTAAGCCAGCTCCTGTGAAGTCATGGCAGACTGACGAGAAAAAGTCAGTGTCCACCAGCACAACCCACCCTCATCCTGGAGCAGACCATGGACCTGACAAGCCAAGCTGTTCCTCTCACACTTGCAGTGAACTGAACTCCTGTGAACGCGACTCCAAGTTTGCAGTGCCTAAGAACCAATCCTCATACTTGCAAACACGAGCAAGCTCTACCTAGCTCTTCCAAGACAAACTTCTTGCTTTTGCTGCTACAGCCCAACTGTTTGGAGAAAGTTTCTTGCAAAAGTACAGGAAGTACTTCAGTGGAAAGAGATGATGTTGTCACTGCAAGTTCAGACAAGTCTAAGAGTGTGGTTTCATGAGACAAATAAGCAACCTAAGAAGTGACTTCCCCACTACCAAAAGGGGAGTCTCCTCCTTTCTTCCCCTTCACTGCTAGACTTGCAGTTCTGTCCAATTCTTCTGTACAACACCATGTTATAAGTTCCGCAAACCACAGAAAAAATCCGAGTGACTGAATTGTACAGGAGAACACCCAGGGGATGAAGAGAGATATTTCAATGTAGACCAGTGCCAGGGTGCAGGCAGCCTTCCACCTGCCTGCAGAGCAGGGCTGTTAAACACTGCCTGGGCAGCACAGCACCCAGAGGCATGGTGACAACTCCCTCTTGGAGAGACACACAGCGGCCTCAGCAAATCCTTCAGGACTTCTCCAGAAGGCAGTCAGTGGTGGACATGTCCTGGTGTCCTACCTGTGGCCATTACAAAGGATGATTGTCAAATTTTCTTGCTGAAGCATGGGATAAGGTGACATCCTATGGCCTTCATGGGGAGGGAAGGAGGAACAGCACAGCATAGTCCTTAATGGAGTCCTATTTCCTTGGGATAGTGCCAGAGGATTTAAGGTACGTTGGGCAGCTGGGCATTCAGCAATCCCAGTTCAGCAATCACTAGACTCTGTGTCTGGCTGACTGGACAGGAATGCTCCGCCAGTGCCTGCACAGCCCTCTGTGTGGAGCCTGAGGTCATGTTCCTTACTGGGAAAGCCTTCAACAGGTGCTGTATCTCCAAGGACACTGCTCTCCCTCCCCTCCAGTCCCTTCACACAGAGTGGTAGCACAGAGGGGTAGGAGGAGGTCATCACTGCAGGGAAATTCGTCAGCAATGCCCAGGATTGCAGGCACATGAGAGGGTTGGATGCTCATTTGGGCAGCAAGGCTCTCTTAGAGCAGCAATGACAGGGGCTTGGCCACCTCTCCCTGCCAGCATCACCTCTGCCTTTCCTGAATTTGGTTTCTATCAGATACTCTACCATTTGGGCACCAAGATATGTCAGCTTCAGTGAACTACTTGGTGCCAGCAAAATCTCTGCCAGTCATTTGAGCCTCTCCAAAACTGCTGACTGCCAAGGGTCTAGAAATGTCTCCAGCCCATGCATTGCCTCTGCTTCAAAAGAGACAAAGGCAATAGCTACTGTAGGAGCAATGGGCACATTGGAAACAACCTGCAGGAAAACAGAAAAACAAAGGCCAAATTGCCTTCTCCTCAGGCAGCTCCAAGTGATGTTGACAGAGAGAGCCAAAAGTTCAGAGAAGTAAAGAAGAAACTGAAGTTAACTCCTGGTTAAGCACCTGTAATTTGCTGCAATGTCTTCCTGACTGTGATTGAGGGACTCCAGCTGGAAGCCATGAGCAAATTCTGTGCTTTGGTGGCTACCAACAAAACTAGTCTTTCTGGCCCAGCAACTGAGTTAACAGCTCCAAGAAACACAGGGGTCTTTAGGGGTGATGCAGTCTAACACTTTGCTCTTACAGAAAAGTGGAGATGGTCTAAAAAAAATCAAACAAATAATATGTGTGGGTTGTTGTACAGCAGCAGGCACTACTCTCAACGTTCCATCTCCACCAAGCTGCTGGCACAGTAGCAGTGCTTATTAGGGAAAGACACCTCTCCCATCTTGACTGCCTCATTCAGCAAAAACAGCTACAGCTCCAGCAGGACGTCACAAAACACAAAGTTTTTTGAAGGAGTGGTAGCTCAGGTACAGGAGCATCTCAGCATTGATCTGAGGCAGGTGCACTGAAGCGCTAAGTTCTTCTTCATCCAAAAGACCAGATGATGCCACAGTTGTCATCCTGAGCTTAACACACTCCTCAGAGTCCCTCCTGCATGGACCACTGAGCTCCAACAGCTCCACCTTTGCTTCTGTACCCAATATGCAGGCATCCACCTGGGTACCAAAATGACCCAAACCACAGCAGAATGACTCAGAAATATAAAACAAAGGGCTCGATAATTGCGAGAGTCTGCCAGGAGACATCTCTGAGTATCATTGCTTTGCTAACACCAGCACTAACAAGCACACCTCAGATGTATGTACTCTTCTTTGGGTACTACCTGGATATATTGCTCTAAACATATCCTTTTGGGAAAGAGACTTACCCACCACTTCTCTGTCCACCCTGCTGCTACCATGAAGGCTATCCACCAACAGGACAAGGGCAAAGTGATGACCTTCACAGTTCTGCTTCCTCACGGGATCATCATTAGCCCGTCCCATTCCTGGGTGTGCCAAGGGCTGGATTCAAAGTGAGTCCCTTGGAGGGACAGAAGGTCCTGGTCCCCTTATGTCAGCTACCACAGCCCATGGAGGAGTTTTTGTCAAGAGCCAAGTTGCCTGGTCTCATAAAGCAGAGACCATGGCCCAACTGATCAAGTTGCCTGAGGGGCTGGGGGAGCATCCTGCCAGGAACCAGGTTTGACTTACACAGCTGGGATGTGCCGTGGGATGGGTGCCTGAGCCCCTTGTGGGGAGGCATCCCGCCCTACTGTGCTGGTCCTCCTCCTGAGGGAGCTGGTGGGGGGCTGGAAGGCAGCAGCGGCACCAGGCGGGTGGTACTCCTGCTCTGGAACAACTTCTTCACACCGGGAGCCCTGGAAGCCTGAGCGACAGGTACAGACCTGGGGGCGGCTGCAGGAGCCCTTGTTCTGGCACGGCGGGTCGCAGACAGCTGAGGAGACACAGAAAGGCAGTTAGTGGACACAGGACTTCGGCCCCATGGTGGTGACACCCAGCTGGGGCAGCACAACTGGGACAGTCCCATCTCATCTCTGCAGGCAGTGACCTTCACAGTCTTGGTGTTACAACTGCTGTGGACCCCTAACACAAAGGTCACCTCCATTCTCCATGCAGAGCTCTTCTCCAACAATACTCATTTCAGGAAGTTCAGAAATGAGCAGCAGGGCCTGCAGAGAGCACACGGCCCCCAGCATTGCCTAGAGTGCTCTGGGGCAGGAACAGTTCCCAATTCACAAAGCAAGGGATTACATGTTACGGTTAGTCTGTTTTGGGGTCTGATTTGCACAGTGCCCCTGGCCTGTCCCCTCCAGTGCTTTCCAGCTTTCCTTCCGTAGCTGATTTTGGAGTCACTGTGCTCAAATTCCTCCACTGCTACGGGGACTTACAGTTCATTAACCTTATGCCTGAATCAACCTCTGAGCCTGTGTGTGTTCCTAATTACAGCACATCAGCTTCAGTTTGCGCCCCGGGAGGAAAGTGCTATTAATTATACACAGGACCCTAACACTTCCCAAGTCAACAGATGCCAAATTGGGTTTATAACCCAGGCAGTGGCAGCCAGGAATCCACAGATTGCTCCAGTAGGACCGGGCACATTGTTCTGAACAAGGGTAATTGAAAAGGCACTGGAAAACAGTGTTTTCCTTCAAAGAAGGAAGGTGCCAGCTGGTCGAAGGGTAATGAAACCTTGTTGGACAACACAAGCTGGACATTGACCTCCAGCCACATGGAAACCCTGTGAATGGGTTTCAACCCAGGAAGCCACTGCTTCTGCTGAAATCCCCTCTGCCAGGACTGCCTCAGGGAGGCTGCAGGGGCATCCCACCACCTTCACACACAGCTGCAGGGCTTTCATGAGCATGTCCCACCCTCTCTGGCTGTGCTCTCCACTCCTGTGAGATACAAGCATGCCTGTGAGAAACACTTCTGGAAAACAAACACACCGACAGGTCTTTCCTCGTGTGCCATCCGTACATCATCCTACTGTCATCAAGTGAGAGAAGTCCTTATGCAGGCACTTGAATTCCTTTCACAGCAGTGTGCCCCGTGCAACCCTTCCCTCATCCCAAAACTAGCCTGCCATCAGCTTTTCCTAACTAGATCAGGGATATGCTCACTGGAATGCTTCATGTGACATTTATTACCATGTTAACACTCAGGAAGAGAGGGAGATCTCAAGGAAAAGGAGACCCCAAGTCACATAGGGCTGTATAGGTTAAAGCCAGAGGTTTTGATGAAATCTCCCAGTAAAATAAATCAGCCAACACTGCACTCTCTGGAACAGGGACAAGGTCCTAGTCAGGCAGGAATTAACCGTCTCTGGGAAGTCTGGCACTCCAGAAGTTGATGTAATTTATAATACAAAACTCAGCTGTGATTTAAATAGGCTGCCAGTCCCTACTGTTATCTCCCAATAAATGCCTGTTTTAACAAAGGCCACCAGCCCAGGAAGCCTGCCATTGAAAACAACCACTTCACATGCTGAAATACTGCAGAGCAACGATGCTGGGACCTGAAACCACAGCAGTTCTCACAACCTCTCCCACCAACACAGTCACCTTTGACTGTACCCTTCAGCAGGAAAGTGGTGATAAGTGACCAGGCAGTCTAAAAAGCCCCTAAGGCAGTTTACAAAGAGAAGAGGAAGAAAGGAATGGGATTAGTCTTCTGGTCTCTTCAAGCAGGATGGATGGGGAGCTGCCCTAGCTGAAATATTTCAGCTCTAGGATTAATCCCCTTCCTAGTTCCCTTTACAGACTCAGGAAGAACTTGAAAGAGCTTTAAAATTTGCGGTTTTCACTTAGTTCAGCTATGCAATATAAGGAGAGCAAATAGGTCAGTGGGAGCACTACCAGTGACAAGTGTGTGAAATCACTATTCAGGCCCTCCAAACCATAACATTGGCTGAAGAAACAAAGTGGTATAAAATATATATATATTTGAAATCTTTCCTTTTGCTTTCTGTTTTCTGACCTCAGGGGTTACTTTGAGGTGCTGCTCCCCAGCTCAGGGTACTATAAACAGTTTCTGTTAAGATGACAGGCACTCGTTTCTTCTCACTGGAATCTCATGTAATCACCTGTTCCAGGAGCTGGGGACTAGGGAAAACAAAGAGTCATCTCAAAACTCTTAACAGAAGAACAAGACTTGGAGCACTGCTGAAGTATCACTAATAGAAAACCTAGTTTGTTCCAGAACATCTTGCAGTGCCCTCACAGATGAAGTCTGGTGCCCCCACAGACCAAGTCGAGGTTTCAGTGCATGAGGTAAGTCCTCCCAGCAAGGTCACACAGCAGGGATGTGCAATTCCACTTAAAATGCAGGGGAACCTGTCCATCAGCTAGGGCCTCCAGAGGAAAACTGAGAAGGTGCTGAAGGACTTGTACCATTGGGGTTATTCAGTCCACTTTCTCATGGAAAAGTTATGTATGTAAATTCAGTTCTAACTTACAGCTCTGACTGTGTGAGCACACCCAGAAGGGATGGACAATTTAACACAAGTGAGATCTGTGCAGAGTGACAGGGAGGTGATCAACAGCAATGCAGGAATAACAGAGAGAAAACAGAACTTTGGTGAAGAACAGCCAGGGTTCAAAAAACCCTACAGCCACCCTTCAGAAGAAAGACAAAAGAAGAGGCATGTGAATGTTATTTTGCAGATGTGGAAAAGCCCTAGGGATGCTAATGGGACTGTCTGAAGTCACGCTGCGAGGCCACAGCAGAGCCAGAGACTCAGCCTGGAATCCCTGCACCTTTATTCACCATCTTAACTACAAGACCATCTGTATAAGATTGGAAAGTGCATTAGTTTATTTAATCCTTCCTGACACACTGATTAAAAATGTTTCTTTTAAACTTTAAAATATTCATAACAGAAAAAAAGTTCACGTTGCATTCTCAGTCCAGCCCAGGGTGCTATCTCTGGAAGCAGCAAAGAACCGTCATGAATAATCCTGATGAAAGCGGAGGCTGATAAATTAACATGGGGAGGCTGAGCATGATAAGCAAATAGGCAGCAGCTAAATTAGTGACAAGCGTTCACTGCAGCCACTGTAGCCCCTAAAATGTGGGCAGTGCAAGGGGGCTTCTTGTGTATACAGGGAGCCAGCTTGTGTATACAGGTTTCTTTTGCACCAAACTAAGGATATAATGGCCAGAGTCTCACTCCAGAACAAAATTAAACAGGCAGGAGGTTGAACCCTTCATTCAGATGCAGCTCACTATCCCTAATGGCCCCTTCTGCGAGAAGACCTCTGGAGCCTCACAGCGCAGAGCCCCTGTGTGCAGCTCAGTGTGGTGACCTGGCAGTGTGTGGGTAGAAATCAAGCCCACTGCATATAGGCAACATCTTCCTCCTAAACTCCCTTAGCTCATTTCCGCTTTCCCAGGAGATATTGTTGCCCCAGGGAAAGGTATTTCTCTTTTCATCTTCCAAAAGTCCTCACTGCAACTTTGGTCCTCAAATCTGGAACACATGGAGAGACACCTCCCTAAGGCTGGAGTTCAGTCATAAGCAGGGATGCTGAAAGAATAAAGTGCCTAGAAAAGCATGGGTGAAGGAAGAAACCACCACCCTTGGTAGGTGAGAGGAAGTAGATTATGGCAACAATTTGACCTATCCTCTCTCCTGTACCCAGGCTCAAATCCTTGAAAACCAAGGATCTGTCCAACACCTGAATGCCAATTCTTCCATGTTTCATCACTCTTCAAGAGGTTCCCTCTGGCTGCATTCTGCCCCACTAACTTCCTTGCTATGCCACATATCAAAGACCATGGGAACAGACATTAAACAGCATTACAGTGCAGAAAGTGAACTGGGATGGGCTGTCCAGCTTGCCTTGGCAGCTTTAAAAACAGCTGAATGTCTCCAGCAGCTTGAACTCCAGCAGAAAAGCCCAGGGAGGGAGGTAGCTGGGAATGAAATTATGTTTACACATCACCAGTCTCCACCGAAGTCCTGCCTGAACTTTACCATCCCTGGTCAGGGGGACACTGTCAGGCCCGATCATGTTGACACTGTCCTTTTAATGAATCCTTGGGAACGAGGGCTCAGCACCTGAGCAATCACTAGGCAGCCTGCGTGGCTGCAAGCCCAGATCTACTGCTCCTACCAAAATCCCTAATGAGAGAAAGATGCTGCCATGGCTGGCCCCGCGCTGTGTTTACAGACACTGTCTGGCAGCACAGCACGCTCTCTACCGTTTGGCTTCTGTCGGCGTGGGGGAGAGGGAGCAGGGAGGTGAGTCAGCCCTTGGCCCCCTGCTCCCAAGCAGCGATTGCTAATGCAATTACCCAGCACGGCCAAAGCGCCGTGAGATCCCGCGGCAAACAAAGCTGAGCCTCCTTCCCTGCTTAACATCTGGGCAGCTGCTGCCACTCAAGCAAAGGCAGATGCTCTCGCCTGTTCTGGGCTGGGCGTTCCCAGCCAGCCTGGGCTCCCTGCCCTCCCAGCTGGCTGAGCACCGCAGGCAGCCCGGCACCTCCCTGGCACCAGGCAGGTGCAGGGGGCCAGCAGCCCCTGGGGAAGGCCCACAGATGAGCTGTGTGGTGCAAACCTGTTGTTCAAGGACAGGGATCACAGCAGGGCTCAGTCTGTGGCTGCAGAGCTGTTGTGGATGAAGATGACAGTTCACTTGTTTCTGGTGCATTGCACTGGTGCCTACCCAAACATCTTCCCTCGCAGTGCTGTGCCAGGGAGCCCACAATGATCGCTGCCCACAGGGCTGTGCCAGGGCTGCCTGGATGAGCGGAACACTTAACACTTCCTCTGTGGAGAGGCAGGAGGGTCCTGGCCAGGCAGTTTTGCACTGCAGGAGTGCCCTGCACCTCACTGCCATTTTAGCCCCCACCCATCCCAGCACTTGTGCCAAATCCATTAATTGCTTTCTTTAATAGCACTCAGATAATTTGCAGCTCTGAGTCCCTGCTCAGCATCAACAATACTCACCCACATGAGCACAGCCTCAGACTGGCGGTTCCCAACTTCTGGGACTTTCACAGACCCATCTTTGCACCCAAGCAGAACAAGTGAGTGCCCAAGGCTCAAAACTCACACATAAATGTGCCATTGCAGTGCCCTGCCCCAACAAGATCCTGCCATAGACGGACACTAATAACAATAACAAAGTAAAACTACAATTATTCTGCATACTCAGACTTTGGCAGCACACAGGAAGAGCTGACCTATAGCCTAGCAGTCCCACAGCAAGGTATGGCACTGCCTCCACAGAGCCCATGATTTATCTCCTACCCTGGCACAGTGCATGAGAAGTGTGCGGGGTCACAGCAGTATTCAAGCACATTTTAGGGGTGCATCCTGACACTTGCACTGGCTGAGACTGTCATACTCACGTTTGATGCAGCGGTTTGTGCCTGGAGCTGTGGTCCATCCTGGGCAACACTGTCTGCCACAGACATTTGGCCTAAGCAGAGAGACAAAGCAGCGTGGTTAGGAGAGGGGGAAGCTGAGGTCTTGCTGCAGCCATCACCTCTGAGTCACCCATAAAATTATTTCCTGCAGCATCTGATATTTCCTTCCAGATGGACCAGCAGCTGAGATCAAAACCAATGGGACAAGGGCTGAGTTGTTTAAGTGCTTGGAAAAGAAACCCCCAAGGACTGTGAATTCTACAGTGTGAGCGATCCCTGAGAGACCAGCTCCCTTTTGAACTGGCATTATGCTGGATTCCTGGCACCGTGCTCAGAGGAACCATTTTCCTCCTGAGAGCAATTGGAGGCCAGCAGCCTAAGATCATTAAAAATCTCATGGTTCTTCATGGCATTGGGGTGTAAATTGGGCCCGATTTCAACTCTGGTCATAGTATCTTGCCTCTGCAAACGTCCTGAGCTGCTTCAGCCAAAGGCAACACTTCATTCTCCACCTCACTGCTGCTGCCTGTTGCTGTTCATTGCTCAGCCCTGCCCTGGGAGGGATGGCACACCCTGGGAGGGATGACACTCCCCAGCTTGCTCTCCCTTTGCAAGCACCCCAGTCCTGCATTTGTTATGTCTCCAGTGTAGTGACCCAGGGGGCTGAGGACTCTGTGGTGCCATGAAATTTGTGTCTACCTGGTGGGCACAGAGCTACACTAATTCCAAGATGCTCAAATAATTTCCATGAGTGCTGAATACAGGATTTTGCGGCAGTTACTTTTTGACTGCCCCTACACAAATGACATCCTCCCCACCTCTCCCTTCTTATGTGATTCAGGTAGGGATGACTGTCAACATACAGCTATCGTAGACAGTGCTGGGCCTCTAAGAGGTGCTCTGCAAGGCCCAAGCACGCAGCTCATGCTGCTTCCTCTGGTCACGTCATATTTAAGTTTCTATAATGAGAAGGAATAACAAGTTCCAGGGTGCTCTTTGAGCGTATTACTCATCATGGAGGGAAGATTTTAGGAAGAGGTAACTTTTGCACGTCCAGGTAGGTGAGAAAGAACAGTCGTCAAAAGATAGAAAGTTAGAAATAGACAGCCTGAAAGCTCTGGAAATCCTCTGGAAATGAAGTGGGGAGTATGGTTTATTTCTAATGCTGGACAAGGCAGGCAGAGCTGCTGACAGAATTTACAGGAACCACAGAAACATGCACATTTGTCTTCTGGGTTGACTTTAACATGAACATAGCAGGGTCAGAGGAAGATCCTGCTCTGAACTGGCATCTTCCAGACTCCTGCATCCACGTGCCATGAGATGAGACTCCAGAAGCGCCAGGGCTCAAGCTGTGGGGCTCACGTTTTAGGAGAGCCAAGGACAGTGGGTGGCAGGAATGCCAAGGATTGTTCTGGTGTTCACAAATGAAGCTGCCTGTAGAGCAGGCAATTGCTCCGTGTGGGAAAGGGAAGCGGTCTGAGAAGCCGCATCATTTAGAAGTGTTACCTAGTCCTTCAGGGTCAATGTTTTATTAATCTGGGCAGATTTTTAAAGGGAGAAAGCACTTAAATTCCCTTGATGCAACTTCCTGCAAGCAGAACAAACCAATGAAATTCTAGCACCCACTCATATCTGCTCTGGCTGGATAAGAGCACCAATTTCCAGCATTTTGTCTGTCAACCCAAAGAGATGTATGAGTCTCTTCTTTAAGACATCCCCAGAAAGCATCCTATGAAAAAAAAGCCCCTTCCTTTATTTACTGCATAAAAGCACACAAGGTCTTAAAGATTTTTAAAGTGTCCTGATCAGTAAAAAGAGAAAACCATTGAGCTGGAGCAGGTTTTTGGGTAATTAAGGTCCATCAGGCAGAGGGGTCAGCAGCTCTCCCAGCTGGAAAGAAACTCAACATAGTCCCAGAGCAAAGCAGAAGGGAAGACATGTCCTCACATGCGTCTTGCAAGCTGAAGTTCCACTGAACCTCATCCTAGGTCACACTCCATGGGACGCCCTAATCCCAGCCCTAACACAGATGACAAAACAAGCCTTCAGCAAAGGATCAGTCTTTCCTATCTCTGTCTCCTTACCAGTGGAATAGGTTAATTAATGTATTTCCCTGCCAGGTCACCCAGCACATATCCTGGGAAATGAAACATTGCTGAGAACATTCAAAGGCATTGAGACTTGATGGCTTGTAGCACTGTGCTGCTACAGGGCTCATGGGCCACTTAGCACCTTCCAAAATAGCCCCCAGACCAGCTCAAGACAGAGCAGACAGAGGCTATTTCCAGTAGCCAGTTCCCCCTTTTTGGAGAGAAGGGGCACTGAATAGCTCAGACAGCTAAATAGCCACAGTGCCAGAGGAAACCCTAAGGCACAGTACAGTGCATTTCTGGGAAAATGTGGAGTGGGGCACTGGATCCAGATCTCAGCCTCTGCCTCAAGTGCCAGGTACACCCTGAGGTCTCCGAAGAGCACAGGCAGCAGTAAGCAACTGCAAACCAAGCTTGCTCTTCATTCTGTGGCAAGCATGCACCATCTGTGGCCAGGTACAATCCCGGGCATGTTGAGCATGGTGTACAGGAGCTCTCAGGCGCTATTCACCGACCTGCTCCTTTTCTGGGATAGACAGCTCCTTGACACTCCCCACAGAGCTGAAGCCAGTGCCATGAAGCCTCCCTGCATCCAGAAGTACCATTCATAGCCCTGATTGGATGCACTGGCACAACCTTTGACTTGAGCAAAGGCGCTGCCAGAAGCTGCTCCTTCATCCCCTCCTTTTGTGCTGCAGCCAGAGGCCACCATCAGGATCGGACTGGGGTTGTGCAGAGGTACCCAGGATGAGAATAGCCTGCAAGATCTGGCAGTGCTATCTTAAACAAGAACCAAACAACCATAACAGGCACCAGGGGGAAGGAAAACAAGAAAACAGTAGTAAGATCATGGCTTTTACAGCGATGATCACATCCTGTTTCTGAAGCATTCAGTAGAATCCTTTTTTTCACCACTTATTTTAATAGCAATCTATGCATCATCTTTCAGCTTCACACAGAACTCTGTGCTGCCAGATATGCTGACTCCATCCAGGCCATTTACAGCATCCTCACAGGAGGCCAGAGGGACCATTAGATCATCAGGTCTGCCTTTCTACTGCAGGAGAGTGAACTTCATCCAAATGCATATGAAATATTTGCAGTCAGACCCAGTGAAGAACATTAGCAGAAGACTGTTGGCATCGATGAGTCACTGAAAATCCTCTGCCAATTCCACATCAGTATTAACTGCCTCTGCTCCTGAGCAATCCTGTAAACACATTGCAGCAAGAACCTATATGGCACAAAGCCTGGGTAAAGCAGGATTATACAGCCACAGATGGTGTCTACAACAGCAATTAAACGTGAACTGGGGTGTAGAATGCCCAAAAAGAAAATGGGAGGGAGAAGAATGAGTCTGGGACTCTCTGCCTGTTACCTGGGAAGCCTCACATGCCCCTTGAAACTGTCCAGGCAGGTACCAGAAGTAGAGGCTTCCCCAGTTTACTCTCTCATTACCAACCTTCCACATCACTATGACCCTCCCCCCCAGCCACAGGGCAGAGGAACAAGGGGGAACACATCCCACGGGACACAGACATAGAGGGAGATGCTCACAGTGTCCTCTCAGCAGGACTGGCCAGCACACAAGTAGAGTCATAGTTGGCATGTGTCAGGGTTATCCTACCCCACAGCACTTAAGAGGAAAATGCTTCTAGTCAGGAGAGTTGGAGAAACAGGAATGTTAAGCTGAGCACAGCAAAGCAGTGATGTTTTCAAGGCTGGGTTGTTTTCCTCACTCAGTGTCAGAAATCAGTAATTTTCTGTGATGTTTGATGGGATATCAAAAGTCACCTCACAGTGAGTCTTCTGGAGAAAATACTTATACCCAGCTCTTACAAGTATTGAAGCTGGATGCATTCATGAAGTTGTTTGTACAAGTCGCACTTGCAAAAAGGTCAGACATGAGCAGGATGGCAGACACATCCAAAGAGTCCCCAGGAAAGAAACCCAATCTTGGGTATGCAGCTATCAGACAAGGTGAGAAAATAATTATCTAGAAAAACATAAAGGTGCTTTAAATGCCAATAAATGTTTTTTTTCAACCACAGAACTCAGCAGGGCCTCTGGAGGTACCAGCAGAGAGCTCTGACTGGGGAATCTAGAAAGGCAACACATGCAGAAGTTGAGATTTTTAGCCAAAATAATTGCATAAAAAAATAGTACTGGGGTTTAGTGTGCCTGCAAAGTTACCTGAGTAAGGGAAAAGGAAGGTTGTCATACCAGAGACTAGCAGGAGTTCAGTGTAAATAGCAGAACAGAAAATATCCCACCTGGCAAAAAAAAGAAACATCACAAACTGAAGTTTTTTAGAGGCCCTGATTTTCCAGGATGAAAATGTGTCTGGTGCAGGAAGGGGCATAAGAAGATGGATGAGGTGGAAGGACAGAGTCTCACAGAATGGCTGGAGGCAGCAGCAGCAAGCTTTCCACAAGGAGCAATGCCATGTGGTTATGCATGGACAATTATTTCAGCTGGGCTTTCTCTTCAGCTCCAAAGAAATTATAGTAGGTTATAGAGGAGCTTCAAAGGTGCTGCTTTAGACTCCAGAACAGACAGAAAGCCATCAGAGGCACTTTCCAGAACTGAAGTTCTTGGGGATTGGAGAAAACTCTGTATCCCCAGCCTTGATCCTCCAATGCAGAGCAGAGGCAGAAAGCGCAGCAGAGCCTGCACGAGAAACACAGCACTAGGACACAGTTCTTCCTTCCTCTAAGCTTGGAGGCAATGGTACTCTCAGATACCATTGATATAACAGGTAAACTGTGTGTAAGTGCTGGACCAACCATCCCTGTTTACACCTTGGATTAAGGGATGAAAGCTACTTGCAGAAAGGTTCAGCACTCTTCTGAACACAGTGTGAACCTCGGGGCTGCCCACATGCTCCTGACAGCAGCGCAAGCCAGCTGTTGTCACCAGAGGCAGCTGCAGTCTGAAAACAAACATGCTATGTATCAGATGACTCAAATTCAACCAAACTGCCACATGATCCCAAGGCAACAGTGACAGCATTCCAACTGCAGAAAGAGTAAAATATTTCTGGTCCCAAAAACGTCCAAATCTGACCAAGCAGGACTGGATCTTCCCAAGCCTCCCTCTCTAGGTGGCTCACAAAGCCAAGACAATGAGCTGGGTAAGCTCAGAATCCATATGCCTAGCTCTTAGTGATACTTTATGTATCAAACATAATGGAAGTAGAGCAAACTTGGTGCTTCTGTGGATCTGTTGAAGAAAGTACACAGAGTGGCACAGAAAACACTTCTGTCTCAAAACTTTGCAAGAACATGAGTATAGGAGAGAGAAAACTCAGAGACAGACCTTCTGTGTTCTAGTGAAGCTCCCCACCAGACATTTCTGCCCATGTTAGAGGGCTGTAAACCCAGAGCCTGCCCCCATAATCCCCGTAGCAAGGCTCACGTGGGAGCAGAAACATACAATGTCACATGGGTTGGTCAAACTCCTGCACAATGGTTTTGGTAGCCCTGCCCAGGTGGCAAAGGAGCTAATCTCGGAGGGCATCAGCCGCGGGGGAGCAGCGAGGGACCTGCAGAGGAAGGGGCCCTGTGCTGAAGAGTACATCAGCCCTGTGCCAAACGTCCCGCTCGCAGGCTCCCCTCACAAGCGAGCAGCTGGCTTCGCCATATGATATCCCCTCCACCTCCACAGGGCTGTAGCCAGAGACTGGAGCTGGAAGCAGCCCTGCCAGGCAAGTCATAGGAAGCCTCCTTCGGCTGAGCCAACTCAAGCCATGGGAAGCTGCAGCGTGGAGTGCTTACAAGGGGCCCATTATGGGAGGAAGGAGCCAAGAGGCCAGGTACCTGCAGAAAGAGCGGCAGCACACAGACTCCGTTCCGCAGAGCCAAGCAAGCTCCTCCAGCCTCTCCACCACCTAAATCATACTACATCCCCCTCGGGAGTCCCCCACCCTGCATGCCTCCCAGGACGGCCACGGGCAGCTCCAGAGGGCAGCTGGGACCCCCTGCCCGCTGCCGCAGCTGTCCGCCAGCCGAGGTCTGATCTGCCAGCAGGGCACTACATCCGAACGCTCCCGCAGCGCACAGCCCCGTGACGGGCCAGCCGGCGGCCCGGGCCCACGCACACGCGGGTTACACGGTGTGCCTGCGTGCGCTCCGACACACGCGCACCCACGAGTGGCCGGCAGCGACGCGGCCGCAAGTGCGGGACAGACGCGGCGCACGACAGCGAGCACCGCGGGGCTTCCCACGCCGCTCCGGACCCGGTCGCGGGGAGCACTGCCCCGGCATCCCGCGGGGGACGTGGCAGCGCCGGGAGCGCCCGTGGCATGGAAAGGGGGATGCAGCACGGGGCTCGGGATGGGACCTGACCCCTCCGTCCGGGGCTCCCCAGCGCCGGGACCACCGGGCCTCACGCTACGCACCCCCGGCAGGATCCCCCCCCGACCGCAGCACTTACCCCGCCATCCTCCCTCTGCCGCTTGGCTCCTTCGCCCGGGGCACGACTCGCGCTTTCATCCCGCTGCCCTGCCGCTGACGGGACGAGTCCTGCCTGTTCCTCTGTCCCGCGCCGGGACCGAGCCCGGCGTCGCCCGCTTGGCCCCGGGGCGTGGGCTGCCCGCGGTCGGGACGCTGCCTCCGGCCGTCGGCACCGCTCGGGCTCCCCGCGGCGGCCGCGGAGCCGCGATCCACGTGGAGGGCGGCGGGGAGGGGCCGTGACGGCGGAGGGGACCGGGACGCTGGGGACAGACCGTGCGCCGTGCCCACCGCCCCCAGGGCAGCCCCCCGGCTCCGCAGCCGCGCCGCCCCTCCGGCCCCCGGCTCTAGCCTGGCCGCCGAGTCCGGCCGACAGCGGGCGAAGCCCAGGAGGACGGCGAAGGTGAGCGGGAGGAGGCTGGCGGCAGCGCCCCGCATGGTGTCAGGCGGTGGCGAGGGGAGACGGGTGGTGCGGAGCGCTCAGCGCCCGGCTGGCATCCCCCGGCGGGCGCGGGGCAGCGGGGACCGCCGGCTCTCCGCCCCCCGCTCACCGCCCCATCCCGTTCCGGGACTCCGACGGGACCTGCCGCCCACCGGAGCAGGGGGCGCAGAGAGCAGTGCTGAGGCAGGGGAGAGGGCTGCCGGGCGGCCCCCGCAGGAGGAAGAAGAGGAGAAGGGCGGCCGGCCCCGCTCTCCGGGCTGCCAGCGAGATCCCGCGCTCCGCAGGCAGCTCCAAGCACCTTCGCGCCTGCCTCTGGCACTGGCAGCGCCTGGAGGGGATGGAGGGTTTTATTTTTGGAAACCTCCCCCTTTGTGTCTTTTTGATGCTGACATCCCCCCTCTCCAGAGGACACGGCTCGGCCCCCCTTCTTAGGAGAGGAGACATTCCAGCAACACCCACTTTGGCAAAGGGAAACAAACTACAACAGAGAAGCCTTAACCCCTGCCTGGCCGGGAAGACCCGGCCGCCGCCGGCCCGGCAGCCGGCGTGCAGCCCCCGCAGCCCGCCCCGACGCCCGGCCCGCAGCGACCCGCCGGGCTCCGCCGCAGCTGGGAACGCTCAGGAAAGGTGGAGCGGCCCCGGCTTTGGGGGCACGGAGCGGAATACACGGGTGCCAGAAGAATACACCGCTGCACTTCAGCATCTGAGGACTTCTGCAGCTGCACCAGCACCGCTAGCCCTCTCGCTGCTCTGGATCGCATCTATCAGGAGAAAGGCACGGCAACGGGAAGAACCTTGTTGGCTATCCCACGATGGCTCCAGAGCTCTTAGATCCTCTCAACCTCACTCAGGGCTTTATAATCTTCCTTGTGTAAATTCAGGCTAGAAAAGAACCCACCTATAAGCTCCAGGTCCTTCAGCCTGAGAGATCTTTCAGAAGACATATTCCAGGAACTTAGAGTAGATGTCCATCCTTCCCCCCATCTGCCTCTACCTGAGTACCAAGAGGTCGAGAGAGGACTTAAAATGACTGCTTTGTTTTATATGTACTGAAGAAGACTGAGAGAAGAGTAGGAGGGACAACAGGGGCACAATCCCCTTTCAGCCACATACATCAGCTTGACCTTGTGCTCTGCCACATCTCTACAGATCTCTGCTGCTCTTGGCTATCTTGGGCAAGGAGCAAATCCTCCCACTGGAGTGCAGACACTGTCCTTTATTTATTTGGGGTGGGCTCATTCCAACCCACAGAAGCATTGGTTACCTTAGTGGGTGGCTAAAGGCCTCTTGCTGCATCTCTACATGCAAAGAGGCAGAGGAGGGCATTGCAGATGCTCATAGGAAGGAGATATTCACTGGATTCTGTCTCTGCAGTGGTGTCCCTGAGTGCAGCAGCTGGATGTCTGCAGGAGAACACAAGGAACTCTGCATGTGCACAGTGATCCTTTAGGTGCAGCTTTACGTCTTCCAGCAAGTCCGCAGGGTAGGGGCTCCTTCAGCCAGCTGCTGCAGCTCAGCCATTGGCTTTAAAAGGCAAATTGTCATATCAGTCCATGATTTTATCTGATTTCTTTTGTTCCTTTTGATGTGTGGGGTGACTGCGACATAGGACTACTGGCTCCCCTTCTGTGCCCACTGCTCCCCAGCCTGTTACAGCCCCATCCCACTGATGCTCCTCTCCCTTCAGGCTCTCCTACTACAGGTACTGCCTTCTCTGGTCCTCACCAAGCTGTCTGCTTTCCAACAGCTTTGTGGCATAGGGCTCTGTCCAGTTCCCCTGGTTCTATCTCTCCAGCCTCCAAAAGCTGTGCTCCTGTAGCCTCTCCTGTTTGAAACCAGTGGCTCCATCTCCCTGCTTCTCACTGCCCCTCGAGTTTTAGGCTCTCTCAGACCACAACCACCCACTTCTTGGGATGGGAGCACTGCTGCCTGCCCTCCAGCATGCAGAGGAGCTGGGAAAGGAGCAGAAGCACAGGGAATGAATCCCCCTGAAAGCATGCTGAATCTGGAGTGGAGCAGGACCTCAGCACATCCCTTCTGGCTGGGGATGGCAAGTGAGGGAGATGGGAGGTAACTTTGCAGGTAAGCAAGTGTTACCAGAATAATGGGCAGAGTGGGTTCAGGCTTTACCTTGGCTTACAGAGCAGCAGAAATACCAGAGGGTGCTTTGGCACCTCCTGGGATGCAAGCAGCTTGCCTCCCTGTCCTGTCAGGGCAGAGACAGTCACTTGGGCAGGAGTTTGCGTGGCTGTGGATGTCATAAGCAATGCCCAGTAACAGCCGTGGCTTGTTTCTTTGTTCTGAGGAAGAAGAATGTCCTTTTCATCCTCACCTAATTACTTTCTTATGCAGCAGTGGAAAGAATGCTTGTGCCTAAACCTGACACGAGAAAATTATCAATGCCATAAACAAAGCCATAAACAAAGCAGCCAAGAGCCAGGGTAGTGCTCAAAGCCAGATCAGGAGACCCCAGAAAAGGGGGCACAAGTGAATTCCTCCTTCCTGGAGGTGCTGGATCACCCCAGAGAAGAAGATGACTTGCAGCATCCCCAGGGGACAACACGTGCACAGGAGCCTGCACTTGGGACACCAACCACAGTGGGGCTGCAGGAGCTTGTGCCTCCCTAATGGGGCTGAGCAATGAGATGTGCAAACCCAACACGGCCATCAATGGCCCCCTGGCACCTCTTGCAGCCACCCCTGGCTGAGGTGGAGCCTGGCCTAGGGAGTTGGCATCCCTTCTCAAATCAGCTTAGCTCCATGTTTACAGTAACCCCCTGGAGCTGGACACTGAGCTCCTTGCAGCCTCACACATGCAAACACTCCTTAGCTTTTCTGGGATGTGCTGATGCCGTTTGATCCCACAGAAATGCTGCAGCACAACAGGGGCCAGCTGAGGGCAGTGGTCCCCAAGCCCCTCACCTGAGGGGTGTCTGGCACAAAGAGCTGCAGGCACAGGGGTTGTGTGCAGGTGCTCCATGGCTCTTATTTGGCCATTCCTAAAAACAAACCCATTGGAAAAGGGGAAGGACAGGGTGTGTGGGGAGTCCTAGCGCAGGTTGGGCTTCAGCATGTGGCTCAGTGGGTGCTCAGCAGGCAAACATGAAATACCTCATTGCTCAGGAACTCACACAGGCAGAGTGTGCATGGCTGGGCTGCTTGCTTCTGAGGTCAAGCCCGCACTTGGGAAGAGAGATCAGCAGCGGCAGAGTGAGGATGGGGCAATAAGCCAGCAAGCAGGGTTTGACAGCCCAGCCTCCACCAGCAGGGAGCACAGGGCTCCTCTGGGGACATGACCTTCAGGCAGGCAGTTCAAAGTGCTTTTTGCTGCCTTCACTTCCCTTAATTCACTATGTGACCTTCTAGGCAGCAGAAATGGCACCAGAGGAGAGTCCAGGGGCAGACACAGTTGCAGCACCTCTACAAGTCCATGTTTCCTAGGGCCAGGGCACTGACCTGAATGAGGCAGACCTGGCAGCCAGTTCAGAAAGCAAGGGGTTCATCAGACCCTGCAGAGAAGCGGAGCAAGTGTGGCCTGCATTGATGACACTTCTCACCTGCCCTGTCTATGGCAGAGATGGTGGGGTGCTTGAGCAGCTGAGGATCAAAGCCACAGTGCCAGAGGCAGAGGGGTCTAAGCAGGCTGTGACCTGGAGAGATGAGCATGAGTCACATCATCTTGAGCCCTTTCAAAGGACAGGGAGAAGGGACTCTTCAAGACTACACTGATGGGGCCCCCTCTGTGCTAGGCCCCCTCACACATTCATCACCCCAGCCATTGGGTCCACACCAGCTCTGCACAATTCCCTTGGGGAGGTAACACCTGGGAGCCATGCTTCCAGGGCCAGTTGGCCCCCAGATGCGGCTCCTGGCACTGTATCCCTTCGATTAATTAGCCCCTTTTCTTCCTCTTCAGAAGGGTTCACAACCCACATGTGCTTCTTCCTCTGCTGAGAGCATACCCCTAACACACTGCAGATGGGACACATTCCATGGATTCAGAGGCTGCCTGCAGCTCCCGCAGAGGAAGGAGGAGTGCTCCCCTTGCTCAGGGCTCAAGGGCAGGGGAAGGTTGGCCAGCATCACTGACTTAAAAATTGGAGTGTAGAGCCACCCTTGTAGAGGTACAACTCACAGCTTCTCTGAAAAGAGCCATCTCACACCAGGAGGGAGAACATGGCAGCTGTGGAGAGCTGGATAGAAAAACAATTTCGACACAGCAGTACAGAGAGGTCTCTGGAGAGGATCTCTGTTACCACGGGCATCAGAGAGGCAGGGGAAGCAGCCTCTGAATTTGCAAACACAGCCAGCAAATCCTCCATGGACAACATTCCCACCCATTGCCTTTGCCATGAGATACACACAGCTCAGCACATTCATATTTATGGCACCCAGGGAAGCAGACATTTCCAGCCAACAGACAAGCCACTACAGCCAGACACACAGCCTGGCCTTTCAGCCACCTCCACACCTCTTGGTGCATCCCTCAGAGCCTTGGGGTACATCTTGGCTTCTCCCTGGGAGGAGGCTGCCAGCAGGCAGCTAAGAGCTGTGTAAGCAGTGGTTTGTTGTCAGAAAATAGAAGAGAAATTGTCCAGGTCCTAGTGTAAAGCCAAGGTTTGCTGGTTTTATCATTCCTTCTGCCTTCATTTAACCAGGGCAATCTCTGAGATGGAAGCACAGACCAGGCAACTGAGTGTCCTACAGCTGGATTTCTTGGTCCTGCTGTTGTCTAAGCCTGTGTTCATGCATCACCAAGTGCTGAGACCACATGCTGAGGAACAGCTTACAAGACAAAAACATGCTGCTAGGAAAAAGAAACCTGGAGAGCAGGACCAGATGGCAGAACCCAAGGGATGGGAGTGCAGAGTGAGGCAGAGAGGAGATGGCTGTGGGCTACTGCTCTAGAAAGGCCCTGGTTGGGCTGGCTGCACAGCACAGCTGGTTCCTTATTTATCCATCACACTATTTAGAGCCCATTTGGCAACTCCGCAGGAGACAAAAAAGAGTGCTCGGTTAGAACGTGACTCATGCAGAGCTACAGCAGCTCAAGGGAATCTGTCCATTTATAATTAATGAAGTCCTGTTTGAAATGATCAAACTGCAATCTTCCCTCTTCCCAAGAAGCTGGCCTGGCCTCCCTCCTTCTTCAATACCTGTGACTGGAACTGCACATGGGGGCGAATGGGGCCTGAAAATCAGGAAAGCCTGATCATGTCCAAGGAGCACAGAGGCTGCCCTGACCAGGAAATCCATTCCATCACATGTTCCCTGCAGAAAAAGCTTGCCCAGGACATCAGCCAGGTGGGGGACTTCAGCTTCTCCACTCATTTGTCAGCTGTCCTCACTAAGGAAGGAACGGGAAAGGGAAAGGGAGGAAGGAAGCAGAACATCTTGCCATTTTTATGGGTTGTGACCCAGGAACAAGGAGGTCAGAGCACTGCTGAAAACAGTGTGAAAAGGGCTCTGATAGTGTGAATTTCCATAACCTTCTCTTCCCCTTTTCACTGGGGTCTCAATGCCAGAAGGCTATTCCTGTGGTGACATGTCACAGACTGGAAGGGAACAGGGAAGCAGGAGCAGCAGCTTGAGGGTATGCAGGGACCCTGAGGTGCTCTGTTAAGTGAAAAATGTCCCTTCCTGGTGCCTGGTACATCTTCACAAGCAGCACTTCTGAAGGAAACCACAATCTGCAGAAAATATAAGAGATACAAACCAGTTGATCCAGCAGTGAGGACAGAAGAAACCAGGCAATGCCCAGACCATGATGAAGAAGCTCTTCCTGAGAAATTCCTCCCATGCTGAACTTCGTAACAACAAAGAGATGAGAAAAAAACAAACCTGAATCAAACTTCTAATTCTACAGCATGTTTGTGATTAAAGTAGTTTCATTCCTACTTTTGATTCCAAAGCAATCTTCCTAAAAATCAGTGATTCATTTCCTTCAGGTCGCTGTTCCTTCCTTAAGACCCTCATCGTGGCTGCCCAGAGCATGGGGAACTTGGACTTTAAGTTCTTCAGCCCATCAGAATGTTATGTTTGCATAACAGAGTAAAACTGATGATGGTAGATCGTGCAATAAGAATGATTGGTGGAGCTGATGTTATATCTGCATATTAGTTTGATTACTCTGCCATCCTGAGATTGCAGGCTTGCATCCATCACAGGATTTTAGGTGCTTTCCTACCAGTTTGGGCACTGCAATCACTGTGTGAGCTGTGATTTCAGCTCATTACAATGCAGTGATTTCAAGGGGATGTTTAATAGCTTATTAATAAGTGAATCTTAGGGAACTGAAAAAGTGGCAATTATTAGGTGGCATGTGTTAGAGCTTAAATAGTTAGCCATCACTCAACAGCCTAGTGCATTGACACTTTACAGTCCCATTGGGTAATTATTGGGATTAGACTGAGTACCCAATTTCCCAGCTATGACTTCACAGGCTGGGAATCCAGCTCTCTGGTGACATCACAGCTCCACAAGTCTCCCTCACTAGTTGCCATGCTGACAAATGTTACCCACTCTACATATAGGTGTGGCACACAGCCTTAAGAAAGGTCCACACTCTTACAGGAAATAAGAATAATGATGAATGAGAGTCTAACAAGGAAATAAACACAGGTCAGCTGCAGAGAAGATGAGCAAAGCCCCCTTTCTTGCCACACCACATCAGGTCATAATCTTCTGAGAAACGCAAGGAGCTTGAGATGGGGAAGCATCCACTTCCCACTCAGACAGGGGCCACACCAGGTTCAGAAGTCCATAACATGATTAAAGAGATGGCATTTGTGATTTTCCTACCTCTCCCAGAGGAGTTTGGAGCTAAAGACAAAAGCAGAGACAATGTTCTCTGATGATGATGATGATTACCTCTGTGCTCAGCTCTGGCATGCATTTTCAGGCTATGCCTCTGCCTTCCCACCCTCTCCCCTTTCCCCATTTCAGTCCATCTGAGCGGGCAAGGAAAACTTGCACAGCTCAGCACAAAGCAGTGCCAACAGCACAGGCAGCCACCTGCCTTCTCTCAAGGCTGGCAAGCCCTGACAGCAGAGGTGGCAGCCGAGGAAGGCAGCTCTAGCACCTTCGAGGTGGGAGAGACCCTCTCCTTCCTCCCTCCCAGAGCCAGGCCCTCTGCATCCCCACGCCAAGGGAAGCTCCTGGAGGGTGGCAGGGCTGAAGGAAGTAGGGAGCTCCTGATATTTCTGGGGAACATCCCTACGTCAACAGCATCAGGTCAGAACTGCCTGCTTTGAGGCTGTACAAGCTGGGCTGGTCTATGGGCAGCTCCTGCTGCAGAGGACCAGGAGGAAGGTAGACAGGGCTGCAGAGCAGGAAAGTTCTTCCCCAGCCAGGAGTGCAATCTGGGAGCAGATGAAAATGAAGCAACAACACTAACTAGCCTTATGCCCACTGTAAGGGGCATGGGGATGCCGAAGGCTCCTGGCTGGGCACAGAGCATGGCCAGGACCACCCCAGGTGATGGGAAAGTGCTGTCTCTGGGGACCCCTCTCGATGCCACTTTGGTTTCTTGTTCCATGAGAAGTCACCCCGACCTTGCTGACCACAGCAGCAAAGGCAGCTGCTCCTATGGCAGGTTGTTCTCAATCCGGCTCTGATTCCCTGCAAGCTTGGCTGGATCTGTGGGAGCCGTGGAGGGTATGAACATCACTGACAAAAGCTTTAGGCTAGACAAATCACCGAGAGGTAACAGTGGAGCTAAAATCCAGTGTGAGAGCAAGTTTGGGGATCTGGGGAGTAGAGCAATAGGCCATCAGCATGGATGTCATGTCTGAGTTTGCAGGCACAATATATAACTGAGGTGGTGTGGTATCAGCACCTTGTGCCCTGCCTCATCCCCACCATCCACAAGCTTCCTGTCAGCCTGCACCTGGGGCTGGCTGTCCTTCCCACACCAGAGAGCTGGTGCCCCTCTTTGGTAGCCCACTGCTGCCACCAATCCTTCCACTGGGACTGTGCTTCTCCCCAGCACAGCTTTCAGAAACCAGATCCAGGCCCAGCAAGACACCTTTCCCAGCCCAGAAGGAACACCTGCTTTTCAGGACAAAAGTACATGTGAAGTTTGGCCCAAGGAAGCAGCTGCCCCATTTATTTCAGCTCCCATGGCAATGCCAGCAGGGAGGGGCTCTGACCTGCAGTGCCTCCCAGACCACAGAGCTCCTGGGGTCATCAAGAAAAACCACAGAGGCTGGTGGCCAGCTCTAGCCCTGTGCCTCCTCACCAGGACAGATCCAAGCAAGGCCAGCACACCCCAGGGATGCATCCGTGTTACCCAGACAAGCAGGGCAGCCTCCTCTGTGACAGCTCCAGTGCTGCTAAGCAGAGTCAGGGAGCTGAGGGTTATTCCAGCTTGCCCCTTTCTTCCCTCACAGTCTGACTCCGAGTTGATGTGAACTGCAGCTGACCTACAGCTCTCTGCCTCACCTGTCCCTGCCCTAGTATCCATATCCTATATGGCATCAGCTCCTTGGCCTCTGCTCCGTTCAAGCCTCCAGCTGGCTTTAGAGCCACTGCTAGAAACATTACAGCACACCTGTTCTTCAGATGAGGGTTTACAGCCAAGGCTAGCACATCTGGATTGTAAAATAGACATTTGGAAGTTTATCAACATGTTTCCAAACAGTCTGGGTATGGCAGAAACTCTGTCTCGCTGCTTTAGTGGAGGAAGCAGCTGGGCTACCAGGATGGTTTGGTGCCCTTCTCACGCCCCACGCAGGTTGGGCTGAGCCTCTCCACCCCACCACCTTCCCCTATAAACTGAACTGCCTCTTCCTGACACTAGTGGTCCAGGAAGCTGTGTCAGCAAGGCTTTAGGAGGGAAACAGGGAAGTGAAATCCAGTGCCCTTCCCACCCCAGAACCCGCTGACGCAGCTACACAAAGCCAAGACTTAAGCCAAAAATCCCAGAAACTCCACGTGCTCAGAAAATTGATCATGAATCTGCACCATATGGGTTGGGTGGGGGTAACTGACTCCATCAGCTTGGTCCTGTGCAAAGCTCAGCTGCCAACAGACTCCAGGGCTTTTGCTCTCGGCAAAGTCCTGATCAGCAGCAGCACCAAGCTGCCACTAATGGGTTTGTCAGCACCAAGCAGATCTAAAGGAGGAACGTGGCCCACTGCCCTGAGTTGTTTCACATGCACAGCCCCTCTCATCGCATTTGTTTCTCAGATGTGCAGCACTCACACCGGTGCTAACAACAGACCTCCCACATAAGTGTTCAGTAACATGCTCTACAGATCTCGGTTTCTTTCCAGTCATCCCACACCAACAGAAACACAGCCGATACTTTGGGGTGTGAGTGACAGGGGCAAGAGACACAGACAACCTGTAAAGCTGATAGGGCAGGAGGTAGCTCTACCCCCAGCATGTAGGAGAGCTTTGGTAACGTGGTGGTTGTTTCCCACAAGATCTTCAGATGGTCTGGGCCTAAGTTAATCATCAGCTGATTAGCAATCCTTTCATCTCCTTCCATTTTGCCAGTCCACCTGCAGGTGAAGGCAATATTCCTGTCCTGCAGTACTGACTACCACATAATGCTCTCATCAACCCTGAAAGAGAAACTACTCTGCTAACATAGTGGCTGAGCACTTGGAGACCCTTGAGCCTTTTAGAGACTGGGGAAAACACGGATTCTTTCATCAGCTCCACCTCTGTGAATCTCTTCCCTCCCAAACACACATGCTGTCAGTAATATTGAACTACCTCTTTAGAGTCACTAGTTCAAAGTGGCTCCAAATTCAAGAGGATTTAGTGGAGGAGCCTGGGGTGAGATAAAGGTGTGAAGGTCGGGGTAACCCCAAACCTTCAAATATTGTACCTCCAGTGACAAAGGTACAAATATATTTCCATGGTGTTTTGCACTCAGCCAGTTTCTTTGTCTTTATGTATTTATTTTAAAAACCTGGGGGAAAAGTGGAAAAGAGACCACCCCACAAGCCCACTCTGTGTTTGCCCATATACCTTGCTGGCCCTCACTAGAGTGAGCCACATTTCATAGAGCAAAGGGGAGGAGAAAATGCCTGAATTAATGGGAGAGCTGTACACAGGTCACTGCTTAGGGAGAACACCCATGTTTAGCTGCTCCTACCACTGAGCACATGTAACAATTGTCTGAAGTCCATGCTAGGGCCCAGTTCTACTACTGGATACTTCTTCCATGGGACTTGAGAATCCATGAAATTGCTAGAAGAAATTCAGGTTAAGAGGCACTGCAAGACGTAACAGAGAAGAACAGGTTGGAAAATAAGGGAAGGGGATTCAAAATATCATTTGGATCTTGCCAAGCAAATTTCCCTTTTGCTTCTGCATGTGCCAGTGGGTCCATCTGCCCAGACCATTCCAGATGGTGTATTTTTACTGAGAGGGGAGGCCACATAGCTTCACATTTCTCATTAAATTGAGCTGGTCACCTCTAAGCTTACAGGTCAATGGGTGTGCTGTCTCTTCCTCCCCCTGGACTATAAATCTGACCCTCACCCCAAGCCCTCCGTCCCTGAGGCAGGCAGGTCCCGCTCGTGACAGCCAGCGCTTTGTTTAGCAGCTGAGCCAACACTTCCTCCCAAGGGAGAAGTAACTCTATAGAGGCAAAGGTCAAGTGTGCTCTTCCCAAAGCTGAGGATTTGCCTTTGCCACTTAATCCAGCCTGAGGTCTCCCAGCCAACACAGAGCTTCTCTCAAGGCTGGGAACACAGCCTTTGTGGGCAGAGGAAGGAGCACACCTGAGGCACATTTACAAGTGCAGACATCTGCCCTTTACCACAAGCCTTCAGGGCATCAGTAAGGAGGTAGCAAGGAGAACAAAACCCCACCAGATACTTGCTTCATCACTGTTTTGTGAAATAACCCTGCTCTCACCCTCACCAGTTTAGGCCTGATGCCAAAGGCAGCCAGGTGTTTTGTGGTGCCTAACTTCCAGTTGCTTCCTGCCTCCCATTGGGAGATGTGGAACCAAGTGAGTTTTACCACTGTAGGACTCAGCTCAGATGGCTTCCAGAAGCACTCTGCTGTGCCCTGGAGTGCTCCTGCCCTGCAGCTCTCAGCCACAGCCCTGCAAGGACTGGCATAGGCAAGGGAGGGGTGATGGACCCCATCACTCTGGTTTCACAGTGGAAGTGAGGAGAAAACAGCTCCTACTGTCCTTGCCTCAGCCAGGTATGAACCTCCCAGCCATGGCCAAGCAAGCAGGTTGTCCTGGCAGTGGAGATCATCCCCTGGTGCTCTCCCACACACTCACAGACTGGTTGAAGTGGGATGTGACCTCTGGAGAAGGGCCCAGCCCCCTGCTCAGGCTAGGTTGCTAGAGTCACATTCAGTTGGATTTTGGAACCCCTCTAAGGATGGAGGCTCCACAGGCTCCCTGGGCAACTTGCTCCAGCATCATTAACTCTTTTCTGACCTCTAACACATGTGACCATCCACCTGCTTTGCTGTAATGGGTTTGGTCACCATCAGAGGAGGTGGAGGTGCAGCTCTTGAGGATGTAACACCTATGGACCCACACATGCTTTTAGCTGCACTTCCTGGCTCCAGTCCCAAGGGGCTCCCTCAACCCCCAAGTTACAGGGTCTTGGTCAAGAGGCTAAGCCTGGAGCAAAACAGGAGTGTGCCCCTCATTCTCCCTGACCATGCTAACACAGCAACAGCAGACCCAGCCCTTGCCATTTCCCTGGTTTCTTGCTTTCTGTTCAAGACAACTGAAGAAGCAGGGATGGGAAGCAGGGGACATCACTTGGGAGGAAGACTTTCTTCTTTCAGAGTTGATTGCCTCTGAGATTTAGGAGGATGAACTCTTCAGCCCCTCCATAAACACCAGACTACCCCATGGCCATCCTCCCTACCAGCCCTTGCAGTCAGCACAGATCCATGAGAATCCCAAGCCCATAAGCCTGTTTTTGCAGGTCTGTGCCATTTTACCTACTGGTGTTTTCTGGTTCTCATTATCTCTGCAGAGCTGATGACACTTAAGACATTTAATCTCCCTGGAGGCTTTCTCTGGCACTTTAAGTCTGACTTACGCAACGTGTCTTGATGTCCTGATCACCCAAGCTCACCTCTGGCTTGTTAACACCCTGCCTGGCCAAGGACCCTTCCTTGCCTGCCAGCACATCTGAACCAGGCTGAACCTCTGCACTCACTGGAGTTAAAGCCTTGGCAACTTTCTCCTTCTACCCCTTCTCCTCTTATTCATCAAGGGTCATTTATCACAGCTGCCTCTTCCCACTGGGGACCCATGTCCACAGACCCAGATCTGCCCCTGCAGCTGCCAAGGAAATCCCAGGGGCAGGCACTGAACAAGGGCAAACCCAATTAGCAGTTGTCAGGTAACACTAACAATGACCTTAGCCTGGTTATTAACCCCAACTGCTGGGAGGGCATCACCAGCTTAAGATCCCTTCCCAGACCCTCAGGATGTTTCTGGTGGGGAACTCAGCCTCTTCCCCAGCTTTGTGACTTCTGCTCTTGTTAGAAACCAGTTCAGAAACACAAGAGTTTGGGAACCAAACAGCCTTAACAGTTATCACTGCCTGCCCCCAGAGACAAGTCTAATTCCAAAGTACAGCTACAACACATGTATGTCTGTTTGCAACACCTCATTGGAGGAATTAAAAAGTGACAATGATACTGTACTTGGGGCATGATGACAACTGCTTCATCCAGCCAAACAAGACTGAGGCCAAGGCTGGTCCAGCCTACTAAATGGTGCTAGAGCTTCAGGCTGGGCATGGTACCAAACACTGCAGTGGAGCCCCTCTACACGGCCCCTGGACATCTTTGCGTTTGCTGGCCTGGCGACCTTTCCAAGCTTTTTTCTACTATCCTGCTATTTCTTTTCAGGCTGTTTCTTGCTTCTTGTCCACACTGCCTGCACAAGCTATTTTGCAGGAGGAAGGGTCATCTCTCCTGAGCTGTCTGCATCGTACTAATGTGAGGTGGGGTGAACAGCCTCTGCAGAGCAAGCCTTCCACTTCTGTGTTGTACTTGGACACATCGACATCACTTGTATTATGGGAAGGGCCTGTGCTCTGTCCAAGCCAGCCACTGCCATCACACAGAGAGGGAGGTGATATAACCTCCCTCTTATAACCTGGGTGCCTCACACATTCCCTCCAAGACCTTTGCAGTGCTCACATCCAGCCAGGCCCACCAGGGAGGCAGATTGAATGAGGGCAGCTAGACAGGAGCCCTGCAAAACCAACCAAGCCTCCACATACCAGCCACTGAATTTGCATTTGAAGCCACTAACAAATGAGGTGAAGGAAAAGTCTGCAATGGTGACCAAGTGTGGGTTTGAGTCCTGACTCCAGAGCAGCTGGTGCAGCCTGGCAGGCAATAAACAACTCAGCTCTCCCCAACGCCCTCGCTTAGCTGGAACTTCCTCCAGTGCTCCCATGGGCCAAGTGTGCTGTTCTACCTCCTTGAACTCCTGCAGTCCCCTACAACCGTGGATGGGGAAAGGACCCTCTGCCCCCCCTCCCAAAGCAGACTTTATGCATCCTGGGACGAGAGGGGGTAGTAGAGAACAGCTGCTCAAAGCTGCAGTGATTCACCACAGCTGAACACCCTCAGCCCCAAATCATAGACCCCAAGACCCCAACAACACATCATCTACAGGACTAGTGTTCCTCAGCTCTTGTCCTGCTCTGAACTCCCCTCATAACATGGCTGCCCCTTCCCACTCTGCTGCAGAGCTGGGGCAGGCTTTCGTCCAACTGGATGCCATCCAGAGCCTCCACTGAGGTCCAGAGAAGGGAGCAGGAGGTGCTCTGAGGGGGTGGGAGAAGGGACACAGAGACCACGGCTCAGGGGTTAAGGTGGCATCGCAAGAACCCAGTGCCTGTGGGTGGTGGGGTGAGAGGTATCACAGGGTCAGGCTTTTCTATTGCTACAGCTTCAGAGATTTCTCTTTCCATCTGCCTTCCCACCATCTGCTGGGGCGACTGCAAGGGAGAGGAGGTTTGCAAGGGTCACTCTTGGGCCAAAGCAGATGGAAAGGACCTGCTGCAAGCATTTTACGGGCCAGACAGCTGCAGTATGCCCCTCAGCCCTGCTGACAGCTCACTGGATCATCCAGTGCATAGAGTACCACGGCAAAGGAGCTGGCTCACAACTGTACACGCTGCCCCGGAGGCTTGCTTGCAATGACAAAGGGTCTGCAGCTGTACGAAACAGTGAATTAACAAGCTGTTTAAGCCTTTCATTGGGGGCCTGAACAAACAGATGCTGCCAGGAGCTGGTCTCTCCCCCTCCTGGGGACCATCCTTCAGGTCAGAGATGTTTTTTCTTGGTGCTCTCTGAGGGGAAAAACCAGCAGAACCTTTGCTACCCAGAGCTCAGGGCCTTCTCCTCCTCCTGTGCCTTTGAACCCCTTCCAAATTTCTCAGCTCTGCAGGCCTCCAGACCTGGCCTGCTGCAGACCTAATTAACTCTCTTGTTCATTTATGGTCTTTTGTCACTAAAGCAAGTAATTGGTGCACAAAGGCAGCAGATCCTCAGTGCTCACATGGACTTAACTGCTCCCTTTGGTCTGCTGGGGAAGCCCTCTCCTGCTCACCAAGGGTGCCTGCAGTCCCTCTCTGTGGCCAGCCACTTCAGGATCGTCTGTGGAGAGCACACTGCCTCCATTTTCCAGCAAGCTCTCTCAGTACTTTTGCAATCAGAAGACACAGATCTTCCCAGGACATGACACCTCTGAGTTCAAGCAAGTCTAGAGGACTGCACCTTACCCCTTCTCCCTTGCGAGCACCACGAAACCCCTTGGGGTTTCTCATCACGAGCTGTTGTTTGCTTGCTTGCTCATGCACACACACACACTCAAAGCCTCCAGTTCAAAGGGATGGTACAGATACCAGGCCTGGCAGGGATGCTGCCACAGCAGTTTCTCCCTGCACTGGTACTCACTCGAGTTTGCACACAGCCAGATGGATGTAAGAACAACACGACCCCACTGCTCTTTTACCACCACCACCCTCTGTGTTCCCTCTTACCCCTGGCACCACAAGGATGGAGAACAGCAGAAAGCGGCAGGGCCCTTTCACAGGGGGATAGCTGGGCAGGATTATCCCAGGGCTCCTGGACCAGACAGCTCTTCAGCCTTTGGAAACCTCCCTCGCCTTTGTTCCTTGGCCTTGTAGGGTTGGGGGAAGGGATCCCAATGAACATGTTTGCGTTGTTCTTCTTAATAGGGTGTTGTATAACACAGAGGGAAGTGACTACACCGGGGACCCCAGCTGAGAACAGAGACTTTAATCCTGCTGCCCAGGAAAAACTTGGAAAAAATACCTACATCTGTTCTGTTGCATTAGGCTCATGGCTCAGAGGCTGACAGCTGACCCTGGCTGCTCATGATGCCAAGGTACAGCCCCTGCCAAACAGTGCCAGGGTAAATTACCATGACTGATTAGAAAGGCAAAAGGCAGCCAGAGAAAACTGGGGAGAGCACTCTCCCTGGGCAGAATGGAGAAGGCCAAGCCAGAATTCATCAGGGTACTTTGTCTTCTCTACCGCCATATTGGCAAACAGAGTGGAAGGAGCAATAATGGAGGAGAACAAGGCAGAGGATGAGGTGCAGGGACAAGCACAAAGGTGAGGAGGAAGAGGAGAAACTACAGCTGCATCCACCTCTCCATAGGGCTCACCAAGGATGAGCTTCAGGAGACAGCCCTGCTTCTCTTCAAACCTGTGCTAGGCTGAAACACAGAGGACAAAAGGTAGTCTTTTATCTGCAAGCAGGGTTCACAGCTCAAGAAGGGCATGGGGCAAGTGTTGGCCTCACGGAGCAGTGCACACTCTCTGCCATAAGTCTGCCAGCTCCAGGACATGTAGGAGCACAGGTGTGGGGCTCCCTGATGCAGCATCACAATACAGTTCTCTTCCAGGCTCAGGCTTTGCCATCACCCCACACCCAACAACTCAGAGAGGAAAAGGAAATTAGCTATCCAGCAAACAGAACAACAGTACTGAAATTTGACTAACAGCAGACTACTAGACACTCTGGAAACATGTAAAAGTCTTCCCACCATATTTGGTGGAGCTCTACAGTGATACACCCACTGGGAACACAGTAAGTGCTGCACTGGGACCACAGGGCAGGAGGAAGAGCCAGTTCTCCATGTAGCCCCTCTTAGAGAAACAGCAGGATGCTGAGGGTGGCCCTCCCCTAGATGGGAGGGGGTTTTTTGGAAAGACATTAACACCTAGTTTTGTGAAGGATATGCCTGCTCCTTACGCATGTATTATATTGGCTCAAGCCTAATTAGCACAATATCTATGACAGGATTAAAGCAGATTCTATCTTCTTCTTCCTGCCTAGGGCCACCAGCTACCAAGCACTCCTCGAGGTCAGCATCCAGCACAGGACAGTGGATAGCTTCAAGAAAAGAAGAAAAAAACCTCCTTTCTAACTCCTGTCTGTCAGAGACAGGCTTTGGCCCTGGAGCAGGAATGTTTATTTGCTTTAAATCTTATTTAGCCATGGATGTTTTCATTATCCACATGTATGTCACACTCTTTTATCTGCCCTTAGGCAGAGAGGCAGGAAAGCTCATGCTTTCCTCAGTCCATGTGTGGAGCAGACAGTTTTGATTAGCCATGTGCTTATTGCCTTTCAATCCCTGCTGGCTGTCACTTTGACCTTGTTCGACAAGACAAAGGCATGAGAAGTGGTGTGTTTCCTTCAGTCTCTTATAAACTTCAGCCACAACCTCATATCAAACTCTGTTCCTCTCCCCATCTCCATGGGCTACCTGTTCATGGAATCCTAAACCTCCAGCACTAAACTGAGCACTCAAGAATCAGGGATCCTGCTGAGAAATGCAGTCAGAGGGTCCAGGTACCTTCTGACCCAGAAGCATTTCTGCACTAGAATCCAAAGATGCCTCTTGAGTCCAGCATCACCAGTCCCATGACTCTTTACCACCTTCCTACCCTCTGCTGTTGTTGATCGACCTGATGCCTTTCCCTCTGCTCCTTACACTGCTGGGGAGCAGCCCTGCCAAGGTCAGAGCTTCAGGCCTGAATTAGCTCACAGCATCAAGTGCATTACACCTCAGTGATGTATTTGTTACGCAGCTCTTCTGACACTCTGCCACTTCAAACTTAAAATGAAGCTCAGCCCTGCCCTGGAGGAGGAACCAGAGGGGATGAGGCACAGCAGAGCCAGCTCCTTGAAAGACATTCTTAGAGCACCTTCCAAAGGCACTGCCAACAGGCTGCTGACACCACTAACTGCAAGTGTAAGGTTAGCTTAAGGTAAGCCACCTCTACTCAAAAACAACCCGGTGCAAAGAGTATTCGAGGAAGGCTCTGGCCTGTGCAGTGACCACTTCAGGACAGTTGCCCCCCAGAGGGTGGTAACAGGGTCCTTTTTCCCTCCTGTCCCTGAGCTGCTGCACTGTTCCAGTCACTGAAACTCATTCAAGCTCACATCAGCTTCCACTCTCCCAGGCTCTCTGGAAAGGCTAGTGGTGCCTGCAGTTAATAAAAAGAATCCATTATGCTATAATGAGTCCTAAAAAGAGAATATCAGTTCTTTCTGTGCACCAGCTCAATTCTGCTTTCCTGGTCCACACATTAAAACTCCCTCTCTCCTCACATACTGATGACTAACCTGTGTCTCAAAGCCTGAGGGAGCACATCTAATCTGGTTAGTGTTACTGCTGTTGTTTGTTCGTATTAAGCACATTACTCCTACTAAGATATTTGTGCTGAGTCTCCTGGGAGAATGCTGCAGGTTAATCATACATATGTAAATCCAATTCCTTTCATGCATTTTAAATGTGTTGCCTGTTAGAAAACAAAAGGGCAAAGGGAACTGATGCAACAGGGACTTGTATAGAACCAGCAGATGCTTTCTAAATGCTCACTTCTCACACACTCCAGTTTGGGGATTAGAAGCACAGCAAGTGACTCTACCAGACAACCTGCTTGCTAGATTAAGAGGTCTGCTGAACAAAAAATATTAAAAAAAAAAACCAAAAAAAACAAAACGAAATCAAAACAACGAACTCAGAGAACTGTACGCCAAACTGCACGGTTTCAAGAGAGCTGAAGTTGGCCACAGTTAAACGGAGCTAGCGGTCCCCCTCTGGTGGCCAAGCAGCCGCAGTCAGGGTCTGACGGCACAGCAGGGCTGCCGCATGGCCACTGTCCCTGCACCCAGGGAGGCACCCGAGCATCCCAGGGCCGGGGCAGCATGGCTGGGCTAGGAAGGCTGCCGGGCAGCAGAGCACGGAGCTGAGTCAGGGAGTGGGGGCACACCTGGGCTCCAGGGAGGATGTCATAGAAGTCTTCTAAAGCCGAAAAGATTCATTACAAGAACAGCCAGCAGCTGCCCACTCCCTCCCCCCTGACAGGCTTAGGACTATCTATTACTGAGCCCTCGGTTTTTAATAGCAATACTGTGTAGCACTAGGAGCTCCCATCTTGAAACAGGGCCCCATTGTGCGTGGAGCTATGCAACATCAGGACACAGAGAGTCCATAGGCTCTTTAGGACGGGCAATAAGATGGAGAGAAAGAGCAGAAGATGGACAGGAAATGAGTGAGCAGAAGAAAATAAGACAGCACTGGTCAGCACAGAAGACAGCAGTCAGCGACATGCTCTCAATGGGTGAGCACAAAGGCAACCACTCAATGTCTTACTAGAAGATACCAAGGCAACATTTTTGGCCTATAATTTTTAGTTTCAACGATGTAGATAATTGCTACCAGTGTATTGCGTGTTCTTTCCAATATAAAAGGGCCTAGAAGAGAGAAGGCTGAATACCCCTGCTGACTGCTCTAGTCAAGAAGAGGCTGCCAATTTTCCCAAAGTGGTGGTCTGAGTCTGTTTCACACCAGCAACAAAGTACTCTGCAAATCTGAGCTAGCTTCTATTCAGCAAGCCACTTCTTCAGACAAACCTGAAACCCCCACAGCTACTTTCACCATCCTCCAAGAGGACTGCAGGGAATTTTATATCCTTGCATTTCTTCACCCACTGCTGTAAAAGCAGCACTATCTTATCTCAAGGCAACCTCACACTTCAGCTACTGGAGCACAAGAAAGCCCCAAACAGCTGTTCCTTCTGGTAAAAGATGAGATTTCTAAAATTACTCAGAAAACTGCATGGGTTTACAGGCCTTCAGTATTATGTTAGCACAAATCCCTAAAATAATGGGCAGTATGGGCCAATACACTCACAGCTTAGCAGAGAATTGCCTCAAGAGGGCGAGAGGAATTTGGTTTTGGCCATGCAGAGTCACTCCCCCCAAAACCACCTTAACTCACTCTGGCCTTCACATGCCTCAGAGAAAACTCTGGAGCAACCCTAGGCCAATTCCAGTTTTTCCATCCCTCATACACTGCAAGAGGTCCACTTTCTTTGTTTGTATTCATTGCAGCTTTATACCAAGGCAGAGAGGCTTGGCTCTCAGCCTCACTCCCCACTTCCAACCCTGTGTGCAACTGCCCACGCCTCAACATACTTTGTCGCACGCCATCCCTGCAGAAGGGTAGCTGGAAACGACGCATCCGGGAATTTTGGGTGAATTTCAGCTACAGCTGTTTTGTTTTACTGCAAAGAAATTATAGCAAATTATGTCTAAAAATGAACATGTTCATGCAGTAACACCTCCTCTCCTACAATCAAGTTTCATGCTCTGGAAAGCAGAGATTAGTGTCTCACGCATTCAGTGAAAAAACTAGAGAGTTTAAGAGGAAGATTCTAAATCTCAGATTCTGCACTGTACAGCTGATGCCAAGACAGGCTGACGTTCTGGTCGGCTTAGCTGTTTCCCATATGTGTTTCCCTTTTATAGGTCCTGTAATCACACATTCAAACTCTTTCTGTGCTCATGTGCCAGGTCAGTCAGACACAAGCTGGTAGCAGAACAGTCCAAACCATACAAAATGTAGTAATTCACTATGGGAACCAGGAATTACAGCTCGGTTCAACTAACCAACTCAGCCACAACACTATGAAAGTAAGGATAGAACAGATCTTATCCAAATCAAGCATAATTTCCCCATTCTCTCATTTAGGTATCTGAAGAAATTAATTCTCTGTAGTTCCACAACTGAGGCAAAGCAAGTTGAGCAGAGGACATGAATGCACAAAAATCCATTTTCCCAAGCAGCACATCATGATACACCTCAGGTCAAGTGGCTGCGTACGGAATCAAGGATCCAATTATATCAACTCTTTGCTATTGCTGAATATACAAGCTGGGGCATGTAGGATTCCAGCATGAAGTGCATAGACATGATTTCTCTCAGAGCCCCAACTCCATGCCAAGTGCTAGGATAAATGGAGGCTGTGGAGTCAGCAACAGGGCACGATCACCACTCCAAGAAATCACAGGAACCTGGAGATGAGGATGGACAATGTGAGCAGCCAGATGATATCATGCATCCTGTAAAGTGAGGCTGAAACTTTAGAACTTACTTCATGCTAAAGTAATCCAGCATGCTGAACTCTCTCCTTCATACCCAAACAGCTTCTGAAAACTCCAGGCTCAACTTGGCCCCCTTCTTATGAATTGTACTGGCCATGGCATGTTAAGGCATGCCCACATGGCTTGCTGTGTCTCATTTTGCTCATGCCAGGTTTGCTGGCAAAGTCACTCAGCTTTTAGCACCCTAGCCCCAACTCCAGCAGCTCGACTCACAACCTCTGCAATTTTCAGGGGACACTGGAACTTCAGTTTCTATATTTGTAATGTCACCACTGCCTTATGCAACCTCCCTCATCAGAGTCCAGCATAAGACAATTCTGTTGCCACAGAAGCTTTTAAGTGATACCATGACCCAACACAGTGTTAGAGGCAATCCCTAAAAATCACATGCACCACTCACTCTCTTCTTTAGCCAGTGCTTATGGCCTGAAAGCCAGAATCATCACTAGATGCTGGTTTCACATGTGAGAACATCCACCTAATTATGTGGTGGAACACACATAGCCAGCCAACGCTCTGCTGGCTGAGGACAGGCTAAATCTCGTACAGCCCAGGAAGTAGTGTTTCATCATTTTACAGGCAGACATGCTAATAGACAAAGAATCATGTTGCAGAATCATCTCAAGTTTTAAAGTTACAATTTTTATCCTTAAGGTGTAAAGGACTCAAAAGTCCCCTCTTCTCCTGGCTTCACCTAATCTTGACAGTACTGTGAAGCACAAGCTGTACAAGTACCTGAAGCTCAAAGAGTCAGGTAATACACAGAGAGATGGAAAAGTGATTGCACCAACTGCATTATTAATTTACATAAGAGTCCTTAAATTTCTTTCTAGCATTACTAGCTGCTTCACGGCATTTTCCAGCCTACCTGCAGTGAGGCCTTGCAGTAGCCTGCAAGCCCCAGCCCAGAGTCCTGCCTCTTCCCAAAAGCTTACAGGTCCTGGTTTCAGTCAGTCATCCCGAAAGACTGCAGGTGGAAAACCACACCCTTCCCTCTGCAACAGACTTCTGCTAGACGTCTGAGGACCTGGAGAGGCTCCTGACCACAGAGAGCACCAGCTTGATTCCCTCTGTAAAGCCCGGAAAGAATGCTGAGCTGAGAAGGCAGCATTTTTAAAATATTTTATTTATTATACAAACTATTTACAAAATCAGCTACTGCAACCACAGGCTTCCAAATTTTGGCTGAACTCTGACAGAAATTCACCAGAGGGAAGCAGGATTTGACCTATATCATCCACAGCTCCTGGTTTCTATAAACATGCAACATGGCCTGCAGGTGCAGGCTGAAGCCAGGCCCCCTGCACCTCAAAGCAGCTTCAGGAAACACGGAATCTGTCTAAGATGGTATCAGGATCCTACGGATTTCTACAGAAGAGCCTCTATTAAGTGGAAATAAATAAGGAGTAAAAAAGGAAAGTAATGAGCCTCTGCCAGAAGTAACATACAGTATGGGTGACCAAAGCACATCCCCATTGCCAGCACTAAGGGCAGCATTAAAAGTGACTGTACTGGGAAAGGGTGTAAAGCTAGAGATAAGTTTAGAAATATTGTGGTGGAACTCAGGATATGGGGGCAGCCTAGGGTCCTGTGCAAACAGAGGGGATGGGTTTAGCTGACTGAGAGTACCCATCCCAGTTCTGACTGCACTTGTGTTAAGAAGAAAATCCTTGGCATCTTCACAGCTGCTGGGAAGTGTTGGGTGCCGGCTGCAATGAAATGAGAAGCATTTAGGAGCTCTTTCCAGTAGAAGTCCACTCAGTGGTCAGCTACTTCATCCTCAGAATAAAAAAAGGCCAGCTCAGGAGAAGAAGGGAGAAGATTCCTGAGGGAGATATCACTGTCAGAGCTGGCCGATAGCTACAGGGCTGAAAACATCCTCAACCAGGTGAGGCTACATTATGGAAAAGAACACCAAGCTATGCCTCCCAACAAACTGGAGTTAAACTGAGCACCACCACTTCCTCTCAGACCCTGGAGAAAGCACTGAAGCAGCAGCATGGTGAATACAGGAGCTGTAACTCTGACCATGGAAGCCACCTGCAGTATAAATAAAATGGTACCATACTCTCCACCCAAAGAAGGTCAGAACCTTGCAGAATACAGCCTGCACTAAAAAAGGGAGAACAGCCACTACTAATGTGATCTGTCAGAGCACAACAGTGGCAACTATCAAGCTGGCAGCCTCGCAGCACCTTGGTGCCAGTGAGGGAATGAATTCACAAGGCAAAGAAATCCCCCTGAGTAGTCTCAATGTTCAGCTGACTGCTTTTTGGCACCAAAATGGCTTATTTTTTTCTGTACAGAAGTAACACACTCAGCCCAAGAATGACTAAGATGCTGCCTTAAAAACATTTTATAGATGTACAATATTTCCCACAAATTCCCAGTCAATTCAACTAAGCTATACTTGAAAAGCACACAGTTAACTTAAAATATCCATACTGTGCTCAAGTCTGACCGGATCAGCCCAAGGACAGCAGAAGGGGACTGAAGAGGATGATGTGACATTTTATCCAATACAGTGTTCTAAAATTAGCTCAGGGATACCAGTCTGAGAATCCATTCTGGAAGAAATCCAACAATTCCATAATCCAGTGAAAGCTTACATTGCAGGTAGTAGCAATGCATTTCTCCCACTTTGACTCCTGCATGCCTTTGACTTGAAGTAAGGGACTGTAGAAAGCAAAGATCTTGAATTTTGCTTCACTGAAGAACTCATCAAGATTCCCAGATTCCCCTTCCCTTTACTTCCCTGGGAAGTGCAGAATGGATTGCCAACTACAACAGACCCAGTCATAAACTTACTTCTCATTCTGGTCTATCCAATCTTTTCCCCACAAGCCAGACAATGGTGGGTGCAAGCTGTTGAGTGACCACTTAAGTGAAATTCTAGTGAACATTTTGTGCTGGAATGCCAACAGCACTGAATGGAAGGTGTGGAAAGGAAAGATAAAGAAAGATGGTAAGAAGGCTGGAAGGGCAGAAATCTAGCTGCTCTCCAGGCACCAGCAACTCCCTGGACACTCTGCCTGAAATGCAGTAGAGAAAGAGAAGCCTCAGGCTGCTGCATGATAGAGGTAGAAGCCAAGATCCTGTGGGATGCTGGGGTGGAGGTACCATGTTCTGCCCAGTACCATCATCCCAACAATGAACGCAAGCCCAGTGCGCACTGTAGCTGCTCGTTGATCTGTCACTGTTACCACATAACAAACATACCCTGAAGGTGAATGTGGGATAGGCATTGGTGCTCAGCATTGAGGGATCACACTCATGCCCATACTCTCTCTCCTGAGGAAGGGAAAAGAAGGCAAGGGCATGGAACAGCTTCCTGTGCAACATCAACTGTCAGAAACATTCAACGGAGGAGAAACTCCTCTTCCAGTTCATTTGCAGAGGCTAATTACCAGCCACTGCTGTAGAAGGGCGCTTCTGCTGCTGGACCCTGGCGGAGGTAGTACAGGATCACTGTCAGGGCCAGCACTTGTGCTCGGATTAGATTGTTTTCCTCTTTGGGTTACTCCCTCCAGTGGATACTGCCCTTTTTTTCTCTGTGGCACAGGCAACAACAGCATCCAGGGCAAGATGGAGAAGGAGAACCAGAAACCCTTCTGCGTCAAGTGCTGAAAGGATGGACAACTCTATTCTCCTCACAAGTTATAGTGAGATGAGATACCAGGGAGCATCACTGGGGAAGCTAAGCCAAGATAAAGGAAGTTACTAAGACTTCCTGTGAGCCAAGGCATTCAGCAGTGCTCCATGCTGGTCTTCCCTCTTCCTCCTAGAGAGCTACAGTAAAGGCAGCTCAGCGGATCTCCTGCACCTCAATGTAACTTCTGCTTATGAACTTCATCTTCTCACAGAAGGATGGGTATACAGAGTGCATGGAAATCAAGTGCAATATCTCCTTGACAAATGCACCAGTCCTTTTGCTTTTTCACATTGAACCAAAGGGAGAACGAGGAAAAGGGAAAATATGAGCTCTTGATGACATATTTGGGATACAGAAAGGCCACATGACATCTTCTGGATGACAAATTCCTTTACATGGAGTCCTTGCTCTGCCTCCACTGCCCAAGTAAAGGGAAGGAGAACAAGCAGAGGATTGAACCTGGGTCTTGCCACAAAGAGCCGAGAGGCTAAATGGTCTCCTGGGAAGGGGAATCACAGCATGCCAAATCCCTCACAACCCTCGCTGATGGCTAGCTGCAGCATCTTGTGCACTTCTTCATAGGAGTCATAAGTAGGGAGGCACAGCTGGTTAAAACTGTAAAACAAAAAGAAAAATTCCATTCAAATTAGGTCTGAGGAGGAACCATCCCCATTAGCTGCCTTTAGATGGATTGACACAAGCATCACACACATTACCTGACATACACTGTTTGCCCACCACAACTAGCTGGTTTCATTCCCAAAACCACAACGGAGAAAGTCCTACCACCCCAGGATACTTGCCAAGTGTGGGCTGTCGGCAAAGTACTGTGAGTTGGAGCTGCAATGATCTGGAAAGATGGACAGAGTGCAGCAAACCCTCCTGGGGGCAGCTGGGAGGAACCAGTAGTGAACTGCAAAAGCCTGGCCAGCTCTTCCTGTGTGAAACTGGAGACCACGGTCCAAAACCACCTCATGACCTGTTACAAATCAGGAAAGGTAAAGACAGGTCAGCCAAGGAAATCAAGCAAGTATTAGCAACTTGCAAGAAGATCAGTCGATTGCCCTCACAAGCAAGTGTTCTATTAACAGTTAGAGTTGATTTGTTTTACTAGGGTGACACATAGAGGAAAGTATTACATGGTTTCTAATCAGTTAAGAGATGTCCCAGGCTGTTATCTCCCACCAATTCTTTCCCTTAAAGCAGAAAGGCTTCTTAAGATTCTGCTCTCCCTACAAAGATTTTCTTTTTAGAAATACCTGCATAGGCAATAAGGTAGGTTTACAATGCAGAAAATACACTTCCTTCTTCCACTATGTTAACTTTTTGGTTTTTCACATCATCTGGTAGTTCTGCAGGCAAGCGGAACCACCCCAGTGTTTACAGATTGAAAATACAAGTTTCTATCTCTTTTCATCTTGGATGTTTTGGCAGCTTCCACTATTTTTCTAAACAAAGCTGCTACTATTCCCATACCCCTCCCACTGGGAAATGCAGAAAGGGATGAGAACCATTAGGGGTACAAATTTAGGCTACTACATCAGTAGTCTTTACCACAGCACTGAACTCCAAACACTACATGTGGGCTGCAAGCATGTTTTTCAAGCAACTCTTAAGATAAGTATATCACCATGAACATCTTCAGTAGCAGTAATTCCCACCAACTCCTCCTGACTCCCTGATGAACTTCCTTAATCAGTGCTATGTTGGATTTTTTTAAAGAGACTACTGCTGACAATTTTTACTTGCTGGTATCTGATTAAGCATCACCTCTAGTCAGTCAGCCTGAACAGGCTGAAGGGATCTCTCTAGGGGGAAACATTATTTCATAATGTGTGCGGTCCTACCTGACCCCTGAATTTTTCAGTTTGTCCTTCTGAAAACCTAAATTCCAACCAAGAAATCTGTCTTCTGCTGTATTTGAGATAACTGGTTTCGACAAGCAGGAAGGAGAAACCCTTTCATTTACCTTTTCACGGAAGTGCCAAGATCCTCCTACCACCACAGCATGTGCCTTGAAGTCACAGACACTGATATCTCCAGTACCACACATAAGCAGCTGAAAGGCAAGAGACTGCAGTCAGAAAGTCAGGAGCCCAGGAAACAAGGCAACAGCTACTGTGCAAATTACAGATGTTTAAAGTGCTTAGAGAAGAAACATTTTGGCCTTTTCCCAGATCCAGAAAGCACTCCATTTGTCAGACAGGAGGGGAAGTAAAGGTAGAGCTGTTTAGGGAGGCAGCACTTACTTCAAGCTCATTTTCATCAAAAATAGCCAGGAGGTTCTCAGGAACTAATTCATTAAGACCTGGAAGAGAAAAGAAGAGCAGCATGTGCTATGCCCTAGGACATAAAGGCAGAGAGAAGCAGGGAGCAGACAGCAGGTTACCTTTCAGGAAGTGATCCACCTCCTCTCTAACCTGATTCGCCAGCCTGTACTGTGCAAGCAGGTTTAGGTACAAGATTTTGTTTTCATTGGTCACTGGTACTTGAGCCCCTCCTGCCACCAGTTCTACCATCTGAAAAACAGAACACTTGACCTGAGTGTGACCAGTAGCATTCCCCAAACCTAAACTCCCAACCACAAAACAACCAAGCAAGGAGTTACTTCCCAGAGTAAGCTCAATTTTCTGGGGCATAGCAAGAGTTCTGGGTCCCCACTGCTGCAGGCAGTAGGGGTGAAACTATCCCAGCTTCAGGAATTGCCTCCCTCACCTTCTCCAGCTGTCCTGTTTTGCTATACTTCTCTTCAGCAAAGACCAGATCCATCTCACTCACATCATTGTTGAGTATGAAGCACACTTTGGATTTATAGAATTCTGGGTCATCCGTTTCAAAGTACTGTGTGAAAGAATAAGAAAGCAGGGACATAGAGGGAAGAACAAAAAAAACCCCTTACATTGTTAGCCAGAATTCTGTGTCTGCTACTACACCAAAATTCAACTTCTCCCCAAACCAACACAGGCTTCAGAGAGGGCTGGGAAGCTTTACCTTGTAATGCATACGAAGTCCTATGATCTGGGCCAGGAAGGATCGGGTGAAGCGAGCTCGAACCAGCTGTTTGTAAGCACCTCCCAGAGATGATTCATAAAGACACTTTCCCACCAGGCGGCCCGCAAACTCATACACTTTGAGTCGTAAATATGTGGGACGCCCTGGGTTTGGATGCACCTGCAAAGAGGATACAAAATTAAATATCCAAGTACCAGACTGACTAGCACAAACAGCAAATATGGGGCCATTTCAAGTCACTACATCTCTCACACTGGCCAAGGCGTTTTAGTGTAATGTCCTCAAAGACAAGAAATAGAAATAAAATGCCTAAGCCTGCACAGGAAGAACATGAAATGTTTCACATGCACAGGCAAGAAGCTGCATGAGAGCAGAAATGGATTCTGAAATATTCAGACCCAACGAAACCTCTAAGCACTTTGATGTCACCTCTGCTTGCCCAAAAATCCAGCCTTCCCTGCTGACTTGCCACCCTCTACTGCTCATCCAGCCCATACTTTGACACTTCAATGGGTTAAAAACATTAAGCAAAACTTTGAGAAAGGCACTGGAAATTACTATGAAGGCAAGCTAAAGACTGAGTAAGGTAGCACACCACTTAACAGCAGCATTGTTTAACCATCAATGGTCACATTTCTGTACACTCAGCATAGGAACTGCAGACTCACCAAGGCCTGGTTGTTATCACTAAAGCGGGTAAACAGTTGATTGGTGGTATCAAATAATGCCTTACAAATGAGCTCAAACCACTCTCTGCGTGGACCTCCCCAGTCCAGAGCTACAAAATAAAACAAGCTTGGTCATCCACGGGTCATCAGTTCAAGAGTTTCATGCATGTTGTTCAGTATTACCCAACGCAAGAGTTCATTGCAATGAACAGCTCCAGAGCAATGTGGCAGTAAACAGGGACTGCAAAACTATAGGTTCTTCTCCCAAACCTAGTCCTAGTTGGTTTTTTTGTTTGTTTGAGGTTTTTTTTAGGTGTAGAGGGGCAGGATTTATATAAGGCTTCAGGTCCCTATGTGAAGTAGGTATAGAATAGCACCAGCAAGATAATTCACTATCATCTGTGAGAAAATCAAAGGGCTGAAAAGCCACAAAGGGATGGACACTACAAGAAACCAGAATTTCAGACTAAAACTACTCCACCATCATTCCTTTTGCTTCCTCTGCCTATATATTCACAGGATAACTCACCTTCTTCATCCTGAAAAATCACTTCAAAGTTTTTGCTCCAGTCAGAAACAGAAAAATTTCGTGTTGCTTTAAAAGACTGAAAAATAGAAAAAGAAAATAGCAGCAACCATTACTGTTTGGTACCCCATACCCAATATGCAGTCCTCTACATGTGAATGGACAAATGCAAAACCCCAATAGTCTAGCACTCTAAAGTATAAAAGTGAAAAATAGAAACACCTTAGGTCTAATTCTTATTTGTCCAAAGCCACAGAAGCCAATTCCTCATTTCTTGTGGTGAGACACATTACCCACATAAAATACAGTTAATCTTAAAACCAGTGTGAGGTCTTAGCACAGAAATATCACTCTCAAGGCTGCAGTAAAGTATTGTTTAAAGTATTAAAATGCCTGTGGGAAGGAGCAATTTCTGTAAAGTACTTTCAGCCCACGAATTAGATTTAAAATAGGAATGTTTCAAAGAGCTACAAAATAGCTTGAAGAGAATTATTGAGTTCATACTTACAGCAAGTCACGATGCAAAAAAGTAATAAAATACACCAAGTGTCTAAAATTTCCTGTGCCCTGATTCTGGACTCAATTTTAAAAAAATTTAAAAGGCTACATGGCAGTCTTCAGTCATACAGGTAGTTTTGGCTTAGTTTATCCTCAAACAGGTTAGAGCATCATGCTACTCACACCTCTGGATTAAACACACTCATTGTGCCTAATCAACCTTGGTCACTACCACTTATAAATATGATGATTATTATTATCATAATCATCATTATGGCACTGGATTTATTTTGTCCTACTAGACTATAACAATGCTCAGGACAGTGTAGGGATTTCCAAAACAATAGGAAAAAAACAGTAGTCATGGAAATACTGTTTAGAATTAAGTAATTTTGTCCAAGCTATTAACTGAAACATAACCTCATAAACACTGCAAGCTGGTACATGCAGAAAATATTCCAAAACACAGATTTACTAAGTATAAAACAAGGGAAATCCCAGCCACTCCTGTTCTCCTCAGAAATGTTCTTTCCATCTTTGTAACATTATTGTTTTGAGACATAGGTGGAAACAATAAGTCAGGATAACTGCCTCCCCAGTATACAAAGCATTCAGAATGTCACTTAAGAACTGTAATAAAGGAATGACTAAGTTCTATTTTGGAAACACAACAGTTCAGGTCAGAAATGGTGAAGATTTTACTAAGGGACTCTAAAGAATATTTATCATCACTCTGAACCACTACTAGTAGCCTGTTGATGCAAGAGTTTAATGCACGCAGCTCAGGAACATCTGACTTGACAGCTTATCTTGCTGAACGGCTCAGTGCCAGAAAAACAATAGACAAAGACTCAGAAGCACTATGTGCTGCTCCCAAATGTAGTCCAGGTAGACAGTCTCTCTCCAGGCCTCGAGTTCTAATGTAAAGTAGGTACATAGTAGCATCACCAGGCTATGAATCCATTTACAGACTCACAGAATCATTCAAGTGGAAAAAGACCTCTAAGATCATCCATTCTAACCTTTGACTGATCCCTATCTTGTCAACTAGACCATGGCACTAAGTGCTTCATCCAGGCATTTCCTGAACACTTCCAAGGATGGGGACTCCACAAGCTCCCTGAGCAGTCCTTTCCAATGTTTAACAACTCCTTCCATGAAGAAATTGCTCACAATGTTCAGCGTGAACTTTCTTTGATGCAGCTTGGTTTAATTTAGCCTAGACATCTCTCAGAGCTTGATTTACTCTGTGATGAGCTCTTTCAAACATTATCAGTTGAAGTTGCCTAAACTACTTAAGAAAGTGATCAGATCTTGCTGCTGTAGAAAACAGATAAAGCATTCCACATAATAACAATCCAGAACACAGAGGACCTAGTTTGAATTTTTTTTCTTTTTACCATCTCAAGCTGCCTGCTGGCATCTGCCTTGAAACAGAGGGACTAACCATTTTTAGCATGGCAGCCCTAGCACATTCCAGTTTGGACTTCTTTAGTTACTGAGCAGAATAAAAAGGATGGAGGAAGCACTGGGCTAAAGTAAAATTACTGGTACACTCACCGACTCCAGCAGACAGTGACGGCTGACTTTCAGTGTGACCTTCGAATGAGGCCTTTTCATATGCACCTGACGGAGCTCTCGCTGAAAGAAGTTCACTTTGTCTTGGAAGGTTTCAGAGCCTCCTGAGAAAAGTGACAATTTGGGTGAAGCCTGAGCTGTCAACACCTCAAACATCTACAGAGCATTCCTAAGATTAACTGCACAGATCAGCTTTACAGCCCAAAAGTGCATTTACTACAGCAAGGTTTGGAGACAGAATTCTCAAGGTAGTTTTGCAATTAGTCTTGCTGGTATTCATACTCACAGGTGCACTTTCAAAGAGCCTGACAGAGATGCCAAGCTAAAAAGGAACAGCTGCTGTGATGAAGTACTTTCACGGGAAGCACCAATAGGAACAGAGCACGATACTCCAGGAACCAGAGTTCTCATCAGAAGTCATTCAGTGCTGGCAATCTTTATTCCCCAGGGAAACTAGCAGACTCAAGTGCTAACTTCCTGACTACTGCACCCACCTCACTGTCCCTTTACCTATGTTTTTATGCAGAGAGCGAATGAAAGTGGCTGCCAAGATGTTCCTCTCCTTGCAGCTGAGCTCCACAGGGGGTTGGATCCCATCATCCACCACCAGTGTCAGTAATTTGTGCACAGGATCAGGACCAAGGTATGAAAACTAGCAGCGAAAAGATGCAAGAAAGGGTAAACCCATCATGCAGAAAGCACAGTATGTTCAGTAGACAGAGCAACACCACCTGTGCTCTTAAGACTTTCTCTGCTCGCCCATGTGTATGCAGTTAACAGGAAAACTATTTCAAGCATCCAGACTCCAGTTAGGAGGCTGCTTTTAACTTCACACACAAGTCTAAGGGTTTCAATGGACAAAATAACAGCATTTTATCAAGGTTTTGAGGAAAATAATCAAGAAATATGCAAAGGAATCAAGATTTTTGCCTAGCATTGGGACAAAAGACGGGAAAGAGTGATAAGACTGGCTCCTAGTCACAAATATAGCAAAACTTAGGCACTGAGAGGGAGCTCCAGAATTGAAATTTATCCCACACAATGTCGTTCTGTGGATGGAAGCCCTGCTCTCCAAAAGGAAAAAACAGACTGTGATTCATAAGGACAACACGCTAACAACATGGAGGTACAGTGACAGGTACATGGAAAGAGGCTCACCTTTGTGCCAGGACACACTCTAAAGGTGAAAAGGCGCCAAGGAATGATCTTCAGGTAAAATTCTTTCACTGAGAATTGCTGAGTAACCACAAGTAAAAGAAAATGTTAAATGTCACACATCTGTTAAGGGTTGTCCCTGAAACACATGAGGCAGAGGACAGATCCATAAGGCTAGACCTCCCTTCAACCCCAGGAACAGGTTTCTGCAGCATTTGGCACCATACTTGAGAACCTTTAAAGCTCCACAGAACTGTAAGCAACTTGTCAGTAAGACTTCCCTGCGTGCATTTATGACGCATGTGGGATGCCAGCATGACACAGATTTTATAGCAGTAAGCTATTGTGTTCAGCAGAATGTTACCAGTCTAATTGGAAAGTAATCTTAAGTACACTTGAGAAGCTGAATTCAGGACAAGATCATAATGCACTGACAGAAAGGTTTTGGTAAAAGTCATGCCAACAGTCTACTCATATTGCTCCCTAATTTTCACGACCATTTCAAACACCTTTTAAAAAGCACTTACAGTTGCTAAATCCATGGGATTTGCAGAAGATTATTCTCAGTGCATTTCTGCCAGAACAAATAACTAACTGTGCAACTCCTGTCTTCTGGAGAGCAAGTTAAGATGAAATTAGACAAAATAAAACCACTTCCTGCACAAACCTTTCCTAGCTGCAATGACTGGAAAAACTGACAAGCAGCATTTGACCAGAAACAAGCCAAATATGAACGGCAACTCCTTAAAAGGAATAGCAGCACAGTAACAGTTTTCTGCTGTTTCTATTTCTACACATAGAGATATCCAGGCATACAATTATGCAAGCCTAAGAATCACATTAACAACTCTGACACCTAAAGGGAGCTTCTAACAGTACCCACTTCTAGTGATCTGCTTTACCAGGTAAGGCAATAGAAAAGAATATGGAAGTCCAAACAGTACACCAAGGATGAAAGGATGCTGAGCTCACAAGGACATAGCACTCAAAGTCAGTTCTTAGAGCCATGTGCAGCACAGATTTAGAAATCTCTAGCAGCTTCCTCCATCCTATAACTGTTTCACAGCCCTCTTTCTCCCTTTGGCAGGAAAGCAATTCCTGGATTAGTCTTTCACTTCGGTATTTATCACTGCATTTTTCAGAATGCATTTAAATAGACAGATGAACAAAGTGAATTTAAATTCATTGGTAGATTTTGAGGAATTTTCTTTCTCATTTCTCAATGCTTTTAGGCAATAATAATGGAAAATAGTTACTGTTAACACATTCTTATTGTAAGAAAACCCTCAGTTTCTCCTGTTTCTTCTACTTATAAATTTACCCGTTGTTCTCTGACCATTTTTTCCCTTTTTCTTTTCAGCAAAACATTCCAGAAACAGGACAAAGACATAAAATCTGAGAAGGTGAGATTCTCTTAAGTTGAAATTTACAGGTATCAGAAACTGAGAATAGGAATTGCAGGTCTGACCTGAAAAAAGCAAAGGAAAGGCAAATAGAATATGTATTGAACAATCAGCAAGAAAATTTTCAGTAGGCTTTGGATCAGACCTAGAAAGATTCTAAAATCTAAAAATACAATCCTAAAACTTCAAGTTCTAAAACACACTCCTAAAACTTCCAAGGCTCATTTTAGCATTATTCTCATTCACAAACTCCATGTTTGCCATAAGCAAACCTTTTTTTAACCAAATCTGAGGCACCTGAATCTGGAGCTCAGATATAGAGCACAAGGAAGCTCTTCAGTTACAGCATACTTTAAACATGCACTCAAGTGTGGTAACATTATGATATCTACCTTAGGTGACACATAGCAGTACACTTTTTTAGGCTTCTTCACTTTCTCAGGGGTCTGGCTGTCAGAAGGAGAATCTTCATCTTCATCCTCAATTGCAGTAGAAGGACGGCGCTGGGAGGAGCTCAGGTGCATTGGTGGAAGCTGCCACTGAGTGTTGGTATAACTGGGAGCATCGTAAAGGTAAGCTTCAAAATAAATACTGACACCTGAGGTGGACACATTGCGTTCTACAATGTTCTTCTCATTCTCTGAGGGAAATAGATATAAAAGAGTTATGTAAATCCTAACAGAGACAAGAATGAAAATGAAAGCACAGGCCACCACCAAATCAGTGACTTTGATTTTAAAAAAAAGGTTATACATTCAAAGGAAAACCTGGTCAAATGAAACTTTGATAAAGAGAACCCAGGAGTGGGATGAAAAGATTACAAGATGGCCATTTGTCTGTTAGTGACTGGTTGAAGAAAAAAGGCATAGAGAACCTCTCTCTCAGAGCACTAGCCTGATGGCAGAGCCACTTGACAGCCACACTGAAGTCTGGCTCCTTCCTGAAGAAACCAGGAATTATAGCATTGTAAAAAAAACCCCAAAAAACCACACAGGTTAGACACAGTGTTCTTCCTCCATATAACTTAATACACAACACATGACTGGCTCAGATGCCAACTCTAGCAAGCAATAAAAATTGCCTAATTTCAGAGGTAAACCTCCAGAAGTAGGGGAAAAACACTTGTTTTTATCTGCTGATGGATCAGAGAATATCAGCCCCCAGAGATCTCCCCTGTTGAAAGCAAATTCATTTACCTTAGGCTTTTTAAATGAATAGGCTTTCCTTCAGCAAGTAAGCATGGCCAGCCTGCAGGGAAGCCACAAACAGCTCTGCTACATGAGTGTGCAAAGCACATTGTAAGAGGACACTGGAGAATGAATACTGATTGGATCTTGACTCACCACTTAGAACAATGATGTCAAAATCACCATTGCTTATGGGCTGGTTCTGGTAGGAGATGCAGGCATGGAAACACCCCCTAGAGTGCAAGGTGAGTCGGAAGAACACCTCGCAAGTCTGCCGATTGGACACCACAGACTTCTCAAACACCACATCAGAGCTCTCTTCTTCTTGAGGACCCAGCTAAACAGAAAACAAATTAATGAAAAGAGCTCTCCAGCTCACCTGAAGTCAAGCAGCAAGGGCTGAGGTTGCACTCACCTCATGGATGGAGAGGCTGTAATTGTGCTCATCTATCAGGGACACAGAATTGCTGGTGGGATTGTCATACTCATCTCTGGGAGCTATCTGCAAGGTGTGCTGCTGCCCACAGGTCAGCACCAGAGTTGAGAAATGGCAGACAATTTTGGTTTTGGAGGGAACCACCATTCCTGAAGCAGACAACAATAATTTAGAGTCAAACAAATTCCAAGGTGAAACTACAAAAAGCAAAAGAAAAGCAACTAGGGGCACAGTACCCTTGAAAATGGATCAAATCTAAACACATTCTAAGCCCCTACATTAAAAAAGCAAACTATCTGAGCATTGCATGTGCCTTGGATCAAAGACTTGATACTAATAAAGTAAACCAAGTTACTAGTCCTCTAAATAATGCTTCTCCACCATTCTAATTTTCTGCTCAGGAACCTGCTCCCACTGTACATACAGAATATAAGCTGGCTGACACCTAAGGAAACCTGCAAATGCAGCCTACCAAACAAACTTTATTTGGATTCAACCTAAACAACTACTTTATGAAGGGATATTTTAGCAAGCTTTGTATCTATTCACAAAGCAATGAATAGAGGTCCTTTTAATGACATGTACGTGAAACAAAAGATGCCAATTGGGATCAAAAACACAAAAGTAGAAGAAAACAAACTTTAGATGGATAAAAAGGAAATGTTTTTACAGAAGTGTGTAATCAAAGGTATCAGATGCTTCAGAAGCTTACAAGAATAGAGTAGGGTATTCAGAAAAAGAAGAGGCAAATCATTTCCAATTCAGATACAAATAACTCAATACTTTCACAAAAGGCACTCCCTGACAACTAGATGGCTTATGAAGAAGTTACTACAAAATGGAGAACGTGACAGAAGTGAATAGGGATTTTAAGTAGCACTAATGACTTACTCTGTAAAGCAGTTTCTGTTTCGTTATGTACTGGTAGTCACAAGTATGTTTTACTCATGGGTCTGTTGCTAGGATCTACACATGGCAGGAGGAAAATGGTAAAGGGTAATCCCTGTCACCTACCTATTTTAGCTGGAAACACATTTACCTGAGGGCCTCCAATACCTGCAAATCTACTCTGAATCATTACAGGGCCACTTAGATCTTACCTGGCTGGAACACCTTGTAGTAGGGGCTGTAGGCCACATTCAAGCCACCGAGTTTTACAGTGATCTCGTATCTCCCAGCCCTGCGCACAGTGAAAGCCACTTTCACCACATTGGAATTGGGCTCTTGAAGAACTTCCTGGGTTACAGGAATATCAATTGCTAACTCCACGTGGCAGATGTGAACTCGCAGCCCCACAGGCCGGTGAGCAGGGAAGGGCTGTCCATTTTTATAGAATAACTGCATAGGAAACAGAGAAGTCCAGGTCAGCAAAAACATACAACACACAGAGGAAGAGAAAACAAGTTGCCTTAGGGAAGGGCAAGTACCTCAGCTCAGAGAAGGAAAAATAATTAATAGACAGCTCTGTCACACAGACTGTATTCTCCAAAATGAGCAGACAAGTGGGCACTGAACAGCCCCATTCTCTTTTGTGCTGGGGTTCAACTGCATGCCCTGAAAAGAACATGCCTCTAGGCATTTCCCGTCTGCACTTGTAGTGCAACAGTAGAGCAGAAATCATGAGAACCCAATTGCAAAAGGAAAAAAGTAAAGCCATACCCTTTCAGGGAAACAAGCAGATCTTGTTCATTTGTACAGCTAAGTTCTGAAAAAACTCTTACCAATTTGTTACAGAAAACAGTGTGATGAAGATGCTGACCTAAGGAGCTAACCCAGTCTTTATTGCTAAGAAGCATCATAATGAAAACTACATGTTAGATAAAATCACAGGCAGCTCAATCACAGAAATTATCTCCTGGACAATTTCAGAGGATAACATACCTCAACCACTAATTCCTTACAAGGAAAGAAGCACACCTTGAAACCCGTTATGCATGGCTCTTCAAGAGCCAGCAGCTTTTTGGCCAGAGCCTGCCTGCCATCTGCAATCAGCCTGCAGTCCCTGTTTCTAAGTAAGGGAAGGTGTGGGGTCTGAAGCAGTTTGCCATCTTGACTGAAATCAGGAGAAATTAGTGTATGCAAAGCTACTGTTGATGAATAAAGGGCAAAACAAATGGCACACAAGCATGAAGTGGAAGGCCACATTGCTGGAGCTCATGAGTGTCAGTAAGGTGAAGAAAATAAATTTACATAGTAGGAATAGAACAAGATGCTTTCCCCTCAGCTTTTTTCACTGCCTGCCCTGGAGTTATAACTCTTCACTCACCATCAAGCAGAAGAGTTTTCTTCACCTTCCCAAGAGGGTATGGCAACCTAGCTGAACCTTTCTAATTTGATACCCTCTTGGATGAGCACGTAAGCCCAGCAAAACCTGCTCAAACTTTCTCCACTTAGCTCCAAACTCTGTGTTCACTCATCTTACTTCCCCTAGACTTGGCCTTTTGGGATTAGAGGGAAACAAGTCCTTGGCAGGCCTTTCCAGGTCTGACAGAATAACAATTAATTTTGCAGTTCATGGGAAGTGGCCATTACAGCTCTTGGATTGGTAAAATGCCCATTCCCACACTCTCAACTTCAGCTGCACAACCAAAAGATAGCACCAAGTTTGTTGAAGGCAAGGCTCAGCCTACTCACTTCCCAGTAAAGGAAGCAGTAGTCGGGAGAAGCCTGGTCTCCTCTGGCTCTTCAGAGGATTCTGAAGAGAGGGAGATTAGACTTTAAGAAGTGCAAACCTCAAATATGCACTTACAGGGTTTTGCAACCCTGCAAATGTATGCAGAAGGCATAAACAGATAACTGGCTTACTCCTCAGTTACATGTGGCTTAGCCCCAACAAAAAAACATTTGAAGAGCCCATCCCTAATTCAGACCTCTGTTTCTGCCCACAAAGCTGCATGGAAACAAAAATATTGCCTTACATGCACTCGGAAGGCCATGCTATGGCCCACCTCATAGGGGTCCTTCCAATCCCAGGAGATTTTGCAGGACCGGGGATCCAGGTAGTTGCCTCGCACGTAGTCATAGATAGTTCGCTCCCCTCGGCGCTCCCGGTCCTCATGCTGAAGGAAGCTGACTATACGTGCGGCAAGCTCAAAGAGGAACTTAATGGTGAAGAAGAAAGCTACAACAGATACTGTGATCCCACCTGCAGCAAGAAGAGAACAAAGGGTGGTTGCAGCAGCCAAGGTGGTTGAGTCATGCTCTAAATTCCCCTCCTAAGATGACTTTATGTTAATGATATTCTACTTAAATCCAAATTAGGTATTTAAGGCAGATGCTATTGAGTGAACATTTATGGTTTGTGTTATGATGCAAGTAAGGTTAGAAAATACCAAGTCTCTTAAAACTCTGCAAATGACTGCAAACAAAGGAAATAGTTAAAGGTGGTAGAGAGTCTCAGGTAAGGCTTGAGGACATCCCAACAGAGACATGGAATTCCCTTCAAGTGCAAGTTAGAACTACAGAGATTCCTTTAAGGGAAACAGCCAGATAACCACACAACTTCTGCACATCACATTACGGCTGGATTAGGAAGCATCACAGAGGCAACAACCCTCCACTAATTCTCAAAAGAAAAAGTAAGGGAATGGCTTAGGAATTAGGCCAATGAAAGGACTTCAGGAACAAGAAGAATGGTCAAGAGGCAAGAGTGCCAGGTGGAGGGAACAGTGTGGGGTGACAGTAACTTCATGTTTGTTACGTAAACTCTACTAAAATGAAATCAAAGGCTTTCAAGAAACCCTTCTAAAGCCTATGGAGAGGTCGACAAATACAGTGCAGCCTTTCCTTCACTTACCAATAATGTAAAACATCAGGTCCCTTCGGTGAGACACACAGCCAAGGATCACAGCTGCATCTAGAACACAAAATAGGCCAAGTCCAGTCCAGTGACTTCCTCACACACACTGGCCTAAATTTAGTCTATGGTTCCTCAGAAAAAATGTCTATTGATCATTTGTCTTCCTCTCCAAGAACATCCCTAAAGCATCATTCCATAAGATTGAAATAACGTGAACAGCACAACATGCTACAATTAACAGTTCTCCCTCCATTACAGATTCCCATTCAGATTCAGGGATCTATAAGAAGGACAACATATCATCCCTCTGAAAACAGTGAGAACAGGCTCTGGGTACTGCAGGAAGGAGACACTTTCTGTAGATCACCAACTTCAAAAGCAGTGGCAAAAGCCACTCATCCAAACTGTCACACCTACTTGCAAGCCATGAAGTTAACTTCTACTCTGATACAAAAGCACTTTACAGAGCCACCACCAAAATGGACAGAAGCCAACCCTTAGCCAGCAACCTTAGAAGAAAAAGCTATGGAATAAAAGAGCTGCAGACAAAACCATCCCAATTTGTTCAGAACAAAATCCTTCTAGGGCAGAGGTGAATCTATTTCTGCCCTGTAAGTCTACTACAGAACGTATGAATGCAACTGGAAAAGAGTCCATTTGTATTTTCCTACTCAACTCTTTGAAGTGGAGCCTCTCTGCTGAAACTCCCACTGATCAACACAAAAGCTAAAACCTTCTGTTTGTACACCATTAAGTTTACAGCAATTTTAAGAGACACCAATCTAGACTCAAGTTTTCACTGAGGGGACTGCTAAACAAACATGTAGTAAAAATACCACACCCAGAACAACATGCTGTTTGGTTGGTAAGACATAGCTGACAGATGGAACAAGAGCAGCAGCAAGGAACGCGTGTGACAATTAGACGAAGGATTTGGCATACAGTAATGCATACAATATAGCTCACTGTGTCACCATTCAGTTAGTGAGAAGCTACATTGTGCATTCAAGCTGTCCTTTTTTTTTTTTAAACAAACACAAAAGGGGTGTTATTCATCAGTCATCTCAACAGCAGCAATAACAGACATCAGCATGCAGAAGGCTTAAACGAGGTATTTCCCCCCAACAATAGCCATGACTTTATAGCCCAGCAAATCCTCTTTGCTGGCCTTGGCATATAGTCCAGCCCTCCAACCAAAGAGCAATCACATACCTTTACACAAGTGCCCATGTTCTAAAAGCCAAAAAGAGGGCGCCCATTCTTCAGCATCCTTCCGCTTTGTGCCCAGATCTGGGACAAACATCAGCAAGAAGAGGCCATAGAGAAGATTATCACAGAAAGAGTAACTCTTGGAACTTGCATCACAGCATCACTGCTGAAATATAAGGACTTGAGCACAGCAGTTTCTTCCTCTTTGTGGAAAAAGGGTTGTCCTGCAGTGCTGTTTCCTTTGGCCTGCAGTTTGCTAGCTTTCCTGGAAAACTAAAAAAGGACAGAGAAATGTTAGCTCACTCCATTGTGGATAAATCTGGCAAGCAGAAACACATGAGAGGTGCAAGATGCAAGAGCATCACTAGACATCAAATCCATGAGAGGTGCTATAAAAGTACCACTGCTGATGAAGTGCAAGGTTTCACCATATCCTCAACCTCTATCTGTCACAATCTCATTTCATTACATGACCCCCTGAAACTAGCACGTTCAAAATGCAACAAAACACATCCTTGCCTCCATAGGTTTCATGGAGCAGCTAAGAATCTGCATGCTGTGCATAAAGGAGTACTAAGGATGGAAGCAAGAACTGATAGCCTAGGAGGAATACAGAGAAATTGTCTCAACAGCCAGGAATCAGGATAGAAAAGCTAAAGCCCTGATAGAACTAAACCTTGCCAGGGATATCCAGGGTGCCATGAAAACTTTCTATAGGTACACTGGTGATAAAGAATAACTAGGGAAAACATGTACCCTCTCCAGAAGGAAACAGGAGGCCTGGTTACTTGGGACAATGAGAAGGCTGAGATACTCAACAACTTTTTCCCCTCAGTCTTCACCAGCGAGTGCTCCAGCCATGCCAACCAAGTCACAGAAGACAAATGCAGGGACTGAGAGAATGAAGAACTGCCCACTGTATTAGAAAATCAGAGGGATTTTTTACAAGGGCATGTAGTGACAGGACAAAAGGAAGGACTTCAAACTGATAGAGGGTAGGTTCAGATTACATATAAGGAAGAAATTCTTCAATATGAGTAGTGAGGAACCAGATCAGATTGCCCAGAGTTGTGGCTGCCCCATCCTTGGAAGTGTTCACAACCAGGTTACATGGGGCTTTTAACAACCTGGTCTAGTGGAAGGCATCCCCGTCCATGTCATGGGAGTTGGAATTAAATGATCTTTAAGGTCCCTTCTAAGCCAAACCATTCTGTGATCAGGTAGCCCTTCATGTCTTCATACCCAACAAAATGCTATATACTATTCTCAAACCGATTTTGCCCAGATTTAAAGGGCTATTTATAGTCAAGCCTCAAAAGAAAAGTTTTTCAGAATTCTTGAACCACAAAGCAAACTAGATTTTGAGTTTGGTACCATTGTTTTAGGTATTTAGGAAATTTTGATCCTCACAAGGGATTTCAGCTTCAGCAGCACTATCCACTAAACTACAGTTTACTGCCAGGATTGAGATTAAAAAAAATTAAAATTTAACAGCAAGGATTGACGCAGCCCACAAAAACCAGGACACATGCCAGAAGAAACACCACAGAGCCTACACAATCAGTATTTACTCATTCAGAACACAGATTAAATAAAGGAGTGAGAATGAAAAGAACAGAGCCAGGCTCACCAAGGCAGCTGTCTGTTAAGATAGTCACCTCTTCTGGGGAAGGGATGTTCTCCTCCTGTCTGCCATGCCACCACCCAGCTGTCACTTCTTCCTTAGTGCCCCCTCCTCTGCCTTCCTCTTCAGATGGCTCTTATTTCCCTCCATGCCAATAATCATACAGATCTGCCTGCCTTTACACACTTGTACTAACCTTTCTAATGCACATGAAAATCAACTGGTAAGCCTGTGTGGAGCTTTTTGGTTGCAATGCAGAAACAGCCAGGCTTTCACTGTCTTTTCCTCACCCACATCTCAAGGAAAGTCCCACCCACTCATCTATTTTCCTCCTTTCTCTACTTTTCCTCCCTGCAACAGTGTTACAGTCCCCAGGGCATAAATTCTCATTCTCCTCCTAGGTAGAGCATCAGCTTTCTAAATTCATATATCTCTGTGTGTTAAGGACCACAGACCAAGCAATTTCCTCGGTATTTTAGTTATTTCACAGTATATATCCAATATGTACTACAAATGACTGGTTGAAACTCTGCTCCAGCTTGGCCTGGCTGTGGAAAGCGTGTGACTGCTCCTCACTCAGATAGGGAATTTCACAGAAACTTATCAATATTTAGGAATCTACAAGATCTCCCTCCAGCATCTTCCACAACCAGTCTCTTCATGCCACAAAAAACCCACAAAGCTGTCTCTGTGGGTTCATCTACTCAAGCTATTTCTGCTTCACAACTCCTTCCCTTCTATGAGGCACGCCACAGGTCACACAGCCTCTCTCTCAAGCATAGAAAGAGAAAGATCCATCACTTAAACTACAGGGTTTTTTAAGTCAATTGGAACCTGAATCTCTTGATCTGGTTTGCAGAATTTCTGAACTCGCTGGACACAGGGAATCAGTTATCTCAGTTATATTAATTAATCAGCACAGCAACTTGTCATTTTATTATCCCTACATGATGTGGTAAACAAGACACCAACCTGGGTGGCCACCAGAGATTAAGTGGCTGTTATACAATCAAATTCCTTCTAGCTCACTCACTGCCAGCAGCTTTAAGGGTGCTCTTGCAGCTGGAATGCATTGAGGTGAAGAACCTAGTTGCAAGTAGGTGGTATCCAAGATACACTGACACTCACTAAACAGAATGCAGATGTGAATTAAAATGGTATCTGTGCTAAGAACTGCTGGGTAACAATCTGGGAAACAAATTCTGAAAAGCGGCAATATATGCTGCAATCATAACTAGACTGGAAAAAAAAAAGTGCTGAATTATCCAAGAAGTCTTAGTAATCTTGATCCAGAGACAGAGCAAGCGATGGTCTCCTGCCACCTGCAGGGAAAATGGGGATTTGGAAGCTTCACCTTGGTTTGACTTAAGGAGAGGTACTGGCATAATCAGGGTACACAGCATGGAATCATAAAATAAACTGCATTAGTGCCATTGCTTCCTCAAGTCAGCAAGGAAAGGAAGTTCTGTAAGGGGAATACATTTAGTTTATGTTGCTGCTGCTGTTGCAGCCAGAGGAACACAGCGCAGAGCTCCAGAAGGAAGCATAAATGTAACACATACAAAAGGAACTGTAAGACAGTAATGGAACATTCGTGTGGCTACAGCTACAAAACCAGCTGGGGGCATGCTGTACAGAACAGATGTACCGAGCTCCTAAGAAACCTGCCGTGCCTCTTAATTTTGTTTGGTGCACTCATAAATTGTCGTTCTTCTCTTAACAACAAACCTTTAGTTTTGTTTTAAAGCCTTTCTGCAGGATAATAGTACCTCATCCAATCAAGATAAGAGCCATTTATCCCTGTGCAGAATCTCTCTCAATCCATGTGCACAAATGCCTACCACCAATGGCATGTCTGTCTCATGCCACGCACAGAAAACTGCTCTCTAGTGAATGACACAGTATTTTCTCACACTAAGCATCCACAAACCAACAAACAGGAATGCCCATGAGAACCTAACTTTAAAATACATTCACAGGAAACTGAAAAGTCAGCACAAAAAGCACTAAGCAGGATCCAGTATCAGCTGTCAAGGACAAAAGGTGCATCAATGGTCAGTGTCGACACAAAACAGTCATTCTCTTATTAGGGATGGAATTTGTCATATGCATTTACATACAAGCTATATAAAACAGTAGCAACAGGAAAGGAAAAAAAAATAAGAGACTTCTTTCAGCTACTTAAGTCTAAGGACTTTTCATTGCAAATGAACCACCACTAGCACTGTCAGCTCTTCCTGTCCTTCTTAAACACAGCAAACCAGCCAGATAGCAACTTTAAGGCCAGTCTCGACACCAGATCTGCTTCCTGAGACAGGACAAAATTTAGCCCCTTGCCCTGCTGCACATCAGTGGAGAACGCAGATCAGCCCCTTCTTCCTCAATTATTTCTCTTCCCAAACCACTGAAGGTCACTTCAGCAGCATCGTGTGAGCTCCACCAACTGCATTTCCTCAAACAACAGTCAAGCTAGGTATGATCACTCAGGTGGAAAGCTCAGCTATTGTTTTCCAATAAACAGTTTTTCTTTTGGTCTAATTTTCTTCCTCATTGTCAGAGCATCAGTCACAGTTCTACAGAGGTCACCACTTCAGGAACAAACTCCTGAGTGGTTCGTCATTGGCTGCTTTTTCTGACCAGCACACCAGATAAAACCGGTTGTATTTGGAAGATATCAACAGCTATAAGATCTCACTAATCCCAGAAGCTTCCGTGAGAAAGGCCTTTCTTTCTCCCTTCCCTGCACAGGGCACGAGAAACCAAGTGCTCCGGAGCAGTCTGAGAACTTGGAGAACATTTCCGTTCATGTGCAGAAAAGACATTTTGGGTCAGACTACACCGTTATGGCAGCATAAAGTACAGCTAAAATGATGCTCCTCCGCTAAGGTTTCTGATCACAAACATAGATAAGATCTAAAGATAATGACAACCCAGTGCTTTTCATTACGGAGTTAATGAGCTAAAGCGTGGCAAAACCAGCACTACATTAACTCTTAATAAAAACAAAACAGTCCATCCAGCAAGCTCAAGTGAGCGGGCTGAAGACCTCCGTAACATCCCGGCTCTGCTAAACAGAGCAGAAGAGGAAGGAGGCCGATTGGTGTGCTGCGGTTCCCCTAGCAGCCCGCGGCGGCGGCGGGCTCGGGGGGCCACCGCTGCCCACGGCCTCTCCCCAGGCGGCAGCTCGCCCCTCGGTAGCCGGCGTGCCCCCGGTGCCCCGCAGCGCCGCGCAGACGGCAGGCTAAGCCCAAGCGAAAAGCCGGAGGCCGCCGCCGGGCAGGCAGACCGGCCCTTCCCGACCCCCGGGAGCCCCGGCCCCGCCCTCCCGAGCCACGGCCGCCGCCGGCAGCGCGGGGACCCCGCCGCGGTCGTAGCAGGCCCACCGCGGGGGCTCCGGGCCCGCAACGGGGCCGGCACCCCGGGGGACGCCCGTCACGGCGGGGCGGCCGGGCTGCGGCTGCAGCTCCCTCGCCCCGGGAGCCCGTTCCCCGCGCCGGGGCCCGAGGCGGCGGGGAGGGAAACGCCGCTACCGCTGTTACCGTGGTCTCCGACGGCGGCCGTAACCTCGCTCCCGCCGCCCCGCGCCGCCGCTGCCCGGCGCTGGCAGCCGGAGATGACGCGCCCCGGGGCGGGGCCAGTGACGCACCAGGGACACGGCGGTGGCGGCGGCGGGACCGGCAGGGTCTCAGCATGGTGAGCCGGGAGCGGGCCGGGGGAGGGCCGGCTGCGATCGGGGCTCTCCGTAGCTCATCACGACCGTGTGTCCGTGTCCTTGCAGGGGAAGCAGAAGAAGGCGCGGAAGTACGCGGTCATGAAGCGCATGATCAGCCTCCGGGATGAGCGCCTGTGAGTGTGGCTGCGGCTGGGCCCGGTCCCACGCGGGGCCCGGGAGCGGACTCGTGTTCCGCTCTGCACGGGCGGGAGAAGGTCGCGGCCCAGCTCTCTCCGCCGCTGGCAGCCTTTCCTTGTCGCTGTACCCCAGCAGTGTCTGTGTTTCTTTGCAGTAAAGAGAAGGACCGCGCAAAAGCCCCCGTGAAGAAGAAGGAGGACCCGAGTGCCATCAAAGAGCGGGAGGTGTAAGTGCTGCCGACGCACTGGGGAGGGAGAGAAGGAGGGAGAGAGGGCCGGCCACGCTTTAGGCTGGAACTAAGGGTGTTTCTGAGCGATACTGTCAGAATGAGAAGTGATGCCCGAAACCAAAGGAATGTGCTTGGGAGGCAGCAGGAGGCCTGATGGGTCTTTCTGCTCATTATCCGTCTTTCATTTTGTGCAAGTTGTAGGATAGGACGTGATGTTAAATGCAACAAACTGACTTGAATTTTTTGTCTTCCTGGCAGCCCCCAGCATCCCTCTTGCTTGTTCTTCCAGTATAATACACAGCTGGGCCCCCCTTACCACATCCTGGTTGACACTAACTTCATCAACTTCTCCATCAAGGCCAAACTGGATCTAGTGCAGTCGATGATGGACTGTCTCTATGCCAAGTGTGAGTTTCTGCACCACCCACAGCTTCTTCTGACCACACAGTGCCACAGTAATGTGCTTTGTCAGCCTCATGCCTGTGAGGCCAGAAAACTTGCAAAAAGAATATGTGCAGTAATCATGGAGCTATGGTAGCCCTGGCAATGTCTCTGGTTTCAGTCAAGTTATGGTTTTAAAATCCTTTTCTCAACAAAGGTAGAGTACTAATAACTTAATAATCTAAAATTACCATGGCATGGTTAAACTTGGTGGCTCTACTTTTCATCACCTTGCAAAATTACCTGTTGTTACTGTAAGTAATAGGTTATAGAGTTCCATGATGTTTCCAGGGTATGTGGGCAGTATATAGGGGTCTGGGAATAAATACTGCTTTGTTTTAATACGGCCTTTTTTGGCATTTAGGTATTCCATGTATCACAGATTGCGTAATGGGTGAAATCGAGAAGTTAGGACAGAAGTACCGTGTGGCATTAAGGTAGGTGCAGGGTGTTCATCTCTGTTTCTAGAAATTAATGCTTTAATATAAATAAATGAAAAACACTTGCTATGACTGATGCTCCTGCACTAGAGGGTGGTCAGGTTGTTGCAGGATCCTGAACTTGGTTTTATTTTTCTGGCTCTATGAGATCAGTACAAGCTCAAGTTTTAGAAACAAAATGCTAGGTATGAGTGCACAATATTAATCTGTAAATCTTTTAACCTCCTAAAACTTTCAAAGTAATGCTTTTTCCTGTTTCTCAAAAGAAAAAAAATCAATTATAGAATTTGTGAAAAAGAATGAAGAAGTGAGCCTAGTCTTACAGAACTTTTCATTCCTACTTCATGTTATTCCTGTATGAGGAGGTACTAAGTACTGATAATCTAGAGCCAGGTTATTGTGTGATCTGTACAAAACTAGTCCAATGTAGCTCATGCTCTCCACTCAGATGTATTGTTCTTTACTTTTTATTTTGGCCTGCTGTGTTGTAAAGTATACGAGTGCATACCCTAAACAGCTTTGATGTTGGCCTTCAGAGAGAAGTGTCCCTTTATGCATGGTACAAATTATCACACCAGAAATTCTAGTTTTTCCCACAGGCACTTTGTTTGGCAGTGGCCTAACATTGTACTGATTTTGAACCCAACAAACCAGTACTAAGAAATACTTAACCTATAATAACTAGACAAATTGCATTCTTTTTTTTGCCGGTCATTTCAGTTGACCTTTGTCTGCCATTTACTCTATCCCTTCACCTCTTGTTTTAAGAACAATGTTCTGTATATCCCAGAAAGGGGTGTTCTTGTTCCTCCATACTGTGTCACTGTACTCTCTGCTCTGATTGCTGTGATGCTGTTTCTTGTGTCCCCACAGAATTGCCAAGGACCCTCGGTTTGAGCGCTTGCCATGTATGCACAAAGGAACCTACGCCGATGACTGCCTGGTGCAGAGGGTAACGCAGGTATTTCTGACATTTCCTATCTTGTGCTAACATACTAAAAATTCCTGAACCCTCCTAATTACTGACTGACTTAAATTTCCCACAAAGTAACTATAAAATCTCACCAAGGGGCAGTTTCAGTCCCTGGCACAACTTTATTTGATGCAAGGTATTATCTGTTATCTTCCCTGAGCATTCTTGTTGTGTAGGACAGCATCAGGAAGCACTTAGGATGGGAAAGCTGTCAGCTTGAAAGGCTGGACAGACTTTCAGAGATGTCTTGAGTCTATTTTGATGGGCAGAAGGATGTTATTAGTCTGCTGTGGAATTCTGTGCAAGTCCTGCTAATGCCTTGCTAAGGACTCTTAGCCTTCTTGTGTTCAGTGAGCTCACTGAATAGGAAAGTTTGGTCAGCCACGACTGCTTTTTGTGGGTTTGCTGATTTTGAATCTGACTTGCCTTATTTTTTTGCAGCACAAATGTTACATTGTGGCCACAGTGGATAAAGAGCTCAAGCGGAGAATACGAAAAATCCCTGGAGTGCCTATAATGTATATTTCCAGGCACAGGTAAGGGCCCCCTGACAGGAAGGAATCCTGCCCAATGCAATCCTTGTCTGACAGGGACTCTGTCACCACATACTTCTCTCCTTCCAAAACTCTGGTAACATTGGTACCATTCCACTCAGTCCACGATTAGATAGCATTGTCAGGGGGTGACTGACAATCTCATCCTTTCCCATAGACAAACAACAGGACTTCCCAGTACAGTCAGTGCTGTTCTCACCTTAGTCATGCAAGACTTCCTGGTATGGTCAAGGGACGTTTCACCCCTAACTCATTACACAAAGGCCAAGGCCTAGCAGGAGTCCCTGAGATGGTAGTACAGCCCTGAGGAGGAAGAGGGGGTAGATGCACCACCACAGTGGGGAGGGGAACAATGTGAAATAGGTTATCTTCATAAGTTTTCATTCTTTCTCAGGTACAATATTGAGAGGATGCCAGATGATTACGGAGCTCCTCGATTCTAACCTGTCCAGTCAAGACATCAATGCCAGGACTGTGAGCCAGGATAAGGGTTCTTCTGATTCCAGCCCTCCTGCTTTCTTCTTTTGTTGGAACTCTGCTCATAGGACTGTGGATAACACCAAACTGACTTCTTGACCTTGATTTCTAAGAAAAAGCTATTTAGAAGAGTCTGAGAGTCTGGTTTTATTCATCTGTCCTCTGCCTTGGTCTGATTACCTACAGCTGGGAGAAGCATATGGGAAACAGAGGATGGCAGTACCAAGAATGTGCCTAGCTCTGCATTGGGACCATTGGAAAAAGTGATTTCAGCATTCTGCATTAAGTATTGATGATGCAACTCTGGCTGAGAATGAAACCACAAGAGATTTTAAAAGTTTCTTACTGCTGCACCTGGAGTGGGACAGGTATTCCTCTGGGAAACTCCCTCACACCTGTTTACTCAAATCAGAATCTGCATTCTGAAGAAAAGATATCAGATCTGCTCCAGTTGGTGGCTTTCTCTGCAACAGCAGTCTAGATTTTAATTCAGAATTGATAGGCTTTTATTTACTGCAAAGTGAATGAATGAAGTTTAAGTGTCTTTTCAGACTGCTCTTTCTGTACTTGGTTAGCTGGCAACCCAGACCTTTTCCTTACATTTAGAGTGGTGGAGGGCAGGGCAGGGTTGGGTTGGGACAGGTCTTTTCCTCCTGTTTGTTTGGGTCCTATGCGCCTCAAAGCCTTATCACTTTTGTTATGTATCAGGGACAAGAAGGAAAGTTTCTAACAGGTAAGTTTCTAACGGGCAAATGTAATAATGTGGGCTGGGAGCACAGTCATTGTGGAGGAATAAGAACAATGGTTGCAGGTAAAGAGTCTTCCAGAGACCTGCAGAATTTGCTGCAGGGAAGGAAATGGTCAGGAAGGGAGGGAAAAGAAATTATTAAGCCACATGAAGAAATGCAGGGGGAAAAGTATTTCAAAGCCATAACTCTGCATTCGGATACTTCCTCCATTATTCCTTCATTTTTAGCAATATAGTTTGCTCTTACAATCTCTGCTGTGTGCTAAGGAGAGGGTCAGCAGGAGCCAACATGCCAAAGCACACTTCCTGGCCAAAATGCTATAATAGCCTTAGTTTTGTTCTCTCAATCCAATCCACATTTCTTTAAACTAGTGATCAAGTATTGTCACGAACACTTGAAGCCCGTTAAGTCAAGTGAGGACTGAGAAACAGGATTAGATCTCTGTAAATTGCTTTTCAGAATAATTCTAGTTTTGAAAGACTTACTTGAGTCAATAGGTAACTAGAATTGTTCCAGTGCAGATAACTTCACTTGAATTAACCTAAATGGAAGGAGACTGGAGAAGAAAGAAGAAAGGAATGGACACTTTTGGTAACATTTGATAATAGTCTTTCTGGCACAGAAGAGGTCAAAAGCACAGCAGCCTGATGAATTTGGGAAACATATACGTGCCAGCAGAATGCCTTTTGCAGGGACTTAATGAAAATATATGTATTTAGCATGAACGGTCGGTAGGAATCAAAGTAAATGTGCTCATTTACTGAAATATTTTATTCCTTTTACTCTGCCTTGTTTTAGTAAAAGGAGGAGGAACCTGGAACAGGTATAAGGCAATTGCTAAAGATGTGTTAGGAGGGTTGGAGGATGGGCAGAAGAAAGTATTGGCAGTGAGCAAACCCATCAGGAAGTTTTCATTAATTGAGTATAATTGGTAAGACAAAAAACTTGGCTGTTAACTGGAAGGGCCTGGTCAGAAGATAAATAGGACAGAAGAGGACCCCCTGAATGATCAGCTGCTTCTGCAGAGCCAAGGAACCTGTGTACCAAACACTTGGAAAATATTTACTGCATGCACACAATGGCACCCCAGTGTCTGATCCAGTTTACAGTATGTCAGAGGAGGAAAGATCATTGTCACAGGAAAGGGTTTGGTAAACTAGAATGTGTTCATGTTCCCACAAGTGCAGAATTCTGTCAGTCCAAACTATAAGAGAAATTCCATCCTGACTCAACTCTGGCAGTTGGTTTAAACCTGCACAGGATTTAGATACCAGATGGTTGCAGTGTTTCTTAGTAACCAAAGAATTCAGCCTCTCTGCTAATATCCTGTCTTCTGCTGTAGCCAGTCTCCATAGCTTCAGAAGACAGAGAACATATTGGGAGCACCACCTAAAGAAAATCTGAATATATGCAAAGTATGGTAGAAAATAATTTCTACTCCTTTCTGGAGCCACCAGAAGGTTTAAGATTACTACAGCCTTACCAGGTGAAGAAATTTAAGCTGCTGATCCAAGATGTGACACTGGTTAATTGAGGGGTAACTGAAATGTGGTATAATAGTGTTTAGAAGGAGAAAGATTATGAGCTATTTAAAAATTAAACCAAACCAACATGATGGCACCCTTTAATGTTACAGACTGGACAGAATAAAAATAACACATTCTGAATAAAAGAATCAGAGGGCATAATGTCAACAGAGTTGCTTTAAGGACAAGGTAATGTTGAGTAAAGCCACTGTATTTTGTCTGGTGGGAGTCAATTGTTTGCAACCCATACCAGATTTGAATATTGAAAAAGCATCTGTCAAGTTATTTGGAAGTTACATTTTGGCTTCCACAATGTAGGCTGGAAAACAATTACCCCTGAAAGTGTTTAAGTACATGTATTCCCTCATAAGGGAAGTAACAAGTCTCTTGACAATATTGAGTAACCACAACAAACAGCAAATATAGTGGGAGAGACCTGCCTGCAGGAAATAACTGTTAGTAAGCTGATCACAAGAGAACTCATGTAGAGTGAATAGATCAGGAGGATAAATTAAAGGATATTTACAACAGGAATCACCCATTTGGGAGAGGCAGACTTTCAAAATCTTAGTGAGTAAACTGTCCATAGAATTCAGGTTTATAAATGCTAAGTACCGGTACAATGAACAGTTGAGGGGGGCTAAAAATACAAATGCTATCTCAAAGTCATATTCACTGCAAGAGAAGTCTAAACAGACCATCCTAAATAGAAAAGGATCAATAATCACCTCTAAATGAAAAGGAAGGATTCTAAAGAATAGAAAAGGCAATTCTATAAGTATTAAATTAAGATAGTTTTCTTAAGGATTTGCATCTCAGTTGAATTCAAAGTCAAATATTTTCTTGCTGATTCATGGTGTATCTCCTCTGTAGATTTCCTGAAATTCATCAACAAATGAACATAAAGTCCAGCTTTTCCACCAGACAGAACAAAGCTTCTTCTCTACCTAACAAAATCATTTTCTTGATATTTCTCCCGACTGAAAAGTCTTAGGACCTCTCCTCCACACCTGCCTTTCTCCACTGGATTCAAGAGGCAGAATAGAGATTGAGCACGACAGAAGTTGCTCAGGTTTTCTGTGCTTGTCAAGGAGACCAAGCAGTGTCACACCGCGGTGCTGGTGTCCTGCTGACCCGTGGCACCAGGCTTCACTGCCCGCCTGCCAGAATCCACACATGCACACACGCGCGCCTCTTGCCTACGATGGGAGCTCAGCCCTTGGCATAGATCGTTGCTAACTTTCTACAGAGCATATTTGTATGTTTAACTCATACTTCAGCGCGGGTAACCGAGGGCACCGGCGCCGCCGCCCCGGGGACACCGCGGTCCCCGGGAGCGCCGGGCCCGCCGTACACAGCCTAGCTTGCGGAGCGCCTGGCGGCACCCCTCACACAACGGAGGTCCCGCAGTGGCTCCCCTCTGTCGCCTGCCCCCGTCCCGTCCTCTCCCATCCCGCGTCCTGTCCCCGGCGGGGCGGGCGGACTGTGCCGCTCCGGGCTCGCCCTCGGCCTCGCGCTGGGGGCACCTGTCCGCTAGGCGGCGCTGCCACCCGCCCAGCGACGCCCGGGGCGCTCTGGCGCAGCGCTCTCGCTCGACTGCCCGGCGGGGTGGGGCCTCCCCGCGCAGGCGCCGTGCGCCGTCCGCCGCCGCCGCCGCGGCCTGTGTCCGCTCCGCGCTCCGCCATGTACCCGGCCTGGGGCTTGTACGGGGCGGCGGGGCACTACCCGCCGCCCCCCACCTCCATCCCGCCCCCGCCGCTGCCCATCCCGCCCCCCAGCGTGCCGCCTCCCGCCGTTCCGCCGATGCCGCTTCCCAGCTACCCGCCGCCGGGGCCCGCGCCCCCGGCCGCCGCGCCGCCGCCCGCCGGTTCCTCGGGGTTCCTGAGCCTGCAGGAGCAGCACCTGGCCCAGCTGCAACAGCTCCAGCAGATGCACCAGAAGCAGCTGCAGTCCGTACTCCTGGGCCCCCCGCCGCCGCCGGGGCCGCCCCCGCCGGGGCTGCCGCCGCCGCCGCTGCCCGGCTCCTTCACCGACTGGCAGCAGCAGCCGCCGGTGCCGCCGGTGCCGCCGCCGGTCCGCAGCTACCAGAAGCAGTACTCCCACCGCGAGCCGCCACCCCGCAAGCCGCCCCCCTCGGCCCGGGACCGCGATGGGCAGGAGCCGCCGGGCGGGCACGGCGACTGGGGCGAGCCGGTGCCCGCCGAGCCGGTGCCCATGGACATGGAGCTGTCCTCGCCGCCGCAATCCCCGCAGCCCGCCGGCCAGCCCTACCTGCCCCCCGCCCAGCCCTACCTGCCGCCCCCCCAGGCCGAGCCTTACCCTCCCCCGGCCCAGTCCCCGCCGCTCCAGCCCTACCTGCCCCGGGCGCAGCCCTCCCAGCCGCCCCCCTCCTTCTCCGAGCCCCCGCCCTCCTACCTGGAGCCCCCGCCGGCCAGCGCCTCGCAGCCCTACCTGCCGCCTCCTGCCCAGGGCTACATGGCACATCCTCAGCCCTACCTGCTCTCCTCCCAGGCCTCTCCTTCCCAGCCCGCGCAGCCCGCCCTGGCCCCCTCCATCCCTCCCCCGGTCAAGCCGTCGCAGGCTCATTTCCCCCCGCCCCAGCCGTCCTTGCCCCCGCCCGCCGCTGCCCAGCCGGAGGCCGCGCAAGGTGCCGCCAAGGAGGGCGGTGGCACGGAGCAGCCGGACCCCTCCACCATGACTCCCCAGGTAAGGCGGCCCGGCTGGCAGCGGGGAGCTGCTGGCAGGTACGGGGTCTTGCAAAGGTCCCCGAGTAAGAGCAGTTAATAAACACACCGTATTTGCATAATACCGAAAGGATTTGGACGCAATCCTTGGAAGTGGTAATGGCACAGCTCACGGGAAGCTTCATAAATGCTGATTTATCCAGTGGTGGTGGTAGGGATGTAACATTGTCATTTCTCGAGAAAAAATTTGTTTAGGGAAAAGTGTAAATCCTGGCTGACTTTAGTTTTCTTGAGCATGTGTTGGTATCTGGAGAATGTATTTCAAAGTACAGCATGTGAGCCACCTGCACCTAACTCCTGTTGGCTTTGTCTGGCCTGTTGTGAGATGCAGCAGTCTGTTTGCTTGTTGCACATGGTGAGATGAGTGTCACTTGTCTTCAGTGATTTCCTTATTTTGTTTTTTTTAAGGGGTTGAGTTGCAGTTGTGTGCCTGATCAGTGTAGAATTGTGGCTGTTTTAATCTTATCACGCACAGTTAAAGCTGCAGAAATGTTTATGTTGCAGTACATCGCTGCCTGCTACTTAAGCTTACATCCATCCACCGTTTGTGCTACATGTGCTTCCAGTATAAAATTGCATAGGGCATTGGAGGGAGATGCTCTGAAATACCTAGAAGTGAAAAATGTTATTGCTGTGTGTTTTTTATGTGTACACTAGGGCCAAAATACCTGCAACATGTTTGCATGCCTCGCTTCCTAAATGAGACTAGTTCCAGTGGACTTGATGGGACCATTCATCTGCATTGTCAGGGACAATCCAGGCTTAAGGTTCAGCATGCACAGCGAGGCACGTGTGTTGAGGCCCTCAGCTGTGTACATGGGTCAGGCAGATTCACTGAGGCTTTTGCACGGGTTTAGAGTTATATTATTGGGATCTGCCTGCAAGAGCAAAATTGAAGTGCATACTTTAAGATTTCTTTATTTAAATCTGTTTTTTTGGCAAATTGAGCTTAGGATTCTGATTTGAAGCTAGGTTTGCAAAAATCCTACTGAAGTCACGGGCACTTCAAATTTGCTAATTGCTGGGACACCTTTTTAATTGTATCTGTGTAAGTTTCATTTTTACGTTTGTATTATGTAACTAATTACTGCCTGGCAAAGTAGTGCTTTCAGTTCATTCCACTCAATTTTGTGACGGTTTTGGACAGTACTTAATTGATCTTTTGCAGTGGTAACAAGAAGACTTAATTTTTAATGGCAAAACCAAAACCTCAAAAAGTCACGTGTAGAAAGTGATGTTAATTTGGTATTGAGGCAGCTTGTTGACTTCTTAAATTATTGAGCTCAATAATAAAACAGTAAACACTCCCCAGAAGAGTTGCAAGTAATGCTTTCTTGTGGTGCACACATGGAAGCAGCAGAATACTGCTGAAGTTTAAATTGTCTGGTTTATGAGTGTTTATACAAACAGCTTCTACCTTGAGTAGTTTGCTTGCTCTCAATCACAATTCAGTGTAAGTTCAAAAGGAATATAGTGCTTTTCTGGTCATAAATTTGTTACAACAGATTGATACAATTTTGGCTATCTTAGGCTGTAAAACGAGACAGGATTTGGAGTAACAAGTTCTTACACAATAGGAATAGGAAAAGCTAAGTGTAGTGATGCTTTCATGTTAGTAATCTGAAAAGCTGAGTAAAGAAACAGTGTAATTTGTCATTTGTAGTATCCTATTAAGCCGTTGTTTAAACTGGCAATTGGAAGCAATTCTTTCTGTTCTCATCCCACAGTAACAGTGGCCACAGACAAATATATCAGTGTTTTTCTCTTAACTCAGAAAATATTGCACCATCTCCCATGAGTTGGTGTTTTATTATTTTCCTTTCCTATCTAAGATACTGTTCTTTGCCTTGGCAGTATCATGAGTTTAGTGTAGTTTCTTGCATGGGTCTATAGTTGGATTAATTGCTGGATTTTTGTCAAGTCCAGACAGAAGTGCTAGTGTAGAAAATTTTTCATGATGAAAAGTTCAGTTATTTGAGTGCTTACCTCCTCACAATGACTTACTGCATTTACTGCTTTGATGTTGTCACACTTTTGTTTTAAAATGCCTGCATCTTTTGGATTCTTTTCTGTTTCTGACTGGGCTTTATATAGGTGTTTTTTCTTAACTGTGCATGCTTGGATAAAAAGGAAGAATAGAAGGTGTAAAAGATGGAGATCAGTCACAGGTTCTCAGAGGTGATGGAATTGAGAGCACAAGAATGGTTGCACTAGGTTAGACCAGAAAGTACAGTACTTTATCATTCTGTCTTTGATGGTGACTAAAAGCAGATGCTAAGGGAACAACTTAAAAATCAAAGGTATGGCAATACCTTCCTAAGATACAGGAACTGCCTTAGCTGTAAATGGTGTGTTTATTTTTAAAATATGTCGATTTTTCTGAGCTATGTCTTGAATTCACAAAATTTTAGCTCTTGGAGAGGTCTCTATAAGGGACTCTGGTGGCACAAGACCATGTCAGGTGAAGAGCAGCCTCCCACAGATGTCTTTCTATTCATTTGATGCCTGATATTTCTCATATTGGAAGAGATACAGAACTGTTGGTTCTTATTCAGGTCTTCTTAAGTGTTGAGATACTTATCTTTAGTCTTTTGTTCTTTATGTTAGTGGCAGCTTACTTTTTGAAGCTTGTGTCATCTGCCTTGAGTACTCTTATTTCTACCCTGAAAGATTTTAAACTGAAAGCTTATTGTTTCTTAAATGGATAATCAGGATTAATGAGAATTCAGATGATACATAATCTTCACTATGTACTGGTTCTGATTGTTCTTTTTACTTTCCATAGCTTTATTCAAACATCTTCAGCACAATTTCTCTGCTGTCATTCTCAGTCTACTTGATGTCTGTGTTCTCTGTTCATCCTCTTCATCTCTTCTGTACATTTCATCCTTTTTACTATAGTTCTTAGATCTAAAAAGCTCTAAAAACAATAAATATAGTACTTATAGCATTTCTGTAGTAATTTTGCTTATGATTGCCTGTGTTCCAGATTTTTGTTAGTATTTGCTATAGTTATAGAATAGTAAGCTTGTTTGGGTAAAAAGTAAATTCTGCTGTGGGTTCTGTGCATCACATAGTGGTTTCTGAATTTTGATTTGATCTTCTGGCATCCATTGCAATACTGTTGCTGAAGAAGTGAGTTTTTCCTCAAAACAGTTTTAAAGACTTTTCTGCAGTATGATTCTAGTGATATCATTAATTATTTTCAATTGTTTTTCTTGTGAAAACTGTCTTAGAAAAATTACATCTATTACAGGAACAGCAGCAATACTGGTACCAGCAGCACCTGCTTAGCCTGCAGCAAAGGGCAAAAGCCCATGCTCAGGGACAGCAGCAGATGAAAAGTCCAGTAGTGAAGGATGAGCAGAGAGCAAAGTCTGAAGAAGGGAAAATAAGTGCTTCAACTCAGCAGTCTGAACCTCCTCCTCTTAATGAATCCCTGCCTCCAGCATCCAAAGAAGACGAGTCTTCTCTTGCATCCACTGAAACTCAGGTAGGCTTTGTAAAGTGATGCCATTCCATTTGTGTCCTAGACAAGCCAAAACACCGGGAAAATTAATGCCATCAAATTCTTGTGTATACTTTGAAACAATAACTAAATGTTGTGAAGCAGTCTTTAAAATAACTTGCTAAAGCTGCACCAATTAAAAAATACACTTCCTGTATATATAATTACATTTTCACCCACACGTGCACCACGCAAGTCTGAGCTGACTCCTCTGCACCTTCCACAGTGTTGTCATCTTTGTCTGTGAGGACACCTCATGATATTGAAATGCAAAATCAGGTACTCAGTAGTTGAGGAATGCTATGTTTAAGACACTGTTTCTTAATTTCTCTCTGGCAGTTTGTGAGTTCTGGTTCCTCTTCTCTTTGTGTGTTAGAGTTGGTCTGAAAGTCAAAAATTTTACACAGAGGTTTTTTGTCAGCATGCTCAGTAACAGTTACTGCATAATAGAATGAGGTCATGCCTGATGTTTGAACAGATTACTGTAGGGTAGTGCATTACACTGCAGTGTGTTAACTTACAGTGTGCAGGTTCCTACAAAGTGAAAAAATAATGCACTTGGAGTTACTTTACTTCATCATGAAAAACCACTGTTTTTCATTACATTTGCTGTGAGCAACAGATAACAGATTTTCATTAATCTCTTTCCTGTAGGTAGTTTCTTTATATATGAATAACCTAATTGTCATCAGCCTAACCTTTAGATTAGACTATTCACATTAAAAAAAGATGTGTTCACATCAAGAAAAGATGAGATAAAAATCAGCCTTCCAGAAGCTGTGGGTGGCTGGGACACTGAAATAGAGTGATAAAATAAGGAACAGTGAGGAAGTTCCTGTAAAATGTGTAGTGGCCAAGTGTATTTTTTTTCTGAGAGAAGCAACATTCCTTTATTTATAGTATTTGCCTTTTTCTGTAGCTCAATATTGAACCTCCTGATGACCCTGAGGAGGATTTGAGATTGCAGCAATTGCAAGCAGCAGCAGCTCAATGGCAGCAGCACCCCCATCACCGGGTTGGATTTCAATATCAGAGAATAATGCAGAAGCATGCTCAGCTGCAGCAGATAGTGCAGCAGTATCAACAGATCATGCAACAGCCTCCACACTTAGAGGTGAGACACTATGGAGGTGGTGTTTGATACACATCCTGGGTGACCTAGCACTCATAATGAAAAATACATAGCTGAAGAATTTGTGATGGTTGGCTCATTTGTGTAGCTACTTTTTCTGCTTGGGTAGAAGTTTATATCCACTTTCCCTACTGTCTCTCAACCTCAGAATGAAAAAAGCATTGATAGATGGTGATGAAGCTTCAGTAGAATGAGAAATACAAGACTTTACACTTCTCATGAGATTTTTCAGACGTACTTGAGTGATACAGGAGCAAAGCTGAACACAATTTTGAATTTACTCAGCTTTAGATGTTTTGCCACGGAAGAAATATTTCAGAAAGGCCAGGTAAACAGGTGATTGCATGGAGTAATTTGGAAGCTGCTCTTCTTTACAAAAATAAGTATGTACAATGATAAATATAAATGCCAAAAATAGGCAGCAAATGTAATTAAGCAAATCACTATCTCACATTATTTTTAACTCAAATAATCAGTTGCAACCAATGTTGTAGCCTTTAAGCTTTTGCATAGATGTTGATTACTGTATTAGAGAGTTGAGTCAGCTTTTGCTGGGTTGGCAGAGTTTGTACATTAAGCATTTCTTTGTATTTTGGACTGTCTGCTTTTTTGAAAAAAAATTCTCTTCAGGTAAACCTTAAAAATCTCAGGCAAGATTAAGCTATAAATATTATGATATTCACATATAAAGAAAGACAGAATTCCTTGAAAGAAGCTTCATTGTGCAAATAAGATCTGGCAAAGGCTTACAGAAGAATAATTGTAGACAGCTGAGGCAGTTCTGAGCAGGTTAATAGCAAAAACTGAAACCTTAAGAAATAGTTACGTAGTGTGTACATGTGAGAATTGATTTGGGTTTTAGCCATTGTTAGGATCCAGTAATAGTACAGTTTCCACCGATTATAGGTTTCTTCAGCAGTCCTGTTGAAGTCTCCTATACATAGATATAGTATATAGTCATAAAATGTGTAAATTTTCACAGTGTGTTTAGATGTCACAGTTGGTGCTTGCTTTTGTTTGCGTAGTTCTTCCTCAAGCTTGCGGCCAAGTCATCAGAAATTGTGATACTACAAGTGATACTGAAATATGTGGCTCTGAGAGTAACTGATTGTCTAAAGTATTTTGAACTTATTCTTGTCATCTCATTGCAGACAATGTCAGTGGACATGCAGCTGCGACATTATGAGGCACAGCAAAAACAGTTCCAGCAGCTGCATAAAGATTGGGAGCGATCAATGAACCAACAGTGGCAGCATCAGCTTCAAACCTACCCTCACAAAGAGCAGCTTCAAGAGTATGAGAAACAGTGGAAAGCATGGGACGAACAGATGAAGGTCACTCAGTCACATCTGCAGGAAAAAGTGACCTCACTCCAAAATCTGAAGAATCAATATCCTGGAAATGTTTCGCTTCCACCTCCATTTATTCCATACTCCCAAACTGGTCAAGGTGGCATTCCTATTATGCCTCCAAATTTACCTTCAACTACACCTCCACTGGTCCCCCCACCTATCTCTTCTGTTTCTCAGTTATCCAATTCCTCTGTCCCTTCAGGATCCAGTTCTCAAAGCAGTCAACCTACTGAAACACCGAGGCCAGCTCTCCTTCCCACCCCTGGTACCTATGCATCAAAAATAGCTAGTTCAACTAGCTATTCACCTTATCATTCTCAAGTAGGTTCATCCTTTGGCTCATCTGACCATGGAAAGTCTCAAGGTCATCTTAGTAAACAAACTGTATCTGTTTCATCTGAACAACAGTGTGGGGAACTGAAAGGTGTTTCTGCAGTGTCTTCAACACACACGCCTGTTGTGCAGGATAAACCAGTGAGGTCAGGTGGATTGCTTCCAGATCCTCCCAGATCAGCACGTTTTGAAGGCCCTAGAGGCCCTAGGTAAGAATGTTTTTGTTGATTTATACATATTCCAGGCTACAAGATTTTCAGTGATTTATTAGGAAATTTATTAAGAAACATACATCTTATTCTCAAATCTTCCTGAGGTTGTGTGAAGTATGTACTTGTTCAGTGGAAGTTTTGTTTGTAATATGTGTACACCATGCTCTCTGTATTTATATTTTTAAAGCAAGGATATATAGATGTCTTTCACCTGAGCATAATCTGGAGTAGATTGGTTTTGGGTTTTTTTTGGTAAAGTGCTTGGGGATGCTTCCCCCTTTTCATTCTCAGAGATGCAATGCTCCTTCTTTGAAAATAGGAAAGCTGTTGTAAATATTTTACGTCTTTGCTGATTTTATACCTGCCATATGATTTAGTCCAAGATCCTGTTTTTTGGATGTTTTTCCTGAATACATGATACCAGGTTGCAAAAATGACATCTGTTTTGCCTGGTCATTGGTTTGAGATAGGTTGGTGTGATGTCTGCTGAATCAAAGGACAGTGGTGTTCTCTTCAATTGTTTCTATCCTTGCATATTCTGCTAGACTTTACAATAATATCTTCATGGTTATTTCCCTTCTCTTTGCTTCCAAAGTGATCAATCATGAATAATAATTCATTAATTGCTAGCAATGTACATGCACTTTATATAAATGAATCATTTTCTACTTCCTGATAGTTTCTAAAAAGTGTTACTTCTATTCCTGGGGATTTGTTGTACATACAGTTCTGAACAGACTGTTTTCATGAGGTGCTAGTGCATGTCCTTTATGTGTGTTGGTTTAGAGCTCAGTGATATGCAATGAAAGGCAGAGGATGCAGTTGTCTTTCTGGGCTGTGAGCAGACATTTCTGGTTCATGTCCTGCTTTTCATCCACCAGCATCCCCAAGTCCTTCTTGGCAGGGCTGCTCTTGATCCCATCATCGCCCAGCCTGTATTGACACCAGGGGCTGCCCTGATCCAGGTGCAGGACCTTGTACTTGGCCACATAAGGTTCCCATGGGCCTACTTCTCAAACTTTTCTAGGCACCTCTAGATGGCATCCCCTCCATCAGGCATGTCACCCACACCACTCAGCTTGATGTCATCTGCCAACTTGCTGAAGGTGTGCTCAATGCCACTGTCTGTGTCATTGATGAAGATATGAAACAGTGCTCATCCCAGTCGTCTGAGGGACACCACTTGTCACTGATTTCCATCTGGACATTGGGTTGGGGATTGGGACATTGTTCACTATCCTCTAGATGTGACCATCCAGCCAATTCCTCATCCACCAAATAGTACCATCCATCAAATCCATCTCTCTCCAATTTAGAGAGAAGGATGCTGTAGGGGTACATGTCAAAGGCCTTAAAGAAGTCCAGATGGATGTCATCCATAGCTCTTCCTTTATCCACTAGTCACTCCATCATAGAAGGCCACTGAGTTGGTCAGGCAGGACTTGCCCTTAATGAAGCCATGCTGGTTGTCTCCAGTGACCTCCCTGTCCTCCATGTGTCTTAGCAGAGCTTCTGGGGTGATCTTCCCAGGCACAGAGGTGAGACTCACAGGTCAGTAGTTTCCAGGGTCTTTGTTTCTACCCTTTTTAAAAATAGATGCAGTTGTTTTCCTTTTCCCAGTCACCAGGTACTTCACTTGACTGTCACCATTTTCCAGGTATCATGGAGAGTGGCTTGACAAGTATGGTAGCAAACACCCTGATTATTCTGGGATATATCTCATCAGGTCCCATAGACTTACATATATTCAGGTTCTTCAGGTCGTCATGAACCTGATATTCCTTTATCATGGGAATGACTTTGCACCTCTAGTCCCTGTCTTGCAGTCCATCCACTCAAGAGGTATTAGGGTTGTCAGTGAAGACTGAGGCAAAAAAGTTGTTGAGTATCCGAGTCTTTTCCTTGTGCATCATTGCATGTTTGCCAGTTGTGTTTGTCCAAGGGGTACGCTTTCTTTGACCTTTCTTTTCTGGCTCACGTACCTATAGAAGCCCTTCGTGGAACTCTTTGCATCCCTTACAAAGTTCAGCTTCAGCCATGCTTTGGCCTTCCTGACCCATCCAGTGATGTATGTCTGTGAATCCCAAACATCCAAGCAACTTGACTTTAGACATGAGTTCTTTCTTTTGTGTAAAATTAATCTATAGGTTTTTAATATGACATGTTCATTTGAATAAAATTTCTATTTTGTCATCTGTAGATTTGATGGACCTCGAGGAAGAGGGTATGACAAATTTGAAGGCTCAAGACAGAGAGGCCCTCGTTTTGACTCCCAGCGCTCAGAAGGATACAGGTCACGTTTTGACCGACAGAATACAGATGGACAGTCTTCAAGTAGATGGGGCTCTATCCCACGAGGACCAGCAGGACAATTTTATACGACAAATGCATCACATGGACACGGTTCCCGACCTAGCGGTCCACGGTGGATGGGGCCTGGGCCCAGGCCTCATTTGGGACAGCAGCAGCAGGCACAGACAGACTCACAATCAGAAAGCAAAGAACCTTTTACAGATACAGCTGATGATCAGCAGTCTGTAAGCAGAACAGAGTCTACTCCCGATGCACAGAGTGCAGGTCCCGTTGAGCCAAATGAGGATCTGACGGACACTCAACAGGAACCATCCAAACCTGAAGTCAAAGAACCTAGTTCAGACCCTCCTAAAAAGTGGACGTGGAGTTCCCATGATCCCAACCAGCAAGTAGAAGAGTCCAAGGCACCCACCCCTCCTATTCAGAACCAGAATACGGTAGCTTCTGTAACAGGAAATCAGGATTTGGCTACATCAGATGGCCAGTTGACTGCTTCAGATAGCACCCAGGGCCTACCTGGACCAGAAAACAGAGGGAAAGGGCCATTTATGCATGAAGATAGAGGGAAGGGACCAGGAAGCAGAGGAAGGGGCCGTGGCAGAGGGCAGGGGGATGGCCGCGGCTGGGGAATGGGCCGTGGCAGGGGGATGGGAAGAATGGACGGTGGCCGGGGAATGGGAAGGATGGATGGTGGCTGGGGAATGGGCAGAATGGATGACAGCCATGGCCGGGGAATGGGCAGGATGGACGATGGCCGTGGTAGAGGATATGTATACAGAGGCAGAGGGCCGGCTAGGCAGGCATCTATCCGTGGCAGGGGAATGTTCAGGAGAGCAGGCAGCAGGGAGAGAATGCCAGATACACGGTCAGGCAGCAGGGAGAGGGTGCCAGATGGACAGTCAGGCAACCGAGAGAGGGGACCAGGTGGGCGGTCAGATAGCCATGAGAGGGTATTCTCTAACAGAGACAGAGAGCCACCTGGACGGACAGGCAGCTGGGATAGGGGACGGGCAGGAAGCCGGGAGAGAGGCCCGGTCAGACGGGCCAGTAGCCGGGAAAGAGAGCCCATGCGGCGGGCAGGTAGCCGAGAGAGGGTCCCCGTCAGGCGGGCAGGCAGCCGTGAGAGGGTCCCCATGAGGCGGGCAGGCAGCCGTGAGAGGGACCTGGTCAGGGGGGCAGGTAGCCGGGAGAGGTGTCCCATCAGGAGGGGAGATAGCCATGAGAGGGAAACAGGAAGATCTGAAACAGGCAATATGGGTAAACCCATTCACCTGGGAGATGACCCTGACAAATTGCCTCCATACCATCGAGACGAAACATTCAGGGGTTCTTGGGGTCATGAAGATGATACAATGCAGGAGGAATTTCCTTTAGATAGTCAAGATGACCCATCTTTGGAGCATGAGCAGTTGGATGACTGGGAAAGAGAACAATACTGGAGAGATCACAACTCTGATTACCAGGATGATTCTGTAGATGCATATGACAGAGATGACAGGTTGCAATCCCACCATTCAATGCCTCCATTATCTCCCCTACCACCACTACCTCCTTTATCATCTGATCATGACAGACGAGATTCATGGTGGGATGACTGGAAAAGGCCAAGGGAAAGGGAACTAGAGAGAGATCTAGATAGAACTGGAAGATCCTCAGATATTTATGATCAAGATTTAGACAGAGAATGGGATAGAGACTGGGACATGAGACCTATGGATGACAGAGAAATGGGGAATCGTGACCTGGATATCCCCCCTCTACCACCCTTACCACCCCTTCCACCTCTGGACAGATACCGTGAAGATAGGTGGAGGGATGATAGGAACAGAGATCATTATGACAGAGATCTCCGAGAGAGGGGGGAGCTCAGGATTCGAGAATACCCAGAGAGATACGACACATGGCGGGAGAAGCAAGACTACCTTCCTGAAAGGACTGACTGGGAGAGGGAACGGTTGTCAGATAGGTGGTATCCAGATGATGGAGAGAGACTGCGATCCTTAGATGACCACTCAGATTCATCCTTTCCTCCACCTTCACATTCCTCTGACACGCTGGGGGCAGATTCAAACCTGGACTCTGACCAGTCCTTGGGAGGAGTGATGGTCCTAAGCCAAAGACAGCATGAGATAATTTTGAAGGCTGCCCAGGAGCTCAAGATGCTTCGGTGAGTTGCCTGATTCTGTGATCTTGAATAGGAATCCCATTCTGTGGGATCTGTTTCTGTCAACACAGTAATGGCTTCATTTCTTTTACCCACAGCATGATAGTAGGAGGTCATGTGGAACATGTTATTTGGAGTAGCTTTATCACAGCTTTGGTAGATGGACTTTATTTTTCTTAAATAGATGATTGTCCCTTTCCCCATGAATATGGCATTGTCTGTATGTTACTTTCAGGAAAAGATCTGTCCCATCACCTGACATTTTGTTATGATATTAACTTAAGGGTAATTGCTTTTCAGTCTTTTTGGTAGTGTCAGATGAGCTTAGTGATAATTACTTTTTAGTAATTACCTCTCAAGACCTACATTAATGTGGTTCTTAAGACCTATTTAATTTTTTTGATATTGCTCACTTTTTAGTTTAAACATAGGTAGGTTTTTGTTTTGGTTTTTTATTTTTACAGTGCTTCCTCATTTGAAACCCAGTGTTGTCAGTGAACAGTTTTGTCAAATGTGTTTGATCTTAAGGTCTAGGAATCAGCATAAAAGGAGTGATATAACAATTAGGAGGATATGAATGCAAGAGTTCATCGAGACCACATTTTTAGAAAGCAGCTACCAGACTTCTAAGGCTTTAATAAGTGTTTATTATGAAATTTGTAATAGAAGAGACTGGGCTGTATGAGGCTTTGAACAACCTGATCTAGTGGAAGAGGGGCTGGAACTGAATGATTTTTGAGATCCCTTCCAACCCAAACTATTTCATGATAAAGATGTTTTGTGCTTTTCTTCAGGCTGTTTTGTTTTCAGGTTTGTAAGATTGCTGAGCACCTGTCCCATATGGAAGGTCTTAGCTGCATGATAAAATGCAAGAAAAATAATTCTTTTTAAAGGGAGAACTTTTATTCTGAATAGTTTAAACATTCACTCCAGTTAGATTAATTCAGCAGTGTTATTAACTGCGAAATCTGTGTTATAAAGTAGTATTTGCTGAAAATTTGGAGTAATAGATTGTTTTCAGCTTCCTGACTTTCCCATTGCCTCAGTTGCCAAGCATATGTTTTGCTGTTTATTGTGACTAGCTGCAAGCCAGTGACTTATGCTAAGGACCATAGCTTGGGAATGTCTATGAGAGTGGATAATTTATTAGGTCTGAAATATTTTAAAGATAGGTACTAAAATGATTTATGTACGAAGTAGTTACCTATACATCTTTCAAAGCCAGTAAAAAGAGGAAATATAAACAGGATACTGATTTTTAATAGAATATGAGAGTAATCTTAAAGTCAGTTACACTGGTACTTCTCATTAGGTTCTTAAAGGCAGGTGATCTAAGTCTGAACAGTAGGAACAACTTTTTGGAGATTACTTACTAATTTTTATGGGGATTTTTTGAGCCAAGAGTTATACCAGTAGTGTGGTACATAACTGCTTTCATCTCTAAAAGTAAAGCCTTCATCTGGCTTTGCTTTTATCGTGTGTAAAACAACACACTCTCAGCTGCAGACTGTTCTGTATTTGTGATCAAGTGTAGTGCTCAGTTTACTCTTTGTACTTACAAAGCACTGAGGATTCTTTTCTTTCAGCCAAGATTCCCTTCTGCTGAGCACTGATCAGAAGCATTACTAGTTAGGGTGGTTTCTTGTTACAGAAGGATCCCATTCTTAGTTGTTATGTAGATACTACTTCAACACACAGAGTAGTTAGCAATTGAAAAACCTAGATTAAAAAATGCTGACAAAAACTGAAGGGAAAGGAAATCATATTCACTAGAACTTTGTAATCCAGTGATTGTAGTACTCACAGCTGAACCTGTTCTCTGCTCTGTAGACTGTGTATTGGCTGTATATTAAATAGCATCTTTATATATAAACCAAAGAAGCAAAAGTTAGACTCACTGTTTGGTTTTTATATATTGGAATCTCTTGTGCTTTGTTGGCCTCAATCCTGTTACCATGTGAACCAGAGCAAGTAACTAAGAGCACTTACGTATGCATTTCCAAGGGGTTTCTTGCTTGCAGAAGGTGTTTACAGAAGCTAAAAATCCAGCTTTGCTCTTTACTGTTCAAATGGAGTGGTTCTGGCAGAGCACAAAAGCATAAGTGCATGAACTTGTGATCAAAAAGCATGCAGCTAATGCTAAATGTCTCCATGGTTAGGTGGATGTGAAACAGGGATTTTCAAATCACAGTATTGCCCATGTAAAGCCTGCTGTGGTCTCTTCTTTTGGCTTCATCTCTGATGCTACTGTAACATCTGTTTTCACCATGAGCACTGATTTCTTTAATTTTTTCTTTAAGCTATAGACTGATAACACTTTCTTATCATGCATGTGCAGGGAGCAAAAAGAACAGCTACAGAAGTTGAAGGAGTTCAAACCTGACATTTCCACCCAGGACCCTCCGAGGTCACAGAACACAAGCACAAGGCCAGGTACCTTTCAGGTAAATTCATCTTACATTAATAACATGTTGGTAGTAATAACTATTTATATGTATGTTGAACCAGTTCTACATACTGATGGTCAGATTTCTCTGTGGAATGCCTTCCCAGCAATTCTTACAACCTCAGCTGTCTTCTGTTGAGGCAAAACAACTTCTTTGTTTCTTTAAATTTTCCAAAGCCTTTTCTATTCAGTCAGACCACCATGTCTTCCAAGTATGACCCATCAGGGATGGTTGCACATGAGGTTCAACAGTCTAGGTTGCTGTGGGATAATGTGAACCTTACATCCCTTCCAAAGCAGGGATGTAAGGTTCACAAGAAGACCCTGCTTCTCCTTGCTTAAGTTCTTTCAATTTGCACTGCTTTTCCTACTTCAGGTGCTATCTCCTCTTTGAAGTTGGAAAAATTTGAGGATACATCAATCAGAAATTGAGATATTTCAATGTAGCATGGGCATTAGCCTTCTGTTTGCTGTATTTATTGGGAATTCTTATTACCTTCTAGAATATCACAAAGTGCATGGAAACTCATGTTTGTGTACCTCCATCCTGTTGTGATGCAACTACTCCTCTACTGCTTAATTTCCTGTGTAGTCTTGGGAACTCTTCTTAGATGCTTATATTTGGGTTTTTTACTAATTCAGAAATCAACTGAACTTCTGCAGTCATGCTAACTCAGGTTTATAAATCCTTCCTAGAATGAGTAAACAGTTTTGTTAAATGTGTATTGCAGGAGATATGAGTTCATGCAGTGTCTTTATTCTTCATCGCATCTTAACCCCAAAGTTACTTGTTTCAATAAATTTAGCCAAGGTCTTCTGGGTCTGGTATTTAGCCAGACCAAGGTTTTTTTGTCCCCCTGTCCAGAGAAGTCTTATGCAGTGAATGAGGCACTGCAAGTTTTCTTTTTGCCTGGGTGACCTCTTCCTTGTTTACTGTGTCTGTAAAGTAAAATAACGGAACTGCTTTGCTACCAAGAACTGCAGGTATGTTGATGCCTTTAGGAAGTTACTTGACTCAATTTTGATATTTTATATCTCAGACCACTCATCTGCCTAGAGATTTTCAAACAACTTTTGTCTATCTTGGAATTCTGTCTCCAGATATTTTTTTCTCTGACTTTGAGCTGTTATTACAGAGTTGAGCATTGTATCTACAACCATTCTGCAGTTTTTGTTGTATGTTGCTAATAAGGCTGCCTGTACCTTGGTATCTGCTGTGATGCTGAAAAGTCTTGTAACGCATAGGGTTTCTTGTGGATGTTTGGTTCATGAAGGGTTTGATTTGGTTTTCCACTAGGCAAGACCTTCCAATTTCTTATGTTCTTCTGATACTGATTTTATTAAGGATTTTCCAGGTATTTCTGCTCTCTGTGAATTTTTCCAGTGGTTTCCACAAAGAAACTGGCCTTATCAGTCCTTTCACATCTCACCAAGCTGCCCTACTTTCAGATTTTCAGCCTTCACACAGACAGCAGGAATCTTTGCAGACAGCAGGAGCCTTTGGGAATAAAACAGTAGACACTTTGAACTGAGATAGGCCTACTGGAGCTAAAATTGGTAAGGTTGTTTTGAAGAAGAATATAAGTAGTGTTTAAGCCTTCACATAGTGAACAAGCACAAAATTAAATCAGGCCGCCAGTTTTTAAAAAAAGTCCTCCTTACCTGTAGCACCTTGATGGAGGTACTAGAAAATGTGTATGATTTGACTACTGATTGCCATTGCACTTACTGAGGATGAGAGAAGGTTAGTTTACAGATCTACATTAAAAGTGCTTTCTGCATCTAGGTCTCTTCTCAGCTATCTTCAGAGGCACCAGTAGAAGCCCAAGCTATTAAACCTTCTCCTGCTGTCATTATAAAGCCTCCCGTGTTGTTCAGACAGCCCACCCCTGTGACAAGACCAAGTGCCCCACTGGCAAGGCCTACTACACCTATGACAAGGCTACATGCTCCAGTTTCTACTCCAACTACAACCCCAAGTCATGCTCAGTCTTTAAAACCATCACCTTCTGCTGTGGAACAGGAACGCTGGGATGAGGACTCTTTCCACGGACTGTGGGACACAAATGAGGATAAAGGTGCAAATATGGAGTACGAGTTGTGTAAGCAGGAGTCAATGATGCCTCCACCTGTCTCCTCACCTGTGAAAGTACCTGCCATCCACACCTCCATTCCATCAGCTGTACCAGTGTCCCTTTCTCCAGTTATGCCACCAGTTCCTAAAGCACCCATCATTCAGCAAACAGTGGATTATGGCCATGGACGAGGTGGGTATTACAGTGTATTTGATCTGTATCAAAGAGCTAATTAGTCCTCCTGACTTTTTTGAAAGGAGTGTGCCTTGCAAAGTATGCATGTTCTGGAGTTGATATGTAGACTTGTATACATAAATGATGTAATGCTGAGCAGTGCAGTTTTAAGTGGTCTCTGACCTCTAACCAGTTATGACCCTGAGTCTAGTGTTTTTCTTGATGCTTTTAGAAAGAGCTGTTTTGTGTTGGTGAACACTGTATATTCCATGGCTGCTGTTCCATGAGTGGTGTATAGCCATGGCTGCTTCTAATAAACACAAAATTATGTGTTGTATTTAGATTGACACTGATACTTGCCCTTAATCCCTTTGTAGGTGAGTATGGAAATAACTGGGCTACAAGGTACTTCAGATGGTTACAGTTCTTAGGTGTGACATAGTGATTTAAAGCAGAATGTGGCTGATGTTTGCATTATTTATATACAGCATAATGGGTGTGAGGTGCTCTCTAGCCAGAGAGGGAGAGTCAAGTTTTGAAGGGCATGCATCCTGTACAGGTATTTAACACATAAGTAGTGGAGGGCTCTGCTTTTTACTATTGAGCTTATCAAAGCTAAAATTCAACATTAGTTTTTAAATAGAATTTATCTCCCTCCTTTAACAGGAGTGAAATCAGGTCATAAAGAAGTTCTTAAATTGTGCATTGTCATTTAAAGGCTGTTTTTTCTCTCTCTGAAGTACTATAACAGAACTGGAAGCCATATCTACATTAACTAGATGTTTTACTAAAAGCTGTGAGAAATAATGTCATTGTTGTGAGACTTTCAGTACTACTCTTGGCATTACAGTAGTTCTGTGAGTTACTGAAACTTTCAGAACATTTTAATGTTTATAATTTTCTGACACGGCATGGTACCTGAACTCACCTGAAAAGTCAAAAGTCCCATTGTTAAGAAACACACAAACCCACTTCAGACTTTAAAAACCATGGTGCTGTTTATTTATGTAAAGCTCTTTTTGCATTATCCATTAAAATAAATTATGGTAGTTTGTTCTAGTCACTTTGAATGCCATTGACTGATTACTTTTCATGAAGAGGAAAGAAAATGGAAGACATATTTTAAAACCTTAATTTTTTTGGTGTATTTTCAACCAGATATAACCACCAGTAAAGTGGAACAGATTCCTTACGGGGAGAGGGTAACCCTTCGTCCAGAACCTCTACCCGACAGGCAAACATTTCAAAAAGGTAGGAGGTGCTTGGCTAGCTTTCAAACAGTTAGTTAGCTCTCAAGAAAGTTGTAAGACACTAAAAGCTTGTTCAAACTAAGTAACTCTTGTTTAAGCTACAACCACTTTATTTTCTTCAGAGTCCGTAAGAATAACAGTTTTTATTTTCAAGGGGAGCACTGCAGTCAATAACCTAGCCACTTTAAAAATTCAGTTTTGTAGCTTTAAGTAGAATTGCATGGTATGGTTGTCTATCACAGTTTGGAAAAAGATTGTGTCTGATTAAGTCCATCCTAGCTCATGTATCATATACTTTTCTTGCACTCTTGCTTGTTGCCTTCTTTTTCCAAAATAGTAGTTTAGATTTCCATGGCTTTCTCCCTTCAGAGCATCCAGGTCGCTACAATAGAGAAAGAGATCGTGAGCCTTATTTTGAGCGTCAGGGTAATTCCAGCACAGATCATCGGGATTTCAAGAGAGAGCGGGAATTGCACAGAGACCGTGGTTCTGTGGACTACGAACGGGAGAGATTTGAGAAAGAGCGGCATCCCCGAGATGACAGGTACATGATTTTGGAGCACTATGGAAATCAATACAGTTGAAGCTGCATCGTGTGTCAGGCTGTCCATTTTGCCTCTGAGGTACATGTTCCTTTTGCTCTGGCATCCATAGTGGAAATTCTAGAAGTACACCAAATACTTTTTTGGCAGGGTTCTTCCTACTACACCTTCAAGAACTCAATCTTATCGTGACAAAAAAGACCACCCGTCCTCCAGGCGAGGTGGTTTTGAAAGACCACCATATGAACGAAAGACAGATCGTCCAGCATATGATCATGGGCCTGCCATGTTTGCAGGTACAGTTTCTCAGTCTTGAAGTCATGCTAGAATACTATAAAAAATAATGGACTTAGAGAGGTGAAGGTTAATTGGCAGAAGATTAATTGATTTGCAGCATTTGTTTGTTCAGAATATATAATTAAGGAAAATTTCTTTAGGTGGTGGCATTTAGTTTTGTTTCTCAGTGGTGATGAGATCATGAATAAAACAGTTACATACTCTGCTAAAAACTGTCTTTGATTCCAATAGGTTTAAGATCAGAACTTTTGTTTGTTTTGAGGGCATATCTGTGAATTTAACTTAAAATAATGACGGTCTGTTTAAATCAGCTCAGCTGGGTATGAACATCTTAATTTTTTTATTTTACTGAACTAAGAAAATTCTTCTGTCCAAACACTGGAATTTGAAGGTGACCGTAGAAATTACCCTGAGGAAAGGATTCCTATTTCTGCTCCATCAATGCCTCGTCAGCCACCACCTGCTCCACGAGTAGAAAGGAAGCCAGAATCTAAAAATGTGGATGACATTTTAAAGCCACCCGGACGAGACAGCAGACCAGAGAGGGTGAGTATACATTCTGAAAGCTGCAATCGGTTTCTGCAAGGTCTGTATTCAGATAAAATGCTGGTGGCTATAATATGCTGGGAACAAGTGTACATTTGAGGAAGTTCTCGAAATTAGCTTGGTTTCTTTGCAAGTGCCTGGAGTGTTGTAACATAGCTATTAGGAGTCCACAGAAGAGGTAAATTTCCTGGGAATGCTCAAAGCAAATTAGTGTGTAATATTTAAGTATTTTGGCCTCTCCTGAGGTCTTCACTTGGGTTTTTGATGTATCAGGGGAAAGACTTGGCTTTACACAGAGATTTGGCAATGCACCATATTATTTAAGAAAGAATACAATTTAGGCTATAAAACATTTAGATAAGTTTCATTCAGTTGAGTGAAAGAAATGAGTGAAACTGAACCAGATCTATAACGTGCAACCTAAACTGATGAGGTGATTAACATCAAAAACTCTGAATTATGTAGAACTACTACCATTTCTCACCAGCCTGGTTTCTAAAACAGACAGTGAGTGCTTGATTATAAACAAAAGTGTGAGCCCACAGCACATAATTCTCTAGAAGAAAATCTTTGCCGAAGAGATTCTGTTAAATGTAGTACAGTATCCTATCTTCTTACCTGATCTTTGTTTCAGATTGTGATCATCATGAGAGGGTTACCTGGCAGCGGAAAGACACATGTGGCAAAACTCATCAGGGTATGTAAACAGACATTCACTGGGTAGTGCTGCTTTTCTTTAAATGGGCTTCCTCTGCTGTTTGCTTTCTGTTTGCCTGGAATTCAAGTCTGTTGTTATTTCCTGTTCCATGTCTTCATGTGCTATGTGAATCTCCACCACTATTAGCAAGTAGGAGGGATACTACTCTCTTCTTGTTTTGAGTATTGAGTAGGAACTGCTGTTGACCAAAAGTATTTTGAAGATCCTGTGTAGCAGAGTGGAATTTTTACAGCAAAGGTATATGCTTTCTTTTTGCTTTCTTCCCAGGATAAGGAAGTAGAATGTGGAGGACCTGCACCAAGAGTGCTCAGCCTGGATGACTATTTTATCACTGAAGTGGAGAAAGAGGAGAGAGACCCAGATACAGGGAAAAAAGTTAAAAAGAAGGTAGTCTTAATTCTGTTGCTTTTCTTGACAAAGAAACAAGACGTTCTGGAAAAACAGTGGCAATCAGAATTCCAGTGTGTGGGTTGGGAAGAGTGCAGAGGTCTCTGGGCTGTTTTTCAAAACAAGCCAATATAACTTCAGGTGGTATGAGCAAATTCTTAAAAACTGACCTGAAAGGTGTTTTTCTCACACCAGTGTACTTTGTGGTCATGACATTCAGGTGTTGAATATTAGCCATTTTATAGATGTCCTCTTTCTTAATGTTTTTGTCCTTGGTAAAGGTGATGGAGTACGAATATGAGGCTGATATGGAGGAGACCTATCGTACCAGCATGTTTAAAACTTTCAAAAAGACCTTGGATGACGGCTTCTTTCCCTTCATTATCCTTGATGCTATCAATGATAGAGTGCGACACTTTGAACAGTTTTGGAGTGCTGCAAAGACAAAGGGGTTTGAGGTAATGGAGTCTAAATAGCATTTGAACTTACTAACAGCCATATGCTGATGTTTCTAAACTTTTAAATGGAAAGTGTCTCCGACATTCAGGAAAAATGCTTTGGTGTACAGTTACAAGTTTACCTTTCTTAAAATGTACAACTGTAGAGTGTATTATGGGTAGAAAAAGAGCTCTAAAAATTGACTTACAGTATTTAATATTGTATTGTATTCTTTCTAGGTCTACTTAGCTGAAATGAGTGCAGATAACCAGACGTGTTCCAAGAGGAATATTCATGGACGCAAGCTAAAGGATATCAGCAGGGTAACTGTGTACATCTGGAGTCATATTGTGCTTTTGGGCCTGCTGTAGTTTGAAAACTATAGACTACATAATGCTTACACTTTTCCTCTAAGAAGTACTGGTAGTTTTTCATGGGACTGATTCAAATTACTGAAGTACAGATACATCTTGTTAGCAATCAGGACCCAAATTTTCCAGTGAATCTGTTAGATTTTTAGATGTGCTTCATTTTTATGTGTGTTTTGTTAGATGTCTGATCACTGGGAGGCAGCACCGCGCCACATGATGCGCCTGGACATTCGTTCTCTGTTGCAGGATGCTGCTATTGAAGAGGTGAGAATCTCTGTGCTTGTTGAAACTGCAGATTAGCTCAATGTGACTATTCTGAAAATACGAAGCAGAAAAAGATGTGATCACAAAAAGGCAGTTATAGTTGGCACTGTAGAAAGCCAGAATCACTGTGTCAGGAAAGTGTATTCCATTATTCTTATGAATTACCCCAAACATGCAGGTACATTGTTACCTTTTATCACCTTTCTGAAGCTCAGACTTAGGCATCTTTGAGCAAGAGTTGAAGTCACTTTGCTCTTAGCAACTGTTGAATACCAATTAAGGAGATTAAAGAGAATCTTTGCACTCTTAGGTGAAACTCAGCACTTTTTCCAGGTTACTGGATTATTTAGATCATACTTTGAGAAAGTAGTTGGAGAAAGTAAGATAAGGAGATAAACAAATTTAAACTCAGTCCTTGTTTTGAGAAATACAGATGTGTGGCCAGAGAAAGAAGAAATAAATAAAGTGTAGCAGAAGGTTGCAATTGCCTTTTTACTTCATTTGCAGTTAGACTTGACATGCATCTTTGGTGTGTCATCTTACTATATTGTTGCGTTCTTCTTTGGCAGTTGTGTCAGGAGCTCTGGGCATAAATTAGTGTGTTAATTGTACGGTCTTTGTGAATGAACCATAGCTGCTTGTCGCTGTCAGAACAGCTCTTGACATGGCCATTGAAACTGGTGCACTGCTGAAGTACAGAGAGTCTCTTTACAGTTTGTCATGATGTTAGCAGATTATTATTAAATCTCCAAATTCTTTGTACTGGAAAATTGTAATCTTTAAGAGGACAGCAAAAGGTTCCACTCTGAAGTAGACTCAGAGAACGACAGATTGGGGTTTACAAGGTTTTGCAAATTATGTGAAGAACTGTGCATACTTGGAGAGTTTTATGTGTTCCACAATATATGCATGAGTCTCTAGTACAGCTGTGGAGCTCAAAGTATTGCATTAGATGAGCAGAGTTAGATGTGTGTCTGCAAGCATTCTTGTATTTTGTTATGCTGAACTCTGTGGTTACTATTGCTCTTTACTGTGATTTTAAAATATATAAAAGATAAAGGCTCAGTAGAGATGTTCTGTGCAGAGACAGCCATTCCAGTTATATGTAAATGGCAAGTTTAAGAACTTTTTCTGAGATTGCAAGTTTTGAAATGTGATTGTGTGGGAAGCAAGAGAAGTATCTTGCTGTTACAGATAGTGGTAACACAAAGAATGCATGTGAAGGAAGGTAATGAATAATTTTTGTTTTTCCCCAGAAAATCTTTGCAAAGATTATTCTTTGTCAGTCTGTTGCTAGAAGGGAACGTGCTTCTGTGGAAAGCCAGAATGGACACAGTATTCATCACACTATTCATATATATTGCATCTTCATACTTTCAAAGATCAATCCTTTTCTATATGATTTTGGACACCTCTACTTACTCTGTTAAAAAAAAATAACTAAAAGTCAGGCAGTGTGTAAGTCTGTACATGTGCTTTGGAACAGGTGGAGATGGAGGATTTTGATGCAAATATTGAAGACCAGAAAGAAGAAGCCAAGAAGGACACAGCAGAGGAGGAAGAAAGTGAACTGGTAGGAGACACATCAGCCATCCCTAACAAATTGTTCATTAATGTGTCTGAGGGAGAATCTCAGTCTTACAAGTGCCAACCCATTACTGCTCTTAGCAGTGTGATCTTAACACACGTGTTTCTAGTAGTTTTTTACTTAAACGCTTCTAGAAGAACTTTAATGATAAATCATATTATTTCTTCTTAATTTATTTCTAAGAATACGTGAGTATGTGCCACAAACAGTATTGTCAGTGGAGCATGGTAACATGCCTCTTAGAGACATTTTAAATTGCAGTACGTAACAGTGCTGTCTTCCAGATAATCTAAGAATTACATAAAGTGCAGGGATGGGAACAATGGGCAAAGATTAATTTAGCTTATTTCCTTTCACGTGTCTAAAGAACTCTCCTCAACTATCACAGTATATGACAACAGTTATGAAGGCTGCTTTTTCTGCCACGGTTGACTGACTTTGTTTGTCAGGTGGTGTTTCCAAGGTGAGGCATTAGGTCTCTTGGATAAATAAAGGTTATAGAATTGGCCTGAGGGCTGGCTTTTTTAAGTATGTGTTTAAAAGGCTACGAAAGGCTTCCTACTGTAACTTCTTGGTATGTGTTGGAGCTGCAACTGGTCTGTGCTTGATGAGTTGAATGTCTCAAATCTTGGTTCCCACAACCAAGCAGTTAAAGTTCAATAAACAGGAAGTAACCAAAAATGTCCGAGTTGGGCAAACTGCTTTTCCTTGATGGAAATTTACTATTCCTCAGGAGTGACAGGTCAGAAAGCAGTTGAAATACAGAATTTAAAAAAGCTTAGGAAAAGTGGATTCTAATAAACATCTGTTTTTTTCAACATGACTCATTTATTCTCTTTACTAAATTAGCCTTTGGCACAGAATATGAGACTGCATAAAGTGTGGTTAGAACATTTCAAAGGTGCATCCATGTTTACAAGAATATGGCTGCTAGTCCCATTTCCACGAGCCATAGCTAAAAGAGAAAGTTGTCTTTAGCTTTTGAGACATCTGTGCATAAATTTGTGCGTGTGTTTGTGTGTTTATGGGTTCGGGGGAGTTTCCTAATGTACAGCACTTACAACAATAGGTCTTTTCTTTGAGACAAAGAGAAAGCTTGGTGGTGAAAACTATGCAAATTATTAAATAAGTTAAAGTAATCTGCGTATAAGAAGGTGTTCTGTTCAGATTCACATGAAAAAGAGCAAAGCATTATCTGCTGTATGTAATCTCTGGAATTCAGTCAGATGGCTAATCTCAGAGAATTATGTCAGACAGAAAGTGAAACAGGACACTGTATTTGGTATCTCTTGCCTTTCTGAGAGCATTTGGTAAGGGTTCTGCAATTCATTTTGCTGCCTTTAATCCTGTGGGAAAAGGGAGGTCTGAAGCTCCTGCCATCTGGCAGACATCCTTGAAATATCCAACTGTCTTGTACCAAAGGATAAAGTCTGAATCTTTGCTTATCCTATTTGAGGAGCGGGATATTGTATAGATTCAGCACACAATAGGCCATTTCACACCATCAAAGTCACTCTTCTTGCTATTATCAACTCCCATAGGATTGTTTGTAGCATTCAGACAATTCCTGTTTTTCTGTGCTTGATGGTATGAATTATTGATACATTTAACTTAGTGTTCTCACCAGTGTATCACACATCGCTTTGTTCAATGCAGGCTTTTAGCTGTGGTGTAAACTTTCTGAGCAAACTATAAAGTGCAATTTGGTTTAAATGTATAAATATATGTATATACATGAAGTTTATTTAGTTGTTACAAGGAAATACTGCAGAACAAACTGTTTTGGTTTGCATTAATTACAGATTTTATTAAAACCAAGAAAATTCAGAGGTCTGATAACCTCAAGTCACTGATATATGCTTGATAGAAAAAAGGTCATTCAAGGATTTTGTAAGAGCAGTGCTGAACATAATCAAATGCAGTGTGGCTCTCTGGAATTTACTGGAATACACTAACTTAGTAACACATAGTGCTAACAAATACACGTATATTTTTACCACAGTGGAAGCAACCTATAAATAAAGCAGGAAAGAAGTTAGTGTAATAAAACTGGTTTGTGGATTGTTTGTTTTCTTCTTGAAATCTTCTAGAGTAGTTCTTTTCCCTCTCTATTAAAAAATGTTCTAAAAATAATTAAATTCTCACAGGGCTTCCATTCACTACCTTGAGCTCTTTTATGTGGTTGCAGAGGAACAGAAGTACTTTTATACCAAATCTGAACAGCTGAAATGAGGGTTGCTTAGTAACAATTTACTTGTCAAGGAATATAAAAAGAAAAGATAACAAGAAGCCAACTAAAATAAATACCTTTTTGCCAAATTTATTATCATTATGCTTATTTACAAAGAATAAACTGGCTGAAGATCATTACACATGGTGACATTATTTGTAGGGAAAAATTGTTTTAAAAGAATCATTGCACTAAGAGTACAGTCTTAAAATGAAAAGTAGTACTTAAATCCTAGTGAGTCAGTCATTTAAACAAAAAAAATTCGTTTAATTGTGGATTAACTGCTCATACATGAATTTAGTATGTCCCTTCAGAAGAAGTAAGTGAAGTTTGTGTGTACTAAATCTGGGAATGTGTTCATAAAAGCTTACAGTAACTTTTTCATTTGTGTTTGTAAAGCTATGAGTATTCTTTATGCCTGAAAGTTGTGTTGCAGTGACTTTTCCACCTGGGATAATACAATACAGTAACTGTGCACACAGTGCCCTTGCTGTCTGTTAGACTCATTCTGGAGTTCTGTGTTTGCAGAGGGCAGCACTCTTGTAATGATTTGCAAGGGCTGCTAAAATCACTGAATGGGAAGTGGATGCAGAAGTTCTGAAATACCAAGTAATTGATCTCCTTCATCTGATAATGAGAATTGTGCCTTACAAAAAGAAAACCTTAAACTCCCATTGTAATGCTGTTTCCAGTTCAAAAGTGATATGCATGTGTGTCTCTCTCTAATCCTCCGAGCTTCTTTCTGTGTATGATTTAGGGTTACATTCCGAAAAGCAAATGGGAGATGGACACTTCTGAGGCAAAGCTAGGTGGGTATTTATTTTTTCCTGTTTCTTATAGTTGGTATCTAATGATGTTTGCAAGACCTGAATTTTTGATTTTACTGTGCCTCCTTACAACAACAAATAAATGTGTTGATTTCATACATGTGTCTGAAACTGCAAAAGCATCTATACTGAAAAGGAATTTATCTTCTGCCAGAGGCAGGAGACTTTACTACTTTTTAATCATCACTGTTTTATATACTCATTAATTGTTGTTCCATCTGTTCAAAGAAAGTACTTTGTCTTAAAATTTTAAAAAAGCAGTATTTATATTCTTCATCTTTTCTGTGTTGATTATTTTTATATGAGCAAAGAGTCAACTTTCATCACACTGTACTCTTTTTCATATTGCATACCTTTTTTCCTATGTGTCATCAGTAACTTCTTGCATTCTTGGAGACATGTCTCACAGCTGAACTGTATTGAAGATGTTTCTCACTTGTCAAAATTGACATCTGTGAGGACGAAGTTGTGGCATACTTTGAAATTAGTTCTGAATGTTTAGGTGCCAGTATATCTTTTCAACATCTTAGGCATTGAAAAGTTTAAAGTTCATTATGCTTTGCAGTTCCAGGAGAGCAATAGAATTCTTCATAGTAGTATGCAAAATGGACTTTCCAGGAGCACAAGGGCACAATTTTTGCTCCACTTTTTTGTTCTCATTAGTGCTGATATTAGGATTCTGTCAAAGTCAAAAGAGACTTTCAGGCAGAAATGCATGCACCATAGTTATGGTGAAAGTATTATTCATGGAAAGGGGTTTCTGGTCATTATGATCAATTTTATTGTGTTTTTTTTTACTGAACAGTAAAGTTCTAAATGAAGATTTTATCTAGACAGTCTGCTCAGAACTGCTATTTTTATATCATGTCTGTGAGAAGTTATAAATACCTGAATGGGACTCAGCATGTCTTAATATTTTGAGGTTTGCTTCTTCATGTGTAGTACAGCCCTATGCATCGTAACTTTCCAATAACCTAAATCACAACTGCACCCTAGAAATAGCATGAGAAGGTCTGGCTTACATAAAGCAGCCTTTCATCTTTTGCTGTTAAGGGCTTAACTACACCATCTCTTCTGCTGCTGTGCTCTCTTTAAGTCATATAAATAATTGTGGATTATATTGATGGTGTGGCACCTGCAGTGCAAGCAGAGGCACCTTGTACTCAGTGATTTTGGCATACCAAACAGCTAGACAGTTAGACAATTACGTCAGGATTGCTCTGCATTTTTGTTATAAGCAATGATTTATTTAATAAAGTAAAATTATTTCTTAAGTTTATACTAAGAATTGTGTTGCGTTTCCTTCCGTAATGAAAACTCCGTAATGTAAAACACATGATTTTTATATGGTCTCCACTTAAATGTAAAATGGGAAGCAAGCAGCAGAGTCACTTTTATGCTCAAGTAAGTTACTTGCAAGGCTGTTGAAATAATCCTTTAACAGTCAAATTTCACTAACAAACTGGATGTTAGCATGCTGCAAGACACAGATCCAGGTGCTGAGACAGGCTTTCTATTAAATCTGTATTCACAATTTTACTTTTATTACTACCCTCTAGATACAGTTTTATAGATATGTAGGACTATAGATTAAAAGTAAATTCTGACAGAACTTAGGTTTTAAAAAAGACAGGCATTCCTATGTCATGAATGCAGTTTCTTTGGAAAATTACTCTGCCAGGGCAGACAACTTTTAGCTCAAGGTGTACATTAGAAGCACTTGCAGTCTGTGAGTAAGAATTACTATATTTAGTTCACAATAAGACTTTATTGTAGATGACCAATTATAATTATTTCTGGAAAGGCATGTAAACTCTGGTAAGCATTTGTTGCTCCAAAACAGTTATTTCCTGGGAGCTGGCTTGTCCATTAGGTTTATTGCATTAGTCCCAGAGGGCACACATTTGCAGAATGACGTAAGTGCAGACTCTAAAAATGATGCTCTGAGTCTTGTTTTGCGTTTTTGTTTTCTTTCTGAGTAGATGTTGTTACAGGAAAGTACAGTAAGATCTTGCCAATTGTAATAAACCTCAGAAAATGTCTGAAAAGTTTGAGTTCTTTAGCTGCAAGCATTGACTTGTGACAATCACCAAACCTGTGCCCCAGAGCTCTTGCTTTAGCGCAGATTTACTTTACTCTTACAGTCCTCGAGTATGTGTGTGATTTATCATTTTCTTACGTGCTGTGAACAGCCACAATTTTCTTCTGAAAGTCTATTCATGGGTCTTCTCAGTACATAGTGCACACGGGTTCTTGTATTGAAATGTAAAGTAATGAACTCTCATTTTTAAAATTTGCCTGTAGTGTTTAGTGCAATGCTCTGTTTCAATGTGCAGCTTAGTGGCAAGTTTTACAAACTTTCAGGAATGGAGAAACGAGCTCTGGTGTAGCTGCAACTTTGTTACCATTGTAAAATTTGCTGGAGAGTACAAATGGAATTCTGCATAAAACTTCGTGGCTTTTGTATATGAAGAGTAATTTAACAGATTGATTTGTCTAGGTTTTGAAGGAACTAATTAAATTAGTTACTTTCAGATGTTACTTTTAAAATTCTAAAGGTGAGTTTCTAAGTTTTGTGGGTTTTCAGAAATGCTGCTGCTTCATTGTTTTTAAAATTTGAAATGATAAAATGATGTTCAATAGTTTAATGATCAGCTATAAATAATCACAAATAATGATCAGCCATAAATAATCACAAGCACCAGTGTTACAAAATGACACTTTGTCTCATTTTCAGAAAAGAATATTCTGAAATAATCCTTTGTGGCAGGTTTTTGACATTTGTGTAGTGTCTACTGTGTAACACATGTACCTTGAACCACAATAGTATGGATGGAAGCAAACCCCTCTGGAAAAGCAATCCAGCTTCAAACATGGAAGGACATAACACTTTAAAATAAATTCTGTGTAGCAGTAACAAAAAGAGACAGAGGGGAACTGCATACTCAGAACAGCTTCTGAGCTCCTCTTCTGATGTTTGAGCATTACACATTTCTTGGTGATGTTTTCAGTTGCTTGGTGTGCCGCAGGGAATGGGAGGCTTGACTTACTTTCACATTGGTAATGAGGTGAGCTCGCATCACAGTATGTTGTCTTCCAACAGGAATGTGTCTGTCTACAGGTATTTGCCAACAGAGAGCTCCTCAATTTTCACTTCTTCATGTTCCTAAATGCTCCTCAATGAGTTTGTTGATCTCCTTTTCAATGTTATGTTTTTCTGGAAACACTTAATGCCACAGATGATGTACACTGATTGAACATAATACTGAGAAACAGTGCAAGTACATTATGTGATGGAGTAACAGAGGAATATTGTATAAATCAATTTTGTCTTCTAGAGGGAGTGTCGCCTTTCTGTGGAGATTGAGCATCAAATTTGACAGATTTAACTTAGAGCAAAAGAAGAACCTTAACTAAATCATGTTATAGATAAAATATTCTGAACATTTTTCTTAAATGTTGACTATTTTAAGAAGCAGGGGGATTATAATGTTTTATTAGAAGAAGTTCTGTATCTGTTCCAGGGAAATGGGGCAAAGGTGGAGTCTTTAAAAGGTTTTGAGCTGTATGAGGGAGAAGTAACTTCATTAGTTTTAGCCTTTAAATTATAGTAGTATGTCTGCAGTACCATTGCCTCACATTATCTCCATTACTACACCTCTCTCTCCCATATTAAGTAAAAAAACCTCATCTCTGAACTGAACTTCTTTAAGTACATACCTTTGAACATCGTCTTCTGCTATCCAGAAAGTAATGCTGCCTTGTATTTGGTCTGTTTCTGAGACCTTCTGTGGGTGAATTTAATTACAACAGTGACTGCTGAAACAATATTTCTGACATCACCAGTAATGGTTTAATGAATGTATTTGCCAAGCTTAGTGTTCCTTCTACACATACTTGAATCGTTGGCTTATAAATTGGTAGCTTACATCAACAGAAGTAACAGCATTTCCTTTGACTTGTAAAGCCGGTTTTCCTTTTCATGCTTTGTTGCTCATAATCTTACAATGAATGTTTCATCTCCTTTCCAAAGACAGTTTACCACATAATATCAAGAAGGTGTTGTTTTCTTTACTGAGAATAAGTGTCTAAAGAGGAACAAAATTTTAGAACCTAGGAACGGAATTGTTTCTCCTCATGTTGTATTGGTTCAATAAGAAAAAGAAGAAAATGAGGACTGTTGGACAAATGTACTGCTCAAATATTCATGACTGACCTATTACACCATGAAAGAAAAGATTCTGAGATATTTTTCTCTCAGTCCTGGAAGACTTTTTAAGTGGTTTGCTTTATGGGGAGTGAAAAAGAAAGGGGAGGATCAGGCTTCCCAAGGAGCTTTTTGTTTAGCAGCAACAGTATCTCAAAAGCTTGTCTTTGATGCATTAAATTATATAATTGCCACTTGTTCCCTGATACTGCACGTATGCCATGTTTGACACAGTATTGATCCCCAAATTTGGGTAAAATGCTACAGCTTTAGTATTGTGTTCAAATACAGAAAGATGGATCAGTGGTTCCTAGCTATTGTTGGCTATATTGTACCTGTAAGGACAGACTCCAAATCGATCTGGAAGAGCAAACGTTTTCTCCCTCATATAGAACACAACACTGAGTGTTATTGCCATACAGTTAACATGAAAGATCAATAAAACTTGAAAACTGTGTTGAGTCTTCTCTAGTTTATTTCAACTCTCATAATTCCACCTGTCAAGACAAGCTGGATGTAGAAATTCTGCTGCTTGTTCTTTTGAAAAGTTTTCCACTCTCATCTTGTTTGTGTGAATAATGGAAAAAATAATCTCCCTTAACGCTGAGGCTCTGTGTTTGTTCTCAGACAAGCTGGATGGTTTGCGGACTGGCACTAAAAGAAAACGTGACTGGGAAGCAATTGCCAGCAGAATGGAAGATTATCTGCAGCTTCCAGATGACTATGATACACGTGCTTCTGAACCTGGAAAGAAAAGGGTAATGAATTTTCAAATTACTTACTCTCTGCATATAACCCTTTAATGGTCTCTGTGAAAGAGAGTTTATATCAAGTCATTCAATGTCTAGGAATATGGGAATTATACTGATTCACTTTTCATTTTGCTATTCCATTAGATTCTGTAAGAGATTATTCTTGCAAGTAGGGTCTTCCAGAGGTAAACATATCAATTATAACAAAGCTAAGAATTGTAGATAATACAGATTAATTATGCATTACATGGTCTGAATAAAAAATGCTACATTTTTAAATTCTATTGTGAAAAAAGGGGGAAAATAAAGAGGTTTTTCTTTTTTTCTCTCCAAAATAGAAAGACCAGCTTTTGCCACTAGAAGTAATTTGAATTGACTGTCGGTGTTTGGGTATTGTTTTGCTCTGTAATATCAAATAGAAAACTGGTAGTACTGGACAGTGTGTCTGACAGAAATGGAGATACTTAAGGCATTGGCAGAGGACATGATGGTGGAAGAAAACTGACATTACTTATCAGTAGGAATGTCAGGGGAAATCCAGGTAGACTGTGGATAGGGAAGTGCTGGCGGAAAATTGCTAAGGCTACATTCCCCAGTAACACATGGGCCTGAATGAGACTAATTAGTATGGCAAAGAAGAGCTCCTTCACTTACTGGTTTTTCTTGTCCTGCAATGGTGTGTTTCAGCTGAGTTTCTGGACTGTAGCCTTTCTTCATTGCATCTCTCCCTCCCTCCTTCCTGTTGCTCTCCCTTCCATCAGTGTCTTGTTTTGTGGGTGTTACTGTGTATGTTTGAACAGGATAAATGCAAGGGATCTGCATTACCACGAAGAGGTGCAGTGCAGATATGGAGATGTAAAGATGGGGAAATAACATATGTGTGAAAAAGTTACTTAGTGTAAAGAAATAGAGAAAAAATTTAAATAGAAATGTATCACAGAAGATAGAGAAGAACACTGTCTTTCATTCATTTATTCATTGCTGACTTGCTCTTTAACAGTGTCTTTCTGTAGTATCATAGTCTTCTAGATGGTTCCATTATGCAAGTGAAAGACAGATTTCCCAGAAAATTAAAACAGTAGATGAGTCTTTGATAATTCTTCCCACAGGAAGCATTGCTTTGAACAGAGAAATAATTGTAGTAGTTACACTTCAACTCTCAGAACTATAGCACATAAATGGAAAAAGCTTATCATCTATACCTTTATTCTACTCCATAGAACTGGTTTATTAAATTAAAAATAATTTCCCTCCTTACCTATCAGAAAAAAAAACAATACTTACCTGTTCTAAGGAAAATGAATAGAAATTAGTATTCTTGTGCTCTTACTTGCAGTGGAAAGCCTAGACTTGTATCAGGATTTCTTGGAAGATTATTGTACTGATAGGATGTTCTCCATAGGTGCGATGGGCAGATCTAGAAGAAAAAAAAGATGCTGACAGGAAAAGGGCCATCGGTTTTGTTGTTGGACAAACAGACTGGGAGAAGATAACAGATGAAAGTGGTCACCTTGCCGAGAGAGCCCTCAACCGCACCAAGTATATATGAAAAAGTGGTTAAGTGGATTTTTGTGCCTTTAAGGTAAATATTCAGTCTTCCTATGTGTTTATAGCCTTGATGTTTTTCAAGAGTGTAGGCTGCAGTTCACCCTATTATTAGAGTTCTCCCAGACCAGGCTGTTTGGTTTGGAACTTTGTATAATAGATGTCAGCTGTGCCTCCGTCAACATGCACCCTTTTATACAGCACCTGAAAATAAAGGGGGAAGGATTATCAGCTATCAAATCTCCCAGCCTTTTTACAAGGAAGCTTGTGGTTTCATTAAGAGTAGTTTAGCTGTGTGCCTACTAGTCCTGTTGAGTTCAGATGTTGCTTATCATATCTTAATTCTAATCATGTTAATTGCTGGTTTACTTGACATAACAAACTTTTCCTTTCTTTACAGGCCATTTGCTCTGAGGAGAAGTGAACCAAGGTGTTACGAGCATCTTGCATGGGTCATGTCACTCCCACCTTCACAGTTTTTCTTTGTTACTTTAGTTTCAGCAATTTTCTTGAGATACTGGCAGTTAACCAGTGCCCTCAAAAAACTCATTGAATCCCACTGCTCCTAAGTGAGAGAGACAGTTTACTTTTTAATATTTTTGGAGGGGAGGGAGGGGGAGGGTCAGTAGTTTTAGCTGCTCTTTGTGGGATAAAGTGGAAGGATTAGACAGATGTTACCTCCACTGTACCATCACAGAATGTTTATCACCTCTGCTCTGTGGATGTTCTCGTTTTATACTGTATGTACCTTGTAGCTTATTGTATTAGGAAGCAGAACAATAAATTTCACTATAAACTCAGTGTTCTTGGTGGACCATATAGTATGGTTTTTGTCTCACATTTTAAATGTGGTCTGTGTTCACATGTTGGTGCTCAGAACCATCCTTACCTGGAAGATGTACTGTGCTCATATTCTGCAATGTTTCCTGTCTTCTAGGTTTCTCACCTGCTCTTCTTTTCATAGACAGATCAATCCATTAAGACCCCAGGTCTTGCTGGCCTTAAGGAGTTCATGTTCCTGGAAAGCAGGAATATCATTATTTTTGGGTCCTAGTTTCTCAATTATGTCAAATTTTCGTTACTACGTGAGTATGAATTCTGTTGGGTGGCTCTGTAATGTTCAAGGTAGCAGTGTATGAAAAACTTGTCTTTAATGCTCAACATAAAAACAGGTACTACAGAGTTCTCTGAGGGGCAGCCTAGAAAATTTGTGTTGGTCTTATGTCTTTTAGTCAACACTGATCCCTATCAGGGTATTTCATTCCATTCATAAGTCTACTGTCTCATAGAGATACATCATTAAAAGAACTAACACAGACCAGAAGTTAATACTCTTCTGTTCCTTTGATAAATGTGTTAAGCTTGATAAAAAAAAAGATAAATTAATAACAGTCCACACTATTAAAAGTGGTACAGATTCTTCAGAGATCACTTCTGCAGAGCATCAGGTTTGCTGATGAAAACTTTCTTTTGTCCTCCCAGGTTTCAAAGCAAATGCTTCACATTAACAATGTTGTCACCAGGAAAAAGTTTTAAATCTGAAAATAATTGCTGTTTTAATGGTGAATTGAATTTTTCTCCTGGTCTTTTTGAGGGAAGAAAATGAAGTTCCTGAATTTTCCTTCTCTGTTGAGTGATTACATTGTGCTTTGCATCTAGGTTGGTAAATCAGCTTGTTCTGGTGTGGTGGTAGTTCAGGTTGTTAAAGGAGAGCATGGTTGTAATAGATGGATTTGTTTGCCATTCTAATGTTTTGGTTTATTGGCTGCTTCTCAGCCTTGTCTGTGGTGCATGATTAAAAGTTCTTTAGTAAACAAGGGGACCAGCTGAACTTGTATAATGCCCTGAATATGTTTAATACAAGAAAATTGAGCTCCCTGAATGCAACATTTTTATAATAGAAGGTATTAAATTCACATTTTCTGTGTACATGTACTTTACATAGCAGATATATGTCTCAAAATGTTGCTAAGTAAGTACTCTTTGAATTGTGATGAAGAATTGCTGACTAAGGGAAACTAATAGTTAACAAGAAATGAGTACTGTGTGTTACTGTGGAAATCAGGTGACCTTCACTGTGGAGAAGTTGCTCTCAGGTATGTGTACAATGGGTTTCAGTCTCTACTCAACAAACTTAACAAAACTGGAGTTCTTGTGGCACATGAGTTGATGCTGTTCCTTGACTCTTAAAAACTGATAATGATTTTATCTAAATTTTTGCTAATACAGCTGTACCAGATCCTTTTCTAACATTTTTTTTTCAGACTGAAAGAGTACTTCTGGAGCATTCAAATGGATTGTGTATGACAATTACTGGTTTTACCAATTTTGAAATTATTTTAGCAGGTAATACCAAGAGGTTACGTCATGCTGTTTATTCTGTGGTGCATGTAGAACTAAAGAAAAATGAGCAGACAATATACATAAAATTATACTTTACTCTGATGAGAACGGACAGAAAATATACCAATCGTGAAGTTTAAAGCAAAATTCAGTTATGAAAACATACCACTGGAGACTGTTGTCAGTCTGTCTGACCATAAAAGGCTTGGGTTTTGTTGTTTTCCTGAAGTTCAGAAGTTTTCCCCTTCTTTAACACAGAAATACCAGTATATCCATATTCTTTGCCGTTTGTTTCAGTTGGTTTGAATGTTTAGCAGATCAGTCTTCAACTTCTTGATGGGAAGTGGCTCTGAAAGAAAGTAACTTATGCCAGAACTACAACCTATAGCAGATTCTACATACTCTAGACATTCAGTGACTGAAGAAATCAAGCAAAAAGGAAAAGTTCATCATTGCTGCTCACAGAACTGAGAATAGCTAGCTAGTCCCTTGCTTGGCTTCTAACCAGTGGTTGGTGATTAGTGATTTTGCTTTTGTCTGGAAGGTCCTTCAGTACAGAATACATTGTCTTGATGCTGATTTAGTTCTTATTCATTTGCTTGCTGATATTGTCAGTAGAATCTTTCACAGCATTGAGCAGAATGAATACCAACTTTAATTGGTAACTAAATAGGAAGATAGCATCTAGCGCTCACATGTAATGGTCCATCTTTGACCATGCATGCAATTTTGCTAACTCTAAGTTGAGCTGTTTCTGTGCATCACATCAAAAAATACAGCTCTGAAAAAAACATCAGGTGCTGCAGAGTTGCTACCTTCTCAGCAAAGTTGACTGTTAAAACAGTATTTTCTGTGAATTACAGTTTCTTATGACACTTCAGTTTTTTTCAAGTCTGTTTGCTTTTTTAATTTTGAAGCTACCTGTCTTGTGATAGAGGTACGTGTGGCTTTTCAAGGGAATGTGCAACATGCTGGGCTATGTGAATAGAGCACAGTCATCATCTTCAGTCACCTTGTGTTTTACTGTAGGATTGCTCATTCAGTGTGATGGACTATGGTAAGAAAGAGTGAAATAATAACAGAGTGTTAGATCCGTTCTAGAAATTTGAGTTTTGGTTTCCTCAAATGTTTACATCAGCATAGATAACTAGCTTGCCTTGCATTATTGGTTCCCAGTCTTTCAAAGGGAAGAATTGGTATTGGTACAAGTTAGTTTTAATTCTCACACATCAAGTTGTGTTCGGCATTTTTTGGACTTTGCTTCAGTCATCTTTGTTAACCCTGTCCATTAGTTTTTCCTTGCCTGTCTGTTGATACCTAGAATACATTTTAATCTCTGAGCAACCATTTAGGTAACCATGGAGATACTGAGTAGGATTTCAGTAGAGGCTTTTCTAGAAGGGTTAAATTGGAAAAGTAGAGTTGTGACATTACACGGAAACATATATTGACCTATCCCTGAAAAGCCCATATCTAATCCAGTTGAATAGTTAAAAATTATCATGGAATTGCAAGTTGCAAGTCACATTAGAAAGTATGATTCCTGCAGAAGAATAGTCTGTAGGTAGTGTGCTTTTAAATGAGAGAGAAGAACGTGACCTCACCAGCCAAAATCAGTTTTTCCCAATTTGAGATTTCAACATCATCGGAACACTCTGAGAATCCTTTACAAAGGAATAAAGTAATTCTGCCTGTGGGACACCTTGTCACCTAAACAAACTTATTGTTACCAGAAGAAAAAATACTTTGTTCATTTATATAATGCAGCTGTTATGGTGAATCATTTTGTGCCCTTAGGACATAACTTCCCTTAGCACGTTGTGCCATCTTATTATTCATGTTGCTGCCACAAAATTTTGGAAACCCACACAATCCTGGGCAGACCTTGGGATTTGAAGAAACACGGTTGATCTGGGTTTGAAAGCAAGATGTCCTTTTTTGCTGTGATGAAGTTCCTGCTGGCTCTGGCAGCATGCAGCTGGTTAACTGTGAGCTGACTGAACTGAAACCCTGAAACACTCCTGGAAGTGGTGTAATTCAGCATACATGGACTGGAAAGGAGAAGCAGTACTGAGTTTTCTTTGCTTGTGGACTGTTCACATGGCATGCATCCTCAAGAGGATAAATAATGATGGATACATGGTTCCTTTCTATTACGTCTCTCTTTACTATTTAATGTTTCCTAGATTACTTCTGAAAAGTGACTTCTAAATTATGAACTTGTGCTCAACTGCCAATTTGGGATCAAACTGCAAGAGGACAACTTGCATACTATGAGATAAAATATCTGAGGAGAGGTGGCCATCTCAGTTGAGATCTATATACTTCCAGCATCAAGTATTCTTAAACTGTGGTTATACTTAGTTTTCTTGTCATAGTAAAAATGAGATGAGAAAGAACAGAAGTTTCTTAGAATTTAAAATATGAATGGCACATTTCTGGTTTGAGTCTCTAGGGCAATCATCTTTATTCTCTCATAAAACTTGAATCAAAATTGTTTTCTCTTCTGCTCATCTGTTTCTACATGCATGAGTCATGTAGAAAGGACTAAACTAAAGGACTGTTTACTCCAAGGAACACTTCTAATTTCTGCTCAAGATTGTCGCCCTGGTTTTTGCAGTGTTCTGTGTTTTACTTTGGTAGTGGAATTTCTCATGCACTTTCTATAAACATAGTCCTTGTTTTCCTAACCGGCATAGATTGTTTTTGAACTTCTAGATTGTTTTCATTCCTTTCTCCTAAGGTGGAGAAAGATGATAGACTGTGTCATTATCCTGTGGAATTGTAGAGGTGGTAACCTCATTGACCAATCCACAATTGTCTTTAAAAAGATATAAAATGAGAGAATAAAGAAAGGCAGGCCCTCTTTTGTGGTCCTTTCTGGGTGGTCCTGACTTGCTGCTGAATCTGCATGTTTCTTTCGTGTCCGACAGCACGACACAAGATTAATCACTGACTTCTTCATGGTGAAACTGTTTTGTTTTATTCTTACCTGTGGAGTATTCCAGCAATTGCAATGTCTCTTCCAAATTTGCATTGTACTGGATCTGCAGCCTTAAGTCTTCCTCATGCATGTAGATTGGAAAATTAGTAATGACAATATTCCATCCAGGTGAATTATCACCTTGTAGCTAATTAATACTGTTTGGAAGAAGAATGTATTTTTATTCATGATTTTGCTTAAATCAGGTACGTTCAAGTACTTGTTACCAAACAAAGGCACAGCAAGTTACTGCAAGTGGAGAGGCAAAAGTGTTTTGAAGTTGCTTGTATTTTCTATTCTGTGATAGATTTCTAGTCGGGAGGCTCTAGGCTCTTTGAATTGTAGAATTTAGTATTTCAATATGCAAAACCAAAGACATAAAGCTGTCTTGGTTGAAATGGCACAGTTTCATTTTTTCCTAAGATTTTTCTGCCTCATGGAACTCTCAGATTGAATCTTTTTTTGAGGGGAGACCTCTCCCTACAGCTTGTGCTCTGGAGTGTCAGTCAGTCAAGTGTTTCTCCATACTGTTTCCCTTGTACACGTGTACAGGGACAACTTTTGTTTCCATAACTGGTCAAGATACACCTGTATGAATGTATGTTCAGTTTTACCTAAGAAATTCCTAGTGCTTTGCATTAGGATGGCATCTGAACTGTCTGCTGGGACCAGTATATTCCTATATGAAGTTACTGTTTGCACTGTTAATACTCTCAGGATTACATGAAAACTGCAATTCGCCAATTCCTGTGACATTGCTGTCTTTGGAGAGAAATTATAACTGTAGTGGTTCTTGGGGAGAAAAAAAAGCCAACCCAAATAAAGCAAAAGGAGTTCAGTTAGTTTTACTCTTAAGTATCAGAGCTGGAATCTGTTGTGAGGGTAGAGTGTGCTAGCAGCTCCACTGTCTGAGATGTCTGCTTTAGCTACTGGCTGCATATATGTTTATGGAGGAGAATATTAAATTAATCCTTGCATTTTTTTGCCTGCAGATTAACAGTATAGTTGAGCAAGCTGATTTAGAAAGCAGTTTATCTTGAAGAAGCTTTTTAAGGGTTACCTGTAAACTGAAACATTACCAAAGGGAAAAAAAAAGTTTTTAAAATCTAAATTTTTTTCTGTTTGAATCTTGTAGGATATTAATTCTCTGGTATTAGTACAGAAAGGGAACAGAGCTGCAGGCCTTCCTGGCATCAGAGTGTAAATAGCCTTTAACTGCAGAAAACCTAAATATTTGTATTGAAAATTACTTTATTGGTGACATATACCATATGTGGATGACAAGATATCTTAAGCAGCAGTTAAATACTATTTTCTATTCTCTCTTGGTAAGTCTGATGCAAATAGTAATAAAAGTTTTGTTTGACTGCTGTTGCTGACCCAGGTACATGCCTTTGCATATATGTGGCTTCTGATTTTTTGAGAAGACCATTACTGTTTGAAGGACAGAAAATGTAACCTTGCTGACAAACACCTGCGTTGTTTCAATGTATTCCTCTCTGGAAGCTCAAAACTGGTGCAAGCAATGAGTCTTTACTGCTATGCTTTGAGGAGTTTGTTTTTCCACTTCCATTGAACTACAATTGCCAAATCCTTTTCTTTGAAGGCGTGGGGAGATCAACTAGTCTGGTATCAGATCTCATTGTATTCCTCAGTCACACAGAAACCAAGATTTTTCAGGTAATGACAACCAGATGGCACTAAAGCACTGAATTCATGTTAGGATTAAATTGTGGGAAAAAAATGTGATATGGATTCCACAATAATTTGATTTTTGTGGTTTCATATTGCCTGATACAGTTATAAACCAGTAACTTCTACTTCATGAAGGAAAGTGACCACTTTTCTATGAAATAATTCAGTGATTAACATTGTGCTTTTGTGTGGAGTATCATTTGCAGTCCACAGTCAAGATTTTGTGCTCCTTTGAACCTACAGGCTGTATAAACATGGAACAAGATCTTTCTTCTGCTTTAATGAGAGGCATCAAAATTAAATGGTCATATATATCCTCCTAAAAAGCTTGACAACTGCTGACTTCTAATGCAAAATGGTATTTCACTTGCTAACAGCTGCTTTCGGAGTGCAAAGTCTTTAAATATATTGTAGTAAGAAATAATGCTTCTCAAGCCTTCAAGGGTTTCTTACTGCATCTTTTGTGGGTTTTGTTTTTTGGGTTTTTTTCTTCTTGGAGTGAAGAAAAGTAAAGATAAATATCCAAGCCAAAACACTAAGGATACTTCTTGTAGAAGAACCTGCTAACTTTACTCTGGCTAAGAAGTCTCAGAACTTCAGCTTGATCCAGGGCCACTACTGAGATCTGTCATAATGAAACAAACTTGGAGCTCTAATGTGAAATGCTCAAATAGGTTTCCACAATATACAATATGATTGCTGCACAGTTTGCAGGAGGTACTTTATAGTTAGGGAGGAATGTGAATATTCTTTTCCAAGAAGTTTACAATCTACATGTTCCTTTTTTAAGAATATAATTATATCTCCTTTCCCTTCTCCCAATAGCCAGAGAAAGCCTGCTGTAAGGCTAAAGGGATGGCCCTGAAGTTAATTTGAGTATAAACTTCCTCATTTTTACTTCAAAGCCTGCCTGTTACAGTCTCATTGCAGTGTATATGGTTCAGATGCAGCTTGAGAAGAATGTTCAGGTGCCTTTAAACCAATTCTTTTAGTAATCTTTTGGAGGAGACACTAAATGGGTGAGTATGCTGCATTGCTAGCAGTATGCTAACAGTGCATGTCTGTTATGTTCAGCTTGAAGACAGACTTGGAACAAAATAAAAATCTAACTCAAAAGCTAAATTTACCTCAGTAAAACCAGAAATGACTGTTTGACTTTGGTTCAGTTTTGGGGAACTGTTGAGACCTGTGACCTTCAGTGATAAAAAATTCTTCATCACCTTCCTTATCAGCTGTATCCAGTGCTGGCTTGTAGAAGATTGTCTGAGTCCTGCAGACTTCCATCCTTCTCTTGTTTCTTGACTAGACTTAGGAATGTGCTATGTTGAAGGAAAGCACTTTTTAGAAGTTAAAACTGGCATGATTTATGTTTTGCTTATGCAGAAATGCTGACCATATGCACTCTGCTTGGATAGTTTTTTGGATTATACATGTAAGTAATTTCATCTGAAAAGCTACAGTTGTCCAGAGAATTTCTCTCTCAAAGGCTATTCTTCACTACATCCTCTGATGCAGCAGCAGCCAGTGCAGAATTTTGGAGATGAGTTCCTCAACAGTGTCTGTTACTGCTGAACAATCTCATACAGATTGTCTTCTCAAGGAATACTGCAACATTTCTCTCTTCATTTAGACATTTCTTCTTAGCATATGAAGTTTTTGGTGTTAAGTTCTGTAAACAGAAAATACGAGTGCTGTGTTCTTGTGCATGGGCAGTTGTTTATCATTCCTAGCGAAACAAAACTTCAGAAATACACACTACGTACAAGTCTGCATGAGGTCCAGGGTTAGTAATGAGAGGACTACATTCTTGCAGGAGTGTAGTTTATTTAAGTTTTTTATCTGGGTATTTTTATTTACAAATGATTGATTTCAAATGTCATTGCCTGGCAAATACTCTTCTTACAGCAGTTCCTTATCAGTTTCTTTATCTAGATGAATGCTTTAGGTTAAAACTGTGGTATATTAGCTCCTCCAGTTTAGGAGATTTGGCTTTCTAAGACAAATGTATAGCTTATCTCTTGTAGTACACATGGGTTTTTCTTTTCTGGACTATTGTGGCATTTAACTTGTTCTTGGCTATGTGCATCAAGATGGAGGGACATCTTTTCACAACAGTAAAAGCTACTTGTTAGCCTTGAGGTACAGGAAAGACAAAGAACTTCTGTCTTGTGATAATTAACTTACTTGGAAATTATTTTTAATGCATTTTCTAGCACAGGTCATGAACAAATGTGTAATGCACCTCATGTATATTATATAAAACTTACGTATGGTGATGAAATTGATTTCCTTTACATTGAGTTCTCCAGCCTGATTAGTTCTGTCCAACAGAGCTTTAAGACCTGTACATGGCCTTCGGAGCCTTCTGCACTATTTTTTAAACTTCAGACTTTGCTGTGATTTCTTTTTTCTCAGTGTTAGTGTCAAGTTGCATACACCGGGCAAGTAGAATTCAATGTACCTGAATGTACACATGGAGTCTATGTGTAGCAGAGACATTGCTAACTTTCTGCAATATGTAGGTTGCTTTTTTTTTACTAGTTTCACTGTTCCCAATCTTTGATAAACAAGCAATAATGGAAATAATGAGTTTAAAATCATCAGTATTATTAAAATGCTTTACAAACATGCGTATGGTTGGCATCTTCTCTGGCAAAAAGAGTATAATTGACAGCAAAATCAAGACTGGACAATATTCTAGGGAATTTTGGAAAGTGTAAAAGGGTAGGAATACATTGGGAAAAAAATAAGAATTGGAGTTCAGTATTCAGTGTCACATTCCTCTTTTTTTACTGATTTTCTAACTGTGATAAAAGATGAAGGTTTTGAAAATAGGATAATACGTAAAATATCGCTTTTGCCATTAGGCACCACATTTTTTTGACTTACACTGTTACCAATTGGAATTTTTTTGTTCGGCTGTGTTTTTTTGCTGATGTCATTGTCACAGAATTTGGTTTATTTTCAGAGCAGTTTTGCTTTTGGAAGCAGCAGCCTATCTGTGGCAGTCACTGACATGTTGCCCTTGAACCCTATGTACACAGGGATCCCGTCCTGCGCCCACGATGCGTCTGAGCCAAGCTCTGAACAGTTAATGTGGAGCAGATAAGCCCCGTTACCTGAGCAGGAATGGCACAAAGATGCATGTCTTCAGGGATGCTTCTCAGAAATCACCTTGTAACTCCTCATAGACTAATTAAGTAGATTTTTATCTAGGGACTTATCCTAATGAGTCAGTCCGGTTCCATTCTGCATTTGGGGGAATGCTGCATCTTCCTATGGGATAGTGGATGAATGTCTTGTAATTTGGAGCAGTGTATGGTGTGGATTTATGTGCTGAGGCACACCAAATGTCTGAAACCATGCTACAGTCATATTGATAACGTAACTATGTGCTCAGTCCTATCAGTGCAGAACTGAGTTGTCATGGCAGGATGCTTTCCCAGTGCTACAGTCCTGTTTAAATGTCTTATGGGGAAAAACAGACATTGCAGAGGCATCTGCATAAAATCGTCCTCCCTGTTAATTCTCAGTGCTCCTTTATTTGTACCAGGATTTAGAGCTATCATATGTAGCTCTTCCCCATGTAGGACCTGATTTTTTGGAATGCCGTATTTACCTTGTCATTACTCCATTACTTCTACTGATTTCTGTTTTACACCTGCATGGTATCTGAGTTACATCTACAGTACTTGCATTTCTCTATCCTCTCTACCTCCCTCTCCCCCAGTTTTCTTAATTGTTTTGTATGTCTGAGAATCCTTTCTCAACTTTAACTTCCAGTATGCTAGAGATGCTGTGTTTTGGGTGTGGACTTTTAATTCTATGGTCTGTTTCCGGTGGAAAAAGCCACTGAATGCTTACAAACATAACCATTCAATAATAGACTGAATAAAGACAATTGAACTGGCACCAGAAGGCTTATAGGAGCAGCTTTGTGAGATGGTGAACTGAGTTTTGGAAACTGCTGAAGCAGCAAGATCCTTGGATCATGACTGTGTCTCAGGGATGATGCAAGGGACAGTAAACTTTTCTGAAAAGGCCTTTGGGGCACTACACACTGGCTTCAGGTGATGTCAGTGCCATGCTCCCAAGGAACACCTCCCAAACTGGTTCCAGTATCGTTTACAATGAGAAGCTGCTCTGCAAAGGACTGCTGCTGTCACTAGTCACAAGAGAACAGCCTCTTCAGAAAAAGCAGTTGGATGGCCGTGTGGTTGATGGTTGACTGTGGGTGACATAACAGGCCACGCAGTAATATTAAAAGAGGTAAGATGTTATGCTGGTAACTGCAAGACTGCTGACTGACTGAGGCCTTCATATTCATTATTTGTTACAGTATTGCCACATAAACGTTGGCCTGTGATTCATGACACAGTCAAGAGCTAAACTTGCTTTTCATTGCCAATAAATTTGGGGGCAAATGGTCACAGATGGTGGTGTGGTGTTCGGAGTATATCAGTACCGTTATACTTGTTTCCAGGGGATGGGGACAGGCATTGGTGTTGCTGAGGGTGTAAAGGAAACAAAATGCTTTTTTTTTTTTTTTTTTTTCTTGAAATACCCAAAGCAGTTTTATAGAAACAGCCTTACAGCAGCTCAGGAGAAAGATGATTGTGTAGTTTTGCCTTAGCTACTCAAGAGTTCACACACCAACAATTCGTTCTGCACCAAACGGATGCTCTGTGCCACTCCAATCTTCTCCACAGTAGCTTGTCAAGAAACACTGCTCCAAAGATAATTCCTCCTAGCATGAGGTGGCCCCTTCTGAAAAATGATGTGCAGTCATCTTTATGAGTAAGCTCAGGATCTGCAAGGGTTTTGTTTCCCTGGTCAGTGTGACTGTTCAAATGCAGAAAACACTGCCAGCAGCAACCTGGTTACATTGCAGGTTGGAGGATGCTTACACAAGCAAATCATACAGTGTAAATGGACATCTGCTGTTAAGTGCCAACATATGGGTGAGTATAGTATTGTCACTTCTTTACATTTCAGTGAATAATCAAAACTTCATGAAGTTCTTGAAGCAGAACATTTGTCACCAGATCAAACACTCCCACCTTGGCCTGGTTTGTTACAACTTTGTTACAGCCAAGAACCTGTGCCATGAATACTTTCACTGACTAGACCATTACCGAGATGGTGTTTCTTACTTCCTGATGCTTCCAGTTTCTGCAAAAATTGCCCTGCTCTTTTGGATAACATTGCTTATTAAAAGTTTAGTCAGAAATGGAGGTGATTGCTTTGAAGCTCAGGGCTTAGATAGCTGCACTAAAAATGGTTTGTTTGAAGTCACAGAAAAGATGGTTTGTTTGAAGTCACAGAGCAGTGAAGCTCTGAGAGCAGCAGTGACACTGTGTGCTGCACTGGAACTTGTGCTTTCCCAAGAGGTTATTTGAAGAGTCTACTGCCAAGTTAAAAAGCACCTGGTGTTCTGTGCTCGGAAGGAAATGCCGTTGTATGGGCACGGCCTTCCTCTAAAGAAACAACAAACTGAAAAATCTGTGGGTTCACAGCTGCAGCCTGGGACATTGCAAAACATGAACAGGTGATAGTTCTGCTTTATCATGATTGCCCAAGAGGGGTGAGCACTCTGGCTTTTAAAAATACCATTTTACGGTGTTACCTTTTTATAACTGTACATACTATTCCAAAAGTGTTTTATCTGAAACCAGCCTTTGTAATTGTTTTTATTTGAACACAGGTTGCATTGCCAATCATAGGGACTCAGTAGATGCAGAGATGCATAGGGCTGGCCTCACTTTTCCCTTGAGCATGAATTCTTCATGGTTTTTATTGTTCTCCTAATGGTTACTTTTTCTTAAAAACCTGGAAACTAGAAATTAAAAACAATTACTTAAGCTGTTGAATATTCCATGCTTGCTCTCTGAGAACCAAATGAGGATAGGTTTGGTATTGAGATGTATAGATATGTTTATATGCATACATGTTAGGTATTTAGAGTATTTTTAAAAAATAATACAAAGTATTTTTTATCATTTCTTTCTGTAAAGCTATGAATGATACAAATGTGCTTTGGGAAATCCAGTAAAATATGTTCCTTGAAGTTCCAGGTTTTTCCTCTGTTTTTCATATTCTCACTTTTTCATTTTGCGACTTAGTATTAGCTGCTTATTTTCTGTGATTACAGTAAGACAAAAAGATTGATGCTGTTGGGTACAGACTGGCACTTTTAAGAATTATCCTTTTAAATCTAGTAGAACAACTAGTGAGAAAGCAATAAACACCAGGAGGGAAGCTGTCACTTCAGCTCATGCCAGTTGGACTTTATGCTGTGTCATTAAGAGTTGCTTAGTAGGTAATCTGTAGTGCCTGTTATTGGATTAGCAAAAACAAGAACAGTGTTTAACCCTTGTACATAAAGTGAAAATTACCCTTTGAACTTTTAATCAAAAGCCTAGTGCTAAATAACATGACTAAAGGAAGCCTGTAGAAATACTGCAGATGATGATAGGTGGGATTGCTTGCTGTAAAAATGCTTAAAGCCATCTAAAAAGGAGAAAATAAGAAACTTTCTCAAATTTTAGGTCTCTAATGTTGGTATGCTACCAGAAAAAAAGAAAAATGTTGATCATGGGACTTAATGACATGGGACTTCACCTGCCACTCAGCAGCCTGTACAATTAGATGAGAAGGAATTGGTATATGAATATGAACTGTATCCTCACACATTTTGAGTGCTGACCTAAATCTGCTTTTCCTTGAGATCTGTGCACAGCTCTCCCTGGCTTTACTTAAATAGCTACTCTCAAGCATTCTTTATCAGGCCTGCTTTTAAAAATGGATTTATTGTTTTTGGTGTTTATATATGCATGGACACGTGTGCTACTCCAGCAGCTTGTCTGTCATCTCCCACCGCAGCCACCCCCCTCCAAGACAAACACCAACCTGTGGGGTTTGGGTGATGGAGACAGCTTCCTGCAGAGGCTCACTGTGCTCTCACTCCTTTGTGTACCCTTGATCAGAGTATCTCCCTCAAAAGCCCCTGGGCTACACATTGGCCTCCCTGTCATGGTGCGCCAGCCTGTGGTGTCTTGTCTGGGCAAAGCTCCCAATCTCCCTTTTCTGCCGTGCTCATCTCTGCACCTGAGCATTTGTGCTTGCACCTGAGCTGCTACAGCAGGTTGGTGAGCCAGGGCAGCCCTGGCTGTGTGGCTCCCTTCCCCCTGTCTGGTCAAAACAGGGCTTTTCATTGATTAAGTCAAGGTAGAGCAGCTCACTTGGCTGCTGCTAGGAAGCTGGTACCTGGCAGAGCTTCAGCTCCCATCTCCTGGTCCATGGTTCATGCTAATACATTATTTCTTGGTATGCAAAAGGAAAAAGCTTTTGCTATCATCTAGACATACCAGTCTGTGCTGGGTGACCCCACAGCCTGTTTTATCCTTAAGACTGCTCTCCACAGTCTCTCCGTGCATGGCTTCACCTTTCTCCCCAGGTGGTGCTGGGCCTGCAGCACAGGGCAGCTCTGCACACAAGAGGCAGAGGAAGGGCTGTCTTCTCCAGAGAAAAGTCATATCTCTCAAATGTGGTCTACTACAACCTGGATGGATCTGTCCTTCCAATGCATATAATGGGACAGCAAATACTGAGTTTTCATGAACATGGGCCGCTGGCTCACCAAGGGATACTTACGTGGAGAGCTGCCCTGATGTCAGATTAGCATCTGAGATGTGTATTTGAGGGAAGGACCCTTTCAAGAACAATTGTTTGAGCTGGGAACTTCTAGAGCTGATTCAGTCACTGTAGACAAGGTGCAAGTTGTTAAATGGAAAAAAAAGAAAAACCAGATATGTTTTATTGTCAGTTTCCCCCAAGCTATTTTGGCACACAGGGCAAAGCATTCACTAGGAACTTCTTCAAGCTCTAATTAGCTACACATGAGTAATACGGGCTCTTATGGTAAGTATTAACATAGAGGAGTACATAAGAACTCTCAGGCTCTTGCCAGCTTAGTGTGGTCACACCTCCCTCTTTCAGCAGCCGAAGCCTGGAGGCAGGAATCAGTGATTTTAAATATTTAGCAGCCTTTGCTGCTGTATAGCTGTGTGGGCTCAGTGTGGTGTTGTGGCTGGGATAGGAATCTGATTGGAAATGTAAAAGGATAGCCCCAAGGAATTCTTCCCAGAGGAGATAGTTACGGGTGCCTTGTGGGCTTTTTGCATACGCCACAGAAATTTGGATAGAGGGAAGGAAAGAATTTTTTATTTAAAGATGTAACTCAGTCAACAGTAGTGACTGCACTACCCAAATTGCTTCCTTGGCTAATTAGTGGGAAGCAAGAGCCCAGCCAAGCCTAGGAGCAATGACCATAGTCTGTGTGGGCAGCAGCTCTCCGTTCTTCCCCCAGCCCTCCACACAGACCCACTCTTTCAGTAGAAATCTCTCAGTGATGGGCACCCATTAGACTGTTTAAAAACTAGCTTCTGTGTCTTGGGTAAAGCATAAATGACATTACACACCATACCCTGCACAGCACAAGTACTGAAAACTTAATTTCATAGAAGCATAGAATATGCTGAGTTGGAAAGAACTCATCAGGATCATCGACATTCAGCTCCTCTCTCTACACAGAGAGAGTTACACCATGTGTCTGAGAGCATTGTTCAAATAATTCTTGAACTCTGTCAAGCCTTGGGCTGTGACCACTTCCCTGGAGGGCCTGTTTCAATGCCTAGCACCCTCTGAGTGAAACAACTTTTCCTGGTATCTAAACTAAATCTCCCCTGACTCAGCTTCATGCCATTTCCTCAAGGCCTGTTACTGGTCACCAGAGAGAAGAAATCAGTCTCTGCCCCTCCACTTCAGCTTCTGAGGATGTTGGAGACACACAACCAGGGTTGCCCCATCCCAGGTGCAGAATCTGTCTCTTGCCCTTGTTCAGCTTCATACAATTGGTGTTTGCCCGTCTGTCTGATTTTTTGAGGTCTCTCTGCCCTCAAGGGAGTTGACATTGGCAAACTTACTTAGTATTCTTAGTATTCTTTCAAGTCCTGGGTCTAAGGCATTAATGAAGATGTTGAAGAGAACTGGAGCCCTTCAGAACCCCACTAGTGACTGGACAGTGTGGAATTCACACCCTTTTCCCCTCATGCTTCAGGTTCCGTTGCCCTTAGAGTAACTCCAGCTCTCCCCACCTCCCAGCAGATGTACTGCCTTCTCCATATCAGTACTTCTGTGACCTAGATAGGAGGGAAGGCAGTGTAAACTCCTTCTTTCTCAGCTGGCTGCTGCTTTCCAAGGCTCTCACAGGAGCACAAGACTTTTGATTCAGCACACTTGACTTCAGCAGCAGAGTTGTGCCTGAGCGCAATCCCCTTGAGTCCAAACAGACACGTTGCCCTGGAGGAGGCAGCTGCACCCCAGGCTCCCCAGACAGGATCTCTGCTTGTAAGAGGGTGACAAAAAGTTGGGTAGATTCTGCCTCTGCATCTCTGAGACTTCTGTCGTGTCTGTTGCACTTGGCTGAAGATAGACAGTGGTTAAAAAGCTGCCAGGGAAGATGCCAGCCCATACAAGTGTCCTGTGATCTTGAGTCCTTTGCAGAGTCTCTCTAGCCATGCTGGGGGGCTTTTTGGTTCGTTTGGTTTGGTTTTGGGTTCTTTTTGGTTTGGTTTTGTTGTTGTTGTTGTTTGAGTTTGGGGGGGTTGTGGGGGTTTTTGTTTGTCTACTTTGGGGTTTCTTGGGTTTGTTTTTTCATGTCTGCTTTGTTAGATGGGAAATCTACATGGGCAGAATTGAACCCATGGATACAAGTAGTGAGACCTCATCATAGGCAAGGGATTACTGATGCCAGATGCTGTTTGGTCATCCTGGCCCACATTTCACAAAAAACAGTGTAATACACAGCTCTCTAGTTCCCACTTGTAATTACACGGCAACCACTGGAGCAAAAGTACTGCTGCAAATAGTCCAATCCTATTAAATGTCCTCATTAATGGTCAGGTTTTAGAGTCCCTCCTTATCTGGAGGTCCTTAAAACCCCTCTAACATGATCCTGGGCACCCATCTCTCAGTGGCCTTGCTAGAGCAGGGGGCTGGACAAGATGACCTCCAGACATTCCTACAACCTCAGCCACTGCATGACTGTGATTTGGGCACTGTCTTGTCCTCAGGCCCCCACCTGCTGTTTTACTGACTCTCATGGACTTGCATGTTACCACCCGAAGCAAGAAACTGCTTCCGCCACCAGGAACTCTGTGTAAAAAGGTTTTGTTTCAGCAGGATGAGTCCAGTAAACCTGTACCTTATGTTCCCTAATTATTTAGCTACGGATGAATTTGCTGACCCTCCCTGCACCAGGCCATAATTTCCCTTTACAGCAGCTTTGGTTTTGCTTACCCACAACATTACTTAAGCTCTGAGGTTGTTACTGCCTGCAGGAATGGCACATTCATGGTACCACCAGCAGCATTCATCCGATGTTGTACATTTGAGTCCAGCACCCTTAAGCTTTGGGATGTCTCTGTGAGCCTCCAACCCCACCCCTTCTTGATCCTCACAAGTTGCACTTCACATTCAGGTGAGGGGACAGGTTTAAAGGAGCTGATGTTGGTTAGTGGGACCTGCTTGACTCCACAGAGATTCTGGCAGGACTGCCCTTTTGCTGCAGTGTTATGTTTCCCAACAAAAAGCAAGAAATTCCTAGAATAACTTTAGAACAGAGGTTATCAAATAGGTCTATAGGGATGTAAAGGGGTAACTTAAACATTGTGTTTATTTTAAAAGGAATCAAGTAAATTTAGTGTTGGGGTTGTAAAATATACAAACATGGAGAAATAAACATACAAAAAGAAACAGGAAATCTGGGTGGCCGCACTCGTGATGGGGGAAACCACTGTAAAACTGCCCCTATTTTGGAACTCCCCATTGTGTCCTGATGTTCCCACACACTTCTTTCCTTCTGTAGATGCATTGCCTGTAGATCACCCCATGTGCTCATCTGATGCTGAAGCTGTGATTCTCCTCTCAAGAGTCACTTGCTGCACTCTAGTACCAGCTGACACCTTATAGCACACCCAAAATTATCTTGACCTTCTCCCAGTCTTCTTCTCCCTGAGGGTTTTCCATAGGTATGTTGTTGCTCACCACTGCCCTCCCAGTGCCCTTGTGCCATGCCTCTGTCAGGACCCCTCCTCTTCACAGCCTTTTCCTCTCCACTGCCACCTCTGTCAGGATTAGAGAGCCCTTAACACAAAACACTTCACCGTGCTCCATCAGGTAGAAAAGCAGCCACTAAGTCTTGGCCACAGGGTAGAGAAACCTCCTTGAGTTTATACCCCCTAGAGCAATGGGGCTGTAGACATCAGGGCCCAGCTTTTCCCCAGCTTGTGTTAAACCAACAGGGACTGATGGCTCCCAAATAACGTGCTCCTCTTTCACCAAGAGCAGGGTGCAGAACAGAGATGCTTGGGGCAGTTTTGCCAGCAGGAACACAGTGTGAGGGAGCATGGGTGGGTGTTTAACATGGGGCTGTCCTCCCAGGTGATGACAGAGGCTGTTTGGAGTGCCCAGCAGTCCTGGCTGTGCACCCTGCTCTGCTGCAGCATCCCAGAGAACACTGCTGGGGAGCACACACCTGCCTGGCCACAGCACACAGCTGCTTGGGGGGCTCTTGCCTAACAGCACAGGAGAGACAGATGAGAGTGTTGTTCTTGCTGGCTACAACAAACACAGTTTTTACATATCCCAGACAGGAACAACTGTCCCCATGGAGTGCTTGAAATGCTGGAATGCACCAGCTGTTTTCTTTGGACACTGGTGTGTTGTATCTGGACAGAAACTGAGTTGTGCTTTTGGCCTCGGCACATCCGCTAGTCTGCTGTGCCAAGGAAACTTTGCCCACTACTAGGACCTCTTCCTGTTTTATAAACAGCAAGGCTGTTTTGCCCTGATTTGTGACCCTCTGGAAGAGAAAATGAAGGCAGCTCAGCCAGGGTCATGGAGAGAGCTGGGGCAGGGCAACTTCTCAGGCTCCAACCTGATGGCTTCATCTCTCTCCCTCCCTTCTGGCAGTCCCCACCAGTTCTGAGCAGCAGAATAAAATACACAGCATAAAATCCCAGCACATGAGGCAAGTGATAGGCCTCACCTAAGGAGCTGTCTTACAGAGAGTGCATGGCCCTCGGAGAGAGAATACCCCAAATAACAGGTGCTGTACAGAGTGCCCATGAGGTGCTTAGCACACAGTGGCTGTGCACACACAACCCAGGGCTGCTTTCACAGAGACTCAGCTGTGGAGCAGTTCCTGGGAGCAGCCAGCAGCTTTGAACCCTTCTGGTATGTCACTGTCCAGTTTAGAAATTATTTTGTAAATGGGTTTCTTCCAGGAGGGGTCAGCATCCTTGCCTGCCCTGACGGCGCTGAAGAACTCCTGCAGTGTCAGGCTGGCCACCTCCAGGAACCGCCCTGGCACCTGCAGCAAGACAGGCAGCAGCCAATGACAGCAGCCAATGACACCACCGTGGCACTGCTTCCTCCTTACCCCTGCAAACCACCACCCCCTTCCCCCAGACCCCCCTCCTTACCTCGAAATCATTCCCCTTGTTATAGTGCATGTTGAGGGCACGGAAGAGCTCCGAGTCCCGGGAGACCTGGAGAGTGCAGGCGTCCACAACGCCCTCCAGCAGGGCCTGCCGGGCAAACTTCTCCACCTGGATGTAGTAAAACTCACGGAAGTTGCTGAACCACTTGATGAGCTGGGAGGTGATGCAGCGGCTGAACTGGCGAGGGGAGAGCCAGAAGATGGTGTTATGCCAGTTTGGATCCTCCCTAGCCACGAGGCCCTGCAAACCCAGCCATGCACTGCTGGACTGGCCTGAACCCAGCCCTGCCCCAAGGCTGCAAAAGCACCTGCTGGGACAATGACATCGGGGTGAACGAGGTGCTCTCCACACTGAGATTTGGATCCCAGCTGCCCTGCAGTGGGAAGGCACATTCATGGTGTGCTTTAATCTGAATATCCCGCTTGCACAGAGTGAAGACCTGATAGCCCAGGTCTGCCACAGGCCTGTGCACCTGCTCCTGGGCAGCCCATGCTGAAATGGGTGCTGTCCCCATCTCCTGCCAGCAAGGCAGGGGCCACAAGAGCAGCCCTTCCCTCATGGTTCCCCAGGGAGACAGGCTAGGTGCCACACCTCATGGGAGCCCTGTCCAGCACCAGCTCTGGCAGATGCTCTTTTACCTGCACATCGAGGAAGTAGGTCTTCAGCAGAGTGGAGCTGGGGTAGCGGGTGAAGAAAAACATCAGCTTGGCCTTCTTCAGGTGCCCGGGGGTCAGCGCCTCCTGCATCTGCCTTGGGGTCAAGGAAAGCCTACACGTAGCAAACCCCAGGCTCAGCATGTCCCTGAGCACTAGCCCTGACACACACATGCCCAGTGCCCACGATAGCCCCTCATGGCCTGTCAGTGGGGCAGAGGGGGTTCATCCTTGGCTGGACAGCCAGTGGGTTTTCTCTTTAGAAAACCTAATGCTCCCCACAGCACTTCACAGTCTTGTAAGAACCAGAATTTCCATGAGACACCTGTTCATGGTTTAGGATGACAGGACCCCCAGTATGGCCCAAGAGCAGCTTGGTAGCTCCTAGTTTGTACCCACAGCTACGCTACAGCATTTCACCAACCCTGAGGAGCAGCAGTGCCCCTCCCTGCCTTAGGACTCCTTTCCTGCCCACACCTTTTAGCCCCCTATGGAGCAGCAGGGACTTTGGCCTTGTGGAGACTGGCAGAGACAGTGCCAAGCTGTGGCTCCAGAGGAAAAAGGGAGCACATTGCCCAGGGACCTCTAGCTGCCCCCAAAGGATATATGGGTCGAGGCAAAGGGCGCTCCATCATTTGCAGCTGGCAGCTCCCTGCGGCCATCCCTGCCAGCTGGCAGTAGTGCCAGGCTCTCCATGGTGGCAGGGCTCATGGGCAGGGGATGCTGCTGCTGCTGTCTCACAATCGATGACCTCAGTTTAACAGTTCCCCAGTGCAAGTTGAGGGGCTCTGGACAACCCCTCTCCAGAGCAGATGGGCTCTCACGAGGGTCACTGCCCCAGAGGCTGTGCTGGCCATAACCCAACAGCTGGCTCAGCAGCTGGCTGTGCTGGACAGGGGTGGCTGAGCCCAGTGAATAACACATGCTGGGTATCCGAGAGGATTTTCTGGTGCCCTTTGAATTGAAGGAGGCAGCATAAGAGCCCGGGCTCTTCCCCAAAGATTTTGGCAGGACCTCAGCCTGGGGTGAGCCCAGCGAGCCTGGTGCATTCATGGGAGATGGCTTAGCAAGTGGCTTTCTGCATTTCCCACCAGCAGAATACTCTTTCCTGGCATCTGGCCCCAGCATCAGAAGGCTGTGGTGCTGCTTCTGGTGGATGTGGCTGTCTGTCTTTGGCCAGACAGTCTTCAGGACAGAGTCCACTACCTGGGACGTGACCACAGCCAGCTCGTGCTTCAGTGCCTGTGAGAAGACCCTCACTGCCGAGGGCAGGGCACCTGTGTCACCTCTGTCCTCAGCCTCCTCCAGCCCATGCACCTCCAGGGCGCTCCTCCTCAGAGGCACTTTGTGTGGGTTGCTGGTGGCAGTGGCACTGTCCTTGTTCACTCTGTCTTCAGGCTTTCCTGGCAGTGGCTGCACTTTGTCAGAATCTTCCTGGGTTTGTGCAGCATCCTCAGAGTCGCAGACTTGGTAGAACTTCTCCTGAAGCCACCTCAGCTGCTGCTCTAAAAAGCAGAGCTGCTCTTTCAGCTGCTGGCAGCCCTTGCCATGGGAGCTGCCCCCTGTGGGAGCCACTTGTCCAGTTGCCCCCACACCCTGCTGGGGCACCCTTGGCTTCCTCTTGCCCTCCTGGGGCGTCTCATCACTCCTTTCCCTCTCATGCCTGAAAGCTGCCTCCAGGCTGGTGTCAAATGCTTGAGAGGTTGGTGGGAGGCTCATACCCTGGATGATGCTCTCCACCCTGGCCCGTTTGGCTCTCAAGTGCTGGTCAGAGAGCTGGTCCCGTGGGTGCTGGTTGGAGAGCTGGTCCCCATCACCAGCACAGGGCAGGGGAGCCGGGGCACGGGTCCTGGGCAAAGCCAGGGCTTGCACTTCTTCTCCAGGGCGTGCACCGCATTTGTAGCCATGAGGCAGAGCCACTGCCTGAGAGGAAGGGAAAAGGATGGTGGGATCCAGGTTCCTGCCAACCATTGTGTGGCTGAGGAGCTGTGGTATCAGGGGTGCATTGGGGGAAGGCAAGAGAGAGTCAGTCTGGAAACAGGGCTCCAGTTTCAGCCCCTGGCCATGCCCTGAAGTGGCACGGTCTCTGTCCTGCTCAAAGCCAGTCCTGCTGTCCATCTCTTCTTCCTGCCTGGGCAGACTGGCAGGCTTCCCAGATGTTTGGTGTTTCTGCCTGCTAGTGGTGTGGAACTGGAGAAAGAACAAGAAACAGGACCTCATACAGCAGTTTTCCAAGCATGTGGCCAGATATTTTTTCTCCCAGATTTCCATGGCATCCCTGCTCCCCTGCAAAAACTATTTCACCAGGGAACGACCCAGGCAGAAACTTCCAGGTGCTGCAAAACCTGTGAGCAGACTGTCAGATGTCACACGACAGCAGCAATTCCCTGGGCACTGCCACAGCCCCCACCTACCAGCTAGGCAGTTATCATGCCTGGAGCACATTTCACCTTTGGCCCCCAATTGTTCCTGGCAGCACAAACTTCCCATACCACCAGCTGCATCTGCACCAGAGGCATATGAGGAAACTGCCCTCAGCTTGTGGACTCGGGTATGAGAGCAGGGAGCACCAGGCAGAGCCCTCTGCCACATACACCTGGGCAAAGGGGTGGGTTTGGGTGCTCCTGGGTGTTGACAGAGCACAGAACAGCAGCTGCATCCCTGGTGAAGGTATCCACAGCACACAGCCCCAGCACCGGCCAGCAGAGCCCCCAGGGCACAAGGGTGGGTGGCAGCACTTGGGCTGGGCCGGCACAAACAGGCTGGTGGAGAAGGGCATGGAGAGGGTAAAAGTGCGACGTGACCTGCTGCGAGCCGGACACACCGAGATGTTCAGGCTAACACAACAAGCGGTTCCTAAGTGCTTGGCAAAACACTGAATAAAAGAAATGAGGATGGGGATTATCAGGGAAGAGAAAAAATACTGAGCCAGCAGCCCCTGGCTTAAAATTGTCATGCTGACTCCAAGCAGGGATCCACCCCCTTCACTCATTCCCCGCTTGGACAGCTCTGCAAAAGAAGGTGTCCCGGGCATTGTAACCCGGGCATTGTAACCCGTGTCCCCGTGGGATGCTTCTTCCTTATCCACATTAATTAGCAGTACCTTTGTACCATTAAATTAGGACAGCTCTTGTCTTTTCCAGACGCCTTTAAAGTCTCAGATTCTTTTGCTGTTCCCTGAAATGCCTGATCATTTTCAACACCATCGTTCTCCTCTCCCTGTAACTCCACTTCAAGTCCTCCAGGCAGTGTAGAAAATGGGTTTCTCGTCAGTGGTTTTTATCAGGTTGCCTTTCTTCAAACAGCCCTGAATGCCAGGCAGGTGTCTGGGAGGGCTCTACCTTTTGCAGAGCCATATTCTTGACAAACCAAGTATTTTCTGGGTTATCTGACACCACCTGTTGATGGATCTCCTGTGTTGTCTCCCTATCCCTCCTGACCATTAGGGTCTCATATTCCTGACAGTCTGCTGTCGGGTCTTTCAAAGGGTTCAGTTTATCCACAGCCAGCACAAGGCCGGGGTGCCGGCAGCTCTCAACATCACACCTTGCCTTTGTGTTAGAAGCTCCACCATTGCCTGCAGCTGCCTCTCAGCCTGCTGCCTGCACCGCGCAAAGTCACACAGCAAATACATTGCACTCATAGATTCCACCCACCCTTAATCCTTCCTCAAAGGCGTGGTCCTGTACCCTCACTCGTTTTTCTACAGAAACACCTTCTTTTGACACTTGCTCACAATTTCTCTTGTCTGCTGTGCTCCACAGCAAGGTCGGGAGCTTACCTGTTCCCTGTGCTTAGACTTCCCAGCCCCCCAGAACCAGAGTGATACACCCCTTGTAAGCAGATCAACTCAGAGCTGGCAAGGTGACCTCCACTTGCTTAAGGTTTTCAGCACCACCATCTCTCTTCTGGAGATTCGGAGGGAGGTGCTGCCCTGAGCAAACTCCTCCTGCTGATGCAGCTCTTTCCCCACAAAGTTAACAGGTGCATGCTTTGGTTCCTACTCTTACTGCCAGCTTTCACTAGTGCCACCCACCAGAACACTAAAAAGCAGCCGGGACTCCTCTTACCTGAAGGAAAAGACAGGAACGAAACGAAGATGCTCAGAAGAGGAGGGCAGTATGCCTTCTCCAAAACTGGAGCCACCCCACACGGGCTCCTTGGGTGCTCCTGGGTGGGACAGCCGTGCCCGGAGCAGCGTGCCGTCCCTCCAGACGGCAATTCCCGCCGAGCCTCCCCCAGCCGCATCCCTGTGTCCCGGGGCCGCGGAGCCCGAGCCGAGCCGCTGCACTCCCGGGTGCGGTACCCGGGAACGCGGGATGCGCAGGGCAGCGCCGCCGCGTCCTCCCGCTGCGCTCAGGGCCTTTAAAGAGGGAGTGGGGAGGCCGGAGGCAGCCAACCAGCTGGGAACGAGTTCTGAATATGCAGATGGACATCCAGGAGGTCACGTCCAACACCAGCGTCCAGCCACCTTCCCTGCTGCCTCCCACACTCGCAGCCCCTGGAGCCAGACAGGCAAGGGCTATCAGGTGCCGAGCTGCTGGCTGCCCAGGTGGGCCCAGAAGAGTAATTTTCCTCTGGAATTTGGCCTGGAAACCCAATTCAGGACCCAGGATGGTGAACTGTTGATAAGACGATGCAAATACTGACAAGCAGCGCCACAGGCAAGGAAGGAGCTGGCCCAGATCCCACCAACTCCCCATCTTCCATGGAAAGTGCCCAGGCATTTCCAACACCCCGCACCATGGGGGCATTTTGGCTGGCCTGGAGGTCTGCAGCACAGGACATGGCCAAGAAATGGGACAACACAGGAAAAGCAGCAACACAGAGTCCCTTGCTTGTCACAGAGTGCTTCAGAGACAGCAGCAGCACAGCTGGCCTCACTCCCAGCTGAGCAATCCAGCCCCAGGACAAGCCTACCTGCCCCAGCAGCACACGTGGTTCTCAGACACTTCTCCTCGTGCAGGAGTTGTGGGTGGGTGGGTGAGCAAAGTCTAGCCATGCATGGCACTCCTGGGGCTTCCTCTGCTTTTCTTGCACATTCTTAGTGAGCATGGCAATGCTTATTCTGTTCCTTGGGTAGGCAGGAGCAGTGGTCAAAAGCAGTTGACATCAGGTGGTCAATATTGTTCAAGGGTATGAGCCTTTGAAAGACAGGCCACAGAGAAATCCCTGGCACGGAGCCTTTCTGGCTCTTGTATTAGAGCAGTCAGCTCATCCTCAAAGCCTGAGAGACTATCCCCTGTTGATTTTTATTCAACCTCTTTCCTTTGAAAATGATCTCATATTTTGAAGCTTGCAGTTTACCATTCATGAATTATTAAGCAGTGGCTAAATTAAGCACATGTGCAACCCAGACTTGGCTCCTTGAGGGATGCCTGGCTGCCAGAGAGCCCTTTATAACTACCCCAGGCTGATTCTCAGAATCCGTAAATAGGTTCCTTGGGTTTTCTTCCACCTGTGCTTCCCTGCCTGGAAGCAGGCAGAAAACAGAAGCTAGCTGGGGAATTCTCAAATGTTTTCAACACACAGAGCACACCTGAGGAGCAGGGCTTACCCACGGGCTCGTTTTCCTGCTCGCCATGGTGAGGTGACCTCCTTGCCCTCGTTTACCCTCGCAGCATCCCGCTGGGTGATGCTTGCGGCAATGCCATCCCGCGCCAGCTCAGCCACACGGCTCTGAGCAGGAAAACCGCGGTACGGCTGCCCTGCAGCAACCCAGAGCGGCTTCAGAGAAGAGAGCCAAGAAACGGCACTCTCCGTGATGCACGGGGCTATTTGTTACACATGTACATATATTATTACGTATAACAACATCCATGTATACATGTGTTTATATGAACATACGTAATACACAGATACTTTACATGCATGCAACCTATAAATACTGACATGTGATATAACACATATTGCATGGAATGTGTTAACACATACATTATTATGTATATGGTAATACACAGGACTATTACCGGCGGCCTTGCCCCGCCCCCGCTCGCGGTGGTGCCGCCCCGCTCTCCCCTCGCTCCGGGGAGGTTGGTGCGGCCCCGCGCGCTTCCGGCTCCCGCGGGGCCTGGTTCCGGTGTCCGCCCTGCGGCCCCTCCCGCCGCCGCCGCCGCCGCCGCGATGGTGCCGCTGTGGCGGTCCCGCTGCCTCGGCCGCGCGCTGGGCCGCTCGCTGCGCGCCCTCCGACAGGTACGGCCCGCGGGCAGCGGCCGCGGGGAGCGGGGCAGCGAGGGAGGGCGGCGGCTGGGCGGGCGAGGTCGGCGGCGCCAAGGGCACCGGGACGCGTCCCCTGCCGCCTGGCGCTCGGCACCGCCGCCCCGGGGACACGGCGGGGCCGGGCACAGGGAGGGCCGGCGAGGCCGGCCCCCGGCAGGGGCCGCGGTGAGCGCGGCGCTGCCCCTTCCCAGCGGGTGCCGCTGTCCCGCTGCCGCTCGGCCCGGCCCGGCCAGGCCCGGCCCGGCGGGAAGGGCGGCGGCGCGGCGGCACCGGGCAGAGCTGACCGGCGGGAAGGGCTCCCGAACGCCGCCCCTCTCGGGCTCCGCCGTCCCCGCCTGTCAGCCGCTGTAGCGTTTGGGGCCCTCGCTGCTGGCAGCCACCGGCCTGCGCTGGCACAGAATCCCCCCGGGCGGGTGTGCCCGCTGCAGGAACGGCAACAAACCGGTATCGGTTTGTTGTTTAAACTCTGTGCTCGGTGTTCCGGGCAGGCACTGAACCGCTGCAAACGGCGGTAACCTCTGCTGCCTGCAGCGTGGGCTGGCAGAGCCCAGCAGCTGCTTAACCCTGCGGCTGCCCTTGGCCAGCTGGGTCCTGCCGTTCAGTGACTGCTGCACACATCTTCCATTGAAACAGCAAACATGCACGGCTCCATGTGCACACGCATGTATGTGCGTACCTACGGCATGAGAAAGATCACGATCACTTCTCTTCCAGTGACCAGCTGGAGCTTTAGAGCGTGAGATTTGATTTTAGACATCCTGTAAATGTAGGTGAGCAAGTGTTGACAACTGATTGTAATGTAACGACACGTTTGTGTTTATGAATACATGTGTATACATGTAAAACTGCATTACAAACAACTTACAAGTAACTGAACAGTTACACTTTGCTATAAATATATGTAGAGACAAATGCAGTTTAAACAAGCTTATTAAAGTGGCATTTTAGCAATACTGACACTTTGCCAACTCTCAGTGGTGCTGTGTAATTATATAGAACAGGGAAGAGTCAGACTATTCAAACCTTTTACAAAACTGGTCTGAAAATCAGGAGGTTTTAGGCTGAATGCTAGTTAACCTGTTAGATGTACTGGAAAAGTTCTAGTAGGAGTTTGATTTCCATTTGAGCAGCAATGTGGGAAGTAAATTTTGAGAGAGACAGAAAGAAATTCCAGAACTTGGCAAACCTCTGATGGCAGAAGTGAGAACAGTAGACATGTACAAAATTGAGAAGTGGAGGATTGAATGGGAGAAGAGTGGAGTCAGTGGGGGTGAGGAAGGGTTGACTGGATTTGGACTGTCTGTAAAAGAAGAAAAGATCCTGAACTCATATATCAGTAAAAGCCATGAATGTGCATCAGTACCCTGTAGCACATAAGACTCAGGGCAGACAGATGTTGAAGAATACGTGCAAAAGTCCAGAGAAGAGCTGGTCTGGAAAAGATTGGTTTGATCAGGAGGTGCGTGCAATGCTTTGAGAATCAAATCCTTCTGTTTATCTGGGCAGGAGTTCCTAATGAACTTTTTTCTTCCCTGTTTGATCCTCCCCTCATGGAGGAGTTCTGAGCCTCTTGTCTTAGTAACAATATCCTTCACTCAGCATTGTTATCTCCATCCCATCTTGGCATCTGCCCTCCCATGCCAAATATAATTGTGGTGATACCCGTGACAGCCGTGCAGTGGGGTTTTTGTGCGTAGCAGTGGTTTGTGCTCATCCTTGTTGAAGCAGCAGCTGCTTTGCCCTCAAGAAGCTGTGGCTGGAGAGCCCATTGCTGCTTTGCCTGTTGTTGAAGCTGCACAGCACTGGCCTTCTGGTTTGCCTCCATTGAAATGAGCTGCACTGTCAGGTTCGTCAGATTCCTTACCTGACCTGGTCCCTTGGTGTACATGCTGTTGCTTTAGCTGATGTATTCCATCATTTATTTCACCGTGACCTTCTGGAAGGTGATGGCTCCTTGAAAGGTGTGGCCTGGGATGGTGTGTGCCAGGGTCACTTTGACATAACAACAGTTATAAAAACAATTCTCAGAAGTCATGTGAAACGAGAGGGAAAAATTAATCACTTGGTACATGAGTCACTGGCTAATTAGACCAAGATTTCTTTCCCCAAGTGAAGGCTGTCTCTTTAAAGTGACTCAAAGTGCTAATGGCAGGTAGAAAAACTGAAATATTGCCGTTCTCACTGAAAAAGAGAAGGCAGAGGGCAGATTTAGCCAAGTGATCCAGGAACAAGTGCAATCAGAATGATTCCTTCAGGGAAAAAAGGGAACAGGATGCAGCCCTATCCAGTGTCTCCTGAAGCTGCATGTCCATGTCTGAGATACTGTAGTTAAGAGATAGACACACAGCAGTTCTGCAGAATGTAAGCCAGAGAAATCACAGTATCTTTTATTAGTGGCTTCCTTCTCACATGAAGCTCTTTCCCTAATTTCTTAACCTAAAAGACAAAGGGTAGGGTGATACCAATTTCTTCCTTAATTTTGCTGCAGTTGTAGAACACAGACTTGACACTACTGATGGAAGAGAGTTGCAGATGTCTTTTCTCACAGTGATTTATTTTAGGACAGGCCTTCTAAAGTTTCTTTTTTGTTTTAACTCCACATTAAACTGGTCCTGGGCAAATAAAATCGTCTGGGTTTGCTTCAGTCTGCGGCTGTTCCTTTCTTAACAATTTATTGTCTGGCATGCTAGGAATGCCTTTAACCACTTTTTTAATAAAGCACCCAGGGAAACATTAATGGGTAGAGGGGAACTCAAGTCACTTGATATTCAATTTGTGATTGACCCCATGCTATTTGGGACATTACAGAAAGTGGGAAAAATATGATCAATACAGAGTGCTGAGGACTGGTGCTCTAGACAACTGAGTCAGTGGAGTTAAGCTGGAGTTCGTCTTACTGATCCTGGCTTAGATCTGGCTTTACACAAGCCAGACCTGAATTAGCAGGGGCCAGTGCTACACCAAGATTAGGCATTGTAGCATTTGAGACGACTGTACAAAGTCTGCACAGTGCTTCCTGCTTTCCCTTACCAAGCCAGACTTGGGGCAGGGGCTGCAGCAGGCCCTGCAAGAAGCTGGTTTTGCAGGACTGTTGGTTCAGGATCGTTGATCCCTGCAGTGGACTGGCAAGCAGGGTGGCTGCATGGTGCTGTGCTGGAGCTTAGCAGTAAGTCAGACTGGCTGCCTGCATCCTTGGCACAGCTAATCGTAACCCTGTTGAATTGCCCATTGATCATTGAGTTGACTCTGTGTTAATACCCAAGAAGCCAAATCCATTTATAAGCTTGGATAATTAAACCACCAAGGGCTTGATTCCAGGCCTGTTAGTAGTTTTGATATGAAATGTTCATTGATTATGTTTTTGTATGCTGCAGCACTCAGTCCTGTAGATGGTGTGCCAAGCTTAAGTGTATTGTGTTGTCTTGCCACACAGCACCTCAAATTACTTTGATATTTAAGGTCTGTTATATCCCATCCTGCTTGCTCTGCTGAAGCTGAAATCAGGGCTTGTGTGCAAATTTCACTTCAGATGCGTGCTGATGGTGTGAAGGAAATCTAACTTTTACCTTAGCTGCTTGATAAGGGTACTTTGAGCTCTTGAGTTGCTGTTGTTCTAAGCCAGTCAACTGCATTTCAGTCACGGTTAGGGTGCTATTTTCCTATTGCTTTTAAAGAGTTCTTAGCTTCTCCAATCTTGCAGGTTTGATGTGAGAGAAATATGTAATAACAGTAGGTGAAGTAACTGGAATATCTTGAAATGTCTTCTACTTTAGAGCACTGTTATGCTGAGCTAGGAGTGCAGTCAATGATTACACAGGTATGAAGTGAAACATCAAAGAATGTGGAATTCGTGGCTTACTAACAGCAGTAGAAACTTTGCCATTGAATGGAATTCCGGCCTTCTGGAGTTCAAAGGCTCCATAGCTTTAGAAAAAATTTTTAAAACCCTAGATGTTGTATTCATGTCTGTAGGAGTAAACATCATGGGATGTTTTTCCATCATGTACAGTAGATACCCTTTACCTTCTCATTCATAGCAAATTTTATTGGAAATCTGTTCCTTTTCAAAGAGGAAAGTGTGCATGAGAAGGTCAAAACTGCTGGATCCAGAACTGAAAAATGAAAGCATCAGATTTAACATCACTGCATCATAAAGCACCCTGGGACGAGACAAAGGATGGAGAAGGGCATAGCTGCTCTCCTGCTCTAACACACTCTGGGAAAGTAGCATGCCTGCAGACTGGAGCATGGGAATGGTGGGTCCTGTGTCTGATTCAGATCTCAGGGAAAAACCAAAGACCTTCTAGGATGGGTTTGTCTTCTTGCAATACTGATACATCCTCTTCTCTCTGACAGGGGAACTGTACTCTGGCAAGATGCCCTCTGTCTGGTGAGTCTTACACTTTTATTTCATTTCAGGCTACCTAGAAAGAGCAGAGCTGATGATGGAGGTTGGTAATAGGTCTGGTTGGGGTTTATTTCTGTCAGTCATGTAGTGAAGAAGCAGTGAAATGAGCTAAGTTTCCATGGAAGTGTCTCCCTTGCGTGATGTACATGCTGCCTGATCCATTTGGCTCTGGTGAAGATTGCACAGCAGCAGCACAGTGTATTTCAAGCATTGCAGTGCTTGAAGCACATGCTGTTGCAGAGCCCTAGCTCTCTTATAAACTCCTTTGAAAACGATGGATGAATATTAAGTGACATGTCAAATCTAGGGTGCCTGTGAACTCCACTTCGGTGCTTAAACTGTTTTTCCTTAGAACTCTGGTTTTTTCTAGCTGTACTGTGTTTATATAGCATTACTTCACTTACTTCTGATTCCACTTTGAGAAACCAGTTAAATCTGCTTATCTTTTTTGGTTTCTAGAGTTCCAGTGTCAACTCTTTAGTAGGGGATGGTGTAGAAATTGTGTTGCTTTCTTAAAAGTTCAAATGGGGAAATGGTTCTTCCCTCTGGCATTGTGTAATTGAGATAATTATGTTCTCCAGTTACTATGCTGACTCTTTTTAAGATCATTCTGGAAAACTGCCCAGTGCCCTATAAGAGACAAAGGACAAGGAGTTCAGTTCATAATAAAAATTGCAGTGTCAGGGCATATGAGTGGGAAGGGGACAGTGGGATGTGTGAAACTGGGAAGCTGTGCAAGTATTTCCATGTTGTGTGTTTTGGGAAACAATTTCTCTGGACAGGGAGTGGGCAGAGAAGAGGGATGATGGTGGCTCATTACTGTACCCTACACCCTTTTTTCAGTCTTTTTTCCTCCTTAGCTGTCTCTGCGACTGTGAGGCTTCCTGGGGGTGCCTCTTACGGGGCTGATACCTTGCTCCTACCCTTCCTATGGGTATGGATAACTCAGCAGTCCTGGTGTGGGTTCCTCATAGCTCTTTCCTGGTTTTGCTCTGAATGGAGTAGCTGCTGCTTTGTTTGCCCTTTTCAAAGTTATCCTTGTTAGCTTTGTTGTCAAGCTGTAACTTTTTTCCCATCCCTATAAATTTAGATGAAGACAAGACCACTGTTCTTGGCAAGCTCTGGGCAGGTTTGATGGCACTGAGGTGTCTCTGCATGGATATATTCCCTACTTGGTCCCAAACTTCTTTCAGGGTGGGCAGCAGTGTCCTCTGCCATCTTTTGTCTGAGGGGGATAGTTGAGGGCTGGACAGCTGGATAATATTCCTGTGGGTAACTCCTTTCTGATTCACAGGTGTGTCTGGGAGCCAAGGACTGGCTTACACAAACAGCAGGAAGCTTGTGTAAGTATCCCCAGGAAAACTCATGGATCACTGCGGCTGCTCTAGCCATGAGAGGATTTGAGGTGTGAGAAACAGAATATCATTGGCTGTCATGAAATCCTTGTGCACACGATAGGAGCATGGAGCTAGCTCTAACAAAATCTAGGTTTTGCAGGTTGGGACCTGAAAACAAGCTTTGTCTGCAACCAGGTACTGAGACAGGGAAGGGACAGGAATCAGGAAACCAGCGATAAATGGATTTCTGCTCTGATTATCTGACTAGAGGTATTGTTTGCTCTATGATGGTTCCTGGTAGGTTTTCTGTCAGGCAAAGTGGGGTCATTCACAGAACTGTTGTTCATATGTTAGGGTTTGCATTACTTACATTACAAGGTGGTCTTGTATAAATGTATTTGGGGAAAAAACCATAAGAGTACATGTGTAAAAGCCTGAAATACTGCTCTGTTTGTACAAGTAGCCTGTGCTAGAGGAAATGCTAAAGCACGTTTGTTTCAGTTTTCCAAATGTGATGTCAGTAGATCTGAAAATCATCCTTTGGAATGCTTGGGATTGCCAGCTCCCTCTGAAGAAATATGGTGGAGGGAAAAATCTGTTTTATGGATGCGTTGTCATAGGCAATTTATGGTGCTTTTCTCTTTTTTTTTTTTGAGCAATCTAACAACTTCTGTAGAGGTGACAGTCCCAATCTGGAGATAAAAAAATTGTTGCTGCACTAGTCTTGGGCATTGTGTGCCCTGACCAGGTCACCCTTTAATTAGTATTTAAACCACAAGGGTTCTGTTGGGTTGTCTGTCTAAATTAAAATTCCATACATGTCAGTTCTCACTGAGTTTCTGAGAGCACTGATGATGGTAGGATGTAATGTTTCCTTTCTTAATGGGTTGTTGCAGCTTGAACAGTAAGTAGGAGTCCTTTGAAAAAAATACATCAGAACAGCTGAGCAGCCTTTCACATCAGTTAAGCAAATGTAAATTCTGTACTTGAGCTTGGTGCCGGCAGCCTGCAGAGGAACGTCCTTCTGTGTTCATAGTTTTCTCTCTTTCTGCAGAGTTAATAGCTCCAGTGTCTTCACTGTCCGCTACTTCAGAACCACTGCGGTACATAGTAAGTAAAAAATCAGGAATTGGTGTGATGCTTCTTTTGCTACCTCTTGCTGTCCTGCCAACAACTGCTTTCCATCCTTGGTCAAGGCTCACTGCTGTCCTGCCTGCATGGATGACTCAGGGTTTATATCCCCAGCATGCTAAAGATTTTGTCTGGCATTCCTGTCACAATGTGGCTTTCAGTCACGTGTGGATTTCTCTGGTGTTTAAATGTTGATCAGTGTTGAAGCAAGGAGATGGACAGCAATTGATGTCTGATGGCCTACCCCCTTTAGCAGAGTTGTGATGACAAGAATGAAGCAATGCCATAAATCTTTAGCTCTGAATGCAGTCAAGTCTGTTTGTCTCTCTCACAGGGGATGACGTGGTTACGGTGAACACACCGGCCTTTGCAGAGTCAGTCACAGAAGGAGATGTCAGGTGGGAGAAAGGTAAGCAATTACCTCTTTCCTGTCATTCTCATTGGTGTTACTGCTGTATTGGACAGCTTGGGGGTGCATTACAGTTCACTGGCTGACATCCTGCTCTGTGCCTTTCAGTCTGTGACAAATGAGGCATTTAATTGCAGCTCTCCTAAGGGGTAAGAATTGCAGTTACTGCCTCATCACCTCTCTGTCAGGGGTAGTGTTGGATGAAAGGAGATGTCTGAGCTGGAATCAGACTCTTAACTGTGCAGTAGATTGTTTGAGCCAGTCTTTTCTTTAGAAGTTGTGGAGAACTGGGGTGAAAAAGTCATGGGTTAGTGCGGGAAACTGCTGTGGGTAAAGAGGGGAGGCCAGAGCACACCTCCCTCCTCACAGTGGTCTTCATATCTGTCATTCAGCTGTTGGAGACACAGTGGCGGAAGATGAAGTGGTGTGTGAGATTGAAACGGACAAGGTAGGAGTTTCTGGACCAAAACTTTTTGTAGTTCTGTAGCAGGTACCCTGTATGGCTTCTCTCCTGCTAAGAGCTCCTAGAGCCTGCAGGGCCCTGACTGTGTCTCCTGCTCTCTTCATGGAGAAAAACTTCTCACTTAGTATGAAAACTTGGTGTGCCTTAAGTGAGAATTCATGAGAACCCTTACTCATCCATTTGATTAATCATCACTGGTGTTGATGGTTGTTGGAGCTGTAATTCTACTCCTTCCAATTTGAGTGCTTTGAGTTTTGAAACCGCTTTGTGTTTAATCAAAGGAGAAATCTGCAAGCCATAGGTTGTCTTCAGATTGTCTTAAATTTAGGCTTCTTTATCCACCCTTGAAAGGACTGTTAAGCATTAAAGTTCTTGCTGAATTCTCTGCCAGGTTCTGTTTTCAGCTTTGCTGTCAGGAAGATGCTGGCAGTGGGTCAGTTCTTGACTGTACCCTGGAGATCAGGCTATACGTTACACTGCCAGCATCTCCTAACATTTCTAACTATTGGCACAAAATCCCGGTGGAGGATGTGAAAAACTGGTGCAAATAGTGTGAGACATAGCTGCTGTCTGTGCCAAATTACAATGTGTATCTGCACATATTGGCATCTTCTCTTGGGCATTTGTTCTCCAGCCAATGTTTGGGAAAATTTCACTGATTTTCTTTTTTTTCAGACGTCAGTGCAAGTTCCAGCTCCAGCAGCTGGTGTGATTGAAGCCCTTCTGGTACCTGATGGTGGCAAGGTGGAAGGGGGGACACCTCTATTCAAACTCAGGAAAACTGGAGGTAAGTCAGGCATGTGTGTAACTTGCATAGGCCTTTGTATTTCCACCAGTTTTTTTCTGAAGATGGAAGCAAAGCATTTAGAGGGATCCTGAGAGAGGTTAAATAATTCCTCCATCTGCCTCTGTAACTGGAAGAAAATACTCCTGTTGTCCATTAGAAAAGCATAATCTTAGTCCTTCTGAAGGGGATCTTCTCTTTTGTTCCCTCTGGAGGAGACTGAGCTCTTAGCTATAACTAGTTGAGAATCCCCTAACTCCCTTTTGTGCCATCTTCTCTGTACCATCCAGTCCTCCTGCACAAGTGAGGAGGTCAAGGGTGTCGATGAGTGAAACACTTCCACAATGGCTTCCTCTTGTGGTGACTTGTGTCAGCTCAGTAGTTCTGAGAACATAAAGGCACTCTGCCTGAGGGTTTACTTTTGTTGGGTTGGTTGGACTCACAGATCTCAGCCAGGGGAAGCTGATGCCCTTACTATCGTTCTTCCTTGTCTTTCAGCTGCTCCTGCCAAGGCTAAACCAGCAGCAGCCCCTCCTCCTCCTGCAGCCCCTGAACCTGTAGCTGCACCTCCTCCTCCTCCCCCTGCTGCAGCACCAATTCCCACTACAATGCCACCAGTGCCGCCTGTGTCAACTCAGCCCATCGACAGCAAACCAGGTGAGGCAGCAGCCATTTATTCCTGTTCTCAAGCCTCTCTTCTCTGGGGGACAGTATGGAAGGTTAAAGACAGCAAACAAAAGAGGCATTTGTGGTGAAGGCCTCCTGCAGTATTGCCCTGCATGCTCCAAACTGGATTGCTCAGCTATGACTGGAACCTTCCCAACCTAATTCAAGGCTGCTTCCACACTGTGTTGCTTAAACAAGGAGCTCAAATGTGCTTTCTACCTCAGGGCTTTTTCTACCTAGCTTCTGTTTTTGACTGATGTGTTTTTTACCCTCAGTGTCTGCTGTGAAGCCGGCTGCAGCCCCAGCGGCAGCCCCTCCTGGGGAGGCAGTGCCCACCAAAGGTGCCAGATCAGAGCATAGGGTAAGCTGTGGGAACAGGGGCCTTGCCAGCACTTCTCTTGCTAGGTGATAATCTGTTCTGGCATAAGCCTTGAGCTTTCTGGATGTGTCCGTATCTACCTGTACACACCCAGCTCAGCAGAGCTGTGACAGGTGGGAAAATTCTCTATGTGAGGGAACCACTTACGAGTGAGAAGGAAGAGCTTGGGCCAATCTGGCATGGGTCTTGTCTAGGCAAAAGTCTTGTCTTGAGCTCTGCTGACTCAGGATAGTAGGACTCAGTGTGATCTGCTTGGTCTGTCCACAAGCCCTCAGCAAAGGGTTGAGTTGAGGCTGCTGAAACAGCCTTGTGCATTCTTAAGAGAGCATAGTTGAGCAACCTGTTTTCTTAGCAGGCCTGCTCTTCTCACGTTAGCTACACACAAAGTTGTGCATGCTTGGTCTTGAGGAATGCAGAGGTCAGAAGTAACTATAGTGTAATGCATTTCAGCACTGCTTTTCAAGTGAACTGTGTGTTGAGCTGAGCAGTGAAATAAACTCCTCAGCCCATCATGCTCCTGACCTGAAGTGAAAACCTTGGCCCTAGGCATCTATTACTAGTCAATCAGATGGCAAGAGAAGGGCCTTTTGGGTTTCTTGTGCATTTTGGCCTTGGATGAGCTTGAGGCAGCTTCTGCTTATACCTTCTTAATTTGCAGGTGAAAATGAATAGGATGCGTCAGCGTATTGCTCAGCGGCTGAAAGAAGCTCAGAATACTTGTGCCATGCTGACCACTTTCAAGGAGATCGATATGAGGTGAGGAGCAAACCTCTTTTTCTCTTTAGAAGTAGAAACAGATGAAGGCAGTCATCTTTTAATAGCAGTCAAAACCTTGCAGGTTTTCTTTGGAGAGCATGTCTTTTGGGACCTCTTTCTTAGGTGTGCACCACAGTCTGGGCAGCTTCTTCAGGACCACATTGGTGTTGTATGAGGGGGTACATAGCTTCCTAATGGCCTGTCGTTCCTTGGGAGTCATCTGCTGCTTGTAGTAGGGGTAGTCTCTGGTTCCTCTTCTGTAGGCTTTTTGGTGGAAGACTGGTAAATGTTGAGCAGAAGACCAGGAGGGGCTGGTATCACTTGCATTTAGTGGCTGTTAGAACACAGCAAGATGTAGCGTTTGCTTTCTGGCACTCCACTAGGTTACTGCTTTTGGAGGTATTTAACTTCCACTGAGTTGGTTCTCCAGGGCTCATCAACCTTTCAGGTGAGCATTGCATAGGCCTAAGACCTTTGCTGTCAGATGGTACAGCTTTCCAGAGACAGACCAGCACCCTTCCCCATCCCCTCAAGCAGGTGGGGGGCTCCTGATTCAAGTGCTTGCATGGACTGAGCACACTAATGTCTTTGGTGGGTGGGCAGCTTATGTTACAGTGCATTAAGGGGAAATTGTGCCCAAATCAAATTGCCTTGTGAAATCCTATGCTACTCCTTAAGACAAAACATGTAAATATTTGGGTCTCAGAACAATAAGGCTGGCAAAATAGTCTTGATTGGAGGGAAGTGCTGCAGCTTTATCTCCTCTCAGAGGCTCATTGAGGTGTCGCTTTACGCCGGCCTGGGGCTCTCATTGCATCTGGTAATGTGGTTTGGATTGATTACTGTGAAGTTGATTCGTGAAGACCTGTGCTGGGGCCTCCTGCTTCCCTCGGGGGTCAGTGTCTGAAAGGAGGAGGCCATAATGAGCCAGTTCCATAGCAAGCCGTATCCTCATTGCTGCAGTCCTTGTGTCTTGGGAGGCACTAATGTCTTTGGGAGGTAATCCTAACCCTAAACAAGGTTAGGCACAGGAAAACAAACACTCTAAACCGTGGAAAACCCTGCTCCTTGGTGAAACTGTCTCTTCAAAGACTCCAGGTCTCTGAAGGGGGAAGGGATGAACCATGCATTTCCACAGCATCTGGTGCTAGCCTGGAATAGGCAGAGCTTGTAGGCACAGCTTGGTTGATGTTTTGTAAATGGCCTCAATTCTGATTAGTAGAAACAGTGAGGAAACATGATTTGTCTGGTTCAGAGCTGTGGGTGGACTGGCACCCACTACCACCTGGGAAAATTCCTTTCATATTCACTCAACTCCCAAAGCCAGAGAGCTGGGTACAGAGGCCGTATTGTGCTGTCTGGTGCTAAACTTGCAGAGTGATTGAGGTCTTTTCCTTTGATCACTTTGATTCATTTCCTGCATGTTTTCTGCTTTTGCCATTTCCTGGTTTTTCACCCTTCTATGTCAGCCCGGCCACACCTGCGTTTGCTGTCTGTGGTGCCACACTGGTATGAGCACTGGTGTGTCCAGAGAATAGGTGGCAACATCAGGCCTAAGCAGGAGATATGCTGTGCCCCATCTTGCTTCTGTGCCTGGGAGTGTGGGCCTTGCAGGTTTACCCTGTCCTGTGGAGTTCATGGTCCAGGACCAGTTTCTATTAGATCCTGTGGCAGGAACCTTAGAGCCATGTTCAGTACCTATAAGTGAAGGGTTTTGCAGCAGACTGGAGGTTTCCCACTTGGTGCAGGTTTGCATCCTTGGGGCAGGCACTGAAATCTTTCAGAGTGAGGGAATGGTGTTTTCTTGGACTCCCCATTTACCAGCTTTACCGTGTGTTTTGCAGCAACATCCGGGAGATGAGAACTGTACACAAGGATACCTTTCTGAAAAAGCACAATCTGAAGCTAGGTTTCATGTCAGCTTTTGTGAAAGCTGCAGCCTTTGCTCTGCAGGACCAGCCTGTTGTGAATGCAGGTGAGTGGTGACCCTTGCTGGTGACTTGCATGTCCAGGGAGCATGGCAGAATGGGGGAAAGCAAATGGCCAAGTCCATGGCAGGGATAGTAGCTTGGAGAAGCAAGTCAGATACACAGGGAAAAGGGGGACAGGACAGTCCTGCATGCTGCAACTGATACTGCTGAAGCCACATACGTAGGTAGAGGACAGGTTGCCAAGAGGGACTCGATTAGGAAGGGGTGACCAGGAGTGGGGCTGGAGCCATGCATACACAGCCTGCAGAGGGCAGGGCTTGCTGGTTGATGTACAGGTGGCTGCTGTAGGCACAGTGCAGTTCCTGGGGATGTCAGAGGTGCTTGCTGAAACCCAGAAGAGCAGAATAATCAAGGGGCGAATAACTGAGGAGGACTGAGCTGTGTGAACTGTTTTCATTTGTCTATCCTGGTGCCTCTCCCACAGGTACAGCAAGGGCTCATTCTTCTCCGGAGTTAGGTTCAAGCTAGATTTGAGCAAGTTATTAGGATTTTGTAGCCTGTCAAACCCTTGATATTAGGTTCTGCATATGTAACCTAAGTTTTTTCTCTTTCTAGTGATTGATGACACGACCAAAGAGATTGTGTACAGGGACTATGTGGACATCAGTGTCGCTGTAGCAACTCCCCGGGTAGGTACCTTGGATGCTTCGTCCATGCTGCCTGCAGCCCTTCATATGGGATAATCATATACTTCGAGCCAACTCAGCTTTGTGCTCTGCAGCAGCAGAAATTAACTGATAAGACTGTATAAATGAGACATCTGATACATTATGTACTGCTGAGGTAGGTTTTGAGAGAAGATGGAGGACCAAGAGTATTCTGGCACTATATTCATCTACATAAGAGATCTGGTAACAGAGTCAATATAGATCTCAGTTGTTAATGGGTAGGGCCAAGTTAGGGAAATGCTTTCTTGTCATGAATCCATGATACAGGCAGTAAAACTTTGAACTTTTACTGACTAACTTTGCTGTGCTGTTCCACAGAGATGTTTCTGTCCAGGGAGAGTATGGGATGGAGCTACAGATGTTGAATTAGTGAATTACCTTTCTTGATTAGAAGGTTCTGCTATGGGGCAGAGGTTTGACGAGGACTGAAGTTCTGTCAGTGCTCCCAAAGTCTCGGGGAGGCCTAGCATAAAGAGGTGAGAGAAATAGGTGCCAGCTGAAATCTCCCAGTGCCTCACCTGGGAATTTTATCAATGCGGAGCTGGCTCCAGACAGACCTGGTTGATTTTATGAGACAGGCTAACAAAGGCAAAGATGATGGCTCAGTTTAAGGTGTCAACCCTTGATGTGTGTCATGTCAGGTGTCCTGTCAGGCTGCCAGGGTGTGAGGCAGCTCTACCAACCAGCTGCTGTGAGCTGAGTGGAAGGCAGGAGCTCTCTGGGCCTATGTCCAGGTTCCTGCTGCATGACAGCTATCTGTGTGTCACTGTACTGAATTTGCTATTCATGGCCTTTGCTTCTCCCCAGGGTTTGGTGGTCCCTGTGGTTAGGAACGTAGAAAACATGAACTTTGCTGACATAGAGCGTGCTATCTACGAGTTGGGGGAGAAGGTAAGGAAAGTTTTCTGAAGAGGGTTGGGAGGAATGGAAAGAATTGGGAGTGTTGGATCGGCATGTATTGATCTGGTCTCTCTGTGTTGTCATCTCTGACCTCTAACACACTGAGTTGTGCTGTGGGGAGTGATCCAGTTACATGTGTGGCTGTGCCTCTGCCTTCTAGGACAGCTCTACTGTTGCCCTTCCAGAAGACTGCAGTCTATGCATTAGTGACGTGGTGTATCTTCACCTTTGTCTTTAGAGGCCAAGGCAGAACTGCCCTGGGGTAGAAGTCCCTGTGTCTGTCTCCTGCAAAAGCAGAAGTTGGAAGCAAAGGCAAAAGGATCCTTCCCCAAAGCCACTAGATATTTGCTCTAAAGACAGGATGCATTTTTGAGCAATTTGTGCTGGTTTTCAGCTGAACAAATCAATAAGCAAGGCTCTTGCAATCAGTATTTATTCCTGGAGAGAGTGGATGTGCAAACCCTTGTTCTTGAATCTCTGATCTGTGTGGCTTTCTAAGATGTTACTTTTCCTTCTAGGCACGGAAGAATGAACTGGCCATTGAAGACATGGATGGTGGCACTTTCACAATCAGCAATGGTGGGGTTTTTGGGTCACTCTTTGGAACACCTATCATTAACCCACCTCAGTCTGCCATCTTAGGCATGCATGCCATCTTTGACAGGCCTGTGGCTGTGGGAGGCAAGGTAGGTGGATCTGCACAGGGGGTTTTAGTGAACAAAGGAGAGGGCTCAGCAGGTTGAGGACCTTTTTCTAAGGGATTTACGTCACTTCTAAAACACTTCACTGTGGTGGAGGAGCAGAGACTAATGGGTATAGGGCACCTTTGCTGGCCCTGGTATTTGCCTCAGCTGTGCAGGGGACTTTGTCCTGTGAGGGGGCAAACTGGTTATAATCTGCTTAGGTGTGGGAAGGAGGAGGTTGTAGCCTTTGTGATAAGGAACAGTTCCAGGAAGTGACCGTATCTTGTACGTGGCTTGGACCCAGCCTGGGTGGGTGGGTAGGTAATTTTGCAGCACACATCCAGGAGGGCCTGAACCCGGGATTTGGGGTGGGAAAAAGCCAGGCGTTCCCTGAATTCACAGGAGGGGACCATGCAGGCAGGAGTGCTGGGCTCACTAACCCCATGTCACTCCCCAGATCGAGGTGCGGCCTATGATGTACGTGGCGCTGACCTACGACCACCGGCTCATCGACGGCAGAGAGGCCGTGACCTTCCTGCGCAAGATCAAGGCAGCGGTGGAGGATCCCCGCGTGCTGCTGCTCGACCTGTAGGGCAGCCACACCCCCACACAACCCACCTAGGACAGGGCTGCAGCACCAGCAGGGACAATGCAGGGCATTCAGGAACTGGCAGGGGTCATTCCGGTCTTTCTCCCTCCGCTGTGATTGGAGCTGTCCCAGAGGGAATCACGGGGATAGCTCCTACCTCCTTTCCTATTTTGTTTAATGAAGGTTCAGTATCTCACAAGACATGCCAGTGGGCCAAGCACTGAATGGCACTGCCTTTCCAGAGCCATCTGTGGCATCCTCTCCCTCACAGCACCAAACTCTCACCTCTAGCTTGTCCTATACCACTGGAAACTGCTTGCTGCTGCTGTGCTAGGGTACCCTTCCCTGCCCCTCCATGGCAGGTTCAGCTTTATTGCCTAGCACTAAGGTTCCTGAGAGGGAGAGGAGAGGAAAGGCTACTGTCCTGTCCATGTTTTGCTTGAAAATATTTGACTCATCTGCCTTGCAAGGGTGGTCTGACCCCGAGGCCACTTGCAGGAAAAGTTTTGGTCAGAGCAGGGCTTGAGGTAGGTGTCATGCTTCTGGCAGTGCCCTAGTTAACACTCCCTCCACAGACAGTGACACGGGGTGGCAGCTCCCCTACTTTCCCTTGGAGATTGTCTTTCACCAGCCCAGTCACTGTGGCGTGAATGTTCTTGTCAGGGTGGGCAGAGCCCGTGACCTCTGTGGAGGTAGCACCGTTCCTGGGGACAACTCTTTCACCATTACATGCCCGACAGGGGGTGAGAACCAGCCCCCAGGAGCTCTCCTTGGCTCACAGCTCACAGGCGGTGGATCTGACTGCTGGCTTCCTGCGTGCGGGGGCTTGGCCTGCTCCCAGCAGACACACAGCTGGGGGGGCCAGGCCTTTCACTGTAATGTATATCCCAGCCCACGGGTGCTGGTTCTGGGGGGAGGGGGGCAGTTCTTAATCTGATAGCGCACACATGAATTGAGGGGTGAGGGGGTTGCTAGTGCCTGCAGAGTCTATTACTCTTACCCCCTACACAGAACTTGTAACAAAAATATTTAACACAGCGGATTTTAAATGAAATAAAACTGTGCAACGACTGCAAGGTGGGGTGTGTTTGAGGGGGCGAGGACTCTGGCATCAGCAGCATCCCAAGTGTACTGCAAGAGTCCTGTTATCTGGTGGTGAGGGAAAAGAGTCAATGGGAGCTGAGCCCATCACTGGTATTAAATTGAGGCTTCTCTGCCTGTCCCCAAACTCTCTGCCAAAGAACTGGCTCTTCCCAGCAAAGAGGAGGTTTTTAGGGCTGCAAATCATCATTTTCTTGGTCTAGCAACAGAACTTACAGATGGTGAGGAATTCCCAGTGTTAGCTAAAGGGCTTGATGGCCAACAGGGAGACGTGGGACAGGCTCATAAAGAGCAGAGTTTTTACTGCTGCAACAGGGGAGAGTTGTAATTCATGCAAGTGAGGGAAAGGCTGTTGCAGAGGGAGAAAGAAAGAACAAAGGATAGCAGAAACTGTTTGTGGTGCTGGGTGTTTCCCCAAGGAGCTGTCCTCATTGGAACAATACAAAATCATTCCTGGATCATGGCAGGGTTTTCCCAGCTCTGACATGAGTTTCAGAGATGGTTTGCCCTTCCCAGCTACGGGTGAAGAGGGCAGTCCCTTCTAACAGAAAATGATTGCACTCAGCTGCCATGCAGACGGAAGGGAGAGCAGTTCCTAGTACTGGTGCCTGCATTTTTCTGGCAACTGGGGACAGAGTACAGAATCAGCTCTTTTGCTTGGCCCTGGCTAAGGTAATTTAGGGGAAGAGGAAAAAGCCCTTCCTTGTTCTGGGAATGGTAGAGAGTCTAATTCTTGCACAAGTAAGTTGAGTGAAAGATAAGGTTTTGATTAAAAAATGCAGCTTGCACCCAGCCTCTGTGCTGGTTTAGAATACAGAGGAGTCCAGCTTGACTTTGTACATGAACCTGGGGAAGCCTTTATTCTGTCTGGGGTCTTTGAACCAACTAGGAAGGGAATATACAGTCAAGCTCTTAAAATTATGCAGCCTGGCACACTGCTTTTTAAAATCTGCTCTGTCAAGGCTTGCTGTAAGAGGTGCTTGAAACTTCCATGATCCTGAGTTGCAAGAGGCTGTGCTGTGGCTTTGGACACAGGGTCCTTCTTCCTCAATGTCCCCTGAATCACAGGACTAGGAGGCTGGTGGACAGGGATGTGAGCCTGCAGCTGGAGGGTTCAGCCAGTGCAGGCTGCCATGGAGAGGAATAGCCCCAGGCTCAGCTGCTCCTGCTCTCTGGCTTTCTGTGGCAGTAGTGGTCAGCTCCCTGCTCAGTCCTCCAGTTTCTGCACAGCCGTTGAGGTGTCTGTACCTTTGCTGGTGTAGGAGATGAGTTTCTCCAGGGTTCTGCTTCCCTCTGGTGGACGACTGCTTCTGCTGCTGCCTGGGAGGCTGTCTTACTGCTGCGGGCAAGCAGGAGCTGGAGCCAGCTAGCCACAGACACTTGTCACTGGTATCAGGAATTCCTTAGTATGGGAAATGAGTGAGCAGCATGACGGGGTGCTGGGAGAGGAGGGCCAGAACTGCACTGCTGCCACTGCAAGCTCAGCCTTCAGCCTGTGGCTTTGACCTGTACAACTGAGCACAGCAGCCTCTGCCCTGGGCTCTCAGCAGACACGTGTGTTTGTGCTGCTTTCTTTCATCCTGATTGTAAGTACACTTGGCCTCCTTCCCTCTATGCTGGCTCTCAGAGTTCACCCTTGAAACCCTCATTGTTTGGTCTACCAGGGATCACCAGGCTCAAAGCATGGCCAAGAGGGCTGCTGGATGGAAAGGAACACCCAGGCATAGAAGGCTGGAGTTGCAACATGTAACAGTGACAAAAGGCTGGAAGAAAACCCAGGCATTCTGTGCATTTCTCCCAAATCTGAGCTGCAGACCTGAGAGGCTATGAGGCAGGCAGGAGCACAAGGGCAGAAGGCCAGGCACTCAGTGCCATCCTCTGGGTTTTGGCTGCAGTGTGCACAACGGACATGACCTGCTGCTGGCGGTGACACCAACCCAGGGCTCCCAGGTAGGTTTCAGAAACAGATTTGGGGCTCTATCATTCAGCATGCTTGGCATGCAGCTGGTGCAGCTCAGAAACAAAAGGACACTTCTCCAAGTGATACTGAGTAGTTTATTTTTTTCAGAGGGAGAGGGGGAGAAGAGCAGAGGGCTCCTTGTCTCACCCCCAAAGCAGGGATGACCCACACATACACACATGCAGTCAGGCAGGGACAGATGCCATGGGCTTGGGCTCCAGCCAGCAGGGCCCAGAGGGGCTGCATTTGAAAGCCACAAAAAGTAACAGAGCAGGGGGGTCACTGTGGTAGCAGCAGAGATAAAAAACACAGGGAGGGAGTTCCAGGGTGAGATGCTGAGCTGAGGAAGGAATGTCCCAAGAAGGGGAACACCAGTGCTTCCTGGAGGTGGGCAGTCAGGTTCCTTTTCCCACCAGGGAGGACCTGGAAGAGAAGACAGCCTGGCCCAGCCTGACGCCTCTTCTTTGGAGATGCCATGGAACAGAACAAAAGGACATGTAAGGTTGCAAAACCTCATGTTTATAACCCACCCCAGGGCTGCCCTTGAGGCAAACCTTCCCCAGCAGGCAGCGCTGCCAGTGGCACCTGGGGTCACAAGTGGCAGGGAAGCAGTCCAGGGCCCAGCTCCCTGGGGGAAGGAGAGCCTGCCTAGCCCACCAACTTGTTCCACGGGACTGTGCTGAAGAAGGAGTGAGACTTCAGCTTTGTTATGCCACCTCCTCCAGAGCCCAAGCGCCGTTTTGGATTGTACTGCAGGAGCTGCAGAAAAAAGCAAGGGGACAGGAGGATGGGGAGATGGGGATACTGGAAAAGGTACCCAGGCTGGACCCTGCCTTTCCCAAACCTCTAGTCCCATTCTCCCTCCAATCCACCCAAGCCCCTCACCTCAGTGAGCAGGGATGTAGCTGCCAGGCTGAGGCCCTCTGGGAGATGCAGCTGAGTGTGAGGCTGAATCCCTGAGGGATGGGTTTGGGACAGTGGCTGCAGGAGGCAGAGGATGATGGTAAGAAGAAGCACCAAGGAGGGTAGGAGCACCCTGTTGAACCTTCATTGCCACATAACCCCAGCCCTGCACAGCAGCATTTAAAAGCCAGGGCCCTTAGCACCCAGAGACCATGCACAGAATCACATATCTAAAGGAACCTGGCCAAGAACTGAGGTGCCAGCAGGGCAAAGCACCTTCCCAGCCCTACAGAGGAGGCAGCCCTTGAGCCTCATCCTCCCCTGTCTTCCTTGCACAGCTCCTCAGCCTCTTACCACTCCTGTCAGCAACTCGTACAAGAGAGAGCCAAAGCTCCAGCAGTCAGCTGCTTCAGTGGGCTCCATGATCCCTCCCACTTCTGCAGAAAGAGACATAGAGGGGTTAGAGCTGGAGGCAGGGAGCACCAGTGGCCACACTGTGCTGGGCACATCTCACTGCCTGCAGAAGCCCTCTCTGTCCAATTGGTGCCACTGGGCAGAGAGCTGCAAAAGCCAGGGGACACATGCCTCACCTGGAGCACTGTACAGCTCTTCCCGTGCCTGGCTGCAGTACTGGGGCTCCACCTCTGTCCACTGGCCAAAGAAGGTGAGACGGACATGACCTGCAGAGCAGCACCAGAGTCAAAAGCAGGAAGGTTAGGACAAGACGGGGGACTTTAGTCGTAGCACAAAGCCAAGGCATACCCCTGCCACTGGGAACAGCCAGGGCACTGGGCCACTGTCATGCCCTGAACACGCGGCACTGAGCATCCCCTGGCACCACACACCCCCCTGCTGGCCTCTCAGTGCTTGCCCGAGGTGCCCCACAGGCACTCAGAGTTGGTGAGACTGCTTAGGTGGGCTCCAAACTCACAGAACTCAGTGCAGGCTGTGGTGAGGGAAGAAGTAGGTTTTAAAGGGGAAGGGGAGGAGAAGGTTAGCTTTCTCCTTGCAAAACTCTGTTGAAGAAAAGAAAAATGCAATTTGTAGCTTTCCAGTTGGTCCCAGATGTTGCCAGCTGAGCAGGGACTTGCACTGACAGCAATATCCATGGCTCAGAGGGATGGGGCGGCTCCAGAACTCCCCCAGCAGGCAGTTACTATAAGCAGGGGAACACTAACCCAGGCACAGTTCAGCTGCCCTCAGCTTCCCCATGCTGAGATTTCCCAGGAAGCCAAGCCCCACATGGGAGCAGGCACAATGCATTTCTGTGGCTATGGCCCTTGGCTCTCCTGCTGCAGAGCCATCTCTTGTAATAATTACTTGGAAAACCTAAGTGAGATCACACTTCCAGTTTCAGAAATACCAAACCTTCCCAGACTCCCACCCTCCTCTGAAGCAAACACAAGTCCACATTTTCTGGAAATGGGGCAAGCAGCAATCTCCCAGCTGAGAAACCAATTTCCTCCTTGGGGCAGCAGCATGGGGCATTACCTACCAGCTCTATCAAGCAGCAGGTTCCTGGGGTTGAGGTCCCGGCACAACACACCCTGTTGGTGAAGTCCCTCTAAGGCTAGGAGGATTTCTGCTGCCCACAGCTGCACCTGCTCCTCCTTTACAGCCCACGCTCTCTGGTTGTGCTCATAGGAAGACAAAGCCCTGCATTGTCCTGGTGGTGGCTGTTTGCTGAACCGACCACAGGTCAGGCTTGCTCCCCACGACGGCTCCCGCACAGCTGGGTCAGGCACACTGGGTTTGCCTGAGCTGAACAGGGCAACTCCTGCAGGAAGCTGCCTCTCACCCAAGGTCAGGAGGGGCTGAGCCTGGGAGGCCTCAGACACTCTCTGAGTTGGCAGTTGCCCTGCCCCTGGCTGGCCCCCTCTCACAGTCTTTGGTACAGGAACAAGCCCCTGGGGAAGCCTGGGGCCTTGTTGGGAGGCTGTTCTCTCTGATATGCAGCCACTGGTTAGATCATTCCATGGGTAGACAACCAAGCCCTGGCTGGCAAGGTGGCCAGGGCATTTGGCTGATGCTGCTGGAAAATGGTCCACAACAGCAGTTACAGTCTGCGTCTCACTCAGATCCTGTCCTCCAGATGCACCACCCATGCTGCTGGCTGGAGCCAGGAGAACCTGGCAGTGGTTCCCTGAGCCAGAGTCTGTGGGGCCAGGGGACTGATCCTGAGGGACTGAGGCATCAGTGTTTCCCAATACTGGGTAGTTCTCAGAGCCTGGGAGGCCACTGCCTGTGCAAACAGGGAAGATAGATATTTGGCTGCCATCCCGGGAGTTTCCCACACCATCCTCTGTGCCATGGTCCCTCAGGGCTTGAATGGTGTTTGGATCAGCAGAGTCCTGCTGGACACGGTACTTGGAGCGGAGGTGAGACCACAGTGTCTCCCCTGGAAAGCAGAAAGGAGAACAAGTGATGAGGCAGAAAGTATCTCTGGTTTCCCCACTGTGGACATGGCTCATTCAGGCCCAGGCCAAGGCCCACACAGTGGGGTTGTGATTGAGCATCATTAATCTCCTCAGCAGCAAAGCCCAAGTCCATGCAGAATGCACCCCTGCCCTACAAGCACACCATGCCCAATGCCACACCTTCCCCAGGACCGGGCACACCAAAGGCCCATTCCCTCCTCCTTCAGCAGCCCTCTCCCCATTCTGCACAGTCTCCTTGATCCTACCTCTGCCACTTCCATGTCATAGACAAGCCACATGTTCACAAATGTTCCTGATCTCACTGCCATCCTCACTTTCTCCTGAAAGTCTTTATTTCCTGTGTGACAGAAGTGCCAGAGAGCTCCCACAGCATGGCACAAGGCCATGGGTCAGCAAAGAGCCAGAGCAGCAAACCCTGGAACCCCGAGCATGTTGCCAGGGCTTCTCAGCCTCACTATTTTCAGAGCTGACTTCTTTCTGTAAACTCATCCTACAGCTATGCACAAGGAGTTGAGCCTGTTCTCCAACACATGTCAGCCTCCATTTGTCATTACTGGACTCCAGCTGCCGCTCCCTACACATCCATTCAACCAGCAGAGTAAATAAGCTCCATGGGACAAGCCTCCACCTTGTCATACTTCTTCACCAAAATCTGGGACAACCTCAAGTATGCCTCCTCCATGTACCCAAATCCCAGAATACTGCCCCTCATGCCCAAATTTTCCATCTCCTCCATTTAGTATGATGTCAAAATCCAGTATGACCCTTTGTAACAAGAAAAATGTTTTATAAAAGTCTTGTCAGAAGATTGTTTTGTTCTACAACATTCAGGTGAACAACCTCACTTCATTTTCCTTCTCCATCACCTTCCTGTTATGGTCAGACAGTGCCACTAAAATGAAGAGGTTTTTCTTTTCAAGATGCTGGATCACATCAACTCCATTACCTAAAGGCATGACCACTCCCTCCCATGAGACCCAGTGGCTCATCCCTCTAAAGACTAAGGCTGGTTTCCATGTAACACACACACACAGCATCCTTCTCCTTATAGGTCTCCATAGGCCCATTTCTAGGTTACATCCCCAGCCAGTTCTTATCAAACCTCTGCAATTCACAGCTGAGCAGCTCTGTCCACTAAGTCTCCAAGCCCTGATACCCCCCACCCTTCTATTAAGAAGACTGCTTACACTACCACTACAAAAAACAATCCTAAAACAGGAGAAACATACTATGGATTTTAAAGAAAGGACAGTTAGGGATAAACCAGGATGCTTCACAGATGGGAGGCAAGGCTGACCTCACTCACCCTGCACGTGCTCCAGATGGAGGAAGATGGAGTCCTCACTCACATAGTAGCACAACAGCTTGACCATGAAGGGGACCCCATGAGGGATGATGGTCTGTCGCTCACGGGTCTCAACGTGGGATTTGGGGAGGCTCTGAGGAGGTACAGGTAGATGGTTGGTACAGCACCCCAGTGACTTGGATTCTGTGCAGCCTAGCACCTGGCAGGGCTGGAGGCCAGCCAGAAGGGAGTGTGCCTTCTGCCAAGCCCCATGGCTGCTCCCATGTCACCCCAATGGAGTTCCCCATGTGTGCAAACCTGCGGCTCACACAGAGCCTGTCAGTCCCCAGCACCCAGCTGTGACAAGGCAGTGCTCTGCAAAGCTCTGCCAAGGTAGGGCACTGCAGTGGGACTCAGGGGGCACAGCTGCTCCAGAGCAGTGACTCCTCTGCAACCTCCCTGCTCCCTTCAGGCAGGAACCTGCCATCCCTTTCTCCTCTTCCCCTGGAAATGATGCTTCTCCCTCTCATGCCAGATCCTCCTTGTCCAGTTATTGAAGTACTTCATTGTTAGTTCCTAGGGCACTGAAAAATACTCCAGGACTTGCACTGAGCACACCTCACCCACAACCTGTTTCAGGCATTGATTAACAGAGGCTTGAAGTGTTACAAGTCAGAAACGGATGACCAAGGAGAACCACTTCCCTTCTGATCACAGATGATGGCTGAGGCAGCCAAAAGAAGATTTTTGAATCATGAACTTCGTCCAGCCTCTGAGAGCTCCTATTTTTTGATCCTCTCACCTGCCCCAGCCATCTACTTGGACAAGGTGGCCCCAGCCTGAGAGGGAGAAGCAGGCAGATGAAACTGGAAACACCCACCTTGAGTATAAAGGTCTCCCCAGTGGCTGGATCCTGGACAATCTGCACCTGGAACAGTATACACAGTACTGGTCAGAAGTGGTGACCCAACACACAGCCTACAGAAATGACCCAAGGGACTCAGCTCTGGATCTGAAACAAACTCCCACCCAACTGGGAGAGTTTGGTGGGGCTCCGACCCCTGCTCTCGAAAGACACAACACAGGTTATTGGCAAGGAGATAGCCATGCAGCCAAGAAGCAGGAAATTAATTGAACCAAGAGGTGGCTCCCATGCCAGTTTTGCTTCTTTCATACTGAAGGGTTTCACAGTGCTTTTTCTGGACTCAAACCTGGGCCCTGGCAGGACAGGAGGATCACATCAGTCCTGACAAGCTGAGATATATGAACGGCAGTGGAAAGCCATGCCATGCATGTGGGTAAATTAAGCCTGGCATCTTCGCTCCAAGTTAATGAACTTCTAATTAGTTTATTAATCCAGATAGTTCAGCTTCTGCCACAGGAGTCCAACATTGTGGCACCTTGACATCAAGCACAGTTCCATATGTGGGAAAGAAAGAGATGCATAAACCTCCCTATAAATATCATGGGAGCTTTGGTAAGCAAAAGTAATGGGGACATTAACAGATTTCCCAATTAACTCCTGAGTCCTCTCCTGTGAATTTTTCTGGGTGGGAATGGTGTGAATGGATACCCCAACGTTGCTTGATGGTTGTGCTGAGGGCTGGCACCCCCATTCCAGCTGCTAGGACCCTCCAGCTTATGCTCCCTTTGGTCCAGCCCCAGCCTCACCCCCATCTCCAGGTCAAGTCCTTACCTTATCAATCACTCCCACAACCTTGCACCGCCTCAGGTTCTCCAATGCTGAGCTCAGTGTCCTGATCGGGCGGAAGCGCAGGCTGCTGTAGCCCTGCAAGGTGATAGGAGAAGAGGATGAAGGACCTAGAAATGCTGCTGTCCATTACAGTGGGTGAAAAAAGTCCCTGCGTTTTCTGGAGGCAGCAATACTGCCTAGCTGGTGAACATGCACAGACAACACTTCAACGGTCATGATTCATTTCTAACATCAGCTGAACCATGTTCTTGGCCAACCCCAGATTTCTAAATTTTTTAGGGAAAGCTTGCACTTGCAGCAGAGGTAAAAATCACAGCAAAATTTGTAGCTAGACCTGGGCTGTTTCAACACTAAGGGGATCTGTGTGGAAGGTAGTTGTCTTTCTCCCCACATTCTTCCCACTAGGCTCTAATCTCGCCCTGCCTCACTCCCTTCTCCCTTCTTTAACCACCTCTTTCCCACAATGCAGAAAGCAGCCACTGTCTTTGGTTTCCACACAGATGACAGATGGGAAGATGACATTTTAAAATTTGACAGGGTGGCTCCCTGCACTGGCTTCAGTGTCCATAAAAATGTCCATACCCACTACAATGGCAGCAAGCTAAGCATACACATTTTGGAGAGTGGGGTCCTGGAAGCACTCTAGGCAACCTGGGCCCACCTCAGCTCCTTGATTCAGGCAGGGCAAAGAGCTGCCAGCTCCCTTTCACCTCCGTGATCCAGGCAGGGCAAAGAGCTGCCAGTTCCCTTGCAGCCACTGGCAGGCCATGACACTCAGCAGCTTGATGTGCCTGCCGTTTTCTCTACCTCATCTTAGTATGGCAGAGGCAGCCAAGGAGGACCACTGGGGCTGCTTTATCTGCGTGTCCACACCCCTACCCCCGTTTCCCAGCGCCACAGAACCGCTGCCATGCCAGCCACGCGGCCCCACGCCATCCCCTCACCGTGGCAGTGGCGTTGCCACCCCCGGCCGCCCGCTGCAGGTGGCAATTGAAGATTTCCTCGGCGCGCCGCAGGTACTGGGTGATCTTCCGCTTCACGGCCTCCCGACGCTCCTTGTTGGGGTCAACTGCGTTCGGTGCAAAGGGTGGGTGTGAGGGGCCTGGCTCGGCCCCGGAGCACTGGCCACAGACCCCAGGGGGATGCCCCAGCCTCCTCACCCTTCTCCCGCTAGGGATGCGCTCCCTGCATAGATGCCCCAGTGCCCTCAACACACTCCCTAGAGGAATTTTCCCGTTCCCTTGTCATTCTCCCCGCAGGGATACCTTGGCCCCTCACGGGACTCCCGATAGGAATGCCCTGGTGCCCTGGCTGGTGTCCCCGGAGGGACGCCCCGGTCCGCTGCCCCCGGGAGGCCGCACACACCCTGCACGCCGCGGAGCAGCACGTCCACGCCGTTCTGGTAGTGGTTGAAGGCCTCCTCGTAGTCCTCGCTGACGTCCCGCTCCAGCGCCAGCCGCAGCTGCCGCGCCGCCTCCACCAGGTAATCGCGGCGCCCGCCGCCCTCGGGCCCCGCCGGCACCACGCGGCCCCGCAGCTGCCCCAGGTAGACGCGGGCCTGTGCCAGCGCCCGGGAGCAGGGCTCGGCCTCCGCCCGGCTCATGGCCCCGCACCGCCCTGCGCCGCCGGGACAGCGGGAGCGGGGCTGCGGGCTCAGCCGGCCTGCGGCACACGCCCCGGCCCCTTCGCTTACCGGCACGGCCCCCCCGGCACGGCCCCCGGCCCCCCGCCGCCCCCGCGGTGCCGCACCTGGGCAGCGCGGCCGCCAGCATCCCCCGGCGCCGCCGGGCGGGGCGGCAGGGGCGCGGCAGGGGCGGGCGGCGCTGATTGGCCGCGGATGAGATCATCACCATCACCATCACCATCATCATCATCATCAATCATCATCATCATCATCGCCCCCCGCGGGGTCCGTGCACGGGTCCCCCCCCCCCCGGGGTCCCGCCCCCGCCCGAGGCAGGCGCTCCACCTCTCCGTTAAGTGAGCAAGTGAGCTCCACTTGCTTTATTGTCATCTTTATTCACCATTAATTGCCCTTAATTAACCCAGCTCCCGTTCATTAAATGCTGCCTTTGCCGCTGCGTTTTCTTCCTCCCATAACGCGTAATTAGCTGTGTTTTAATTAGCCTTTGTCTCTGCCGTCTGCCCGACAGTGCCCCCATTCCAGCAGCTCCCCACTGCCACAGTTCAGGTGGTGGGTGTCTTGCCACTTCACCATGGCCAGCCCGGGGTACCCCTGGCTCTTCCCGATTTCATCTTTCAAGCGGGTGCCGTTGGCCCTGGCACTGGGCTCTCAGCCAGCCCTTCTGGCAGCTCTCACAGACTCACTGGGTTTTACAGACTTACTGCAAATGTACAGCACGGGGAACATTGGCACAAATGCATTAAGGTGCAGCGAAGCAACAGCGTAATCATGATCCCAGCTGGTGGTCAACAAATGTTTTGTATGTGGAAAATATCAGTCTTTGGCTTGTCCTAGAAGCGTGTATTCCTGCCCTCCTGGCCTGGCTTTTTCTTGGAAGGCCAGGAGGCCTTGCAGGGCCCGCTAGATCACTGCAGTTATTAGCGAAGGAGATTTGCTGGACCGGGAGTGCTCAAGTGGTTACTCCCAACTGGCCAGCTGGTTTGCTGTATCTGTGGGATGGTTGGTCCCAGGTTAAATAAATGCCTTACCACAAGCATGGCAGGGGACCTGCAAAGGGAGGAGGGGGTGGAATGAAATCTGAGGGATCCCCTTAGAAAAACTGTGCTAAGATTGTTTGGGAAGAGGGAGGGCCCTGCATCTTTGTCCATCCCTTGCTAACCTATATGCATGTCCCATTGCAACAGGAAATGATCCTAAGATGGGGGTTTTCATTTTGTCAGGAGCTGGCCCTGTGCTGTGCCATCACAGCCTGGTCAGCCACTGTGTTCAGCCCCTGCTGGAGCTGGTACTTGCTGTGGGACTGGCAGAGGGGCCACCCATTTGTGGCTGAGCCGTGGTTACTGCATACCCTGCACACATTTGTAGGGGATGTCCCAGGGCTCAGGTCCCCTGGGCAGCTCTTTTGTACAGCCCAGTCTGTTAACAGCAGAACAGGACAGCAAAGCCTGTGCCCACAGCTCAGCATCCAGCAACCAAACTGTCTCTCTTAGATAGAACATTTTTTTGGGAGTATGAAAGTATTAACTGTGCCTCAGAGGGCAGGTCTAGGAGGATGCAAAGCCATCTGCTTTGCAAGACAACTCACTGCCCAAACACAGTGTGCTTGGTTCTTTGGTTTCTCCTCAAAATGGTTCCAGGTTCCTTTTCTAACCTTTGCCTAACAGAGACCAATTTTTTCTGCCCAGCCCATTTATACCCCAGTCTCTGGGGTCTTTTCATTCCCACCAGATCCTGGAGGCTCCTTCTTCAAGTGAAAAGTCTGAGCAGGCAAGAAGAGAAGCAGAGTCAAGGATGAAAGCAGGGGTGCTGCTGGCACAACTCACCTGCCTGGCTTCAGTAGATCTGTGTGGTCCTAGAGAGGACAGAGAGCCCAGGAAAACCACAAAATCCAGCATGATGTATCTGCAGAGTGGTTTGGATATTGAGCTGATGGTGGCAGGGTGTGAAGAGGAGTTGCCAGGAGGGTACAAAACTTGGCTAAGTTCTTCATCAAACACCTCTGAAGAGGCCAGAAGAGAGTGAGCCGAAGGCACCAGCTGGAAGTGCCCCAAGGATGTTCCTGTGAGGAAAAGCCTTGCAAGGGAAGAAGACTTGTACCAGCCCTGAGGCACCACTGCCTCTACCTGTGGGTTTTCAGGTTTGCATGTCACTGCTGGAAAGAGGACATTCAGTTTGGGGGATTACTTTTAAATTAACCTGTTGAAGAGCCTGTGGTCCTCGTTTAGAAGTAGGAATTGCCAAAGCAAAACCAGCACAGGCAAATAACAGGGAGAGGAGTGAGAGCCACCTTTTTTCTCACCTGCTAAATTCGATGCATGAGAGTTGGAAAATATGCTGAGACTGCAAACATCACTGCCTTCCACAGGCAGGATTATGCCAAAATTTATGAGGATTCAAAAGACTTGTAAGTCACAATCCAGAAGTGAGGACCTCAGTGTTTCTTTACTTGCATGGAGACATGTGGGGGATCTGCACTGGCATGGCTGGGAGACGCTGCTGGGTGGCAGCACTCTGATGGCATCCTGTGGTCAGGCAGACCAGAGGTAGCCAGTGAAGTTTGAACATCAGGGCTTCATCAGCTACCATGCTTCATCTCTGGGCCGACACCCACACCACCTTTACAGTTACTTCCCAAAAAACGTAACATTTAGTTCCTGGTGCATAAGGCTGCTTTATGTTTTGTCTCCCTACAACTATCCTCCTAAACCATCCTACTGCAGCTCTGGCTCCTAAAGCCTTATTAAACAAACCTTTGCCCCGTAAGGCTGGAAGACACAGGGAGCACAGGGACGCTGATAACCCAGTGGTGTGTTGTTCCTGTGGGACATCTGCCTGTCTGCAAGGCGTTCACAGGCAGGGAAAGGATGAGGGATTTGGGAACACTGTGGCTGGAACAGGTTTTCTGCCTGTCAATGGAGGATGGTGCTGGCTTTGGGACTGGGGTCTGTCAGGGTCCCTTTGCAAGGGCACCAGTCACCCCCTACAGCCCCACACCGCAGTGCCTGGGGGACACAGGGTTCTGTAGATACAGCTGACCTTGTCAGAGTGCTCAGCCATCTGCTGTGGCCAAGGAGGGCTGCCAGGAGCTGTGTAAAGTATGTAAGGATGTAAAGTGGTATAAAAAAGCTACAACTGGAAGCACACAGAAGAGGGACAGGCAGACAGTGGTTGGTCCCTTTGAGAGAAAACCTGGGCATTGGACACAAGCCCTGAAGCCAGGAGTCCCTCTCTCCCCCTCAGAGCAGCAGGCTCCCACCCTGGTCCTCATATCATCATAGGGTGTGATGTCCTGCTGGAAGTCCCTGCCAGCCTGGGATGAGGAGGGTTCCAGGACAGTCCCCTTGAGATAGGGAAAGGAGCTGGCATTTCCCTGGGTGTGCAGTGCCTGCAGCAGTCATGGGAACTTCATGCTAAGGCTCGTTGCATTCCTGTTACCTCCACTGAGCTGGAGAGAGCCCTGACAGCTGGAGATGCAGCTCCCAAACCTTTTGTGTAAGTGATGCTTTCTCCTGCTCCTGCCCCAACTATTCTGCTCGTGACTGCTGCAGTGGGACAGCCACATCCCTCCCAGCACCCACATTGCTGCTGTCCAACACCCCTGCCATGGGAGGAGCAGGGGACAGGGCCACACACAGCACCCAGGCAGCTCAGGTGACAGAGGGCAAGAAGCAACACAGGGGTCTGTGCAAGGCAGGTGCCTGGCCCTGCCATGCCTGATGGGCTGAGCTGCCTGGAATATCAGCAGCCAGAGGTGACACCAGACACCAGGAACTGTTTGGAAAAGCCACTGTGTGTAATGTGTTTGAATTTGTTTTAATCATAATCATCAGTCTTGATAAACTTATATCTTTATTAATTAACATACTTGGATTTATGTAACTTCCTTTTTTAAAGGTTTAACACTACCAGGGTATTAAAAACAATACAGAAACCATCACATACATCCTCAAGTGCTGCACATGGTTCTCCTTGGCCTCAGAACAAAACCAGCCAGGCAGAAATGACACACAGTGATAGGGAAAGCCTGTGGGGACCAGGACAGGCCACCACACGGTCCACACAGACTCTGAGTGATGTGGGAAGGGGAGCAGCAAGTTCCCCTCATCTATGAGGTAGTGAAGGAGGAACTTCATGGGCCACTTCTGAGGCAAAGCCCATGTAGGCTGTGCAGGATACTGTGGATGCCTGGAAATGGGACCCAAAAGGGATCCAGCAAGCTCCTGAAGGATATGCCCAGCTGCACAGGTACAACTCAGTCCATTCCCTGCTACATGGTGGCAGTATGCAGGTTCACATCAGCTCAACACCCTCCTCCAGCTTTCCCTGATCTGTCCTGTCCCCATGTCCTTGTGCCAGCCTCAGGCAACACCAGCATTATGGCTTAGAGAATCACAACGTAACCCCCATTACAGGCAGCCCTGTCAGACGTGGGAATGAGCCGCCTTGGACCCCAACTCCTGCTTCGTTAGGCTCCCTCCTTGTTCCTCAGAGCACGATAAACCACAGGTCCCATCATTTAAGGGTCACCTTGAAGCCTTTGCAGATCTTGCCCTCCAGTCTTTTGTCTGAAGCTTTCAAGAATGACCCTTGATTTTTGTTTTAACTCAGCGCCAGAAGTGCCCCACAAATATGCAGGTGCTCAATTCACCCCTAGGGTTTCCAGCTACATGCACTGCTCCAGGACATGGCTTGCACAGGCCAGCATGGGATGCATTTGGCAGACAGCCCCAGAGCTCCTGCAGCAGGGGTGGGAATGGGGACAGGAAGAGCACAAGGAGAACTGCTTAAAGAATGGAAAACCAGGGGACCCTTGGTGGGGTGTCTCCTGAGTGGGAAGGTCCACGGGCAGCCTGCCCCCCAGTGCCCTAAATGTTTCATCAGCCCTGCCAGGGAGGACAGGACGCTGAGCCAGACATTTGGACTGGGGTGAGAGCAGGATGGGCATGGTGAACAGGGAGAGGTACCAGTCCCACACTGTGATATGAAGGGGAAAGGCAGCTCACCCAAGGGTCTCCCAGTACCCAGCTGAACTCCAGGACATGGATAGCCCCCAGCCCAGGGAGCAACCTGCTGGTTGTCCTTCAGCATCACACCAAGGGCAGTCCCTCGGTGCTGCAGGACTGGTGATGGCGACAAGCCTTGGGTCACTGCCCTCCTCCAGCCTCAGTGGGTGCCCATGGGGAAGTTCCCTGCCTGCAGTTTCTGGGAAGCAGACAGGAGATGTCTGACCAGTTTTTATTGAGCAGGGCAAAGCTGGGATATGCCTGTGAAAACACGAGGAGCCCAGATCCCTTCTGCTCCCAACCAGAACAACTTCCCAGGCAAGCTCCCTGGCACCTGCCTGGGCTGCCCTGCACCAGAGCTGGGACGGATGCAGCTCTACAGCCTTGCCTGCCCCAGATTTCCTTCCTCCCCAGCTGCAGAGCACTGGCAGGACAGAATATTTGCAGGTGCAGCCCTGTGAGCCATCCCCACTCACTCCCACATCATGCTGTCCCCCCCAGCCAGTTCCAGCAGCACATCCACCAGCTCGGCTCCTCATTGCCCCCAGAATGTCCTCAAACACCAACACACTGCTTGAGCTCCTCATCTTCAGCCCCAGGCTTGGTCACGAGTCCTTTTTTCTTGCTGCCAACGGGGCAGACGGGGCAAGGGAGTCCTTGGTTCCAGGCTGTGTTCCCACCAGGGCCAACCAAGAGTACAGCCAGCTGTTCCATGCCAGGGTCCTGCTCCCCACTGCAGCTTGGAGGGACACAACTCCACAGGTGCCCCATGCTGGCGGGAAGGCAGCTGGCTCAAACCCAGGCAGTGGGAGCGAGGCTGGGGGCAGGGCAGAGGCTACCTGCGCGGTGTGCCACATCTGCAAAGAGAGCATGGCACAGGGTGAGCACTGCCGGCGTGGGAGGCTCACCTGCTCTGCCCTGGAACCCCTTCTTTGTGCCTGGCCCCTCTGACACAGAACTGCAGGGGCAGGGACTGCAGGCAGCCTCTTTGTGGGGAGGAGTGAGGGTGATGGAGCTGGTGCTGGCTGAGCCCCCAACAGCAGGTTTCAGACAAAAGGGGGAAATGCTAGAGGAAAGTGCTAGCCACAGGTGTCATACCTCAGAAGTGCCCACAATGAGTCCAGCCTGTGCTGTTACAGCAAACAGTTTGAAAAAGTGAGATAAAGGACGGAAAGAGCAGAGTAACCCAAACAACAATCAGTCAAGGACAGCAGTAAGGACACAGCTGGCAGCAAGATGAGGCTGAAACTGGAAATTCATGGATCCACAAAACCCAGCATGGTCTGTGATGGCAATAGGGCTGAGCACCACCAAGTCACCCAGTCCATCCATCCCCATTCTGCCCAGCTTTGAGCTGCTGAGCCTGGAGACTCCCAAGTACCTATTGAGTCTTTGGTAAAAGGCCTGTTTCCCCACAGCCACTGCCCCCTCCTGCTTTCTTCTGTGTCTGCTCTGCACAAACCCTTCACTGCTCACAGTGCCAGTAAAGATCTAAATGCTTAATGACGACACTCATCCCAAGAAAATTAACCCAGAAGAAACCACCCATACCCACCCCTACTCACTTACAGTTCACAGTCTTTCCGTCCCTTCTTGTCTTGTCTTCTCTTACCTCGGCCCTTGGACCTCCTCCTTCAAAAGGAAAGTACCACAAGAAGGGCTGATGAGTGGGAGATGAGACCCGCAATCCCAGCCAGTAACAATGCCCCTGATGTCACTTACCTTCCCAACTTCATCAGGTCCTGCCGGGGCCTGCAGAGCGGGAAAAAGACAGAGAAGTGGTTATTGGGCAGTGCTGCATGTTGAGTTGCAGGAGGTGGTGCATTCACAGTGCACAGCCCAATCTACCTGTTGTCTTTCATGTTTAAAACAAACCCAGTATCTCTTCTCTTGACCTTATCAAGCCCTCAGTCAGGAGCTGATTGCAGTAGGCAGAGAGAAGGCAGAGGCAGCAAAGGGGCTGCTCAGCTCAGGTGAGCATCCTGAGGATGAGACATTTTGCCAGTGAGGCTGGGGAGGGCAAGATCAGTCTTAGCTGCTCTCAGTGACAGCTTTCACATCTTGTAGTTACACAAGACACAGCACCCTGAGTAACAAACATGGGGGATTTGCTGCAAAGTCTCGGTAGGGGCTCTCAGCTGTGACATCCCCCACAGGGGTCACAGCCAGCACAGCTGCCACACCTACACTGAACTACAAAAGGGAGAGATGTACAGGTGTGGAAAGCGGATTAGGAAGAAGCCAAAAACTGCCGGGGAAGGCAGCCTGCACAAGCGCTCATAGGAGATCCCCTGGGATTTACCCTACGTAGGAAAACCACAAAAGGCTTAGGAAATTCCCTGCGTGGAAAACAGCTGGAAGCAGAGAAGGAGGCAAGTAACACATCTGCTTCTTCCCACTCCCTCTTCTGCATCTACTGCCAGACAGTCCAGCCAGACTGTGTGCAGCTGGGTCTGCTCCAGTACAGCTGCCAATAAAACGGCAGGGGAATACCAACCCGGGGATCCTCAGGATCTTCTTCCAGGCAAGGATCATGTCTAATGGCTGCCCAGCAGGAAACTCATGTCCCCGTCCATGAAATACTAAATCACCCTTGAGTCATGGTGGAGTGATTACCAGGACCCCCCCTGCCGGCAGTGCTGGAGTCTCTACAGCAAGGATCAGCTGCAGGCAGCACCGGAGCTGCTCCCACAGCACTGCAGTCCTCAGGCAGAGGCCCCATCCTGCCCAGGCTTTCACCACTTTTGGGACACAGTGAGCACCCCAAGGGGTTGACTGTGTACCAGGAGTCTGCAGCAGGCTGGTGCTGCACATCTATTCCAGACCAGCACTGTTGATCCAGGCCAGGCTGGAACTGCGTGTTTTAAGCTTTCATTTGTTGGCTCGGATGTAAACCTCTGCTTCCCAGGTCTGCATGGAGCAGCCTCCCTTTAATGGTGGCCCAAGACTCAGCTGTTGAGCTTTCTCTCTGGGTCACGGTCACACTCAGGCATGCCAAGCCATGGAGCTCTCTGCTGAGCCACCACCTTGGATGTGCTGTCACACATCAAACACCTGCCTCAAAGCCACCAGCCTTGCCCCATTACCCACAGGCAGATCCTCTGGCTAAAGGAGCATACACCAGGCATGCCAAGGCAGCTGCAGAGATGGGGAGCACAACCCTGCAGACGGTGTGTGGTGCCTGACCCATGTTCACACTGCCACACACCCCCTCGGCTGCAGGGAGCAGGTGCAGAGACGTGGGGCAGCCTGAAACTGAACAAGGGCCATAAGCACCAGCAAACCCTAGTGCAAGGACAGCAAGAAGGGGTCCCAGCGCAGCCAGGGTGCCCACAGGGTGTCCCACAGACAGAGTGAGCTGGCAGGGTTGCTCTTGCTGGAGCCCAGGAGTCCCTACCTGCACTCGCACTGCTTGTGCTCGGTGAACGCCATCTCCACATAGGGTGCCTCCCCGTTTGGCTTTATCTTCAGGAGCTGAAAGAGGAGCAAAGGTTACTTCTCAGGCAGTGGCAGGAGGGGGCTGGAAGGGCTCCTGCACCACTGCCTTGCCACCCCAGGCTCTTGGGAAGATGCATGTCTAACCTGTTCCTCGGGACCTCCAACAACAGAGGCTCCACCTCCACACGTAGGCAGTACTGGCCAGGCCCAGCTGCCCCACCAGCTTGGGAGGCTCTGCTAGTGCCACCCCATGTCTTCAGGGCTTTAATTTAAGTCCCATGGTCTTGGGATTTCCCAGCCTTAGAAAAGATTTTTCAGTCTCTGCCTTTCTGGAGAGCTTTCATATATTTGATCCCTTTGCACACCTCCCTTCTCTGACAGAAATATCCCTCCAGTCATGTTTTCCAGAACAATCCCATTGCTGCTGCCTCCTCCTGGGCCCCCTTCCTACAGAACTGAGTTGGAATTGACTGGAGTCAATACCACAGTGCCTCCCCAGTCCAGGGGTACAGGATTCACCCTGTCACATGTCACAGTCCAGCCTGAAGTTTGTGCTGGACACCCAAGGGCCTTACAGCGTATGTTCATCATTGGTGTGATCCTCACTAGCCCGTGCAGAAGTGCCTGGCATTTCCACCCTGTACACAGCAGCAGGATCCCTCCCATAGAGGGAGACCTGTGCTTGGGGAGCTGCCTCCTGTTCACGCCAGACTTTTGATCCACCTCAGCCAAGAGCTCTTGGAAACTGCCATCCTGCCTTCCAACACACTTTCAATCCCCGAGAGACCAAAATCACTGATGATTTATTACAGGCATTCCCTAGTCCATCATCCATGGCAAAGCAGAGCTTTTCCCTGGTCCCTGCAGCATCAGCAGGCAGATCTCTGGCAGCTCAGAGCAAGGGCTGCAGTGTGAGGACAGCTGCTGCCTGGTACATGGGGAGGAGTCAAACGGCCCAGGATCATCCACCCCACACCTCACAGCTCACACAGTGGTGACTGAAAGCACGGTTGGCTCAGCCTTTCGTGCTCACCATGCCCCAGTGTGGGGGCATTCACTGTCAGCACCACCCCAAGCATCACCTGATATGGGAGAGCCTCACTCCTCCCTCCGATTCAAGGGCAGTACCTACTGTGCCCCAGCAGGCAGTCCCAGCAACCGGAACACCCCCCAGCCCCACCACAGGATAGGAAAGGTCCAGAAAGATGACAGCAATGAGAAAGACAGACCACACAGAGAGAAGTCTGGGAAGAAGGGAGTGAGGCCAGTACCAGCAGGGGTGACACCCGGCCTCAGGGGCAAGCCCAAAGAGCAGGCAGAGGGCCCCTACTGGCTTGGCATACATTTGAGCAGTTGTAAGTCCTCTCCCTTGCTAGCCACACTGCTACAATGCCTAGAGGATGCAGAGCTGCAAGTTCACCTTCCCGGTGCTTGGTGAGCAGCCCTCCACCTCTCCGGCACAGCCTCGGCCCTGCAGCAGCCGCACGTACCTGCATGGTGACCGTGCTTGTCTCCACGGGGACGCAGCGGAGACCCTCGTCCCCACAGCAACCTCCACAGCGCTGCAGGGAGACGCAGGAGGGTCTGAAAATGTACTCCACCTCGTTGGGGAATTCGGTAATGACGTCCACCAGCTGCTCCAGAGGCCGGCAGAAACTACGATTCCAGATCTCCCGAAAGGTCAGGACTGCAAGAGACAGGGACAGGGACTATAAGGAGGCGTCCAGAGAGGCAGAGCCCAGCCGGGCCGCTGCCGGGGCAGGTGCAGCACCCGCCGTGGCGTCCTGCAGCCATCACGGGGCACAGAGAAGCAAAGGACCCCCTTGTACTCCCAGTAAGTCCGTCACCGTACTGTGCACATCACTATGCAGGGGCTCACACAGCCATCCCGACAGGCTCTTTCTCCCTCTATCCGCCAGCTCCGTCTCTTTCACAGGCACTCTGCTCACCCCCGGCCTCCGCCGCGGAGGGGCTGCCCCGCTCCTCGCTCCTCGCTCGGCCAGCCAGCCGTCCCCTGGGGCTTTCGAGCAGGGAGAGCTGAAGCGAATGTTCCCACCCGGGACCCCGCATGCCGGCACCGGGGGGCGGCAGTCTAGGGATAGCGCTGCGCTCCGCTCCGCTCCGCGGTGGTGCCCGGTGCTCGCGGCGAGCTGGAGCAATCAGGTTGCTCCAAGCCTCGGCACAGCTCCCCGCTGCCTCCCCGGTGGCCGCCGCGGGACTCCGGAGCTAACACAGCCCGGGTGGTACCGAGCGCTCCCCGGCCTCGCGCGAAGCCCTCCCCCAGCCGGGGCACCGGCGGCCGCCCACTGCCAACTCACCGGGCGACTCCGTGCTGGCGGTCCCCCGTTCCTCCGGGGCCTGCAGGGAGGGAAAGGCGAGCGCTGGAGGGGCAGCACGGGGCGATCCGCCACCGCCACCCCCTGCCCAGCGCCGGGAGGAGCTGTCCCGGCCGTCGCGGCCAGCCCGGGCAGCGGCACCGGGGACCCGGGCTGCCCCTGCTCCGACCCCCTCCCGCCCCTCGGCTCTCACCGGGGCGGGCGGTGCCCCCAGTGTCCCGGCCACCAGCAACCGCAGGAAGGTGCCGAGCAGCCGCATCGCCGCTCCCGCCGGCCCGGTACCGACTCGGCGCCGCCACTACCGCCCTGCCGCCCCCGGCATGCCGCCCCGACGCCGGGCCACCGGCCCCGCCGTGCCGCCTCCGCCGCTGCCGGGCCATGGGAGCGCGCCCCGCTCTGCCGCCGTATTTCACCGCCACCGCCCCGCCGCTGCCCCGCCCCGGCCCCGCCGCGGGGCGGGAGCAGGTGCCCGGCCCCGGCGGTCGCGGGGACGGTCGGTGCTCCCGGGCGCGGCGGAGCCCCCTCCTCCAGCGGCCCCGCAGCGCTTCCGACCATTTCTGCATCGGGCTGCCCCGGCGCTTCTATTCACCGGCCCGTCCTGGTGAATTCTCGGCCGGCGGGAACCACCGGGGCTGTGTTGGGCTTCTCAGCTTGCTGTTTTCGCTGCCCCATGCTCATCCACCCATTCTATGCCCATCTGGCTCCCCTGCGCCCATACAGCAGCCCCTTTCCCACCCATCCTCTTCATTCCCCTACTGATGCTCTGTTCCCACTCTGACATCCCGTGACTGACCACCCATCCCCTTCCCCCTCAAGCTGCCCCGTGCCTGTTCCATCAGCCCCTGCCGTCGGACCCCTGTCAGAGGGTTTCCAGCCCCCTCAGCCTCAGGGACAGCATCCTGGTTCTGGTCTACAGCTTGGAAGGGAAGGGGTACAGCAGGTCTGGGGTCAAACCCTTCCGCCAACCAAAATGAGCTCTGTGGCCTTTTCTGTTCTATTTTTAAGCCCCAGAGGCCAGGGAAGCTGGAACTATGGGAGGTGTGATGAGATGCCGACAGGCAACACGATCCCTCGTGGGCTGCAGGTCCCAGGGAAATAACGGGCTCTGTGTCCGTGCCAGGATTCACGTTTCTGTCCTCCTGGGAGAGTGGGGAGGCCGCTTCAGGGCTTCCCTACCCAACACTATAGGAGGTCTGTCTCTGCAGCATGAGGATGCCAGTGGCTTGCTCCCAGCCCTGTGGGATCTGTCCCCAGGGGATGCAGGACATGCCAGCTGCCTGTCCTCAGCCCCGTTGGGCCATGCAAGTGGCAGTGACTCAGGTGTCATCAGGAGCTGGGATCCGTCAGGAGCTTCTAGGCATTGGTACCACTGAGTGTGTGCCAAAGCTACTGGAGCAAGGCCTGGCAAATTATCATGGAGATGCTGCAGAGATAAGCACACAGAAATCCCAGCCCCACCGCGGGGAGGGCGTGCTGCAGTTCATCACTCAGCGGCACAGCACCAACTCAGCAGCTGCCGGGGCTGCTGTGGCAGCATTCAGTGCCTGTTCACACTCCTTCTCCTGGCTGGGCAGCAAAGAGCAGGTAACATCCTTAATGTTATGAGTGGAGCATGCCTCTCCCTCCGCCACCCTACAGACCCTCCTGGGCCAAGGGGACTCTCTTCCCACTTCCCCAGGGATGGTTGTGAGATGGGGTGAAGAGAGCATTTCCTGCCACCCGAGAGCAGAGGCTGCCCTGAGCAGCAGCTGCTGCCAACTCACTGGACAGACAGAATCCTGTTATTGCAAAGACCGTGACCACGCGGGGCCTCATGCCTGTCCTTGTAGGAAGGTCCCTTAGGGCCACCTCTCAGACACAAGGCCAGCCTCTGGCGCTGGAGCAAAGGGCTCTCCCCCAGGAGCTGTGCGGCTGGGGAGACCAGCCCTTAATTGCTGAGTGCAGTCCTGTTCCTGGTCTGAAGCTATTTCCTCAGAGGCCTTGGGTAGAGTTTACATTCCTGGGATGAGCATCCACTTTCTAGGCAGTGTGGAACAGAGACAGGAGAAGAGAAATAATATTTGGACACCAGTAGCCTGTGATCACCATCATCCTCCTGCCTATGGGAGAAACATCAAGCTGGCTGGGGTCACAGTTTCTTGCTTTCCCCTCTGCCATGCTCCTCCCCAGGGGGCCAAATCTGCCCTTCCCCAGCTGCAGGGTAGGGCTGGAGGTCGATGCTATAAATGCACCAGCATGTCCCTCGCACCGCCTCCCACTTGGCTCTGGGGAGCAGAGTTACGCACTTTGGGAACAAGGGACAGAGGAAGCTGAAGGAACCAGCCAGGGACGTAAGGCAAATAGAGACATTTCCTTAAAGAGCAAATGCCTCCCCTGCAGTGAGCCCCATGCAGTGGCTGCTGCCTGAGAGCATCACCCCAAATACGCCACTGCCTACCTGTGCCATCTCCCTGCCCTGCTCACAGAGCTGGGGAAGGAGGTGGGTGGGCAGTGTTGGTGTGTCCTTGCTGTGGGTGAGCCCTGGCACCCAGCTGCAAGCACGCCATGGCACAGCCCTGCCAGGGAACAGTCACCTCCATGCCTCCTACACCTTCAGGGTGAGAGGCAAGAGCAGGGCCTCTGGCTGCCCATGAGCACTGAAGGAGGCCAGAGCAAGCAGGGGCTCTTCCCCACAAAATCCCACCCTGTTCATTGCAGGCAAGGTCCCTCTTAAGTAATCTTTTTCCTAAAGTAGCCCCATTTCAGCATCAGAGTTCTCTCATGGGCTTCCTATCCCCTGCAAAATCCCACCTTTGGCATTTCACATGGAAAGAACCCAACAAAAACTTGTCCCTACATCATTCTTAAGCCAACTGCAGCCAGGACCTCCTGTGTCACCCCTGAAGCCCTCAGAGAACACCTTTGAAATCCTCTAGACATTATTTTTGTTCTGCTGCTATTTAGGGCACAGGACTCAGTCTCAGCAAAGCTATGGGCTTCTACCAAGGGAAGGGCCAAACCATCCATGATCCAGTTCCTGGCAAAGTCACCTTCTTGTGTTTGACCCCAGTAGGCAAGAATCCTGCCAACAGCTCCCTATGTCCTGCCTTGTGACGGGATTCCTGAGGTCAAAGCAGTATGAGGATGTAGGGCACTGGACTCCTCACACCCGCCTGTCGTACCAGAGCCCCCATGTCTCACCCTCACTGTTTCATTTGATTGCTTTCTCTGGTTCTGTGATCTGCGCTGCCAGTCAGTGAGCCAGTCCTTAGCTGGCACGGAGATAAACCAGCTCAACCATCTGCAGTTGTGTCTCCACAGTGAGAATGAGAATGGGAATGGTCTGGCTGGGGCATCCCCAGCTCCAGCCTCTTGGCACAGGGAACCCAGGCCTCTCTCTAAGGAGATTGATGCTGACTTCTGAGAAATGTAGGGCTCTCCAGTGCCCTTGCAGGCAAGCAGAGCTGCACCCATGACCCCTGAATAGTCAGTGTTGCTCCTCAAGGAAACAGCTTGCAAACAACCTGCTTGGGCACCTGGGCCCTGAAGGACTCCTCAGAGCTGTGCTGCAGCAACTCCAAGTCTGAGATGCCCTCGGCAGCACATCCCTTGTCCCTGGCGAGTAGCTGTGGTGGCGTCAGTGCCTCTCCCAGCCCAGGTGCGCAGGGGGATGTGTTTGCTGAGGGGGAGGCTGACAATAGGGGGAAATGGGCCGGGCTGTGCACCCCGATGGTGGTGGCTCACGGCCCCAGCCACTGCTGCCCGTGGCAGGCGGAAGCGTCCGGCCTTAGTCAGCCCCGGCCGCACGTGGCAGGAACTCTGCTGTTTGTTTTGATTCCTGGGGAGGGGAGCTCAGCCTCCCTGGGGACCCACAACCAAAACTGCAGGCACCTGACAGTCCAGCCCCATGCCTGGGGACACGAGGGTCTGGTCCTCATGGGTCGCAGGCACTGGGGGCTGGCCTAGGTCAGACATGAGTTTTGGAGGGGCATGGGATGAGCACCGGGGCTGCCTGAGAGTGCTCCAAGCAGAGGATCCAGGCAAGGGGAACCTGTGGCACACTTACTGCTTTCAGACACAAATCCCCCATGGGGGCAGGGACGATGCTACCAAGAAGGACGTCCCTGAGACTGTCAGACCCAAGCCCTGGGAAGCCGCAGCCCTCATCCAGCCAGTGCCCCAGGAACAGATTGGCTTTGGCAGACCTAGAGCCACTCAGCTTAGCGCTCAGTGACCAGCGACCGGGCAGCCTCCAGAGCCAGGCCAGGCCACGGGTGATCGCAGAAAAGCACAGCCCTGGAGCAGGGTGAGGCACTGAAGAGCCACACCACAGCCCCAAGAATACGTGGGCACCTACAGGTAAGCGTTCTGTCAGCAGCCCTGACAGCAAGCACAGTCACCATGCCAAAACAACAGCCCCATGCACAAAGAGACCAGAGCAGGAAGCAGAGACATCGTAACCACAGCACAGCTCACCCTGCTCTGCCCGAGTCCCTCTCCTGAAACCCTGTGTGGGAGCTGCATCTTCAAGTCCCAGAAAGCCTGCAGGAATTTCTCTCCAGCAGCTGTAGAGTGCTGTGCTTGGGAAAAACAAGGGTGAGGGCAGGACGGAGTGGTGCAGCAGTGTGCATGACCTTCTGCCATCGGCAGAGACGGAACACCCTGGGCCCGCACCGGCGGGAGGCACAGGGTATGGCAACCGTGGGAGGGGTGAGACTCTCCCAGCAGGAGCAGAGCAGCCCTCTCCTCAGGAAACAGGCAGAGGTTACTTTTCCACCTGGGAACCAAGCATATTCTGCACATTTATCACGTCTCATCTGCTCTGGGGAAAGGGCAGTGAGCACCGAACAGAGAAGAGAGGCACACAGGCACAAACGGGCTGCCGCTCTGCTGCTGCTGCCCCTCGCCTCCCAGCTTTCCCAGCCCAGCCGGTCGGTGGGCAGGGGCTGCCAGGCGCTTTTCTCCCCTGCCAAACTGCAACCCGATCCACACCCAGCCCAGAGCTTCTGGCCGCTTATCATGTGGATGCAGTTCTCCTGCTTTTAGTTGTCATAATATTGACACAAAGCAAAATAATAGTGATGGCGAGCCTCTGCCTGGCTCTGGAAGGCAAACAGGCAAGGAGACGGGGAGTAGCAGACTCCACTATTGTGTGGGACAGGGCAGCAGCCGGGGCTGCTTCCAAGCTCTGCTCCTCGGCATCACTCCTGATAAGGGAGGGATGTGGGATGCGGGCGGAGGGGGATATAAGCTCCACAGCACACTCTCCCCGCTGAGGAGAGTGAACGTGTGTATCGGCAGGGCTTCTTCCCAGAGGCTTTCCCAGAATGTGGGTGGAGGAGTGGCTCATCTCTCCCATTCCCTGAAACCTGGCAGGCGCTGAATAGCTGCCATCACCCGCAGCAGACAATGAGCAAAGCGAGCCGGGGGCCAGCTGCAGCGCCGGGAGCGCCTGAGCAGAGGAACTGCGGGGAGCTGGCTGCTGACCAGGAAGCAGCCCAGACTGCTGGTGTCACGGACCCCTTGGTGACCACAAAGCGTCCGGGCCGCACTTTGTCTCACTCCAAGGGCCTGGCTTCCTGCAGCCACACCAGGTTTGCTCCAGCGCTTCTCTGAAGCCAGCCCGGAAGGACGAGCCCCCAGCAGCACCTCCTCTGTGGCACAGCCAGCCTGCCGTGCACCCTCGAAGTGGTGGCAGGGCCACAGACAACACCTGCACGGTGCCATTGAGCTTTCTGAGCACTTGTGCCTTTGGTGGCAGCGAAAAAAGTCATTGCCTTTTCAGAGTATGAAGGTCCAGGACACTAACAGCAATGCTGAGGACAACAGCTCCCACCCAGCTCTGTGGCATGCTCCCTCATCCCTTGCTAGAGCTTGTTTTCCTACATGACAACCAGTGACTTCCCATACTTCCCTCACCTCTTCCTGACCAGCTTGGCCTTTGAACCAGCTGTCTCCAGCTGCCTGTATCACGAGGGGAGACCTGGGCAACTGCCATAGATGAATGAGCCGACGAGTGAGGCTGCACATCCAGGGCAGGCATTCAGACGCCAGCTTCCCATGCCTCTCCCAGGGGCTGGGAAGAGCAAGAGGCAGCCCAGCCCGGGCTGCTTCCACAACAAGCCCTAGAAAAACCTTCATGCTTCCCAGCCTTGGTCTCTATTTTTAAGGCTCCTAAAAGGAGGGGGGCGCAAATTACAAACTTGCTGGCAGGAGAGAAGGTCCCTGGGCTGGATTCAGAACCGCCTACTCATTTTCCATAGGGATTGTGGACTCCATTGGTACCGCAAGGTCTGGCTATGGGCTTGGCCTGCCTGTGTGTGCTGTGCTGACGTGAGGATGAGACAGCAGCCATTTTCCAGGCAGGGACAAGCGCACGTACACGCAGGCGGCCAAGCCAGGAGCTGCACCAAATCCTTCGCTAACCTGAGGTTCTGAATCCATCCTGTTATTCCCCTTAGCAAGCCCTGCCTGTTTCCCCTTGGCCACCCAGGCAGTTATGGCAGCCAGGCTTTCCTGAGGATGACCAGTTTAGGAGGCAGTTGTTACCAGAGTGATCAGGGAAGACCAGCAGAACACGTGTCCTGGTACCTGCAGCGTCAGACGCGAATTTCAAGCATGCCAAAAGTGCCGATGACTCAGACCACGTGTGCGTGCGCCTGCAAAGCCACAGAGCTCAGCTTTCCAGCTATTCACGTACCTGCATTTGATCAGCAGCTGTTTGTTTGGGCTTTTTGTCTTCTTTCCCTGGAAGCTTGAGTTTTAAACACGCATTCCACGCTCAGTTCAGCTCATCATTTCCATGCCCTTCACTTACCAAGTGACCTACTTTCTCCCCTGTAGCACACAGAAAACACTGGTTTGGGCTCCCTTCAGCAGATTCATTCCTACCTCTATATCTGTGAGTGCAAGAGCTTTGGTCTTGACTCGTTTTTGTCTCAGGCCTTTGAGCACGGGTTTTCCAAAGAGCAGTCATGTCACACCAGAGATACCTTAGGGCACTTTTCCCATTAGACTGTGCTTTGTGTTCCCCCCCCACCCATGCACCGTGACCTCCTTAACTCAGTCACTTGTGCTCAGCAAGTGGCTTAGGCACCCAGCAGTAATGCTGCTTCTTCCCATGTCACCCACCCAGGCTGCACAGTCCATGCCGAGCTGACAGCCTGCCCTGCTGCTCCTGCTGGGCCATGGCTCAGCTGGCTCTCCTCTGCTGGCTCCTTTTCTTTGCCTGTGCTGAGCGTGAGCAGCTCACTTTGCTTACCCGACTGCTGCAGATGAGTCCAATTACTAGAGTTCAGCAAACTGATTCCCCTCCCTGGCATTTTATCCAGCCCACTTATCCACTGAGAGTTTCTAATCCAAACAGCCTCCCAGCACACGATGTTCCAGTGCTCCCAGGCTCTACCCAGCCTCTGTCCTGCCTTGTCCTCCCTCACACAAGCACTTGGGGGATGATCTTCAGCCCCCAGGGATTCAGAATTCCCTGGGTGGAGGGAAGCAGTGTCTCCAGCAGTCAACCCTGATGGTGCAGAGCAGAATGCCATCCTGGCTGGGCTGGCAGCTCTCCAAGGAGGTGAGACAGCTTTCAGCTCCTCAGCAGGCCCATAAAACGTGCTGCCATGCTCGGCTGGCCAGCTCATTCCCCGCTCAGCTCTTTTGTCCACATCACCAGCACTGTCTGCAGTTGTGTCAGCCTCCTTGCTGGCTTGTGCACCAGCTGGGAAGCTGCAGCCACCAACTCTGCCCAGGGTACACCCAGGGTACACCCGGGAAGGGAAAGAGGGTGGGCTGTGCAGGACGTGTTGCCTGTGGCTGTGGCAACAGAGGGGTTCCTGCTCCATAACACTCAGCAGCTGTGGACACCAGGTGAGACTCCTTCCAGCTGCACAGGGATGCCCCTCCCCACTCCCCATCGCTTCTGCCACAGTGCCACAGCCTGCAAGGCAGCGGGATTTTAGCAGAGTACACCAGGGCACCAACATGCATCTTTCCTTCCCCACTTGCCCTACGCTCCCTGTGCTGCTTCTGCTGCCAGTCCTCATCCTCAATCCCTCCTTTTCAGTCCTGCTGGGCAGTCCTTGTCTCACTCCTTGGGTCCTGACAGCAGTGGCTGGCTAATGGCAGTTGGATGTCTCGCAGCCCTGGTCCCTCTGAGCAGCCTGGGGTTTGCCTCGCAGCTCTCCAGAGAGCCACAGGTTTTGGCTCAGCTCAGCTATGCCGAGCTAACAGCTCCCGAAATCCCCATTCAGAGGCTTTCATTCATTAAATACAAGGCAGCAGACCAAGTGCAGGACTCTGTCCCTCAAGGGACACCAGACTGCCAGCTGTCCAAACTAGCTGTGGCAGCAGTGCCCAGCAGAAAGTGCTGCAGGGAAAAGGAGACAAACAGCACGAACGGGAAAAGCTCTGCAGCCTGGCAAAGCGCTGGGAAAAACTGTCCTGCAATAGTTACTGGGACCAAAGCAGGGAATGTAAACAGCCCAGCATCCACAAGGAGGTCATAACCCCAGAGCCCAGTTTCCCTTCCTCTTCTCCATCCTGCCTAATCTCCAAGAGCTGCTCTGTTTACTAGCAAGATAAGTAAACAAACAGAGGAAAGCTCCAACGCAATGATTTTTATTTTTCTGGCCAATCCAGTCCCAGTCCCTGGGTGCACGTGTGGGAGCTGTTTCTGCACACCGAGGCAGCTGGCACACAGCACTCCAGGACAGCAGGCAGCTGATGGGCACAGGCAGCCTCCCCAGCCCTGCCTGTGAGTGGCTCTGCAGAGGGGCAAAGGGGGAATGGGCTTTCCCTGCAGAGCTGGGCAGACCTGGAGCCTCTGATTTATGCACTATAGAAAAGAACATACACCTTAACCTGGGGAGAAGGAGACGAGGCAGCGGGGAACCAGGACGTGCCTGGTTGGCACACTGGGGCCCAGCACAGGGGAGCCAATAGCTGGGCAAACCCTGTCACCCTCTACTGACTTTCTCCAGGTGCAAAGGATGGGACAAGCTCATCACAGAGGGAAACTCTTGACTTCCATCCAGGGCTGCAGAACCCCCCAAGCATATCCAGCCAATCCCAGTTGTGTGGCCTTTTGCCAGGCACTGGAGGGGTACAGTGAGCTTTCTTCCCCAGGCTGCTGGGCTATCTGGCTTCCAGGCACACGAGGGCACTTGAGGAAGCAGGAGGAAAGGGAGGTACAAAAGGACTCTCAGTCCCCTGCAGGCTTTGGGTGACAAATCACCTGCATTAAGTCCTCAGAGCCAGCACACCAGCTGTTGGTAACTTGCTGGGGACCCAACAGTCCCTGCACAGGAGCTGGCTGTAGGGCGAGTCCTACGCTGACAGATCAACGCAAAAAAGGTGTCACGAACATCCAAGGCCCTACAGGCCTCTGCATGAAGCAATCACTGAAAGCTTCCAGCACAAACCTGTTTGCTTTTATTTCCTAATCTAAAACAACAGGACGCGGAGCAGAGCGATAGAGTAAAGCAGTACCGCAATGAGAATTATTCCATGGGTCCTGCCTGTTCCCTGGACACATTGCTCCAGGAACTAGACACAAAGGAGCTACATTCCTGCCTTATCCAGGGCCGGTTCTGGCTCTGCCAGCAAGAACAATTGGACTGCCAGGAACTGCGCCTTTCCCAGCCCGTTTGATTTGGCTCTTTAGCCGCGCCGCCCGGCCCGCTCCAAAGCGAACCCGCCCGTGCGCGCTCCCGCCGGCACCGCCCGGCTCCGGGCGCGCCACCGCCTCCGCCCGCCCGCGGACGCGCCTCCCATTGGCTGAGCCGCGGCCGGGGGGCGGGCACGGCCCGGCAGTCTCCGCCAATGGGGCGGCGGGGGGGCGGAAGCGGAGGTGCCGCCGCCATGCCGGGCGCCGCGGAGCGCGGCTCGGAGCTGTCCGAGCAGATCGAGGCCTTCGCGGCGCGGCTGCGGCGCGGCGGAGAGCGGCCGCGCTCCGAGGACACGGCGCGCCAGACGCTGTCGCTGCTGCGGAAGATCGTCGGGCACGGGCGATGGAGCCGGGCCGGTGAGGGCCGGGCGGCGGCGGGCGGCCGCAGCGCTTTCCCCGGCGGGGAGGCGGCGGGACGGGTTGCGGGAGGGCACTTGCACCCCGGTGGCAGCTGTCGCAAGGCCGGGGCAGGCCCGGTGCGGCGCCGCTGCCGCTGGAGCCTCGCTAGCAGCGACCGGCGTATTCCCAGTGCTTGTGCCACGGCGGAGCCCTTCCCCGCCTGCTGTGCTCACGGGCGGCATTGCCTGAGGAGCTGCCCCGCTCCAGCTTTGCTCTTCACTCAGCGGCGTCAGTCCCAGCACGGACCTTTCCAGCAGCACGTGGTTTCCTCTTTCAAAGGAAAGACCAAATGCACTGCTGGTGGTCTTCCCTAAGTCTGTGTTGTGTCCAAGCGTTTCCGGCTGCAGAACTCACCAGTGGAACGGGCTGCTTTGTGGGGGGCTCTCTGCTCGCCCCTTCCTGTTGTTTCTTGTGGTCCTTGTGCTGGAGCAGCTGCTGGCCCTGGGATGTTGAGGGGGTGCACTGGTTTGATGCTCACACGGGCTTGCTCTGGGCAGCGGTAACCAAGGCCCTCCCCTCTTCCAGGGGAGCTCATGGATCTGATCCGGACAGAGGGCCAGAGGATGACGGCAGCCCAGCCGTCGGAGACAACAGTGGGCAACATGGTGCGACGAGTATTGAAGGTTATTCGTGAGGAATATGGCAGGTAAAGTGCCCCTCTCGCTCCCTGTGTCTCTCTGAAAGCCCAGAACTGCCCTTTAAATATCTTCTGTGAAACCCCTTTAGTTTCCATCACCCCCTTTGCCTCTCCTAGAGAGGGTTTCAGGGAGTTTAACACCAAAGGAAACCCTGTTGTTTCCCCCGTGGATGATGACATTCGCTCTTTAGAAACCACTTGGGGTATGTGTTGTGGGTGCATGAGAACAGTCTGTGCCCTGACCTTGGGCCGTTCTCTCTGTCTGTACCCAGGGGGGTCCATCCTACTGGAGCAGTAGCCTTAAGCCTGCTCCTTGCCCGTGGACAGCAGTGTTTGCACATGACTTAAGAAGGCACTTTCTGGCAGAGATTTGGGTGTTTTTCTGCTGAGACAGCTAGGGAAGCTCTTTGGTGTGGCATGGTGTGCCTCCCGTGTGTGGCTTTCCTTCCTGTCTCTTCACATCCAGGTGTGCCACACCGTGGGGACAGCTCAGCCTGGCTGTGGCCCTGTGCTCTTTCCTGAGGCTGAAGAGGCCACTTCTCTCCGCAGGCTTCACGGGCGCAGTGAGGAAAGTGACCAGCAAGAATCCCTGCACAAACTCCTGACTTCTGGAGGACTGAGCGAAGATTTCAGAACCCCTTACCCCTCCCTCAGAGCTAATGTTATTGAAGCTATTAATGAGATGCTAATTGAGCTAGGTACGGATGGGTCTGAATTGCTCCTGAGTCAAGATTCTTATGGGATGGGATTGATGCTTCCCACTTCTCTAGGTGAAAATAAAACAGTGAGGATCTGGGAGGCTTAATCTGAAGGAACTAAGGGACTGAAGCCCTGCTGCTTCCAGGATTTAGTTTTAAGTCCTCTTTGGCTTACAGGGAGATGGGTAGATTGTGGAAGGAGCAGTATGGGGGCTGTGGGCCTGGTGGTTATCTGGACTAGTGCTGACACAATCTACTCCCCTCACAATGGAGTTTTCAGTACAGCTGTTTCTATATATAGGGAGGGTATGGCTAGGGAGCATGGGGCATTCGAGGGTCAGCTTCTTGGTTCCACTCCACTGGCAAAAAGAATAGGGAGAAAAGCTGCTCCTGCTCCACCTGTGCTCATAACATTGGTTTAGTGAAAAATGATCTTGTTGGAGGACAGTCCTAGCAGCACAAGTGTTGCTTTTACTGGCTGCTTTTACACTCGTGTTCCTTCTGTTACAGAGGGCACCACTGATAACATTGCCATGCAGGCACTGGAGCACATCCACTCCAATGAGGTGATCATGACCATTGGCTACTCACGCACCGTTGAGGCCTTCCTGAAGGAAGCTGCTCGCAAGCGCAAGTTCCAGGTCATCGTGGCAGAGTGTGCGCCCTTCTGCCAGGTAAGGCCTGGGCTGGCTGTCCCACGCATTCTTACTGAAATCTTGTGTCTGCAATCAAGATGAGCATTATGGAAATTCCTCTGCAGATGGGAGATTGGAGACAGCTCGTTATCCTACCCCTGCATCCTTGAGTTGAAGGGCTGTGTTTGGGTTTCGTCACTTGGTATTTTTGCAGTTCAAGATGAATTGAGTGCTGATAGCTCTCCAGCTGTACTGCAGGAGCTATGTCACAGGGAACCAATTGCATTCTCTCTCTTTTTAGGGTCATGAAATGGCTGTCCGACTGTCTAAAGAAAACATTGAAACTACTGTCATGAGTGATGCAGCTATTTTTGCTGTCATGTCTCGAGTCAACAAGGTAAGGAGGGTTCCACTGGAGGAGGGAGTTCATAGCAGGTTGGGTGCTTAGACCTCTCAAATCAGCTGCCAGTCCCAGCAGTGATGGATGTGTTTCTTCACTGAAGACTCAAAATTGTGATAGTCCCTGTTCACTGCTGGGGTGGAGATTCAGTGTGGAACTCCAGGTCACTATGACGACTGACTGCATGGTGATAGGTTTTCTGGTTTAGTGGCTACAGTTACAAGAGAGCTTCAAAGGATTAAGGGCAGTTTTCAAAGGAGATGGAACAAAAAGCATTTCCAAAGGGAAGAAACACCCCTTTGGCTGGAACAGAAGATGACTGATGAGGGGAATCACCAAGGTTTACCTTTTTAAAGAGACCTGTTCTGTACTTTTATAGAGATGAAAACTTGGCACCCCAAAGTGGGGAGGGAAAGTACTTGTATTAAAATCCAGGCACATCAATTCTTATCTATGTATTTTGAGCATTTTACTGCAAGGAAATTTTTGCAGTGAGCAGTCACGTTACTTGTACAAAGCTTACTTTGTAGGTTTGTAGAACAACAGGGACCACAGCCCAGTTTCTGCTTGGTGTTCCCTGCAATAGAACATACATTTTTCCTCTGAAGTTCTCTGTTCTGGCCTCTCTCTCATGTTCTTGTTAGAGAGGAACGTCTCAGTGCAGAGCCAGTGCCAGATGAAACAGATCAGGCACTCAGCTACCCTATAACTTCAGCCTTTGGCTGGCTGGCTGTACTGACACAGTCCTCCTCCAGCTCATCTGTCAGGGTCCGAGCCAGGAAGTGTTCCTTCCCCACTTTGCTGTGGAACATGCTCTCCAATTCTGATTTGCCCTTTTAAGGTCATCATTGGTACAAAGACAATCCTGGCCAATGGCGCCCTGATTGCTGTGAGTGGGACTCACACTCTGGCACTGGCAGCTAAACACCACTCCACTCCACTCATCGTGTGTGCCCCCATGTTCAAGCTTTCACCACAGGTAAGTACAGCAGCTCTTCAGGAGCTTTTACTTGTGGGGCTTAGGGTGGAGAGCACCATCTGTCCCAAGGCAAGGTCAGTAAATGAGCCATCTCCCCCATCTAGTGCTGTTAGTTCAGACAGGAGATCCTCACCCAAAGCTGGCACACCTCAGGATCTTGAAGTGCTGTCCTCTGCCACATGTGCAAAGCAGTACATTGGGTATAAGGATGTAGACCACTGCCTGGACTGATGAGACTGGCACTGCCATACTTATTTTTCCTCAACCACGACAGATTTCAGTTTATACCATTAATTTTGAAAGGCAGAGGATGTAGAATGAGACACTCAAAACTTTCTCACACTCAGTAGTTTTTCAGTATTGTTAGATGAAGTTGCAGACTGAGGAAGTCACTTCTCCAGTTCATTAGGCTTTGATAAGGGCAGCCACGTCATAGAGGGCTCTAAAAGCTTTGAGGAAAAACCTTTCACCTGTAAATATTAAAGAGGTTCTAGATGCAGGCAGTATGTAATTATTGTAAACAGAGGTAATATCACCTGGCAAGTCATCTTCCTCTGTATTAATTCCTTCCAGTGCCAGGATCTCTTTTCGCTAGGATAATCAGGTAGGGTTTTTTCCTGACCTTCCTCTACTCTTTCTCATTTAGTTCCCTAATGAAGAAGATTCATTCCACAAGTTTGTGTCACCACAGGAAGTGCTGCCATTCACAGAAGGTACTGGTTATTCTTTATACATCTAGTCAAGCTGGTTCAGAATATAATTTTTTTTAATAACTCACATAAAAAATTAAACATCAGACTATGTTATAACCCAAGACAGAAAATCCTTTTTTACTGTCTTTGGCAGAAAAGAGTGCTGTGAACCATCCAGTTTTATAACTGTATATTATGTAAAGTACAGAAAAAGGATTTCTTTTGAACACTGTCTTTGCAGTTTTGCTTCTGCTCAGAAACAGTGTTTTATTTTAGGATGGTGATAATGATTCCAGGTAGGTAGCAGTTTTCTGTGGGACAGGGTAGGTGCCCAGCACCAAGGGCATCTTCCCTTCTTTCCTATAACTTCTTGAAACTTTGTTACATGATACAGTCATTGAAACAAGTGTCTCTGCCATGGGCTTCCCTCACAAGCACCAGCGCCCAAGCCCATTTTCAGTTTTCAAAGTCTCTTTCAAAGCCCCATTTCTATGTGACAAAGACTTCTGTAAATGAAGATAACAGGCATGGCACTGGTTTTTAGTTTTGGCCTTGTGAGCATTTCTTTATAACTTTGGCAGTATCAGGATTCTTGTATTATATATTGGTTGGGTTTTTTGGGAATTAGTCTACATCAGAGAGGATCTGGGGTTTCTACAGCAAAAATGACCAGAAACAGAGTTTTCCACTCATTCAAGATTGTTGTATATCTGTAATTCAATGACATCAGTGAAGAAGTTGGAAAGAATTCAGGATGTTCGAGTACTGACTTCAGGGTGGCATGTGCATAGGCAGTTTGTTTAGGGACTCAGGAGTGTCTGCAAAAGACTAAATGTACTTTGAGTTGCTTTGACTGATATTGCTGCTATTCACTTTACAGGGGAGATCCTGGCAAAAATCAATGTTCACTGCCCAGTGTTTGACTACGTCCCTCCAGAGCTCATTACTCTCTTCATTTCTAACATTGGGGGTAATGCACCTTCCTACATCTACCGCCTCATGAGTGAGCTCTACCATCCAGATGACTATGAACTCTAATACTGTGGAGCACATCACTATTCAGACTCTTTCCATCTTTCTCTTTAGAAAGATACAACAGCAAATTAAAGTGTATGTTGCAATGACAGGTTGCTGTGGGGAGCCAGTGGGGAATTTACTCAGCAATGTCTTTTCTACCCAAAAGCAAGAGAAGGCAGAGCTCTTGTATAGGTTTTTATCTCTGTGCTGTGTCAGAAACCATGTGGAGCTGCTAACCCACTTTGATTTTGAAATAGCAAGGCATATGTGTAACTCTGGGGCAGCTGTTACATCAAAGTACGCTGCAATAAAGGCTGTTTACAGTGATCTCACTGTTAAGCACATTTTCCATATGCAGCTGTTTTGTTTCTTTAACTACCAGGAGTTTTACCAGTGTAGTGACTTGCCTGCACTCACTACATGATGCAGTAGCAGGCTTTACAGTGTGCTTTCACACGTGAATGTGAGAGGAGTAGGAATCCATCAAGAGTTGTCTTCAAAATGGATATTTAACTATTTAGTTACTTCTGTGGAGCTATGTGGGGATTTAGAAATCACTCAAGAACACAAACTGCACGGAGCTGGAGAAAGCAGCTGGGTGTGTCATTCATTGCCAAGTTAGAATCAAGAAACATTTAAGTTGGTCTATATATACTATGAAGCTGGTCAGTCCTCATTCCAACCACTGCTATGAGCCCAAGGAGTGAGTTTAGTGTGAACTTTATTAAGAAATACCTTCCAATTTTCAAAGTACTATAAAATACACTAATTAAAGTTCTCTATTATACAGAATTTTGCTGTGCTTGCCAAAAAAACAAAAGTGCTTTTCTTTAGTGACTGCAAGTTAATAAGTGGCTGCAACTCTTTGCACCCAACAGTCCAGCATTGACATAGGGCCCAGACTTACAGCACTATTCCTTAATGTTTCAACTTCTCCAGTCTCCAAGGGTGGGCTCCTCCTGCCATGTTCTCCTGGCTGGTCTCTGCCTCTTTGGTCAGTAGTCAGAGTGAATACTGCACTGGCTCAGAGCTTGGCTCCATACAGGTTATTGCAGTCTAACAACAGGGCTCACGGGTCGTACCAATGCTTCTAGTGGTTGCAGTTTACAGTCTTAACTTTTTTTAAATAGGTTCTTTTTTTTTACCAAATAGCTGCCATGCTCGTGCCATCTTCCTCAGTCTAGTCAAATTAGGTTTAGGCTGGAGGGAGAAAAATTAAGAAGCATAAGTCATAACTGAGTAAAGTTTCAATGTTTCCATACTCTTTGCCCTAATACAGTCATTCCCAAGTTCTTTTAATATCTAATTCAAAGTCCCACCTGACTTTCAACAGAATCCAATTCAATAACAATAAAGCACAGTAATAGCAAAAGGGAGGAGTAATGATTTTGTTTTAATTTAAATGTAACCTGATTTAAGTGTAATTTAAATGTAACCTTGTCTAGTAGAAGACGTTCCTGCTCATGGCAGGAGGGGTTCAAACTAGATGATCCTTAATGTTCCTTCCAACCCAAACCATTCTATGATTTTTATAATAAATGTTGCTATTCCTGTGCTTTATCCCCATTTTATAGCATCTTAAACTTTGGGAAAATAAGCATTTGTTTAATTAGCATCCTTGCCACTAGCAGAATTTCAGAATTTCCATGTTTGCCATATTTTACACTTAAAAACTGCAAACATTTAAAATGCATGCTTAACCTTAAGGACACTATTCAAGTCAGTGTGACTTTTCAAATAATATATGGTAAGATCCTTGCTGAAATGTTTACAGGACCGATGATTTATGTCCTAAAGTTCCATTTTATTGATAAAAATAAGTAAAAAGTCAAGTAATATAAGGCCAGTGGTGATGGTTTCGAACTAGACAATCCTAGTTCTAACACACATCCATGATGCACCTCTGATAATCCAGAACACGCATTACCAGAGGCGTGTCCCACACAGTACCTGTTTTTCCTGCTGTAGATGGTCTATGTCTGCAAGAGGCAGCATTGAAGGTCTTCCATGAGCACACTGGAAGGGCAGCTTACAAGATGACAAAGCTTCAATAAGCCTGCAGCTCTCCTCCAAAGTCAAATGCTCATTAAACTTAATAGCTCCTGAAAAAGTGAGACACATTCTTGCCCCTGCTGCCAAAGAGGATTCCACTTCCCTCTACAACTGTGGTTTTCAGTGAAAATAAGGCATCTCCAAAAGATTAGCTGAGAGGCTGCAGAGGCAACCCAAAGGCTGCAGTGTGGCGTACTTGGGGCTCACCTCAATTTAACAGTGCTGTATAAGATTAGCTTTCCATGGCTTAGATGTTCATGTAGCCCAAGTCTGATGGATGGTAAGATTATTACATTTTGGCATTTCAGGTAACGTTGCAAGAGGCAAATGGGCTTTTTTGCTTTTTTGTATGTGTTACAGCTGAAGTCTGAAACAGTTCACAAATCAAAAAGTATTAAGCCAAGACAACAGCTAGTAACAGTTTCACAGGCTTTAGAGGTTCTTTGTGGCTGCCACGGTATCACTTCTGAGACCAAGTGCTAGTCCTGTCACTACATCCTTTCTCACAAGTGAGCACTTAAAGGTGTCCAGAGGAAATTCAAGCAGAACATTAGGGAGTTATTTCAGAGGTGTTTACAAACCTCAGCCTTTACAGATGTACAAGACCATCTGCAATCTGCTTTCAGCCTTGGGACTTTTTTAGATACAAAACCCCAAAACATATTGACTGCCAATTGTAAATGCAGTGACACTCTTGAGAAAACAGATACTTCTGGTTCATGTTTGCCCTTTCAGTGTGATCTTGTTAATACTGTATATGGCACAGAAACTGCAACAAGAGGCTGGAGATACTGCAGTCTACACCAGTAAGGCCTGCTCATTGCCAGGTGCTGGAAAGCAACAGTTCCCTGAGAAGATAAAAATTTTTATCACAATCTTTCCAAAAATACTTGAAATGTTGCAGGCACACTTAAACTACCACTAGTGATACTTTAAGGTAGTTAAAATTTTCGAAAGAGTGGCTAAGTGTTCTTTCCTGCATGCTTTCAAGCAGATTCCAGCACCTTCCCCGTTGGCCCATCATAGAGCTGTTATTTGAATGGTCTAGAGCTCACACAGATGAATGCATCTCAGAACTACATGTTTCACATGAAGGTTGGAAAGTATGTTAGCCCCATATATGAATAAATTGGGGGAGTATTGCTTATCCCTCAGTGTTGTCCATGAGCATTATCTCCTTATCCCTAAGAAATACAGTCTTTCACCCTGCAATAGCTGCAAACACACAAACACTGTCCCAGGGAGGATGTCGTGTAGAGAGAAAGCTTTGGGGAAAAGAAAAAAGAGGAAGAATGAAAGAAAAGTACAGTTTCCCTACCATGACAGGCCTGTGAAGCTAACACCTTCAGAAACGTCAGCGGTAGTGTCCCTCGTGCTCCTCTTGTGGTCTGCACTAGCTAAAAGCAGGGAACATCATGTTACCTTCCATTTAATATGAGAAAAAAGAACTGTAGCACAAAGGAAACTAAAAATGAGGAGAAGCAAGGGGATTATCTAGTCCACTCTCTCATTTGAAGCTCAACACGCTCCCTTTGATTCATGCAGTAAAAGCTTTGGATTGTTAAGAGTCAACTCCAGAAGTAGACAGCAACTCACCTCAACTTGTTCTTGAATAAGCTCCTAGAAAGGAAAAAGGTAATGTCATCAGTTGCTATTTCTCCCTTCAATCCCCCTACCCTACTTTGTTCACATCTGTGTGTGATTTGCTGTATGACTGCCAGAATCAGAAAAAGTGATACTGTTGGTAGTACACTGACTACAGTGTGAAAGATCTAGATGGAAGTCCTGGCCTCCCACTGCGAGTAATCACTACAAGAATTTCTCCCTCAAACTGCAGAACATCTGGAACAGTGGTTTTTAGAAAGCCCCACTGCCCATGTAGAGATTTCATGGAAACAACTTTAATATTGCTGATTCATAAATATTATTTGTCAGGACTTATTCCTTTTACTGTTCCTTCATTTAATCATTTTTCTGTTCTTTCAAACATTTACATGGGCAGTAAACTGTTGAAATATCTTTGTTGTATACAGTTTTTCTTAGTTTCTCCACTAATTCAAGCCTGAAACAGTCTTCTGTCATTTCAGTAATAGTTCAGTGAATTCAGTTTTGGAACTACTTAGCTACTAAAAGGGATGGCCCTCACATTTGCCAGGGTACTTAATTGTCTTCCTCGTAACAGAGATCCTGTAATACCCTGGGCCATGAATGCAGAACAAGACCTACTATCATAACTTTACCCATATCCACAGCTGACCTCCACAATACTTTTAGTGATAGGTTGTCTTTTCCGTCGTAATTCATTGGCTTCTCTTTCTATAAAGCACATTGGCACTTTCCTCACAAGAATCAAGGAGTTGTTTGTCTCAGGAAATGATAATTCAAGACCCAAGTCCTCCAGATTTTTGTAGCAGCATCTGAGGAAAAAAACCCAACAGAAATAAGACATCAACCACTGAATCTATGACTCCACAGCACATGTAAATATTTCTGTAGACCACATATATGGTGTTCTTATATCACTTCTTATAACAGTTTCCCATCTCAAAATCCATGCCTCATGAGATTCCAAGTAATTTTGCCATTTCAGCTTACATTCAGACATGTTTTTTCACTCCAATCAACCGTGCATTTTTCATGTTCCACAACCACAAGATCTCAAGAGTTCCTGTATTATGTGGAGAGAGGCTTTATTTCTAAATCTATAAATCTGCCTTTTCTGAAGATGCACGAGGCGTCTGGTTCAATATACAAACATTCCAAATATTGAAATGACACAGCATTAAGACTACTTTAAGTCTAATCTAAAAGAACTGTGATTTCGATTGACACGTATTAGCAAATACTTAAAATGGAAGAAATACTGTAAGAAATTTATGATGGTTTAATGAACTTTATATCCTGTTAAGCAAAGAGAACACAGGAAAGAACAACCTCTAGTTAATTATGACATATGTCAGACTGTGGATGGAAAAATACACACAAAAATGACACTTCACAGACAGATGAGAACTTATCTTCAAAATGAAAACAACTGTAACAATATATACTTTATTAATTCGGGGAATATTCACTTAAAGGTGGTCAAGGTTAGTTCTAGAAAAGAAATTCTTTGGACAAAAAACGAGGAAAGAAGCAAACCTAAACTTACTAAAACCAGTCATGAGAATAATACAATTATTAGCCTCCACATGAAGATGGCTTGTGAATTTCTACTCAAAAAAAGAATAGCCTTCAGCAAGCACACAGAAAGACAAAAAGCCCATTGTGAATGAAATGACAAAATTCAAGCAGCTATTGAAGTCAATTGGGCTTTTCTATTTTTTTAATAATTATTACCAGAAAAAATAAAGAAGGAAGTTCAAGAGAGTCAACAGAACAATGAATTACTACAATGCTTAGCAGACAAATAACAGAACCAAAGCTGCAGGTGAACCAGAGGTCCAGCTGAACAATTAAATTGCAAGCATAGCTGAAGTGAAAGATCTTTTAGACAAGTTAATTTATTTTCTTAAACCAAACTTTACCACAGAATACAGTGATAGTCTGACAGTAACAATAACAACAGAATTTAGATGTTCACGTAATACTTTTAATTCATAACTTTTTAGTAATGATGTTCTCACATAGAGCAATTGCAAAGGGATGAACTGCCTAATACAGACTGAAAAATAATTAAGTCACACAAAAAAGTGCTAGTAAGCCAGCACTGATAAGCTTCTTGCTGAAAATCACAACTGGCAGCCCTCTGCTGAATATTCAACCAGTGTCCTTAGAAGAAACACATGCCTTTTTGATTTACTTCCTTACTCATTTTTGTAGAATGTTCATGATTTACCTGACAAAAAAAAGTAGCTCTCAGAATTTATTAACTCCTTCAAAAAGCCTTTAATTCCACCTCTTAAAAGTAGGTAAAAAAGGAAATGCAAAAGGTTATCATGCATAAAGAAGTAACATCTATTATGATTTAGAGACTACGGAAGCAAAGTATGCTGGCAACAGATGGTGAGCATTCAACATGAGTCCTGATCTGTATCCTCATGATTGTTTATTAATGATGTGGAAAAGAAGAGGCAAGGTCAAGCAAGCAAATTTGTAGAATGCACAAAATTATTTAGGTAGCTGAGACTAGAGACAAAATTGAATTTAATCAGAATTTAAAACAAGTAGAAAAATGATGAATGAAATCAGTAGGATGAATGAAAAAATGGGCAGAAAAATTGAATTTACTGCTCCTAAAGACAAATAAATACAAATTATCAGGAGTAATTTAATCTATTTCTGCCTTTGACTGCCTTCTACGTAAATAGCACAAATTCAAAATATAACCCTCATTACTCTGTTTCCTTGTCTTGACCATCCACAGACAAGCAGCTCACACAAGCAGCAGTGGCCAAAAAAGCAGACAAAATATCAGGTATGGACATAATAAACAGAAAATATGGGCACAGCTGCAAAGCTACAGTACAAATCAATGGGATTCTCTCACTTGGTATATTTTATTCCATTTTAGCCATCCATTCTCTAAAGCAGATCTATCAGAAATGAAAGATATTCACAGATGAGTGCAAAACTAAATCAAAGTTGATCAAGAGGCATTACAAATATTGTGATGTTAGCAAGAACATCATTGAGAGGTGGGAACAACAAAGGCATCCAAACATTACTGAACTATGAGCAACACCAAGCAAGTGTATCTCTGTAATAGGCAACAATCTCAATAAGGACTGAAACAGCAGCTGTTGAGCTTGCCACAGGAATCACAAAAAAAAAGAAAAAAAAAACAGTAATGAGGTACTACTGACAGAACTTCATCTGAAAATTCAGAACAACGCACCGAAAAAACCTCACAAATGCACGTGGCAGGTGACAGATGGGGATTTGGGGGAAAAGAAAGTTTGATGAGTGTCCAATAGGTCTGCAATAGCCCAACAGTAAATTTGTATCTAAACTCTTGAAGCACAAAAGTTAAATATCCTAATTGTAGCTAGATCATCATTCTGAAGCATTTGGGAAACAGTGTTCATTAGTTACTCTTGGCAGTCACCTAGGAAAAAGGAATGTGTTTTTGAAGGATTCAGGATACAGACTTTCCATACCCCATCCTCCTCTTCTCCAAAAGTGCCTGTAAAATCAGTGCCTAGGTTGACACTGTGGGCACTGCACTCCTTTGTGCACTCCCAGGTCCTGAGCCCCAGACAGGAGGAACAGTTGGAAGCTGCTTTGGCAGTCTTCTGGCCCACACATGAAGGTTTACTTTCCCAGGGAAATCAGAGCACATTGCAGAGGCACAGAAATGGCACACCCCAGGGTTTTGTCTTGAGATGTTGTAACAACGTGCCTAAGAAGCATATCTATTTCCCTCAGTACAGACAGAGCCAACTGGGCTCTGCTCAGGAAAGAATCAACAACTTTTCTCCTGAGTTTCATGGTAATCCAGCAATATATAGAGATCTTCCTGGTCAACAAAGCCATCCCCAAAAACTGAGAGCTGTTTGTCATTACTAACCGTAGAAATCTCCTTTGCTCTTCTGTAACTTCAATCTCCAAAGGGGGAGAGATGGAGGATGACAGTATTTTCTTCTTGCCACATGCTGCAGCTTCCTTCTCATAGGAATCTGTGAATGAAACATTTAGAAGTATCCCTCTTAAAATATTTACGGAGGCATTACCCTTAATGACCCTCTGGTTTGGCATGTAATCCCCTGCTTGGATTAAAAAGTGACCACAGAATGCCTTCTCTTGAAACTTGTGGAGGACTGGGAATGTCACAAACCAGACATCCAGTCTCTGGGGAAGGGTTGGTTAATGCCACTTTGTTTTTTTCCCACCAGTTCCAAAAAAGAGTCACCCTAAATAGCAAAAAAACCTACTGATATATTTGGTTCAACTCAGAGAGAACAATTTTTCCACAGAGAAGTCAGATATAAATGGAGTTAAAATACTATTCATTAAGCATTTCTCCCTTCAGTCTTTACCTTTTTTCAGTACCTGACCAAAAGGAGCAGAGTTCCTGGAACACTCTGCAGGAACTGCGCAGTGTTTGTTGATGTAAGAGAAGGTCAATGATTTTTAAGTACTTGATGGATGGCTATTGTGCTTTTTAACACTGAAACCAATGGCTAATGAGCTTGCACAGAAGACTATTATCCCTTTGCAAACAGTCAAGACTGTGGAAATTTTAGGCTTTAAGCACAGTATTCGGCTAAAAAGGAACCAAATGAACTATGCTCTTTACTCGGCATCCCATGTCTTATTCTTCACAGTATAACCACACAAACTTATTGATGTTGTTCTATTTCCTCTTCATTGTTTTTCCTATCAGTCTTCCTGCTCTTTCATTATGTCAGGACTATTTTAGTTCAATAGTTCTGTGGGTAGGGAGTATATCTTTTATTTTTGGAAAGGCTGTAAGAATTTTCAGCTGCCAATATTATGACTGTTACAGATACTGAATGTCTGCACTCTTCTAGGGATCAGGACAAAGATTACAAATGGACATCCTATCGGTTCTGTACACCCCAGAGAGCTCATTTCTACTTTTCTGTGCACTGAATATCTTTGTTTCTGAGACCATCTGAATTCTCACCTGCAATCAGCTGCTCCAAGCGGATCCGTTCATGAGCTGCATGTTGGTCCACCAAAATCAAGAGGTTTCCATCTAAAAATGTACCACAACAGATGAGAAATAGGCAACTTTGTACCAGACAACTGCACGGGTCAGGAAGAATAACCACTTCCCAGAGGCCACATTTAGAAGATAAGTATCAGCTTGTTTCACAGAAACAAAGTGAGGAGGAGGCTGTGTTGGCAGAACATAAAGTTACTACAGAACAGAAATTCAGTGGTCCAAATGGTGGTTAAATTAGGTAATTAAATTGAGTCAGAAACTCTTGTCTATTGACATCTTCATCTAACTTCAGAATGAGAGCTGAGGTCACCCATAAACTGCTCTGTTTGACACAGTCTTTTAAAATGTTACAAAAACTACTGATTTTGAATGCCTTTTTTGTACAGCTTCAGAGAGCTTCAACAATGAATATATCCAGACACTGTGAACAGAGCCTGAAAGATATTAGCAATCTGAGTACAATCTATTTTTATAACATTAATCTGAAGGCAGTAGGAACACTCAACAATGTCCAAAATAAAGACAAAGAAGATCCAAGAAATTTCAAGCAAAGACTAAGATTTTCCTCTACTAACTATATCATCCCAAGGCAAGAAGAGATTACAAATAGGACAGTGCACCCTCTGCAGTCCACTTGACAGCCACCTCAACTTCATGCTACTAACCAGTCTTACCTTCCTTTTTTTCCATTTCACTCCTAGTGTTAATTAAACAAGCGATAAATTTATTGTCCACTTGCTGAAGAACCTGTAAGATACTCATAAAACTCATTACAGAGCAGTAAAATTATTTTTAAATGAAGGCAAACAAAAGAAACAACAATCAAAATGGATCAAGACCAAACCTAGTAGGACAACTAGAGGAGTGGAAGCCACACCTTTCCTAACTCAAAAGGCCTAGCAAAACTAGACTGAGAAGCTATATAGTTATTCTTTATTAATACTAAATATGGAAAAGGCAGAAATTATTTAAGCTAAAAGATAACACTGGCAGAAGGTAAAATGACCATTAAATGGTCATGAAACAGTTTAGTCTGGATCTAAGAGAAAGTTTCAAAGTATCAAAAAGAAAATTCTGGATAAACTTTTTCAAAGACGGTAATAAGGGCATGAGCACTAATTGTTCTAAGGTGAATTAAATGGTCATGTAAAAACCTCCTTGAGTTGAGAATGAAAGCTGTCCAGTGACTGAGTAATTGATTTGTTGATATCATCAAAAGAGAATGTAAACTACCTTTTAAAACCTGCTAATCATCTGCAGAAGAAAGGAAGCAATTTTTTCGCTTCATTTTTTGATGTAGAATTTGCCTCTGTGACTTGATTCCACTTTCCCCTGAAGCACCAGAAATCAACCAGAGCAACAGGCAATACTGAGATGAGGTGCACAATGCTTTCAGTATTTTACTGTCAGATTTCAAATACAGAGATATGGTGTTACGGAGGAACTTCTCCCAATGTCACATAGATAGCTCACCCTGACTTCTGTGTTTCACAATATGTGCATTGTTCACCTGGTAGGTAAAAATTAATGGATTATTCTATTTCTTTGCAGGGATGCAAGACTAATGATTCTTTCTATTATTTTCCTGTCGCATGGTGCAACATTTTTTGCTTTTAATCTTTTGTAGAGAGATTCTCAAAATTGCTATAAGAGTACTGAAGGTAGTATTTAGCTTTTTCAGAGATAGGAAGTAGTAATTTCATCTAGTTTTGCCTTCTTAAAAACATAGAAAGGGAAACATTAAATAGGTAAAGTCAATCACAGAAACATTCAGTAAGTTTTAAAGAACAGTTCTTATTATGAGAAAACAGACAAATGGTACCTTCCATTTTCCATCTTTCCTCTCTTGTCTTTGTGAAACATAACCTGTTCATTACAGTAACTTCATTTACTCCTGTTATTCATGCACTCACAACATAAGTAAGAGAATCATTTGGATCCTTGTCCACCCTGGAGATGAACATTACTGTGCCTCACACAGTCAGAACCTGCAATCTCAAAGTCAGCAACCTGACTGCATAAGAGTAGTGCCAGCTGCACCTGTAAGCCTTTTGTCACTGGGGTGCAAGAGAGGGAGCAAATCCACTGTGGCATTTCTACCCAAGCAAACCATCAAATAAGTAAGTTGAAGACATATGTTCACATTAGCTTTTAAGCTAACACTCAAAACGTTTGATTAAAAAAAACACTGAAACAGTAAAACTTGATGTTATTGTGCCATTTTTAAAAGTCACTTTTAAGGGCAGACATAAATCTTAGGGTGAAATTTCAAGTTTTTCCATTAAATCTGGGATTTGATTTTGAAATCATTCCACTAAGGAATTAAATTTAATTAAAAATGGAAGATACAGGACACAGATTTAAGAGAAATATGAACGAAGAAAATGCCTACAACAAATATAAAAACTGTATTTGAACTACCATTTAGTTAGTAATGTTTCTAAGCAGCAGTAACAGGGCTATCTCTTGATTTTGATTTAATCATACTAGTCAAGTAATTTTAGAGTCACCTGCAGATAGCTAATTAACGATGAGATGATACTAAGATATGGCATGACACACATGTCTGTTGGTATCACACATGACCAAGAATTCTCTTAGTGCTTGTGAAAATTAGGAATATGAACTGTTTTCCTGGATATTTCTTTCCTACCAGGTAGAAACATCAGCAAATCCCATCTGCTCAGTAGGAATTTGGGGGTGAAAACTAGTAATAAATGATATTGTACCTGCATTGAATGAACCATGTCTTTGGTGAAACGATAAGGATACAAGATATTGTGAATTTTCACAGCCAGACTGTCGGCCTGACCACTGGTCACATCAACTGCAATCTGTAAAAACAGGATTCCAGTCAAGGAAAGGCCCAATAATACGGCAAAAAAGTCCAAACACACAGAGCAAATACTCCAAACAAACCAGCTTTAATAAAAATTGGAAATAACTCTGCATTTCACAAACCAAGCTTTCTACACAACCAAAAAAATCATTCTACCAACTAAAAAAATCATCTGGCAATTCCTCTGCTTCTATCCCCATGTATCTTTGCCATCTGGCTATTACCTGCTAATTTGAATGCATCCAGCTGATTCAAAGTACCTATCAAAAGCTGATATTAATCATCAGCCTACGTGAGCTCTCAGGGGATGGCATTACAAAGGATGAATTACCCCGGAATGAGTCAGAGCACACGTCACTGAAAGGACTGAACAGAAATGTTCCCTTCCAGAAACTCACCAGCAGGTGGTTTGCAGCTCCATGCCTATTGTTTGCAGGTGGAAATGGTTACATACATATGTTTACACACACACAAAATGAAGATTAAAGATAATGCTACCTCATGACAGCAAAGGAAGTTTTTCTAAAAGCTCCAACATTGTTTCCCTCTCACATGCTGTAATCCTGCCAGACTTTAAAAACAGCTATGGTAAAATACTTTTAAGACCTGTTAAAACCTGGGTTATTTTATCTCTGTCCACAAAGCAGACAGACACTATATTACAATTTTGCCATTCGATAACTTTTAATTTTGAGATGACTATCTCCATAGAGGGAAAGGCATTTTACAGTGTTTTGGTTCTGAAATTACATAAAACGAAAGCTTCACTTCAAATAAATCCACAACAATGACTTGCATCTAAACAGTCAATAAAAACCAAAACTGCCAGATCCATAGTGTAATAAATCTCTAGATAACTTATATGCAACAATCATTGTATTTGCAATTTTGGACCCAACATCAGAAAATAACAAAAATCTAAAATTTTCCCTATTTCAGCATGAGATGCAAGGTAATGCTTACCTCTGGGCAGGGAACAAAAACAGGATTATCCCATTCCAAAAGCAGTGACTGGAGAGACTCCCCTTCAGCATCTAGGAACAAACACATAAATAATACAAGCACTACCACCATCTGTCAATAGAAGGTTCAGTGGGTACCTCCACCTCACACAAGTGTTATTTCATTTTTTTCCTTCATAGAAAGGGAAGAGTGTACAAATAAATAATGGAACATGGCACTACACTTCTGTACTTGTCTGCTTTAAGAAGGACAATGTGCATCTTTCTGACTCCTAAAAATGCTGCAGCACAATTCCATAGGCCTGGAAAAGGGGTGGAGGGATGGTAGGGAAAGAAAGACCTGTTTAGCTACCCACTCCCTCTGGACAAAGTTACATACCAAAATGATTGTTTCATCCTTTCCACTGCAAAAAAAAAAGTGTGAGAATTGAAGCTATTTTTCACATTCCAAGGTTGGAATGAGTACAAAGAAGGGAGTAGGTAATTATTCTTTAAACTCATGACATAATTCAACAAAGAACTGGGTATTTCATCCTGTAAATAAGTATCCTCTAACCTGCCTTCAACCCGATTTTTTTTTTCCAGTTCTAGATCTGAGATGACTCACACAGTCCCATTGTTAACAGACCTTGAGTAATTCTGGGTTCCTGTTGGGACATCTGGGAGAATTCTTTCATTTGTTTTTGCCACAGAACATAGTGTCCTGGAAAGCTAGCCCTACCTCTCAGATACTGGCTTGCCCGTGTCTTCTCTTTTTGAGGTCTAGGAAGGAAGGGAAGCACAATCTCACTTCTAAAGGGATGGCATCTGAACTGAAATCCTAAACAAAAAAATCAGTTTAGTGCTGCGTAATCAGCAGCATGCAAAATTACTAAAAGTTCTACAACTATTATATTCTTACAAAGGAGCATGTTCTTAGCCCTGTAAAATTTTGAGTATCCCACAGATTTTGCAACCTAATATTGAGAAAGAACAACATATATGTAAAAAGCTGAGAATTATCAGACATACATGCCTTGGGAAATGTAAAAATATTACCACGGTTTCCGCAGGACTGTATTTAAAAATTGGCTGCTGCTTTAAACTTGTAATAATTATTTCCAGAATTAGTGCAATCAGAAGTGTTTTCCCCAAAGAAAAAGGATGCATATAGTAGTCTATCAGAGATCAAAACACTCTTGATTTCCCTCTATTAAGGAGTGGCAAAGCTGTCAGTCTATCACCATTCCTATCAATACTTAATACAGTTATCAGGAATTTGTAAAACTGAAAACTACAAGTCAGTGAGCCCACATGAGATAACAGAGTTAGTCCAACAATACATTCCCATCCACCCAGAAATGATTTAATATTACAAACTTGTATTGTTATCAAGAGTATTAAGGAAAGTGGCTCAGATTTCCAGCACATTGGTAAACATTTCACCCTTCCTTTGGTACAACGCAGTCTTCTATTCTTTGTGAAATAATAATGAATTAATGAAGTTCCTTTCTACCAAGAAATTAAGGGTGTGCATTCAGGAAAAGAGACAGAGTGATAATGCCAAAGAAAACCAGCTGTGTGCTGATAAGCTCAATGTAAAAAGGCTCTATAAAATCTTACGCCAGTCCACAGACTCCTGACTGTTGGCTCCATTCCAGTGAGGGTTAGTGACCCTGGGGACTGAGAATCCTTTCAAGAATCCAAACTGGCAGCCCAACACTGGAGAGTAACTTGGCATCCCATTGTCACAAAACCCAGAGGAGAGGACAAAATGGCCTGATGTAGTTCTTGGTAAACTGTGGCAAATTGAAGAATGCTGCCTAATTCAGACTGACAGAACTTTTATAGCTATTGCCATGAAAAGACAGTATCTCTCAAGTTCATGGAAGAATCTATCATCTGTATCAACACAAGTCCAGTATTTTATACAAACAGACAAAAATGGAACAAACCAAATGATATGACAAATGATTAGACAAATGTTTTTACATGATAACTATCTAGAAAGAAGTCCAAACTACTTTTTCAAAACAAATTATGCAGTAGAAAATAAGAGTCTACATGAGGAATGGCTGCATCTTCACTCATAAAATATGCCTATATACAGAATGAAGAACTTGAGAACACAGATATCCCTAGAAGAGAACCGTATCAAAGACAGTACTAGACAGACAAACTAGATTAGGAAGATACAGAAAGTCAAAACCCAACAGACAGATCAGTGAAGACTTATGAACACCATGCCCTTGAAAAAAATAATACAATGCATTGTCCTTTCACTAGTGGAAAAGGTCCACCATCAAAACAGCAACAGTGCTGTACAACATCTGCTACAAAGTGTGAAAGAACAGCCTGCCTTCTAAAATCCATGGGCAGGAGAGTACATATTTTGAATGAAATTAGATTTTTTTATTCATCTTTCAAGGGTTGCTCTAAATTTTGTACGCAGTTTGAAAAAAGATCATTTTAATATGAGGCTCTCTGTAACAACACATTCTTAGAAACATAACCGTTTAGGACAAAATTATAAAAAACACGGTACTTTTCTGGTACACTTACTTCGAAGTACGGTTTCTCATTTCATATGTGACAACAATTATATGTAACTGTTATCACAGAGAATGTCATGATGCCCAGTGAAAACTAGGTAGCTATCCATTAATTGACATGATGCTGACATTTCTTTTTACCATTTAATTAAAAATTATTTTTTAATAACTTTACTGTTAATGTTTTACTGTCTCCATAGTTCCCAATACGTTCCTGTTTTCCATGCAGCTATTAGCTATAAGGCAGCGACTGCTTCAGTATAACCTCTCTTCAGTATAAGGTGCTGCCAGCAAGATTATTTCATGCACCTAGCAGAACAGTTTTCCTCATCCCGTTTTTACAACCACCACTCTGCTTACCATTCTCTGAAACAACATTCACAGCCATTGTTGTTATATCTTGAATGCAGGCAGTTTGAAATCCTTCACTAGGAGGAGTGCCGTAGGTGCTGACTCCAGTTGCTTTATTGATGTAGATCATCTTACCCGATAAAGCATCAAAATCTTGCAGCCAGACAGAACACGAATCATCCCTGGGATTGCCAGTGCTTGTGTTGTCGGCAGAGAATTCCAAGTCCCTTTGTAAGGTCACATGGGGAACCTCAGTATCTTTCATATTTTGTTCTGAGGATTCACCTAATGTACTTTTATCTTCACAGATGATGTCAGTACAATCATTTTTAGCAGGTAATGATAAAACACTGCCCGAAGAGACTGTGTACTCTCCTTCTGTACTGCTGAGTGGTGATGAGCTGACAGGACTCTTCATGGACTCTGCTATCACACCATCTGATTGCGAGCATGCAGCCCCCTTAGAAATGCTGGACTTACATTCCCTCATTTTTTCCACTGAGGATTTGTATGTTTGACAAACACTATATGAAAAATCATTATTTGAGGATTCAAGATCAAAAGAATGGTCATCTTTTTTATTTGAGTCTGTTTGGAACTGTTCACAAAGTTGCTCTGCTTCTTTGTGATCAGTTTTCATTCTGGACAGTTTGGATGATAATGATCCTGGAGATCTTTTACAACCTGTATTTTTGTTACTAACCAGAGAGTAATCAGACAATGTCAAAGGACTCTGACAAAGGGCTCGATTGTCCTCTGACATTTCTACACTGCAAAATAAAGTCTTTTCCAAGGCACCAAAATGTTGGCTAGTATTATTAGAATGTTTATCTTCTGCAGGTGGAGTTTCACAACTGCTGAAGTTATCATGATTGTCATTCTCATTCTTTGAAAAGTCACAGTTAGTTTCTGAATTAAGAATTGGGAGACCACATTCACTTCGTTCTGACGTGGCTGTTGGCAGTGCAGACTTGACTCTCCCATAATACCTCCTGAACCTTTCTAATGATCCCAGCTGTGTGGACAAGCTCAGTTTCTTAGAGGGCTGAGGTCTTGGCACAGCAATCTGTCTTCTAGTGTTTTTGATAACAATCTTCTTGCGAGGAATGCCTGAAGAAGTTGCCTGTGGCAATTCTGTATCATTCGATGTTTCATAAGGTCTTTTATTGGTAGCAGTAGGCATAGCTATCTCCTCCCTCACCCGATGTGACAAAGGTTTGTTCTCATTACCACCAGTCATGCATACTTCTCTGCTAAAAGAAGCTGTATATTCTTTATTAGTGCTACTGGAAATACCCTTCGCATTTGAAGACTGAATCACAACATTCATTTTGTGGCCAAAAATATCCTTGGCACTGACAGAGTCAGGCCTATACTGTGTGTTTAATGCAAGATTTGTTTCTGTTTGTTCACAGTCATGAGGCGGCTCATTTTGCGTAACACTTTTTATGAGGTCTGTAAGGCACGACTTTGAAGGTATTGAACTAACAGCCCCTCTTCTGGCATCATCTGTCACTTCAGCTGTTTCCCTGTTTCTTCTTGCATTACACTGTCTCATTAATGAACTTCCAGAGACAGTTTCTGGCCCCGCTGCTGTTTCAGTAGGGTCTTCTCTCTCAAGCAGTGACTGAATAACATCCTTATTTAAGACACGGACCTTACTGCTTCCCTGTTTTACTTGACCTTGCTGGCTGCCCACATCTTTTATATTATTCTCTGCACAATCCCCTAGGTCACCACAACTATCTATTTCTCTTATTTCTGATCTGGTCACTCCACTGAAAGAGGAATGAAGACGTTCTGAAGGTTGCAGACGAGAATCAGACACCTTTTGGGAACTGTTAGTGTATTTTGGCTCCTGTTCTGAGGTCTTTGATTTAATTAAATCAGAAACTGTGTCATCTCTGCTGGGCAATGGAATCTCTGCTTTATTGTTTCTACATGGATCAGACGATTCCGCAGTGTTCTGAACAGGGGAATTTTCAGTTTCCTGTACATTTTTACTTGACTCTATAAGACTTGAACTTTTTTTTCTAGTAATGGATTTCCTCTTGACATCTTTTGATTGCAAGGTACGCATTTCGTAAGAATCCACAATTTCATTATATGCTTTCTTAAAACTTTCTTGGATGCTTTTCTCATCAAGAACTGAAGGCTTCAGATCTGAAGCGTTACGCAAACAAAAGTCATTATCTTCATTAAATTCTCTGATGTCCTCACTACATGGTTCAATAAATAAATGCTCTCGTTTCAAAAATATTTTCACTCCTTCCTCTATGCAAGATAGAAGAACATCCCAATTCTGGAACTCAATCAGAGTCTTTGCAGGTTCCAGGCACACATCATAGTCACTGTATGCACAGGTCACATTGAGAATAAAGATCCCATACAATTCTGGCCCACCACGATGACGACCAGGACTTGAATCAGCCTGTCGGCTTGCAGGGACACTTTTTGCCTTGCAAATTACACTTTCTTTTCTTAATAAAAAATCAATTAGTTTATGTAGTCTTGTCTTTAAAACAAGCCTTCTATTCACATACAAGAACTGCATGTTCTTATTGTAATGTCCCTCAGTACTGATAAAACCACTTATCTCAAATCCCCCAGACTTGTGATTTATTTCTCGCAACTTCTGGGATCTGCCCAGTCCATAAATTTGACAAAACCGAGAGTACACATCTCTTGTCTTGGGGAGCTGAAGCACCATAGAACAAGAAACATCGTTTCTTAAAGAAAGGGAAACAGAAGGGTGCATTAGTGAAACAGCCTCTACCTTCTGTCTCACTCTCTCCATTTCCAACACAGGATCCATACACCTTCTCCTCACTGGTAACTGATGGAACAGATTGCACACGGTGACTGTAGTTCCGCCACTTGGTCTGTTCAGCTCAGCTTCACATACTTCCAGTGCTTGCCCATTGTGAAACAGTTTCATGCATGTTTTTGCTGTCCTGCTGGTCTTAGATGAGATTTCCACTACACTGGCCATGTTGGCTATACTCGCCAAAGCCTCTCCTCTGAAGCCATAGGAAGTCAGGTTCTCCAAGTCTCTCACTGAGCTGCACTTGCTGGTGAAGTAGCGCTTTCCAACAGCCTTTAAGTCCTCTTTCCCCATTCCGGAGCCATTGTCCACCACCTGGATCTTAAAAGCTTCCAAATCCAGCCTGATAGCTACACATGTTGCTTTGGCATCGATGCTGTTGAGGACAAGCTCCTCAACACACTGTCCGAGTGAGTTGACAGATACTCCAGAACGTAGCCTGGCTCTCACATCTTCCACCAAATGTTTGATCATGTCAAAATCTGACAGATGAGAAACACAAGAAACTGCAGGGAGCTCACTGCTCCATGTTCCTTAAAACACAGAGAGAAAAGGGGAAAAAATAAAGAACTATAAATTTAAGACCTGAAAAGACTTTATTTAATTCACCCTCATAAATACACTTTTCTTAGTTTTCTTGGCATTCAGGGGCTTTTTCTGTGATTACCTGCATGCTCAGGCTCTGACTACACACTGTCAGTGCCTTCAGGGTAGATGGCCAGAGCCTGAGTCTAAGCTCCTTACTAACAACATCCTGTGTTCTCAAACTTGACATACCCAAATCAAACTCCTACTGTAAGAGGCAAAACTCAAGGGACCTGCAAGCAAAAGGTTTCTACTGCAATTTTCATCAGCGTTATAGAGTAAATATCAGCAAGAACTAGGCCGAAAGCTGCTTTTCTCCTGTTTTTACCTCTACATCCCTACAAAAAATCACAGCGCTTTGTCCTGGTCAAATAACATCTGCTGCTACTTAAGCGGGAAAGGAGTAATGCAGGCTTGGGAATGGGTGTCAGGTAAAGAGCAAGCTGTTTATGCGAAAGAGAATCCACTGTTTTCCAGTCCTTGGTGCCTGCTAGTGCGCCTGCTTTCCTAGTGCCATTCAAGGGGCCCGCCTGCCGTGCCTGGGGACCCGGTGCCGCCGCTGTAACAGGTCTCTCGAGGCTCCCCGGCCCCAGTGGCTGAGGAGAGCAGCGCAGACCGGCGGCTCAGCTCGCCACCACACGCTGTTGGTGCCCTCCCCTCGCAGCCGGGGCGCCCCCCGCTCCCCTTCCCGGCCGCCCCGGGCCCCACTCCCGTTCCCTCAGCACCCACCGGGCCGGGCCGGCCCCGCAACGGCCGCCGCGCGAGGCCAGCGGGGCCGCGCCGCCGCGCTCCTGGCGCGTGCGCAGCCGCGAGAGGGCGGGGCCCGGGCGAGAGCACGCCGGGAGTTGTAGTTCCCGCCCGACAGGGCCCAACGAGGCCGAGAGCTCGGGCCGGCTGCGGGAGGCACGGCTTCCCCCGGCCACGCCCGCACAGCGGCACCGCGGGGCACAGGGGGCAGCTCTGGCAACAAGATCCCGCTCCGAGGGCCGTCATCCACTCGGCCCCTCCATCCAACATCCATTCCACACAGGAGGTGAAGTCCAAGCAATTTTATTCTACAGAAAATATGAAGTTCTGGAATCAAATAAATTATTCCTGAGGCATATAGCGCAGAGAAATAATGTTTTTAGTGATGTTTTCTATCGGCAGTGACCCTGTGATTTCCTTCACATGAGCACCACACTCTACAAATTTCAGATTTATTTCACGTACAGCTCCCCAGACCATGTACACTTGGAAACAGAGCTTCTGGCCCTGAACAGCCCTTCTAACAGAGACAACACAGCTCTTCCTCCATCCACTGGAATTCTGCAAAAAGCCGAGCAACAAACTAACAGTGCAGCAAAACAATAAATTAGAAATTTAACAAAATAAAGTTCTCTAGAGCTGAACATTGGCTGACTGAATGAGTGAGGACGTGGGGAAACGTTCCGCGAGGGCAGCTCACGCTCCAGACTTTGCTTCTTCCTGGACAAAATCACTTCAAAATCTGGAATTCCTTGTGCTCTAGCGCCTGGATCTTCTTCTCATTGCTGAACTCTGCTCGGCTGATACGGGACTGGGGACTTCCAACCTTCCTGAGCCATTCCTGCAGCTCCCGCACGCGGGCAGTCGGGCCCTGGATTTGCCCTTGGACAGTGCCGTGGCTGGTATTTTGGACCCAGCCAACAAGCCCCAGCCTCTTAGCCTCCCCCTGAGAAGACAATGCAGAGGAAAATGAGGTTAATCCAAACTGTAAGAGAGCAATGAACAACATTCGCATACAGGAGCCAATTTTGTTGGCAAGACAGAGACCTCCAAGGAAGTTCCTGTATTTCAGGCAGCAGGAAAGCAGCAGAGGATTCACTCGACTACTCAGTATATTCTTTCACACAAAAAACTGGGGCTGAAACTCACTTTTCAGTCATGCTTACATAACCCGGCCGGGGTGCCAGTGGCACCCCGATGTCAGCCCCCCTCAGCAGCAGCGGGAGCTCAGCCCTGGACCGCGGCCACGACTCCGCCCGTCCGCGGCTCGGCCCCGCCAAGGTGTCCGCAGCGGGCTGATAGCGCGCACGGCAGGGCAGGGCAGGGCAGGGCAGGGCAGGGCAGGGCAGGGCAGCCCGCCCCGCGGCACCGCGGCACGCACCTGGGTGTACTTGCGGAAGAACACGCCCTGCACCTTGCCGGACACCTCGTAGTCCACGGACACCAAGGCCTCGCCGTCCGCCATGGCGGCGGCACCTCCTCCTCCCGCCGCCGCTGCTGCTGCTGCAGCCGCCGCGCTCCCCACTGCGCCTGCGCCGCCTGCTGGCCCCGGGGGCGCGGCCTCCCTCCTAAGCCAATGAAGAGCCCTAGCGGGATCGGGCCGCTTCCTTATGAATAATGCACACCTGACGGACTCGTTAATAATGCATATGGAGCCGCCTCATGGATAATGCATCCGTAGTGGAACGGCCGCGCGGCCGGGAGCGATCCAGGGGCGCGCGCCGGCCGGAGCCGCGCCGGTCTCCCGGCAACAGCGGCAGCGCGCGGGGCGGCGCGGAGAGCACGGCTCCGGCAGGGCACGGCTCCCACAGGGCACGGCTCCGGCAGAGCACTGCTCCGGCAGGGCACTGCTCCGGCAGGGCACGGCTCCGATAGGGCACGGCTCCGACAGGGCACGGCTCCGGCAGAGCACTGCTCCGGCAGAGCACTGCTCCGGCAGAGCACTGCTCCGGCAGGGCACTGCTCCGGCAGGGCACTGCTCCGATAGGGCACGGCTCCGCGCCGGGCACTGCTCCGCTCCGGCCCCAGCTCCGCGGAGAGCACAGCTCCTCTCCGGCCATTGCTCAGCTCCGGCCGCAGCTTCCCGCCAGCCACAGCTTCGCGGCGGGACCCTGAGAGCCGCGGGCACCAGCAGCAGCAGCAGCGCCGGGAGCGGTCGGGTCTCTCGGGCCACAAGTGCAGCGTGTGGCGACGCACCTTGCCGAGGAGGGAGGCCGGCGGAGCGCCGGGAGCAGCCCCGCAGGTAACCCCGCTCGCCCCGCGGCGTGAGCGCACCTCGGGGCATGCGGTGGAACGAGCCACGGGAAGACTGTGCCCAGCTTGATCGGACTCCTGCATGATCTGTGTGACACAGTGGTGGATCACATTGCCAGAACTGAAGGGACACGTTATGGGAAACCGCCTGGGGAGTACAACAAATCCTCTGTAATTGCAGTATATTTCTGCTGCTCCCATGACAAGGCAGGGCTCAGACAGAAAGAGAAATAAAAGTGTGTCTTATTTCTGGCTGAAAAAACGGTTGGGACTAGAAGAGGCAGCATGGGAGCTCCCTAGATGAAAGGAATGTAAAGATTTATAGAAAGAAAAGTCACAAATGCTTTATCAATACTTACTATAACTTCTGTCTGCAGCCTCCATGCATAAACTGTTAGATTTGTCCAGTTTTGGATAAAATTGTCTGTAATGGCCTCACTTCTAACATCAGGCTCTTTCTCAGGCACTGAATGGCCTTTTTTCCACCGTTGGCTCCTGTGGTGGCAGCTACTAAGCTTGCTCCTGGTTCCCAGCTGAAACACCAGAACAACTTTCGGCATGGATTCATACTTGACAAAGAGGAAAGCTTAAAAGATCTCTGTGCCCAAAAGAACCGAAGATATTCCAATTTGATGTCTGCAGAAAGCACTCAGGGCAGACCCAGGCATGGAGGCTTCTGGTCAGGCAGACTAGAGAGCAAGTATCTCATCAGGCAGGACTGTACTCCATCAACCAGATCATTAGACAGACATAAAAAAGGAGTGGACCGTGCATATCCTCTGCAACCAATTTCTTACCACAAGAGTGCAAGTGCTCCACTGCTCAACACTGGAAGTTCCCCATATGTGCAGGAAGCTCCAAATAGTAGATCAAGCTCAATAAGCAAAGGGATGGTTCCAGCAGGGAAGCCTCAGTTAGCTGCAGCACCCTGCCCTTGGGCAGGAGAGCCTGAACCATCAGCCCCCCATCTGCACAAGAGAGACCTGGCCTACATCCAAAAGCTGGAGGCAGATAGCTGGAATCTAGAAGAGGCAATTCAAAAGGAAAAGGCCATTCTTTTAGAGAAGCTGAAGAGGACAGAGGAGACACTTAGGAGGATTCAAAGAGAGAAGGAGCTTATCAAGGCAGAGGAGAGAAGAGAAAGGGAAGTGGAGAGGACTCATGAGCAAATGGCCACAAGGCACCCTGAAGATAAAACTTTCAGAGCTGCAGACAGGCCAGGTGTTGGGATCTTCAGTGGGGCACAGTCTACAGAGGACACTATCCCCAAGCCTGGCACCACTCTCCACCCCCAAGAGCTGGCTTTGGGAAAACTCAAGGAGGGACTGGTGGCCACAAAACACAACAAAACAAACAACAGCAAAATACAAGACAAGATACCCATGGAGCATTCAGTTTCTTGTTCAAAACTGGCCTCCAAACATAGCCTTTCTCTCTCTGCAGTCTCAGACCAAGATTCTGATGACCACCCATCTGCAGAGATGCTATACATGCAGCCCGCCAGTGCTGTAGAGCAGGAGGAATCTGGACAGTGCAGCTTCTGCAAACGTAAGTTTCTCTGCACGAGGCTTGAGAAACACATGAGTATTTGTGGCAAGAACCAAGACTCCAAGAGGAAAGTATTTGACTCCAGCAAGGCCAGAACTAGGGGAACAGAACTAGAAGACTACCAGCAGCGGAAGAACTCAAGGAGTCCTCAGGTAATGTGTACTCCCTTTGCCTCCCGGGATCCACATCTACTGTTCACACTCCTTCCTCTTCAACATCTGAGACCAAGCACCTTTCCATGTACATGGGGCTAAGGGATACAATCCAGCTATTGCCTCCCAAAGGTTCTTGCCAAATGGATAAACAGATCCATTTAGAATCTCACAGATGGAGGCAGGAGTCCTGACTTGGCTTTATAACATGTCAAGGGTGTACTATGGAGAAAGCTCACTTCCTTGCTGTAGTTAGGATGCAGACTGGTTCTGCAGCAGTAAAGCTCTGTGACATAAGGGGCTGCAGGGAGCTGGCCGAAAATCCAGATAATAACACAGTCTGTTAAAATGAAGGTAGTGAAAACATGCACCTCTGTTCCTGCAAAGCAGATACAGCAACCCTCTCTAATTCCTTGGCCCTACTGCTTGCTTTTCTGGTTATCCTCAAGCTCTTTCTAAATACTGATGTTTCCATCAGTATTTCCTTTACACCCTCCTTCATGCTGGGCTTTTTGATTCCCTTTGTAGGACTCATCTTCTCAGGCTGGGTTTTACATCAACAGGGAATACACTGGGACAGGTGACATGGGTTGGGCTCTGAGTGTAAGTTTGAGAATGGAGGCTGATGGTGGTCCCAGTTGCCCTGACTGCCTTTCCCTTCCACAGAGTAAAACACCACCCAGAAAGAACAACTGGAAACAGAAGCACGAGGCTCTCATGCACATCATGTCGCAGGCCCGCCAGGTGCAGCAAACCCTCGCTAAGGGGGGAAAGGTGTCTGACCTGCCCCCACTGCCTCCCATCGAAAATTCAGACTATGTTGCCTGCACCTACTGCGGCCGCAAGTTTGCTCCCCGAGCAGCTGAGAGACATATTCCCAAATGCAAAGACATACAGAATAGGCCCCCACCTCCACCACAGAGGAGATGCTGATGAGGCAGTGCCCAGCTGTCCCTGCTGCTGTGATTCCCTGCCTGGTTTTTGCCACATTCCCAGCCATAGACATTTGTGTTTTCTGTAGTCTCAACACTGGCTGCAAGCTTCTATGTACAGCAAATGAACAGCTCAGGATGAATAAACCGAATAACAGAACTTGTATGGTTTGACCTGCACCCTAAGTTGCCCCATAAAACATGCCCCATGAAAGATGCCCCTTTCCTCAACACAAGAAGCCCAGAATGAGAAATTCCAGGGGTTAGAAAAGCTAGCAGTAGCAGGCACTTACTGTTTGAATCTGTATGTCAATTCACATGCATAAAACAGGGATACTCTGAACCAGCCAGGCCCTTGATGCAACAGAACAGCCATCACAATCAGATTTAATATTTTTCAAAATGGAGTTTTCCTGGAGGCCAAGTTCCTAGGAAACTCTAAAAACCAAAGCTTTCACACTTCCTTAAGCCATCTGCTTATATTCATCTTGGTTGCTGCAGCAGGAGGGAATTATGACAAAAACATATCCTGTCTTTTGTTTTCTTCTCAAGATGTTATTTTTCTAGATTCTGATTATTAAATATATTAAACTAGTTCTATTGTGTAAAAGTTATTTTTAAAGGTCACAGAGTGGTCTGTGCTCTCACAGTAAGAATGACTACTTTGTATGAGAAAGTTGCAACAAGAAGCTAACAAGGAATAAAAAAACTCCAGCAGCTCCTTTTGCAAGTCCTCTGGTAGCACAGCAGCAGCTCATGGGAACCTTGGGAAAGATCTAAAGCAACTAGATTATGCTGGAATAGTCAGAAGCTGAATATGGATAAATACTCCAGCCTTCAAAGTGTGAACCTGACTCCTGAAAGATGTTGGAGAGCTCCTGTCCTACAGATACATGAGCAGAAATCTCAGTCCCTTGGCACACCCTGGAAAAACATGAAGGTCCCAGAAAGGATCATTGCTGCACTGTGCCAGCCAACAATGAGTGTACAAACCTGAGAGAAAAAGCAGACTAAAAAGAAGGAAAAATAATATACTGTATCCAAACTGACCGGAAAAGCAAGACCAGTGCTTTAACTTCAGTTTTGAAAAACAGGATAGCAAGAGGTGACAAGAGGTAGGTAGGAAAGGGGTAAACTGAAACCTTTATGCCAGCCTCCTTGAATTTTTACATCCTTGAATGAAAGGTGTAAGTGAATTGAACACACTAGTTAAACAATCCAGCACCACTGCCTGTCTTCTAATATTAACCCTGTTTTCCTAGCACTATGTTTTATGGACTATATTTAGTGGACCCTAAAGATCAGCAGAGTGTAAATGGTGACACGTGGATACACACAGAAAAGCATTTGATGCTGTAAAATAAACCCATGTGTTGGAGACTTCTCATAACTGACAGGCAAATGGCTAACACTGAGATTGAAAAGACTGAAACAGATTAAACACAAGTTATTAAAATTAAATCGCCAGGCTTCATATGTTACCTGTTTCAGAGGTAACCGTGGGGAGTTCACCCCTCTTTGCTATTGTTTCAGTTTCCAGTCTCTCATAACTGGATTAAAACGTAGTAACATGTTAGACAAAGTATCAGGTTCACCACAGGGATTTAGGGTGCTGCTTCACTATCACGGTTAGTTACCCTGACACTCAAGCTTACTCACATCAGCTCAGCTTCCTCTTTTGCTCCTGCAGTACAATCCCCCTCTCAGGCACATGCTGCATTTTCAGCATCCAAATCTCTTGTGAATTTTAAAGTCCTTAACTCTGCTCTGCCTTTCAAGATATTTCACAATTTACTAAAACTTCTGATAGAAGTGACAGGCTTTAAGTACAGTGTGCAGGAACAGCTGGCTGAGCAGGTGTCAGGCAGGTTCTCCCTTCTGTAGGTCTTAATAATCTGTGAAGCTCTTCTGAGAGAAACAGGTACTTCTTCCCTTTATGCCTCTCTTCCTGTTACTCATTTCCCCACTTGGCACTCAAACTGTGGAAACAAACACACACACACACACACAAAAAAGCTCCAGACGTCACTAGGAGGAGATGTAGCAGTATGAGAAAAGAATGGTTGTTGTTGGTTTCTTTTAATGAAGGGACACAGAAACTGACTTTTTTCTAACCAGAGCAAAGAACCTAAAAGCCCTTTCACCCTCTTTCTATAAGCAAAGGAAAATAATCAAAACCAGGATGCCACAAGATCAGATGACCGTATGCGTATTTCCCTTTCCTCTCTAGGAAAAAAAAAAGACAAGAAAACGAGTCCAAACACAGGAGTATGAGTTTAAACATTTATTTAAACAGAAATTCCAAACCACTCCACCCTTTAACCTTTCAAAGAAAGACAATGACAAACTAGTTTTCAGCCAGAGTGTCAGAGCAGGCCTAAGTTGTATTTCACTACAACAACTCAGTAGCAATACTAGCAGGAGACCAACACATATGGAGCTAGCACTGCAAGAAGGGGAGAAGTAAAAAGGGTTTGAAACTGCTCAAAGGCACTTCTGCCCGCCTGCCTTTCCGTTTTCAGCCCAAGACAAGGTGCTACCTTTAAACTGCTTTTTTTGTTGCATAGCTGGCTGGTGTGAAATCTGTGGTCTGTAACAGGCACAACCTGGATAGCGTGAATCCTCTAAGGCACATATGAGATTGTGGAGCACAGGGCATCCTCTGTCAGGAACCCTAATTCTCCACTAGATCCAAGGGGAATCCAGTCTGTGCACCTAGCTTCCCAACTGCAGAGCATTGAGAAATGAGGATAGCAGTGCACTGCAGGAGAGCGACTCTCATCAGCTTGGTGCTTGCTTATTGGACATGGCTCAGGCTCAATTTTCACTCCTCAAAGGCACTCTTGCAATGTGACCAACGACCCTCAAGCCGGGACCCTCATCTGAGAACTGGCTCCAACACACATGGGGGAAAGGAGAGCAGAGTCACAAGGGCAAACAAGCCTGGCTGTACCAGGGCACCTGACACCACCACCTCCCACGAGGGCTCTCCTCCTGCCCTGCTTTTGGTAGCAATGGACAGGCACATCGGAACGATCCTTGCCCTGGACACTGCATCGGGAAGATGGCACTTGATTCAGCTCCCAGATACTAGCAACAGGCACCAAAGAAGTATTTAAGGAGCATTATGTTGCAAGCAAATGGTTTGGCATCCACCTCCAGAGACAAATGGGGAATGCTGGATTCCCTGGAACAGTCTCTCGGAAGAAGTCTGTCAGAGGTGATACTATATCCACCTCCAATAGACCTAAGGCAATTCTAGTAACACGCCCTTGATGGGGACCATTTAAGCCTGATGAAATCACAACCCCACTCTCACAGTAAAGGTGAGAGGAACTCAGGACTCCGTGGAGGCGCCACGTAAGGCAGGGGAGGCTAGCTGCTCCCAGGGATCCTACCAATCCCATAAGCTTTGCTTCAAAGTCAGTTTGCTAATAAATTTAAGGGGAATAAAATTAACTTCATTCTCTAAGAGAAAATGAGGAAATCTTGAGCATCAGACCATGCCTCTTCCCATCTCCAGTTTTCTTGGGAAAGCTTCTCACTTCTTGAAAAGAAGGTGAATTCCGGATTGAAGTTTGATCATTCATGGTCTTTGGGGAAGGCCACATCCTGTGACCACAGTAGTAGTGACCTATTCTGGGTAGGAAATGGCATTCCAGCTTCATCAGAACACTAAGTGGAAAAACATGGATTCTTCCCACACCTACACAGAGTGTAGGCACAGGGACTGAGCAGAAGAGAAGCCAAGCAGGGAGCAGCTACAGGCTTATGCCAAGAAACCAGAAACTCTGGCACCCAAACCAAGTTGAACAGCTGGAGCAAAAAATGGGTAACTTAGTCTGAGGCCCAGATGCTTGGCATCTGGTTGGGAGGCAGGTGGTCTGAAACCGAGAACTACAGATCCAGTCTCAGACAGTCCCCACTACTGCTACAGCAAACACCTGATGCACTCATCTCGGTGCATTGCCTGGAAGTTGGAAAGCCCTCAGCACCCAGAATAAAGCCTTCAAACTCTGTCTATACAGACCAGTGGACACAGCCATATGGCCAGAAGCTATGCCTCGAGGCCAGGGACATGCTGTCTACTATTATCTCCCTAGGAAGAACATCTCCACTGCCTCCAGAATGATGCATTCGCTGGTCCCTCTGCACCTGAGCAGAGGGAAGCAGCCTCACCAGCAGGGCCTTACCATGTGGCAAGGAGAGGATCCCAGTCCTTCACCCCTCTGAAGTGAAGGCAGCAAGGCTTAGGGTTCAGCCAGCTTCAGTACAAAACATGTTTCCTCCTCTCATCTAGAGATGCAGTGATGAATACTGGGGTCCCAAAGGCAGCTCCCAGGAAACAGTGAAACAATGAAAGGGCCACAAGCTGCTACTGGAGCCATCGCCATAATGGGGCCGTTCTGCCTCACGTGCAGAATTGACAGATAAGGTACAAAGAGGAGCTGCTGCTGCTTCAATCACTGAGCTGGCCTAGAGCTCAAGGGCCCTTCCCCTCTCAAACTCACTCCTAGTTCATATCAAACGTACATGGGTGCTGCTCTGGAGCCTCCGGCCTCGCTCCTTGTCTGCGAGTGACCTGACGCCAGAAAAGCCGCTCTCTGCATTCGGTTAGTGTGCTGTGAAGTTAGATGGATCCCAGTGGGCTCAGGAGACTAGAGGTTGGAGCGGCACGAGTCCGTTCCCAGGAGACACCAGGAATCCGAATCCATGTCAGGCTTCGGATCCACTTCCATCTCCTCTTGGGCTGTCTGTGTTCCTTTGGAATGAACCTTCACCTGCCAAAACACACAGCAGTTACCCAAACAGCGCCAGGATTAGCTGCAAAAAGCTGCACAAGGCCCAGTTTGTATTCTCCACAGCCACTTGTGACTCCTCGCAACATCTGACTACCCCATTCCTTCTCATCAGGAGAAATAAAAGGAAATCCCAGGTCCCTCAAAGAGTGGGCTGTCCTCAGAGAAAACTGTTCTTGGCTTCATTCCTGTTTTGCTAATATCAGAGCCTGCATCAGCAGCTTATACAAGAAACAGGCACTATTATTAGTCCCACCAAATTCTGCTCTGTTAGAGATGGCTGTTAAGAGCTGCTTCCTTCTGCACAGCCTCCACAATTGCAGGAGCACGGTGAGCCCTGAGCACGGATGTGCACCCAGATGACAGACTCTCACCTGCTGCATTTCCTCCATCCTCCTACAGAACCGCTGGAGTTGGGCACTCAGACGAATGGTTTCCTGCTGCAGCTTCTTCTGATCATCCAGACACTGTAAAACCAGGCCTCGAAGGTGCGTCACTTCCACCTGCAGAGCACTGCACATGCAGCCCGCTCCAGGAGATGCATCCTTCCCTTCACCACATGGTAAGGTTGGACTCAGGCAAGTAGGCTGCAGAGACATGGAAGGAAGTCAGGCCAGGTTTGAGTGCAAGGCCAGGAGTTGTATATGCCACAGGAAAAAAACATGCCCAGAGTGTTATCCCAGCTTGTTTCCCAACTTGCCAAACTTCTAGCAGGCAGGGTCAATAAGCTACTTCTCCTTCTGTCTTCTGTACAAAGCCACTAGCTTCCTCCTTTCCCTGAGAAGACTGTTCCTGTCCTCCTGTCACCAAAATCCATCTGGTTTACCCCCATTTCCCTAAGCGTAGGATCTGTGTCCTCTTGGGACAGAAAACTCCTGGAGCTAGGTAGTCTCACAGGTTGTAATTTCTCAATGACTTTTTATATCAATTCTTCTTCCTATCTCACAACAAATTCTGCTTTCTATATTTCTATTTTCTGCTAGGCCTCTGAGCCGTTGGCTTCTCTTTTTTTTCCAATTCCATTAAACACATTTTCCCACAGAACTGATCTCATTACTTTAAATCTGACCAAGAATCAGCTTTGTGTTCTAGATTCTTGGTAATTTTTCTCTTTGCAGCATCATCTCTGATTATCACCAGCCCTCCTTTCCTCACCCAGATGAATTAGGCCAATCCAACAGTTTCTTCTCAGCTCTCCCCATAATTCAAACATTGCCATTTATGGTCCCCAAGAGTTTTTAGCCAAGCATTCACTTTGATAACATTACCCAGGGCTCCGTTCTGGGCTTGTTTAATCCAACAGGTTCCTCAGAGGCCACTTTGAGTCCTTGAAGTTTCTGGTAAGGAAGAGTCTCCTTCTCAGGCTCTGAAGATGCCATGCTCAGAGGAAAGGGGCTGTCAGGCATGGGGATGAATTCAGCATTCTCCAGCTCCTGGATACATAAAAGTAGCTCTGTCAGGCCTGCCAACTTCCTGCAGCTCATTTCATCTTCTCAATCGATGCACCAACACCCTCTTGTGGTTAAACAGGCAGCGAGGCCTTCAGGGCTCCGCCACACGGCTCTAAGAACCTATCAGAGCATCCCTCAAAGGTGGAAGGAGCCACCCAGTTTTCCCAGCCTAGATCCCCATTTTAAGGCATTTCTGAGAAGCCACATTACCTTCCGCAGCCAGCCAGGGCAGGAGCTGCTGTCAGCACTGTTGCCTCCCTTAGCTTCTGTAGTGCTGATCCAGCCCCCCAGCTCACGATCTGCTTCCATGGTTCCCCGAAAGCCGCCACTGGGATTGGGGGTTTCTGCTTCCTGTTCATTGTCCTCTTCCTCTCCTCCCCCTGTTGTGCAGCTCTGAGTCACTAGCAAACAAAAGTGAAAACTTTATACTTTTGCCACCTCTGCTATTCCTGTTGCCAAACCCCAGATGGAGCAGAGAAGATGCATAAATTTGTGCTGTATGGTCATGGTGAGAGCACATGCCAGCATTGTCTCCCTCAGCAGTTTAGCTCCTAACACTCCCTGCAGGCCTCTCCACAAGGGCTTCTGTGCAGCAGTCTTCTGCAGTCTCTTGGCCCCAGCCCTCCCAGAGGTCCAAGACACAGGACTCCACCTCTCCAGCAAGTGCCTCCATAGAGCCCCTTCCCACATCAGCTCACTTCAGTGAATTCCTCTCAGCTTTTCCTTGTCAAACAGAAATTCCTCAACTACAAAGGCCCCTCTGCACCCATGCTGTTTCTCCTCTGTTTCAGTTGTAGTTTGCTCAGATTTGGGCCATCCCTTCCCAAGCATGGCACCAACTAGATTTCTTCCCTTTGAGCTCTTCTGTGAGGCCTTTCAAACGCAGAGAAAGTGTGCTGCGGGACCAAACTTCATCCACTCAAACTAACCACTGAATGGACTTAAACCAGAGCTCCCCAGGGCAGGTTACTTACCAGTACCAATGGACAGACCACTGCTGTTGGATCGTATTGTTTTGGAGTTCAACACCTTTTCTGCAAGGAGGGAAGCATGCTTTCAGTTTGAGTGCCACACAAAAAGCAAGATAACTCCTACAAAGCTGGTGTTGCAGGCTCAGAGCAGCTTGCCACATTCCCCCCAGAAATCTGGCCTGTTCCCAGGCAAGATTTACACTCTCCTCTCCTCATAAACAAGATCCCAAAACTACATCCTAAATTTACACTTACCAACAATGATGATGGTGTGCCAGCCACGGCACGACAGGTCTGGAACATGATGCAATGATCCAAATATTGGCCGAGGCCATGAGGTACAAATATCTGAGCCATGAGCTCTCTCAGTCGATGTCATTGCCAGACGCCCATTCCCGCCATTACCCCAAGCAAAGATATGGTTGTCTGAGGAAAGAGAAATGCAGGGGCTCAATTCCCTCCCTCCTTCTCAGCCTGCAGTTGCTGGAAGGATGAGTCTTTCTGCTGTAACTGCTATCCCAAAGCATCTAATCCACCAGATCCATTTTGACAATGGGAGAACAAACCAATAACAAACCTATCAGGCAGCCATAAAGTCAGTGCTCTGCAGCCTTAGGGATAGCAAACACTTGAGGCTGTACCAGGACAATTAACAGGGCAAGACAGCCCCAGTCTAGGAGGATTTCTTTATTTCAGCACTGTGCTTCAGGGCTGGTAAAGGAAATGATCATTGGGAGCCAGTGAACCACTCTGCAGATTAAGTTTAAAGTAACCCACCACAACTTGGCAAAGACCCACTCACCATCAGTAGCAGCTATGGTGAATTCATCTCCACATGAAACCCTGATCACCTGCTTACCCCCCAAGGGGCCTCCCAGCAGGTTTATTCCCAGGTGCTTCTTGTAGTCCCCAACACCAAGCTGTCCGCACTTGTTGGAGCCAAAGGTCAGCAGGCGGCCTCGCTCTGCCAGGAGGAAGGAGGAGACAGTGACAGCAAGGGCCCAGCTCTGGAGGCAGCCATACACACAGAGCACACACAGCAACAGCCCAGGAACAGGAATGGCTCTGCTGAGTGGCCAGCCAGGCTGGAAGGGGACAACGCTATCCAAAAGGAATGGGTTTAGCCTGGAAACACCTCCCCAGTTCCATCTCCCACTGCTTCCCTTTTCTCATGCTGGGGGCTGGGACTCCTCATAGCTCTCTGACTGATCTCGCTTGGGCAAAGCCTAAGTTGATCATAAATGATTCCTCTGCTAGCCCAGAGCGTGATTCTTCCCAAAACGATTTTTCTCCCCTTTAAAAAAACAGGAAGGCTGACATTGCTGCTTCAGCTGGCCAGGAAACAAGACTGCTGAGAAACAGGAATCCCGAGTTCCTGGACCAGGCATGAACCTTGCTACCAAGAGCAAAACCTGCAGTATCAAGGGCCAGGTTGAAAGGGCAAAGTGGATGTAATGCAATTCAGCAACCAGCATTCAGTTCCTACTGCACAAGGCTCTTACCATCAATAGAAGCTGTGTGTGTCTTCCCTGGAGAAATGGTACGGATCTTGTAGAAGGACAGCTGCTTGGCCAAAGTGAGGGAAGTGGCGTATGGCACCTCACAGTATGTCTGACAAAAGATGTTTGGGTAAGCACAGAGTGAAAAAATCACACATTCATCAGCTAAGACATACTCAAGCAGGTTCAGGTCTGACTATGACATTAAATGTGAAGTTTAGGTTTAATGGACCAAAAGTCTAGGTTTTAGGACCTAAAGACAGTCCTAAAACAAGTATGGTAAAAAGCTGCCAGAATCCTTATCATCTGGATAAGTTACCAGAGCAGCTCACTTTGTTTCACTGCCTCAGATCTGACGTAAGCCCACAGGGCAGACACAAAACTGAGGAACAAATTGCCTCTTCCCACAAACCCAGTACCCATTATCTCAACTGGAACTAAAGCATTGGCTCAAAGCTAATGAGCACTTTGTCACAGAACTTCCCCATATCCTACTGACTGCTGGGAGCTGGAGCCAAGGATTCAAACACACTTACATCATGATTGATTATCCCTGATGTGCACTGATTCAGGCCCAGCTTGTTGAACTCATTGAGTCCACATGCCAAGACTTTGCCTGTCTGGGTGAGCAGGAAAGTTCCATCACAGCCACAGTGAACAGACACAATGTTTAAGGTCTTCGGAACATCCACCTGGATGGAAGAAATATATCCTAAGAAAATAAAAATCCCAACACCTATTACATGGAAGTTGGCACATGGAAAACACATGGGGGTAGAGCAGTGGCACAGCTAGTCTGGACACTGTCAATAGTCAACATAGTTATTTTGAATGAAGGTGTAAGAATACCATAAAGTCTGTAGCATATGGGAATTCTGGTCACAATGCAGAAATTCAAGGCAGACACCAATGACCAGCACAGGAACCTGAAATATGATGCATAGGCAACCTGTCCAGATGGGGTCTACGAACACCAAACCCAGTTAGGTGACTAGGGCTGGGTTTTTGTCTGTGCTGTGTGGGTACGATACTGTGTGATCAGTTATTTGGCTTCTGGGAACATCCTTATTTGTTTCTAACCCCCAGTGGGCTGGAATACTCCAGTTCCCCCAGTTACTGTATTTCAAGAGAGTTTTACTTTCAACTAATTTTTAACTCATTATATTACATTGAAAGAGGCAGTAGTTGCACTGCTGTCAGTTTCCTGTGCAGAGCCAAGGTAAGCTATTTGGTATTTCTCACTATGATTTCCACAACATTAAGCTGGCATTTCCAGTTCCATCATGGAAATCAGAGCAATGAAGCTCTAAGCTATGACACTGTCTGGTTTGTGAGTGGTACGACTCTGCCATGATCTCTAGGAGAGAAATGAAGCAAAATGAAGTGAGGAAGCAAAGTTAAAACACTTGCAAACTCTATGATGTCTCAGAAAAAACACCTGAGCCTCAGTGAGATAGTATTTCCAAACAGCAACTAATTTGGATTTATGCCCTTGTGGATTTTGAGAATCAGTCACAGCCCTACCTTCTGAGGGGTGTAGTGATCTTCTTCTGAATCCAAGCCCAAGCGTCCTGCATCAATGAAAATACTACAGTTAAAAATGGCCTCACCAGGTGCCCGTATCTAAGAACAGGTATTGTCTCTCCACAGTCCCAAAAGAATCTCCCTACAGAACTAGAATCTCCCTGCTCCTCTACATCCATCATCTGCCAACCCTCAAGGGAATCCAACCCCACCCACAGAACCATCGCCCCACCCACAGGGAAGCCAAGTTGCACCCTAGAGCTTTCTACAGTAAAGTCCTAAGGCTTCAGTCTCCAGTTCCCCATTTTTACAAGGAAAGAAAGTCCCAAAGGAGCAATATTTTTTGCCCCCTGGGTATACAGCAGGCAGTCCTCACCCAGGCCCTGCATTACACACCTGCACCAAGCCACTTTCTGGCTGGCATGCCCCAGTGCCTTTGGGGTTCAGGGAGGCTCTACCTACCGTACTCTCCACAGCCCCATGTGTAGACTTCTCTGTTCCTGGTCAGCACTGCCACGTGGTTATCTCCACATGAGACCTGCTCCACAGCATTGGTAAGAAAGAAATCCAGCTGCAGGGGCTCAAGCACTTCAGAGCCATAAGCCTTGTCAACGCCAATGCATCCATAATAGTCTGAGCCAAAGGCATACACCTGGCCCTCATCTGAAGGACACAAGGGAAGCTTGGTCAGCACACAGAGCTCATGTTAGGCTGCATATTAACCTCTTGGGGCATGGTCAGTGCAACTTCTTTTCTGCAATTATCCTCTTTAGTGCAGAAGAATGTCATCAGGAGACTATGGAGTCAGTCCTTTCTTGTTCGTGTTAAGATGAATGATCTTACATGACAACCTGCAGCTACTTCAGTGTCAAAAAATCTTTGGTTGAACCTGCCATTTCTTTAACAGTAACCCACAAATTGATTTTGTGGCCACTTAAGTCACTCCTTCCTCAAAATTACCAACTGAGCTTATCTCCGTCAAATCTCTGCCTTTTCAGCACTGGCAAAATAAGCTTGAAACTACCTTATTGAGAATCATTTGCATGGGTAAAGCAAGAGTCAGATTCTTCTATAACAGACAACACCACACCTAACACATCCTTTAAAGTATGAGCAGGGTTAGAACTATAGACAGCTACCAGGTGTCAAACATTCTGAATTAAACAGTAAATCCTAGATACACATTCTTTTTCATCACTGGATGATTTTTCCCCCCACACAGTCCAAAGAGAGCTTCTAACACATCTGCATTTTCAACTTCAGGCCTCACTGTATTTAGTACGAGCATGCATGGAGGCACCACAAGCACTGGTACAAGCAGAGACTCTGCACAGACACGAGGATTTGTGGTCACCTCCCAGCTTTATAACCAAAATGGAGCATATCCTTAACAAAACCCTATCCTTCTTGGGCGTCAATATCTTCCTCCATGTAATAATGTTGATCTATCTCAAATGTTGAGATAGAATCTATTCCAAATGTAAAAATGTTGATACTATCCTCAAAACAGAGGAATGAGTAACATATGGGGCTTTCTTCTTTGTGCACAAAGCTGCTTTGCTAATCTGATGGTGAAGGCACACACCTCCAACAGCTCAGCAAAGTGAGGGGACTTGTCAATTCCTATGCATCCATAACAGCCTGAGCCAAAGGACTTCCAGCTCTCACCCGTGATGCACACTGTGAAATCATCTCCACAGGACACCTGGCGAATGGCTTTTCCCTGAAGCTTCTCAACATGCTTTGGCTGCCGGTAGGAAGCTCTGTCTCCATGTCCCAGCTGCCCGTGCAACTTGGTGCCCCCCTGCATATTCTGCAAGACAGAAACACCTGGTGAGGTTAAATTTCCATAGTCACATAGATGGTGTCAATAGTTAACAGCACCTCAAGCAAACAACAGAAGACTGCAAGGAGGAAGAGAAAATGTCCTGTCTACACTCAGGCAGAGACTGCTATCTCTGTGTATACAGCAGGCAACGTTCTCAACAGCAGCACAGAAAGCATAGAAAGCAGCACAGGCTTCTGGCAGTGATGCACTAACAAGGAGTGATCCAGTCTCAGGTCACCAGCTGGCGAGGAATCCCTGCTCCTTTCTCATCCTCCAGGCTACAGAAGCTGTCCCTGCTGCAGAACTGAAATTAATCCTTCAGCTTTTTGAACTACTTTTCTAAATCCTAATGGCTGCAAAGAAATGCATAACCCAAAACAAATGTCATTGAAGTGGCCCAACACAGCAATTATACAGAAAAAACAAAACTGGTGTTGAAACTAAAACTATTAATAGCCAGCTGAAAGCTTTCAGTGGCTCTTCTTGCAGGAACATCCAACAAATTACTCCAAGTAGTTCTCCTCCTATTTGGATTTCTTTCCTTTCTCACTGACTCACCTTCTAATCTGTTTTAACAGATCTGTATAATCAATACAAAAACCCATGGAAGCCTGGAGATGGAGAACACCTCCATGTCACAGACCATCTAAACCTAAGATGACTGAATTCAATTGTTTAAAATGCATTATGTGCTGACATTTTTATTCACTTTAAACTATTCCAGAATTTCCACTCATCATAAAATGCAGAGTTCTTCAGTATAAGATGCCTCTGCTTTCAGATGCAAGTTGCCTTGTAGATGACAACTGTGCTACAAAAAGGTCACTAATCCCACGCATTCTGATCTTGAAAAACCCTCCTTGAAAATACAAAAGCCAACAGAGAATCACTAAGTCTCCACTGCATGTCTGGTAGTCAGGAAGGGAATGATATGTTTGACTCAGTGTTAGGGCCTGCAAGACCACCATCTACAAACCTCAAGTGCACAGCAAGTCTCCAAAACACTTCCTGTTGCAATGGAAAATGTCTCCCAGAAACAGACTTGCCTTGGGAGACTTGGGTCAGCCCCAAATCAGATGGCCTCAGTGTCCACTGCAGTCAGATTTCTCCCTTTCCAAGCTTCCTGCCCATCTGATTCAAACAGGCTTGAGAATGGTCAGCAGTGGATGTGAACCCTCCTTTCCCTCTTCCCCACTTCCTGCAGGTTGTCTCACTTACCACCCAGGTGTAGAGCTCCTTCTCCACTGTCACCACAGCAAAGTGAGTGTTGCCAGCACACACCTGGCGTGCACTGCAGCCACTTTTGATGGCATCCAGCTTCTGGGGGGTGGACTTACCACCCCCCCAAACATACACCTCACTGGTGCGCGAAGTCACCACTGCAATGGGAGCCTCGTTCATGGTACTTGACCTGCACAAGACCCCCCCAGCAAAACACACATGCTTTTAATAATGAGTTTGCATTCCCTGTCATCACCCATTTTCCTGCTGTTGTCTAGCAGTTTCCTCTTCACAACCATTCATGGTTTTTATTTTCAAACATTGTTCTTCCAACAAACTGAACAGTCCGTGAACTGGGACAACTTCACATAAGGTGCTCAGATAGTGTTAGTATTTTCAAGTTGATGAGGAAAAATTGGTCAAATTCTATCTGATGAATAGCAGACAACCAGCTACACATGTCACAGAAGCTACCTGCTTCACAGAGCAACCCTGCTTACTGGCTTGCTGGGAACTGTGCTGAACCTCTACTATATCAGGCTTTATAGAACATATTTATACTAATGTAATATTCATCATTCAGACAGTCATATTCCTCCTGCTGAAGGGAATCTGTGTGAAAGGAGAGATCTACATTACAACTCAGATATGTAGGCTGTGAAGATTACATTCTCAGTAGGACAGGTTTGAGCTGGATGCGACCTGCTGAGGTATGGCTCCAACCATACAAATAAGGATATAAAAGGTAGAGTGAAACACAGGTCAATAAGCATGCAACAACTGTGTCAAACTTGTAGCATTCATGGATCTTCTAAACTACACTATTCCATTAAGGTAGTCACAGAATAACACTCTCAGTTCCTCTCTGGGGAGCTGTTCTCCCCATACTTCCTTTCAAACACATGTCTAAATAATTACCTTGGTCGCTTATTTGGCCCATTAAGCAGCGTGACTTTCTCCTCCATCTCTCTGCCAAGGGAGAAAAAGCATTTTAGGAAATAGTAACATTGCTCTATGGAATTTACTGACAAGCAGCACACACAGACAACATGTGTTCCTTTCCAATAAAATGCTGCTGCCTCTTGGAGGAAATGTGGCAGCTGTTTACCAGCTCGCAGCAATGCACAGTAAGTAGGGCAGAAGTAATGCACCACATAGTTAACAAACTTCTAGGAGAGCTGAGGACAACAAACTACGTTTGTACAAAAATGTGGCCAACCAATACCCATATTGCACAAGAATAACGTTAAATGGCTGAATATTATTAGGATTTGGGCTTTTACCAATGCATACAGCAAGACAAAACTCGAACTCTGCTGATCACCAAAAGAGTATTGGTATAAAGGACTAGGACTGCTGTTCCCAAAGACACTAATGTGATATAGAAACAGCCCAGAATTATCGTTCACCTTTCATGACAAGATGGTGTGTGGGCTGATGGTCAAACTAAGCTAAAATGGGCCACTTTCAATGCAAGTCTCTCCCAAAGAGGGAGGGAACAAAAGAAAAAAGGGAAAGTCTCTATACTGAATGGTCCATATATTTTGAATACATATATTCAAAATGGCTTTTTCCAATGACTGCAAGAGAATCTCTGTGACTCTTCATTCACAGAAATTTGAAGAGTAGATAGCAGCATTCCTCAAAGAGTATCTGAAAGAAATACCTCAAGGTTCTCAATACAAAAGCTTCTAAGGATGCAGAGACCTTTCCCATGCACCAACAGAACATCAGATCAGAACACAAGACTGCAAAAACACACTTTCCCCCTAAAGAGAATGAAGTACTTAAATATCTGCCTCACATCGGTCTAAATTCACTTAAGGAGGTTGCTATAGAAGCATAAACACCACCAGTCTGCACAAACGTCCTGTTTTCCCTGTCAGCCATTCAGGTTTCCGTCAAGACCATGTGATTACCTCCTGCGTTTGCTGAGAAGGGGATGTTCAAGCAATTCATCTGCAGTGGGTCTCTTTTCTGGGTCCTGAAAGAAGGAAGCAACATGTAATTCTCTGGGAAATACTCATCATCTACAACAAAGTCTTGGGCCAGAAGAGCTCATTCAAGCCTGCATGGACCTCCTTCCCTGACTCCCTTCAGAAGGAAAAGGAATTCAAATATTTGGAATGAATAGGGATAAACACCACAGATGTGCAGGAGGGACTTGCATGCTCCAAAGGTATTAATACTACATGTGCTTTCAAGAAATTAATTCCCTACAGAAAGCCAGAGCTCTAAGAGACTGTACTCAGATGATGCTCCTACCTCCACAGCACTGCATTAAAAAATAATTGCTTCTGCCAGCCCATTAAATACTTGTGGTCAGAGTAAACCCAGCACACCTCCAGAGCCTGCAGGACTGACACAAAGCTTTCACAGGACTGGAGAAAGCCCAGCCTTTGTGATGCCTCAGGCCTCACAAAAATAAGCCTGCATCAACAGCTCACATACTGAAACAGGCATGTCATCCCCTTTCACTCCTGAATTCCATGCTGAGACAGCTGGGAAGGGGTATGTGAAAATTAGAAAGTATTTCACCAACCTGATCAAGGCAGGAGTTCACCATCTGGATCAGCTCCCAGGAGTAGACAGTGGAATCAACCTCCATGGCACGATTTCCCTGTACAATCTTCACACAAAGGTTCAGGGGATTCTAGGCAGAAACCAGAAAGCAGCCATAATGGAACCAAATTGGATAATGTGTCACATGGCAAAAGCTAGCAAATCCCATGTGTCAGCCAGCAATGCTCCTTTCACCCTCCCTATGCCAGCTTGACCAGACTGCTCTTGCAACCAAGCTTTGAGAAAGAGTTTAGATCAATGCTACACAGAAAATTCACAGCTAGTAATGCTAAATGAACAAAAGGACTGCACAGTCACAAACTTCCTCCTTGCAGTGAAAAGGATACTTCGTTCACAACCATGATACAAATTAGCAGAGTTATTACTCTGCATCTAGTAAACCTTGGCTTGGCAGACACCTGAGAGGCTCCTGCAAGAAGACAGAAGGGATATCTGCATGAAAGGTAAGGGGAATTATGCTAACATTTTCTCTGGCTACAGTTGTCACTCTCAGACCACTGCTTTTTTAATTAGTAGATTTAAACAACAATGAAAGAACAACATGACTGAAGAAAGCTATGAGCCAAGTGTGAATCTTAGGACAACAAAAAATAAGGTTATTCAGTCCATACTGGTTTGAAGACTTACAGTAGCATCAAAGGTCCTCTTCAGAGTAAGCAGCTCAAAGATGACACAGCCCACAGCCCAAATATCTGATTTGAAGTTGTATTTCACACCCTGGCAGAGTTCTGGGGACATGTAATATGGAGTTCCCACCAGCTAGGAAAAATAACATTTAAAAATCAGAAGTTATCCAGCAGCCTTCAATTCAGGAGCTCTGTATCCATTATGTTCACACAGGACAGAGCAAGACACTGCTCTGGCACAGCACTGAAGTGATATACCTCCCTAGTGTGCTGGAGGGATGGGAACAATAAGCACACTTTTTCCTCTGTCATCCACAAACCTGTCTGGCCCTGAGCTTCCTAAAAGATCCTGAACACTTCTCATGATCTGGTACATACTTCTCACTAGAGCAGCAGTCACAAAAACACAGCAAGGACTTTCCCCTCACCCAGATATACATCATTTAGATGTAACCAGGGCCTTATGTACTGAGCAGGCATATGGAAACCATCACATGAGGCTGGACAAAAAGGGATCTAGCAAAGCTTCCAAACACAGATGCCAGACCTCAGCTATGAAGCCACTCTGGTCATAAGATACTGCCAGGACAAAGGCTGCTCTGTCTCAAACGAAAAGAAGGGTTCCTTTTGGGTCAGTACATAGCTGGATTGAGTCCCACACAAAAGGCTTTCACTTTGGAAGTAGACTTTCCTGAACAATTTTGTGTAGAACAAATACCCCCACCACACCAAAAATCCAAAACCTTGCACGTAAATACAGAAGACCTCCCAGGTACTGCAGAAGTAGTGGCTTAGCTCGAAGTCACAACAAGGAGATACAGAACAAAAGTGATAAAAGATGTAAGAATGAAGCTTCCAGATGAATGAAGCTCACTCCTTATAAAGAAACTAGACAGCAAAACAAAATAAGACAGAATTTAGAAAAAGGAGAAACATTATTTATAGATGACCTCTTTTCAACTCTCTCAGCAAAGCTCCAAGGACTACAAAGCCTGCCCTTCATTAGACTCTGCTAGTACACTGGATACCTAATGGGCACATTCAGAATCTGCCTCTCCCTCCCATTTCCTGTTACAGAGCGTGACCACCACAGAGCCACGCGAGTCCCAGCCATGGGAAAGTTCAGAAGCCCTAAGAACTAGAGTATCACATAGAGAACTAGGATGCTGCACCTAAACCTTTTTTAAGCAAAGGACAATGTAAGCTTTCTGTAAGACAGACATATTTTCTGTATCTTCTTTGGTAAATGGGAGAAAGCATGATAAATTAAAAAATCAGTGTTTAGTAAGCAAAATGTGAGCACTCTACAAAGTCATAATTTGACTGCTACAACTACAAATACTGACAATAGCATGTTTTGCATTCATTTCCCAAAAAATTACTTCCAGTCTGCCACTGGTCATTAGGTTACAAATTGAGCAACTAGACCAGAGCTTAGCTAGCATATAAAAATCAAAATATGGTTGAAGGTGTGTAGTTCAAAACTTTTCATATGTGAAGAAGGAAAAAACAATGCTTGCAGATGTAGTAGGTATAGATGAATACAGACAACATAGGCAAAAAACCTGGAAATTCATAGCACAGACCAAACTGCCTCTGAAAGCCAGAAGGCCATGAAAAGTGTGATAAAACAGAAGTGGTTTTGCTGTAGTCCAGCCTGATGATTGCTTTATGCAGTAGCCTTGAGTTCCCACTTACAGTGGAGCTGCACAACAGCGCTCATGTTCTGGAAGGGGACTGGCAAGTATTTGACTACACATCCCAACAGAACAGCAACAGCTGGCATTAAATCAAATAACACAGCCTGGTGAGGGGAAGTGCGAGCTGGCTTGAGTCCCAAACTATAATAAAGGCCTTTAGCAGATAGGAACCCCAGACAATGTCTCCCATTCCAAGCCTAACACTCACCACAGAAATTAATGGAGCTGAGAAACCCAAGCTGAATCTTTTAGGTGTCTGGAATACAGCTTACCCTGTGTCATAACCGGCTGCAAAAATGCATTCTGGCAGGGTCTGGAACAAGGCCAAGCTTGACAGCCTTCTCGTAGAATTAATCTCTGCCACAAAGCTTTGCCCCCCCTTCAGGAACATTACCAATAAACCATACATCTGGTTACCATAAGAAGCATAATTGCCTTTCTTGCTTCTTTGCAATTTGATTCAGTGCCCAAATATTAAAGAGACAGGAGCCATGCCCATGGCACAGTGCAATGTCAGGCATGCACATCCAAGCTATCTCAGATCCACCTGAAGCAAAATTTATCTGTTAGCACAGCAGCATGACAAAATTAATTTAATTTGTTAAGCTGCCCTTAATCAGCCGAGAGGGAGAGCGTTACTCTGAGGTGACTATGATGCTGTCTCTGTCCTTCAGCTAGCACTGCCTTTGTGTTACACAGATTCACCTCTGGAAGTACCATGCCTAGGGGAAAAAAGAGCAGCGCTCTCTAGCATGGCTATGCTAGCTCTGGTACAATTCTATTCCCATAGCAGCACCCATCTTTAGTCAACTGCTGCTTTCCAGAGAGTCAGACCTCCCTCCAAAAGGTAACCTGGGAGCAAGGACAACTGCAGACTGCAACACATCAGCAAACTTGCCAAAGTTAGTGAGAAAAAGTCAGGAAGTAAAGTTGTAGTGAGGTGGGTGTCAGTCTCCAAGTAGTAAGTGACAGGACAAGAAGAAATGGCCCCAAGTTGTGTCAAGAGGTTTAAATAAAATACTAGGAAAAATGTCTTCACTGAAAGGGTCAGGCATTGGAACAAGATGCCCAAAAAAGAAGTTGAGTCACCATCCCTGGACGTGTTAAAAAAAAGACATGTGGATGCAGCACATAAGGACATGGCTTAGTGGTGAACACACGAGTGCTGGGTTAACAGCTGGGCTCAATGACCTTAGAGGTCTTTTCCAACCTTAAATCTATGACATCATAACACTGAGGGAAACTGAGGGGTGAGGGAAAGGAAAGGAACAGAAAACAAGCAGCAAGAATGTACAGTGTCCCTGGTCATCTGCAAGGCATGCAGAGAGGAAAGAAAAACACAACTCAGCTTGCACGCAAAGATGGCAGATACTCACAGTCTCAGCCATAGAGTACTCAGAGTTCAGCTTCTTTGCCAACCCATAGTCTCCCAATTTAATCAGATTTGCCTTGGTTAGAAAGATATTTAATGTCTTTATGTCTCTGAAATGAGAAAAAGAAATTCAAACACTGAAACACACTTCCAGATTACACCATTTTCCACACATTACTATACTTTCCCCCCAAATTAGCTACTTGCTACTCTGCCAGCACTCCGTCACACACACATACACAAAGCTCTCCAAAGGCAATTTAGGCAAGTACAGGGGCAGTAACTGCAGTTATCCATGTTTTATCACATTCCCCATGCAAACACAGTTTCAAAAGCTCAGGCTCCAGACACCTATGTAAAGGCCAGAGATCAAAGATAGTTCTTTCCCCCGTCTCAGTTTCTTCTTGTATGAAGGTCAGTGAGCAAGTCTTATTTTTGCTAGTTTTATAAACAGATCCAAGCCAGGAGACGTGAGCTCACTAAAAACATAAGTGTTAGTATGAATATGTATGTATGCAAATATAAACACATACACAGAGGGTGTGAAATAGATGCCACTCTAGAACTTAAGCTGATTGTCCTTATCCCTCTAGAACTCTTTATAACATGACATAGGATTCTAGCCCATGAGTTGGCTGGGCTGATTGAAAAGGCTTTAGTCTAGGTTTGAAGGGAGAAGGAGATAAGACCAGGCTGACTAGAGATGAGCCTGTGAGCTGCATGCCAGTGTTGGGGGTGAAATCGATAGCCCAGCTATTGGTGCTATAGCACCAATGCACACAGCGTGGGTAACAAACAGGAGGAGCTGCAAGCCACTGTGCAGCAGGAAAGCTGTGACACAGCTGCCATCATGGAAATGCGGTGGGGGGACTCACACTATTGGAGTGGTGCAGCTCTTCACAAGGGACAGGAGAGCAAGGAGAGGCAGTGGAGTGGCTCTGCACATTAGGGAGCATTTCCACTGCACAGAGCCCAAAGTCAGTGACAATGTGGCTCGGTACCTATGGGTGAGAATCAGGGAGAGGACCACCCAACCAGGATGAAGAGCCAGATGAGATTCCATAAGCAGCTGGCTGATGTTTTATGATCACTGGATTTTGTGGGAGACTTCAACCTGCTGGATGTCTGCTGGAAACTCAACACAGCAGAGAGGAGGCAGTCTGAGAGGTTCCTGGAGTGTGTGGAAGACAACTTCCAGATACAGCTCATTAGAAAGCCTACTGGGACAGTGCCTGCTGTTTCTGAACAGAGAAGGGCTGGTGGGAGATGTGGTGGTTGGAGGTCGTCTTAGCCAGCGACCACGAAATGACAGTTTTCAATTCTCTGTGAAGTAAGGAAGGGGATCAACAAAACCTCTGCACCTTGGAGTTCTGGAGGGCAGACTTTGGTCTTTTCAAGACATCAGTTCAGACAGTCCCTTGGGAAACCGCTCTTAAAAACAAAGGGGTCCAGGAAGGCTGGACATACTTTAAGAAGGAAATTTTAGAGATGTAGGAGCAGGCTCCTGAAGAAGCTGGTACCCCATGGCTTGTATAAGGGCACTCTTTGCTGGGTTAAAACTGCTTGGGTGGTCAGGCACAGAGCGTGGTGGTAATGGGTGCCACATCCAGTTGGCAGTCAGTCACCAATGGGGTTCCCCTGAGCTCAGTGCTGGGACTAATCCTTTTTAATATCTGTATCAATATTTTGGACCAGGGGATTGAGTGCACCCTCAGTCAGTTTGCAGACAATACCAAGCTGGGCAGGAATGGTGATGGGCTGGATGGTAGGAGAGGCTCTACAGTGCGATCTAGAGAGGCTAGATCAAAGGGCTGAGGCCCACTGTAGAGGTTCAGTAAGGTAAAATGTTGGGTCCTGCACTTGGGCCACAACAACTCCAGGCAGTGCTAAAGGAAGGGGTAGAATGGCTGGAAAGCTGCCCAGCAAACAAAGGACCTGGGGGTGCTGGTCAACAGCAGCTGAACATGAGCCAGGTGCCCAGGTGACCAAGAAGACCAGTGGCATCCTGGCCAAAATCAGAAAAAGCACATCCAGCAGGACCAGTACAGGGATTGTTCCCTTATACTCAGCACTGGCGAGGCCACACTTTGAGTCCAGTTCTGGGCCCCTCACTGCAAGAAAGACAATGAGGTGCTGGAGTGTGTCTAGAGAAGGGCAAGAGAGCACAAGAAGTAGCTGAGGGAGCTGGGGTTGTTTAGCCTGGAGAAAAGGAGGCTCAGGTGAGACCTTGTCACTCTCTGCTACTGCCTGAAAGGAGGTTGCAGCCAAGATGGGATCAGTTTCTTTTCCAAGGTAACTGGTGACAGTTGTTACAAAAGGAAATTGTCTCAGGATACACCAAGGGAGGTTCAGGTTGGATATCAGAAGAATTTCTTCACTGAAAGGGTAGTTAAGCATTGGAATGGGCTGTCCAGGGAAGTGGTAGAGTCACCATCCCCAGAAGTGTTCAAGAAACAACTAGACATAGCACTTAATGCTATGGTTTAGTTGACATGGTGGTATTCAGCTGGACTTTTAAGATCTTGGGAGGTCTTTTCCAACCTTAATGATACCACGATTCTGTGACATACTACGACCAAGAGATCGAAAGGCTGATGGACACAAAAACATCCAACTCCAAAACTGATAGAAAACACTCTCTCCCAGACAGAGTAATCTGTGTAGTTTCACAGATCAGCACAAGGCTGGAAACAGAGGAAGCCCCCACAGCATGATATGCTTTCCATGGCCAACACTTCGTAACACCCTCTTTTCCTAACGTACCATCAACAACTTCCCAGTGTAGATCAGGAAAACATCAAGTAAAGCAGCACTTTGCATTCATCTACTTGGGGCATCGCAAAGTCCTGGGTCACTCTGACAATGTCTGCAGCAGAAGGAAATCACTGCAAACATTTAAATAATTGTTCAATTCGTTGTTATGGAAGGATCTGGGGCCACAAATGTTCAGAGGTGGTAAGCAGGAAATCACTGCAAAGCAGGACAGACATGGCATCTGCTTCAGGCCAAAAACTTAGGCACTACTTTGCTGAGTGTAGGCTACCAACACCTCATTAGCAAGGCTTGCCAATTACTAAAGATTGATAATGGCAGCAGGCAGGATGCTATCCTGAGAAAACATCCTCACACAGCTATGCCCATAAGTTAGTGCAGCACATGATCCAACTGTGCTGGAAGCGGCTGTCTACATGTGCAATACTCCCCAGAACATGATGGCCTCCTTGAAATACACATAAGACATGAAATTTACTGCTCCCAAACAGAAAAATTTAATTAGCTACATATTAAAATCTCAGAATAACTGTCAAAATTACAACTACAAGGTAACAGACTGTACTAACTCCTCAAGTAACAAGCCAAAGAAATAAGATTCAGACAAATGCAGGACAAATCTTCACATGGGTTATATTACAGCAATGGACAAATGCAATGTCTTCATCACCATTAGCCTCCAGGAATTACAGAATGATGTACACACTGGCTTGCAGCTATTAATTGTGGAACAGGTCGGAAGTACCTTTGGCCTGTGGCAAATGCTCTTCCTACCCACTTTAACAAACATCATTTATGTGCTACAGCAATAAATGGCAAATTTACTTTCTTCCTATGTGGATAAACTCTTCGTTCACACAGCTGCAGTTTCATTTTCAAATACAAGATTTCCTGCACATTTATCACAAGATGGCTTCTAGCCCAATAAAAAAGGGATACTTAACATCTAGGAGATCCTATTACACTTTGGAGAGAAGCATGGTACTTGCTTTAAATAAAGAAGCAAAGAAGTTCTTCACTCATCCCCATGAACTGCACTGGTTACCTCAGCTTTCTACATGCCACACTTACCTGTGAAGAATTCCAGCTCGATGAATGCAGCTCACAGCTGATGCAATTTGAAAGAGATACCAAACCACCATCTGCATAGGTAGGAATATAAGCATTATGTGAGGCTCAAAAAAAAATAAACACCCCACAAAACCCTACACATCCCTGTCACATTGAGGCAAAGCAAGAGGGCCAGGCCGTACCATTTAGATGCTTTTTCAGAAGTATGAAAATTTTAGAATTTCCTGGTTTAGAAATCTCTAAAAAAGATATTTCAATAGGTAGATAGTTCTACCTCCATTCACAGTGTCTGTCCTGACAAGTGTCACAGACTCAGTAAGTGAAAAGACTTAAGAATGACAACTAATGACCACCTGGGAAACATCTACAGTTGTGCTCTCCAAGATATGAATTGGGACCGTTAAATATTCTGCATGAGCCAGAAAGCCTTAGAAGTCACCATATAAGACAAGTAAGTCTAATCATTAATCAGTTCAGCATGTAGTGAAAGCAGACAGCAAAAAGTAAGTTTAAATAAAATAAAGACAGAAAAAGAGAAGAGTAAGACAGATTCAAGGAAATTACTCAAAAAAACCCCACAAAATTATTAAGAAGAGAGAGAAATAGAGGGCCCACTAGGAAGAAACACAGAAAGAGGTGTAAAAATCAAATGTTTGCTAATATGATATGGTGAAGAAAGCCAGCTTTCTTTCATTATTCCTCCCTTGGAACTGTATACTGCTTACAGACAGTTAAAAAGGAAAATAAGAAGTTTCAGATAGTCCATAAATGCTTGAAGTATTGAACCAGGAGGATGCCAGCCTCCAGGTAAACACAGAAATTCCCCACCACCACAATGAAAAAAAATTTGAAGAAATACTCAAATAACTCTACAGAACATTAGGCCAGCCCCACTGCTCCCTCAAAGCAGTCCAAATTACCTCTTCTTCAAATAACTTGTCTTTCTGCCGCAGAATCTTATCGTAGAGGTTCCCTCCTGTAATTATAAGTGAGCAAGAAAGACAAAGAGGTTCATCTTAGTTAATGGCAGCAGTTACTCTGCTCAAGTGCTGCTGGGAATACTCAAATGTCCTAAGAGATCTGTTCAATCACTACAGCTCTCTCTCAGCATTCTTCACTTAAACTGGTCAGGCACTCACAAAATTAAGTCCTCTTCCATCTAAGAACTTCAACAGTGTATTTAAGCCTAAGCAGAGATGATTCTTTAACACCACCCTTTAATACTCTCTGAAAAGCAAGTCAGTAAGCTCAGCCAGCAGTCCCTACTTTTCTATTTATGTTTTTTAAGTGCTTCTTGAAGTATGTAAACATGTATTAGCTGTACACCAAACCACATGAGATTGTCCTGTTCAGCATTATATATACAAACAATACATTAAAAAACAGAAAGAAAAATATCTTAAAGTCAGAGTAGTCCCTGAAAGCACAACTTATTGTCTTTCCCTACTTACTCCCCATCTGACTGGCCTGTCCTTTATCTGCCCTGCCAAATACATTGGTGCAGAATTCACAAAGCACTGACAATAAAAAGCAGCAATACCACTAACAGAAGCCTGAAATCAGCAGAAATCTTCAGGGCACTCCATGATTTCAAGGAGAGCTAATAGAAATGATGCTGAGGGCTGCAGGCAGAGAAAATCCCAAAACAGTAAACTCTGATCACCTCCTCCTACTATTCTAATTCCCAATTATCATATATTATGTCCTAACTGTAATGGATCACCAGGACCATTCCCATGGTGCAAGATAGCTTTTGGCTGTATGATTTCCATGGGCCTGTCAAGTGGTAAATGCCCAAAATAGGCTGCAAGGACTCCTTTGTCTCTTTGAGGGACTTAATTCAGACTTCCATATTAGGAAGATCTTTCTAATTACGATTCCCTTCACTTTATTTCTTCTCATTCAGCCTTGCTGTAACTTCTGAACATTTCTTTCTTCTGCCTGATGTTCACATTTACAAATTAGCTACAAATCACTTTGCACATTCACAGTGTAACCAAAGTATTCACTTCTGCCTCTTCTTATGAATGTCCTTTCTAACCATTCAAATTTTGCAGGCTTTTAGCCAATTATGTTCTTCACCCCTCTTTTTTTCCCATCTTTTTCACAGCTTTTCTGAACCAAAGAGCAGCATGATAGGTACTACATTGCCAAAATCTTTCACAAGGAGACAAGTTAGCTCTTGACTCAAATAACCAATACCTCTATGCACCCATATGAAAATCAAATTAATTTAGTATTTGTTTCATCTAATCACATCTAACCTTCTGACATAGGTTATTCTCTGTTCAATTACTGTATTTTATAGGATATTTCTTCCCAAATATATTTAATTTGTATTCACTGATGTTATCCCATGGTAAATCCAAGCCTTACAGTACCATGATATACAAATGGAATTAAAGGCAAATAAATCAATAACTTGGCTTCCTCCTCTGCAAAATAGGGGCAACACTTACTGAAATCAGAAAATTACTTTTCTAGATCTTCAGAAGAGACAAGCCAATTAAACAGTAAAATCTTTGGATTCTGAGGAGTGTCTGACAGTGACCAGTCCAGCCTTACTTTTAAAATTACTCACAAATTATCTTGAGCTTGTACACTGTAAAAAAAAAATCCAAAGAAACTAACTATTAATGCAATGATGCATTGGCAAAACCACTACATGGAAGACCAAAACAGATTTCCTCTTTCTAATGTGCCTTGTTCTGTACCATTCAGACACATTCAGGCAACACCAGCTACACACTCATCTCTTGGTTATTATCCCAAAGCCAAGAGAGGCATTTACAAACGTGCACAGACACCAGTACTACACAGCTTTTCTCTGTGCCCTCCAACAAATTTATAATGGCCTCAAGCATGCAGTCTTTTCAGGGCAAGTAAGTAATTCATACAGAGAGAGAACCCCTAAACTAAAAAGTGCCTCAAAGAGCTAACATTCCCCTATGCTTCCACTGGACTCCACCCTCCAGAAGAACAAAAAGCAGAGAAGAAAAACCAGCTTTGGCCAAGCTGCCAATCAGGGTGTCTGACACCCTTCAAAAAGACTTTGCACAACTCTGTTGTGCTCTCCAAATCGTTCCAGTGAAAGCAATCTGTTGTATAAGGTGATCACAACACAATGATAGCCTTTTCCAGCAAAAAATGTTCCTATAGATGAGCCAAGGGTTAATGCAAGCCCTATACAAATACCACATCCTTTGCCTGTGGAGCTGTCCCACTCACCCAAACAGGAACCACACCGCAGTTCTAGGGATGTATCCTGTTCCAGCAGTGTAAGCTGGGTATGGGCTCCTCTTCCTGCCACCTAAGAGTAGCTACTGGTCAGAACCTCAGTGCAAATCCTCCCATCGCTCAATGCAAGCTAGGACTGTTTCCCCTGCCAACTCCAAACACCACCACCCGAGCTACTCTTGGACAGAATTTTAAAGAAGTCCTGACGGCAGGTGTACCAGGACATTTTTAAGCTTTGACTTGTAACTGCCAAGTGATAAACCTATTTAAGTGACAGTACTGAAAAAACAGCCCCACTCTCTACTCGTAGAGAAGCCCAGATAGTTTCATGGTCTTTTCCCACTGCCTTCCAAAAAGAACACAGCAAGGTGCACTAGAAATGTTTACCACCAATAACCCACTCCTTCCAGTGCACCAGCCATTCAGAAACCTCAAGAAATCATCTACTGCATAGACTGCCTCCACTAACTACCGGGCTTCTTTTTTTAGCACCTGAGACACGAATCAGAAGGGTTCTCAGTCTCCTTCAGGAGCTATGCAGCAGAATTCACCTCCACTCCTCTGCTCTCCAGATGACACCCCAGAAATACTTGCTGCAAGTTCTGCAGGAGGGTGACCCAAACACATGGCAGCTGCCTGCTTATAAATGGGAGTAGGGATCTCACCATTACAGTACTCCAGCTCAATCAGGAGCGTGGTGTTATCCATGAAGTGATTGTAGTATGCGATGATGTTCTCATGCTGCAGCAGGGCCAGGATAACGATTTCATTCAAGGCATCACGACGCTCCTTTTCTGACAGCCGGGTCAGGTCCACCTCTTTCCACACTACAAGTGAGTCATCCTGAAACACAAAAACATCTTTCAATTAAAAACACACTGTTATGAAGAGAACAGCATGTGCTTTTATAGCAGGAAATTAAAATAGCAGGAAAAGTGAAAGACTTTCCTGTCTCTTACATATTTCAGACAAATATTCTTCACAACTTAAATTCTGAGGTTTGTTGTTTGTCATTAGAAATAGCAATGGCCTGAAGCCGTCTTTCTAGCTGGCCAACACTCCCTTTGGGAAAAAAAAGCAAAACCAAAACACCAAAGCAAGGGAAAGACACAGGGTTTGTTTTATTTCAATAAAGACTAAACATACTCCCATTCAATAAAGGGAAAACACTGTATTTTTAATCCTGTAACTGTAGGATATTGTACAAGACAATAAGCTGTTACAAATATTCAAAGGAAAAATCCTAAAGAAAAAAAAAAAACAAAAACAAACCAATAAGGAAACTAGAATGAATTTAGATTTAGTTTGCCCTTGTTAGCCCCACACATGTCGTGAGCCATGCTATGAGTGATCTCTCAAGTGAACAGTGTTCATTTACAACTGTCCAAGCCATGACACCTCAAGGTGGCCAGAAAAAAACTGAGAACTTCTCTTCGGAACTAAATCAAGCATTTTTCCTTGACAGCCGCTAAAAACCACAACAACAATTGAACTGGATTGTATGAAACAGGTTGGGAGCAACGGAAGACTGGCTTTGCATCCAGTCTCCCCTGATTACCCTGAAATGCTGAGCACATGAGAGGGTTACCTGTATGAGATGTCCCCATGTCCTCTGTGACTGGAACAAAACAGAAAAACGAGTAGTCTACTAGCGTCAGAAGAACATCCACACCTCCCTGTGAAACTTCGGGGGACCCAGAGATTGGCAGCGCCCGAACGTGCCAAAACCCAGACCCTGCACCCCCGGACACGGAGGGCTGAAGGTGTCATACGTGTCCGGGCTGTTCCCAGAGCGGTGCCGGGGGATGTCACCCTGGGGGCTGTCGGTCACCCCAAGGGCCGAGCCCTGCTGCGGCTCCTCGGGCACCGGCGCCTTCGAGCACCGGCCCCCGGCGAGCGCCCCTCTCGCCCCGGCAGCGTCCCCGCCCCTCTCGGAGCGGCCCCGGGGCCCCTGGGCGGGGGCGGCAGAGCGGGGCCCCTCTCCCGCCGCCGGGGCCGCCGACCTACCTCGGTGCGGCGGTACAGGGTGGCCTCGCCGAAGGCGCCGCGGCCCAGGGTGCGGATGGGGATGTAGTGCAGCTCCTCCTGCTCGCCGGGCACGCCGCCGCCGCCGCGGGAGCCGCCCCTGCCCGAGGACTCGTTGCCGAAGTCGGAGCTGATGGAGTCGCAGTGCCGCTCGTACTCGCCCAGCGACATGGCGATGGCGGCCCGCTCGGCCCGGCGCTCCCTCAGCGCGGCCCCGCGGGCTCCATGTCGGCTCCCGACCGCGACCCGGAACCGCTTCCCGCCGCTGCCGCCGCCGCGACCTCCGCGCTCCCGCCCCGCCGGGCCCGGCCCCCGCCCCGCCCGCCAACGGCAGCGGCATCGCCATCGCCATCGGGGCGCATGGAGCCGCGGCTGTGCGCGAAGTCTCTTCCCAAGAAGACAAGCGTTCAACTTTAGTTTCTTAGAAAGCTTTTAGGAATAAAAAACTGCCTGAAGTGACTGATTTACATCAAAAAAAGTAATTATTGCTTCTTATTCTACAGATGTTAATGTTTCTTTTTGCTTAGTCATGCTACACATAAAATACATTCTTGAAAAATAATTGACACACGGGAGAACAACACACGGATAAACACCACGACTGTGTCCCCAAGCACAAGGATCTGCTGGAGTAGTGAGGGCACTTGCAGTGGATACACATCACACTGTTAATAAAGCACAGCCCTCTCCCTCTCTGTGCCACTCACAGTTCATGGATTCTCTCTCTGACGAAGAAATAAACTAAAAGCTCCATAAATTTTACAGCTGAAGCTGCAATGACTTCTCTGTCGCAAAGAACTGTTTGCAACCCTAATCTTAGGTTTGTGATTAATTTCCTTCACAAATGATGCACAGCATCGTCATTTCCACGTTTTATTTTCAAAATCTGCAGTCACAACTACAGGTGGGAAAGTGGAGTTGAATGATGGAGAATGTTCACTTCAAGACAGGTGATCCAATGCTTACAGGAGACCTCAGGAGCTGAAGCACAAAGCCCTAAACCCAAGCACGACGGAGCTCAGTTAGCTCTTATTTCACTACCTTGGGAAGATGCTTGAAGAATGAGCAATGCTCCTTGCAAGGTGCTGAAGGTTAAAGAGCTGTTCAGCATTATATGCACCCGTTTGTGAGTAACTTACACATCAACATCTATTTGTTGTGGATTGAAACTATTTCCATACAAAGATGATGTCCTTAGGAGCAGCAAAGACAGCATGTCAGTTTTAGGATGAAGAAGCTTGCAGTAATGGATGAAAAAGCTCAGATGTGTCTTGCTAAGGATCATTTACTCCCTCCCTTGGCAAAATGACACATGGAAAATACTAATAATTAAAAAAAGTCTACATGACAAAACTCTCATGAAAATGGGATTAAGGAATTTGAAACAGCTGTAGAAAATCAGAAGACTGAAAACGTCAATCTTCATTTTTCCTTTTTGAAAAGTAGAGCTATCTTGACCATTGTTATCTACAGTATCTTACAAATTCTTCCATAAAATGCTTACGGTAGTAGCTTCGATCAGGTTTAGCCACCCCATAGCTTTGCCTTTACTACTCTTTAAGAAGCAGGCAGTAATTCTCACAGCAAGATGCCCCTAAGGTAAGTAGCAGTTGCTGCGCACTCAGGTTTATTGGAATATGACTGAAGAACGCATACCTGACTTTACACTGCATTTTTTACTCAAGCCTTTAAAGAAATCAGACCATCAAGCCCCCATCAAGGGGCAATGTGTCATTTTCCCTCTTGCAAAATAAGCATTGAAGGATGAATTTGGGTAAGGGTAGGAAAACTGTCATTTAAACCAAATCATAGCAAGCATCTGCCTTACTTCAAAGATCTCATTCATGGTTTTCAGAATCAAGGCAGTACATTGGTTACATTACTAAGGATATATCAGCCCACATATTACAAGGAAAGATCTGCCCACGCTGAGAAAGAAGTGACAAGGCATCTACATGGTTAATTATTAAGAAGACAACACCATGAAAATCCAGTTGCATATGTACAGCAAATACTTTATGTGAGGGAAGATTGTCCAAACGAAGTACACTCAGGGGAAATAAAAGCCCAAACATATGGTATGGGTGAGAAAATGCTAGAGGGTAAAACTCTGCAGCAGGTCAGACCAGAGCTGCAATGGGATATAGGAGAAAAACACAAGCACCTCGTCTCCTCTGCTTGCCTTGTCTGTTGGCAGCAGCAGTAATAGCATCTACCAAATAACCAAGGAAAAACAAGTTCTTACCATTACAGCTCCAACAGAACATCTTGGTACAGTTTATGCAAAGATCACATAACGCAATTGATTTAAAAGTTCAGGGGAAAGCTACCTCAGGAATACCAGCTGTGAAAGGAAATTAAGTGACAGGAAACCACAGAAGTGAGAAAAAGCAATGTGAGCATGGTCCTGTCGTTGCTTTTTTTTGGGTTATGTGCCCCCAAAGGAAGTTATTCAACATGTACATTTTATTGCAGAAACTGAAATACAAGACAGATTAGTCCTCTAGGACATTACAGCTTTCTCCAAACACGAGCTAAACCAATGATCTTCATAGCAAAGATCACTGGGATGGACACCAAGAGATCACAGGTCCTCTGGCAGGCTGTGTCAGCAAGCTGGAAATGCAGATGTTAATGCATTGAGTTTGAGGTGATAAAACACATGAACCTCTCGCAACAGAAGGAGCAAACAGGAATCTGTTACTACCATTTTGCAGGAAGTTTAAGTCACTTCACCTGCAGCTGAACAGAGAAATTTCTAGATTCTGCCAGTCCTTCCTATGCAAAGCAAAATAGGACTCTTACAAATTCCTACTACTGAGCAAATACAAATGTTTTAGTGCAGCAGCAAAGGCTTGGACTGATCTGTTTCAGGTTTACAAAAGGTCCAAGAAAAGCCAACTAGCAGTTTTTCTAAATGTTCTGCTCTTTCCAGCCTCCTCAGAGAAAGGTTACCTGCCTCTGGTCTGCCGAGCTACCACACCTCCACATGCAGTGATTTGGGGGAAGAAAAAACAAGCGTAAGTCTGACAAATTTTCCAGGTGGATAAGGGGCAGCAGAAAAAACCTGCCAACACTGAACTCCTGTAGTCTTCACCAGACTCAACCTTTTTTTTTCTTCTCTGAAAGATTTATCCATTTCAGGTTTGTGGTCTCTTTCTCAGTAAGTCACCTTCAACATAAGGGAAGTTCAATGCCCAGAGACTTTGTTCACTTTCAGGCATCTGAAAGACAGGTACAGCAAACGGACATAACTAAAGGTATGGGAGACAGAAATATACCACATGAACTGACAAAGGTAAAAAGAGGCCATGCTACTTTCCCAAACCTCTACCTCAGGACCCATTGAAATGTCTGGGTGGGAATCCCCTCATGATCTTGACAACCAGCTGCCAAACTGGTTTGAGTCAAATGTCTCTCATCTGCCAGTTAGAAGAAAACACATATTGTACACTCGGGTTACTTCTCACATACCTGAGCAGTTAGTAAAAAATGAGCAAATGTGTAAAATGCTCATCCCCTCACACAAGCACGCAAGCAGCAGCTGCGGTGGGCACCCTGTACAGGGTGCAGCCCACGCTGGCAGAGCAGGAGGCGGAATATACAAAGATATGCCTTACTTAGGAATGCTCACGTGCTGTGTTAAGTACTGTGATAATTAAATCGTTAGTCACATTGACAAGTGGGTGGAAGAGGCTGGAAATGTCTGATGCAGTTTGCTACAGGCAATCATAGATTTATCAGTGATGCATCTGTCACACACAAAGATGGGCTCAGACCCAAGTATCTGCAACAGCTCAACTTTAGTCTATTTCCCAGAAGCAAAATGGAACGAAGACACCAGCCCTGCATCCACAGTGCTGTAAAACAACCGAGACCCACTAACAACCTACCGCATGCAAGCAGCTGTAGGATTTCACATACTCAAAACATTCATCCAGGAAAGAACTTGCAGAGGGCTAATCCTTATCTAGAGATCTGGGGATTTCCCTTCCTGAAATTCTCCTGGATAGTACTAACTAGTCATCTAGCATTTATGTGTCCCCAGTCTTGTTGTGTGGCATATCTCACTTGGCTACTGCATAACAAAAGGCTTGCTGACAGCATTTCAGTAAGCACCTAACCACTCTCTTCAGTATCTGCCACTCACACAGGACCAACTCATCTTTGCAACACTTTTCAATCTCCTCTTAAGTACAAAATTGAAAGTACTTCTATTTGTCTTAATGAACTAAATTTTACATGGGAGCTGATGGTGAAAAACTGGATCTTGTACCCTAGAGCAGCTTCCTGTGACAGGTCAACCTTCAGGAAATAGCAGTCTGTAGGAACATGCGCAAAGAGGACAAGACTCACAGTAACAAGGTGAGGTGGGTTGTTTTTCCCCAAAAAATTTTTATTTGAGAAAGCTGACAAAAGTCCCCCAACCAGTCATTACAGGTAAATCCACACCAGTCCCCCGCACCTGCTCCCCAGTAACTACACCAGTACAGTAAAGATCAAAAACATAACACCACAACGATGAGAGTGTAACAGTCACCTGGGGAACTTAAGGCCTTACCATCATTTTTCAGATAACTTTGTACTCAGATAAGGATGGGGAGAGGTTATCTAAACAGACAAGACCGGAAAAGCCCCTTTCTTGTACTGTCTTTTCAAGTTATATAAAAACGAAAGCAAAACCTTAACATATCTACAGGCTTCAAACTGTGGGACCTAAAACTACCTTCAAACGACTTCTGTAATTCAGTCCTGTGGCACTGCTGCTGTTCTGCACTCTAACAGCTTTCAAAAACATACAAGGATAAAATGGATGCAAGGGCAGAGAACTGGACTTAGGATCTTAATATGGCTTTATCAAAAACCAAAAAAATTAAAAGCAATCAAAGTACTTGCAGTGGAACTAACAACTCCAGGAACTTGGGAATGGCAAAGAACTAATATATTTAGATGACAGGAGATCATCTTTACAACCTCTTTTCCATTGCCTCACCCTGGACAACTGTTTCCTTCCTAGTAATGGATCAGACTCAGGTCAGAAATTATAAAACTATGCTTTTTTGAAACTGCTAGGCTGGGCCCAGGGTGATGACAACCCCATCCCTACCCAAAAGTGTCTAGACACAGGACACCAGAATGCTGTGCTGCTGAACCACCTGCTCTGAAGGAATGCAGAGACGATGAAAGAATTTTAATCACTGCCTAAAAACTGCAGCAAGTCCACGAAGTTAATTTGCCTGCTTTTTCCAGCCTGGTTTATTTAACATAGTGCCATCTGGACAGCTGAGAAATGGCGAGAAGCTGCTGGCTCTTGCTGTCTAGTACTGCATAGGAAAATAACAGTTCTGTCAAGGGCACAGTTCAGACTGTCCCCTCAGATGTAGAATTAGCCTATTCCCACCCTGTACTGCCTTTTTTCAGTTCATCCACATTCTTCCAACTCCTCTGTTACCCTGCACAGCACTACTGTACCCTCAGACCTCAATGTAGGGTACAGACCCTCATGCCTCATGTGAGAATCAGCTCACCTCGCTTTGAGGTCTCAGAAAATGACATTCAGCTAGCTGTCTGGATAGATGAGAAGTCTCCTGCTCAATGTAAGACCAAGTTTCCTAGCACGACCTGCTCCCATCTGGTCTGTGACTGTATCTGATCGAGGCCTCCTGCACAAAAGGCTGTTCCTGACCAAGGCTTTCAGGAAAGCTGCTGCACCATTTCAAAAGAGAGGCAAATCCAAGACAAACATGTGGGGAAAGGGTGGGACCAAGGCTGGATAGCTTATTTGAACAAAGCAGGCTTCTTTCCAAGCTCAAACACACTTCCAAGCCCGCCTTAGAAGGCTCCCCTTCCTCCAGGCTGAATCACCATATGCTCAAGTGCTCTGACCTGTCAGCACAAAGACACCAGCTCCCACAGGGAGAAACACAGAGGTCCACGACAGGGACCAAACCTTGGAAGACCCTCTATTCTTAGGCCCTGCTGGAATGATGATCCTATTGCTTTGCACTCATCTCCATTTGCTCGAGGCTTAGATCCCAGCTGGTGAGGATAGGGAATCCCCGTGCTCTGCCCCAGTGTGACCTGCAGGCCACCTAAAGAGTGCAGCAGGGTCAAGTGGTTCTGAGTAACACTGCAGTCACAGACAGATGGGAGACATCATCAAGCCATGATTATAAAAGGAGAATAGACAGCGCAAAAAACTTGCTGCAGCTGTCATGGAAACATCTTTTTTTATTTAATCGCTGCCCCAAGAATACCCAAACCCATCACGACCTCCCCCACCCTCAACATCCAATAGGATTTCACAAGTCCCCCATTGCCTCCGATGTTCAGGCTCCCCCTCCCCCTTCAGGGTCCAAGTTCCTCCAGAAAAGCTCCAGTCAGTGGGTATCATCTGTGAGATGGCTCCAGGAGGCCATGGCTAGGTCCCAGCGGTGTCCAGCTGGGTCTGAGAGGAGGGGGAAGAAGATTTGCTCCTTTACTCAATCAGCTTCTTGGCCTTGAAGAAGCGACGCAGGTAGAAAACCTGCCAGGTGGCCAGTCCGATGAGACAGCACATGGAGAAAATGCTGAAGTACAGAACGCGGGTGTTTGTTGACTCTGAAACACACAACAAACCACTGCAGACCTGAGTCTGGCATCACAGGATGCACCCCAAGATTGCAAAGTTCCCAGGACTTCTTCTCCTCCCCCATGCAAAAGCAAGATAACACGAAGACAAGGGCACCTGAGAACCAGCAGTACTTGAGAATAAAAGCAGAGGGAACAATGAGAAGGATAAGAGGGAACAAGGTGAAGCTGTGGTTAATGGGCAACACTGAATGGAGCAGAGTAATTCACATTAGGAATGGAGACAGAAAGAAATGATTTCTAGAGACAGAACAACAAGACTCAATGACTGCTTCAAGTTTCCCTTACTAGGAACAGAACAGGCAGAGACCACTGTAATTGCTTGATCTCCAAATGCTGCCCTAATAACACATTTAGCAGAAATGAGGGGTTTTGGAGTTCCATCCCTGTGAAGCAGCACACAGTCTCTCACCATTTGTGTCCCTCATCTCTTCTTCTCGTTTCTTCATATAGGCAAAGTCGTTAACGATGGACTCTGAAAGATCTTCCAAGCGCCTCAATTCTACTTCCAGGGGTTTCAACTTCTCCACTTTAGCAATCTAGAAAACAGAAGAGTCAAATCACTGAACCAAAACCAAAAGCTCCCACATGGGTTTTTGCTGCCAGTTTGAACCACTCCTCCCCACACACTACAGATCTGGGGCATCCTTCCCCTCGGGAAATACCTCTACAAGCCAGAAACTACCATTGCATAAAACACTATCACTTCTCCCACCTGTTTTCTGAAGCACACTTTCCTACTACTCCTCCTACACAGTGGTGGAGTACAGCATGCATACAAGCACACTTCTTCCATATTCGGCCTAATGTTAGCATATTCACAGTTGGCTTCTGAGGAGTGGGTAGAAGATCTTGCCACATGACTATACCTCCAGTGAGTATAAGTCATGGACTGAGATACAGGTGACTAACTTACATATGTGCACGATACAGTTCCATAGGTACACAGGCTATTAGCACCGATACTCCCTTTGCTAACGCCCCAGAAAGCCTAGGCAGCCCGGTTCTCAGCAGCAGCGGTTTGATTATCCCACAAGAGCTCGGGGCTTTCAACCCTCAGACGGAACCTCGAGGGCAGGACAGGCTCCTGGCAGGGACCCTGCAGCCACCAAGCGCTGCGAGCGCCTGGCACCACCGGGTGGCGCTGCGGGGCCGCTGCCGGGCCCAGCTCCCCCCGGAACAACCGCTTGCTTCCCCCAGGAACGCTGCGTCCCGCGGTTCACACGCTTGGTGTCCAAAAACAAAAACCCGCAGCAAAATTCAACTAGAAAGCACAGCACACAACAGCAACTATTTCAGTTAAATGTGTAGACGTGTCTCTGCCCCAGTTGTGGTTGTAACCTGACACACACATTACATAAAACCTCTGACACAAGGACATTCAAAGGAAGCTAACTGCAATTCCTGCCACTTCTCCAGCGTAGCGTTTGGGTAACTGCGGTTCTTGCATACAATTTGTCATTATTGCCAAGAAATGACAGGCCCCTGCCATGAAGGCCAGATGCTGTGTTCCCAAGTAATGCAGCAGAAGAAAGATGAGTTACAGAAAACACACAAAGCACCTGCAGTTCACCACCAGTCTCAGCCTCACAGGATTATTCAGATATAAGCTGTATGATGGCCATCTCTCAGTGATCCATGCTGACACACAGGCAACAGGGCACCCAGCCTGAAGGTATCCCCAAAATGCCACTTCCAGAGGCAGCTGCCTGGGCGTCAGAGCCAGAGCTGAAGAGATGCTCGTGACCAGGCCAGTGCTAGCTAATCAGCCATTCCACTGAAGGGTCTCCACATGACACACGAATCCTGGCAAGCAGCAAGCCATCAAACAACCATCTGAGGATTTTTATGCTGAGGCAAGCTGTATATGAAAGCTCTGCCAGCACAGCAGTATCAGTTTGGAGTGTGTTTGAGAGGAGGGGTAGGAAGGAGCAGGTTAACTCCCTCCTGCTTTCTAGCCAGTAGGTTGTAATGGCAAAACCCTGTGGCCTGGACATGTATCTGCCAGCAGAGAGCTTTGCTGAAAAACTGGCACCAGTGTCTGCATGCCTATGGCCCAGACTCTGCTGACACTGCTAGAGCAGCAGCTCTGTAACGCACACAAGGTCTCCGGCAGCTGTACTGACAAGCTAGCCTTGCACTGACCAGCTCCATTATCTTCCCTGAGGGCTCATTTCCTCATTCACAGAGGGCTACAAGGGTTTCACTGGGGAAAACCAAGGCTTATCTGCTCCATCTGCTCTTAATAGGTGTAGCTACAAACATCTAATAGCTACTTTTAGTTCTCCTTCTATTTCAAGATGTGTATCCTGAATCACAGAATCAGTTGGAGTGGAAAAGACCTCTGAGACCAAGTCCAACCTAAGCCCTAACAGCACCATGACAACTAGACCATGGCACTAAGTACCATGTCCAGTCTTTCCTTAAACACCGCAACCTCCCTGGGCAGTCCTGGAACCTTTTACTCCTAATGAACCCAATATGCACAGCTGCTCTAAGAGATTTTATAAAAAAGCCTACCAAGCATCTGTGATGGTGGAACATCATCATTCTAGAAAGAACATCTGGACCACTAGCACCAAGACAACAACTCCAATGAGCTTCCCACGGGTCACTTCAAGATTTGTCAAAGCCTAGCTCTCTTCCTAGCACAGAAGGAGATACACTATAGCCAAGAATTGACAAGGAGTAGCAGATGTGGAAAAAAACCTAGATCATCAAGCATTCTTAGTGCCAATAGAAATTTTTTCACTTTTACCTATCTTCATTTCTACTTCTTGAATGAATAAAGTTATTCCTCCCAAACCTAGATAACTGAGGTATGACATTGCAGTTAGATTTTCTAATCCAGCTCATTATTCCAGCTGCTCTGCTCCAAGAATGTCTGGATCTATGAAAGTTTATGAAGCCAGATTTGGACAGTTATCAGTGACCCTCATTAAACTCCCTGAATCAAGTCTCCTTGCAGCAATTCAACAAGAACTAGGGCGGTACAGCAGGTCACTGGTACCCAACAACAGATGAACATCACAAGCAAAAGGCTCAAAAAGGCTGCAATTCCATGAGAGAAACCCAAGCAACATTCCTGCCCTCTGAGGCCTTACAGCAATCTGTCAAGCCAAAACTCACAACTCCTACATGCAAACTGAGAAGAGAAATGGTGAAAAAAAGAAAACACACTGCAAAGCACTGTGGTTAAACATCTACAGCAGCTGTACAAATAATATATCAGTTTCAGTCCTTTGTAGACATGCTACTCAACAAGGCTCAATACAGTCTGCCACTCCGAGAGGTCCTCACAAGTCAAGGATGCTTGCCAGGGCTGCCAAGATCTGCGTTTGGTATCAAGTGAGTCTGCAAGTCTAAATTCTTTTTTTCTTGTATTTGTCCACAGATTTTTTCCCTCAATGAGCACAACAGACGCATTTCTTCCAAGACAGTTCTAGCAGTACAACCAGTGAGTATGCAGATACACAGGCGTAAGAGAACCTTTCTGCACAGCAACAGTGCTTCTAGGTAGCACTACAGTAATGTAACTCTAGAGTATGCTGTAGGATATTTAAAGGGGCTCTGTAAATATAGCCAACATACTCCTCCCAGTTATGCTGTCAGGGATTCACCCCATAAAATTTCAACGTCTTGCAATCCCTCAGTAGCAGGCTGACAGACAGTTGGCCCTATGACAGCTCCATTCTTCCCTGATCCCAAGCATGTTTTTACTCTCCATGTAGGATGTGCTCCAGACTGACTTGAGCTAGGATTGCTCTGCCCTTCCTTGACCCCAAGCACCTCCTTACACTCCACAAAGGAAGTGCTCCCAACCAACTTAAGTCATGCAAGACCAACCAGCCCAAAGTTTGAAAGGATATGAAAACACCAGCATGACCATCTTAGAAATTTGTTAATTTTTTATCTGGAACCATGCACAGCCTCCTCTGCTACCCACTCTCCTCCCTAAGGCATCTCCCATGCTCTTATGCACAGTGGACACAGCAATCATTTGCAGGACTTTCTCCACCAATAATTCTCATTTTCTCAGGCATAGGCTCTGAACTGGGGATGACCAATCCCAAATTCTAGTGAGCCAAAAGCACGATGGCTGCCATAAAAATTCAGCATCCAAACCAGTCAGGACTGTCTCAGCCACAAAGTAACTGCTTCTCTACACAGCTGGCTCTTGGGTCTAAGCAAGCTATGTCCTCCTAAGATGGAAATGTTTAGGTTTTTATGCCTATTTCCAATGTCACGCCTTGAAATCAAATACCCATTCCACAGCAGCTACTGCTCTGCCAAACACCTTTACATTGATACACTGCCAGTTCTTAGAAACACACAAGCACCATTTCAGGCATGCTGAGCCAGTACATCTTACAGCCAGGAAGGTAAGAACAGTAACACTGAAACTTGACCTTTAAGAGAGGGTTTGATATTAACTTAAAATGACTTCTGCTGCTGGGGCTGGGGAAACTTAATCTCTCAGTGTCTTGTTGCCTCTAATACCCATGCCCAGAAGCTGGGTCATGCTATCCTAGTGAAAAAATTCACACCTTAGGCTCCAGTTCCCAGAGTACAGAATCAATTCTAGTTGATGTTTGTCTTTTTTTTTTTTCCCTCCCGTAACACACAAAGCTTCACTGCAATTGTAGTTTGCAGACAGGCTTTCATCACCGCTGGGAAAACAGCTTCCCATCATGAGCTCAGATCTACAAAAGGCATCACGTGAGTGCTGGGAAAGGGGAGCCTGCAGTGCAGGCAGTCAGGGGACATACCTCCTCGTAGTTCTTTGCTTCAACACCATGCTTCATATCCAGAGTCACGAGCTGGTCCGGCATCCTCCCCGTTCCTGGAAGCGTAATGAAAGGATTCCTTGTGTGAAACATTCAGCCTGCCAGGAAATCACCAGCTCTTCCCACCAGTGAGGAAGAACTCAAATCCCTCCCCTCCCCTCCCTCCATGTCTGCAGCTAACTGCGGAGGCAGCACAGTCCAGCCTAAAAATACAGAGACTTCACAATAAATCCTAGCTGAAGGAGAGCCTCCCAAAGATAATGAGAACAAGCTGTAACTAACAGCACTGAGTGTCTACAGGATGCAAATCACTGTAAAAACTGCAGAGGATTAGAACATGAACACCAGCTGCTATGAGATGGCCTAGTGAAAGACAAGTCACCAGAGGGACAAATATTCAACTAGGAAGCCCACGTTCACAGGAAGGGAACCAGCAACCTGTCAAGGTTACTGGGGCTGTAAATGGCTTTACATTCAAAGGAGCAGATGATAAACTGCTCCCACATGAACGTGCCATATGAGGACTACAGACCCTCACACGCTCGAATATCTGCAGAAGGCAAGGCAATCCCTTTACCAACCACCTCAGATACCCAAGAACCACACTGCAAATGCAAACCCCAAGACTGCAAGAGGCTTCTGAAGCTGGGAAAACACTGCCTCAGAGAGCTGCCAACTGGAGCCACACAAACAGCACATAAGGCTGCAGTCACCAGCAAAGTAGGTCTCTCTCAAGGCTGTAACCCCCAGGCTATGGAAACCTGTGGCTTATAGCTTCTTTCAACTGCTACAAACTGTCACATCTGAGAATATTCACAAGAAGAAAAAAAAATATATAAGATAGCCATATCAGATACTCTCAAAAATGCTGCACATCAGTTTATCTGAGTATCATTCTTACTACACCACCCACCAAGAAAATGTCTGTATGTAACACATTCCCAAATCCCAGCATGTTGGGACATATAGCTGCGCTCAACTGGCTGCCATCAAAACACAAGGTCTGAATTTACTTAAACTATGAATTTCAGAGTCTCTATCCAGGAGCATGTCCAATATTCACATTTTGATCCAGAAAGACTGACAGGTGGGCATTCCCTCAGTCCACAAACAAATTCAAAGTACAGGTCACACTAGGTCACTCCAGCTGGAACTAGGAAGATATTCCAGATCTTTGATACAACATCCCCAAATTTTTTCTCTACTCACTCACTGAACAGCTCTTCAACACCAGAGTAGAACCAACTTCTACTGCTAGCAGGACAATAAATAATCTACTGATAAGATGGTGCATATCAACTACAAACCACTTCCTAAGTTTCCTTGTGGGAATGCACTATATAAAAGCCCAACAGATAAGTTGTGATTAGGATGAAATTTTGTTTTCTTATAAAAGACAAGTTACTCTAAGAAACCCCTGAAGTCCCAGCACTGTTCTTTAACAGACAGGCTGTACACAACCCCCAGTAGTCCCTTCCCCAACCACAGGTTTTGATTGCTTATGCCACACACGTTACCAGCATGCATGGCGACAGGCAGGTAGGACAGACAACAGTAGCTGCCAAAAAAAATTCACAGCACACAGTCCAGTGAGAGGTTTCTTTAATGGTGATCAAATTATAGCAACTTGAGTTGAGAGCTGAAGCTTGCAGGAAAAGATGAGAAAGATGAAAAGGCCAGTGAACAGAAGAGTAGAACTAGAAGAATTAATTTGCTAGACTGGAAGGGAGAGTTGCCAAGAGGCAGTAAGAAACGAGAAACCTTAAAGCTGCCAGGTGCAAAGGGATGGAGAGCAGACATTTTGCAAGAGGTTAATGTCGTCAGAAACTGGCAGGGAAAAACTCAAGCTGCTCTTCTGTAAGTTTACAAAGCCCAGGGCAGCTCCCTTCACACCCATCAGATCCTCAGAAACCCCTTGCTTCTCCTGCAGCCAAGGCTCACCAGAGCAGACTGGATCAGAAGCAAAGAGAAAAACAGTAAAGATTCAGAGATCATGAACTAAACTGATACCAACATTCCTCAGGTCTTCAAGAGGTCATCTCACATGAGCACTGAACCGTTTCCTGGGAAACTAGGCAAAATCAGTGGAAAAGCAGGATGGTTGAACTGAACATCAAAAGGTTTTCCCACAGGAATTTAAAAAAAAGAGTCCTAAGACTCTTAAGAAAGTTTGGGAAGAGAAGGATTATAGAAGGAGCATACAGTTAAAGATCAGCACAGCAAAGAGCCCTAGAGAGACAATGCAGTGAGACCAGGCTGTTAACCTGAGATTAGCATATTGTGGGAGAGTAACTGTGCCTGGGAGTAGAGCACTGGTCAGGCAGACAGGACCCTCTGGAAGAGGGTAAAAAGCTCACCATGCAAATACCCACAGCTCCAAGAAGCACCCTCCACTCTGATAAGGTGAACCTTCGATATAGGATCTCCTTCTCACTTCCTCTTCCTCATTTCTGTGGTTAGGGATTGAGAAATCCCAGATGCTTGGACTCCTCTGATCCAACAGCTCTAGGTTTCCTCTACCAACAGTTTGCCTCTTTCAGTACTCCACAAACATCCTCCTTGGCTGCTGCTGAAAGTCCTGATTACTTACTTGATGAGACTGCGAAAAAGACCCTAATCTTCAAAGAGAAACATGGGAATTAAACAGACTTGGTAAATTCCCCCATTCCTATGCTGACCTTACTGAGGAAACAAAGTACTTCCTTGTGACGTGCTTACTTCCTTCCAAGTACCTTAACCAAGTCCTGCAGATGATCAAGCCTTACAAGTGGAACATCCCTTACTTTAACAATTCCTTGACTTCCAGCACAAACATGGGAAGTCTGGAGATACTCTAACGTGAAGTTTGGGGCACCTGGGTCCAAAAAGAAAGCCCTAAGAAGAAAGCCTCCAGAAGAGGATCCAGCTGCTCAGCTGATTCTAGATTTTGGCACCTCAGTACCCCACAGGTCATCAAGGCAGAAGCTGCATTTAGAAATACTTAATCCTCAACCGTACTGAAAGCTTTAAAATAAACTTGCAACAAGGGAGTAAGGGAACAAACATTTGCTACAATCAAAACAATTGTAAGGGGCTCGGTCTAGGCAAGAAAACTCTGCTCAAAAGCACCGACCTAAGAGTCTAGACACAACTAAAGAAAGAAACCTTTCCCACTTCAGTGTGTGATCACATGGAAGCTATGAAAAGATCTGCAGGACTGTCTGGAGACTTCTCAAATACTCAGGTGTTGGAAAGTAAATAGCATGAGTGACTCCCAGATGAGTCACTAGTGCCTCCATGTCTCAATGTGTTAAGGAACATTTGGAAGTCCTACCTTTGGAGTAAAATAAAAATATAATCCTGAGTATTTGGGGTCACTATTTTATGTGTAAAATACCAAAGAAGAGGTGTTACAAGCCAGATCCCTCCCAGTCCAGCAAAGAATATAGCCTTCTCTTCAACTTGCAAACTATTTGCATCTTGTACATGGAGCAGAAACAGCAAAACAGCAGCTGCCATTCAGCTGATATGAGGAATGAGGCTAGTGAATGCTCTGTGAAACACTCTGAGATCTTTTAGGGTAAGATCTAAGAAAAACTGGACCCAAGGAGCAGAACTCTGACAGTAACCATGAAAAGATGGAGCACCTGCAAACTTGCATGTGCTCACACCACCACTGATGAGACTAGAGCCCACATGTTGGCCACTTTCAGCACATCTGTCCTGAAGCTGAGCATGGGCATTCAAAGCAGCACGTGCGTCACACTCACAGGAAACAAGCCTCAGCATTCGTTAAGCAACCATCCTTGTAGCACAAATGCAAAGCTGACGTCCTGCTCATTTCCCTTTCCCTTTATTGACCACTTCAAGAGCAGTTGTGGGTGCAAATCAAGGACACGTTGCCTATCTGCGCACAGTCCAATTTCATAAAATAGTTGTCAACCTATCGCAGGATAGCAGCCAAGAACACATTGTGCATAGATCACATTTTACCAAATGGGGAAGAAATGGCCTCCTGGGGTGAAAGAGAGGTCCTAGAGATGATGGCATCCAGTTTCTGTCCTCGACTGCAAGATGGGGAGAAGAATGAAACTGGCAAAAGAAGTGTCGTTTGGTCGCTGATACTGCCCACCCATTGCAACTGCGGTGATCTCTGCAGGAGGAATGCCCAATTCCTCTTTCAGAGGAAACCCAAGTGCTCTACACAATAACCACAGAGGATTACTTTATTCCAAATGCAACACACACAACTGATGTTCTGCAGTGAGACTGGCCACAGCCTCCTGAAGATCAGCTTTAAAAGTCAAAAAGCGTTCTGTGGACCACACTCAGATCACTTTACTCATATTCCTAATCCACATATCTACACAAACTTGATCAGAAGCTAGAAACAGCCAGCACACCTTTCATTTCACTTACCCACAGGAAGCTTGCTTTCAAAGCAGGCCTCAAACATATCATAGTCTTCAGTGGTGAAGGCAAACTTGCCCTTGGTGGCATCCTCCTTGGCATACAGGATGTGCCCAGCTGAGTCAGTTATCTGTAAGAGAGACAATGAAGGTAAGAAACACAGTACTTTGCTGCTGTGAGCTCATGATGCCTGTGCAGCAAGAGTAATCCTAGCCTCCACTTTGGATCTGCTGCTTTCTCCTTTCAACAGTTTCCCCCCCTTCTTTGTGACTACATCAATTCCTCCTCTCCTCATTCACACACCAGGAGCTGACAAAGTCATACTGCCTATAAAGTACATATTAACTCTTAGATCCAAAAAACCACCAACCAACGAAAAAACAACCACCCCCCCAAAAAAACACCATCAAAAAGCAACTGACCAACAAATCAAAAAAAGCCCAAACTGAAACCCACACTAATTTCTCTTCCTCCTATGAATCCCAAATACAGACTACATGTAAGAACTACAGCTGAACCAAACTGTCATTCATTGCCTTTATTGTGCAAGCAAAAATTCATAAATTACCATAGCAACAGAGATAGGGAGAAGACTTATGGGACAAAAGAACCACATTCCCCAGAAGACGAAATGGAGAAGGGTACATCTGTTCCTCTAGAAATGAACCACAAGTGTGGCCCCAAGTTACACAAGGTTTGGGTGCCAAGATGCATAAAAGTGGCCACTTCAGAGGATAATTCAGACTACACAGACAGAATAATGACTGCTTTGTGCTAAGTCTATAAAACTACTAAGAATAGGCAAAAACTGTGGAAGGTCTACAAAAATGTTTCAACAAAGAGTATAAAAAGAAAGGACACGCATTTCATGACGCAAACTTGAGAATAATTGTGCTCAATTAAAGGCTCCATCCAGCTGAAACACTCTGACCAGGGAGAGGGGTGAAGAAAGGGAAGGTGTTACAACACTCCATGAAAATGAACAGTGTGTGTTCCACTGGAATGCTTCCCATTTTCCCTCGACACTAATTTTTAACAGGTATGTCTGAAACAGCATGGACACTAAAGTTACTAGGGGTCTTTGAAAGTCTTAGAGATGAAGAGACTGAAAAGCTTGGGAATAATTGTAATGGCATACAAGACCAAAGTACACAAAATAATTTGTGGCATGGAAAAGGTAAGTCAGACGTTCTACTTTACTCCAGTCTTTCTCCCTGTATAAAGGCCATGGAAAAGGGCTCTGTACCCAGAACTATTCTAAGGAAACACTCCATTCTTATTAGAGCACCTAATTAACTCTCTGCCACTGGATTTGAAACAAGTGTGGACCTACACATGGATGAGAGTTGCTGCATTAGGCAGTAAAAACAAACAAGTATATAAATTCTCACACTTTATGGTATAAGCCATAGCAGGCAAGACTTTAGGAACAAGCTCCCTCTATATACAGATTATCCCACAATGGCCTGTTAGGGGATTTGCTGTAGCTGCCCCTGCACCACATACTGCCAGTGTCTGAAAACAATGAGGAGCACTGTTCTCCGTGCAGCAGCTCCTGCTCAGAGCTGTACCTGTTTTCAGGCAGCAAGCAGATGAAAGCATGCCTGCACAGCCAGGCACAGGCAGCTTGTGCTGCCATCCACTTGCCACAAGCCAGCAGCCACCTCCTATCTGGAAGCCACCAGGAACTGGGAGGCACTGGGCCCAAGTGAGGAAGGCCATCTGCCGTAGTGGGCTGTGTATGTTTGACCATGCCAGCACAATGTAAAAGCCCACGATGTGGCCACCACATGGCATGTGCTGTTTAGTGGAGTGATCACGATTAACCAAGATGCCTCATCAGTGTGACACCATACATCCTGCACACCATCACAAAAAGTAGTCAGAAAAACATAGCTCTCAGATGCCCCTATTATTTTGAGCACTATTTTCCTACAGCTTTGTAGGCACCAGAGTTAATCTTTATGCAGCTTGATCCATTTTTGCCCTTTGCAGCTCATGAACAGCATTCTGGACAGTCTGCTTTCATCAAAACTGAATAGCATTACCCAAATCAGCCAGAAACACTGCCCATTCAGACCGGCGTGCGAGGGCGGGGAAGCTGCTAATAGCCCAGCCAGAACGCTTGTGGGGGAGTCGACCTGAAAGGGGTTTTTCATGCTATTCTAACGCTATTTACGGTAAGGCAAACCCCTACAGACAGGGCATTGTTTGCCCTTGACAAACAGCCTGATACTGGCAGGCTGGACAATGGGGCAGAGGCACGTGGCTGCCAAAGGAGAGCTCAGGCGCCCGACGCCCCCCCGCAGCAGCCAGCTGGCAGAGCCCGCGGGTTCCTCCAACACTGGGTGCCACTGTTAGCGCTGGGTATCACTCACACAGATCTCAGCTCACCGGCAGGAACCGAACTGAGCCTGGACAGAATTAACTACTGACCTCCTCCCTCCTCTGTTCGGTGGCCCAATCTAAGGGGCCAAAGCAGAACATCCAGTAGAGAACAGACAATACCTGCAGACGTCATATCCTGAACTGACCTTTCCCAGGCAGACCAAAGAGAAAGCAGGCACCTAGCAGAGGGGTTTCAGCACTTGTAACAAGCCCAGCATATTGGGAGGATACAGCATACCTGAACTATAAGAAGGAAAGCAAGAATTGCACACATTACTTTTTCCCCTTTGCACGTTTTCAAACTATACAGGGCTTTTAAAAATTATTTCATTATATGGTTCAAACAAAAAAGAACTTCTTTAAGCAGTACCACCCGGATACCAGTTTCATCAGCAAAGCAAACTAAGACCCAAACATGGGATTCACTGGTTCACCATCACCTCCCTAGATAAGTCCTGTGTCATAAAAGTGAGTTTTGGAAGAGACCTTGGAGTCAACTGACCTAGGAGTGGGCAATCTGAGAACCAGAAGTTTAGCTACCAAGCAGTAGGACAGATGGGAACATGGCACTCAATCTGAGATACGTGTGTCTTACCAGGCAAATACCATATCAGCACTTTAAAGCCTTGACGCTGCTTGACTCTGCTTATAGACAGACAAGTTTCCTCTGACAAATGATGCAAGAACAGAAGAACAAGGCTGTTAAAACAGCAAGACTCCAGAAGAAGCCTTCTACAGCCATAACCAAGCACAACTGCCAATAAACCACGGCCTTCGGGCATTGGTAGGCAGATGCTGGAAAGGTAACTTCATTTCAGGAGTTCTAAAATACTCAGATACACAAAGTTCAGAAAGTCCTGAGCAGACCATTCTGTCTCTGTTTGTTTGCATGCTTACTACAGCAACCTTTGAGAATGTACACAGAAATAAAACGGGACAGAAGGCTGTTGTGAACTATGTAGCAACAGACCTTATTCAGCTAGGTGGGAATTTTGAAGAAAACCTAGGGAAGGCAGATTGTGGGCAGAATTAAAGCAAAGCTGCTGAATTAACGTGAAGGTGTTGAAGTTTTGATAGCTGCTTGTCACACAGGTGTATTAGTCACGTATATGCTGCCAACCCTGTACTTCCTGAAGATCCTTCAGGATCATTTTCTTCCTGCCGCGAACATCTGCCTACCTAAAATCCACGCAAGCCACGACACAGCAAGATGAGATTAGCCGTTTTGTGTACCAGACCCTGGTTTCTCAGCCCCCACTCCACTGTGCCGGGATCCCGTTGTGCCAGGCCCTACGCATGGAGGGAGCCCTCGCAAAGCCACGTCACCACAACTCGTTCCTGCTCACACGCTGTCAGTAGCCTTGGTACAGCTTTATCGCAGCGGCCCATCTCGCCAGGCGCCGGATAATCTGCATCGTGTGCGGATTAAATGGCAGATTGAGGGACGGGCCGCTGCAACTCGATCTTTGGGGAGAAAAAGCTCCGATTTGGCTCAAGCTAGAACACTGCCCTGGTCCCTCGCTGCCCAGCACCCGGAGCTCGGGGGCGGGCTGGTGGCCCCTCGCACAGGGCGAGTCCCGCGATGCGGTGCGGCGCAGGCCAGGACCGGGCGGCTGTCGGCTCACGCGTGGGCCAGTGTCACGCGTGGAACACGTCACCCCTTCCATCCATCCTTCCTTCCTTCCTTCCTTCCCCGCCCCGCACGGCCGGCGAGGAGAGGCGGGGCCGCGCCGCCCGCCCCGGCCACCCCCGCCCCCCCGGCCAGCCGGGGCCGCACCTTGAGGTTGGCGGAGGGTCCGGTGGAGGACCCCGGCGGGGCGCCGATCTCGTACTCGCCCGTGACCAGCGTGTCGCGGTGGATCTCCTCCCGCAGGCACTTGCGCGCCTTGCCCGGCAGCTGGAAGGAGATGGGCCGCGCCGGACCCACCAGCAGGAGCAGCAGGAGCAGCGGCAGGAGCGGGGCCCGCCCGAGGCGGGGGCGGCCGGGCAGCGGCAGCAGCGGCAACGGCATGGCGGCGGCTCCGAGTGCGGCGGGCCGGGCCTGCCTCCGCCGCACGTGACCGCCGCCGCCGCCGCTGCGTCACCGGGGGCGGGCCCGGGGCGGGGCCGGGCCCTGAGGGGGCTGAGGGGAGCGGGCCTGGGTGCCACGGGGGACTCTTTCGTTATGAAACTAATGGGTGATGAAGCTAATCCAGTAATAACGAGGGGAACGAGAAATAGTGGTTTCGCTCGGTAAAGAATTGGAAAATTAGAACACAGCCAGGCCGCGCTCTGAGGATGGAGAAGCAGTCTGAATTTCCGTGGGGCTGCCTCGCGGCTGAACTCCTTTACTGGGAGAGACACTTGCTGTTTATTGTGTGGGTTTTCCCATTTCTGAGGAGTATCTTCCCTCTTGACTTCTTCACACAAGAAAATTCAGTTTTATCAGATGTCTCACTTCTTTGCATCAATGCCTTGCGAATACCATTCAATACAAGTATCCAAGTTTTTTTAACAGCAAATAAAATGATGATGATTTTTGAAGACACAGCATTGCTTTTTACTCTCCTTTTCCAGATCTACTTTTTCTTCTTTTCCTCTTGATACATTTTACTCTTTAGGCAGACAGCATTAAGTAAGCACTGACCAGCTTTGGGCTGCTCGTTCCCCTGCCATGTCCATTCCCTGGTATGGAGCTGTCAGGAAGAACACGCACAGGTGGGAGCAGGGATCCGCTCCCAGGCGTCACCTGCCATCAGGGAGGAGGACAATTGCACAGGTGTGTGGTTATGATCACCACAGTTGCAGTCAGCTCCTGGGATCAGCTGCAAATATTTGGGTGTGCTAAGACGTAAGGAAAAGCAGGAAGAAAGAAATGGATAGTAACTTGCTAAAAAGCAAAATATATTTTTTTCATTTCTGTTAGCTTGAGTTAAAAAAATTACACCAATGTTCTGCTTTTATTCCTTAAACATCACCAGGTGTGCTCTCTCTCTGGTCAAAACATGTCTTTAATGACAAGCAATAACAAGGAGTCGGTACAAACTTCAATCTAAAGAGGCTTTAAGCAGCAAATTTCATGCCTGGATGTTCACCTGCAGAGCATTTTAAAGGGCATTTCAGCACTTTTGTCTGCTCGTGCTCATACTTATGAGAAAATACAATGAAGCTCTCCTGCAGGAGCAGGCACTAAGCCCAAATGTACAGTGGTGGAGTGACCTCCTTGCTTGGAAGGAAATAAAAGGAACCTTCACAAAAAACCCCACAAAACAACAAAAACCTCTCAGCACTAGACCTTTGCCCTTACTTTAAGCTCCAGTTTATTGTTCAAAGTGGGATTTGCAGTCACTTGATGGACATTTCAACATATTTTCATTTCTCTTATCAGTTCACAAACCTTCCCTTACTTGGACAATTAAATTATTTGGAAGCGTAACCATAATAAAATAAATATTTTGCTCTTTCTGCAATATGTCAAAGTATATTTGCACAATGAAAACATTCTTTCCATTGCAGCACTTAAGGCAGAAATAGCTATTATTTCACAAACTTTAGGAAACACAGATTACTAGAATATGAAGATATGAAATGTTGTACCATAAAATTCCTGATGAAACAGGCACACCATGACAAATTTCTTCACGCAGAACATTCCTCAAACTGATGATATGTACCCAGCCTTCTATCATGTTTAAAACATTCAATAATGCCTTATTTTCCATAGAAAGTGGTTCATTCATGTTAAAGTAGCCTTGTTTTCTAAAATCAAAGTGTGAACTCAACCACCAAAGAGCAAATGTGTGACTGACTACAATCCCTTTCTATTGTGGCCATTTTGTCACGGTACTATTTTAGATGAGTTACATTTGTGACGAACAAATTTATCCCGTTTTCTGTTGTAGTCTCCTCCTGTGGATGCATTATTCTAGAAACTGCCACACGAACAAGTTCAGTTCTAATTATAAAACCCCCTCAGAGATCCTTTAGTGCTTCAGTGTGTTATGAAATAAAATGGTACAGAGCTGCCATGAGTCTCTTCTCAATCCCCAGCTTTTGGCTCTTTAAAGCACTTAAACATGCAATGGGGCAATCTCCCTTGAGTGTGCAAAGTAACTTACAGCAGAGGAAAAGCATTTGAAGATCCTTTTAGCTGCAGCTTAGGAAATAACAGTCTTGCAGGGACATGCCTTAATGTTTCCACATAGTGGATGCTAACAAAATGAAATGCTTCCTGTAATTCAAAAACCCTGAACAGAGGTGAGGGAGAGATTGATAACTTGTTACGCAACTTTCCAGATGCAGCGATGACCTATTTTAGCTTAATCTGCTGCGTTAGGCGTTGTGGGAGCTGGGCAGTCAGCTGGAAGCAGGTATTCCTTCCCACTGCCATCAATCCATAGACAAATGGGTGTATCCCCAAAGTAAACATTAACATCAGCTGCCAATCACAACACACTGACAAAATTCAAATTATTTTGTTAGTGTGCTAAAAGGTATCTTTTATCTTTCCAAATATCCCTAATGCAGTTTTGTTGCTGTCTTGAAAACGATGAAGAGAGCAATGAATTTTTCAGCTTTCAGTTCTGTTTCAGCAAAAGAGCACTGGAAAACTTCAGATGTCTCTGTAGTCTGTGGCAGCAAAGGCTATTGAAGAAAATATGCCTTTTCCCACCAAATTTCTAATTTTTTCCCAACAGACAAAGTTCACAGCGTGTTAGCAGTAGTCAATCCCTGCCACACCAAAATGTATCTTTTATCTATGGGTAAATGGCAGAAAACAACACTAATTTGCTCTCTCAGTGAAACAATGTGTATGAATGTGTATGAATTACGTAATTAGACCTTTTTTTTACTGCTTCTGCGTCAGCTGCTGTGGCATTTTTGCATTTTCTTGTTTTGGACAATAAAAAGTTGAAACAATGTTCCTCTTAAAAACTATTCTAGACTTACTGTTATGTTCTATTCCTTTTGCATTCTGCCTTGCACCTGGCAATCCACTACAAGCTACTGAGAAAATTCTATAAAAATTCCATATGCTTTACGATGCTAATCAGTGTTTTTACTAACCATGCAAAATTATTCATCCACTACTTCTGGAAAGTGCAAGGCCACTTCTTTTAGGGGCTATATTTGAACTCATTGCTGGGATGTAAGTCTCACAGTCATCATCGTGATCACAATCCACATAGAGACGTTTTTCAATCAACTAAAAATAAATCAGTGGCTAAACAGCCATAAAACAGCATTGCACTGCTTAGTCTCTCCTGTAATCTGTCCCAGACATCACATGTACTGTGTGCTGGCCATAGAGCTAAAATATATAGCATTTGGATAAGAGGCATGGAACAAAACAACTTTAGATATCAAGAAGTTTAAGTTGAATCCTTTGAGGAGACAAGCTATTGCTACAGTATATTTATAGGTATCTACTTTCATTTCACCAAGTGACTGAAGTTATTCCTACAAAGTACTTCCAAATCCTGCATGGATGTGAATTCCTTGAAATCAGGTGTATGGGGCTTAGTCTAAATTACGAGTTCATTTAAGGAAACAAAATGTCCTTCATCAAAGACAGCCCAGATTCAATCACACACAAACCACTTTGAGGAAGTGAGCGTTCATGATTCTTCTCTCATCTCCCCCCAGCACTTTTCCTGCTGCCATGAAGGTTTTCAACTTTTAAGTAGTAGCCTGACAGCCCTCCCATCTTTTTGAGGAAATCTCCCATTTCACTGCCCAGCAACTCTCACCTACTGCCCTCCTGGAGCTCAAGGGAAGCCCATATTCCTTTCCATTCCCAACAGACAGCTCCAGGCAAGCCCTGCTGCTCCCACAGCCCCAGCAGCATGAACCATGCCAGCTCCTTGCTGGCCTTTCCTGCTCACCAGCAACAAGTGATGGGATTAACTTTTCCAGCAAACACCAATACAGAGCTCACCTAGAAACCCCCAACCTCTGCAAGAAGCAGCTGGCTTGCTACCTCCTCTCAAGCCCCAGCCCTGTCCTCCTCTGACCTTTGTGATAAACAAGCCTCTCTCTGCTCAGGGAGGGTAACAAATTACTGTTTACACTGGCTTTCAAGAATCTCTACAAAAGAGGTTTTGTTACCTAAGCCACAACTCTTAAAAAATAGAAGCTTGGAGTATTGTCTTGTCTCAACAGGCAAACTCTCCAGTGTTAAGTCATACCATTATTTTTCTTTCAGTTGTGAATCACAGTGCAGGCTCAAAACAGCACAGAAGAGAGTACATTTGATGTTTGGGACATAACTTGACAGTTACTTTTTCTTAAAAGACCCTAGCTCAGATCTGTCTGATTAAATGCATATCTCTGCATCTCATGGGCCATGGGGGCTGCATCCACTTCCAAGCAATGGAAAGAAAGAAGTTATTCTAGAGAGGTCTTCTCATCCTGAGCCAGACACCTAAATCTGGTGAGATAAATCCCACTCCAGGTATCTTCATACTGAATTTCTGCTGAAATCAAGGTCTAATCAGCAGTTACGTTGTCCATTGATGCTCTCCACAAGTCTGACTGAGCAGTCTCCTTCCCTAGTGAACAGCACCTTAAATAGAGGTGGTTGGCCAGGTCCACCTCCCTGCAGCTCAGCTCGAGTCCTCACTCACCTCGTCCCTGACAACTGATGGGGACCCCCAGACCAGCTTGCAGACCACTCAGACCAGCTCCTCCACTGTCCTCTCTCTGATAAAGGCTAGAGATGGATATGACATAGGACAATGGAGAAGTCCACAGCAGAAAGACAGGACATACTTACTCCAGCATCAAATGACAGTGAGTTAGACCTAACCAGAGGCCCTCAGAAGAAGACTCACTATCCTTTTTAAAGCATATTCTCACTTTTAAAAATCTGGATCTTTCTGCCAGCCACATAAATTTCAATGCTTTTTAATATTGCTGAACTCTTTAATCAGATGCTTTCCAGAGCTTCTGCCCTATATCGGTAAAGGTATTTCCTTAAAATCATTTTCAGACTTTGGTAACTGCAAGCCTGTCACAGAACCTGTCCTCCAGTTGGGAACATGGTAGATTTCACTCTCAAGGAAGGTGGCTGCCTAAGCTGCGAGGAGACAGCAACTGAGGGAAATAGACGAGGAAAAGTACCAGGTTAGGTACTAGGAAAGGCTTGAGAGTACCAGTGTGTCTAAGGGCAGCTCTTCCAAATGATCCCCAGTTAATACAAGCTGTGACTTCAGTGGCGTTTCTGAAAGAAAAATTCTAAACTGAATTCTTAATGTAACAATCCAGAGAGATTTTCACATGTCAAAAGTAATGTGAAAGATACTCAGGAATTTAGAAAGTAAACACTCTTATGTAGGCTTTGCACATGATAGCAAGAAGCTTTTATTGTGTAGGAAGTCTGAAGTCTTCTTATTATTCTACTAGAGTGATGAATAATAATGTTGAATGATGAATAAATGTTGAAATATTTTGTTACTAGAGGCTGTATTTCTTCAAGGGCTAATTTTAATTTTTTTTAAACTTTTCAGATATTTAATATTTTTATCTGTCTGTTCTTAGATCTTTCCTTCTTATACATAGAGAGTAAGCGCAAGAACACTGGGGAGGAAATACCAAGACAATAGGGAGCTCAAATTCCAATTTGAAACACAAAATTAATCTCAGCTGTAGCTGTGGAGCCATGATTTCTGAATGATATTATCCTCATATCACCTGATAAGAATAGAAAGAGGCCCTCTATGCACAGCAACACTATCTATTTTAAAGATAGATCTTCATGCTAGATTTAATGGAGAGTACCAAGCCAGGTTCTCCACTGAAGAGAATGCTTAATGAATTCTTCCAGACTGACATGTTTTTTTCAACTCAGAACAACCTTGCTGATTATTTGAAGATTAACATGAAGGACATTCCTTCCTGCAACTCACCAGAATGACCAGCATCTAACAAACAGCATAATGAATATCAGCTCTTGTATATCAACAACAGTGCAGCTGAATGCTGCTCTAGTCACCAGTTCTTGGGAGGAGGTTTGGCAGCAAAGGCAGCAGTTAGATGGGATGTTTATTGGATGTCTTCCACCAGCTGCACTGCGTGGTGGCTTGACTGTTAGATTATAAATATTTCCCCTTGTGAAAAAGGGAAGTTGGCTGGATGAACACTGATTCAGCAGGACATATTCATAGCCTCGGCAGAGATTGATGTGTAAGAAAGCAGGAATGGGAAGCATTGAATTAGGCCTGGGAAGTCCCCTGTCTCCACAGGCACATGAGCAGAGCACTTATCTCTGGAAGCTAGTCAGCATGGCACGTGGGCAATAGGAATATTAATAACCCCTCTACAGCAAGATTTCTGGGAGCAGGATGGCTCACCCAAACCACAGCCTCCGTGGCCACTCGGTGCAGATGGGCAACTTCTGCATTGAAGAGTTCCTTCTGCAAAGGCAAACCAAGCTGCTGGGCTGGGTGGGGGTGCAGGAGGCACCCCAAAACCCAGGGAAGAGGGACTTTGGGGATACAGCTTTACTCATCGTTGGCCACAGGCAACAAGTCACTAAGTCACTCCTGAGCATCACATCCAAGGCCAGTGGGCCGAGCAAGCCTGGCTGGTGTGCCTGTCTCAGTGAGCACTAAAGACCTGCCTGGCCATTGCAACATCTGATATGGAGAGTATCAGTACACAGAGCTTTTGGAGAGCTGCACAAGGAACACATTCCAGCTGGAGGGAATGGAAAAACACAGAGTGAAGATGGATAGGATGTGTAATCATAGGTTCTCATCCATCCTGCAGCATGGCTATGAAGACTGATGAGGATCAAGTGGTAAGAGCAAAGTGGAAATTTCCTTTGCCCTGCAGAAGCCTTCCCCAGAGCTGTCAGAGTGATGGGATAGCTCTGGAGTTTGCCTCGGTGCTGGCTTTGTGCAAGTGGCTCTGACTCACCAGGGCAATTCTGGACCAGGGGGTTTTCCAGGAGGCAGGGGTTGAAATCCCCAGGGATGTTGGTCTAGACAGGGTGCTCTTCCCTTTGACCTCACTGAAGGCCTCAGCTTCCTCTTTATGCAAGTAACACCAGCTGCCAGGACAGGTTATTTTGAGCTACAGAACAGTTATGAAAGAGGAATATGCTGAGGGTTTGAGGAAAAAGATGCTCCTGTTCTAAGTATCCTTTTCAGACCACGGTTGTGCCGGGACGCTCATTGCTGCTGCTCACAGGAAACAATTTTTATTCCTGACATCTAAAGAGACTCAAACAGCCTGAGAATGGCTCTTTGCCTGACACTGGGTGAGAGCTCATGGAATGATCTCCATTTCCCCCGGGATAATCAGAGGGAAATCCCAGTCATTAAGTCTTCTGTCAAGTGTTGACGTAAGAGGGATTGCAAATTAATCCTGCTTCCCATTCATCTCATCCCAGCAGAGATCCCGCTAGTAAAACCAGTCCTCCTACAGCCGCAGGGAAATCCCAGACCGTATCACAATGCTCTCCTGCCCTTTCCTGCAACAAATATACCCTGATATTTCATGCGCATGTGTTACATCTTCCAATCCTCAAGAGCTGGTTTGTAGGAGAAGGCACAGGCAAGGTGTGAGTGCAGTGCAAGCACAAAAGGCTTACAATATTCTGGGCCATGGATATGTGTGACCCTGTCTCCACTTTCCCAGCAGCTGGTCCCTGGCTGCCTCACCTGCCTTTGGTGTCTCATAACTCTTCAGAAACAGCCAGCCTGGCCTGAGCAGGGCTGACTTGTGGCTTGTGGGGAAAGGGCATGTTTTGTGGCCACTCCTGACCTGTCCCATCCTTGCTGGCCTTTTCCACTTCTGCCTTCTCTGCTCTCTCAGAGGCTTTCTGCTACAAATAAACAAGCAATTTCGGTGGAATGAAAGAACCTGGCAACCTGGGCAGCCAGCAGTTGAATGCCCCCTGCCTAGTGGCAGGAAGCACCAGAAGCTCTGCCTGCACATGGGATCACTGTCATGGGCCGCAGTGGGCAGGACCTGCTGGAAGTAGCATTGCAGGGGCATGAGGCTGCACTGAGTTGTGCCTTGAAGAGTTTGTGGCTGGGGGAGTCACACAGACCTTGGTACCAAGCCAGGGAAGCTGGATATTGCTGTACAGTCCTTTGATTCCCAAACACACTTTCTGAAGTGCCTCACTGAATACACAACACCAGTCTGTGCCACTCCAGGCACTCCATATCCCATGGAATTGTCATGGGAGGAAGATAAGAGAAGGCACAGGGGACACACCAGGTGTTCTGCACGTATGGTTGACATTTGGATTGCAGCAGGGCAATTCCTCAGAAATCAGTGAGATAACAGTCATCAATGGATACTCAGCAAACAATGTCCCCAAGGATATGCAAGGAACTTTCAGCTGGCCTTGCCAGGCTGAGGGCAGGATTGAGTGAGGCGGGACCTCACCATGTGACACAGATATTCTTCCTGTCATCCAGCCACTTCACTCCTGTTGAGCTTTCACCTCCAGGAACTCATAGGGAAGATGAACAGACTTCATTTGTTCTGGGTGGTTTGGGGTTTGGTTTTTTTCAAGCTCAGCATGAGGAACAGCTCTTGTGGCTGCCTCACTCACCTCCTGCCATGCTGCTATATATATCAGTGATCCCTGTCTCCAGGATCTGTCTGGGATCCGAGCCACCTCTTCAAAAGGAGAGGTATTCAGCACTGTCATATGACAGAGGCGGAGGGAGAAGGTGGCAGAGGTCCAGGGGATGCAGCATATATTACCTTCACAAGTGGGCACATGTCCCTCAGGCTAGAAAAAGAGTTTTAAACCTTTTGTCCTTTTTTTTTTTTTTGGTTGTTTTTCCATAAATAAGGAAAAACACAACAATTTCCTCCAGGGCTCTTGTCGTCTTTAGTGTTTGACATTGTATTAATTTACTCTCCTTCACAAGTATTTAACCTGTCAGCTGAATGAGGATGGAGAACATTAGCCCCAGAATTCGGAATGGGACACCAAAGCACCCATACAGACACACAGACATCAGGGAAAGTTGTGCTCAAAGTCACAGAGCAGAGCAATGTCACAGAACAGCAGACTACCACATTCCTGGCTTATCTCCTCTGTTCAGACTAGTAAACCAGGCAAAAAATATCAAAGCAAACACATCCAAAAGACAGCTGAAGTTATACACCTTCATCTGTGTGTGCTTTGGACAATGACACTATTACTTATACCTAGTAATCATGAGCTTTGAGCAGTCAGACCTAATCTATTTGTCTATACAGGAGTGTGAGTGAAAGAAGTTTTCCAGCTTCTTTCTAGGCTTTTCTCCTGGCTTTATTTTCCTGTTCTTTTTTTTTTTCCTTAAAGGGGTCGGAATCTCCACATAGTGTTTTCTGAGTCAGCTTTTTGCCTCCTTTCAGTACTACACAGCCTATGGCTCTACCGGGTTGCAAAGTCAGCAGGCAAGAGGAGCTGGCCAGCTCTGCTGGTCACCTCCCAGGGGACAGCAGCAGCTCTGGGTTCCAGCCCACAGAAGCAGGTTTGCTAGAAAGCTCTGGCAGAAGTATTCCTGTTCCAGCACTCCTCTACTCGGAAGTTTGGCCCGAGCCAAATGTGAATCCAGAGCCTTGAGAGAAGCCCTGCTCCGCCCACAGTGGTGTCCGTGCTGGAGAAGCGAGGGTCAGCGCAGCGCTGAAGCCCAGCTTGCGTGTGAGCGCTCAGCCTGCATTCCCAAAAGGCAGCGATGAGGCATGGAGCCGTCCCCGTGAGCCTTCGGCAGCCGTGCTCCCCCCTGCCGCCTCCTCTTCCACACATCCATCCCCTGCGGCCACACACCAGCCTTGCTGACAGATCTTACTTGAAAGCTCTGGCAGGCTGTGCCACTAATGGCAGAGCCCTGAGCCGGCTCCCTCCGTCTCCCTGGAGTCCCTGCGCAGACGTAGGTGCACGTCACGGCCTGCTCTAATTTTATCTGTGTTTGATGGAAGAGACGAACTGAGCAGCGGGGAGGCAGCTATTTTGGTTTTCTCTGTGGCGGTGGGTTATATAAAGCATCTTGCCATGACCCGCGTCGCTTGGGAGCTGCTTTGCTTTCAGCCACCACAAACCAGAGGCTCGGACGCTCACTGCCGGCAGGCGAGACCTGCATGCGGCTGCGTGTGCCAGGTGTGCCGTGTGTGTGTGTGTGTGTGTGTACGGAGAGGGAGAGTGTGCCAACGAGATTCAGGGGTGATCGCCTATCGGGAGAGACTGGCTCTGCTCCTTGCCGTGTGGTGTGACATATACTCGAGAGTTCCACCCGCTCCAACCCAGCAGCACAGCGGGCACAGGCACAAGCGGGCAGCAGGCAGCCCGGGGTGTGTAAGCTTTGGCCGGCCGCAGCAGAGAACTGCCGCTCTCATCTCACCCGGGCAAGAGGCTCCATTAGGTGGCAGCAGCAGCAGTCACAGCAGGAGGAGGCTGCTCTCCCGGTGGGACCTGTGCGGGTGGGCAGGAGGCCCATGGGGCCACAGAGGTGCCTGGCAGAACCAGGCAAGCACTGGCACTGGGTGCTGGGCAGCTTGCTGCCATCGGATGCAGGAGATGTGGGGTGCTCTTCCCCTCGCTACCTGTGTGCTCCCTGATGCCCTGGGGTACCTCCGTCTGACTCCGGCCGAGCCGCTGGGGCCACTCCCTGGGCTGACCTTCTGCACTTAAGGCGCAGTGAGCAGCCGGTGGGATCCTGTCCCGTGCTGGCTGACCGCAGCCCAGCCTCCACGCAATGGCCATTTCCCAACGAAGGGAGTGGAGGCATTACGCAGGGCTTCTCGCCCATGTGGGCTGTGGCTCCTCCGCGCCTGGCCCTCACGGGTGGTGTATTCGTCAGCGATGCTCCGGTGCTTGGTCCCAGGCTAGCGAGGCAGGGCAGCAAGCTTTGGGCTTGCCGGCTTGGGAATTTTGGCAAGAGGCGGCATGACCAGGACTCTTTTCTGTGTCTGACGTAGGAAGAATCTGCCAACATCTGGGTAAGATGCTAGAGCCCACTGCCTGGAGGGAGTTTTGGGGAATGCCTCTTGCTTTTGTTTCTTGTACAAGCAGGCAAATTTAATAGCACAAGCTAAAGTAATTAGGACGTGTCACGATGTTGATTGGCACCTCCCCACTTTTCCAGTCTCTGGGTACTGCTTACCCTGTGCTCAGCTCTGCTGCTGACTCATGTCAAAGCCGCCTTCTCCCTAATGACCAGGGGTCAGGCTAGGACCCAGCCTGCTCCGTGGCTCTCCTCGCTCCCACGCAGTTCCCGCTGGGCCTCCCGCCGTGGCACCGGCAGGACGCACCCACTTCCTAAAGAGTCACCTCCTGGGAACACCGCCGAGCCTCTGCGGTGGCCACGGCATCCGACTCCCTCCCCCTCCGGGCATGTGCCTGCCTGAATGCCATACCTTCCGTCTGGCTGCTCCCAAGGAGGCACTGCCGGGTGAGGGATAACCCGCAGGACAAGGGGGCTGTGGTCCATGTGCAACAACCACCCACCCACCCGATCTGCTACTGCCTGGGGTGGGAGAACTGGATCCTTCGGGTGCTCCCAACAGGACCCATATCTGTCTTCCTCATGCATCCCCCACTGGCGCCAGGAGCCCCAGCCCCCTCAGCACACCACCGCATCCCTTTTGCTGGCACGATCCCCGGGGAAAGCGGCGGGCGCAAAAGGCATGCCGGAGGAGGGACGGGTGTGCGTGCAGGAGCGTGCATATGTGCACGTCAGGGAGAAGGAAGCGGGGTTGTGAGCGCTGGAGGCGTTGTGAGCGCCAGGCACAGGCTGACAGGCAAGGGCTGCCGCTCCCGTAGGAAGATAAACTGTTTCACAACAGTCACGATCGCAGTGAGTAGTTCACTCCGGAGTGCTGCTTCTTGCTAGGGAGGGAGAGGATAATCAGAGCCGAGAGGAGGAGTGTAGGATACGGGGGAGCATCCCAAAGATTATGCGAATGTGTGTGGAGGGAGAGTATTTGTGTGGAGAGTGCAGCAGCTCTGTAAGCCCCTACAGACGGGATGCAGACACAGGAGAGGAGTAATGCTATCGCGCAGTAATGCAGTAACACAGCCCCCTCCAATGCTGATGTGGAATGCTGCCCGGGGGCAGAGGTCACTAAACCTGCCAGAACTGGCACCAGAACAAACAAGAAATGCACGAAGAAACTAAAATACTTCAGGGAGTAAAAACGTTATAGACTCGGAATATACTGGAATAGGAGAACAGCCAACTAGCCTCCTCTCAGTTCTGCAGAGAAGTGCAAATATATTCAAATATTGTGTGAAAGGACAAGCCCTCCTGCAGGAGCTCAGCTCCAGCTCTCCTTTCCTAGCGCAGCAATTCAGTAAAGATATGTCCCAGGCTTGGTCTCACAGACGCTCTTCTGATAACTGGATCCTTGTTAGCCTGAGGTCGCCTTTCTGGCCATGCTTACACTTTTTTGGTACAGAGGCTGTTTGAAGTGGTGCAAGCAATACCAACTTCGCAGAGCTCGCTCAGATCCTCCCTGTTGTGCCAGCGCAACACTGTATACAACTGCCTGGCAAACCAGATCCAGGAGCTTTTCTGGCAGAGGAGCCATCACCTTTTGTCTTCGCGGGGTTAGTCGTCTTCCAGCACAGCTCATTGCAAGGCTCCTGAGCAGCACTGTGCACCCTGGCTTGGCTTGGAAGGTGCTGGCTGTGCCTCCCAGATTTGAATCAGCTGATACAGAGGGAGTTGAGCAGCTGCCAGCACCACACCCTGTGTCATGCCAGCACAGGTGAATGCCCATCCGCCCAGGTTGCAGCTCTGCAGCAATGCAAGCTGAGCTGCTGTATGCTGGCTTTTCCCACTCCTCCTGGCATGGGACCTCGCCTTCCCCCTGCACTGGCTGCTGACTACTGGCTTTGCTCTCAATGATAAAATGGCACAGGACAGATTGACAAAAGACAGAAAAGGGTTGTCTCTTGGGGTAGCACAGGAGGGCAACTCCTCACCCCACAGCTGAAAACTGGACCTGGCAAAGAGTGGGAATGGGGGCCCTGAGTGGGGAAGGTACAAAAGGAGTAGATCAGCCCATGACAAGCCTGAGCAGTAAGCAGCCTGAACTGACCTTCAACCTGCTGAAATAAAATGTTCTGTTTCCATCTGGACTGGCTTGCCACATGTCTACATGCTCCTACATCTAGTGCAAAGAAATGAAACACGTGACTCAAGCAGGAGGGGACTAGAAGCACCACAGGGCTACATTGCCACCCCCCTCACATCTCAGGTGTGCAGCTGCTTGCTCTTGTCCCACAGCATCACTCAGCCGGGCCTATGTGACACAGGGCAGGACAGATTTGGGATGGAGCAGCAGGGCAGGGTTGGACAGACGCACTTCTCGGTGTTGAACTCTGTCCTCTGCTCTGCTGGTCCTTCCCTGTCCTCTGCCCCACTGCTCCCTCCCTTCCTGCAGGTGAGGTCCCATAGTAAAAACAGGGTGGCAACCCAGTGGCAGCCCCGGCTGGCAGGACAGGGCACTGAAAATGTCCAGTTGACTGAGATGAGGCATGAGCAAACGAGGAGGACACTGGGTTAAGTGGTCTCTGTGGCTCCCTGCAGCCCAGGAGCTGTGAGCAGCACTGTTGCCTGTGCCCTGGGATGGGGCCAAAGGGCTGACAGCCTGTTCTGGGACAAGGAGAGCAGCAAGAGTAGTTGCAGTAATTAGTGACATTTTTCCTTTCTCATGTCAATGTGAAACATGGAGAAGAAGCCCTCTTACCATGGGCACCGGCTGTCTGGATGCATCAGGAGCAGCCCCCCTGTGCGGGTAGCAGTAGCAGGCAGTGCCCGGGGTAAAGGCTGTGGGAGGGGACACGTCCTGGTGGGATATCCTCTGACCCTGGCAGGTGACTTTGGACATGATCTGCATTGCAGCCCCAAACCCCAGGCGTGATCCCTGCCTTTGACCACCTGCCCACACTTTCCCACACGGCCAGCGGTCTCCGGGAGCAGGTGACCGGGCACCCGCGGAATGCGGGGAGCTGCCGTGACCATGTGGAAAGCCTTTTCTCACGCCCGATGATTACCTTCCCAAACACCAGCACTTCAGGCTTGCCCTTGAGAAGCAAACACTAATTGCAGCCACACCCTTTCCTGCCCTGGGGCTGCAGGGCGAGGGTATCCTCAATGAACGCCGTGTTCCCCACCGAGGGGTGTGGGACAGGAACCAGCCCTCGTAAAATCGCCCGGATTGAACCTGCTGCCCTCAGCCTGCCAAACTAAACAGAGCTGATGTAAAGCAAACAGCAATGACAAGAGCCTGGCTGCTGGCGAGGGTTGGGCAAGCAGCTGGTTTCCAGTTTGCTGGCCTCAGCAGATGGCGGCGGCGGGAACAGTCGCTGGGAGTTCCCACCCCGCAGGCACCCGGCTCAGCGGCCGAGGCCGGGGCGGCCCCGAGGTTCCCTCCTCTCCGGTCTGCCAGCAGTGCCTGCGCAACCCCCAGTGCAAAAACAGCTTTTGGGATTTCAGGGAGCCACCCAGCCGGCCCTGGCACGGGGAAACTGGGATTGCCGGTGGGTGGGTCCCTCCACCAGCCGCTCTCTTCGTCGGGTGTTCACCTAGAAGGACTCTGGCCACCACACATTGTAGGGGAGGAAGCTGATGTAAGTGAGAAAGACACCCGAAGGAACACCCAAAGGCCGGCCACCGGGGAGGAAACACTGCACCAGGAGCACGGCTCTCTGGAGCAGCCCCTGCTGCCCCGGAATGCAGGGAGGGGCATTTGGTCTGCCTGGCCTCTGCGGGGCATCCCCGCTGCTGGTGACAGGAGCATGGATGGCACTGGGTGGTCTGCTGGGCAATTTTGGCAGAGCAGGCTTTTCAGAGGATGCTGCTGGCAAAGGATGCTGAGGCATCCCGCCACTCTTCAAGAGATGGACCGGACAACACTGCAACATCTGTGGTTCACTTCTTAGTTTCTTTCCACTTGTTTCAAGGCTAGAAGATCATGTGGACTTCTTTCAGAGCAGTGCGTGCATAGTGGCCTCTGTGGCCTGCCCATCCATCCATGCATCCATCCACCCATCCATCCGACCCTCCCATTTGACCGCTGATCCCAGTTAAAAATAAACCCTCCTTCTCAGCGGCATTTTTAACCCTGGGCCCATCTCTCTGCTCAGGTTACCAGCCCGCGCCCTCCCGGCTGGGGCTGCCGGCTGGCGTGGCCTCCTCTAATGCACAACCCACACCGCTGCCTGCTGTCCGCGGGGAATCCCGGGCTGCGGGGCTGCCCGCGCCAGGCCAAGGTGTCCCGCCGGCAGCCGCGTAGGCACAACGCCGGCGGGGGGCTCGGGGCCGCCGCGGGCCCCGCCCGGCCGGGGCCGCCGCCTCCCAAACAAACAACAGCCGCTGCCGCTGCCGTGGCGACCGCGCCCCGCCCGCCGCCGTGGCCACGCGGCCCCGCCCCTCCCGCGGCTGACGCGCGCTCCGGCGGGGGGAGGCGGGAGGGGGAGGCGCTGACGTCGCCGGGCCGTTTCCACGGGAACCACGCGCCGACGTCACGGGTTTGTGTGTTGTCAACGTCCCGCCGTCTCCCGGGCAACGTCAGGCGCCCGGCCCGGCCCCGGCAACAGCGCCGCGATTGGCCGCGAGGGCCGGGGGCGGGGCCCGCGCGCGCCGCCGCCGCCCCCTCCCCGCGGCGCGCCGGGCGCGGGGTGCGCGGGGCCCGCGGCTGGGGCCGCGCCGGAGCCGGGATATGCCCCGATGGTCCGGGCCGCACCGAGGGGCTCAAAGGGGACAAAAGGGACTGTAGGGGCTTCAGCCCAGCTGGAGATCAAACACCACGTAGCTGCTCGCTCAACTCCCCTCTCTCCCCGCCACCCCGATGAAATAGGGAGGAGGTAAAACTTGGTGAGGAGGTAAAACTTGGTGAGGAGGTAAAACTTGTAGATTGAGATAAGAACGGTATAATTATTGAAAACAAAGTTAAATGCAATAGTAATGGCAAATAATAGTAATAATGATGTTATTAAAAGGGAAAGGAGATAAAACCAAACAAATGATGCACAATTCAAATGCCCACCACCCGCTGGCCACTGCCAGACCCCAGCACATCGCAGTGATTTGTGTCTCTCTGGGGTTGCCAGGTTGACAGCACGGCTTTTTACAGTATTCTACTGTTTTTTTCTGGATTCTGCACTTGTCTGGGGGTAAGGTGCAAACACATCTAGTGTGCCCACTGCCCTACGTACTTACTCATACCATCCCACACACACTACCTGCCGCTCAACCTGCAGGCTGTCAGGGTGGGGAGATCTGGAAGCCTGGCTGGGATGTTGGCATCAGCAAGCACCCCAAAACTCCAGTGTCCAGAGTGGGTGGGCCTGGCAGCCTGGAGGGGTCCTGCACAGCTGTGCCATGGGCAGGAGGGAGACAGTGGGTCCTGAGAGGGTGGTGTGTGCTGGCTGGGGCCCCGTTTCAGCTGCATGAGCCCAAACTCATAGCTCTATACTCCAGTTCCTCACCAGCACCAGGCCATTCACTCCAGGCTGTCTCCAGCTCCCTGGGAGATGCTGGATTAGCCTGGAGAAGGCAGGAGGGAACCCCTGTTTAGAGGAACCGGGGATGGGGACCCCTCCAGGCTACCTTACTGGGGCTCTGTGCTGAAGCACAGGGCACCTTTCTCTCCAGGCTGGTGCCTGCCCACATCCGTACTGGCACTCGGTGCCCAGGGAAGCCAGCACCATCGAGGTGCCTCACATGGGTGAGCGATGCCAGTTTTGCAGCCCACTGAGCTCTACTGAGATGCTAAAGCGAACAGTGACAAAGCAAGATAACCTGACCCCACTGGCTTGGTGGTTGTGCCCCTGAGCCAGGCTCCTGGGAGGAAAGTACAGAGGACACGTCCTCCATGTGCAATGACCAAGTCAAACAGTCCCAACTGGACTGCTGTACCTCTTCTGTGAAAGGTCCTTGAGTTTCCAGGCCTAGACTCTCTGACATGTTTATTGTCTACATGTTTAATATATGACCTCGAGAAGGAAGAAAATGGACAATCTCTTCAGAGGCTGGTATGGGCCTGGATGATGGCAAGAGCTTTCCTCGGCTTGGGACGAGCCATGAACTGGTAGCAGTGAGCAAGACAGACTCTCCTCCAGACCCTGTTCACTGTGCAGAGGTGGAGCAGAGCGCAGATGATCTGTAAATGTCCTACTCCCAGGTCTCTCTGCACAGGCATATGCTTAACTCTGGTTGCGCAGATACTCAGGAATGAGTTAACACAAAAGATGTTTCCTCTTCCAGCAGCTACCCCCTGCCAAACCAAATTGCTTGGCAGATCTGGATGCATGGGGAGGATCAAAGCCTCGGGGCTGGGCTGCCAGTGCTCCGCACTGTTTACATATTCATGGCACTGTTAACCCCAGACAATTTAATAATACTGAATTTTGTATTTGTTACATTTCTTAAATACCATCTAAGGAACCTCAGCTTCCTGGGGTATTCCCAGTGTTTGTTCCTACGGCAGAAAAGGCCAACTCAGCGTGTAGCCATGCCTTATTATTTATTCCCTTTCTCCGTTACTGGGGTCTCTATTCCTGCAGTGGCAGCATCTTTGCCCAGAGCTGACTGCTCCATTTGGCTCTGCCTTGAGAGCAGCCTGACTGTCCAGCCAGAGGCACAGCTCAGCTGGAGAAGGTTGCAAACCTTCTTGCTTTCAAGTCTTGCCATTTCCTTTTAGCAGCAGCCACTGAATGTGACTGGCCTGTGGGCCAGGGCAGGCTGAGTCTCTGTGAGTCCCTGTGACAGCCCCATCACTACAAGAGTTGAGCACTCAAAAAGGGAGACCTTACTTGTGTTTATGACTGTCCTCCAGGGCAGCCAGCCCACCTGGCATGCTGGTGTCTGACACTGAATGAGACAAGAGAAAGGTGATCTGAGGACTACCTCCAGTGAAGCAGGGTTGTTTCTCCAGGCAGTGACAAAGGCTTAGACTGTCCTTCTTCCTCCCAGACCAACCTTTGCAATCCTTTGTTGGTCCTGAGTCCCCTTGGGCCTTTCTTTTCCCAGAGCACTCCCCAGTCACAATTAGAAGGTTTCTTTCTGTCTCGTGCTAAATAATCTTCAACATCCTGTCCCTTCACTTCAGCTGCTTTGTTCTCCATCTGTAACAAAATCTCCTTAGCTAAGCACAGTGGCATTTTCCTCCTTCTTCTCAGCACTTCCTCCTTTGCTACCTTTGACCCATTTTACTCAAGAGCCACTGCACTGATAGAGGAGCAGGACCCCTTTACCCAGCCCCAGTCCCTTTACCCAACCCACGGCACAAGCATTGCTGCCCAGCCCCACAGGAAAGAGGTAGTTTGTGCAATGTGACCATCCAGCTCCCACCTCCAGAAAGTTCTTGGTCACAACAGGAAACCCAAGCTTTCTCTTGATTGTGTGGGTTTGTATTGCAGGCATCTCATGGGGTTCCATCAAGGAAATCACAGCTGTGCTCGCCTTGTTTGGATCTTGTCTGATAATCAGAAAAGTCCTGCATCAGCCTGTCTGTCACTGGGTTTGAACATACTGCCTCTCACTGAGCACGTTTTCCTCTCCTGTCCTCTCCTCCCATCTGATCAGTGCCCTGGGACTATAACTGTGAGTGCACACAACGCCCTGGGATGGGCCTATGGTGCTAGAGCTGCCAGGGAGATAAGGGGCCAGCTTGGCCACGGTGTTCTGGCTTTGTCACACTGCCATGGCACATATGGCATGTTGGTGGCGGCAGCAGCAGGAGTTACGGAGTTTTGTCTGGAGAACTTTGTGCTTGAATTACTCTGGGTTATGAACCCTGGCTTGTGGGGTGATGGCTGCCAGTCTGGCCTTGGGGCAATGGGATGAGGAGGAAGTGCTTCGATGGGCGAAGCTCTTTCACACCTGCTGGCTGTGAGAGGTGCATGGGTTCCTCAGTGTGTGCAGCATGGTTCAGCCATGCCTGGTGAGTTTGCATCCAGCATGGTGCAGGCAAAGAGTGGTGAGAATAAGTGGGATGGCTCGGCAGCGTCATCCGCAGTAATTGGCGGCCCATGGCATGCGGCTGTGCGACCACGAGATGCCGGGATGTCTCTTCTCATGGTGTTTATTCTTTAGGATGTCCCTGTCACACACCCAGCTGCTGTGATTATTAATTACTATTTATACTTTGCTTTGGGCATGCACTATACCTTTAAGGCCAGCAGAGGTGGGAACCCTGCCCTCCTGGAGGCTCCCAGGCTCTCACAAGCCTCTCTGGGGCCAAGGGGATGGAAGGGATCCCTTGTGCCATGCTGGGAGTGAATGCAGTGGAGGACACCAGGAGCTGTGGGTGTGCAGGTGTGTGCAGGGAGAATTTCCCTAATGCCCCTGGATCCTGCCCATAAATTCTGTACCGCAACAAGTGCTCAGGTTGTTGTGCGGATCCTCTGATAGTGAGGGCAGGATGCTTGGCCAGGCAGTGATGAATTCTCAGTGCAGGGGAGCTATGTCTTGGTTTCCGCAGCAGTGCCCCCTGCATGCCAGCTCTGCTGCTGAACTTTGGCTGTCTGGTCTCCTTCCCAAAGACCCCAACAGTCCCTTGTTAGCTGGAGGCAGATGTCCATCATGTTGTGTGCCTAGAGAGGGAACATGGAACCATGCTACAGTCAGCACTGCTGACAGAGTGTGAATTGAGATGGTCATGAGACCACCAAAGGGCCATGTTGCTGGCATGAACTTTCCCCTGGTGCATGGCCAAAATTAGGCACAGCCAACTCTTGCCCCTGAAGTGGGTTTTGGCTGTGCAGTTACACTGGCCCACACACCTCAGGTGCTTTTCTAATCTGGTTTTCCAAGGCCAGCCTCAGTTAGTTGCAAGCTCAGATGAAGGAGGGGTGTGAAAGTAGAGCCAAGTTCCAGTGCTGCACTCTGAAGCTTAGGAGCACATTGTTCTGTTATAAGCCTCAGAGCTGCAAGCTTTCCCATCTCCCTGCTTGATAGGAGGAAAAGCAGAGGCCAGGCAAGTGGAGGGGTTCTGCTGATATGTAGGACAAGATCCTCATTGGATGGGTGCTGTCCTGCCCTGCTGGCACCATTGTGATGTCCAAGAAGTGCAGTGGGCATGGCTTCTTCTGCCTGACCAGGCATCTGGTAAGAGCCATCTCCCTGCTAGTGAGAGTCAACAGCCACCTTCTCCTCACCAGCATGGGACGCAGAGGTGAGGTGGGCTTTTCTTAAGCAAGGGAAAAGTCCCTAGAGGAGTGTGTCCCTGCAGATGAAGCCCAGCCAAGCACCACCAGAGCCTGGTAAAACCCTGCTGGCCTTGGTTGTACAGGTTTAATAATGTTGTAGTGTTCACTGAACTCATGGCCCATTCCACAAATTGCACTAATTTGTGAGTGTCTAATGCCTCTTCCTGTTCCCAGCTGGTGAGGGAGGTGAGGAGCCTCTGTCAGCCTGGCATGCTGGTGAGGGCAACCCTCTCACCCAGGCAGGAGGGTGCATACTCTGACTCTCTTTTGTCCCTGTGGTACCGCCTGCTTCCTTTTTTTGTTCTCACACATACTGTGGTAAAACGTGTGCACCCTGTGTTTGGAGCAAACAACAAACCCACGTCATGTGTTTTCGCTTTCTCTGTTTCGTTGCCTCCACGTGTTAGAAATGTGTGGCATCCGTGCACTTTCCGTTTGGTACAAACAGATCATGCTTGGTCGCCAGTGGAGATGGCAACATGAGCACCACAAAAATATTGTGGGTTTTGGTGAAGTGGATTCCCCCCCTGTTTTCCAGACACTGCTTTTGGGGAAGGCAGTATGGCTGGAGGAACCCTGGGGCAGTTTCTAGACAGCAGGGCTAAGCATTGTTTCTCTGAAATGTGCCTGGCAAATGTCTGAGACTGGAAACTGTCAGAGGCTCTTGCCCATGCTGGGCACCAGTGCATCGACCTAGGCCCTGCTGGGGATGTGGTTGCAGAGGTTTGGGGTGTTGCTCACCGCTGGCAGGGATGGCAGAGTCGTAGCTTTGCTAATTTGCTGGCACGTCCCTCCTCTGGGCAATGCTGAGGGCCTCCTCACCTGCAGCCTGGGGCTGCCGAAGAGGCCATGCTTGCCCCACTATTTCAGCAGCTGGCATGAGGGGAATGCTGGCTGGGGCAAAGAGCCCTTGGCAGCACAGGAACCTGGGGTGACTGATGCCTGCCCCGAGCCCAGGGGCCAGCACTGAGCTGATGAGAGCAGCACGGGCCCCCGCAGGTCCTTTCCCAGGGAGCGGTACGGGCCGTGAGCTGCGGCAGTCCTTGGCTGTCCCCTCTGCTCTGACGGGCAGTTCAGAAATAGCAGCTGGCCCAGTTCTCCCGCCCCCGTGGCCCAGATCTCTAAGAACGGAGGTTGCTCGCGCAGCAACAGCAACAGCAGCAGCATCAAGCGCTGCATTTAGCCCATGAGCTCAAACAGAGGGAGAGGCTGCCAGCAGGATCCCAGCCTGGCTGGGTGACGCTCCTGCCTGGAGACTGCGCTGCAGGCTCTGTTTGTTGCTGTAAACACGCTCCCTGCTGCAGCTTCCCTGTTACTATCTATAGCCGCGATCTCTTGGCTCCCGTGCAAGGCGAGTCTGCGGTCTGGCTCCCACCTTAGCCTGACCTGAGCCAGGGCTGCCTGACATCCCCGTCGTGGGTGGGTGTCTCCGGGCTTCGCTGCAACAAGGATCAAAACAAAACCCAAACTGGAGGAAAGGACGAGCCTCGCCCCTCTCTCTCTCTCCTCGTCGGTGGTTTCCCGGTGGCCTCTTGCCCATGCTCTTGGCGGCTATCCCAGCCCCCCCCCCCCCCCCTCCGAGCACTGCTCCTAAGCTCTCTCAACCTTCCCGGAGGGCTGCGGCCCCTCAGGCTTCCCTGGCAAGGCTTCCCACCGCCCTGTACCATTACTCTCACTCTCGACAATTACAAGCAGACATAATAGACAAATCAATAGTGACACTGTCCAGCTCCTCGCTGCAGGGACGGGTGTAGGTTGAGCTTGCCGTGAGTGGGGCCCGCCTAGTATCTGTGCCCACCTACGGGCGCACCCCGCTCAGTGCTGGCGATGGGGCTTGACTTGCAGCGCAAAGCGCATCTCTGCCCGGCCGGCTCCCTTCTTCGTCGCCTTCCTTGGAGCACCTTGCTCCGCGGCAAGGCTGCGCGGGGCTCCGCAGAGGGGAGGGGGTCACTTGCGGCGGGACGGCGGCCCGGGGAGGGGGTCACCTGCTGCGGGAAGGCAGCCCCTAGGGCAGCGTGGGTGCCCCAGAGCCCTCGCGGGGTCTCGCCAGGCCGGGGGGGGAGGGGCAGTCGCGTCCCGAACCGTCCCGTCCTGTCCTGTCCCGCGCGCCGCCCGCCCGCCGCACTTGGCTGCAGCCTGGAGCGCTTCCCGTCAGTCACGCCCCCTCTCACAGGATATCCCATATAAGGATATCTGCGTCAGTGGGTTCCCGAGCCCGGCCGGACCACTCCGCGCGGGGGGTATCCTCCACGGCAGCTCCCTTCTGCTCTGCGCTGGGGCCCTCCCTGCCCCTGTGACCCCTCCGGCCCCACGCCGTGGGTGTCTCCCGGGGAGGGCGGTGGCAGACGGCGCGCGGGGCGGCCCCGGGGAGGCGCGGGGCGGGTGCGAGGCGGGCGGCCCCCCCCGTGGGCACGGGTGGCGCTTTCCGGTGACGTCGTCGGGAGGGTATAAAAGGGAGGCGCGGCGCGGTACTCCAGCAGCCTAGGCAGCCCCGGCGGTGGAGCGGAGAGACGCGCGGCGCGGACCGGGCACAGGGACGCACGCAGCCGACCTCTCCTCGCTTCATCCCCAAGGACGCTTCGCCACCGCCGCATCACCTCTCACCTCCGGCTTGCACGCACCGAGCCGACATGATGTACCAGGGCTTTGCCGGAGAGTACGAGGCGCCGTCCTCCCGCTGCAGCAGCGCTTCCCCGGCCGGGGACAGCCTCACCTATTACCCTTCCCCGGCGGACTCATTCTCCAGCATGGGCTCGCCTGTCAACTCGCAGGTGAGTCGCCGAGCGTGCCAGCTGCGCTCTTGGCCGGGACAGGAGCACTCGGGAGGGGACGGGACGGGAGCGGCTGGCGCGGGGCTGGCCGTGTCCGCGGAGGAGGTCAGGTCAGGGACTGGCGTGGGGAGCGGCCCCGGTGCCGAGGTGGGGCGGTTGGGGGGTGCCGTAGCCCGGGCCGCGCTCTGCGGCGGGTGTGTAAAGCGGCTTCATTGATAAAACGCGAGTTCATTGAGGAGACTCCGGAGCAGCGTCTGCGTCAGCGCGGACGTCAGAGATATTTATAACAGGCCGCTCTCGTGTGGAGCCGGCGCTGGCAGCGCGGCGCCGCGGCCCCGGGGACGGCGGGGAGCGGCCCGGGCGCTCCGCTGACGGCAGCCCCCCTTCCTCTGACCTACAGGACTTCTGCACCGACCTGGCCGCCTCCAGCGCCAGCTTCGTGCCTACGGTGACGGCCATCTCCACCAGTCCCGACCTGCAGTGGCTGGTGCAGCCCACTCTCATCTCTTCGGTGGCCCCCTCCCAGAGCCGCGGGCACCCCTACGGCGTCTCGGCTCCCGCCCCCACCACCTACTCCCGCCCCGCAGTGCTGAAGGCGCCGGGCGGCCGCGGGCAGAGCATCGGCCGCCGGGGCAAAGTCGAACAGGTGAGCGCGGATTGGAGTTGTGGGGGGGGACTGAGAGGACGCGCGGCTGGCGGGCTGCCCTGACCGGGGGGCACCGGGCTGGCAGCGGGACTGAGCGGCCTCTTTCTGTCCGCAGCTGTCCCCGGAGGAGGAGGAAAAGAGAAGGATCCGCCGGGAACGGAACAAGATGGCAGCGGCCAAGTGCCGCAACCGGCGGCGGGAGCTCACCGACACACTGCAGGCGGTAAGTGCTGCCCGGGAGGTGGGGGGGAAGAGGGAGTACCCGGGGCGGGGATGGCAGGAGGAAGGGGACTCCAGGTGGGAGTGATGCTGGCCCTGGCTGACAGCCCGCTCTCTCTGCAGGAGACCGACCAGCTGGAGGAGGAGAAGTCCGCGCTGCAGGCGGAGATTGCTAACCTGCTGAAGGAGAAGGAGAAGCTGGAGTTTATCCTGGCGGCTCACCGGCCCGCCTGCAAGATGCCGGAGGAGTTGTGCTTCTCCGAGGAGCTGGCAGCTGCCAGCGCCGCTACCGCGCTGGACCTGGGCACCCCCAGCTCCCCCATGACCGAGGAGGCTGCCTTTGCTCTGCCGCTGATGCCTGAAGCGCCGCCGGCCGTGCCGCCCAAGGAGACCGGCAGCAGCGGGCTGGAGCTCAAGGCTGAGCCCTTCGACGAGCTGCTCTTCTCCACGGGGCCGCGGGAGGCCTCCCGCTCTGTGCCCGACATGGACCTGCCTGGCGCCTCCTCCTTCTACCCGTCGGACTGGGAGTCGCTGACTGCCGGCACCAGCGGTGAGCTGGAGCCCCTCTGCACCCCCGTGGTGACCTGCACCCCGTGTCCCAGCACCTACACCTCCACCTTCGTCTTCACCTACCCCGAGGCAGAAGCCTTCCCCAGCTGCGCTGCCGCGCACCGGAAGGGCAGCAGCAGCAATGAGCCCTCGTCTGACTCCCTCAGCTCCCCCACCCTCCTGGCCTTGTGAAGGGCTCCAGCATTGACTGACCTGCTGGGCCCCCTCCCCTGCCCACGCACCCCCACGGACTTGCAGCTGTGCCCCATGGGGCTCCCCCGGCCTGGGGAGGGCCCTGCCACCGCCACCCCCTGTCTGGCCTGGTGCCCCGGGGCCTGGCAGAGCGTCATGCACCGAGGTCTCTTACCTCTTCCAGAGATGTAGCAAATCGCATGGAGTTTGTCTTGTCCCCAGTGGCCCATCCATGAGAGCTGGTAGTCTGTAGCATGTCCCACATGGCTGGGTAGGTGACTCCCTCCCCTCCTTAGTATCACTAGCATTAACTAATTAATCTCTTGGTTTTAAATGATTGGAATTTAACCTGGTGCTGGGTATCTCCAACTCGTATCTAGTGCAGCTGATTAACAATAACTACTGTGTTCCTGGCAATATCGTGTTCTGATGACTTAGCAGTGACCCATCTTACGTGGGGGGAAAGAGACTCTATTTTATTTTCTAGTAGGTAGATAAATAGCTATATCCATGTACTGTAGTTCTACATTGATGTTCATTGTAACTTTACTGATCATGCATTGTTGAGGTGGTCTGAATGTTCTGACATAAGTTTTCCATGAAAACGTTTTTATTGTGTTTTTAATTTATTTATTAAGACGGATTCTCAGATATTTATATTTTTATTTTATTTTTTTCTACCTTGAGGTCTTTTTTGACATGTGGAAAGTGAATTTGGATGAAACTTTAAGCATTGTTTGCTTATTATTGTTCAGAGACATTGTCAATAAAAGCATTTAAGTTGACTGGTGGAGCTGTCCTTGTGTTACCTTTTGCACTTACTTCTCTTCAACCTCAAAGGGATTCCCTAGCCTCTAATTTTGTCTGGGTTTTATAAACCGGAGAAAACTGCACTCTGCCTGAGGCTCTGGGTGCATCAGGCTGGGAATACCACTTAGGCCAGCCCTGTCCTTGTCCTGGTGTTAGTCAGGGCTGGCTGTGGCTACACCCATCCTGTTAGGCAGCAGGGTCACTCCTTATTGCCTTTCCCAGCTGATCTGTCTGGGTCTGGTCCCCTTCTGTGTCTCTGTATGTCACCTCCTGTCACCAGCCTAGCTGGAGGTCTTGCTGGAAAGGTGGTGAAAGGGCACCTCTAGGCTGGGGCCCACATGACCATTTCTGTGTGCCTAACAGCCCAACTTCCTTCTCCCAGGCTCTGGGTGCCCCTGGATGTGGTCTGGTTCCTCTAGGAGTAGCTATTGCTTATCTTTGCACACGAGGGGAGGAGAAAGGCTTGTGCACTCCTCAATAAGGCAAACAACTGGCTCTTCAGTTTCTATTAAAACCAGTCCAGTCTTTGAATGAATGAGTTACAGCAAATGGCACACACATTCTAGGAATGTGCTGCCTCCTTGGGGTCTCTGTAAACATGGTTTCTCCTGCTGAGTTAGTTCAGATGGGCTGTGACCCTGTCACTCCTGCTGCTTGTGCAGTGAAACGTGCTCTGCCCAGCAGGACAGCAGCTGGGCCAGGTTACCCCTGCATGCAGAGCAGTGGTTGGCTCCCTCCCTAAGGGGTGTGGTACAAAGGGTCCCCTGAGAGTGGCAAGGCTTCCCTGACAGCCTCCAGCCCTGTCACTCCAATTTGAGAATGCCTTTCTCAAGGTGAAAGCAAAGATGTCACCTGTGCTGGCACATGTGTCCAGCTGAAGGCTATGTTGACGCCATGGTCTCAGGGAATCTGTAAGCTGGCATGCAGGGTTGAGTCTCTGTAAATCCACATTTCCTGGTCACTGCAGCAGGCTCTGCTTTTTTCCACCCCTTCCCTAATCAGAATGCACACAGGATGTATCTCACCTCAGTAGTGAGTATTGCAGCTTCATGACTTGCTCAACAAGGCCTGCCCTGTGTAAAAGCAAACATTACAAGGGCAGTTTCCCATCTTTCAACATTAATCTGTAGGCAGAGCTGACAGGTGATGAAGACTAATCCCACTTGCTACTGAGAAGCAGCTACTTTCACGTTGCCACTTGAGTTTGCACAGGCAACACCTAGGTGCAGCAAATGCACAGTAGCACTGAACCATGAAGCAGTCTTGTGGGTGGTAGGTGATGCTACAAGAGAGTCAGATTTATGTGCCAGGTAACCCTGTGAAGTCAGTAAATCTGGAATCACAATGTGCTGTCTTGCTGAAAGACCACTGAGTTCAGAGCTGAACAATTCAGGTCTCTGGGAGCCCATGCTTGCTGCTGAAACCACCAGACATTCAGCAGAGACAGAAAGGAACAGGAGTCCACAAAGTCCGAAAATACCACACAGTTCCCTCAAAGTAGGTGGAGTGATCCTGGCCCCATCATTTCTCATAATCACTGGAGAGGCTAAAGCAAAATCTAGAGCTAAATTCAGAGAGACAGCAGTCCTGCAGCCTGACCAAGGCTTCTCTTTTTAACAGCAGTAATAGCAAGTGCCAAGTGTGTCAGCTTTTGCATTTGTTACGCAAAGATGTCAAATTCAGGGGTGGCACTACACGAGACACATTATGTCTAACCTCAGGCTCCAGCCTTACTCCTTGCCTTCATCCACAAACAAGCCAGAATTCAGGATATGCTACATAAAATTTATGCCGTGTTACGAACGTGATTTATCTGCTTCCTAGCATTTGAGAATTATGTAGCGAAGTTGCACTTAAAACAGTGGGAATCTTGCCACTATCTTCAGCTGAGGAATAATGCAGCGATCTCAGCCTGCAGTGTGTTACAAGCATGTGCTTAAATTACGAGCTGTATCTGATACATCGCACAGATACCGGCACAAAGCTTTGTGAAACACAACAATGGAACGAGATAAGACACGTAGGGGCCGCTCCTGATCCCGCTGAGGGCAGTAGTGTAATTAATTATTGGAAATGCAACTGCAACACAACGCAAGGCACAAGTGGAATTGTTGTTACGAATTATAGAAAATAGAGCCGTAAAACAACGTGAAGATCCTTAAACGCCTTTATGGTAGAATAAAGGAGGGCTGCCCAGCACAGCAGCACCTCCTGCCCGGGTACAGGAGGGTGTTGCGGATCTGGGGCTGCCGCGGTGCTGGCAGCAGCCGCAGTCCGGACACGCTCCTGTGCACCCCGCCCACCCCGGGCCGCGGCAGGGCGGCCGCCGCCGGTACCTGAGATCCGCGCTTGGTTCCCGGGCCGGCCCGGCCCCGGCGCGGCCCCGCGGGGCCCTCACGGCGGCCACAGCGCGGCCCCGCCCCGCCCCGCCCCGCCCCGCCGCGCGCCCGGCCCCGCCCCGCCGCGCCGCGCCTGCGCGCTCCCGTGTTTACTGTTTGGTTGCCGGGGCGCCGCGCGCGGGCGCGCCGGGGACGTGACGTGACGTCGCGCTCCCCGCGGGGACGCCGCGAGCCAGCGCCGTGACGCGCGCGCTTCCGGCAGTGCCCATATATGGCGGGGCGGCGGCGCCGCGCTTCCCGGGCGGCGCGGGGCGGCGGGGGCGCGCCGCGGGAAGCATCCCGAAGGCAGGAAGCATCCCGAAGGCAGCACGGCAGGGGGGCACCGGGACGGGGACACCGCGCCCTGCCCCCCCCCGCAGGTGCTACCCCCGGTGGGCTGACAGGGCGGCCTGGTCTCCGTTCCCCCTCCCCCGGCGCTCCCACTGCCTTTGCGGGGTGAGGAGCCAGAAGGAGCGGGGATTTCACGCCGCTGGGTGCCGAGCCCCAGGCGCGCTCACACGGAACGGTTTGCAGCCCTCGCTGTCCCCAGCCACGCTCCCGTGGTATCACCCCTCGACCTGGAAATCTCCACTGTCAGCCCTGAGCTGGAAGAATTGATCCGTGATGCTGGGGAATCAAAGGTCACACGATTTGACTTAACATCAAAACAAAACAGAAAAAAACCCCATCCCAACTCCCCCATAACTATCCACTGGCTTTTATCTCCATTAGGTGGAAGAAAATAATTTCCCCCCTTTTTTTTACTGCAGTTTTAGCACAAGAGCTGTCCTGAGAACGTGGCTGCAGGTACCGAGTGAGCGAGCACCTGTACCCTTGAACACTTACTCTGCCAGTTCTCGTGCCATTTGTCTTTTTGCTACTTTTTGGTACTATTTTGTTACAAAAATCTGACTCTGTTGCTTTCTGTCAAAATAGAACCGGAAGCCTGCCAAAAAAGTTATCAGAGCCAGTGGACAATCGAAAAAAAAAAAAAAGATTATTCAGAGGAGATAAGGTTCTGGAGGGAAATTAAATTAGTAGTTTGCTCTGTGTTCACTGTAGAGGAACTTAAGGATATTCCTGTACTTATACTTTATTTTGTGATAGATTTATCAGAGGATATGTTTCAAGCTGAAGGTCTGTAGAAAAGGCAGTGAAACAAATGGCTAAAATATAAAATGTTGAACAATTGGACTGCATTATATTAATCCAAGAGTTCTAAGAGAAGTCCAGACTGAAATAGCTGAGCTGCTTACTAATGGTTTTTGTGCAACATTGCATTCAGAAGGGCTTTGATAACAGAGAATGGGAAGATAGTTAATATGCCAATTAAAAAAACCAAAAAACAACAGCCTATTCTCTGTACCAGCCAAGTTAGTGAAAACTTGAAAGAGGTGAACTAGTGGGTGTAGGGAGAAAATGATGTACCATGAGAGCTGGCAGAGCCTTTGTAAGAAGAACTCCTGGCCTCACATTGTTTGGAGTCCTGTGAGGAGTCAGCAAAGCATGTGGACAAGAGATATTCAGCTGATGTTTTCTACCTGGGTTTCTAAAAAGTACTCAACAAAATCTATGAGCAAAACCTTGTGAAGAAACTGTAGCATAAGAGAAGTTTTCATATGGATAGATGACACTGCATTAAAGACTGGTCTCTATAAGAGCAAAAATATTTCTCAGTAGAATGAGTCAATATGCAAAGTTCCACAAGGATCTGAATTGGAGCCTGTGGCCTGAGAGCAGAGGTAGTAAAATATCACAATACAAAGTGAGTGGGTGGTACAATTTTATGTACATACGTGTAATTTGTTTTAAATGGGAGATAAAAATTCATTTCAACCATACAGGGACAACCCAGAAGCTGATGTATCGCCTGGGAACAAGATCTTGGCATAATAATACTTCTGTGAAAACCTCAGATCAAGGCTTGGTAAATGAGCAAATTGAGTGTTAGGGGGTAAGGAACAAGAGCAAGAGAATAAAAGCAGAGAGTGTCATTATGGCACAGGATAAATCCATGGTGTGCCAGTGCTTTGAATGTTGTGTACAGTTCTTGAGAAGGACATAGAGCACCGTAAGAGGTTCAGAGAAGTAGATAAATGTTAGGAAGTGTGGGACAGCTTCTAGGTCAGAAGCAGGGAAGTTAACTAGGACTTTACAACTTCACAGACACAAGTTAGGGGAGGTTTCTTTCAGTGCAAGAATGATGTACAACAAGCAAAACTTGGGGAAACATGGAATAAAACCAGACTTGACAAGGTTGCTCATTCCTGTAGAAAACATTTTGGCCTGATTTTGTGGATGCTACTAAGGGGATTTTTTTGAGATTATTTTTGCAGAAAATGAACACAAATAAAAGCTAGTGAGGACTATTAAATACATAAATATCCCCTTTGGCTGTGCAAGTCCTGATTCTGAAATTCTTGGGGCCTTAGAGAATACTGTGGTGAGGCAGCACTACACACTGACCACTGACTTTGTCCTTACTACTTCCTTCAAGTGGTTGCTGCCAGGCAGTGTCAGAAGACTGTGGCTGATAACACAGAGGGGCAAAAGTTGTGCTTGATTTCATCAAATATGACTACTTCTATGTGGGTTTGTAGGGATTTAGTGGAACTTTTGCTCTTTTCTGTGCTTCCATATTGTAATGGTGTTTGAAATCTGTTTAAATTACCAGGAGATGTGATCTCATATGTCCGTGCACCTTATCTGTTCAGATCTTTTGCAGATAAGGTTGTTCTTTGGAGCTGTTTCCGGTAGCCTTTCCGGGCAGAGGTAGGCTGGTGACCCAGTGAGGTGCTGAAGTGAAACCAACACCCATTCTTCTCATTTGGAAACAGCGGATGTTCACAAGGGACCTGGATATTATATCAACAGGATATCATGGGAAAACAAAAGGAGGCTGGAACTAGCATGTGGACAATGTATCTTTATTATTTCCAATTAAGGAGCTCTTGTTCTGTGGTGTGGTGTCCTGTCCCCTGCCACCCCCCTGGCATCTTTAGTCTGCACAACAACAGATTTTCAGCTCTTCTTCACTGATTATATTTGAGCTCTGTTTTTATACAATTGTTTTGTAACTTGGTCTGTTCGCTATGGACAACCAGCTGCAACATTAAAGGCGTAATTTTAATTCTGGTTGCATCTCATCTTCCACTTGGTAAGGATTGAGTGCTTTTTAAATAGCCCATCTTGAATCTTCTCATGCTCGGGAAGAAGGGAAGAGAAACCAACTCATGACATAGTATTTATCTGATTTTGTTTGCAAAATTAAATATTTCTTCTTAATAGGTAATGGTATTGCAAAGGCCATAAAGTACAGTAGCAGTGTTAGTCTTAAAGCATATAATCTGAAAAGTACACGGAATTCAGATATTGTGAGGGTATTTGGGTTTTTAAATAAAATATTATTTTGACACTGCTTTGAAGCATATTGGGTGCTTCAGCATGAGAGTGATGAAATTCTTGCTATGAAGCATTTGAATTCTAATTGTAGGAAAAATAACAGTTGCCAGTAGCACACGGTAGAGAAGGACAAGCTCTGTTACAGCATTTAGGCATGTGGTATGGCAGTTGAATTAAAATAGTAACGTAACCTAATGATGATGTGTCACTAACCTCGAGGACACCAGGGAAGATAAACCAAAGTAATTTGCTGTCATTACATAAGAACTGAGTACAAAGCCAAGAATGGGGTTTTGGCACAGATAAGGATTTCACTCCAAGACTTTCAAAGAATTCAGCTCTTCAAAGCTTTAACTATCCATGGGCCTCAGATCCTCCCATCCTCTTCATTCTCTTCCCTCCCCTCCCTTCCCCCTCCCGTCCCCTGCTCCCCCCCCCCCCCCCCTTCCCCCATGGCTGTGGTTTTTTTGCTGCTATTTGTCAGCAATTTCCGGGGGCCACAGGCTGTGGTTCCTTGGCTATGCCTGTGCTGCTAAATCAAAGAGGGTAGGAATCAAGCTTGGGCATTTGGCTCTTGCTTTTCCACTGTGCTCTACTACACAGTAATAACTCTGGTTTCTGAGACAGTCCTGGCATGTGTCAGCCAGCAATCTCCAAGACGATGGTTGGGTGCAATTCAGAGGGTAGCATGTGTGCAATGAGCGGTGAGCAAGACTCTGAGACTGGACCACCTCCACTCCTCTGGGTGATCCAGCAATATCCCAGTGGGTTTCATACTGTCAAACACACCTCTGTGTTGTGGCATACAAGTCCTTTAGCTTCACATTGTAAATCCTCCCTCTGGGCTATGGCACAAGCTCTCTTTTATTAAAATCCGCCTGTTTGAAATAACACTCCTGAAGTAATACTTATTTAAGACCACGTGTAGTTCAGAAGTGACCACCAGCCAGGTGCTGTGTAGTGTGGATGGGGTGAGTGACTGCCCAGCCCTTCCACCACAGAACAGTTCCTGGCCCAGCTTCCCTTGGCATTGTAGATGCTGCCTGTTAGGCTACAAACAAGTTCTGGCAGGTTAGAGGATTTACCTTGTTGTAAGGGTTGTGTAACATGTTCAGTGCTCCAAAAGGAATCCCAATGACTGCAGTGTTTGGTAAATTATCTCCAAATCATCCTAAATACAGGGTGGGATTTAAAGGAACCATGAACTGATTTTTTTTCACTGAATGGTAGATATGTAGCTGTAATTGGTGGCAAACATGGTGAAATAACACACAAGGAAACATGTTATTCTATCTGGTTGCTTATTTTCAAGATCTTTGTTTCTGTCTGGGAGCTAAGTCAAGGGGCATGGCAAGCTGATGGGATGGTTTCCACACTTTGAGAACCACAAAATAAGTCACATGAGCTACCTACCCCTCATCCCTCAGAAAGGATGATCCTGATTAGGAACATTTATTTGAGAAAAGTTTTATCCATTTTATATATACCTTTAGGTTCCAAGGGCAATTGCTTCACTGGATCTTAGTCCCAACATATTTTGTCAAGACCTAGTGAAATTCTATTTGTTGTTGCTTTAGTCCTTATTGCAGAAAGGCACTACAGGAATGCAAGACTCTTGCTCATGACACCAGAATAATATTAACATGGCTTCTTCATAAACCTGTCATATAGTTATATGTTATTAACATAAGTCAAGATTTGCCAAGAAAGCATTAGGCACTTCAGAATTGAGGGTTTTTTTCATATCTTTTAGAAGCTATAATTTCAGAAAGATTTACTGTGCAAGTATTTTCATGCCAAAAACAAGCACAACTTATTTGCTTATTCCTCATAGAGTAGGTAAGGATGGTTCTGGAACCGATGAGATGGTTCTGGAATGGTGATACTTCTGTGTTTGTGATAAAAGTGCCAACCTATTCCATTTGCTGGGTATATGGAATAGAGTGTAACTCCATGCAGTCTAACACAGCAAAATCTCTTTTTTCCAAATCACTTTATGACCAAAGTCAGCAATATTTTTCCACTCTGTGCCACTTTGTCACTTGCTGCTGTATCATCAGACAGTAACTGTGGCTGAAGGCCTGAACTGCTGGGTGCATGTGAGAATGATTATCATAGCTAACTTAAGGCACGTGTAGTAGCACAGGGAATGACCTCACAGATTCCAGTCTTATAATAAATATAGCTTAATTACTGGATATTGCATGATAGCTTGTGCCCTGCAGGTGATCAGGCACAGAATGTGGTAAAGACCAGCTCTGACTCTTAAGCAAAGGTTTGTATTTCCTTTTAAGATACGTTATGCACTGAAATAATCATCTGTATCTATGAGAACAAAATATTTATTATGTAATAATTTCTACCTGAGGATCTTGGAACTCCTTATAGGCACTGATGATTGAAGAGTTCTGCTCTAGTTTGCAGCTTACCATGAACCATTCAAAGCAGCATCTGTGCACTTTCCCATTAACCTCAAAAGTGACTAATACACAAATGTGTGGTTTGTTCCCCTCTCCTCTCCCCAGTGGGTTTTGTGTTGCAGTGTTTTTGTGCTACAGGTGTAAGCAGCATAGCTTGCATTCTGAAGGGTCCTTAGCCCTTAGGGAGCTCATTCTCCAAATTTTGGAAAATTGTGTCCCTTGCAAAGGCCAATATTACATTATTGCAGAGAAGCTACTGTTTCAGGATATCTTAAGTCAATCTTCATGTGTGGTCCTCCTATCTTGTCTGCTCTCATCCATGTCATTTTCTTTTATTCCCGGCTTGTACAGAGATTTTCTGCCTTCCCTGGAACAGATGTGTTAACCCAGGACAGAAGAGCAGAGTGGAGAGACTTGAATGGGAATGCCTGCAACCACCCCAGTCATAGTCATCCACTCCAGAGTCAGACCCCTGAGGCAGCACTTCTAAGCTCAGACACCTCTAAACCCAGATTTTTGGGGTCCCAAGACATCCATTTGCTGGGGTTTCTTTTTGCCCTGATTTTCCATAGGTGTAATTTGTGGATAAAGTTCTATAGTTTAAATCAACATGCTATAATTTATACTGGAACTGACAGCAGCGTGCAAATGTCTTTGTGGCCTTGGTGCTCATTTGCTCGATGGATGTGAGCCCTCTCCTGAGCTGTAGCAAAGCTGACCAGTAAAATGGACCGTGTCTCCCTGGGTTTTGGCAGGTCCCTTGTCAGTGGAAGAGCCTTGATGCTATTAGGGATTTCATCATCCCAGTGCCTGGAGTCATGTGGTTATGTAAGAATTTAAATTTCGGTTTTTTTTAAGCATGTGTTTATATCTCGAGATCAAGGAGGAGAGTTGGGCAATAGGAACCCTGCAGCCCCAGACGCTTGAAGCAACAAGCAACGTCCAGCGCTGACAGCAGCGATATCGGGAAGATCTCGGGAGTTCAGGGGATCAGGCTCATGGGTCGCCACCCGTGGGTGCAGCCAGCTGGGCAGCCCCTCCGCCCGACCCCCCGGCTATAGAAAACACCCCCGGCCTGTGCGTTCCTTGGCCAGGTCCCCGCGGAGTCGCCCCCCGCGCTCTGTCGCCCGCTCGGCTCTCGCGTCCCCGCGGTAGCTCCCGCTCCCCGCCGGCGCTCTCGGCCGTGCCCCGTGCCCGGGGGCGCATCCCACAACGCCCTTTATGGCCGGTGGCTGGCCCGGCCCTTTCCCGCTTCCCTGGGCTGGGCATTCAGAACTTCAGCCTTCAGCCCTGGGCGGTCCGGCATGTGTCTGCAGCCTTGCAGGAATGCTGCTGGTCTGGTGGGTAAGTCCTCATTCCTCGCCTTTCACTGCTCCCTGCTGGTCTCTGGGAAGCTGAGCACTGGGGGAGAAAAGCAGAGGCGACTGGTCCCAGTTGAGGAGTATTGAATCAGGGTGCTCTGCCCCCAGAGGTCCTTACTCCAGCCACCGGCTGAAAGCAGGTTCAACAAGAGCGCATTGCTCACTGTGTTGTCCAGTTGGACTTTGGATAGCCCTGGGAATTGAGGTTCTACAACATTTCTGGGCAATTTGATCAAGTGTTTGATCAGTCTTACAGTAAACGATCAGGATCCTGAGGACATGTTCTGAAGAGTTAGTATTTCCTTGCTGCTTTCCCAGACTTTTGCAAATGCCAAACTCTTTTCCAGCGAAGTGGCTCCTCAGCCACATGGCACTCAGTACTGTTTTAAGGAGTTATTCTCTCCCAGGTGAGGGACTTTGCATTTGATTATTTTTTCATGGAATTATTATCAGCCATTCCTCCATCCTATTTGGATTCCTCCAAGTGCTCTCTAAACATGTCAGGCACTACCCCTGATTTGGTGTTGTGCATTAATTTGCTGTCTGTAAGCTTTGTCACACCATTCAGGATGTTACAAGGGGCATCACAGACCCTTAAGTGATGCCACTAGAATCCACTGGTTGTCACTTGGGCTTTGTACTGCTGACTGGTGTGGTGATCCAGACTATTCCAACCCACCTCATTATTCATGAGGCAAATACGTGCCTATCTCACTAATTTGTGTCTAAGCTTAGTTGCTGGAGTAGGTGGCATTGAGAGCTTAACTAAAGTCAATTATTGGCTCAATCAGAACCAAAGAGCTGATGCTCCATCCCCAGCGCAACAGTCTGCATTGCCAGGACCTTCTAGTCCTCTCCACAAAACCTCTTTCCTAGTCACTCACCTGATCCCATCTGCACTGACACTGCTCTCAGGCTGCCCTCCTTCCTCTCACCAATTGGCTTTCCCATGACTGCCAAGCCTCACAAGGATGCTTCCTGGGGCGGGACCAAGTAGGCAGGTAGACTTTTCGTGGAATGGACAGGTTGTTGATACATGGCCAGACTTGATCTCAGAGTCCTTTGCCTTGCTGTGTATCTGCTGTGCAGTCTGATAATTGAAATACCTTTTTATGAAATCTTGTTCTTAATCCTCTCAAACATGTACATGCGCTGATATTGAGTCTAGTTTATCTAATAAAGCTTTGGATAGAGTGGTCTGTTCCTGTAAACACCATACAGACCAGGGGCCTGGCAACCTCTTATCAGATTTTGCCCTAGGAAATAGTAAAAAGTCAGAGAGACTGTAAAATGGGATCTGGCACTTGTGAGAAGTGCTGAAGATTAAAGCACACCACACAAGGGGCTTGGACTACCACAGGCTGTGCTAGTCAGGGGAAGAGCCTTGCTTTTGTTTATTTTACTGGTTTTTTTGATTCTTTGAGCTATGTTCTGCAGGAAGGACTTAGAGAGATCATGGGTTAAACCTTTCTTGGGCCAGTGAGAGAGCCCAATACTGAACAGCTGACAGAGGGTAGAAAGGATGTCTTGCTGTAATTACTGTGCCGGATGTTCAGGTGGCACTGAGGCTGAAGGGTTCACAGGAGGCTATTGAGCTTCTTGGATTCAAATATTGTGCTGTGAGTCTAAGTTGTGGATCATTTATAAAAGAAGTAAAAGTGTAGGAAAATACATCCCAGGTGAAAGGTACCTCAAAACTTTTTGCACTGCTATTAAATTTCTTAAGTCCTTTCAAAATGGATAGCATGAAAAAAGCCCTCGCAACATATGGCACATTACATTTTTTTCTGATCTTTTGAGCCCAGGACAGAAATCCCTGTATTTCTGTCCCAAAGGGAAGTTGGGATTAAGACTTGGATAAGAGGTCTCTCTTCAAAAATAACATAACCACTTTAATTATTTTATTTTCTCACTGACGACCATCTTTCTTCACTCCTACCTGCTGACATTTTGCATGTTGATGGCAGAGCAGTGTGAGCTCTGGTCACTGCAGTAAGACAACCATTGCAGTCATTGCAGCCAGACAGCCATTGTAGTGGTTGCAGCTGTGCAGTAGAAATCACCTCTGTTATGCTTGTAGTGGTGGGTAATTACCTGGCTTGAAAAGGAAACCATTTGTTAGCACTTACTCAGCTGCAAAGTCTCACCTGTCTTACACTCTGCTCTGTTCTCAAGTCCTTCAGAATAAAAATGGAGGCACAGTGAAATGTACAGGCAGTTACAAATGCTGCCTCTTGTTTTGTTGATGCTGGGAGTTGGGGTATTTTGCTGTGCTGAGTTTCCTTGTGAGGGTAATAGTCCTTGAGAAATTGCCTTCCTCTCCTGAGGAATGTCAGGCATATTCCCGACCTTCCCTTTGGGAACCCTGTCACTGGAGTTGCCAGGCTATGTATGCAGAATTACCCCAGTGGCCCTGAAGGAGCTGGCTTTGCTGAGCAGCTTTAATAGCTGCAGTACCTAAGGAGCCTCCTCTCTTTGCTGAACCTGACAGGAGGGTTCTTCTGCTCCTGCTAATGGCCTCTGCCCAAATCCCTCAGTACCTGAGCTAGCTCCTGTCAGAGCTGGGAAGGCTGGGTGAGTCCAGCCAGGTGTTTGGCTAATGCTTTACATGGAGCAAGCTTTTCCTCACAAACCTTCTGCTGACAGGCAAGATATTAAAATAAAGACTGTGTGGCCCCTATTGATTCTACCCAAGGCTTTTCTTTTTTTTTTTCCTGTGGAAGCCTGACACGCAAAGTCTTGCACTGTGCCTTTCAAATCAGGCTCTGGATCAAGTCTTGCAAAGATTGTGTGCAGCTGCAAGATTGCTGGAGGGGTTTTTATCCTCACATCAGATGGAGCTGGGGCAAAAAAAAAGCCAAACCAAAACAAGGGGAAATCACAGAGCCAGCAACTTTCTTGGCATCTCTGGGATTGTGGCTCCTCCTGCCCCTCCGGCCTTCAGAAATGTACTCGGCAGAGCTGCCCGCATAAAAAAACAAATGCTTCCCGAACCAAAACAGAGTTGGGTGTTGGTAGTGAATGGGCCAACACTGCGTGCTGGCGTCATCTCTGCCCACTGCCAGCACGTTGTCATAGGAACAGCTGGATTATTTTACAATCCAGCTGTGGAGCCAATTCTCCAAAGAAGTAGCCTGGAGGGAGGAGAGAGGGGCAGGCAGAAGGCAGCACTGTTGTGTTTTTTGGTAACTGGAGGTAGGAGGATTATTAATGGAGAGAGGGAGGGAAGGGTTACCAGTGAGAGCCATCTATCACAGCTTGAAACCACAGCTAGTCATTTCCAGATAGCTGACTGCTGTTAGCTGCATCTGGGAATTACAGGCTGCCCTGTGGGAGAAGGGTGGTGAGGATAAACGGCAAATCTTGTTGTGTTGAGGCTGATAATGTGTCTCACAGCTTGCTGTCCTGCAGAGACCACGACTTGCCAGCAGTGGGGAGTGCTGTGCACCTGTACAGGTTACCCACCACCCCAGAAATTTGTAGCTGGTCAATTAATAAGTGTTAGCTTATGAAAAATATTCACCACTGTTTCCCTTGCCCTCTTTGCAATGTTTGTTGCCCTGATTCCTTTCTGGAAGCTCCTTGGATCCTGTTTTGAGGCTGCAGAGCACCGAGGGCACTGTAGGTGTCCAGGTAGAGGTTTAGTCTTTGTGCTGGTTAAGGCTGTCATACAGAAGTGAACATGCTTGGTCCGATGGCAGGATGTCTGCTCTTCAAGTGAATTCCAGGCCTTGCGGTTTAGCAAATCACACTGGTTTGGCCTTGATGAGGACCCACAAAGAAGATTTGATGACAAAAGCCAGGAACCTTGCAGCGGCTGAGAGGGCAAAAGCCCTTTGCTCTGATACAGCTGGGGCTGCTGCTCTTCTGAAGGGAGAATCCAAGCAGAAGGAATTTGTCTGCCTGCAGAGTGCTCCTGGCCCAGGGCAAAGTGAGAGCAGGCAGGGAGGCTTGGCTGGAGGCGGTGGCGTTAACAGGTCACCGCTGTGCCGTGTGCCGGGTGTGGGTACACTCGTGGCTCCAGAAGCGAGGAGGCCCTGTCCCGCTGTATCCCGTTCCAGAGCTGGAAGTGCCGTGGCGGCGGCCCGGGACGAGGTGGCGAGGGCGGCGGTGGCGGCGGGGAGCGCGGCCGGCAGAGGGCGCAGGCGGCGGCCGGCTCGACTTGGCGGCGGCTGGGGGACCCCGACCGGCCCTGGGGCTGCAGCTGCCGGGCACGGCCGGGACACGGCCTGCGGGCGCCGACAGAGACAGAGACAGAGACAGAGACAGAGAGCCGCCCCTGCCGCTGTACTCCCACAGCCCGGGGGAGCCCGGGGCGGGCAGCTGCCGCTCAGCTCCACCAGGGTGCTCTGCAGCCTGCCTCCGCTCGACAGGAGCCCTCCTTCACAGGGAATCACAGGGAGGGGTGCCCGAACAAGAGCTGACCATGGGTCATTGCCAGAACAGGTGAATTAACCGTGCTTTCCCCTTGCCAAACCCTCTGGCTGCTCTGATAGGCCTGACTGGCTCTGGAGACCCCTTCCCTCAGTTTGCAGATGAGGCCAGGCTGGGGGAGTGTTGATCTGCCGGAGGTTAGGAAGGCACTGCAAGGGCGATCTGAACAGGCGGGATCCACGGGCTGAGGCCAAGGGTACGAGGTTTGACAACGTCCAGTGCCAGTTCCTGTGCTTGGGTCACAACAACCCCAGACAGAGCTACAGGCTTGGCAAAGAGCAGCTGGAAAGCTGCCTGGCAGAAAAGGGCCTGGGGGTGCTGGTCAACAGCCACTGAACATGAGCCAGTGTGTGCCCAGGTGGCCAAGAGGGCCAGTGGCATCCCAGCTTGTGTCAGAAATAGTGTGGCCAGCAGGACCAGGGCATGGATTGTCCGCTTGTACTTGGCATTGATAAGGCCACACCTTAAGTCCTCTCTTCAAGAAGGGCCCCTCACCACAAGAAGGACATTGAGGTGCTGGAGCATATCCTGAGAAGGGCCATGGTGCTGGTGAAGGGGCTGGAGCACAAGTCTAATGAGGAGCACCTGAGGGAGCTGGGGTTGTTTAGCCTGGAGAAAAGGAGGCTCAAGGGGGATCTTTTTGCTTTCTACAACCACCTGAAAAAGAGGTCATAGTGAGCTGGGGCTCAGTCTCCTCTCCCAAGTAACAAGTGACAGGACAAGAGAAAACAACCTCAAGTTACACCATGGGAGATTTAGATTGGGTATTAGGAAAGTGTCTTCACTGAAAAGATTGTCAAGCATTGGAACAGGCTGCTTAGGGAAATGTTAGAGTCACCATTCCTGGAGGTATTTATAAGACATGTAGATGTGGTTTTTAGAGACATAGTTTAGTGGTGGACTTGGCCATGCTGGGTAAATGGTTGGACTCTGTGATCTTAAGGGTCTTTCCAGCCTAAACAATTCTGATTCTCACATGCAGTTTTTGCCAGAGCTGGAAGGGCAAGTCCAATTTTATTCCTTGATTTTGAAGTGATGAGTGTGTGACAGATAAGAACCACAGAATGCTAGTGAGCTTAGAAGACTCTCACATAGTGATTTTGCCCTTTGTCGGAGCTCAGAAAAGATACTGAGCCTTTTTCCATGCTTCACATGGCATTTTTGTTTATTCCACGTATGGGTTGATGCTGTATGTGCAAACTAGGGTCTATAAGAGGTTTGAAAGGGCAATACCAGTCCTGTACCTTATTGGTTCTTAACATTTTAATTAAATACAAGTCAGATTTGCAAAGAAGTATTTTAGGCACTGAGGTACCTTCTTCCATCCCTCCTTTCTCCATTCTTCTGGCTCCTCCCAGTAGTCTCTGTTGACCCTGCCAGTGCAGACCTGCAGTCCCCTTTAGGGGCACAGTTGATAGGACCATGAGTACTCACACCCAGCCCAGATTTCAGTGTGTGTGCTTCTTTACCAACACATCTCCAAACTTGTGAGAGAAGCTCCAGTGAGAACTGGCAGCTTTAAATTATTTTCAAGATTTGGACTTCCTAGTGAAGACAACTGCTTGAAGAAAACTACTTCTGGGCCTTTTTAGTAGTGCAGTTCTGGACCTGGCTCCTGTTCTAGAGGAGTTATTTGCAGATGAAAATAGCAGTGGAGAAGAGGTCAGGGTTTGGCCCATAAAATATACAAAGAAAATGCTTTGCATGGTATCTAAACTGCTGCTCCAGTTAATTCCACATTTTTGAGGAGATGGAGAGATTCCTCTTTTCTCATTTTATTTTTGGTCTCTACTGCTTTGGGGACACGTTTAAGGAGGCAAACTGCAGGCAGTGACTAATGAAGTGTCTCAGATGTCTTTCCATGATAAGACAGGCACCAGTGTGGAAAATACTGCACTTCTTCTGAGGGGAATTTTGCCTCTTGCTTTCTGCTATAAGGAACCCACTTTCCTGTTCTTCTTTATTTTAGGCTTCAGCAGAGAAGGAAGATTTAGGGGGTTTTAGGCAAGTCAGAAGGACCTTTTTTTTCTAGAACTTCAGCAGCTTCTCATCACTGTAATGCTGAGGTAGACTTTCTTTCCAAGTTCTCCCCAGTCTCAGCTGTTACATATTTACCTGGCCTGATCTCCCATGCAGCATGTCACCCTCACTTGGTAAGACTTGCCAGCTGCATGGCTGTTGTGGCTAATCTGTTGAGCTGAGTGATTTGGCCAGAGCAGTGGCACAGGTCAATGTGGTGCAACAATAGCAGTGCAGCCCCAAGCCTGCTGATATGCGGTTAGACATCTGTTTCCACTGATGTTTTCAGCTCTTGTGATGTGTGTAATGAGAGCAGCAGTTGCTGCTCCCTAAGTTTTGCATGGATGCAATGTAGGATCTCTGGTTTCCTGTGATACAGCTGTATGGAACTTTTACTTTGCAAAAGGGTGGTGTTGATAGCTAACAGGAGTGTCCACCAATAGAAATTACTGAAGAGGAGACATGGAAGCTGGGGCAGAATATGGGAAGGAAACAGAAAGAAGAAAATAAAATTGATACAGGGTGATTTTGGGAGGGAAGGGGAGGTGGAACACTGGCATTTATGGGGAGTTATTAGTGTGGGTCCAGGGAGGAGTAGCTGAGAATTTTCCCGAGGAATTACTTGATCTGTGTTGGCACTTTGAGGGTTTTATGTGGTGGCTGGAACCCAGCTCTGCTCCAGGAGTTCTCCAGCAATTATAGGTCCCTGGTAAGGTGAACCAAGACCTTTAAGTGAGGCAATGTTCAGCACCTAGGCTGCTGTGCCTCTGCTCCTGCCAGTGGTGCTGGTGATGTCAGTGTGGGAAACATGTAGCAGTTAGAGCGTGCTGCCACTCAGCTCCTTCTTTCTTTCAGGTTCTTCTTATATGATCCTGTGTGATGCACATGTGGCCAGTGAGGGATCCTATGCTTGATGCTGCATCCCCAGAAAATAAGCAGGTCAACACTGAACCAGTGCTTAGCTGCTCTCTCAGACGGAACTACCCTTGCAAAAATGAGCTTCAGGCACTCCAGTGCATTGACTAGGGGTTTCCCAGACTCCTGTGTTTGAGACTCTCTTCCAAGGAGTCCAAATGTTTTTTTTTGAAAAAGGTCATTTACAGACAGTCCTGCAGAACCCCTGAATGTGTTTGTTGTCTTGAACTGCAAACACAGATAGGTGTGATATTGCTGAGTCTTGGCATTTGGGACCCTTCCAAGCATCAAGTATACCACTGACCCTCGAGTTGTAAGGCATTAAAAAATAATAATAATGTATCATGTCAGAGTTGATTCCTCTTCCTCTGACTCCAAGAGTTTTTCTGCTTGGAAGCATTTCAGTTTCCTAAGCTAGGTTTCAGGCTTTTGGTTTTGGTGGCTTTTTTTGTTTGTTTGTTTGTTTTTTTGGTTTTTTTGGTAAGGAAACATGATCAGGTCAGTTTTGACCCTCTAGTGTAGTCTTTAGTTAGTAGTAAGCTTATTGGAATCACTTGATGATAAAAAGTAAGTGACCAATGAAGACTTTTAGACTTTTTTTTAAAAAATCAAACATGCGTTTGCTCATCATGCTTACAGTCTTGGTATTGCAGTCATGCAATCCTGTAAAGGAGAAAGGCTTAAAAAATATGAAACTAATTAGCTTGCTGTCATTGTCCAAGCTGAATGAAGTGCTGAAAGAAAATGAACAGTCAAAGAGAAACACAGCATGGATCTAAACAAATTCTTCTAGCTTTAGTAATAATCTGTGGGGCTTCCTTACTAAACTAATGACTGGAGAATTTTTTTATTTTAAAGCTTAGTTTGTACTTTGACACCATCACCACTGAAGCTGTGCAGTTCAGCATGGACCTGCTCTCTCCACAGAGGTCCAGCCAGACTCTCTCTCTCTTGGTCTACATGTGTCTACTAAGCATGCAGCTACACACATAGTTTTTGATTTGTCCTCCTGCCTTTTAAAGATCAGGCCATGAGTGATTATGGTTTTTAAATTTGCTTTGGAACTAGTATGATCCCTGAGAGTGCCTTCATTTCCAGAAGTAGCTGGTCAATGGATTTGTCTTTAGATAAAGAAATTTCTATACTCTGGCCTGAGTGGAACTTGTCAGCTGCAGGAAGGCTTGTAGCTGCAGTTAAGTGTGCTGTGAAATTCCCAAGATTCCCATCGCCACCCTCGTTTAAACATCCCCCAGCCCTGCTATAAACAAGTGAGAGACACTCACCCTGCACCCTGGCTGTGAGCCAGGGATATCAGAGCTCTGGCTGGAGACAGAAGGGAAGAACAGAAAATAGTGTCAACTTGTGAATCATCTCGGTGAGGATTGACACCCACCATTAGCAAACCCAGACAAACAATGTGCAAGTGAGCTGGAAAGGCAGCAAAGCACCACTGGCAGGCAGCTGCCTGTGCTTCATGCACAAGGGGCACCTTCTTGGCCTGTCCTGTTGCAGCAAGTTACCTGTAGGGCTGTGAATGCAGTGTATGAGGCTCTTGACTGGTTTTGGATGGTTTCCTAAGGTGACAAAGTTTATGTAATCATGCTGTTTACCATGGGGCCCTTCTAGCAACTTTTGAACATGTGGAACAGTTTCACCCAAATTTGAGAGAAGAACAAAAATTCCCAAGATTGTTACATTTCTACAGGTTTTCTGAAGTTCTACAAGTGGACAGATGAATCAGGCCTAGTTCAGTGCCATGCCATGGAAAAGACATGGAGAGTGCAGCTGGTTTGGACCCTGGTCTGGCAGCTGTGTCCAGGGATGTACAGGCACCCTGTATATGCAGGGTGTATGTGTTGGTGCCACAGCCAGCACACACATGCATCAGAACTGCCCAGAACTGGGGATGGAAGAGGTGGGAAGAGGAAGCCAGGATTAATGTCATGTGGGAGAGGCGTTCAAAGGCAGGGGACACCAGTGTGGAAATTGGCTCATCTGCTGTTTACTTCTGTTCCAAGATCCTTATCTAGACCGGCTTGTGCTTCTTAGTTCTGGAAAGAAATCTTGACAGTCTGTGCTCATGACTGAAGATTTAGATACACCTCTCTATAGCTTCATGCACTTGAGTATAAGACTCACTTGGTTGGCTGCATTTTCTAAGCTCTTCTTTAATCAGGCTTGAAGCTTGAAAGCAGTGCCTGCATGCTGAGGGACTTTGCAGGGATTTAGGTGCAACCCATCAGCTCTTGACAAGTTTTCAAGGTGGCATAGCTTCTTTTTGTGGGAAGTCTTCACTGCTTGGTCTGTATATGCTGTCTTCTTTAATCAGATTTATGGGTCAACAAAGATTGGGGGAGTGCTACATAGCAGCTGAAGTTTTTGGGTACTGCTTGCGCAGAAATTTCATGGACCCACAGCCTTATGTTGCCTTTTTTTTTTTTTTCCTTTGCCTTCTGGAGCACCTTACTACATTACTCTGAGAGGGCTGTAGCTCAGTTTTTATTGCAAGGTGATCTGCTGTACAACTGTTGCCAGTGGATCCTTGAGATTATTTTCATACCTTGGGAGTTCCTCCTTCGTCTGTGCCACACTGCAGTGTGTGCCATCTGAGCTGATTTGCTGGGTTGGCCGTGTGCTCTGTGACTCTGGGGTCACCTTGACTGGCCACCTTCCCCTCTGGATCTGGAGTGCATGGCCTCTTGTCTGTGGTTCAAGGGTGTAGCCAGCCCCCTCTTGTTGCCATGTTCCCTGCTTCTGTAAGGTTATACAAGGAAAGCTGAAACTTTCTTGCCAGAGGCAGGGGAGCAAATTCAGTCTCTGGCAGACCTGGAATAATGAACAGCTTGGAGAAGGTGTGCTTCCAGGACACATGCCAGCACTGAACCAGCACCAGTGGCAGGTTTACAGAAATGCCACAGGCAAAACGAGAGCTCTGGCAATTCACAGGCTCCCCAGGTTTGACAGGCAATCATCCAGCCTCACCTCTTGTATAAGACTGGCCCCTTCATTTCGAGTGGTTACCTCTGTCCCACACCCAATAATATAGGCTTGCCAGCAGTGCTTTTGGGAGGCTAACCAGCCTTAGTGCAGAATCCAATGGAGACAGGGAATCTACCGTGTGCACAGGTTGATCAGCCACACTCTACAAAACAGTGTTTTATTTCTAATCAGAGGTTGCCTGGTAATGGCATCCGGCTGTGGTTCCTGTTCTTCCTTTCTTTGGGAGATTAAAGACTTTTTGAGTGCTCCATGTTTACTCCCTGGGATTACAGTGGAATAAAGACACTTTCTTCTGTTCAAGACGCTAAACAGGCTGAGCTTACTGTGGGGCAAATATTGCAGCTCTCAGCCATTGCAGTCTCTCTTCCTCCTCCATTCCCCAGTGGCCAACATCCCTTTTAATGTAGGGAAGTGATGCTTTTGCCAGTGCTGTATACTGGTACTTTCCTTCACCCCTACCCACCATGTTCTTCTCTGACTGTTTGCTGTGAGAACTCCGGCTGGATTTTAACCCATATTCCCAAAGGGAAGTCCTTAGAGCTATTTTATATGATGCAAGGTGCATGTTGAATCAGAGAGAGACAAAACTAGCAGTAACAGAAAATCTCTTCTGAGTTGTAAGGGCCAAAAGGAATTAATCACTGCAGGGAAATGGGCCCTCTCATCTACAGAGGGTGGGAGAGAGAGAAAAGGAAGTGCCTTAGAATGGAGAAAGGAAAGAAAGGTCCTTGCAGTGTCCCTGTCAGTGCTAAAATAAATCTCTGAAGAGAGAGAGAGAGGGGAAACAATTGTGGCAGAAAGCTGCCAGAGTGCTGGAAGAGCAGAGCCTTAGGAGCAGGACTCTTCCTGGTGCAAGGCTGCCAGCTCTGGACCTTTGTGGTTAGTTTGCTTTGGTGAACCCAGTAACCGCTGGCATGCACTTGCCTTTCTCCTCCGTGGACTGCTTGCTAAATAGGCAGAGTGGTGATACAGAGGGCAATATCCTAGCAGGAATGTAACTGAGCCATTGGATCAAGTACTGGATTTGAACTAAACCAGTCTTGTTTTGGAGCAACTAAACTATCCGGTGGGCTGGAAAAAACTCTGGGGAACCTTGACTAAGGTTGCTAGAGAGCAATGTAGCAGAGAGTTTCCATCCAAAAAGGATCCAGGCAACATGTCCTTACAGTAAACAGAAGAAAGCCTTACAATTCTGTGATCCTTAAGCATAAGGGGGAGTAGATGAGGCTGCTGGGAGCAGGCTGACAGCACTGGGATGTTTTATACTGACAGAGCACATCTGTAGAGCAGAGCTGCCAGGCTGTCGTGCAAACCCACTGGGGGACCATCTCACACTTCAAGCACATGCTGTCTGCAACTCTTGGGGCTCCTCGCACCTTCCTGGGCGTGACTGTAGGCAGGGAAGCAGGTCAAACTATCGGCATTATGAACAGCAAATCTGACATCTGTGCTGGCCAGTGGAACAGCCCAGGCATTTGGTTTGTTTATTTTTCTTCTGCCTTTGGCACTTTTTCTCTCCACAGAAGGCGCCCTGAGTGCGTTGCTAACACACTGCTTGGGGTAAGCACTAAACGAAACTTCCACTATTTTGAGGAACCCAGCTCAGACTTTTTTTTAAATGACTGCTGCTTTTTTGTGATTCTTGGACAAATTGAAACTAAAACCTCTTCGCTGACACACTGTTTTTGTCTGTTGTGCTGGTAGGCTGCTCTGCGGCTGCAAATCTCCACCATACCCGAATTCTGCTCTCACTTGACATAACTTGAGATTCTGGGCTAATTTCATTAATGTCAGTGGAGACATTTCCTCTTTATGCGACTGCAGAGCTAGTTTGGACATGAGCTCCACCATACCTAGAGGAGAGCTGCAACTATTAAGATCTGTGCAACAGAGGTGAACTTGCTGGAGTGCAGAACTTGAGCACATAACTGATGGGGACTAGAAAGAACTGCTCTCCTTCCTCCAGCTTACAAGTGGCTTTGCCAAGAGCAGGTTTTCAACTGGGAGCTGTTAATTTCCCCAGGACTTGCTCTGCAGCACTAGGGAAACGGACCTTTGCATTCACCTTGGCCTGGTTGGAGATATCCTTCAGAGGCACCTGCTTTCCTCCTTCCTCTTTCTACTTCCAAACCTACCTATCAGCATCCTGGTGCCTAGCATCATGAGCTACTTGCTTTCTTGGTCTTAAAAACAATGGGACTCAGGATGTTAGGCTCCTTGGAGCAATTGGTCTATTTTTAGCTGAGCTGCTTTTGAGGGCTGTTGCGTAGGTATAGGTACAGTGTCCAAGGATGAGATCTTGGAGGCTTGTGACTGCTAAGATGCTGAACAGAGGTCTGGTGAGTCTGGCAGTAGGGGTTCACTGGTCCCTCTGGGGGTGCTGCAGGGAGGGGGCTGGGGTGGGTGTAGCTGGTCATATGTATCAGCAGCCAAAACCTGGTGTTGTAATGTCTGAGACGCTCTGAGTTTGGAAAAGGCCCCAATGATATCACCCTGCAGAACTGTTAATAATGCAGGAAAGGAAACGTTCACAAGTCTTTCCCAGATCTTTATTGGAGAGGAATAATACTCCCTCTTCCTATGCCCATCGCTCTGTTTGGAAATAGTTTTCTCTCACCACCAGGCATGAAAAGGGTTCTTTCCCGTTTTTTTCTTCTCTTTGCTGTTGCAACCTCCCTACCGCATGTAGCAGTGAGTGTTGAGGGCAAAGAGTATGAGAGCAGTGGCTCTTCTACACGAGCTCCCTGCAAGGACACTGAACTCTGCATACCATCCTTCAGTTTTGCTTAATCCACTTCCAGAAGAGATAAACAAGCAATGGTGCTTTTAGTGCTGCCACAGATTATGCAAAAAGGAGATTTAGTTCTGCAGGAGCTCTCCCATGCTACTTCTCCTTTGTGGCTCCTCTGTCTCTGCAGTTCTCCATATCCCACAGCAACACAACATGACCACCAGCTCTTGTCAGAGCCCCTTCCAAATCCTGCAATGGAAACCTGCTTGACTGCAAGACATTTCTTGTTCATTGTGGCTATGGCCTGCTGTTTAAGAAAGTATCTCTTTCCTGGATGGAAGTGGGGAGTGATACCATGCTGAGATTGCTTAGTTGGTTTCAGCTCTGCTTTTTTATTAATATCCACCCACTGTCACAGGATCCTTGAGAGAGTGGGAAGTAGAAGCCCAAAGCTGGAGCCAGTTAATGTGAATTAAGTGAGCAGTACTCCACATGGCACAAGGAGCATGAAGAATGATGTCAACCAGTGACTGCATGAACTAGGCGATTATCTCTGTGATTTTTCTCAACCAAAATGTGAGGAAGAACTTAATGCAATAAGACTTACAGACTGACTGGGCTGGTGTGTTGTACTGAGAACAAGTGAAAATAAGGCCTGTTAATCTGCTTTGCTGGGGGAGCTTTCTCTTGTGTTCTCTTGTAGCCAGCTGCTCATTGCCAGTGCACAGAAACTTGCTTCCCTCCCTCCCTAGTGCATGGGCTGGTCTTCTTCTGCCATCTGTGATGGATGAGATCAGTGTGGAGCTCCCGCCCTCCTGCATGCAAGGGAGCCGAAGTCGTGGGCAATTTGAGAAAGGGGCAAAGCAGATTACAACTGTGGCTTTCACCAAACTTCTTGTCCTGGACTCATAGATTCCAGCATGGACACTTGCCTGTAGACTGGCTGAAAAAGGACTGTGATAATTTGTTTATGCTTGTGAGCAGCAAATTGTAGCAAGCACAGTCCTACCCTTATGAAAACAGAAAGATAAGAGATGGAATCAGTTTTCTAATAACTTTCACTAGTTTTTTGAGTGCAGCCCAAAGGACATCAGTGGGGAGCAAGTCAGGCAGGGGGTCTGTGTTACGTTAGGGTTGCGAGAAAGGCCAGTGTGATTTTCCTCTTGAGGGGGGAGTGAGGATCTCTCTTGAACAGTTTACCAAATATTGTGGTCTGAACCGGGGGCAGCTGGAGGTGTTGACAGAGAGGAGAGATAGATTGAACATAATGCTAACCAGTTTAGCCAAAAGATGACATAGGTGGGGGAAGCATTGCTGTCTCCAGACATCTGTGAGGAGATGAGGATTGCGTCAGCAAAAGGGGAAAATTTAGTCTTAGCACCAGGATAGTACTTCCTAGAAGTGAACTGTGTCTCCCCAGGGAGGGGGTGGGAGTCCCATATCTGGCAAGATGGAAACAACAATAATAACGAATCTGATTACTTGCTATGTAATGATAACAAATAATGTAAAATGAATCTTGATAAAGAGCTAGAGTTCTCTGATAGCAACCAAAGGCACAAGCCAGGGATGAGCAGGGTGGGATTTGGCAGGTGTCTGATAGTGACAAGGGTGCACCTGGGAGTTCTGCTGACTTCCTTGAGCCATGAAGCCTGTGTTTACATTTTTGTTTGCTCAATACTTCAGAGCAGAGATGAGTTCAATTCCTGACCCTTTCTCTGAGGTTTTTCATTTGAAGGAGAAGTCTGGTGATCACAGCAGCAATCAGTTTGTTCTTTATTTGCTGGCAGTGGGATCCCAGAGACCTGCCCCCACCAGCTTGATTCCTTCACATGCTGTTTGGAGTGGATCTCCCAGCAAAGAATGCAGAAAGGCAAATGTATGTTTTGGTTGAGGGCTGTTCTATGAGATGAGCCAAAGGCTGGAGTCGAGTGGACAATCACATCCAGAGGTATGTGAGAATCATCTCCTCTGAGATTTGGCCAAGATCCTAGACACCCTGGCAAAGGGAGCCCTGCCTACAGAGCAGGCAGAGTTGCAAGTGAGAAGAGCAGCTTGGTCTATGGACCCAAGTAAGCCCCAAATACCCAGATTACAGAGCCAAGCACCCAGGTTTCTCTGCAGCTAGTTTCTTGGAAACAGACTAGCAATCATCTCCTGTTAATACACCACTCAAAAAGATGGGGTTAAGGCCAGTGTTTTGGGCCTTTTGGTTTTGGTGACTGATGAGCCTTTGATTTGCTTTGGTAACCCAGAAGCAAGATGGCAGCATTTCATTTTCTTTCCAAACTTAAAGCCTTGTTTTTGTTTAGCATGGTTTATAGTGCCAGCCCTGGAGCATTAAAATGTGAAAGGGAAACGCCCTTCACCTGTGCCCTTACCCACTTGGTCTGCTGATGATTATGTCCTAAACAGTAATCATAAAATGAGAAGAAAATTACGACTGAGGAGGTGCTGGGAGAACTGTGCCACTCCTGGTGCATCACCTGCCCCGTGAGTGAAAGAGGAAATGGGTGACTCAGGGCCTGGAAGCACAACTGGCATTTTTTTTACAGGGTCCTGTTTCAGAGTGGCTGAATGCTCTCCATGTTCTTCCATGATGGAAATAATACCCAATGCTCTCAGGCCTGTTTTCCATCATAAGAACCCATGTTGCTTACCCAGAGCCAGCTTAGTATGTGGAAATGGATCAAGAGGAGTGGCCTGTCGTGGGACAGAGCCAGCCTGCAATGGCAGCACACCTCCAGTGCAAAATGGGTGGTCAGCTTTTCTCTCAAGTGTGACAAATAGGTGAAGGGAGCCCCAGCTGGCAGCATGCACACTGTGTGCAGTACGTAAGGAACCTCAGAACTGTGGGAAATCCATTAGCAATGTCACCTGTCACTTTTGTCTGGCTTGTGGGCCTTGCTGAGAGCTGACCAACTGTCCCACTAGGTCCAGCTCTTTTTTGTGATAGAGGTATCTAAACCAAGTAAACCCTGAGCTCACCTGTACTGAAAGGTCTCCCATGTCTGGCTCCTGAACTGGTGTGGCACTGCTCAGGAATGTGGCACAGTGGGAGGCCAAACTGATCTTGTCACAAGAAGAGGAACCACCAAAGCCAGCACAGCCAGCCTGGCTTTGCAGACCACTCACGAGGGCAAGCACTTGGGGAATGGTTGTCCCTCCACTCTCCTCCAAGTCTGCTGCTACAGCCTGGCCTGATTTGAAGGCTGGATACTAAAATGTCTGAGGAATGAATGGAGAGTCCCATGAGGCCAATACTGGGAATGGTCTGGAGTGCAAATTTCCCTCACTCCCTCCCTAAAACAGACTTGCCCTGGGTGCCACGAGGGCCATGGAGAAGTTAACTCTGCAGCTGGGTGGACATCTGCAATTTGGTGAAGATAGGTTCTTTCCACAGAGGCTGCTAATTCTGAATGACCTAATCTGGGTTTGTTGCTCCTCTGCGCTGTGAGTCACAGTGTGCAAAATCCTTTGGTCACTGTGGCAGGCTGCAGGACTTCACAGTGGCCTTTTGCTCTTCCTACAGATGATGACTGTCTTTGACTTGGCTGTCATGTGCTGTTTGATGCTTTCCATTTATATTTAATAGGATCACCACAATCTGCAGCAACTGTAGTTTGTCATACTAAGATCTTCTCAGACACAAGTAATATATTTGCTGGTCAGGCGTCACACTGGTCCAGAACAAAGCCTGTATGAAAAAAAATCCCCAAAGAAGCCACTGATAACTCTTAGGAATTTGAGGCCTTAGTGTGGCTATCTTGTGAAGGTAAAGCTTTACAGAGCTGAGTGGAGGGAAAAAAAGCAGAAATTGATCATTCATTGAAAGGTGAGTGCTGTGTTCCTTATCAGCCTGCCCACGGAAAAGCTGGTGCCATCAGTAAAGCCAGCCTCTTGACCAGAGTACTCTCTACCCTACTCTGCACCTACTGAGCTGGGACAGCTGAGCCCTGAGACTCCGCAGATTCCCAAGCTGCAAGCACTGGGACGTGGGTACCAGATTAGCTCTTTTTATTTCCTTTCATTTAGCAGGATCCTGCAGAGCTGGGTAGCTGCCAGTCAGTCTGTCAAGACGTGAACTATTTTGGGAATTTTTATGATGGAACAATATTTTTTTGGTAAACAAACGGAAAGCTGTTAAACAGGGACCTTCACCTCACAGCTCCCGGTTCAGCTCCCTCACTGCTGCGATGCCACAGTGACTGTACTGTCCACTTTGCAGAGCTCCCTTCATGGCTCCTGCAGGGGCAAAACAAATAGCAGCTCTTTTTTTTCTTTTTTTTCTTTTTTTTTTTTTTTTCCTTATTCGCTAATTCCTCAACAAAAAAAAAAAGAAAAAAAAAAGAAAAAAAAAAAGGAAAAAAATAGCAATTTTGGTTTAAGCAGCAGAAGCACATTCTTGGTGGACTTAACCCCTAATTCACCTGAGGGCAAGCTGTATATTGTGTCCATGTGTCATGTTATCTGATCATGTAGCAGCTAGCCACATGTCAGACTGGATTTCCTCAGGGCTGCTGGTGACACATGAATCCAACCAGCAGTGACACATGGCCAACTGTACAACTGGAAGACTTCCTTTTTCACGGTGTCTGTTAATAGGAAGCCCCGTTGGAGTCATAGAGTGCACAGAGGAAGATGTTTGTCTGGAAGAATTGAGCAGGGAAAGAAAGGGCAGAAACATTTCCCACTCTAAAATGGATGTAGTGTGTTGCTCAGGGGAAAAACCCATAAGGGGCCAGTGAGTCCTTCTTGCTTCCGTAGGCTAAAATTAGATTCACTGTTCCTAGGTACTGGTGGCAGTGGAGAATCTAGTCTTACACAGGGTATATCTGGCCCAGTCTTTGGGGGAACTGATTGATGGCTATCAGTTGGAATGAGCCAAGCCATTTGTCCGCTCCACACATTTTGTCCTTTTCACAAAGGCAATTTGTGGTTTTCCTCAGTTCCTGGAAAGTCCAGTCCAGTTTGTACAACAGTGCTGGCTCACACAGTCCCTACTGGCAGACCATTAACTCCAAAGCACGCAGATCACTGAAGAATCTCGAGGGATGCCATTCTTCTTCTCTCTCTGCCCCTTGTTCCACTCTCAGACTTATCAAGGAGTTGTAGTCTGCCCCACTGACAACTTGCACAATGGGACCTTTTGCCATGCTGATTCTGCCTTGGGATCTCTCCTGTAACTCATTAACTATTCTTACTCTGGGACTCTACTACTAATGATTTTTTGGAGGAGTCTTCAGTAAAGTTGACTGTGGGCAAGTGCACTTTCTCTCTGTCAACAAGTGCACCTTCTCCCTGGCCAGCTGTCTTCCATTCTCTGTGGGCAGTTGCAACCCCTGCACTTCCCTCTCTCATCCTCCAGTTTCTAGGTGTTTGTTTGCTTTTGCAGCCTCAGCAGGTCAGCTCTGGCCCTTAGCCTTCTTCATTTCATTCTGATGCTTCCTGGGGTTCTTCCTGTGTCCATGCATGTGCGCAAACCTCTTCTCACCTATAGGTCTTCAGCACCCTCCCAGGGCATCTTCCCCAACTCGCTGTTCCTGCTTTTCCTGCCCTCTGCACAGAGTGGCTTCCTTGGCTCTTTGGTTTGCTTTCTGCCATGAAGCAGAATTCACCTGGCCCCACTATGAGAGTGCCTGTGCTGTTCATGAGGGCTGAGAGTCTCAGGACTGCTGGGAGGACACAGGCTGAACATCTTGGGAACTGCAGCAGTGATGGAGTGGGAGAGATGCACACCAGTTCTCAAGCTCTTTGGCATTTAAGGCACCCCCATTCTGCAGCTGAATGTACAGAGATGGATTTACTCAGGTCTTTCAGATCCCAAGTCTGCATTTTTAACAGATATCTAAGCTGTCAGGAGTCCTGCAGCTCATATCTGCTGTGACTACAGCTTCTGCCATCAGCTATTGGAATCTCACTCCTATTTCCTCATGAATTAGCTTCTCCCACTAGCATCCCCTCTCTTCATTGCACCCCACATTTAGCCCCGTAATTTGAACTTAAGTGTGCTGAGTTGGTCCTTCTGCCCCACAGAGAACATATTTCATCATCAGTAAAGAGCTCAGCTCTCTTCCTTTTGATCTCTTTTCTCCTGAACTGTGTGTGCTCTTCTGTGGGGCTTTATCTCTTTAGCACTCAGTGGCTTACCTAAATTGGTGTCTCTTATGTCTGTCACTCCTGTTACTCCTGCTCAGCCTCATTCCTTCCCTAAAGAAGGCTTAAGTTTCTGCTGCAATTTTATTTCTCCAGCTTTGTTCCACCTTGGTCTCCCCCAGAATCAAGTGCACTTTGTTTTCTATGTAAGTCAGGGAGCTCTGCTGCAGAAGGATCACCACATAGGAGAGGAGACAATCCTACCAGCCATGGCAATATAGTGTGTTTTGCTTATGTTTATCTTGTGCCCCTTTGGGCCTTAGTCTATAGTTGTCCAGCTCTGTCTTCTTTGTGTCAGACCATCAGACCATCAGCTTTATGATCCCCTGCTTGGCTCTGAGCACTTGTCACAGGAAGGTGCAGCAGAATGCATGGGTTTTGTCCCAACAATGCCTCTGCTGTGACTTGTAGCTCTTGACCTGGGGTACCAGAAGGACCCTCTGCACCTCTGGTTTTTATGGCTGTTCCTTCAGTCAGGTTGTAGATAAATATGCCCACAAAGCTGGAAGGCAACCTAGCCCCTCTGCAGCTGTGACAACATCCAGCTGTACTACCTGGCCAGGGTGCCTTGTACTTGGGAGGAGCAGGGAAGAGGTTTCAGATGGCCACACTGGCAAAAATAGCACCTTGGGCAAGAGCTTGGAGTCCTGCCTCATTGGTCCACATTGGCCTTCATGAAGGATGTTCTTTCTCTCAGCTTCCAACCTGCAGGCATCTCCTGGTCCTCTGTTGTTTATGATACTGCAGTTTGTTGCCTTGGAAATAACTGCTGATTTATCCCAAACAGAGCGTACAGTTTCACAGCGCAATCAAGCGAGAGGAGCAGATGGTTACCCCATCTCTTCTGTTGTGTTTCCCATTATCCTCATCCACAGTTGGATGACAGGAATCTATGATTCAGTGCAAGTATCTGTGGCCCGGCTGCATCTACCCATGTAAGCTGGGGAGCCATGTTTCTGCTGGGATATGACATGCCTTTGTGTCTAGCATCACTATTTTGGCTTTCTGCAAATGGAACTTGACCAAAAAGCAAAAAAAACCCCAAACTTCTTGCTTACTTCAGTGGTGTCTAGGAGCAGGGGGCAGAAGGAAAGTTCAATACCTGCAGTTTCTGTTTCCCAGGGCTTTGTAGTATCTATCCTTAAGCTTTCAACCCTCTACAACTTCATTTTACTGTTTTATCTGTTGAACTTTGGACAATATACACCTTGTACTCTGTATAGACACCGGTATTCACATTTCCTGCAGCTTTCCTGGGCTGAAGCTGCAGTTTGGCAGCAGCTGGGCTAGGTAGGTCTCAGGGAACTGCGTGGAGGCTAGGTCTTCATGCAAATGCCTTTCCTTGGAAGCAGTTTTCAAAAGAGCTGGTAGTCCAGAGACACAGTGGTGTCATGGCCCTAGTATGCACTTGGAGAATGGAAGAGATGTGGGGACTCTACAGGGCTGAGGAGCCTTCAGGATCTGAAATGGCTGGGGGAAATCAGCACTTCCAAGCCCAAGATTAGTTGCTTTGCAAACAGTTCTGCTTTCATTCCTCAGTGCTATTCTTTGTGATTCGATCTCATTTGTTTGAATTCTGTTCTAAGGCTTATGTCCTACCTGGCACTTTGCTGCATGAGTGCTGTCTTTCCTTGCCTGAGCAAATTGAGGCTGGAGAGTAACAGAGTATTTTTTCCTTTCCAAGTAGTAAGATCCTTAAGCAGCTTTCTAGTGATCACAGGGAGAGCAAAATTCCAAGTGGTTTCAAGATTCAGCCTGGTTAGTTTATGAAGGGAATGATATAAGTAACGCTATTAATGCTTGTGGCTGGATTTAGCGATTCAGTGTCTCTTCTAGTTCTACCTTTCTGGGAGCAACTACGTTTAAAATTCATTTGAAGAAGGGAAAATTATCCTCCAGATTCAACTGTTCTGCATTAAAAATGGAAAATAGAGCAGAGGAGACTGAAGACTGGTTCTTGCCTAGCAGCAGGCAGGCTGCAGAGCCAGGTGAAGAAAGGAGGTTGGATTGTGGAAGAAACAAAATTACTCTAGTTCAGTGTGGAGATGTGGCTTGGAGAGGGCAAGGCCGGGCCCTGGGGCAGGCAGTTGTGAGTGATGAGGCCAGGAAAGAGGGCCAAGTGGAGCAGAGGGGTTGGGGGTGCAGGCCTATGAGATATTGGAGGAGGAGAAGGGAAGAGACTTGCTTCTGTTCCTTTCCTGCTCATGCCATATCTGGCTCTTTTGCTTATCACTGAACTTATCCTTTCTGCAATGAGTAACTGACTAAGGCTCCTTGTGCTGCTCCATTAATCTGTGGCTTTCCATTAACAGGCAGGTGCTTGTACCCGGGGGACCACCATGCTGACTGCCAGAGATTCCTGGCACTGGGTACTACAGAGTTAAGCAGCCAGGCTGGAGTGTGCAAACAAACAGTGAGACCTGTACTAACAGCCCTGCTTTGTGTTAGTGGGAAGCACAGGCTCCAACTTCTTCCGATTTCTCACCTGTCCAGACTGGTATAGAAAGAAAATGCCTCTTGGAGTTTCAGAGAAAACCACACCTATTTACAGTGGATTCCCCAGGGCCCTCCTGTGGGGTATTAACCCTTCAGCCCCCCCCAGGCCCACAGTCTGCCTTTGGTAGGAAGAATTCCTCAACCCCCAATCCCTGGGGAAGTCAGCCCTTCTACCTCCACTGCAGGGATTTCTCCTGCTTGTGGCCCAGGGCATTGGCCCATCCACTCCCTAGAGCAAGTCACTGATTTCTCTTTTCTCCCATATGTACAGTTATCTCTGTTCTTTGCATAGCTGTATGCTGGGGCTCTCCCTGTGTGAACTGGGCTTCCTGACCCATCTCCTTCCCCCAGAAAGCAGAACTTGCTCTGCTGTGTTTGGGTTGGACCTGTGATCATGTCTCTGTGTTTGTCTCAAACCCCACCAAGTTTCCCTGAGATACCAGTTCATCCCTCCCCCTTGAAATATCCATGCTTTCTTCAGATTTCTTCCTGGTCTCACTGTTTGCTTTCCCTCCTTTCCCTGGTTTCTGAGTTTTCTCGGAAGGAATCCCGTGCTCTGGCCTCCTCAGGCTGGAGTGTTGTGTTGTTGTTTTTCCTTTCGTCGCTATGGGCAGGGATTTTGAATACTGAGCCAAGGAGAGGGAGGGAAGAAGAGAGGCAGTGGAAGAAGGAGGGAGTACAAGGGGGGGGGATGATGAAGAAAGCCAGAAAAGTGAGAAAGCAAAGTGTTCGGGGGAGCAGGGTAAGGAAGAGATGGTGGAGAAATGAAATGGGGAAGGAGGATAGAGGGCATTGAGGAGAGAAAGAACTTTGGATAAATATCAGGAGATCTTTTTCATTGGTTCTTTTATTCATAACATTATTGCTGTAGACAAAGATATCCAGAGGAAGGCAAGGAGCCCCCACCTCTCCCTGCCCCAAACCCCTCTAGAACACAAGGCATGAGAGATCCTTCAGAAAATGAACATTTAAGCCTAAAGCAGCCAGTAGGTGCATAGGCTGCAGTAGGGAATATGTTAGATGTGAATCTGGCAGGTAGGGAGAGAATGCGAAGCACAGAGACCCAGTAAAAATTATAAGACCTTCATTCAGCCTGTTAAAAGGAGGAAGCCTGGGAGAGAACTGACATGTTTTGGGAACAGGGAAGAAAGTAGAGTAGCTAAGGAAGCTTAAAACACTGCAGAGAAGCTAAGTAATTCCTATACCAAAAAGAAAAAGAGACAAATCCCATGTCAGTTGCTCCAGAGAAGGCACCTTCAGGCAGTGAGAACTTCTAAAAGCAAGGCTGGTGTCTTAAAAAGCAACAGTCCTCAGGACTAGGCACCAGCACCTGAGGAGCAGAGTGCTAGAGAGTGACAGCTGTGTGCAGCAATAGGGGAGGGCAAACAGCCAAGGAATTGCAGACTTAGGTCTTATTTCCATCCCAGGTAAATTGTTGGATGCTCATTACAGATCTGCAGGCCCCCATCTACCTGATTGGCTACACTGCAGCAAGAAATTTATGGTTCACTTTCTCTGCAAAGGAAATTCATACTCCTGGAGTTGCTAGAAGTTATGGAGTGTTTCCTGCTGTAGGAAATAACAGCAGGACGTGGATTTTCAAAAAGCTAGGAGCACTGTCTTTCACAGGAACTTCTTGACGAGGCTAAGTGGCCACAAGGTGATTTGTGCTGGCACTGCTGAAATACTGCAGAGTAGAAACTGTAGGCTCAGAGCAGTCTGCCTCTGAGAGCCGTGGAGGGTGGCTTTATAGTAGAGTGGAAACTAATTCAGACAATAGAGAGCCTGAGATAGACCTTCAGCTGGAATCCACCTCCAGCTGGAATACTCTGTATGCTTCTCATCACCCGTGCTGGGGAAAATAGGGGAAATAAGGCAGATAAAGAAAGTTACTAAAAGATGAAACTCCTTCCACATGAGTAGGGACTGCAAGGAACACGTCAATTTACAGAGAAGGTACATGGGGAAAAGATATGAATTATTTAAATAGATATATTTAAAAGTTTAGGCCAATGTCTAACTGACCAAGATAAGAAGGAAATTCCTTTTTGAAGAGGTTATTCCACAACTGTCCAACATAGAGATTATTTAACTTAAGGATCTGGCACTGTCAAGAGACAAACTCTTGCACAGCATTTTCCAGCCCTGATATTTAATCAGTCCTATTTTTATAAACAAGCAATGTGGAGATCAATCAGCCCATCAGCCTGTGTGGCACTGTCTGACCACTGTGGTGGTGACCACTCAGACCTTAGCACTGCCACTAGCCCAGACACAGCTGCTTTCCCTCAGTTACTGAAGGGCAATTTACCATCCTGTCACTCCTACTGCTTGTGTGATTTTTCTTTTCTCAGCCCAATTCTGCAAAATGACTGGAAGTAATGCTTTTTTAAAATAGAAATAAGACTAGAAATGAGTTAGGGATTCACGAAGGGAACAGTTAAATCAGAACTGAGTTGTGGCCAAGGGGGCGGTGTGACATGTAGCCAGAGGTGGCCAAGTGGCAGCTACATCTTTACTTGTATCACCACCATTCTCTCCTTCAGGGTGAAGCTCTTTCTTGCTGCAGATTGGTATTGTACGGTGGCTTACAGGAGTTTGAATGTGGAAGCCCTAGGTCAGTCACATCCTTCAGTGAATGGTTTTCAGAATTGGCCATCAGGATTGCATACTAATACTGAAGACAATGATCAGGAAAAAGGGAAGCAGATTCATGAGGAATTGGGTGATCGAAGTGGGTGGGTAACATGAAATGCACTGTTTCATGTAGCAAATGTTAGATGGCAAGTGTGTGAGCAAGCAGCAGGTCTGAGGAATCTGTTAGGCAGAGACACAGCACAGCTCTCAGCCTCAGTGGGGGGGTAGGGGACCATTAACCCTGTCAGCCTGCACTGAGAGGCAATGCCAGAGAGAATTTTATGTGTAGGACATCAATGTGGCTTTGTATCTGCCAGGCATGTCCCACATGCATGTTGTTGTGCTAGTCAGCCCTGAAGAGATTGCAGAAAGGAGGTGAACTGGGATGGCTAACATCCTGATTAGACTTAGAATATTGATTAATTTCAAGCACATGAAACTGTGCTTGGACATGCAACAGAGATGTTTAGGTCTAGTGTATAACTGGCTTTCTTGGCCAAGAATGTCCCAGGTTACTGTGAGCTTGTGTCTACTAACAGTGGCATCAGGAGGGTGCAGAGGGCAAGCAAAGAACTACCATTGCTGGGGTCTTAAATATGCTCTCAGTGCATTTGGACAGGGCACATTAAATGTCAAGGACCCTCAGGAGCCTTGTCTGTGCTGTGGCTCTTGTCGCTGTGCCACTGGCAGGGCTAGAACAGGTTTCAGAAACCTGGCAAGAGGGACCAGTACTAACTCTGCCTCCCCTCCCACCTTCAGAAGACAAGGGCCTGCCCCAGGGCAGCGTCCACTCCTGCTGTGAGAGGGCCACCAGACAATCCAGAAGAGGGTGAAAGAACAAGGGTGGTTGTGGCACTGTTTTGTGGTGTCCTGACCTAGGCCCTGAATGCAGCCGATGAGCTGCACAGTTCATCCACGCAGAAGCAGAATGCATGCTGGCAGGCAAAAAGCAAAGACTTGTCCTGAGGACTGAGAGCAGTCAAACTTCTGTGCCAGTGCAGTTCTGTTTTGCTCTACAGTTCTCTCTGTTCTTGATAACTTTCTGGCCTCATGTTGTGTTGCAGAGGCTGTGTTTCCACATCCATGAGCCTTCACCTTCCACACACTTTATTTTGGACAAAAATATGCAAATCATGCCTTTCATCTGAAGAAAGACCCATCTGCCAAGCAGCAAGGTACTGACAGCTTATGTTCTGTGCAGTGGAACTTTTGCTTTTTTTTCTCAACAGCTCCTGTCTTCATTGCAAATGCTGCCATTCACACTTGATTAATTTGTCTTTGTCAGCACATGTTTCCACCACAGTGGCAAGACTGACCAGCCCTGGTAGGGCCAGACGTGTTTATCTGCATCATTCAGCAAACAGCCTGTTGGAGGTGACTTTTTTTGTTCACTTTTACCCACTGAAGCCATGAATTCTTACGCCTTTTCTAGCCAAAATGAAACTATCTGAAAAGTAAACATATTTGGTGTTTACATGAGGCAAAACCCAGCTTGGGAAAAGAACAGTTCAAGCACAGGCGGCTGCAAGAGCAAGGAAAATTCCCCTGTGAGACAAGAGTTCCCAAGTCAAGGAAGAATGATGCAAGTTTGTCCCTTTAAACATGTGCGTAAGCACTGTCCCAGACAAGGATTGCTTCCCTGGAACTAGCTCTTCAATAGTTAAATTAAATAAGTTCCAGTTAGGACTAACTTGCATTCTTATAATAATGGAGGCTCAGCTGCCTTCAGGACCTGCAGTGGGGAAGCAGGGAAGGGAAGAAATTGTAGGCTGATGAGCTCTCCTTCCCACTTCCCAACGTTCTTCAGCACACTCTTGAAATCAGTGCACTGCAAACATGCTGCAAGTGCTGGTCTTTTACAAACTGGTGGATGTTGGATCCCTGCTCCCATCCTGTGGAGGCTGCTGGGAAAGGAAGAGCCAGTACTCAAGGCTGGGGCAATAGATATCTATGTTGTAATGAGATCTCCCAGCTCTGCCCACCAGTGAAAGGGAAATGAAAAAGGGAAAAACAGGGGAAGACAGAGCAAGGAGAGCTCTCTTTCTTCCAACCCCCAGAAAAGAAGGGGAAATGGCACTTTCCCACCTTCCCCATGTAGGGAAAGGCTGCAGGAGGAGCCATGTGCTGGATTGGACCTAGCTCAACCAGGTCATCAAGCTCTTCTGAAATCTCTCTGGTTTGTCCTCTTCCCTTCCCTCAAGATGCAGTAGTTGTGAGGAAGCTGCCATGCCCTGAAGGCAATTTGTCTGATTTGCTAGAGAGAAATATTGTTTGTCAACCCCATTGGGATACCTGCAGCTTAAGGGAATAGAAAAGTCTGTCCTATCTAATGCAGGAAAGTGAAGGAATGCATATGGAAAAAATACGTCTCAGCTGACATTTCTTCTTCCCCAGCAAGGTGAGGTACCAAGATAAGGGAAATATTGGGGTTGTATGCAAAAGTGTATAAAAAATATTCTGCAAACAAACAAAAACAAACAAAAAAAACAAAATAGCACGAGAAGATTAGGAATGAAGATACATGTGCAGTGTCCTGTCAAGCTGGGATGTTGCCTATTTCTGTAGGATAACTTGGGCAGGTTATATCCCATACTGAACATAGCATTTCTGATCCCATGTTCTTGCCCAGTCCCAGATCTCTCCAACGGAATTCTCTTTCTCTTGCTGAGGTACAGATGAAGAGGACAAGGCTAGAAGTACTGATGGCAAGACCTTGTAGATGATGAATAGTGTGAATCCTCAGTTGTGAAAAGAAATTAAATTTATGAATGCTGAAAAGAAACAATGACTGACAAGCCAGAGGAAGGAAAACAAGGTAGGGTGGATGGTGCCTCTCTCTGCTGTTAGGTGGGTCAGAGAGGTGGCACTGTCACTTAGCTGGGCAGTGCTACTCAGCCTGGTGGTTTTGCTAACCACTCTTAGGATTTTGTCTTTCCAAAGAAAAAGGAGCTTTTCTGTCCTGAAATGCTTAAGGAGCAACAGCCCTGGAGCATCCAGTACCTATGGCAGGCCCAGCATGGTCCTCCAGTTATGCAAAGCAGCACAACTGCTGTTTGCTTCCCAGAACAGTTTGGTTGATGCAGCTGAGAAGACACATCAGTTATCAGGAAGGCCCCAGTCTGTCACCTGCTCCACCATCCTCATCTGACTCAAGGTGCTAGAACACTGGGGCACCATGAGTGTGCCTGTGCTTCAGGCAATGTCTCTCCCAGATGTCCCATTGATGATAAGAAAACAAAACAGCTGGGAAGAGGAGCCATGAACCCCTCTGCTTCCTCCTGGTTACTCTCCAGGCCAGTCAAGGGAGTGGTGGAGCTGGGGCTGACAGCCCTTGGCCATTATATGAGGGAGACAGTGTTGTGTGGGGCATGAGCAGGCCAGGCTAGAGGGAGAGATGAGATGAGAAGGTTCTTGCCTCCACGGGACAGTGGAGTGACCCTGCAGCCCTCCCTGCCCCTGTGCCACCCCTGGGTGAGGTGGCCTTGCTGCTGGGGAGCACTGGATACTCACTCTGGTCATTTGCCTCCTTCTTCCCAAGCTCAGGACTGAGGAGCGGAGGCTCCGCACAAATCGGGCTAGCTCGGACACGGCTGTGGCGGCACCGGGCCGCGTCGCCGGGGCTGCCTGGGACCGTGTCCTGGCGTGCGCTGGGGAACGAGAGCGGCGTGGAGGGGAGCAGAGAGTGTGTGGAGGGGCGCAAATGGGGGAAGACGCGCACCGGGTCAGGGGGTGCGAGGTTCCGGGGCGCCGTGGTGCAAAGGGGTCAAGAGGTGCGGGAGCGTGCCGGGGATGCCGGCTGCCAGGGCAGAGGGTTGCTGAGGGGTGGCGGGTGCGGAATCCCAGGGTGCAGAATGCGGAGATGCCGGGCCATGAGGTGCGGGGTATGGGATGCCGAGGTGCGGGATGTCGGGGTGCCCCGGCTGGTCCCACCCCTGCGCGGCGCTCCCCGCCCCGCGGCCCCGCTCCCCCGCCCTCCCTGACGTGTGGCGCTGGCAGCCCGGCCGGTTCCGCATTCCCGACCCCTCCCCGCAGCCCAGGGGCCGCTATATAACCGGGGCTGATGCAACCCACCCCGCCGCCTGCCACAGCCTGCGGGAGGCGCGCACCGGGGCGGCGGGCGGTGGCGGGCCAAGGCGCCCCGGCGGCGGCCGGCACCGACATCGGCACCCGGCGGGGCCCGGGGGTCGGGGCAGCGGCGGACGCGGCGGGGCTGAGCCTGCAGCCCGCACCCGGCCCCTACGGCCGGGCCCCGCGGGCACCCCGGCAGCCCGGTCGCCCTGCACGGTGGGTGTGGGAGCGGGCGGGGACCGTGCCGGGCGGGCCGGGACTGCGGCAGGGGGCCGGCGGCGGCGCGGGGGTGGCGGACAGCGGCGACGGGGGCTGGGGTTGGGGGCGCCCGGAGGAGCATCGCGGCATCCCGCGGCAGCGGGCAGGGTGCCGCTGTCCGGGCGGTCGGGTGCACCGCGGAGATGCGGGGAGACCCTCCAAGGGGGCGGGCACAGCCGCATGGGCGGCTCAGAGCAGGGCTGCTGCCCCGCACCCGGCGACGCGCGGGGGCAGGGGCTGCCTCTGGGGGTGTCTGGTTCTGGGCTGCTGCTGCTGCACTGAGGCGCTGCGGGGCGGTGGGGGCGGCCTCCCCCCCCTTTTGGGTGCTCGCTGCTTCCACTTCACCTGCTGGCCGGGCGCGCAGGTGAGGGGCGCGGGCTCCCTGCGGCTGCACGCCCGGGCCGGGCAGGCTGCTTGTCGCCAGCCGTGTCTCCAGCCCGGGAGGCCCGAGGAAGGAAAGGGGCCCTGGAGGTGCCCCCAGCGCGCGGTCCCAAGTCCGCTTTAGCAGTCAGGCATGGAGTTGAATGGAAGTTGCATTCTTTTGCACGCTCTGCTCCAGGAGGCACTTTTCTTTTTTCCATGGAAGGGAAATAGGTTTGAGAGCAAATTGGGGGAAAGGGAGAAATACCAGGGGAGCAAGAGCCACATTATGTTTCCATTTTTCTTTAATGAAGGCCCTGTGGAGGTGTATTTGAAAACACAGGGTCTCCTATGCCTTCAAGGAGGGTGAGAACACTGTGCTGGCTGGTTCCAGGGCCATATGCAGCGTATGGTGGCCAATGAAACGGGGCCTGGCTCGTTCTCTTGCTTGTCTTGGCAGCCTGCTCCATGGCTTGCATTACCAGCCCTGGAACACAACCACTGCCAAACTGTGAGTGTGTGTGCGTGTGTGTGTGTTTGGACTCCAAGAGCTCAGCAGAAGCAAATGCTTCTGCAGCTCAGACCAGGATTTTTTAGCTAGTTTTGAGACAACTTGCATAAAAAATCCTGTCTGGAGGCTCTTGACAGAGTCTGCCCTGGGAATTTGTTGGTAAAAGCTTGTGTGAGGGTATCTGTGAATGCCAGTCTTCGGACTTCCGATTCTTAGTATGAGTCTTAGTGATTAAAAATGCAAAAACCTGCCTATCTAGGGAATGAGTGTGTGGGTGCAGGAGTTGCCATCCACACTGTTACTGGGTCATGCAGCAATTGGTTGCCCCTGGTGTCTGGGGGATTAACAAAATCTGCTGAGTTAGTGTGCAGATTATTGCCTCTGCTTCTGTTGAGACACCTATAGATGCTTTCCCTGCATCTTCACAGCTGAGTGGTTCCCTCCTTACGGGATGCAAAGGTCTCTGTGCTACGTTTCTTGCCAAGGAGGAGTAAATATTCCCTCAGACCTCTTGCCTCCTCCTGCCCTGTCCATCTGAGCAGTGTGTCTTGACTGCCCCAGCAGCACTGAGCATCTGCTCTGTGGTCTCCTTCCCTGTGGCAGTGTTTGCTACTTTAGCTGCGTTGCCTGGGCCAGGTACTTGGCAGCATGCAATGTCTTGAATGTGAAGCTGTAAGAGGCTCTTTTCACTGCAGTGGCTGTTTGTAGTGGGCCTGGCCCCAAGTTCAAGGGTGGCAGAGCCATGGTGAGGCATGGACCCCTTGCCAGCGTGTGTGTCCTGCAGTGCCAGTGCAGCAAGGAGGGGGCACTGCAAACCTGGTGCCATCTGTCTTTGGCTGCATTTCTCAGTTGCTTGGACTGTCCAGAGTATCAATCCAAACATTGCAGGCTATTTTAACATGCAGCCTGGGAGCTGAAAACACATACGGGCCTCTCAACTGAGCAGTGCCGTTGCAAACTAGCCAGAGCTGCTCTTTATATGGATTAGAGGTCTTTGTGGATGACCCTGGTATTCAGGGCATAATTTTGAGGAGTTTGTAGGGGGGGGTGGGGGCTGTCATCTCTGAGGCCATCCCTGGGCCCTGAGGGCAGAGCTTTGTGCTGGAGCAGGATTGTCATCTTGAAGAAGATTCTAGCCCTGACCACATGTGGTTATGGAAGGTCCTGGGTAATTTAAACAAGTCGGTTGTTAGGCTGCAGCTCAGACACTGAGGTTTTCTCAGACTGGGATATTCCTTCCTTCTCAAATCCCTTTGAGCTGCTTCAGGTGGGAATAGGATAGCTTTTACCTTCCTGCTCTGTACTGCCGTCCAGTGGATGGTGCAGCCTGAAATAATTAATTATGATCTTTATAATACTGTGATAATTAATTTTTTTGCAGCTATTGCAATTAACTATTGCAGTAGGGGAGCCCTGCTATGGTAGGTGCTGTATCAAACCCTGCTGTCACAGGTTGCTTGCAAGTCAATCGCTGCATTGCAGTGGTGGGAGCAGCTAAACTAGAGCTTTCTGCTGCCCTGTGAACATATGGAGGAAAGTGCTCAGGGAGGAAGGGCTGTGAGCTGACTGCTTTGCTAATGGCAGATAGGGATTATTTCTAAAGCTGAGGACTGGAGAACCAGTATCCCCCCTCCTCATAAAAGGGATAAGAAATCAAAGCATTAGACAGGCAGATGTGGAGGCCTAATGGTGAGATTCAGTTGGACGACGGGCTGCAAAATGGCATTTCTGCCAAGGAGATGCTGTCTGCTCTGGGCTGCCCCGTGTGTGCAGTGTAGGAAGCTTTGAGCTTCCCTGACAGAGAAGAGGAGGGAGGGCAGGCGGCAGGGCTCTTCACATTCCTGTTTTTAGAAAGCTTTTCATAGCCCTCTGTCTGTGAATGACTCGGATGTTCCTCCTGCCAACTAGATGTGCAGAGCTGAGCCAGAATGTTCCCACTCATGAAATACGTTTAGAATTCCATCTCCTGAGGAACAGTTCTTCATAGCTCCTTCCTCTGTTCAGCATTGTGGCCCCCCACTCACTCTGTGAACTGGGGGTGGGAGGTTACATGTACGGGTGTTCACAAGCCCTGCAACTCTTCTCCCACCACATGGGGTTGCCAGTGGGAGGAAGGGAATAGCAAGAATGGCAGCTTGGAATGCCTGTGGGAAGGGCACAGATGCATCTTTGGACCTGCATACCTAGAACCTGGTTGTAGGAGCGGTCTCTCCCTCCTAGGATGGAAATGGATTGTGGAGGTACTACAGTGTCCTGCATTCTGAGGTGGCATGTTCCACCTCAGTGCACTTGGTAGGCCATGCAGTGACCATGCCTTTAACTGATCTTTAAACAAGGCGGAATTCCTGTGATGCCATAAAACAGTAAGTAATGTTAGGTGCTCAGTAAAGAGAGAGTGTGCGTGTTTTTATCCCAGTTGGTGTCACTGCAGCTTTCCAGTATGCTACAGGTGGTGGGTTCCTTGGCATCAGCAGGTTCAGCAACTGAATGAATGAATACACCATGGCTGTTGTTAAAGTTCATGTTTACCAGAGCTACTGCATGGGGATCTGAAAAGACTGGTTACCCCCAAAGGGCTTGTCTGCTGCAGTGTTCTGATGTTTGGCAAATAACTTTGACACTGATCACTGTGGTGCTTGGCACTAGCCCTGTAAGTTACTGCTTTTAATAGTGTAGAGCAGAAGCAGCTAGACAGAAGATATGACCATAAGGTGCTATTCAAAATTAAATACATCTAGGGCAGATAGAATTGTGTAGCAATAGGAGAGTATCATGTTTTAGACAGCAGAAGAAAGCTGTAATTGCATGGCAAGGTGCTTGTGGCACTGGGAATATGGGGTAGTGTCTTTGTGCCTTCATCATGCTTACTGTGGCACTCACTGGAGCCTGAACCTTGAAGTAGAAGAAGGTATGTAGGCTTCAGACCATCAGCACTCTGCAGTCTTCTCAGAAGAGTCCAGATGGAAAAAAACAAGGGGCTCAGAGCTTCAGAGAAGGAGTGATAGCCAACTGCCCTGTCTTTGTTTAGGAAGTTGCATTCTTGGGGCATGAGAAGTTGGGTATGTCAGGAAAGGGCTTTCATATAAATCATCCTTCTGCTCACAGAGGGAACTAGATAGATTCAATGTATGACATACAAACTGAGGTAACTTGATAGCCAGGAGCTAAAAAAAAGTTTAAAAATGGCAATAAAGCCAGAGTAGAATCTAAGGAACTAGAAGTTGGTAGTGCTGCTTCTGATCTCCAAAGCAGAATTATTATTCCCTGATGGTCAGGAGCAGATGAAAAGCCAGTTACTGTGACTTGGGTGCTCCGAGAGAGTACATACAAATGGCAATATTGTGCTGGGTGCTAACACACTGATGAAGAAATCAAAGATTGCTTGTATGGTGCCTTACAGACTTCACCAGTGCTCTGATGCATGGCAGCTGATGAGTAATGGCAGGCACCCAGGCTGAGCCTGCTGAGAGAATATCAGGCAAGCATGGCTTTTATTCTGCAGGCAGCATGGAGAAGGGCTGGTAGGACAGACCTTAGTGCAGTGCTTAACATGGGCAGAAGAGAAAGGTAGGTACAGAGTGTCAGAATCTGGTGGCTGGTAATATTAGATGCTAGACTGGCTCTCTGAGCATCCGAAGGGTACTTGAATCAACCATTACAGATGTCAGCACATGTGAAGTAGCTTATGTTGTAAGAAACTGTGATTGTATTATAGACAGCAAAATTGCAAATAAGGCTGCAAATAGCCCTCACTCTCACCAAGGAAGCTGACACCAGAGATAAGGCAGTAATGGCAAGTTAAATTGAAGTGTGACTTTCAGAGCCTGCTTTGGGATGTCATGGTGGTCTCTGTAGGATGATGCTCTTGATGCAACAGTAGCAAATGCATTTGGTTTATAAAGGAACAAATAGGGCCTCTGGATAAGTGGGGATGCATAGGATGGTGGATACAAAGTGAGGCAGTCTATGTGCAGGGAACTGAATGTATGATTTCAACACAGGTAGGCATTCCTGTGCCAGTTTTAGTCTGAGGGTAAGAATAGCAGTGAAGAGGTGGCAGGAGAGGTGTGAATACAGGCTAGCAACTGGAGTACAAGCCCCGGGACACTGGGTTATATGAATTATGCCTACACACATTAAATTTATGCTGTAACTGCTGTGCAAACATCAGCTTCTTAAAAGAAAAAACAAACCCAAAACCAAACAAAGAGTCCCCTGAAAAAGCAGCCACCAAATCAGTTTAGGAAGAGAAAAATCCCAACCCATTAAAAAAAAAAAACAAAGCCCAAGAACATAAAGATTACAACTGCAGGAGAAAGAATAGAGGGGTATATGGAGACAGTGTCACCAAGGAAGCTGAGCAACTGTATGGGACAGAAAAAATTTGGTAAAGCTTCTTCCCTCTAGGTTCTGGATTCCAGAAGATAACAGACTCTGGCAATAGGAGAAAAACTATGAGTAATGGGTGCTGCCTTTAAGAAATATTAAATTAACAAGTGTCACAGACTGCTGACCATAAGGACGTAATTGGGGAACAAAGCACAGAAACACTTGAAACTGGTGGAAAAGATGCAGCAAAACCAAGGTGAGCAAAGAAAGCTATACTGCTGTCAGCTTTTTGGGGATGAGACTGCTGATAAAATAACTAAGTTGTCTGAAGCCACAGGAAGAACAGTGTCAAAGCAAGAGTGCAGAAGTTGCTGCAATAATTAGGAGGGTTTACAGACATTTCGGGAAGAGGTCAAGTCTTATGTTACAGCATTTTAGCCAGAATAAGGGAATGTAGAGGCAAAGCTGAGGAAAGAAAAACTGAATTTTGACCTGTGAAATCATGTGTTGACCAGGTTTTTTGCTGCAAAGATAGTTTCTGAAGAGAACATTGACTGGCATAAGCTACTCATCATTGAACTGAAGTTGTAAGAAAGTCTTCTGTCTCCTAATTCATTCTGGAGAATCTTGATGTCGTGGCACAAAATGATGAATAGCCTTGGTGCAGAAGGCAGAGTTATAGTGCATGTAAACTCAAGAAGCTGGTGTCATGCTGATCCAATGGTTGTATGAAAGACTGCACATTCTCTTTCTCCTTGCTGTGCTGCTGTTGGCTTCATTATGTGAAAAAGCCTTGCTGATACAATGCATACAAAGGAATTGTGTGGTTCAAATACAGGACACCAGAAAACCGGGTTTTCCTGAAGACATGACATTTCCAAGCTCATGTAAGGAGATGTCGACAGACCACCTGTTATTGAGGGGAAAAGGCTGTGTTATTAATCAGTTCTGAAAAGAAAAAAAATCTAGTAAGAATCCCAGCTAAAGCACTGTGTTAGAAAGTGAAGGAATACAGAGGTGAGTCGGTTCATGTTCCTTAGAAATAGCAAATGCTGCAAGGGAATATCCAGAAAGAAGTTAAGAATTGACAAGGCACCAGCTGTATTCATCCCATCCAGCAAGATGTGGCTGTTGAAAAGCTGCAACTTAAAGGTCAAACTCAGATCCTGAACTTTAAAGTTCTGCCATACCATGTTAACGTGGTACCAATATGCTTGAGCTATAGGTAGGCATGGGTAACAGCTTTGGGAAGAAGACCTAAGTATTAAATAGAATTCCATCCTCTGGCTTTTTTTACATGATCAAAGTACAACTTCTTACCTCTGTCACTCACCAGAAAAGAATGGGAAAGTATCTGAGACTTGTGATGAAAAGAAACTTGTACTTACATTAGGAAGAAGCAAAGGAGTGGAACAAACTTGGAGTTTGTTCAGGTTTGGGTCTCTCCAATCAGCAGGAGTGACAGTGCCTGGGGCTGAGGGCCCTCAAAAACTGGGGACGTGATTTGTTACTGCACTCCTGATCTGCAGAGAGGGATGGCACCTCTCCTCATTCCTTTTTATTTCCATGGTTATAACTCTGCTGGGAATGGTGTTATGTTCCTCTCCAAGGTCTAACTCAGCTTGACTCTTGGCAGTTCTGAATGTGCTCCTGAACTTTCTGTCCCCTGAACAAGATCTCGCTTATAGAAGACCCTTTTCCCCCTTTTCACCTAGTTCTCAGCTCATCTTAATGTGCAGGGTTATGGTTTCCCAGAAGGCTTCTGGCACTTTGGTTTGATCAGGTTAAGATTTAGTTTACACTGATGCAGGTGTGATGTGGGCTTTGGCACTGCAGTCCCTGGATCCAGGATAAATTTTTAGAGCATACTGGATACTGGGTCAGCCCCTTCACTCTGACCTGTGTTGTGTGTTACGCTGGTACAGAGGCTATTTCAGGGCATATGAAGCTACCAGATCAAAGATGCAGAAGGAAAAGATGTGCTGGAGAAAACAGTGTTTTCTCAGATCTTTAGCCACTTGTCCCCAGGGACTTGCCCCCGGCTCAGGAGTGCATGGTGGAGGGTGCTGAGCGGTCAGGTTGTCCCACAGTCTGAAGAATGGATTTCTCCTTGTTCCATATTTCATAAATTGCAGTGACCCTATAATCAGTCTGCCTGAGGACCTGGACTGTCTAGCCTGGGTGCTGTCAGCTGCATGTCATGATGAAAGACAAGCACAGCATCGCCAGCCAGTCAAGGGAGGGGATTGTCCTGCTCCACTCCACACTGGTACAGCCTCACCTTGAATACTGTGGGCAGTTTTGGGCACCACAATATAGAAAAGAGGTGAAGCCATTAGGGGGCATCCAAAGCAGAGATGGTGAATGGCCTGGAGGGGAAACCACTACTGGTTATTTTTCTATTTTATTTTTTAAATTTTGATGTAAGGTGCTCAAGCTGGGGATGGATGTCTGTGGGATTGCTGGTGAGGGGCGTGCAGCAGCTGGCCTGGGCTGTGCTGCTATTGGCAGGTGTCTTCCCCAGTGCCACAGCTGATGCCACCAGTGTCACCTTCATGCCAGTGCCAGGGAAATGGCCAGCTTTGCAGTATGTACAGCTATCCCAAAATGGTAGACTGAATTTAACTCCACACAGCTCTGTTTTGTGGCAGGGGGTCCTGGGAAGAACCTCTAGATTCACCTCCCCTTTGCCATGCCACCTCCTTGACCCAATGCCTTCCTGCTGGAGAGGGACAATCTCTGAGAAAGGTGGTAGGGATTTAGCCATGCTCCCTAAATAACTTGTGTTTTCCTGTGTGGAGTGCAGCCTAAGGGTGTGATGGTGCTTGTTTCTGGAGGGGTGAAGCATCTTAGCCATGAGTAGGCCTGAAAGGAAGGGGGAGGGAGGTAGCGTGCAGCTTCAGAGCCCAGCTGCTTTGAGCATCTCTGAACACCGTACAAGATGTTGGTGCAGATTCCAGTACAAGATATCAGTACAAGATTTCACTGCAGATGTGGAATTGCAGTTGTCTAGTTTAGAGACTGCTGTGGAAGAATGAATGCTTTGCATCAGTTTAGGTCTTTGCAATCCTGAGTTGAATTGTAATCTTGTCTGTGGTCAAGTATCATTACTAAGTATTTTCTCTTTCTTTTCTATCACCAAATGGGCAGGAGTCCATTTCATCAGGTAGTATCACTTCTCTTGAGAAGTTACTTGTCTGTCTATCTTGTCTTCTTGTCAGGCTTTAATGACCTTATGCAGATCACCTCCCCCCTGCCGACCTTCTTCTCCCCACTCCCCTTTCTGGTCTCCAAAAGGATGACTGGAGCAGAGGGCTTGATTCCTGCTTGCCACCTCTTTATGGTTTCTGTCTTGCTGCATTTGCTTTCCTTGCTCTTTCTCAAGTCTTCTTGGTCACAGCTGAGCAAACCCTGCCAGGGGACATCTCATGCTGACACCTGGACCTCTTCATTGGCAGATTAGACTGTATGACAGCCCACAGCTCATTGCAGCTTGTAGGTACTCTCTGCTGCAAATCATTCTGTCTGTCACATGAATACAACTTGCACAGCACCCGTGCTGGAAACTGTGGAGCTTGCATTAGCCTCTCTGCCCTTGACTAACCTGTATGCTTGTTTTTCCTTCCCTTCTGCTGCTTATCTCTGCTTCCTTCACATTAACAAATATATTAAATAATCTCTTGGGTGAAGAGATGTGCCAGTGCCAAGAAATCCCTAACTTCTGTTTGTTGTGATTAACCCTGTTCAGCCTTCTCCCACTGACTCCACCTGAGCAGGGTGGCTGAACCAGGCAATCTCCAGAGATCCCTCCCAGCCTCAACTGTTCTGTGATTCTGTGATCCATCAGTTCTGTCTCACATGCAGCTTTACTCAAGATTTCAGCCCAGTACTGACATAGATTTGTCACCCTGGGATGGCAAGTGCTGAGCAGCTGTGGCAGCTGGCCTGGCTATGTGTGTGTGTGTGTGAGTCTGCACGACTGTACTGCCTGGGCCAAAACTCTGTATCACCTGTTACCTGGTCTCACAGCAGATGAGAGGGGATGCTTTGGAAAGAGCAGGGCAAGTGCATGTTGTCCCTCATTTAATGCTCCTTTTTTCTCTGACACTTGATGCGGTGCGAGCCTCCACGAGTTTCCCCAACTCTTTGTTGAATTCTGCCTTGTGACTGGCTCTTGTGGTTGCAGGAAGCTGCACAGTGAGATTTTGGGTACACTCCTTTAGTCTGTTTCACTCTTGACACTGCTGGTCCTTATCCCTGCTGTGTTGGTGCCTCGTGCACAGTGGCAGAATGGGGTGGGTGCCTGGAGGCTGCTACAGTGTGCTGGGACTTCTCTGGCTGGGCAGAGCAAGCAGAGCAGTGCACACACACTGGGACATGTGGTTGAGTTGAAGAAGAGGGGCAAATGGCTGCTGTGTGGACAGAAGTTGACTCTGAATGCTGTAAATAGGTAACTTGTGAGTGTCCCAGGCCAGTTACACAGCAAGGATGTTCCTGCATTGCAGCCAACAACCATCTGCTCCCATGGCTTTTGGACTGATATAACAGCTCCAGCTCTATGGACTTCCCATTTTAGGTTTAAGTTTTTTACCTCTTTGCTGCTTGTTCTTCATACTTATTGATAACTCCCTTCCTCTTCCCTATAAGTGACTCACTGAAGTTTGCCCTGATTCTATTCTCACTTTTTTTTCTTCCATGATAAAAGAAGACTTTTGAACCTTGCACCATTTCCCTTCTCCTCCAAGCTTTGTTTCCTCATGTCTGTGTTGGGAGATGTTTGTACAGTGGCGGTTTTTTTCTTGCAGTTTTATCCATGGTCTTTGTGCACTGTGTCCTAGCTGTGACCAGTGGCTGAGCCTGCCCAGAAGAAATCCAGCTTAGGGCATATTATGGTCCTCTTTGTGCCATTTTATTCTTGTACTAATAATCCACACATTAATAAATCAAAACTCAGTTAAAAGCTAACCTTAATCTGCTGTTCTCCAGAGAAAGGTATCCATGGGATCACATCACTGTCATTGCAGTCAGCTCCTGTTCTTCTGGTGCTTTGTCTCTCAGGTCTTTTCCCTTCCTGATATACACCCCAGTAGCCTATTCTTCCTGGCAGGAATCATATATTTTGGTTTCTATCATACAGATTCTGCTTATTCTCTGCCTTTGCCCTTCCTGGGGGGAATGTCTGCCTTCCTTGATTCATACCCCTGTAGGTGATGGGACCGTAGCATGAGTTTGTCCTGTGCTGTGTCATGAGGCCGTGTAGCTGGGTTGTAATGGGATGTCTCTCTCCCCCCCCAGCCTAGGAAGCCGTTTCCCCTGCTATGATGCCAGGGCAGATCCCCGACCCGTCGCTGACGGCCGGCGCGCTGCCTGGGCTTGGCCCCTTGACGGGACTGCCTGGCACAGCCCTGACTGCCGAGGAGCTGAAGTGCGCCGACATCCGCAACATCGGGGCCATGATCTCGCCACTCCAGTTCCTGGAGGTGAAGCTTGGGAAGAGACCCCAGCCTGTCAAAAGTGAGGTGAGCATTGGGGGCTGCTGGCTGCAGGTGGCCCTGCAGGGCTGTTGTTTGCACTTGCCTGGGTTTCCTTCCTGCCTGTGCTTGGCTGTCATAGCAGGGTGGCCAGCAGCGTGTTTTGTAAGCTCCCTGTTTGGTGATGTGCATGCATGCTGCTCCACCGACTGCCTCTTCCCCCTGCCTGACTTCCTGTCCCTGGCTGGCAGTGGTAGCCTCAGCATCCCAGACCTGACTGGTCCGATGCAGCCAGTGGCAGCTGTCTGAACTCAAACCCTGCCTGTGGAGTGGGGTCTGGTGCAGCCAACATGTCCCTAGCTTGGGGCACGCCCCCAGAGTAGATGTCACACAACCTGTCACCTGTGACAGCAAGCCCTTGGTGCTTCTGGCTTTGGTGTTGACTCTCCAGCAGGGATGGGGTGTGTGGACAAGTGGTGTGGAGCAGTGACAGCCTGTGCCACAGGTGCTGCTGGCTGGGAACTGCCCCTGCCCCATTGCTTGGAATGGGCCCTGGCTTCACCTCGAGTTTCCTGGAATGGGGAAGGTGGGTAGTTTCTGCTTGGTACCACAGGCTGCCATGTCAGAATCAGGCTGAAGGGACTAGGGAGATGCTTGGACAGTGTTTTCCTTATATGGCTGTCCCATGTGTTGGTTGTTCAGTCTTGACTCCGACTGAACTGGTGGTGAGTGCTTGCACCTCCTACTGCCTGCAGATGGAGCTGGGAACCCACCATTTGAGAGGTCCCTTGATAGTGAGGGTGGTGGCTGCTATTAGAAGGTCCAATAAACAGCCTTCTGAACAGAGCATTTGCTCCTGTGTGAGGTTACGTCAGGTGATGCCATATGAGGATAGGGTGATGTGTGTTCTCTGGAAGTGTGAGCAAGGAGGTGCTAGATGATGTGAAAAGCTGCCTGTGATGAGCTGTGAGCTGAAAGGAGTAAAATAGGAGTTCCAGTGAGCAACCTGCTCTCCAAATGGTGCTGACACTTGATTTAGCCCAATTTTTTGGCAGCAGCTCAGCAGCAGCCAGGCCCACCCATGCAGAGCATCTCTGTTCTTTCTCCCCAGCCATTTGAGGTGGACTCCTGTGGGGAGAACTGGTATGATGTAGTCCATCTGATCACCTTGCACAGGAGCTCTGTGCCCAAGAGAGTGTTCAGTCAGCTTGTGCAGCCTGGAGGTCACCTGGGAAGGGCTGGGCAGCTCTGCAATGGCAGGAGCTGAGGCTAGGATATTGTGGGAGGCCATCGTAAGGCCCTGGGAGCTGCTAATGGTTTTGGTTCCTCTATGGGCAAAACAGTCATGGATTTACAGCTGAAGCCAAATTCTCTTCCAGGCTCTTGGCCTGGGTATTAAAAATGCAGCAAATGGTCCGCAGTGCCTCCTTGTTTCATGGGTTGGGGAAGAAAGAGGGTGACTCTGTAGCTATGCTGTCTGCCCAGATCCAGCTCCTTTCCTGGGGCACCTTGGGCACCTCCGAGCTGGCCCTGCAACTGCTGCTTTTGGTTTTTGTGGGCATGGGTATGTGATGTCACTGGCATCTGTGTAGCAGGGACAGGGCAGTTCTGCTCCACAGGAGGTACTGGAATTGCTCAGTGTCCTCTGAGCCAGCTGTTGTGGCACCATGCGGAGGAGAGATAAGAGAAAACCCACTGGCAGCGCCTGCACAGCTACCTTCCTTGCAGCTGGTTCCTCCCCTGCATGGCCTGTGAAGCTGAGGAGTTGAAGACAGCAAATGGAGCTGCCCTTGGCAAGGCTTTGCAGCAAAAGCCTGGGGGAGCTGAAGCAGTAGCTGCTTATCCCATGAGTAGCCAAGAAGCTGCCCACGCATGGTTTTGCAATGCAGCCTGCAGCTGCTTTCCTCTTGCAGAGAGCTGGAGCCCAGGAATGCTGGGTGCCACTCTGTGGTGCCTGGGAGGACAGGCTGCTTGCCATGAGCCTGGACAAGGCAGCTCCCTCTGCTCTGCTGGGGGCCCCAGCATCTCCTGGCATTGGGATGTTTGTGCCTGGGGCACACACAAAACCCACCCAGCGGGTGTTGAGTGCTGGCTTCTCTGCAGGGTGATGGACAGCCCCACTGGGAAAGCTGCTCTCCTCTTGGACAGGTGTAGACAGATGCTGCTGGGCTCCTTCACCACTGAATCCCACTTGGGGTACTCCCTCTGAGCCTGAGCTCTGCCCCTCAGGCAGATGATCACCTCAGTCTCTCAGGCTGTTGACTGAAGCAGTTCAGGAGGCATCCCCAGACCTTCTACCCACAGGGATCCCCTGGAGATCCAACTGCTGAGACATGCTGTTGGGTGATGCATCATCACTGTCCCATGTGCCTCTGGTTTTGCATTTTAATAATAATGTCCTAACCTTCAGCACCAGGGCCATGTCACCTTTTTGAACTGAAATTGAAAACCTGCTTTCTTGAAGAAGAGAACTTCTCTGCACTGAGAATTTGTGTATTCCTCATACCTGGAAGTGTTCAAGACCAGGCTGGACAGGGCTTTCAGCTGCTCTACTGGAAGCTGTCCCTGCCTGTGGCAGGGGAGTTGGAGTGAGATGATCTTTAAGATCTCTTCCAACCCAAACCTTTTGGTATTTCTATGAAGCTACAGGAGCTATGGTCAAAAAGCAGAGCCAAGAGCTCAAGCTGCTTCTATCTGCATTGAGCCACCTTCCTTGAGCATCTGTTCTCCATCTAAAGGACACAGACCTTTGCTGGGCCCTCTGTGGAGTGGAGGCAAAGTCAGAGACAGGTCACTTACTCTGTAATTCTGGTTGAATGGACCAACAGGGCATGGAGATGTCAGGCAGTTCCCAGGGCTGGTGCAGTTGTTGGTTGCTCTTCCAGTTCCTGTTACACACCCCAAGATGTACTTTTGAAGCCAAGTTTGGGGGTGTGTTTTGAGCTTTGGTGCTGTGAGCACATGTTGCCTCTCTGCACCCTCCTACTAATCCTTGAACTAAAAGGCCAAGAAGCTGTCTTAGGGGTAGATGAGTTGGCAAATGTGCAGAGGGGAATTGCATTTACGCTGATGTCCACCTCCTCTTAATTTCTTTCACGAAATTTTTAAGAGCTGGCAGTGGAATGTAGAGTTAGAGCCTTCCAGATTACTTCTGCTAACCTGTCACTTCTAAGTTATATGGGTGCAGTGTGAGCTGTCCATTTCTGACTGGACTTGGGGGTATCACTGCAGTTCCCATCCTAGTTCTCCCAAGTGTGAGACATTGGTGCCCCATGACACTGCCTTGGCAAAGGAATGGTGGTGGCAGCCTGGCATTATGGAAGTCTGTGCATAGCTTGTGCTGGCTTTGCTTAATATGTTAGCCCCAGCTAAAACAGAAACTTTGGTATAATGCTTGCAAAGTAAGGTAGCAAAGATGCAAAACCATTAGTGCTATAAAGCTTGGACATTGCCTTCTACAGCATGCTGTGTGCTGTGTGTTGGACATACAGCTTATTTAAGCTACCCCTTCACCCTATGTTTGCTGAGTCCATATTTCATCCAGTCCTAGTGCATCACACTGGGAAGTTTTGATTAGTGGGTTTTGGACTGTTAGCAGTGTGCACAGATACTGTAGATGATGGCACCTGCAGCCTTCATTACCATCAGGCACTACTGGTGTGTCTCCATGTGGGGTGATCTTGTGGCCACCAGGTATCAGTCAATAGGAAAGAGGCAGTTCAGTCTGACACCTCAAATTTTAGAGACCCAGGCCAAATATGGATGAAGGCACTGGGGACCTTTTCTTCTCTATCCATGCTACAAAGTATAATCTGACTTCACCGGGCTTTCCAGCACTCAGATTCTTCTTGAAGGAGCTAGTTTGGGTTCTGGGATGTAGGCATGCCATAGGCCATTTACACAGGCTTTGTAGCATATATTCATAAATACTTTGGTTATGGGTTTCCAACCCATAGGGCCTGTTGGCCTGGCCTGTATGGTTTGAGTCAAAGAGCACAGAGAACTGAGTCATGGTGAACACTGCAGGTACTGCTGTGTCCTGCTTCCTTACAGGGGATGCAGGACCTGTCTCCACCTTACTGTGGTGGCCCTGTGACTCAGACAGTGCTGAAGCTGCAGCAGACAGTCCCAGGTGGGGTATCTTCTGGGTTTTTCTGCCTCTTGTCCTTGGCTCTGTGTGTGATGCTTTCAATGTCTGTGCTCACAGAGCTGAGCCTGTAGATGTCTATGTAACAAACTGCCCATGTTTCTGGGAGGGGGCTCTATTAATTGTCTCTTTTCTCTCTCAGGGAGGGAGCAGCCCTGTGAAGGGTTGTCTGTCCCTACCAGCCTTGTCCTCAGCTGTGGGTGCTGCTCTCCCTCTCTGAGTTCCCACAAAGTGGAGTTAGAGGCTGTAGCAGTAACACACCTGGTTCCAGTGAGGATTAAGTCATATTGCTGGTGGCCCATGACCAGGTGGCTGCCACATGCTCACCCCTACCTCCTGCCCCAACCCACACCTGCTGGCTCTGATCTGGGTTTCTCTGTCTTGTTGTAGCTGGATGAGGAAGAAGAGAGGAGGAAAAGGCGCCGGGAGAAAAACAAAGTAGCAGCAGCACGATGTCGTAACAAGAAGAAGGAGAGGACCGAGTTCCTGCAGCGGGTGGGTGCCCCAGTCTGTCCCAGGGCACAGCAGGGACCTCCCTAGAACAGTTCTCCAGCTTCAGGCAACGTTGCCTCCTGAACTGCCCTCTGCCTCCCCTTGCTCCAGTGCCCTTATCTGGGAAAATACAACCCCTGCTTTCGTGAGGCTGTGAAGGTGGTGGCCATGTACATGCCCAGGCAGAACTTATGCATGGTTCCAGGGCTGGAGGTGGGCTCTGGCCTTGTGGTGAGAGTGCAATGATAATGTCTCTGCCCCAGTGCTGGAGCAGGAATACCCATATGAGTGTGGCACAGGACAGGGGCTGGTAGTGTGCCGGCCCCTTGGCCAAAGTCCTAAAGATTTTCCCACTCAGAGGCCAGAAACCCACTCAGCTCTGACCCCAAGGCAGAAAAACTGTCACAGCACCTTGCTGTTTTTCTGCAAACAGTGGTGAGACATGGGCAGATGAGCATGAGACACAGCATGAGACAAGGAGTCATTTCACAAGGGTGGATCTGTACGGATGGGGTGGGTGAAAATTTAAACATGGGTTTGTTCCCAAGCACCTTACCAGACCACAGACAGCAGCCAGGCAGAGGTTTTGCTGGGGTGCAGCAGAGACCTGCCCCAGGTGGTGGCTGTGTATTTCTGTGTGATGGCACTAAGTAGCACAAGGCAACAGGGCTGGGGATGAATGCCTGGAGGGATGTGGTGCCTTGGCAAGTCTTCAGTCCTCTCCCCTGCTGCAAGGGCTGAGGGACAGCACTGAGCAGAGGTGGCATGTTGGCCAAATTGTTTCTTGTATCTTGTCCTGCTAGATAAAGTCACATGCGGTTGTGTTCCTGTCCTGCTAGGAGTCTGAGCGTCTAGAGCTCATGAATGCTGAGCTGAAGGCCCAGATAGAAGAGCTGAAACAGGAGAGGCAGCAGCTCATCCTGATGCTGAACCGGCACCGTCCCACCTGCATCGTGCGGACAGACAGCATCAAGACGCCTGAGAGCGAAGCCAACCCACTGCTGGAGCAGCTAGAGAAGAAGTGAAGGTGGCACAGGGCCGGGAGGAGGAGACAATGGCACAGGGTCTTCCAGGGTCTCTAATGTATGTACTGTACGAAGAACTGTGCACCCATGCCTGGTGCAGCCAGGACCCAGTGGGCTTCCTTGGGAACTATGGACCAAACATGGGAACAGAGAAGATCAGGAACCTGCCAACCATGTACTCTGAGGCTGAACCTAGGAGCTGGGCTGGTGGTGCCAGTGAGGGCAGCCTCCCTGGGATACCTCATCACAGCCCTCCAGCTTGCTTTCAGCCCTGGGACCTGTGATGCCACAGCGTGTTCTGCAAGGACCATGCAGCCCGTGGGTAGCAGGGGCTGCAGGCTGAGGAGTGGCAGCTGTGCAGTGCCCACCAGCACCCTGCCCAGAGGCTGCTGCTGCTCTTGGCACACGCTCCCGAGGGAAACCCAAACCCAAGAACCACAAACACTTGATGCAGCCCCATCTGGTGGGCAGGCCTGTCGGGGCTCGGTGGCGCAGGCGCCCCCCACAAGCACACTCAGTATAATGTTTACAGCCCAGCTGTCCGTGTCGGCCGTGCTTTTGAATGCACATTTTTACACTTTTTTAAAGTATTTTTTACAAAGTTTTTATACAGTGATCTCTATATGGATTTATATAATCACTAGATGTGATCCCATAGAAATGTATGTTATAATGGTCTGTTTGTTACAAACACATATGCCACAGTTATCTCCATTGTTTTACTTGTCTGGTAGCATCCAGCTCCTTTCCTGGCACGCTGGGAAGGGGGTCCAAGCTGCCCTCTGCAGTGGTGTCGCTACCCTCTCCATCCATGTATGTCCTTCATAATACTCAGTTCTGTATCTCTCAGTAAATGTTACCTTTGCGTATGCTGTCCTCCTGTAGCTCTGTTTGGGTCAGCACTGTGGCAGCATCTGCCGGGGCTGAACAGGTCTGGTGTGTTCCTGGCTGAATGGCACAGTGGAGCAGATCCCAGAGCTGGTTTTGGTGGTTGTGTTAGCAGCTGTGGGCCAGGAGAATTCACCCTAGAAAGCTGGGAACCTCAGGGGAAGCTCTGACTATTGTCAAGCAAGAAGTAGCCCAGTGCTGCACCAAAGAGGATAGGCAGGCATGGCTTGCCACTTGGAAAGGCAGAGGGAGGCCATCTCATCCTTAACTGGTCCTTCTTGTTTCAGTCCCAAATACAGCAGTTTAAACTCATTTCAGGGGTGAGAAAGAGATAGGGGAGCTATCACAATGTCCTTGTACTGGTGATCCCTTTATGTGCCTTTGTGCTTCCTTCTGCCTGGACCCTGGAGTTCATGGCTCAGATCTGACCTATTCGTCAGCTTCTGGCAGGAGCCAATCTTCATTCTTTGAAAATGTGATACCTCTGCCTTTCATCAAGCTTTGCTGAAAGGATGCAGAACATATGCTGGGTCTCCTTATCTCTTCTCTTTATTTCCCTCTGCAAAGTGTACATGGTAATAAATTCCCTCTTTGGTGGTCAGTGGGAGCTCCCTGTGGATACCAGATAATCCCGGCACCTTGTCCACAGGCGTCTTGTACTTTTTGCTCACCTGGAGAGCCTGTGTGCTCATCTCCGTTTGGGAGGCCTCTCACTCACCTGCTACACGGCTTCCAGCAGCACTGGCAGGGCTGTGGTGCAGGCAATGGTCTTTCTCTGGCAAATAGCCACACAGCAGTAAAAATTTCTGCTATGAAAACAACAGCTTAGAAGAGAAATAAAAGGTGCCCTTTGAAGCCAAGCATGCTAGAAGCAGCTAGCAAAGGCAGCAGCAGAAGAGTGCTGTATCTACATCAGTTTGATGCTCAGCTATTCCAGCTAAGGCTTGGGCAGGAGCTGAATCATAGCAATGTCCAGGGGTTGGAATGAGATTATCTTTAAGGTCCTTCCTAACCCAATCCACTCCCTGATTCTGTCACCCAAACAACCTTCTGCTGCATTCCAGTCAGTACCAAGGCATTTGACACTCAAAGTTTAGGGCATTTCTTTTTCAGGCAACTTGGTTGGGCTGTAACACAATAAAATAAAAGCAGGGGGTTTGGGCCTCTTCCCCTTTATGCCATAGCCTGTGACTGTTGAATGGAAAAGGTTCCATCTCTGTCCAGTGTGCTATGCTGCAAACCCCTCCTGGTTCCTGTAGGAGACAGGTATTTTATGTTCTTGACTCTGGTAGTATCTGTCCTCTCAAAAACCAGCTCTCACCTTCTCAGAATTAAAAGTTTTGCTATGGGACAGGTGCTCCATTGGACAGGCTTGTGCATTACAGTGACATGTCCTGGGCATGGGCAGGAGAAAAGGGCATATGCCAGGCATAGCCTGTGTTCCCATGTGCCAGAACATGCTCCCAAACTTAAAATGCAATGGTTCTACCTGTGGCAATGTCCTTGCTCTTGGATCCATTTCATGCACAGACTGACAATGTGGATTTGCTTGGAAAAGTCAACTAACACTTCTCAAAGGCCAGGAAGCTGCTTCCTGGCCATCCCACACCACCCCATCCTGTGTTAGGTGCACTGTAGACCACTACTGGAACAGAGCTGAAGCGATTTCATACTTCTGGGACAGGGTTTGATGCTGGTGGTGCTGGAGCTGGTAGCCTGGTAGTTGTGGGGCTGCTGCCAGCCCCATGTCCCTGGTCCACCCAGCATCCCTCATCCCGGGGGTTGCACACACACGCACACATGGATCCCTCCCGTGGATAGCAGTAGCTGGTTGTAGAGCCGCAGTTGCTGGCCCTGGGTGCAGGAGCCCTGAGGACGACAGTCGCTGCTGGCACACAGTGCGGCTCGCTGTGGCTCTCCCGTGCTCACCCAAGCCTGCACACGTGGGGTCTGGGGACAGGCGCGCAGAGCCCGTTGGCGGGCGGGATGCGGCAGTGGCGGCAGTGCGCGGGCACCGGGCAGGTGCGCCCGGTCCCTCTCCCTCTGTCCCCCGTGCCGCCATTCTCGCGGCCTCGCTCCTCACACCGCCCGCAGCCATTGCCGCTCCCGGGCGCGCTCGGCGGGGCCGGCGGGGCCGGGGCTGCCGGCAGGAGGCGCCGCTCGGCCGCGGGAGCGGCGGGGCCGGGCCGGGCGGTGCGGCCGGACGGTGCCGGCACCGCTCCGCTCGGTCACGGCCCGGAGCGCCCGCTCTGCCCGCGGCTGGGGAGAGCCCCTGAGCACCGACCGCCCCCGGCTCGGCGGGCAGCTCTCAGAGCGGGTCCGGAGTGGGCCTGGAGCGGGCCCGCGGCCACGGGCAGGGGCTGGAGCACCTCTCCTGTGAGAAAAGGCAGGGAGAGCTGGGGCTGTTCAGCCGGGAGAAGAGGAGGCTCTGGGGGGACCTCAGAGCACCTTTCCAGTACCTCAAGGTCTCTGGGTAAGCTGGAGAGGGACATTTTACCAGGGATTGTGGTGATAGGACAAGAAGCAACAGTTTTAAACTGAAAGAGGATTTGGATTGTATAAAAGAACTTTTTAAAATGAGGGGGTTGAGGCACTGGAACAGGTTGTCCAGGGAAGTGAGGAATGCCCCATCCCTGGAAGTCTTCATGGCCAGGTTGGATAGGGCTCTGAGCAACCTGGTCTAGTGGAGGGAGTCCCTGTGCATGGCAGGGGGTTGAAACTAGATGACCTTAAAGATCTCATTCAATTCAAACTTTCCTGTCATTCTGTGGTTCATGGTGCCATCCCATGGTTCCATCAGATGGTTCTTGTTAAGCATGTGAGCTCGCCTGGCAACACTGGTGCTTCCTGGCCATTTCACCTGCAGGCCTCTGCTTCTGAGATACCTAAGATGGCTCAACAACCAGGACCATCAGCAGGAACTCCCAGGGTGCTAGCAAGCCTCCTCCAGGACATGTCCATCTTCTGTTTTGTGAGAGCCACATTCAGGTCATAACTCTGATGCTCCTTACACTCACTAGTTCAGGCCAGAGCTCTCCCCTGAGCTATGTGATACCATGTTTTCTTGAATCCCAGGCAGGTATGCTGCATTACTTTTCCATTGTTTAGACGTTTGTAACAGCTCTCTGGTGCCCTTCACATACTACCCCAGTTCCCTCTGTAAAGCCACCCTTTCCTCTTCACTCCTAAGGAAAGGTAGGTACCACTTTGCCCAAAATCACCAGGCCTGAGGCAGTGGGGGATAAATGGGCTGGGAATCCAGCTACAGTAGTTTGGTGTGAGTGCTCCACACTGCATGCCTGACTCTCTTCTTGCTGGACCCCTCACAAGTGTCAGGGTCTGTGGACAGTGAGAACTTGGTTTCCCCAGAAGCGTCTTGCCAGCTCCTCTCCCCTCTCTCCTGCAATCAGCTCACCCCGAAGAGGTTGAGCAGGCCATCATGCTCCCAAAGCTTCATTGTGGCCCTCTTCCTTTCCTCCTCATCCTCTCCCAACCCACTGCCCCCATCCCCTTGTAGGCAAGGTATGTGTGCAGTCCTGGGGACAGGGTTATCTCCAGCCTCTCCCTCCCTTGGCTTGCAGCTGGTCATGGGCAGAGGAAGCTTGGGGGTCATTACTTTGCAGTTTTTGCAGTATTGCTCTCATTTTGTCTATGAAAAATTGCCTTCTCTGCCCTTCTTGTCAGCGGCTGAGGGTGACTCCGCGACACTGTGGTAAGTGGTATTAACTAACCTTTGCCAGTGACCTGTCTCTCTTGTTTCATTTTGAGCCAAGGGCAACAGGTATTCATTTGTCTTAGTCCTTATTGGTTCTTCTACTCGCTGGAAAACAAGCCCCAAAAATCCCCAGCCTTGATATTTACCAAGAGTCATGGAAACCGCTTTGATTGCCATGGGTGCCAGACTCTGCTGAGCAGTACTGGCACCAGCATGGCCCATGGCTGGGCACAGCACCAGAGCCAGGGAAAACTCTGCTGCCAGGATGCTCACAGAGGAATGAGAAAAACCAACTGCTGCTTCCCTGAGCCTGGAAGCATCACCTGGCTCCCCATGGCTTTGCACACTTTTTGCTTATTTGTGATCACTGGTTGCTGGCGATTGAAGCGGGGGGGAGCAAGAGGGTGGGAGATGGGCACAAGCCAAGGGAATGGATCCATGTGCATCCCATGCTCGCACGGAGGCATCATGCTCCTGCTGGGCTCAGGAAACAGCTCTGTGGGCAGAGCTGAGTGGCTCACTTGTCCCTGGTTAAGGGCGAGTCTCCTCACACCACACAGCTGGTGGGGTAGCCAGGGTCATCTCCCAGGTGGGTGATGGAGGCAGGCAGGGCAGCTGCTGTCAGAGGTGTAGCTCCCTCCCATGGGCAGGGAGCTTGCTGTCAGCAGTTGTCACCAACACTTTCCATACGAGGAAAGGATCCTTTCCTACAGCCAGGAGGTCTTGCTGGTCAGGGCCACCAGGAAGAGCTTGCACCCATGACATCATGGCTGGAGTTTGCCTTTTCTCTGCATCTGAATCCCCAGGAGCAAAAGCCTTGGGAGCACCTGTCAGCTCGGGCTGACTCCTCCGCTGCAACCGAGTTGTAATTCCAGGTACAGCCAGTGCCTGTGATGCTTCCCCAAGCCTCAGTGCCTGTGACAGTCTCAGTGACTCTGTCTGCATGCAGCTGGGTCCCCTGCCCAGCACAGGCACATTTCAGCTCCTCACCACACACCTGGGGAGAAGGTGGTGAAGGAGCTGAGGCTGAGGCTGGCAGGGAGACACAGAGCAGCTCACAAAGGCCAGAACCAGGCTTTGCAGCCCATGCATCTCCTGGGGCTGAGTTTGGGCTGAAGATGCAGTGTGTGGTTGTGGGATGAGAAAGCTTAATGACACTGAGCCTTTGGTTTTGTCTGTCAGGGTGAGCAAGAAGTTATTCCCAATTAGCTAAAGTGATGGGCTAATTTGGTGGTGGAAAACCCTCCTCCAGATGCCTTGCTGCTGAGTTAAAATGGCGTGGCTTTTTTAAGTGGAGTGACCAAGTCAAGTGGACTTCAGCCCAGGGATATATTTGGTAGAGCAGGCAGTGGTATGACTGACTGTGCTGATAATTTCTTTGTGAGCAAAGCCTTCCCACGGGATAGGGAGTGAGCCCAGTTGTACTAGGATGACTTTAATGCTAATTAAGAACATCTTCCAAAGGCTATATTGAACTTCAGTGATGTCCAAGAAGGAAGGAAGGACTTTCCTCTCTCCAGCCCTGCTGTCCTTGCACAGAGTGTAAATGGGGTGCCATGAAGATGTGGAGAAGTGGAGAAGGAAAAGCTTTTGCTACTCCAGGCAGGAGGTGGGTCACTGTGGGTAAGACTGACAGCTCTGCATCTCTGTCTAGTTCAAGGGACTCTGCTAGACAAAAAGGCCCTGTGTGAGCAAGGTGATGGACTTTGCCAGCCCTGGCTCCGAGCATTACGACCTGGAGCTCCTAGAAAATACCAGCATGAAGCTACTTCCAGAAGCCCACATAGGTTTCAGCAAGAGCAGAGTTTGGGTTTGTTTAACAATAAGGTTTCACTGCAGCCTGTCACATCTCAGATGAAGCTTCAGGAACAGGATCGTTTGCCAGTAACCACCACCTTATGCTGATGTTATCTAGTTTCTGCAGAATGAACTTGCTGAGTTGTCATCTGTGACACCGTCAGGGGAAGTCCTGGCTCCTGACACTGCAGTTCCTGCCTCTGCTTTGCCATGGCCCCAATTCCAGCAGCATCATGTGGGCTGGTTGGATTTGCTGGATACCTGCTTGTGCTGAAATGTCATGGGGTTGTCAGAAAGAACTGGGCAGCAAGGCTGTGCCGCAGGCCTGCATGTTCCCAAATCCAGTGGAGCCACTAGCAGACTAACTTGTAGTTTCTGGTTGAGGATAAAATGGCTACTGACAGCTCATCTCAAGGTGATGCTGAACACTTGGTGACCAGACAAGCAGCAAGAGGGGGTTTGCACTAGAGCTAATGTGTGGGTATCGGTAAGTGCCTCTCAGTACTGACTTCTGTGGCAGAGGCAAACTCCGTGGGTGCCAGGCAGAGGCACTGCTGCATTTTGCAGGTGTTTGCCAAGTGAGGCATCCCTTTTCTTCTGTGCAGACCTTCCCTGGAGGCAGTGACCTGATTCAGTGTCTAGCTCCAGATAGCACACAGTGGATGAGTGGCTAAGGTAGTCAGGTGCTGGTGCATGCTGGCACTGCTGTATGACTGGGCAGCATGATGGCACCCCATGCAGCCAATGTAACAGGCTGGCAAAGCCAAACTAACTGGTCCAAACAAACCCCCTCAGCTGCTGGTGCAAGGTGTTCTTTGTGTCTGCAAAGTGGATGCAGGCACCTGTTCTGCTGTCTGTTGAATACCTGCAGGTTGCTGGATCACGTGCACAAGTTTTAGGAGCAATGCAAGCTGCCAGTGTACCCTGTGTGACATGGAGCCCCATTCAGGCAGGGCTTTGGAGCAGCACATTTCTTCACCTGACAGCAGCCATCTGCTGTGGCTGCAAGGTGCTTGGCAGCTGAGTTTGTGTGCTGGGGTAGCAGCACCTCTGCATTTCTCCCAGCCATGCTCTGGAGTGTGCCTAAGTGCCAGCTGGCATCTGGGCTCTCTAGATGAGAGTGCCAAAGGGTTCAAGGCTGTGCTCCAAATTCAAGACAGAGCTACCTGGTGGGTCCCTCTCACTGTGCAGCAGTGGGGAAAGGAGGAAGGCTGCATGAGGAATGGGATGAAGAAGAGTACACCCATCCTTTAATAACTGTAATGCCATGGTAGATGGGGGAAGCTTCCCTGGGCTGCTGTGTTTGCTTCTGTCTTCCCTGCTATGAAATCATTAGACATCCAAAGATGGGTGCTGACCTAAATTAGGGCTGCAGGAAAATTTCCCTATGTAGGGACTAAAAGTCCCACTAGTTTAGAGTGGAAACTAGTGAAATGCCGTGTGATAGAGATGTGCAGGGCAATTCCTGGCTTAGAGATAAGTCTGTTCCTCTGCTCACCCCCTCACAAGATGTTCAAAGAAATGGAAAGACAACTCATTTCACACTGGTAAACTGACACACTTCTCACAGAGCCAGCAAACTGTTTGTGCAGGTGGACAAGATATCCTGCTGGCCAGCAGTTTCAGATGGCTCACAAAAGGATCAGGTATTGATATGAAAAATAAGGATACCCAAAACTGAATTTAAAAATTTGGTTTAAATGAGATAAAAGATAGCATGATTCTTGGACATCTACTTTGGGGTTCAGGTAAAGAATGATGGCAAGGAGTTTCTTTTTTTCTGTCCCTTTTTGAAACCAATTTTGGCACTATTAGTGACACCAGGAGGACCAAGTCTTCAAGTCAGGGCTTTGCACCATCACTGCTGGCATGGATTAGGGTGTAGCACTTCTCCCTCATCCCACTTCCAAAGCACTATCAGGGATGAGGCTGCAGGCCACCTGTGTCTGGGCATTGGTGTTGGCAGCCACAGACAAAGCTATAGAAAAAGTAGCCATGTCCCAGGAAGCTGATTACAGAGCACCTCTCTCTTGCCAGGGTACCAAAATGCAATGGTGGAAAGCACAGGATTGATGATTATCTGAAACTGCTCCCTCTCCCTCCCTCCATCTGCTGCTCTGAGCCCCCTGGGGAAACCTCTGGGACTTTACAAGCCCTCTGAATACAGCCAGCACTAAGCAAGTCCTCCCTTGGTGTTTGGGTGTTGGACCATGGGCCTCCTTTCTTGTGTTTCTCTCAAAAAGGCATTGAAGAGCCCTGGCTGGGGCTCTGGGGGATGGACCAGGTTTGGGTCAGGGGCTCAGCCCTGCTGCTGCCTCCCCTGGCAGCCTGCTCTGGGACTCTGGGTTGTCTCGCAGAGAGCTGGCAGCAGGCGAGAGCTGTGTGTGCCAGGGTGCGACAGCTTGTGCCAGTGCACGTCCAGGCTGAGGGGCTTATACCCATTTGTGTGTTTTGGTAACTCTGCCAGTGTGGTTCTGCCATTCAGCCCTGCTTGCATGGACACCAAGTGTACCTTCTGCACAGCTCCCCATCTTGTCCTTCACAGCCACTCTGCCCTGCACTGCCTGTCCTCCCCCACACTGCCTCCGACGTGCTGGGCTCCAGCACCGTGCTGTACAAGCACCACACATGCCTGGGCACAAGCTCACTGCCTGTCAGTGCAGCTGCTTGTACTGAACACCTCCTCCAGTCACGCTGCATGAGCTGAAGGATTTGGGAAGCTCTTGTTCCTACCAAATGGGGTGGAGAGAAGGGAAAACCAGTGTACACACCCCCGTAATCCAAAAGTGAAGCAAATCCCATTGGGGTGGAACTACAGTACTAGCGTGAGTGTTGTTCACAGCCACCTCCTGCCCAGGTGGGTGTCTCAGAGTCTATCTGCAAGAACATGCCCTAAATAAGCTGTACTCAATCCTTGGGAGTCTTGAACAGGTTTTGTGGAGATGGGTGGTGTTGAAGAGCATTTTCCTCTGAATGGAGTCATGAAGCAGCAATGTAATACACTTAAGAGTCATGTATCAATTTAAGAGACACCATCTGCTCCCATGCCATGGATTCATGGCTTCAACCAATGCCCAACCAACATCAAATCCTCCATCAGGCATTGTTCATCCCCTGGGAGCACAATTTTTGCTGCTTGGTCGTTGCAGCTGGATTCACTGCAGCAGTAGCAGAGTCCCAAGGCTGAGTCCTGCTGCTATCATGGCTGGGCTGAACAGCCACCTTTGCCTCTCCTGCTCTCGTGTCACCTGGAAATGCACACACTGGAAAGCACAAAGGAAGCTGGGGCCATGGCCCCTTGCCATCACCAGTAAGTCTACCCCTGGGTGGATCAGTCCTTCTGGTTAAACGGGTCACTGCCCTTCCTCTTTGGGCCTTCCCCGTCATCACCCAACGAGACTGCCACCGAGATGAGTCAAACCGTCAGACAACATCTGCACCCTCCGCACGCCCCGTCCATGCGCTCGCATCGTTCAGCTGGTGGGCTCAGCCCAGGCAGCGGAAGCAAAGAAACCCTGGTTGACTGGGGGGCGTCTGGCAGCTGAACCTTTTCAGTGTCCCAAGCACAGCTGTGTGATCTGGTCCCTTCTTGACTGATCCCAGAAGGTAGACAAGGCCTGTGAAGACAGCAGAGAGAGAAAGTTTGGCCTTGAATGGATGCACTCTACCAGGGTTTGGGATCTGCTGACCTGGAGATTCTTGTAAGTGTACATCTGAGTACTTGCTCATGAGCTGCTAAGTCCTTGCCAGGAACAGATATAAGTTGCTTAATTAAATACACAACCAGTTGATCTGTACAGGACAGGAGAAGAAGAATGTGGTTCATGCCTTCAAAATAGCCTGGGGTGAACTCTAATAATTGATCTCTTGAGGCTGAAACTCCTGTATGTGCAGGAGGTCTGACCCTGCCAACCTCCTGTCAACCCTTCAGCTCTAGCCAGGCTTGCTCTTCCTCTTCAGTGGGGTCAGGTGGGCCCCATCTACCTGGAGCTCGGTGTCCATATCTGGAAAGCTAGCACATTTGGCATTTTCTTTCTACAGCTTCCTTCTTTTAAAATATGGACCAAAAAAATGCATTACTAATGACACTCAAAAAAAACCAACATAAAAGTGGCAAAGCCATGTACTGAAGACCTAGAAATTGTCAGAAATGGGTTTACCTGGGCAGCCTAGCTTCAGCTGTCTTGTGCATATGATAATTTAGTGCATTTTGCCCTGGATTGCCACCTCTTCAGCACCCAGGCTGGACCTTGGCTGGAGGGAGCAGCTAGGCTGCCTCCTTTCTTAGCAGAACTGGGAAACTCCTACCAAGCTGGTGAAGCAAGAGACTGCAGAAAGAAAGATGGTTGTCCTGGGTAGACAGCTGATGCCTCCCTGGAGAGCTGGGTCTGTGTCTACCCTTGCCTCGAAGTTATTCTGTGAGTTGGTGAGCCACATAAGCAAGAGCTTTCACAGGAGCAGCCACGTCTTCCTCATTTCCCAGAGCTGCTTTACAAAAGGGTTAAAGGTTTGCAGATGCAGTCGCAGACATCAGGATCTGGGGTTTGACTAAACGAAGTGCTATATAGTGCCAAAACCGTAGAAAAAATTAGATTCTAGTTGGTTCCAAATGTGTATCCAAAATTAATAAGTATTTATGACCTAAATCTCTTTTTGTCTCTTATTTTGCACCTGTTAAATAGGTATCACTCCATTCCCTCATCCCCAAATCTGGACCTGAAAAGCTTCATTAATAACCCTGAAGCACTCGCTCAGTGCTGAAGTGGTGAGCATTAGAACGAGTCCGTGAAGAGCTGGAAGAGCAGGATGTTGGGGCACGCTGAGTGCAGGACAAGATGAAGGTAACACGGCCATCCCAGGGAATAAACCCTAGTGGATCCTGCAGCCACAGAGCACCGCATGTTACACAGCATGAGGGCATAAATGCAGCGTGCTTTAGGGATTTAATGATAGGATTTCTATAATTTTGAGTGCTTGACTTGCAGCCCTTGTCATTTATCAGACATTTGGGGTGTAAAGTACCTGTTTTCTGTACATTGGCTGTTTGCATCCAGTAAGGACTGAAAGTGTTGGTGTTTGCTCTGTACCAAGTGGGATGAATTTGGTGGGACTACGCTTCAGCTCTACTGGCACAACCTCACTCTCACACTCAGCTCAGCCCAGATGAAATAGCCCTGGTGACAGAGACTGAGGAAGCTGCACACATTGCAGACAGGACAACACGTGCTGGCAGAACAGGACATGGCAGAAGCATCTGGTAGAGAGCAAGGTGTTCAACACAGCCATTTACTTAACATCTCTTCTCAGCACTGATTTCTACACAGAAGTCTTCAAACTCATGCAAGGAATTATAAGCAAGTTGTTGCAATTGTCCAAATATTGTAAGAAATTATTTGCATAAAATGCTACATGTGAAGCAGAAACAACCTTGGTGGTTTACAGGAGGCTGAAGTTGGTAACTGCTCTAGGCTGGATTTTTAAATAGCACTATGCACTGAATGGCTGTGCAAAAGAGATGAGTGAGGTGGATGGGGTGAGGTGCAGTTTTGAATGTTGCTGTCATAAGCCTGCTGCAGGCAAGAGCTCTGGAGCAGCAGGTTTACAAGGAAACTCCAGCACTCACCTGTGCTGAGGAAGCTGGTTGCACAGGTGGGACATAGGGAAAGAGGCTTTGAAGCAAAAGTGCAGGTTAAAAAATACCCCATGTGCTCTCTTGGTTCTGAGGAACCCATCCTAGTAGCTTCGGGTTTTTTTTCTTTTCTTTTTTTTTTTTTTCTTTTCCCTTATTTTAACCCTGGGAACATAACTCATAACATAATCTATCCCACAGAGGCAGAATTCAACCTGGACTTCTTTAGAGAGAGGTTTCTTCCCAGCCACTTCGTATAAAGGGGTGTGAATAACTTTCCTGAATTGCCCATCCCAAGGTCTTCCTAACCTCATCTTGCCTCAAATGTCAGACCTCCACCTTTCCTGCTGCAGTTGGAGTCTGGTGCTTCTTACCCTGCTTTGGCTGCACAGAAACCAGCTGACCACCCTTTCCATTACAACATATGAAAGACTGTTCCTTCCTCACCACCCACTTCCCACCCCCAAGACTTCTCTTTTCTAGGCTAAGTGGGCCCAACTTCTTCACTCCTTTCTCTTGGTGCAATATTTCTGTGTGTTTACCCTTTGTATTGTTTTCTTCCAGACTACTCCAATTCCTGGCCTGGGACTCTGAACAGGTCCTGCACAGGCAGCACAAGGCAGTCATCTCCTCTGCCTTGCCCCAGAACCCCAAGTCAATACCTGAACCCTTTGCTGCTGGCAAAGCTTCAGTTTTCAGTCCTCTGCAACCCCCAGATCTACCTACAGCTGGCTTTGCTTTACATTTGCATTTGTTCTTGCTGAACTGCATCTTGCTGTTTTCAAACCATTTCTCTGCAGTCAAGATGACACTAAGCCCACGCTCCAGAGTCCCTGCAGCCACTCTGTCCTGGGAGAACAAGACTCCCTTCAGCATTGCCTGCTGTAATTTACAAGGGACAAATACAGGACTGGTTGGTCCTGTCCTTCCCCTAAAAACTTCTGGAACCATATTTTCTCCATCAAGCTCCTGGTATGGCAGTTGCCTAGCACTGGTGAGTTTTTCCAGTGTTGCTGACAGTGATTTCACAGCTCCTGGGATTAAGATCAAAGAAAACTAAATTATCCCAGAGAGAAAGTCAGGGGATGTTATTCACAGTGTAAATTTAGTCACCTAAGTCAAGCACAGAGATTAGCTCCCCCTCATAGAAGGGGGGAGCCTGGGCAGGGGGAGCAGGAAATCAGGTCCCCATGTGGTGCCTGCAGCAGGTACCCAGGGCAGTTCCCACAGAGCTGGGAGCAGATGCTGGTGGAGCCATACTGGTGGTCTCTGCTGCTCTGGGTTGGGGGATCACATCTCTGACCAGAGAAATGGCAGGGGGCTCTCACTGCCTATGAAGAGACAACATGGGTCCAGCCCAGCCCAGAGAAGCATTTTGAAGGCTCTGCCCATCTTCCCACCAGGAGACACTTGTCTCACTTAGAGATGCTTATTTGCTCTTAAGTGACAGGAATTCATTGACATCATGGCCAGTTCAAAGGAAAAGAGTGTGTTTGGACAAGGCAGGAAAAGGGATGCTCTCTTAGTCCTGCTCAGAAACACCAAGTGTCCAAACTCTCTCCCATGCTGTTGCTCTCTTCTGAGGTGTCTTCATCAGCTGTTAATAAAAGCCCAGCTCTGGGCAAACCAAGGTGCACTCAAAACCTTCCTCCTGTGGATCAAAGAACAGCCTTTGCCACAGCCACATCCTGGACAGTTTTGCACTGACCGTCCAGCTCCTGCCAGGACACTCAGCTTTCCTCACCACCTTCTGCCAACAGCCCCACCACCTTCCCAACTGCCTCCCTGATGAGGCAAGATGCTGACCTTGCTAGATACAAAAGGAAGGAATTCAGCTAATTTGTCCAATAATGGAACAAGGATAATTTTCTCTGAGGAAGGAGCTCCCTCCATCCAGCAGCCTGCAGAGCAGGCCAGGCCAGGCAGTGTCTGAGACCTGCTCACCAGCAGAGGAGTGTAGTTTCCTCGGAAGAGTGCGAATCCAGCCGTGTGCTTCCTGGAAAGGAAGTGCTGCACAGAGCTGCAGAATTCAGAGGAAGTGTAGTGATGCAATGAGTAATGGATCCTTCAAGGGTTGTGCTGCTAGTCGGTGCCTTGGGAGGCCTGAACCCAACACCTCTCACCTCACCAACGCCTTTGGCTACTCCATTTCTGGAGCCAGCTGCACCAGAAGAGCCCTGCGTGCTACAGGGGGGCTGCACTTCCAGGAAATTGGGTCCCTCAGGGTGGGTTGTGCTGAGCAAACCCTTCCAGCCATGTTAAAAAATGTGGTGGATCCCGGCATTTCCATATAGCACACCAGGTGGAAAAATACACTCAGTGCTGTGAAATAAAAGGGCTAAGGGTAGAACACCAGTGCCACAGGATGTTTCTAAAGAGGGAAATGGGCCAAAGTGGAGTAGTTTCGCTACTGGAGCTAAGTCAGAAGATTTCCCTGAGCCACCCAGCCTGCAGTCAGCCCCACACAGTTCTTGGTTTTGGCCATGTTTGATTCCGTGTTGGCTCCAGGAGTGGTAAGGACAGGAAGAAATGCCAGCGGTGCCCATGCAAGTCTGCACTGTGTTCCAAGCGTGTGCTTCTCTGCAAGTGTATTTTCTGTGCTGCAATTAACTATTTCCAATACTCTTGCCCTAATGACAGCTGCATCTCAAGTGCCCTTATCTGTGCCCTGCTGCTGAGACTTGCTATCTGTTCCTGCTTGAGGCAGGAGAAACTCCACCTAAACACCCACAGGCAACAAAAACCAATAAGCTGGGAACTGGGAATTGCTGTTTTCCACAGGAATGGATTACTGTGGATGGATTCATGCCTGTTCCTAGATCTGCTCCTTATTGCACATGCAAGAACTTAGCAGCTCCAAAGTGGTGTGCTCCTGTCTGTGGATGGAGAGGCTGATGGCATGTGGCCCTGGCTCATCCTGCTGGATCTGGTGACATGAGCAGATCAGAAAGCAGATGGTTCCTGCTTTGGCACTTCCTACTCCAGCACTGTCACCTCCAGAGTCACTAGCAGGGGGTAGTCCGAGGGTACCCCTGAAGCACTGCTGTCCTAGGGGCTGATTGCACATCTTTAGTGTTCTGAGGCTCTTACCAAGGATAGAAGCAGTCCCAGGAGCGCAGACTGGGGGATGAAGAAGGGAATCCAAATCAGCTTCTCCTTGCTGCTGTCTGCATGGGCTGATCCATAGATTCTTATGTTCACAGCACTTTGTCTGCCAGGGCTGATATTCCCTTACGAGCCAGTGGTGACATACCAATGAATGTTTTAAAGTGCTAAATAGCTTTGGTTTATAGAAAATACTAGTCCTACCCAACCCAGTCCAAACATTCCATGATTCTGAGCCTTTCTTCTTAAGTGGGACTGGTGCTTCATGGTGCCCATGTGAACCACCTGCACCAAGAGTGTTTATGTGGCACCTGCTGAGGGTACTGTGCCCTCCCCGGGACCCGCGTCAATGGTGTCGGGGGCGGCAGGAGGGGGTGGGTGGCTTCTGGGGAGATGTGTGGCTGCTCGGGAATTTCCTCAGCTGCCTTGGGGTGACTGAGGGTGCCTGGGGCTGGACTGACCTCCTACCTGCACAGGGCTGGCATGGGACACAGTGCCCCTGGAATTTCTGGGGCTCCCAGTGTCACCTCCTCCGCACTGCCCTCCTTTGAGGGTCCAAGTTTCACAGCCAGAGCTGGGGCTTTTCTTCCTTTCCATCTCTGCTGTTTGTCTCAGAGAAAACCCATCGCGTTGTTTTTCAACTGCCTGAAGGTGTTTTTCGGGGGTTTTTCAGGCTATTTTGAAGCTCATTTTTCCCAGATGTGCTTTTTTTTCTTCTTCTTTTTTTAATTGGTTTTAAAAAAAAATTCTTCTTCTGTAACTTTTCTTCTTTGCCTTAAAGTTTCCGGCCACGTGACTTTCAGCTTACATCCCCAAGGTTCTGAGAAACCACAGGAGGCTGAGACCTAAAGGGAAGGTGCAGAGGCTCTGAGAGGAGAGGCAGCGAAAGTGTTGGAGTGCTGGGCAGGAGGACAGAGTGCTTCTGGGACAGGTGAGAGCAGGGAGCCAAAGGCCACATCAGAGGTGACAGAGGAGCACAGAGGAGAGGCAGAGAAGCAAGACAGAAAGCAGGCACACCAAGAGCACGAAGGAAGCTGAAGAGATCCTGGGAGCCAGAAACAGAAGCCATGCCCCACAGCTCTGACAGCAGTGATTCCAGCAGCTTCAGCCAGTCTCCCCCTCCCAGCAAGCAGGTAAAGCAGGGGCCCTTCCCCAGCTCTCCCCAGCTGGAGAGTATTTCAGGGTGGGCCATGGGTGGGCAGGAAGTAGGGTGGCACCCACAGTCGGTGTTTTCACGGTGCAATATGGCAGAGCTTTCTAAGAATGGCTGTGGGGAGAGACATGCAGGGCTCAGCCAAGGGCTCTGGCAAAAGCTCCAGCCACTGAGCTGGGCATGGGCAGAGAGAGATGACCTGGTTACCTGGGGCTATGCCAGGGGCAGCTGGGGCCCAGGACCCCCAGGCAAGGTGGATCCTGTGATACGTGCCAGGCAGGCAGGAAAACTTCAGTGTGACTTGATGCTCTGGTGAGGAGTCTGAGCAGGCACCTCCTGGCCACAGACCAGGGCAGATCAGGGGCAACCTGCCTGCTTTCTGCTCTGTGGACAGCATTCAGCACTCAGAAAAGCCCTGCTACTTTGGATCTACCTTCTTTCCTGTTCAGCCTCAGGGGTCTTTCATGTCAGTGATGCTCCACAGAGGGATTTTGTTTCGTTGCATGGCATACCTTAATGGTAGGTCTTTTGCTGGCAGATACAGACATGAGTCTGAGGTATTTTCACTGCCTTTTCTGGCTAAACTTTATTTTATCAGTCATTTGCCATTTCTCTCGGGCTGGCAACAACAGCAAGTGCCTGAGACTTTGCTCAGAAATCTTGGGGACCATCAAGGCAGATGATTTTTGGCTTCCAAACAAGGATAGGAATGCATTCTGGCTTGCATCCTGGTAAAGACAGGGATAAAGCACAAGGTTTTCCAAAGGATAGGGACTGGACTTGATGCAGGATATGAGAGCTGCTATATCTGAGACATTTTCAGGGTATTGAAGGAAAGGATAAAACGGTTAAGTTCAAAGAAGAAAAGTATCTTGGGTTGGGGGGAGGGGGGAGAGGATGTGGACAGATAGATGGGCTGGGAAGATAACTTTCGTGACTGAGTTTTGTAGTCTTGTGGAGAAGCAGTGGTGTGAATGTTAAGGAGTCCACAAGAGGGGCAGTGCAATATGAAAATAGAAGATGAAAGTCTGTGACAGTTTCAACTGTCAGAAGGCAGCAGCAGGACCAGATCTCAGCAGAGTGGCTGGTGCATGAAGCTCATGACCTGAAGCCTGGAGACCTCTGTTCTCCCCTGCCTAAGGAGCTTGGGAGTGTTGCAGTCAGCACTGCAGGCATTGCTAACAAGGGACTCCAGAAAAGAGCAAGGACAGAGATCAGAGAGGTGGAGCAAATAAGATCTGTGTTAAAACAAAAGCTCTGAGTCTGTCTAGTTAAACAAAGCAGGGGCCATATTGTGTTGTGAGGGTCTGCAACAAATAAAGCCTGAGCCAGAAGGGTGATGGAGAAGGGAGGGACCTACAAGGGTGAAAAGAGGAAAACACAGGCTGAAATCTGGAAAAATGGTATATCCAAGGAACTGGAATGTCTGCAGTGCCATTACCCTGCAGTGAGACAGGAAAGGAAAAGGTTTTCTGTACAAGAATTCAAATTGTCTTTCTTCCAGAGGGAGGTCCTTACTCTGGTCCATCAAAATATACCCCAGGCCTGTGTGTTGGTGAAGGGAGAGTGGTAATTTCCCAGCTGTGCTGGGATCCCCAAGGATGTCAGATGTGCCTCTCCTGGCAACAGAGGTACTAAAAGCATCACACATCCTGTGGGCTATGGCTTTATGGTGATATGGAGGGTGTGTAGCCCATGTCCCGTGCTTCAATGGTGTTATTTGCTGTGTCCCTTTCCCAACTACTGCCCTGCAGGTGAAGGGTGAGGGAGAGAATTACCCAGTCATTTCCATGCCTTGTTTCCCTAGGACTCTTCTGATGACATGAGGAAAGTCCAAAGGAGGGAGAAGAATCGCATTGCTGCCCAGAAGAGCCGCCTGAGGCAGACCCAGAAAGCAGACACACTGCACTTGGTGAGCACTCCCACCCTTTCTCATCCCTGGTGCTGAGGACTCACAGGAGACAATGTGTTTTTCCCCTGGGACTCGGAGCAGAGCTGCTCAGTGGAGGCAGGGACGGGAGAAGTGAGGCCAGGGCAGGATGTGTGTGAGGAGTCAGCACTTGCAGCAAGAGCACACAGCCCAGGACAACTGCCACTGAAGTGTTTAGTTTTGCAGCTAGTTTTGAATCCATCTTTATCTCTCAGTCTTTCATTACCAATTTCCTTTCCCAGCCTCTTCTGACTGAGCTCTTTGAAAGCACAGTCTCACCTGGGCTGGCTCTCCCCAGCTTTGAGATCCATGCCACCACTTATGCACAGTAGCATACAAGGATACCTTTCTGTGGCACTGTGGGCACCCCCACAGCTCTTCCCAGTGTGAAGAATTAGATGTCTGCCTTTCGTGAGGAATGGTCACCTCTGGCTGTGTGTGTTTGGGCAGGTTATGTAGTCAGTGTCAGAACACTGGATGGGCTGGGATGCTCTGCATGTTGCACATTGATAAGTGCAGTCCCATGTATTTTAGGCCACTGGTGGAAAGGATGAAGAACATGCAGCCTGCAGTGGTCAGAAACCATCTTTATCCCTGTGCTGAGCTTGGCTGTCTTTTGAAAAGTGGTAGTTGGGCTCATGTTAAAAAAAAAAAAATCCTTTGATTTAGCAGTCTTCATATTCCCCTCTATTCCCATTATTGGAAATAATTCTTGAGAATCCAGTTCTGAACCTTCCTCCTTACATAGTGCCCTTAGTTCATGGCTGGAGCTAGGTTTAAGAGAGAGATTTCACTCTTTTCTCAGTAGCTGATGAACCTTGCAGAGCTGACATGGCTCTAGGCTGATTGCATTACATCTGCCAACAGCAATGCCTCTGGGCAACTCTTTCTGAGAGAAGTGAGAAACATCCTTTCCTTGGGGTCAGTGTTCTCTCCACAGTAGTCCTAGAGGCAGGTATGGGCTCTGAGCTTCCCCCAGGAAAATCCTGCCTAGCTGTGCACCAAGCAGAATTGGGCTGCTTTTCTTAGAGCAGATAACAAACCACTTTCTTATGAGATTACTACTGCTCAGGTAGCAGTGATAGCACACAGTCCTTGTCTTCCTATTGAGATGGGGCAGTGGGGCTAAGTCCAGTTTGGATCCCAGCAGGCAGATGAAAAATTGCAGGAAGGCAAGTAGATGATGGATGGTAAATTTCTGCTGGTTGTTTTTTCAATTCCAGTGGACAGTGACCGCCTGCTGCTCCTGGGTTCATTCTCTGAGTGTCTTTGCCTTTGGTCGATTCTGCATCAGGGACTTCGTTTTTCTGATGTGGTTCTTCCCAGAAAAGCAAGGCTCGTTTTGAGCTATGGCAGTATGAAAGGAGCCACCAGCTCCATCTGCCCCAGGGTTTTCTAGGTTGTTTTGAGGGGAATGAGTCATGGGAAAGCTGGGACTCCTGGCCCCTGGGTGATTCCCATCACTTCCTGAGTTCAACAACAGTCATGATTTCCAAACCATTAGGTTATGCCTGAGAGATGCTGTTTGCTGTGTGAGCTCCTGCTGTGAGCAGCTGTAATTGCTGGGTGCATTTCAACCTGTGCACAGAGTGGGCACCATCAGGAATTGGCGTGGCAGCAGAGGGGCAAGCAGAAGGTTCGCTTTGCCAAGGTGGTGGTGCAGCTTTCCAGAGCCTCCAAGTGCTGGGTCGTGCTTTAGCTCTCAGCTGAGTTTCCAATCCTCTGGTCCTGCCCAGGATGCTGGCTCCATAGTCAGTTGATGCCTGCAATGCTTCAGCCTGGAGCTGGCTGCACTTCAGCAGAAGCAGAGGTAGCAAAGGCTTTGATGCTCTCAGTATCGTTGAGACAAGGCTGAGCATCATTATTAACCCCTTTGTTGTTATTCTCATTAATACCAGTATTAATGCAGTTCTTCTGAGGCCTCAGTTTCTCTTTTCTTCTGACTCAAGCGTCTCCCCTTCTCCCCGCCGCGCCGCTGCTTTCCCCTGCTAGCAGCTAGCAGGAAGCAGTGAGTCTCTTCTTTCCAGGGCAATGACAGGTTTCCTGTGGCAGGTGGTTTTCTAGTTAAAGACGGCGGTTATTCAACGTGCTCTCCCCCGGGGGCTGGGCTGCCCGGGAAGCGCCCGGAGATGTGTGTGTGCATGAGAGGGAGCGAGAATGCCTGGGCGGGAGCAAGCCACAGTCAATTCTCGTAAGCCGGGGACGGGGAGCGTGGCTGGGGCTGCCGGCATCGCACCCACACCCGCCCTGGCCAGCTGGGGGAGGAGGGTTTGCCCAGGCGTGGCTCTGTGAAGAATTTACCAGAAATATATCATTCTGGAAATTCTGTGGGGCAGAGAGGTGCAGGACCGCAACCCTCATGTCCCTAGGTCATCCCTGTGGGTCACATGCTTAGGAAGCCCTTGCGGTTTTGTCTCCTCAGGAGAGTGAAGACTTGGAGAGACAGAATGCTGCCCTGCGCCGGGAGATCAAGCAGCTGACAGAGGAAATGAAGCACTTCACCTCGGTGCTGAGCTCCCATGAACCGCTCTGCTCCATCCTGGCATCTCCTCCACCACCTCCAGAAGTGCTTTATGCCACACACTCTTTTCACCAGCCCCACATTAGCTCCCCACGCTTCCAGCACTGAGCCAGCCAGCAGGACAGCAGCCTGCCAGATCCACCGATGGCAAGAAGTAACTTCGTGGGGCTTGCTTTTCCATCCAAGGGAAGGAATTGGACAGACGGACATTCTTTCTTAAAGTATGTACTCTGAGTGATTTGCCTAAGACTTGCTCCCTGTGCAGAAATGGCAGAGCCACCATGAGGCATCTTTGGACAGTTTCCAGCTTGGATTCTGGGAGGAAGAGGCAGTCACAAAAGGGCACCAACCCCCTTCTCTGGTCCTTGTTTGGGGAGACCCACAGGAGTGTGCAGCGCCAGCAGCCTCCATAAGAGCAGCTGGCTGTGGCACACAACAGCCAGAGCTTCAGGAAGAGGAAAGGGAGCAGGGGTGAAGGGGAAGGTTGGGGGCCACAGAGTGTCAGGGCAAAACTGGTTTATTTTTGTAAAATAAAGATTGAAAATGCTTAACTCTTCATTTCCAAAATAGGATTTAAATTACTCCTAAGGTCTTGCATGGTACAGTGAAGACACAGGCAGGAGGGGAGAACTTGGAGCCCGGGAAACAGCCCTGCATGCACAGGAGTCTAATTCAGGGCCAGCAACCAGAGCCCTGCATTTAGAACAGGGGCACATGCATGTAGGCTGGGCAGCTTAAGGAACAATGGTTTGTGGAGTGATGGGGTGCCTGGGGAGGATGGGTCCCTCCTTGCTGCAGGGCGGGCTGATGAGTGTGACATGCCATTTAGCACCCCAGATCTCTTCCCTGCTAACCCTCCTGGCTCCCTGCTACTGGTGGCTATGCCTCCACATGCCCCCCTTGCACATGTGGAGGTGCACTGCCATGTTTGTAAGCTCACAGGCAGGTTTTGGTGGGCTGGTGGAGCCTTCAGCTTGGCCAGCAGCACAGCTGGGAAGGAGCATCATGGTATGGAGGGAGCTGCTGATGTCCTGAGTGCACAGGAGAAGCAGGACCTAGCAGGACTCTTGCTCCAAGGTAACCTGCTAAGGCATGTAGCTGTAGCCTACATTCTTTCCCCTTGCCCATCAGTCACAGCTCCACAAAAGGCTGCTGCACTGTCTCATGCATTGAAACAGATGGAACCTGAAAGGTCAGAGAGGAGTAGATTAGTACTTCTGAGTCTGATGTACTGGAAACACAAGCTGGTCCATACAGGCAGTCTCTGCACCTTACCCCACACCAGCCAGCAGCCCACTTACCAGCCCCACTCTATACACAAGGCTGAAGCCCACCTGCCCATGGTTCTGTTGCTAACAGTGGCTCAGGACTGCTGCCATCTTCAAGGACCATCAGCTGCAATCTTTTCAGCATACAGTACCACAAGCAGTGCTCCTGATGAAGGCTTTTAAATGAAGGAAATAGACCAAATTTGTAGATATCCTTCTTCCAGGCACAGAGAAGCAGCCAATTTCCAAATGGGTTTTGGCCCATCACCATAGCCCTCAAGAGTGGTTGGGTAAAGTTTGTAATGTGCTGTGCTGTGCATGATTTCTGTCTCTGGTTTGCACTAGCAAGATGATAACTAAATACTGCTGTGTCTCAGTAAGCTGTCCTCAGGATAGGTGAAGGTAGCACTGTGATTTCTCCTGCCACAGTCTGTTCTTAGATTCGTGAGCCTCCTGCCTCCAGTTTCTGTGACAGCGTGGGAAGAACGATGGTCAGAGATGCCTGGTGCCAGCACATTGTCCTGGGTGTCACCACCCTACAAAAGCAGTGCTGAGGCAATGGGTGATTGCACTGGCCCTCCCTGTGTGTGTGGCTCTGGGATGAGGGATGAGCACGTTTAGGGAAGGACATAGGGAAAGATGGTGGTTATTTCAGCCAGGGAGCTGGGTTTCTGCATGTATGACATGCAGAATACATGTACAGGAACAATTTCAGTATATGTTACACCACCCTTCTCTGCTAGATCTCACACCAATAGGCTTCACTCTAACCATTGGTTCAACAAACAGAACTGCTGATTCCTTGCACAGGCTATACTTTGAGCCAGCCGGGCTACACAGGCTCTTCCCAAAGTGCTTTTCTCTGGAATTTGTCCCTTGAAGCCTGAGAGAGACAACTGACTCCGGCTCTAGATAAGGTTGCCTTTACAGGCTCTGCTTCTGTTCCTTGACCTTCTGGTGGATTTTCTCCTAGATTTTTCATTTTCATTTTTGCTGTTCCTTAGGGTTCTGGTGTTCCCATGCTTCCTGGTTTACAGTCAGAGAAAAAAGCTACTGCTACCTTGCTTGGGGCTTGCTGCGGAGGGCACTGCAGGCTCATGCTCTTCACTGGAGGATGCAACAGAATCCCACCAAAATTTGCAGTGTTGCCTACAGTGAGAGATCTCCATCCTTGCTGCGACCTTTATATTTTCTCATGGCTATAAAATGCTAAGTGTGGTTTTAGCTGCAGATGGAGAAGGTCCTACCCTGATGTATATGTCACCTGTACCCACGCAGATATGAAGCCAATATTTTTGCTGCAAAGCTGTCAAAGTCTAGATCCTTCAGGCTGGGTGGGGTTCTGTGCAATGCCCGCAGAATGCTAGATCCAGCCACTGGTAACGTCTCAGACTTGTTACTGCAACTCAGAACGAAAATAAGCAGCAAGTGGTGAGACTGGGAGATGGGTTTGCAACAACATCCTCTCCAAAACCTAAACAATATTCTTGGCATCATCAGTCAATGCGTCCTCCCTCTGCATTACTGACTGAGCTGGAAGGCCTCCTACCAGTGTAGCGCTCAGGCGTTCTGGCCAAACCAAGCCGTTCTGGTGTTTGCTGGTGCTAGGAGACACATCTTCCAATCTGACTTGGCTTTGCCCCGGTCTTGCCCACAAAAACCTGATCACAGAACACGATCTGCATGGTTCAAGCTGGTTTTGACCTCTGCTTGCTTCTGTAATTGTGAGGTGTCTGGGAGGCAGTCTCTGTTACAAAGAATGGTTCTCCTGGGAGAATGTCCTTATCATGCAAGCAGAAAGGGACAACATATCCTTTCAACCCTTTTAAACAGTAGCTGGAAAAAGGATCTTTTCCTAAGCTATTCGCAGAGCTGCACAGACTGCTTGTTCCAGCTGTGTGAGAAGATTCCTTCACTTCTGTACTGGTGTTGTTTGCTTCTCCTTCCCGGGCTCCGGGCCTCTCCTCAAGACTCCTCACACAACTGCTTTTGATTTCTACATAGCCAAGTGGCTGTTCTCTGGTGTGGCCCTCACTGCTGTCCGCAAATGAACGGCAAATGAGCCTAAACTGAGGAGCAAGGTGCAGGGAGGTGGCCAGGGCAATAATCTCCGCTTGCTTTCGATTGTCTGCTCCTCCCAGCAACGCAATCTCTGTAATTTTAATTTCCGTGTCATCCGGCATTTCTCAAGTGTTGTGTGTGTTATCTGGCCACGGCCAGCCTTCAGGAGCACTGAGGTGCTGGCTGCTCCGAGGGAAGGGGATGCTTCTGGGCACACAACTGGATGAACCGGGTGATAGCCGGGCCTGTGGAAGCCTGTCCCTGCCCCAGTAGGATGTCACCGCCTCTGCTGCCCTGCAGAGTTCCTCGCTGAAAACCTCTCTCAAAGCAGTGCATAAACGAGGGCTTACAGGAGGCTGAGAGACTCTTTTCCAGCCGGGGAAGGCCAGAGAGGAGGGAGACAGCTCTGCTCTTCCAGCACAGCCTGCCGAACACCGCGTGTGTGCTGGCCTCTGCTGGGCGAAGGCTGAGCGCTCCCAGCCCGCACCTGCACTCCTCTTGGCGGGGCCACTTCGGCACAGGACAGACTAAGCAGCTCTGTTGCCCATTTCGCTGTGGCTCCAAAATGTTTATGTACTTGTTTTACAAATCCCATCTCAGAATTCACTTCTGTTGGAGCTGCCAGCCTGCATCAGCAAGAGGATAAACTCCTGCATGCTGAACCAAAGCAGCAGCCCACAAAAGAGACGCTCTTTGCTTCTTGCAATGATCATAGTGTACAAAGCAGCACTAGTCACACAAAAACGCTGCCTGGATGCTAATACTTCAGCACACAGAGGTCAAAGAAGATCAGGAAACACTGCTAAGAGACAAAGTATTTTTACAAATCACAAGCTGTCGAGAAAAACCAAAGCATGGCATGAAATGGTGAGACTTTCTCCAAGTGAACAGCCCTGTGCTTGCTTTGTCTGTGTTCTGCTGTGTTTTGCTACCTTGTTGGTTGTTGATCTGGAGGAGATTTGAGCAGAGAGGCAGAGTTATATGTATCCATGAAGTTTTTTTAGGTTACTCAAAAGCCCTACCCAACTAAATGTTAGGGAGCACATATTCATCACTTGCCAGGGCAGGGTTACAATCAGCGTGTTAGGGTTAGAGCATGAGACTACAGTTTTTCTTTCAGCTCAGGTTACAGACACCAGCTCCTGAGAGTTCTCCTGTCTCAGACATCCACGCAGTGACAACACACCTTCCTCCCAACTCTTGTACTAGTTCTGTGCTTTTTGCTAAGACACAATCAACTTTTTCCCCTCACAACAGCAGTGGTTTGGTGCTGTGGTCTTCAGAACTTTTCTCGGGTTTGGTTTTTTTGCTGCAGTGTGAGTGGGAGAAAGAAGAGGGACACGCCTGAGTTCGGCAGTGAGGCTATGCACATTTCCAGCACTCTTTTGTTATTAATTAATGTCAGCTGCAAGCAATAGAAGATTTAAATCTTTTTGTCATGTCATTGCCATGAACTGGTATGACTCACTGAGATGGAGGGTGGAGGATGCTGAGTAAGAAGGGCTTATATACTTCAAGCTCTGGTATTTGGGGTTAATCTGTGACCCTGATCTGGACTGGGCATGGAAATCTAGACTGTGGCTGAGTTTTGAGGCTAACTGGATCTTTTTTCACTTCTTTTATTCTGAGCTGAAAAAGGGATCTTTGTGTCTCGTGTGCGTGCCTAGTGCACAGCAGAGGAGTGAGGTGGGTTTGCTCCAATAATAGAGCTTATGCACAGCTGTCTACATGTCCACAGCTTTTGACAAGCAGAGGTTGAGAGCTGGGCTTAGATACTCAAGCAGCACAGCAGGCTAACCACAGTTACACAGTTTTTGGATGAGAGCCGGTTCTCATCCGGCCTGATCAGAGAATGGGGCAGAGCAAGTTGAAATGTTTCCAGAAGGCCATGCAGGGGTGGCATAAACACCCTGTGTCTGGAGGGCTGTGCGCTAACCAGAAACCGGTACCTTTGAGGTACCTTGCATGCAAGTGCTCTTCCATCCTGTGCACTCCTTTTACATCTTTTTCTTGCTGCAAGGAGGCAGCTGTGAATATTCGCCATGCCCTCCCATCTACTTTTCGCAGTTCAGATTTACACGATTCATCCACACAAACATCACATCTGAACTGGACAGGGTTGAATGAAAGCCATTGCTCTGCTAAAGCCAGGCTTTGAACAGGGAGATGGGATTTGCAAATTCAAGCTGCTCTTGGGCAAGCCCTTGCAGCCCAGGCTGGAAGGTGTCAAACTGGAAAAAAAACCCTGCCCCTGGTGGGCCACACAAATCACCATAACTCTTTGTGCCCCTGTAAAATAAACATAGATGATGCATCCTTGCTGAAGCTCCCAGAGAGTGAGAGCTACACATGAAACATGCTGAAGGGGAGTAAAATATTATTTCCCTTCCCTGAGTTGTACTTTTGAAAAGTCTAAAGCTTTGAACAGTACAGGTTTGGTGCTCAGAGTTAGCCCCTGCACAGTTTTGGTGGTTCTGAGGTCTGCAGTCTTCTCTAGATGAGATTTTAGACTGTGTAACTAAGCTGTTGTGTTTTGTGCAGAGGAAGGTAATTTTTGCAAAATTTTGCAAAAATGGAGCTGTCCACCACTGTTCACGTACCCTTAACAATGAAAATGTAACAGGAAAGATTCTTAAGGGTTTAGGGTATCAAAATAATTTTGTATCAAAACTACAGTAATATACCAATCCATTGCCTTTATAAGCTGTATACTGGGTGGCTCTTGGGATGCAGAAAGCTACAGGTGCCAGCAGAGGGCTTGCAGGGTTCCCTGCTCCATCAGGGAACACCACTGGCTTTGTCCGGAGCAGCAGCCCTGCTAGCTCATGCTTCACCTTGGGTCTCCAGCTGAGCACTGCATCCAGGTGTGACCTCAAAATAAGTGGCTCTGCCAGCTATTAGAGTCTTGTAATTTGGTCTTATGATAGAACTACCTGACCTCTGAAGAACTTCACTAAAGCAGTTTGGGAATTGAACCCAATATAAAACTTCCTCGCTCCACTAACAAAGATCTTTAAATCTCCTGCAACGTCTATTGTGAAAAGTTGTGTGGGATATCTGCTGACAGTTCTTCTAGACTTAAATGCTATCAGTCAAAATATGATAGTCACCTAAGAGCTAAGCTAGTTGGGTTTTGTAAGTGCAATGACGAAATTCAGAGGCACAAATAACAAGGGTGAGAGTTTGAAAGCAAGGCACATACTGTGATCCTTTGAGGTTAGATACTTCCCATATAAAGGGAACCTAAAGAACTGCATGGATGTAAGATCCTTGAGTACTTGCTTTTCTTTAGCAGTTTTCTCCTTTTGTTCACCTACTCCTTGGATTTCTGAACCAGTGTAGGAGAGACGACACTAAGGAATTATAGCTTTCACAATAATTTTCTAGAATACCTTTTGCACACCTTCCAAGTCAATTTTCATCACCCATTCATATCTCCTTGCTTGTCATTGAGCCCTGTTGCCATCTGGATTATCATTGCTGTCACCATCCCTAGCATTTATATTTATTGGGTGGACCTTGAGAATAGCAAGCTTGTTGCAAGGCCTTACAAAACATAAAGGACCAGTATGTACTAACTGGTCATAAAGGCAGCATACATTCCAGGACTGTCAGTGTTGGATTTCTTGAGATCAGTAGGGAAGAAGATTACAGAGGTTAGGCTCTATCTGATGGCCTTGAACTGTTACACTTAATTTGAGTCCTGCTTCTTCCTCTGATGTAGTGCATTCCAATCTTCACAGATACTTTTGGCTCCAGGATCCTGTAAGCTTTTTAGCACTTATGTTAATCCCCATGTAAAGGAGATTTCCCTCTAGCTTTAAAATCCACTTCACGGGGTTGTCCTGATATAAAAATAATTTTTCATGGCTAAGAAATTTTTATATAAATATGCTGTGATGAGGGAAATCCAAAAGCAGCTGCTCTGTTGCTTCAAGAAGGGGAAGAGGCATGTGAGTAGAAACAGATGCAGCAATAGAGGAGGAAATGCAAAGCACAGGGGTTTTATTTTAGTATTTTATAATTAGAAATTGGCAAATTACATAAAGGGGTGATTGAATAGTTCACAGAGTTAGTAACAAAACAGCCCTGAAATCCAAGGACAGGAGTTCAAGGAAGCGTGGGCCTATAGGTGTGAAAACCACTTGTCCGACTCAGCTTTGAGGAGCCAATGTTGCTTCCCTGCCTGGCTCATGTTCATTTGACAGGCCGCAGTCACCAGAGGCTGGGCACTGCTTTCATGCATCTGATTTCAGCTGTTATTTTCAGCAGAGTCTGTGTTTTAGTCTTGACTTACTATTTGACTTTCCTGATACGACTTAAACACTGGAGCAAATGGCTCCTTGCTTGGCAGGCTCTGACTTGCTACAGATCTTATGTTGATGCTGAGTAAACCTGAGGATTTTGAGAGAAATTTAGGAGCTGAAGGTGAGACTAAAACAAAACTCGAGATGACAGACTGTTTCTGACCCCAGTTTGGAGTAGGGCTGGCAGGAGGCAAAGGACCCAATGTGTTTCTCAGTGATCTGTATATCTAAAGATTTGTCTATGTGTGTGTACTCTTTTTTCAGTCACATATTAAGAAATTTAACTGTTCTCTGTGTCTTCTCGATGTCTGACAGTATCTCCTCAACTCCTAATGTTTTCTTCATACTTTTTCTGCTTACCGCATTCAGTCACTGATATCTTCCTCTTTCCTGCCCAGAAACCTTATGACAGAAGACTGCCATGCAATACCTAATTCCACTATCCTGCATTTATCTGAGTTTACAATTACAGATGCCATGGACTGTGATAATTCTTTCAGTTACAGATAGCTAAAGCTGCAGTCCTAAAGTAATTTCAATCTTAATACAACATGCAGGTGACGTATTCAAGTTAGGCTTGAGTAACTCCATTATGTCTTAACCATCTACAGTTTTGTTCCTTGCACTGCTAAAAGGATTATTAATAAATGATGGTCCTCTAAACAAACCATCCTAAAAATTGCCTGCACATTTCTTTTCTTGACTTTGGTTTTTGACTGCTCTTTAATCAATGATAGTGATTACCTCTGTGTAATTTTGATTTCTGTATAATATTGTGGAGAGTTTTATAAAGGTCTTTTCAAATCTTATCAACCTAGAAGTTAATTTTCTGTACTATCTCACTGTTATATCATTAGAGTTCTCAGACCAAGCAGTTGTTGAACCATGATAGTCTTCCTACTGCTCCATTTCACCTCTGCCCTCCCTGCATCACTATCACTCATTGCATTCCTGATAACATTTAGATTACAAATTTGTTACAACAAATTCCTCTATTCTTTCTGTTGTCTCAGTGCAGAGCTTCGAGTTGACTTTGGTTGCCTAATTTAATAATAAATGGGACTGAAAACCTCTTTTCTGTCTTTTGCTTCTGAATTTGCCTTTCTTATTTATTTTGTAAAAGGGCTACATTATGACTATGTTGTAGCATTGTGAGAAGCATCCCAGGTGAGGCTGGAGGTTCATTGGCAAAGCCGTGGGCTGAGGAGGGAGAGAGTAGGAGGTGCTGCAGCTCTGCACTGTGGAACTTTCAGCAGACTACATAGGGAAGACTGCACTGGCTCTGCTCGTCTCCAGCTCTGCTTCTGGCCACTGCTGGGAGCAGGAAACCCAAGCAGGTGACAAGAAGCAAGTTCTGTGAGGATACACAGCAAGAAACCACTTAAACTGACATTTGTTCTCCTTGGAATAATTTGTGCAAAGCTTTTTTTTTAGGGTTTTGTTTGTTTGTTTGTTTTCTTTCCTGGTAAATAAGAACATAAAGGCATCAAAGCTGTTTGTCTGTCTTTGCTCCTGACAGTAGGTAGATAACTCAGAGGACAGCAGCAGTAACCTCTGACAGTGTTCCATCAAGTATGTAAAAAAGCTACATTATGATACAGCTATCAAGTAAACACAAGCCAGAGAAACTTCACTTTTTCACACTCTGTATTCCTTTTTTTTCCAGGAATACAACATCCAAACGACACTGCTCCCATTTCTCCAAATGAATTTTGGCCTGTGTGTTAAACGCTGGAAGAGAGCTGAACACCACCAGCAAACTTGTGTCCTTGTGCTGAGGACTGTTTATGCAATTCAGGTAACACGATGCTAATTAAATGAACTGTAAATCATAAATGATCTCCAGGCAGGCATCTGCCAGTGGCATGTTGCTCAAGTAATGGGAAAACAAGCGCTGACTCATTAACTGCGAATTCCCCATGAGAATGGAAACAAACACCACTTTTGGCTCTTTTACTTCAGTGACGCTGAGATGTTTTAATTTTGACTTGACTGGATATTTTCACTCTCTAGTGTGCCATGTCGTGAAAAAAACCATCAGAGGCCAACCCAAACGAAAACCAAGCCGGTTCCTCCTCCAGGACTCCACGCTGGCATCCCTGGCGGAGTCGGGCATTGCCCACTCGCTCGCAGCCTCCCCAGGTCACAATTCCGCTCAGCCAACGTCCCGTCCATCACCGCCGCTCCTGCTCCCGGCCCTCGCCCGCCGGGGAGGCCTCTCGGCGGGGCCGGGCAGTGCAGAGGGGCCGCGGGGAGGGGACGGCGGTCCCGCATCTGCAGCACCCAGGCCAGGGCTGCCGCCCCGCCAGTGCCGTGAGGAGCGAGGCCCGTCCGTTCCCCCCAGGCCGGCCCGAGTCCTTCCCGGCCCCGCGGCGGGGCGGGGCGGAGGGCGGGGAGGGCCGGGCCGGGCCGGGCCGGGGGCGGGGGCAGCTCCCGCGCGGCGGCCGCCAGTGAGCCCGGCGGGGGCGGCCGGGAGGGGCGGCTTGGGCAGGTGGTGCCGGCGGGGAGCCCAGCCGAGCCGAGCCAAGCCGAGCCGAGCCGAGCCCGACCCGCGGTGCCGGCATGGTGTTGCAGGAGCCCGCCGGGGCACCGAGTCCGTCGACTGCGGCGGGAGGGGTCGCTGATGCCAGCGCCGAGGTACAGCTGTCCCGGCTTCGCTGGGCCGTGCTGCTGCTCTTCAGCTGCTACTCCCTGTGCAACGCCTTCCAGTGGATCCAGTACGGCAGCATCAACAACATCTTCGTGCGCTTCTACGACGTGAGCGCCTTCGCCATCGACTGGCTTTCCATGAGCTACATGCTCGTCTACATCCCGCTGCTCTTCCCTGTCGCCTGGCTGCTGGACAAGAGGGGCCTGCGCCTCATCGCCCTGGCTGGCTCGGCTCTCAATGCCGTGGGCGCCTGGGTGAAGCTGGGCAGTCTGAAGCCGCACCTCTTCCCCATCACTGTCCTGGGACAGGTCATCTGTGCCCTGGCCCAGGTCTTCATCCTGGGCATGCCCTCACGCATCGCCTCCGTCTGGTTTGGCTCCCACGAGGTCTCCACCGCCTGCTCCATTGCGGTCTTTGGGAACCAGGTAATGGGCAGCTGCACCCCGGCTGGCCACGCATGTGGGGCGGGCTGTCCCCTACCTGGCCGGAGACTGTGAGTGCTAAAGGAGCAAACCAGGGAGGGTAAGAGATGCACAGGGCCTGAGGGCAGCTGCAGGGATAACACGAACTTACCTGAAATTCCCTCTGGAAAATGCAGCTGGTATCTGGAAGGATGCCACTGGCGTTAGCCTGAGGGCTGAGGTGGTGGCAGAAGCAAGTGGGACCTACATCTACAAAGTTCGGGGCAGCATGGGGGTTAGCTATGATTCTGGCTTTGAGAGGTCTTTGGCTTAGGCTCTTCTCCAGAGCCCTCCACTTCCTGTAGGGCTGTGATTCAGTAGAACCATGAATGGCCTGGGGGGGGGAAAGCACAGTGCTGAGAAACTGCTTCAGGCAGAGTGTCCTTCAAACCTTGTATCTGCACTTGCATCTGAACTTGACACTGCAATATCCTCTTCCTGCTGACAACTAGATGGGACAAAGGAGGTTAGCTGTCTGCTGAAAACAGTACTTGTCACTGGGCCCTGGAGGAATAGGACTTTAGCACTTTCATATCTCTTCAAAAGTAGGTACAGAGTTTTCACAAGCAGTTGCTTTGAAGAAAAGTTCTATCAGGCCAGTGTGAGGTCAGCTCCCCGAGCACTCTTGTATCAATGCAGGTGCTGTAGGCCAGTGACCCACACTTGCCCATGCTGTGACTGTCTTTTCTTGTAGCTAGCTAATGCTCAGAGGAGATAAATTTTTACACAGCTTTGAAAGGATCAGGGAAATAGCTTCTTGACCCTTGCACCGGAACACCTGCTCATACCAGTTGAACGAAGTGAATAAGCCAATACTGATGCAACGGGGTATAAGTGAAGTGAACCTGGCTCTGCAGTCCTGACACAAAGAAGAGGAAAGCAGAACCTGGCATTAGCTGCTAGGCTGGACCTGTGCTCCTTGCTTTGAGTGTACTCCCCTGCATGGGACTCTGCACCACCCTGGACTGTTCAGCCTGTGAGTGGCTGCCATTCTGATTTGAATGATTTTCAATTCAGGTAGCTTCTAATGCAGGCTGCTTCTTCCTGTGTTTCTGTATTTATTTAGATACTGCTGAGGCAATAAGTGGTGAATGCTTGGAGATGGTATTTGAGGAACGGAAATTTGCAGAACAGCACTAGGGAATTAAGGGGACTGCTTTACATCTTTTGGAAAGAGAAAACATACATAATTTTCTTTGAGTGCATCTAAGCTTTCCTTTTTGCTCTTATTTCTTCTAGTGGGCTGGTTTTTATGTGTTTTTAAATCAATCTTCAGAGTGGAAGGCATCTAACTTGGCATGAGCAGTAGTGTCAGACTTTTTAAAAATTATTCAGGTGGAGTTACTCACCTAATTCAGGTGCATTAGAAATCCGAACAATGAGGCTGTCAGCCTGTGCTATATGCCTGTGTGGAGACATCATCATCCCAAAAGGAATGGCTTAGTGTAATGGTTGTGAAAAGCAAACTTTGGCTACCCTTTTGGTGCTCCATACTGCTCTGGCGGTTGAACTGACATGACAATGAGACCTCAGTTCAGTACATAGTCTTTGCTTTGTAAGCCCAGACTTTCCTGGTAGAGAATTGGAGAAGTCAGAAATGGCAGTGGCTAAAGACAGAGCGTACTCCATAGGGAAGACCTATTTATTCCCATAATCAAGCATAATCACAGTGAATGAAAACTAGCTATTTTGTTTGCTGGTGAGGCTGGGCAGGGGGAAGAAACAGAGGCATCCATTTTTCCTGACTGCAGTTAAAGACTGTGTAAGGGAGTGTTACCGAAGGGTATAATACAGTGGTTTTGTAATTGCAGTATGGTAAATGATTCCCTGTGCTCATTTCTCTACAACTATATGGTTTTCCTTTCCTTGCCATGTCACTCAGTTTAATTATTATTATTGAATACCAAGCACTGTTGTCCCTCTCCATTAAGAACTGCAAGCAACTGCATGAAGAAGCAGGGAAGTGTCACTGCTTCTTTATTTGCTATACCTGCCCTCTTTCTGCTCCTGCTCTCTTGGCCCCAGGCTGCTCTGCAGCAGTGCTGTCCTGAGGAGAGCCCTGTCTGCTGGCTCATCTCGGTCTGCTGGGGCCATGTTTGCTCAGGACGCCGCCTCTGCTTGCTGACTGATGGTAACCTTCAAGTTCAAAGTTAGCCCTGAAGAGTAAATCATTGAATCAATCACACCAGGTATTAAATACCCTTAAAAAAGAAACAAACAATCCCTAGTAAGACATCAGAATCACCTCACTTGTTTCTGGCCATATGTTGGCTGTGGTATCTGAAGTGCAAAAACAGGTTAGATTGAGCACTCTTGAATCAGTCCTGGAGAGCTTCTAGAAGAATGTGAGCACCTGTGGATGCGATAACATTCTCTTGTTTACCCACTGCTGGTTTTCATGACATTTTACTTTTCCATGTTTTAACAGGAAGATACGTAGGTGTTTTTCCATTCTTTTTCCTTGTCATGCAAGTTCATATGTGGGGAGGTGTAGAATGAAGTTTGCATTTCAGAGGATTTGGAAGCAGCAGCTCTTGCCCCTTCATTTAACACACTTACTCCTCTGGAATGTGGGGATGAGGCAGCTCATGGTCCTTTGACATGACAGAACTAACATGGTGGTGGGGATGTTTAGGTAGCAAGTTAAGTTTTCATGGCATTTTGAAATTTATAAACTGTAGTCTGATGGCCAGGTACCAGCTCTCTCCTTCAGCTGCCATGGTGCATGCTGAACTGCTCTGTGGGTTTTATGCATATCTTACTTTTACTAGTTTATCTCCCTGGTGTGACTTGATGGGCAAGGGGCATGGGCAGCATGCAGAGAAGTGTATACCTGTGTTGCACACAGACAAAGGCAAATAACATTTGTGGATGTGATTTGTATTGCTTTGCCACCATGATTGGGTGTTTTGTTAATTGAGAGAACTTTGTTCCTGTTTCTTGCTGTTTTGACAAAGAAACAAGCCACTGATGGGTTTGGGATTGAGGATGTAGGCCTGTTAAATGATCTTTTTGCAGTAATTTTGCCTTTTTTTTTTAAGCAGGAGTTGAAAAAAATTGATGTGATTTGGGAGGAGAGAAAACTTCAGCCTCATATTAAGCTCTGTCTTAGGGGAAAAATCATGCAGCACCTTACTGATCTTCAGGTGGGATCTGTCCCTGTTTTGATGTAGCTTCGATGTGACTTCAGAGATTTAGGGCTTCCATAACAGAAACAGCCTGAGGCAGAGGTTTCAGGTGGTATCTGCAGCCTGCTGGGAGTGCCCTCTCAAGTGCTTAGGTGATGGCTTTTGATATGGACAAACCGGGTGATGAGCTGTGAATGAAATTCAGGGAAGTGCTCTCTCTCTCACTCCTGGTGGGTCCTTTCCTCTGTTTTGAATTGGGGGAAAGAGTCTGCCTGGGGTAGTGGGTGAGGTGGGTTTTGCCATGCAGTTGGGTCTGCAACATCTGAATGGCCATTGCTTTCGAGCTGGTGATCCTATAGTGCTGTCTGTGCTAAGCATGTGCCATTGTTTGATGCCTCACTGATAACTCTGTTCTGTACCTTTTGCCCTTCAGGCAAGGCAGCATCTGAAAGTGTAGGAAGCATTGTGGAAATGTGTCATGTCCTGTGGAATCTCTGTCTTCCAGTCTTTGAGTGGACTTCTAGATCTTCTTTGGCTGTTCTGTCACTGCTGGAGGATTCCCATCCCTTCAAATGATTCCCTGTTAGAAATGTGGGCAGGTGGTGATCTGTGTCACAGCCCTCTAGCTTGGCCCTGTATCTCCCAGAGTTTGAGCTATCAGAATAGAGAAGGTTTTAGTGGCAATAGCTAATGGTTGACACAGTTGCTTGTAGTGATAATAGTTAATGGTTGACATTCTCCAGCCCTGTCTCCTTTCTCTCCCTGAAAAAAAAAGGGCAGGGTGGATCAGAGCACTTGGATCTCAAGGAGTGCTGTGTGGCCAGCTCTCCAAGATCCTGGACGTGGCTCAGTGTGGGAGGGTGTGCTGACCAAATAGCAATGTGGCTTTTGCAGGAATGCCTCCGTTTCTATAAATGGACATGAGAGCCTGAAATGAACTTTTTCTACCCATTTCATCTGGTGCTCCCTTCCGAGACATACACCAAAGGCAGCTCCCCTTTCTCTCTCCCAGAAGCTGGCTTTTGGGTAAAGTTCTGCATGGGAGTTTAAATGAATGCCTGCAGTGTTTCTGATGGGAGGGCCTACCCTACAGCTCCCTCAGCTCTTGCCTGGCAGGATATCTAGGATTGCCTGTATTAGGTGACTGGAGTAGGTCTTTGACCAAAGCATATCCTCATTGAGGATTCCAGGAGCAGCTGAGGTAGCTGTCAGAGCTGAAACGCCTCTGTTTTGTTCTCTCTCTTGTCTACTGCTGTTGTTTTGCCATGTTGCATTTCTTTCCCAGCAGACTGGGGGAAGGTGCATTCAAGGCTGAGAGGCCTCGGATGGCTTGCACAGGGGAATAGTCTTCACTGTACAGTATTGCATCATATCAAGCATTATAAGATGATGCCACAGAAGCAGAAGTGTGATGCGGAAGGGAGTTTGCTTTGTTTTCAGATGGGCTCTGATTGTGCAAGTGCAGTTTGGAAAAACAAAATATCTCCCACATTAGTGAGAAAGTAAAATAGAGCTTAAGCCCTGTCTTATCTCATCACAAGGCTTGATTACAATTTCTCCTTCCACAACTTATGTACTTTCTTATTTTTTCTTAAAACACTGTAAGGAAGTTATGTAAACTGTGCAAATATGTACATTGGCTTCCTGATTATCTGGATTTCAATAGGCTCTTCTAATTTTGCTGTCAGTGGTATGGAAGAAGCATATTCTGGGCACCAATTAGTACAAAAGTTTACTGTGTAGGAACTGGCAGCTTCTGCTGAAACAGCATCTCAGTTTGGCATTTTCAATTCTCATGTACCCTTTTGTATGGAAAGACAGCTGGAACCTGTGCTGATAGCAAAGTATTGGGAAGCCAGTGTGCAATTGTGGGGCACAGGGTGTGAGAAGGAGGTAGCTGGCTGCTCTCTGCAGGTTGTGATACGTGAATTATAGGGTCAGAAAGTTCAGCTGCTCTTGTGAAATGTCATGGTTACAGTGTGAGGGGCACCTGTAGTTAGAAAAGGAGGGAGGGCCTAGGACAGAGCTTTGATACCCAGACAAGAGTAGAAGAGGATGCTGTGTTGCCCAGAGCTCTGGAACAGGCATCTCCTCAAAGGCGTTCCCTGGGTGAATCCAGAGAGTGTCTGGAGAGTATCCTCCTTACTCACCAAAGTCTTGGCTTGGGAACTTGCTAAGACTATGTTGAAATTGTGGTCTGAAAATCAGCCTGAAAAGCCTGTTGTATAGGTTTTTATCAAAGCATAGATCTTTTGATGGCTACATTTTCTGTCCACTTGGCCAAACCAGCAGGCTGCTGGCCTTGGAGTTTCCTAAGACTCCTGCTTATGCAGAGCCTCCTAAAAATTAGCATCACTTTTCCTCCATTCCTGATTTGAGTATTTGGTAACAGACCATTTAGTATGTTTGTGTGCAAGTCGTGTGGATTTTCTGTTGTCTTGTTCTTTTGAATACCTTGGTGAATACCAGCTGGTCCTGATGCCTCATAGAAGAAATTAGTTGAAATAAGTTGAGTAGTGTCTTCCACTCATATCTCTTCAGATTTTTGCCATGTGAAGAGATTATGTTGATGTGGAAGCCTCCAATAAATATCATGCTATGAATGATGGTCCAAGACCTCTTTCTCAAATATTCTCCTTCCACGTTGAAAATCTTCTGACCCTTCTGTCAGATTTCCTGATTTTGTTGTGTTTGAAGAGTTTTGACTTAGTTTGTAAAGCTCTTCTGGTGCCTCTTTTGGCCTAATTATGGTTTTACTTTGGCTTGTCCATCTTGCTGTCATTTTTCTTTGCTTGAAGGAATAATGCCCAGTTTTTTGTTTGTTTGTTTTTGTTTTGTTTTGTGTTTTTGTCTTTTACTTAATTGTGGTTCCTTTACTCTGTTCTAAAATATTTTGCTGATATTCTCTAGGCTTACACTGAGCCTCTGATTCAGTGTCTTTGCACAGTCTTAATGCCACTTGCAGGCATTTAATTTCTTTGGCTTTTCTTCTTCATTTCCATTTAACACACTTCTTTCCTTTTAGGCAGCTTCCTCTTGGGAGTTATATATTGCTGTAGTGCTTTGGAGGGTGTTTCCTTTTTATTGTCGCTGCTGCAAGGAAGCTGAATTTCAGTGCAGTGCAGAACCATTCTACAATATTGATCATAGTCACACTGTGCTGTTCTGGGTCGAAATCACAAATTGTGCTGCCTCTTATAAGTTTTCCTCAGAAAAGGGTATTTATGGAATCCAAAAATGCAGTCTCTGCATCATCCCTGTCATGATGCTTATTTAGCTTGCAAGGGCATTGTCAGAATTTCTTACTGTTCTTTATTTTTGCTTTTGCAGCATCTCTCTCTCTCTGTCTTTTAACATTTTAATTGACCTTCTGGATTTGGTGGTCCCCTCTGTCAACATTTACACTTAGTTATGGAATTTTACAGGGCTTCTGTATTCCTGTTGCTGATTTGCAGTTTTCTTTGGGGTGGAGGTCCACTCCTGCACTCGTCTATTGATCATTCATTTACAGTTTTTATGCTGATCACCACTGGTTATCTTCCTTCAGGAGACTCCTAGCAGCTAACCTTAGACATGTCATTTTCTATTTCAAGACTTTGGGTACATTTATACCATCTTCTTAGCTACTTGCTCTTAGTTTGTTGCCTGTTCTTGTACACACTTGAATCTTGAATATGATGTTGTTGTGACTGCTCCTTGGCAAAATTCAGGTAGGAAATAACATTCCTTCTATCCTTTACTAGTCTCCAAAGAATAAGTAATCTGAACAGTTCACTCTGGTGTGTAGTGTTGACTTTCCTGGTAGTGTGTTTAAAAATTACCCCAAAGCCTTTTTAAAATAAAATGCCAGCAGCCTGATCACTTGGAGAGATCCTCAGAGATTAAGACAGTGCTGGGTGTTTTGGGTGAGAGGATTCTGGGTGATGTACCAAAATTTTGAGAACAAGATTATCTATATAGGTATTGGAGATTTATCTGCCTTGTATAAAGGTTGGAGATGCAAATTAAATAAGAGGGTCCATTATGACTGATGGTCTCTGTAAGGAGGGTAGCACAGACTTTTGCAGAACTAACCTTATTTTTCCATTGCTTTATTTTCCTTGCTGTGCAAGATGTGCAGAAGGGAGAGAGTTATTTTTCCCTTTCTAAGGCATCTTTTAAATTTTCTGGTTAATTGGTTACAGTGTTTCTGTGGGCTGATGGTAATGTGCACACTGACCAGGCTAAAAATCTCCTTGTGGAAGGTAAAGTATATGAAATGAAATAGTCATCATGTTGTTGAGAGCTTGTCTTCTTTGCTAAAAATGGTACGAATAATCCAAGGTCTGTGAGTGTAATTCAGGAAATCTTCAGTTTTAGTCCACTCCAGGGGCCTCATCTTCACAGAATTAATAGCATGAGTTTCTCTGAAATATAACGTGTAGCTCCTATTGCTATGATTTTTTTGTCAATTCTGCTATCTAGCTCTTATCAAGGGTATAATGAACTCCTAATGGACAAAAGTTTTTTCTTTCTGGGGGAGGAGAAGAGAGAAGACAAAACATCCATTTATGGTTAGAAAAATAGTTCAGGAAAATTCCTCTGAAAAGGCAACGAGTAGTTCAATAAAGCTGGGTGAGTCTGTGACCCATTGGGTAAGTGATGACTGCAGGACCTCCCAGTGAAAGATTTCTAAACAATTTGCAACACAGACTCTCAGTATCTTCTCTGCTAGGTATATCAGATAGATCCTTTTTCAGGAAGGAGCAGCTGGAGGGAGACTTGAAAACACTGAATCCCAATTGCAGTCCTGGAGAAACTTATGTCAGAGGTCAGAATAAAGCATGGCTCTCTCCTCTCCTGTTGTTTTGCTGCTGTTCAGCAGCTCATGTGGCTAGCATGTGATTGCAGAGAGAAGGAAGCCAAGAAGTACCTAGCACAGGAATCCAGCTTAGTTCTTCCAGGAATGAAACAGTGCTAAGACAAAGAGTCAGTTTCCAGTTAGATGTTTGTAAACCTTACTTGGGAAAGGGTGGAGAGAAGACCTGATAGATGAGACTCTACAGGACTCTTCCCTCACATGGAAAAGAGCAATGTTGAAAGTCTCTTCCTCAAAGGTTATGTCTCTAGAAATGCTCTGGAGATAGGAGCCCAGGCTAGCTGTGTCCTGGGCTGACCAGGCACACCAGAGCCCCAGGCCTGCACTTGGCCACAAGGAGGGGAAAATAAATGTGCTGCAGAGACAAGCAGGCTTCTGCCCTCTACCAGCGATCTCTGCGAGCTTCTGTGTTTGGCGCCATTACCTTTTCTGTGCAGCTGCAGGCATGTGTAGGGAAGGGGGAGGCATGCAATTTGATAGAGATTAGAGCTTGAAGCCTCTAAACCGTAGTAGTTGTGCTCACTGTAGTCAGTGGGCAGTGCAGAGGAGTAGAGCCAGCCTGACTTGCTGTGATGAGAGGCTGCGCATAGGCCATGTCTGAACAAAACTGAGCTCTGGCAAGTTCAGTCCTGTGTCAGAGTCTATCTGTGCCATGTGGTGTTAGGAAGGTTTATCCTCCCTAATGGTCTTTCAAGTTTCCTCCTAAACTCTTTCAGTCCTTGACTTGCTATCTGGGATGGCACAGGTTGGGTTTGTCTTCAGTCTATGTAACCAAACCTCAAATGTTCTTATTCCTGACGGTGCCTTGAACTGGTGGGGCACATCTGTAATCTCTTGGTGGCTCTTCTCACTAGCTCCCTGTGATGTCCCAGCACCAAGAATGAATTTAGCGTAGATATCTGTTGTTGATCCTGACCCAGGTTATTCCAGGTCCCAGTGGAAGGCACTGTTTGACACAGAAGTTTGGCCAGATATAGTTGAAAGTCATTTGTTTGTAAGCTAAGTAGGGTGCCTGAGAGGAGCAGATAGCTGTGTTTGAATACTAAGCATTCTTCCTGTCTCAAAAATACACCAGCTGGATGAAGGAGTAGGGATTTTGTGGAGAGTTTTCTGGGGCTGGAGGGCATAAGCTGTTTTTTAGCCTAACTACCAGATATGGCAACTGAAATATATTTGTTCTGAGATCTTTGTCTTGGCCAGTAAGTCAGTCTTCCAGAATGAGTCTATCAGCATCCCAGTAACAAGGAGACATGTCAGAGAAAGCATGCAGAAGGCACAAGGATGTTTTGCTAGGAGACAGCCCGGGGAAATTTGTCTGAGCTCATGCCTGGGTTACAGGGCTCTTGGACCTTCTGCTCTGTGCTGATGTGCTTCCATGAGGTTTATGGGCTGCACAGAACTTGTCTTTCTTAGTCCTTGCTTTCTGTATGCTTCAGAGCAGTTTATCCAGGGACACTTGTTAAGCTCTGTTACTAAAACAACCCGGATATCTAGGATATGTGCCGTCAACACTTGCTTTGCTTTCAACCTTGATGCTCTTCTAGGTTCTCCTGGTGGTCATAGGATGAGCCTTGTCTTGGGAGGCTGCTCATTTGAAACTGTGTCAAAGTTGGCTGAGCCAGATTAATATCTCACTTATTTGGAGTGGTCAGGTTTCTGTCTTGGCCCTTGCAATTATGTGGTTGGAAAATAAATTAGTTCAACTCATTAAGCCAGCAAATACTGTGGTTGGTTTTGATGTTCTTGTTTTCTGCCATTTTTAATGAGCAAAATTGGATTACCAGGTGATCAGGCCAGTTCTAGAGCAGGGGCAAGGTAAGGAATGGGATATGTGTGTGGACAGGAACATATATATTAGTGGGGGAGGTCAGGGCAGGCAAGACCTCCACTTTGATGGAGCCAGGTATTCGTTCTGCTCAATTCTATTGTAAAACCTTGCCTTGAATATCCTGACAGTTGTAAATGCAATGGGAAAACCTCTCTTGTGGCCTAATTGCAATGGGTATCTGACTTTTTATATCTTAATTTTTGGGTGGTAAAGATTTTCTTGGTTGTGAAATTGGATTAGGCTCAGTTGAGCCTGTACTGAGCTGTAGGGTAGTGGCAAAGTTGTGGTTTCATGTCATGCCTCTGTTTATCCCCTCTCTCTCCTCAGCTTGGCATCGCTGTAGGCTTTCTGGTCCCTCCAGTTCTGATCCCTAATGTGGAGGATGTGGAGAAGCTGGCCTACCACATCAGCATCATGTTCTTCATGACTGCAGGTGTGGCATCAGCCCTGTTCATCCTGGTCATCATAGGTAAGGAGATGGGAGTGTGCACATGAAACAAGATGGGACTGAGATCAGCTGATGTGTGAGGGAGACCTGTGTGCCAGGGAATGGGCTGGGCAGACCATCTGGGGATGTATCCTACCATGCAGCTGAGGGGGTCATGCAATACCATATCTTGCTTGATGAGCAACACATGTAGAAGGGAGTGTAAGAGGTTGTGAGTGAGCCTACCAAATTATTTTATTATGCCATTGCCTGCATAATAAAATCAGGCATGAGTAAGTCCTTTAAAAACCAGCTGGAATCTTGCAAGTTTCATGGTCATCTTCCCTGCAAACAGAGTGCTGGGCCTTGGGTTATGTCTGGGACCTGACTACCCCTTAAGAATAGAAAGAGGCAGATTATATGGCATCACAGGAACAGTTCCCAGTTATGAGTGGAGAGGATAAAGCATGAAGGACAGTAGCAGGACTCTAGAGGTGCGATTCCTTTGCTTAACACATGAAGTTGAAGTCAGATCTTTAGCATGAAAGACTGGCATGCTCACTGGAGAGCTGAGTTTAGTTGCTGAATTCCATACAATTTTTTTATAGGCTCCTCTTGCCAGTTTGTGTTGCTGTTGGCTGAATCAGATTTAGACTTCAAATGATGTGGGGCAGGGAATAGACAAGGTACAAAAATGACTGTCTAGCACCTACCTGCATGTCAGCAGTATCACCTGTGACTGGACTTCTGGAAGCTACTTTAGTGCTGGTAAGGGGCAGCAGATGGCTTGGCCTGAAATAAAACCTGGCAAAGGTTATTGTTCCCTGGGCACTGGCCACTGCAGAGCACTAGGCCACCTTTTTCTACTGACTTGTCCAGTTCCACTTTGTCATTTGTAAATCCACATAACACTTTTGCACCTGGCTGATCATCCTTCTAGAGACAAAGGCATTAATAGTCCTGAGAACTCTTTTGGTGCTGACGGACACTGCCTGCACAAAAAGCTAATTGAAGGCAAGATGTTTCCCTTGGCAAGGTGACAGGAGTTACTGTTGGAAGAGAGCTGTTCTTTCTTGTTCCTGGATAAGTTCATGCACGGAGATCAAAGCTCAAGGACAATGGTGTGTTTTGTTCACTTGATTCTACTAGCCCCTCTGCCATCTTTCAAATGGCGCAGTGTGTGCTCAGGCCCCTCAGCTGCACCATTACAAACAGATGTACTTTGTGTCTGATTTCAGTTTTCAAGGAGAAGCCCCCGAACCCTCCAAGCCGAGCACAGGCCTTGATCCAGTCCAGACCGACTGCGGAGTATTCCTACGTGCAATCAATCCTCCGCCTGCTCCGCAATGCCAACTTTTTGCTGCTTATGGTCACTTATGGTAAGGTCTGGCCTTTCTTCTTGTGCACTTATCACAGCTTCTCCCTCCCTGTCTGTGCTCTGCTGGGGCAGTAACTGGCTTGAATTGTTTTAGGGGAACATAAAGAGAACTCCCCTGTGCTGCCACAGACCAGAAATCCTTGTAGCCCAGTACTCTTCAGCAGTGGTTACCAGCAAATGCAGCAGAGAAGAATGAAAGGAAGGCAAGCAAACAGAGGATGATATGCCCCTACAACTGTTCTCCCAGTCTTTGTTTGCTGTTCAGGGGACTTCCTTATCTGTTCTTTTTGGCTAGTCGTTTAATTAATGGCAGCAATCTGATCTAAGTGCTTACATAACAAATACATGGAAGTGTCCGAGTGCAAGTCACAGAACTGAGTGAGTCATTTCTGAAGGCAAGGATATGAATATGACTGCCAAGCATCTCAGTAGAGGTCATGTGGAGTATGCAGATGTGCAGACTTTGTCAGCTTCCTAGGCAGTCCCTGTAAAGCAGCTGGAAGGAAGGACTGCAGAACATCTTCTTATGCCATCTGTCCTTGCATGCTGGATTTGCTGCTAGCTTCTCTTCAGCAGTCGTAGTCTGTTTGTTTGAGGGCTGTGTGATGTGTTGAATCTGTTCCCTGATGCTGAATTGGCATATGGAAAAGTGTTTTTCATATTAGCAGAAAGGCCATTGTTGTCTGTGCCTGGCTGCATAAAAACGTATACTGTAGGCAGCTAGTCTGTGGGTAGTTTTGTCCTCACCCTTCGTACCAGTTTCCTATGGAAGCTTCTCAGGGGGACACTTAAATATGGCCGAAAATTCTGCATGTTCTGCCAGCAATCGTATCTGAAAAACCTTGTGGATGAGTAGGCAGGTTGGAGAGAGTCAGATGGTGGCTTTGTACTTGCTGAGGAAGCTAGTGGTGTTTAGAGTTGTTGCAATCTCTGCTCCCTTCCTTCTCAGTGCAGTGGACTTCTAGAAATCCCCCTTTCAGATTGCTCTTAAACTCTCCGGGTTTGCATTGCAGCTGCTGGGTTTGGCTTTTTTTTCCATAGTACATAATGCCCTCTCAGAAAGTGAAGACAGAAAAACCTGCCAGGCAGACTGTGTCTAAAGTTGGATTGTATCATCTGCTCAGTTCACACTTACTCTTCAGGAAAAAGAAAGGGAAAAGCATTTGCTCTAATAGGCATAAACAAGTCCTAGAGGAGAGAAGAGGGCTCTCAGTACAAAGAGCATGTTTAGAATCTGACCTTCCTAGGATAATTCTTTTCTGGCAGTCACAAACAGTGTGGAAAATCCATTCAGTGGCTCATAATTTATTTTCTCTTGCTGCCGGTCCGTGCATTTATTCTGTTCCTCTCTGTGTCAGCCTTATGCCAATCTCCAGCCTGACTTGAGGTGGTGACTGTTACTTAGAGAGGGAACTGTGCTGTGAAACTTCTTTTTTTTAACTAGTCTGGGTTTAAAATGGTGACAGTTTTTCCTACTCAAGTCAAAAGTTACATTGGCCAAGATTTAAGACATCTGCAGCCACATGAGTGCAACTGAGTCATCCTGCCTACCTAACACAAAGATATCTGCAGCCTGTTGGCTTTTGTGTTAGCATAGCATGTGTCAGGGGAGAGAGGGGCAAACCTGCTGCTTGTTCATCTCTCCTGGTAGAAAGAATGGGGATCCTTCCACAATGCCAGGTCAGAATAGGTCTGCAGACCTCTAAGGTCTTGGTATTGCCAGCAGCCAGTGATTCCTTTCTTGTGGCAAGACTTGCAGTGCTGGAAACAGTGGTGTCACTGCTGCTGTATCAGTGCTAGTGAACTGTGTTTCAGGAAAGCCATCAGAGAACCTGTTCCTCAAGGCTGCTGACATTGCTTCCATAAAACTGAGACATAACATGCAATGGACATTAAAGAATTCCAAGTCTATGGGGTTGGGCTTTGCATTGGAGAGCATGTTGCTAGTGGGAGGCAGTAGGCAGAAAAAGGGTGGGAAATTCTGGGAAAGGCTGGTAGAATGGGAGTCATGAGACAGTCTTAAAGAATCAGCATTTGGAATGGTGATGGGGCAGTGAGGAGGAGGCAGGGCAGTGAGAACTGCATAAGGAACCATCGTTGGGGAGGATTACAAGGGTGAACAAGAGAGAGACCAAGAGTCTGGCATGCAGGTAATAGGCTGCCTACCTGTGGGAGGCCTGGTTTCTAGTCTCAGGCTTAATAAGGGCTCCTTTTGGAGCTGTAGGCAATAAACTTCCCCATTCTGGCCTCTATAAAATAAAGGAGGCACTGAGGTATCAAAAACATTCCTCTACATTACAAGCAAACCACGGTAACTAGCTAAAGAATCAGGTGGTGCTGGACCCTCAGATGTCCTGCTCCCACATACTCATTCTGATTTCCCTCATCTGGATGGGCAAATGGCCACCTTCCCATTGGAAACAACCATTACCTGTTTTATGGACATTCAAACATCTGGAATTCTTAGAGAAGCTTCACTGAGCAACTGTGGCATATAAAGTGCCTACAGCTTTTCTCAGCCCTCACATATGCAAATTTGACACATTGTCTCGATTCTTAGAATGTTTTGCCTGACTCTGGTGCCAAGTGTTGCTGCCAACTCTTACTTTCTGCCCGGCTTGGGAGCAGGGGCCCTTCTCTGTCTTGGAAATCACATGCATCACAGAGCTGCTGTAAAGCTGGTTTACTGACAGCATCAGGTATCAGAGCAGCATCTGGCTGTCTTCACAAGGCTGCTGTCCTCTTGGCTGGGTGAGAAATAGAGGTGCACAAATGAGTGGTTAATGTTTATGCCCAGCTTTGAAGTGAAGAAGCAGAAGGACTGTGCTGATCTGTCTACTCCCATGTCCTGGCTCTGCAGCTTGTGGTGTCACTCAGGGAGTGGTGAGCTCTAGAGGTGGAGATAGGATGAAGCTGAATTAGGGTTTCTTAGCTATTTTGCCATAGCCAAGTGTTGCAGAGACAGCTTTCAAGGCTGGAGGGCGCCTCCTTGCTGTGAGATCTCCAGTTGTTCTCCCCCATCATTGGCTGCTGGCCCTGCTGGAGTTTCTGTCCTTCCGAGTAACTCTTGTTAGTAAGGATTAGGTCTCCTGCCTAATGAGCATGTCACTCAACTTACTAGCCTCTCCTGTAACCTTCTGACACATGATTTTTGAAGCGTGAAACATTTGGGATTATTTGCATAAGAGTCTTCATCTGTTGTCTGTGCCATACAGCTGTGGAGTGAACTTTGGTTAATCATGGAATGGGATGGGTTAGAAGGGATCTTAAAGATCATCTAATTCTAACCCCCATGCCATGTGCAGGCACACCTTCCCCTAGACCTGGTCACTCAGAGCCCAGTCCAGCCTGGCCTTAAACACTTCCATTTACACCTTTGGGCAATCTGGTCCAGTGGCTCACCACCCTCACAGTAAATTGTCATGTTGTCAGAGGTGGTGTGTGAAGGAAGTGTGATGCACCCTCCAGCTGCCAATCTTGTGGTTCCTCATAGTGCTGTGTACTGCAACAGGTATCCAGTGTTCAGTGGAAGACTGGGCTAGGTGCAAGATTGCTGAGGACTTAAGGGGAGCTAGAGGACTTCGGGGTTAGGAGAGCTCAGGGCTTTGTTCCCTCTGTCAAAGCTCTGCCTGCTAGACTGCACTTCTGTATCCTGTGTTAGTTTCTGCTTTTAGTTGAGGCTTAGAGAGGAAAAGTAGGAAGGGGGAACTTGACATGTATCTGTTTTGTCAGGATTTCAGACATCTGTGCCAGACTTTTTAAACCCATGGCTCCTTTTGGAGCCTATACGTGTGAGCTGCAGTGATGAAATCTGTTCTCTTTCCTCCACCCATCAGGATCACTGAAGCCTTGAAGAGAAACCAACTGCAAATGTAAATGACTTTCTGAGAAGAAAGTTGTGCTGACTGTTACAAGCATCAACCACCTGGTGAAGGTTTCTCAGTATCACCCAAGGTGAGAGTGTAGCCGTTGCAGTACTGCTGCTCCAGTGCACATGTGTATTTTCTGACCTGGTGTAAGCAAAGCTGTTGGGTTTTCTGCCCTTCTGAGAAGGCATTTAACCAATGAGAATTGCATGTAAGACGGAGCAGAGTGTCTGAATAGGGCTTGACCAGTATCACCCCAACAGTTTCATTCTCACCTTGGGTGATACTGAGAAACCTTCACCAGGTGGTTGATGCTTGTAACAGTTAATGTAAGTTCTCTTTCAGAGGTACAATTACTTTCACGGGTTTTTTTCAGGCCTCAGTGTTATCTTTTAAAATGCAAGACTATTCCCATGCAGACACACAGCCCAGGTGCCTGTGGGTGGTGCTGTCTATGCTTCACCGATCAGCTCTGCTCCTACTTGTCTTCTAGCATTTCTTGGCTTGGAGAGAATGTTATTTACTGGCTGTCAGCAGGGAGAATGCTGAATGCTGTCAGGCTCTTATCTGGGAGGAAAACACACAGGTCAATGACACTGTTGTTAATTTAACCTCAGGTCCTTGTTCAAGGTGTGATGCTGAGGCAGCTTTTCTAGTATTCTGACTTGGCTGGGGGTAGAGGAGAAAATTGCAGTGCTAAAGATGGATCTGGCTGTGAGAGAGGGTTGAGACCCTGTGAAGGAGTTGCAAGACTTTTCAGTACCAGAAATGTGCACATTTCCTCTAGCTGCTTAGGTAAGAACCATCCTGAAGCTGCAGGGTTCTTCATCCTGCATGCTGAGGCTTGGATGTTGGTCTGCATTTCTTAGAGTAAACTATGTCTAGCCAGTCTGGCTCACTCTCCTGAGACTGCAGCCTTGTTCTGGACCTATGGTCCCAAAGATTTCTCTCTCTGCATTTCTACCCTTCTACAACCAACAGGAGAGTATCAGGCTCTGAATGTGCTCCATTTTTATCCCCTTCTCAGGTCTGAATGTAGGTTGTTTCTACGCCTTGTCCACTCTGCTGAACCGCATGGTGATCCATCACTACCCAGTAAGTGCATCCAACCCTCATGGCCCTCTCTGATGCTTCTTGTTGTCCAGCACTGCCTGCCGAAGGAGAGTCTGTGAGAAAGGCATTGCCACAGCACTCCTGGCTGGCTCTAGGACAAGTTGGCTGTTCATTTTTTTGTTTATACAGCTCCATGCAAAAGCTGGTTAGCTCTAGAAAAGACCACTCCTTTGCATCTTAAATGAAAACATTTAACTTCTGAGAAAATCTTCTAGCAATTTCCTCTCCTTGTCTCTGATTGTGATTTCTACTGGGACATCTGTTCCAGGAGGCTGCCCATGCTCATGCTCATGCTCTAGTGGCAGAAGGGTGGGGTGCCTAAGCACCCGACCTATTGTACAGCTTACTGCTGGTGCTGCATGCCGCAGAGCTCCTTTCTGTGATGCCTTTTGGTGAGTCCAAATATTTCCTAGTCGATCTGGCCTAAATCCTAATAGCAAGCTTCATAGGGTTTGTGCTAACTCCTCTGAGAGTATCTGCTCATACTGGCCAGTGTCTCAGGGCTGGCTGAGACAATTGCCAGACCACTTTTTTTTTTTCATGGACCAAAAAGCACTGGCTCATAGTGGGCCCAAAAGTGTTCCTGCAAAGGCTAGTTCTGGTTAGTGTGTTACCAGCAGAAAACATGTATGAAGACTAACTTTGGTGTCTCTTCCTCTCTGGGTTTTCTGCACTTTGCTTTTTGTTGGATATGACTTAGCTCCTGCATTTGTGTGAGTGTGTACGTGTCTCACCACAGGGGGAGGAGGTGAATGCTGGCAGGATTGGACTCACCATTGTACTGTCGGGGATGGCTGGGGCTCTGATCTCCGGCATCTGGTTGGACAAAACCAAAACCTACAAGTAAGTCCCTTGTTTGCCTCTGTGCCCTGGTGAGTGTGCTCTTCTCCCATACTGTGCAAGGAGCAACCCTGTGCAGTTGCAAATTGGCAGTCCAGAGACTGAATCATTGGGAGGACTTGTAGGGAAAAAGATAGGATTCTTCAAAATCCAGTTAGTCTAAAGTGAAGTTTGGAGCTGTGCATTAGCCAGCACTGGGCCCGTACAAGGTCTGGTGTCAGTGGTCCTTAAGGAGGCTTACAGAGAAGATGAGATGGCCCAGTAACTGCTTTGTCAGGGATGAGAGAGTTCTTGGCACAAGCAGAACCAAGACTGTACCAGACCATTTCTCAGCCCTTACAAACCAGCCTCTGTGAATGTTTGTCCAGCTTGATGAAAGGCACATTGAATCCAGTGCCCAGAGGCATTGTGTTGAAGGCGTGTTGCTGTATTTAGGACAGGCATAAGGGTTATTGGGGTTACGGGTGGATGATTCTGTGTTTGTTGCCCAGTGAGTTGGGAAGGCAGATCTGGCCAGCATACCTTGGCATCTGCAAAGAGACAGTTAAAAGTCTTTGCTCCCAGTCCTCAGGAACTTGAATCTCACTGAAACACCTCTGTAGGATATCCCAGGGGATGCAGAGAGACTCTTGTGTCTTATACTGGGGTCCAACCAGCTTTTTGGTTTCTCTGCTGGCTATGAGAACTATGCTATAACCTATTATCTGAACAGGTTGGGTGAGAGAGGGCTTTACTGGTGATGTGCTGGTAATGACTTGAAAGCAATTTCAGAGTTTTATTCCTTGCAGCAGCTTTTCGTCTGTGGGAGTCCTACTGCCATTATCCTACTCGCATATCTTGGGCCAGAAAAGCACTTTCTCACTGTAGACAGCTTAGATTAATCTGGCTAGCTGTGAGCTTGCAACTTCTGAAGTGGCCTCTGGCCCTAGCTCCCTGTAAAGTACAGGGATCAAAAATAGAAAATTGGCTTCTCTAATAAGAAAGAACAGTAGGTGAGGACTCCTGGGACTGGCAGGTTGTTTGTTGCTGTGTCTAGATGGTTATGGCACTGAGTAGTTCTCATATGGGAGCCCTGGGAAATAGAAACACAAGTGTTAGAACTGCACTGCTAACCATGCAATGTGACTTGTGTCTCTTTCCAGCCCTGGGCTAGTGGTAAGGCAGCCTCAGCTGGCACTACTAGACTGGATGATCTTCCTGGTTCTCCAAAAGTGAGGCTAGGTTGCAGCATGAAGGTTTGAAGAGCTTTGTGACTCACCATGCAGAGCTGGGACTTGAAATTCGGTAGCATGAGAGAAAAAACCACAAATCCTATATTTGTTCTGTGTCCCCCCCTTCCTTGGAGGGATCACATAGGTAGGCAGAGCTGGCTAACAGTGCAGAAAAATAGGACTATGTCATCCATGGAGTTTATCCAACAGACCCCAGGGACTATGGGGAGATAGTTTTAGCCTTAAGTGAGGAAAAACCCTGCTAAGAATTTGTTCTCCATTACAGCCTACAAAATGGATTTCTGTGAAACTAGCACTTTTTTTTTTTCTGAGTGCTACATAGTCTTTATTTAGCCCCATTTAAAAGTCTATTTTAAAAAACTGTCAAGATGCCAGATGTTCTAGGTGGGTACCCTCCCCCTTCCCTCTGTTGCTGAGATAGTGTCAAGAATAAAATGGTAAGCACATGAAAATCAGGAAGGAAAGGCATCAAGTCCTTTTTTTAGTCAGCTTGGAGAGAGAGGGAAGCAAATGAATGGGATCCAGCTGTGATTGAGGGGAGCAGGGGAAGGTTAATAACAGAAGGAATTGCAGAGCTCTACATCCATGTTTGATCTTTACTGTACCATCAGCAGTTCCTTGAAAGGGTGAGGCTGTGCTAAGTCAGGCTTTCCCCATCTGTCATGCTCGGGCACCAAATGGCCTTGCACTCTTGCTTTTATTTGGCAGGCAAGTCCCTGCAGTAGCCTCTGCTCTGTTCTTGTTTTTGGAATAGCAGGTGCAAATTTGGTCCATTCAAATAAATACATGAGTTATGTAGTGATGAGCAAGCAGTGCAAGGACTAGGGTTGTCTTTGGTGGTATGGCTTGTTGAGAACAGCCCATCTCTTTGAATCATAGAATCAGAAGAAGACCCTTAAAGTTTTGACATCAAGTTCCTGGCTCAGAGGGCAGATGAGGTTATGACACCTGGAGACTGCTGGGTGTATTGGTATTTGTAGGGTAGTCTGGCTCAGAATGAGGTGTTTGGGAACTGAATTAATCATCACTTCTCTTTGGCTATGCTTTTCTTTTAAGTGCAGTGTTCACATGGCCTCAGGTCAAGCTGGTTGCAGTCAGTACTCTCTGCTTTCATTGCTGCATCTCTGTAAGGCAAGATGTCAGAAATATCCATCTCCCTCTCTCCATTGACTAGGCAGAAGACTCCAAGTGGTATTTTAGGTCTGTACAGATCCAAAGCACAAAAATTTGGGGGAGGGAGAAAAGAGAAGGGAGAATGGGGTGCTTGGGTCTCTTCCACTGAAAGGTGAGTGCTCTCTCAGCCTAGCCTGACCTGCACTATGGGCCTTCTTAGTGTAGCCCTTTTCCATGTTAGTCCTTGTGTAGTGTGTATGTCTTCACCCTGTCCTGCCTTATGTCTTACATAAATAATTTACCAAGACAGTCCTTTCTTCTGACCTTCATATAGGAATAAAAGTGGCATAAAACTGAATGCCAAAGGATGAGGGTGTGGTGAAAACCAAAGCAGTCTTCTCCAATTCATCCCTTTCTCCAGCATCTGACACCTCCATGTCTTCAGCAATGAGATCTTCAGAGAGCATAGGAACAAGGCCTTTGTTCAAGCTTGTGTGCAGCCTGGAATGTGCTGTCCTCATAGCAAAACCTGTGGAGGCCATCTGTCATCTCCATCCATACAGCAGAGCATGCTGGAGCTGCATACAACATCCCTGTGGGCAGCTAAACTGTTGTATGTGGCTGTGTCCCTCATCCCACTTCCTGCTCCCCCCTTGTTCATTTGTTGCCTCAGATGTTGCTTGACTCTAGTGTTTTTGCAGCTGCAATCCCCTGAGTCTTGCCCTGTCACTTTTGCTTTTCTCATCGAAGTGACCTTGTGAGACAGGGCTGGGCTGGGCCATATCCATTCCTTACTCTGAGGCTTCTTCTGGAGTTGACTGAACAGCAGGAGATGTGTTCTTCATTTCAGCCCTGTTCCCTGCTGGTGCTGGCCCTGTCTGGCTTTTTTCCCCAAGGTCTCTTTTTTCTCACAGTCCCTAGTGTGAGCTCTTTAATCTGCTTCTTCAGAAGGTTTGGGAATGTGACTGGGAGGGCAGATGAAAGTCAGGGCTGGTTAGGTTCATCTAAGTGACAAGTGTGTCGAGTCCTTCACAGATCTCCCTCTGGCTCTGCCACAAAGACTTGGCACTGGTGCTTTTGCAGCAATGCTTCCACATGGGTGCAGAGGGCTTCCTTTCCACACCCCAGAGCACAGGGTTGGGTTAACCTCAGTTTTTCTAAGGTAATGTGGCAGGATGCCTAACTTCCAGCCTATACTCACTGCACTCATCAGCCTGTTAAGTAGACAGTCTCTGTTCCAGACACAAATCTTGAATTGAAATTTGTCAATCCCTGTAGAGCTGTCATGGGAGTAGGTTGCTAAAAACATGAGAATAGAGTTGCTGATGTGCTCTGGGAATCTGCTTCTCCTCCTTTGTGCTTTTCTCGCTCCCATGAGATTTATGGCTATGATAAGAGGCTTATTAAGCTAAAACTGAGCATTTTTCCATGCTCTGGTGCCCCTAGGGCCACAGAGCGTTCTTGTCCTCTGGTGAACAGGGTGTCAAAGGCCACATCCTGAGAACACCCTGCCTCCATGTCTTTCCCCAGGGATTTTTGTTTCCCTATGCACCAGTGTCTACCAGTATCTCAGTTAAACCGTCTTCAAAATTTTGCGTCTTTCTTGGACTGCTGAGCACTAAATCTCCTTTTCTTGTCATCAGTGGTATGCTTGGGGGAGCAGGGTTTTGCTGAAGTCTGGTTTAGGAGAAGTCTGGTTGTGTGCTTAAGACTGTTCGCTGCAGCAAGATTTGCATTCACTGCTGTCTGTTCACATCCTGTGAGGGGCTGTGGTGAGCAGGCAGCAGTTCATGGCTTCAGGGGGCTTCCTGATCTGTGATTCCCACAACACTCAAGCCTGTGGTGTTGTTCTTTCACAAAGGTCTGTTGATTAATTTTGTCCTTCTGCAGCCTAATGATTCAGGGAGGTCAGTGAAGAAAACTTGCTAGATGAGGTAGCCATGGCAGGATCAGTTTTCTCTGTTTTGTCCTCTGTGCAGTTCTGCAGTTTCAGTGAAGAACACCTTCAAGAGGCTGCCTGGAGCTATGAGCCTGCCTGCTCTAGTTCTCAGTGGGGCACAGCGTGTTCTGGGAACTTCTCTCTTGCAGCTTGACTAATGACATTGCACCAATGTGAAACAAAGTCTTGACCACATCTGGTCACTGTCTCATTCTTCACCTTTGCCTGGAGACCAGGGGTGAAGTGCAACACTTGGCAACTGTCATGACACTGAAAAAGATACAGATCGCTTGGAATACTTGAACCATAAGCCTAGAAAACTGAGTGAGATTCTGTGTGACTGTCCTGAGACCTCTACACTGAACCCAAAACTGGCTCTGGTGAGAAGAAAATTATGAAACACTCCATGGGCTGAGTGTCCCTGCTGGAAGTGACTAAACTTCCAAGGGCTGCAGCCACCTCTTGGAGGTCTGCACAATATTTTAGCACTGATTGCTATGTAGTTTGGAGATGCCTATTTATGGAAGGAGCACCCTGTTCAAACTTGGTTCATGTAGCCCAAGTACAGACCTGTAATTATAGCTTTGAGCTCCTTTCCTAATAATCTCTTTCCTCCATGGCTATTTGTCAAAGCACGGGAGGCATAAGAACTCATGGGACATATCTGAGGACCCTGTACTGAGCAGAAAAAGGCTTTTACTTGTATCTCTTTCACTCTCTGGGACTGCTCCCTGTTCAGTCTGTCTTTCAGCGCTTCTTCTGCAGCTTCCAGGCTCTGTGCCAGCCATGTAGCAGCTCTCTGCAATGGATTATAACAGAAGTAAGCAGTCCCTTTATGCTGCCTTCACAGATGAATTTTTCTCCCAGTGAAAGCTTTGGACAGAACATAGTCTAGAAATGATACAGCATTGGGGGTTAAGGGATTTAACTACTCCTTTGATACACAACAAAAATTACTCACCACAGCATGTTGTTTAGCCTTTCAGTATATTAAATGAGCCTGGTGAACCTTGTAAGTATGGATCAATAGCTGAAGCCTGAAATTACCTTCTCAGGCCTGTGTTTGGATAAGAATTGACATGGGCCCCACTGACTGCAGTCATTGCAGCAGTGAGGGAGGACAGAACCTTAGCTGGAACAGTCTGGATTTATCTGTAGTAATTCAGTGTACTGGAAACATTTTCTTATGCATTGTAGTGCTTCCTGCCTAATTGGGTTAGATTTTTGACAGTAATCATTTGCATTAAAAAGGAAAAGTGAAAATAGTTTGAGATTTAGTTTCTTCAGTAGATTTCTAGGAACTGATATCAAACACATTCTTTAACGGATTAAGACTTAAATTTGGGAGAAAGTACAAAAGTAGCTTATAATAATACATATAACTTCTTCCTAAAAGACTATGATCAGAAGGTTTTATCAACTCTGGTAACTGTTCTACTTTCAAAATCCTGGTGGAATTTCAGTCAGGTAAAGTATTTACCTTTTCCTCCTCTCCCTCCTCTCCCTCCTTTTCCTCCTCAAAACTATGTACTGTGAAGACCTACTGCTGCCTCTTTTACTAGAAAGAGCCTTGATTTTTTTTTAATGTGGGAAGGGTTTTCTTTGTGTCTAGTCAAGGACGACAATTGCTAAATGTTGCGGTAAAAGCTGGCCTGGGCTGCTGCATGTGCCTCACAGTACTGAGTCCACTGATGATCCTTGCATGGCCTGGCTGCAGCTTTGGCTGTTCCAGGACCTGCCTGGCATGCTTCCTGAGCATGGGGTGTCTTTGTCTCCTCTGCACAGAGACAAGAGCTTGTGGCTCAGCTGCTGTTGGCTGTGGAGCTAGCACTGTCCCTGCTAAATGCTCACATGGCTTGAGGGTGAGGCTGTGACATGGCTTGCATGTCACCTCTCCAAATACAGCAGGTAGTTTAAACAAAAGAAAGGAGCAGCAATGAAAGCCATTTCAGACAGCACTGAAAAATATAGGCCCATAAGGTTCTACCAGTGTTGACACCTCTTTACTTCCTGCTTGAGAGTGCTTGATCTCCTTGACTCCTGCTTATAAGTAAGCATATTCAACCCATTATAGTACAGAGGATGCCCAAGAAAGATTAATGATCTCTTTAGTTGGCTCTTGTTGTCCCCTTCAAGTGGCATGTACCTTATATGACCAGGCACCTGCCAGCCTGTGGTAGGATCTTTCTTCTTCTGCTGCCCTGCTCTGTGTGCAGGCCCTTCTATGCTCCGTCAGTCTAGTTCCTCTGTCTGGGTAGGAGTGTCAAGAGACTGTGCAACTTTTAAACTTTTTTTTTTTTACCCATGTACTACAAGCTATACTAAGAACTGTGGGCAAAAAGGAGGACTGGATTGAATAAAATGCTGACTGGATTAAATAAAACCCTGATTGCTTTTTCTTGCAGGCAAACAACACTAGTTGTCTATATCATGTCTCTGGTGGGAATGATAGTCTATACCTTCACTCTGAGCCTGGGCCACCTCTGGGTGGTCTTTGTGACTGCTGGGTCGCTGGGGTAAGTTCATGTGCAGGCTGCTTTCCTCGGCATGTGAACTGCTAGGGGATGAGCAGGAAGGCAGAACTCCTGCTGTGGGAGGGACTGGAGAGTGCCATAGCATCTGAATGGCTCCTGCATGGTTTCAGGGCAAAATGATCTGCCCTTCCCATCTCTCACTTGTATGTGTTTCATTAGAGTCAGGGACATTATCATGACATTATCCTCCTCAGCTGCAGCTGCCTTAATTGTTCCAGGTAATCAAGTGGAAGCATTTGGAAAGCAAGTGGTACCCATAGCCCCATAGATGATCAGTGGAGAAGAGTGAAAAGCATGTGGGATGGCATGACTGTTTGACTGTGCTGGGGGTGATGCCCCTTAGGGTTATGGTCTGTACTGTGCCTCTTCAGTCTTCCTTCTTGGTAGTTGCTGAGTCTTCCTTTCTCTGTACTTCTTTGCAGGTTTTTCATGACAGGATACCTTCCTCTGGGCTTTGAGTTTGCTGCAGAGTTGACATACCCAGAATCAGAAGGAACATCATCAGGGCTCCTTAATGTCTCTGCACAGGTAAGTGTGCTGTTTTCCCTTTGCTTGCCTCTTTTTAGGCAAAGAGATTAAATTGTAGTTCCAAGCCTTGAGTCCTGTTTCTTGTCCGCTATTGGTGTAATGTACTGCAGATCTAAGCACCCCGGGGCCTGAGCTTTTGGATGACGTTCCTCATGGCATTTCTGTCGTGGCAGTAATTCTGTTTCTGTTTAAGAAAATAATTTAGGATGCCAGTCATCCTTGCCTTTTCCAACATAGCTCCTAACAGTCCTGGCTTGTGTCTAGTGAGAGATGAGATTCCAGCCATCGGGGTCATCTGTCATTCCATTAGCTGCAAGGAGGTGCCTCTGGATGTGTTTATAACCAAACTTTAGCCTCTCTAGGCCAACTGTTTGACTGACCTGTGTGCTCTGATACTTTGGTAAAGATTGGAAAGAGTTTGGGCTGCTTTATAATAACAGTACAGCTTGATATTACCTTTGTTTGTTTGTAGATTTTTGGTATTGCCTTCACCATTGGCCAAGGGCAAATCATGGATCGCTTTGGGACAAAGGCAGGAAACCTCTTGCTTTGCTCCTTCCTGTTCCTGGGGACCGTTATAACAGGTAATTACAATTTTCAGTGTTCTTCTGCTCTTTGCCTTCGGCTTGGCATATTAATTGAAGGACTTTTGTGTGCAGTGCCAGCTGGAAAGGGCAGAGCTCACACAGCAGTCCCATAGCAATGCTGTTCTTTAAGCACCTGGTCTGTGTTACAAAGAAGAGCCAAGGTTTTTTGTCCTGGCTCTGGCTAGGGTCTCAAAGTTGCACCTTCCACATGCTGCAATAATAAATCTCTATCCTGCCTGTTTCAGAAGTGCTCTCAGCCTTATCCAGAAGAGTGGTTTCCCTTGCTAATTGTAATGTGTTCCTGTCTCTTTTGGGGCTTCTGCTGCTCCTTTGAGTCCTGGGGAAATTGATTTGGCGACTGCATGGTGACTTGACTGCCTTCACATCTCTCTTCCTCCCTCTGTTCCAGCATTCATTAAGGCTGATCTCCGAAGACAACAGGCCAATTTGGAAAATGAACAGACAGTGAGTAAACCCCCCTTCATTCCCTGCTGTACTCCTGCTATTAGCTCAGGACAACACCCAACCTCTCTCCTTTCTAAGAAAGGAGGTGGTTCATGGGGAAGCTCCTTGTTGGCATTTTCAAACAGGTAGATGTAATCCCAGCTCTGCCAGCTGCTGGGGCTTCTGTTTGCTCAGTGTTAATGTCCTGCAGAACCTGTAGGCTCTGGTCCTCTGAGGTTCTGCAGGGCTTCACACATCTTCACACTGGCTAGGGCCAGATGTAGGGCAGTGCTGTGCTCACTTCTCTCCCTTGACAGTGTGATGGGGCCTTCAGTGCTTTGCTCTTTTTTAGAGCTGAGTAACTATTATTCTAGGCCCCTGGACTGGTGGGTTATTCCTCTTACTCCTTGCCATCAGTTGCCAAGTGGGGTTCAGAGTGTGTGACTGGAGGAAGCTAAGCTGACAAAGCCCAAGTGAGGGCTTGAGCAACCTGGCTGCTCACACTTTGCACAGTGCAACTAGCAAGGCTGCTAGTTCATACTTGCACACCAGGGCTTGGGGTGTGATGTCCCTGTGGCATGCTGTGCAATAAATGCAGCTGTTTGCACATGGGAGAAGGCCTCTGGTGAGCTAATTGCAATGGATACTCTCAGAAGCTCTCCCTGCAGGGAAAGAGAGGGGACTGGTTGCTTGAGGCTATTTTCTGTATTGCTCTGGGCTCCTCTTCTAGGATGTTAGCAGAGATATTCACTCAACGTTCAGGCACTGATCAGCAACCATGACTAGCAAAGTTTGAGAATCTCAGTTCTCTGCTGTCTTGAGTCAGCTCTATTCAGAAGACAGTGCTGCTCTCCTCCAGTGCTGGTAGCACTGTGAGTTAAACTCATAACACATATGTGGAAGGCCCAGGAAAAGGCCTGAGGTCCTTTGGCAGTGAAGGTGATGCCTTCTAGTAGTAAGATCCTTTCCCTTTGTTAGATATTTCTCTCATCAGATGAATTGTACATTTTTGCCTAAACCATTTTTAGTATAAATCTTTTCAGTCTAAATACTATTGTAAGAGCTTGCTGCTGGATAGGGAAAAGCATTGTGACCAGAGCAAAGGTGGTGCAGATGTCATTTTTATAATGCTAAAAGCCTCCAGAACTGACAGTAGCAGGAATCAGAGGGATGTGTGTGAGGTAACAGGTCTCAGTCAGTCAAAAATTTCACTGGCAGCTCCTTCCCCCTGAGGAGACATGCTCTGAGGAAGTAATGTTGCACACCCCACCACACCCCCGAACGTGTCCTCCACATGGCTGAGCTCACCTGAGTACTTCTCAAACTTAACAACCAACCACAGGTGCTCGACTGACTGAAGGTAGGCTGAATCTGGTGTTCTGCACTAAGATGGATGCCTCGGCCAGGGGATCAGCCAGCTGGGCTTGGGCATTGTGTGCTGCCTTTGTGTGGAGGGCTCTGACAAAGTCAGGTACTGGAGCTTTTCTATGTGGCACAGCTGCCTTACACATGCCTGGGTGATTTTACTGGTTTCTCCCTTTGCCTGTTTCCCTTCCTTATATTGCTCCGCTTTCATTTCTTTTCCTACTTGCCTCCATATTTCTGGGATGGTGATTTGTGGCTATCATTACAGAGACTCCAAGGCAGCAATCAAATCATGGATTATGGGACTGTAGCTTGTAACTCTAACCCCATCAATTCCCACTCCTGCTCACTAGCTTAAACACACCAAGGTAGGAGAATTGCACTAATCTACTTCTCTGAACACTCATGGGGTGGCACAGGCACCAAGCCAATGACATTTCTGGGGTGACTGCAATGGCTGTAAACTATTAAGAATCTTTTTGGCCTTCTCAAGTACTCAGGTGAGAGGAAAGACAAGACAGCCTCCAAGAACAGAGTGGAAATTCCCCTCAGACTCATGTCAGACAGAGATGTAAGGATTCAGCAAGGTGCAGCAAAGTCTGGTGCTGGAGCAGATGGAGAACTGAACTGTCAGTCCTTTGTTAGGGAGAGGAGGTGCAGACATTTGGAATCACTTCTCTGACATTATTTTTACAGTCCAGATTCTTGGCTGGAGGTGATACCAGGAACCCTTTAAAGAATTGGCTTTGATCACAGCCAGGGTGCATGGCCAACTTCAGGAAGGAAGTTTAAAAACATGTAGCAAGAACAGAGTCATTGGGTTGGTGCCTTGTGGTATAAGAATGCCTGAAAATTGTAAAGCTCTGTGCTTGTTGATCTGTGAATTTCAGTGATACTTCACATTTTCTCAGCTGTTGCTTGGGGTGGTATGCTTTACTGCTCACTGTCCTCTGCTTCACACTGACAGGCTGCTTTACTAAGTTATCCTTGCTACCCTTTGCTTTTCAAGTTGTGATAGACTGTGTGTATCATAGTGCCACAGCCAACAGGACTAACAGGCAAAAGCAGAGTGAGTCCATGGGGAAAATCAGATTTAACCCTGCTAAGACTAGGACATGTTCTACAGGGACCATGAAGCTGCTGTGCTTTGATAAAAGCATGAGGAAGAGTCCCATGGGCAGGGAAAGATTTATCTCCAGGCTAAATGCTTCTGAATATAGCAGTATCCATGCTGCAGACTGGCAATTTTAGCAGGGTACATATGTGGTGTTGATTTGGGACCAAGTTGTTGAGAAGTTGTAGCTGCATGAGCTGGGCAAACCTACTTGGGGTATAATGGAACTTTTTTGATGGCGGAAGTTGATGTCATAGCCTTTGTTAGCAGACACAGCTTTGTACAATTGCCAGTGTTACTACTGTTCTCCTGGTTGCAAAACAGACACTACAAGGGAGATTCAGGCATGAGGCTGTGTACGCCCTGTGTCAAAACTGCTTCCATAAAGAAAGATGGGTCATTTTTGTAGAAGAGTCCTTTCTGAAAAGAATAGAAGGCCCAATAAGAAGACTGGGTCTGTTTCACAGGGCAGTCTGTGCTTCCCTGGGACCTAGGGTAAAAATGTAAGTAGAAAGCTTCCTACCCTGGTACAGCCCTCAGATTATTATCCATTATTGATTTTTCAGCTGGGCAGCAATGAAGTCCCAAAGAAAAGTAGGTCCAACTTGACTAACCTGATTTCCTTCTGTGGCAGGGTGACCCTCTTAGTCATGAGGGGTATAGTATTAGTGGATGTAGTCTACCTGGACTTAGTAAAATCTTTGACACTATTTCCCATAGCATTCTCCTGGAGAAACTGGCTGCTCATTGCTTGGGCAAGTATACTGTTTGCTGGGTAGAAAACTGTCTAGATGGCTGAGCCCAAAGGGTGATGGTAAATGGAGTTACATCCAGCTGGCATCAGGTCACCAGTGGTGTGACCCAAGGCTCAGTATTGGGGCGAGTCCTGTTTAATGTCTTTGTTGATGGCCTGCATGAGGAGATCAGATCCATCCTCAGTCAGTTTGCAGACCAAACACCAAGTTGGGCAGGAATATTGCTGGAGGGTTGGAAGGCTCTGCAGAGGGACTTGGATAGGCTGGATCCATGGGCTGAGGTCATTTTATGAGGTTCAACAAGGTTGAGTGCTGCACTTGGGTCACAACAACCCTAGGCTACAGGCTTGGGGAAGAGGAGATGGAAAGTTGCCCACTGGAAAAAGATCTGGGGGTGCTGGTCAACAGTCACTGAACATGAGCCTGTGTGTGCCCAGGTGGCCAAGAGGGCCAGTGGCATCCCGGCTTGTGTCAGAAATAGTGTGGCCAGCAGGACCAGGGCATGGATTGTCTGCCTCTACTTGATGAGGCTGCACCTCGAGTCCTGTGCCCAGTTCAGGGCCCCTCACTACAAGAAGGACATTGAGGTGCTGGAGCATATCCTGAGAAGGGCCATGGAGCTGGTGAAGGGGCTGGAGCACAAGTCTAATGAGGAGCACCTGAGGGAGCTGGGGTTGTTAGGCCTGGAGAAAAGGAGGCTCAAGGGGGATCTTTTTGCTTTCTACAACCACCTGAAAAGAGGTCATAGTGAGCTGGGGCTCAGTCTCCTCTCCCAAGTAACAAGTGACAGGACAAGAGAAAACAACCTCAAGTTACACCATGGGAGATTTAGATTGGGTATTAGGAAAGTGTCTTCACTGAAAAGATTGTCAAGCATTGGAACAGGCTGCTTAGGGAAGTGTTAGAGTCACCATTCCTGGAGGTATTTATAAGACATGTAGATGTGGTTTTTAGAGACATAGTTTAGTGGTGGGTAAATGGTTGGACTTGGTGACCTTAAGGGTCTTTTTCAACCTAAGCAATTCTGTGGTTGTTGCAAGGAGAAGACTCAGAGTCAGTTGTGAGCTTCCAGAGCATGCAGAGCTGTAGAATTGTGCAGATCTCACTTTCCACTGAAGCACTGTACCACTGAAGCAGTTTGTCTTCTATTGGTGCCCTCATCTGCTGATGGTTATAATTAAACAAATGTTGCAGTTAGTAGATTAAATTAGCCTAATGGCATTGTGTACACCTTGTCCTCTATTAATTAGGCTGTAGTGTGGTCCTAACAATCCTCCCCACTTTTTTCTGCCTCAGTTCTCAGAGCTCCAGCTGGGTTAGCTTTCTGTATCTCAGGACACTTGGATCAAATTCCTGTTTTACATGATAATGAGGCTCTTTCTGTGCTGCCTTTGTTGTAAATGCATCTGAAGCTATTCCAATGTTGTGCTTTAAGATTTCATAGTAATGTCAGTTGATTCAGCACACACATTATACTCACGAATATGCTGTGTACTGCTTGTGCTCATTTGCTTGTGATTTTCAGCATCCATGCTGAAAATTGTATTGTTTCTTTGCATTAAGAAAAAGCATCTTTGCTGATCTTCCATAGTTTGTTTAGGACAAGTGTCCACCCTCAGTAGCTCGCTGGATTCTGTTAGAAGCTGCACCATGCTTAGCCTCTAGTGAAATACTGGCAATAAAAAATGCTGGGATTTTGTGTAGTAGGCACAAACAATGTGTACCCATTCTCTGCTTCTCAAACTCCCCTACTCCATTTCTGTGTTTACTGTGTGGCAAGAAGGCTTCTCTTGTCCCAAAGCCATAGGCAGGCCATCTGTATGACCTTTTCTAGTACTGTGACTCACAGCTGTGAGAGCAGCCTTCCTTTCCCAAGGTGGTGGAGCCCTGCAGACTTGCTGATTTAAATCTCTGCTCCTATAGCTTCACAGCAGATGACTGGTGCTGAGACACCTGAGGTGCTTGGGGTGCCCATTCTGAGTTGCTTGAGTGCTTTCATGGTGCATTCTGGTGGAGTTTCCAAAGTGAAAATGCAGATTTCTTCTTATTCCTACCTCTGGCACTACTTCATGCACCCCCCTACCCTTTCTGCTTGTTGAAGTTCCCTCTTTCCACTTCCTGGCTTTTGCTTCCAGACATCTCTTTGAAGCTTTCCTTATCTCACTCCTCCACTTTGGGATATTGCTGCTGACTTCTGTAAAGCCTTTTCACCTACAGATTGTGTAAGAGCTACTCAAAATGACTGTTTCATATATCTTGCTTCCATGCTGCCTTCTCTTGAACAGCACTGGGGATGTGAACCTCTTTTCCTGTGCACCTCTAATTTCTGCCTCAGATGTCAGTCTTGTCCTACAGTGAGTAAACTTAGAGCCCAGGCTGCAGGAAACTCCGCATTCACCCTTACAAGTCTGCATGCTGTCTTCTGAATTGGTGACAGCTGAGCTGTCTCACTGTAAGCAGAATCAGAGCTTCAGAGGTATCAGAGGTCCACTAAGGGAAAAAAAAGTCTCAGGTTTAATCCTAACACACCCCAGAAAGGCTCAGCAGCTGAACTTGTCAAACTCCACCCAGGAAGGCTGAACTGGAATTGTGACAGTTTGGCTGTTCCATGAGGCTGAGGAGAGGGTGGTAATTGGGCAGCAGTCTCCATTTTCCTTTTTCCTCTGGGAAAAGCTCCTTCCATTTTAAGGTTTCAAGAAATGAGGCTAGTTCATCTACAGGATTTATAGAGAAAAAAAACTTTTGTATGTTTGCCTCTTATTTCTTACAGCTCTATAAGATATGAGTAGTGAACTTCAAAGAAGGCATAGCTCTGTGGAATTATCTCAGCCATAAATCCAAGCTGGGGAAAGGGAAGAAGTAGGACAGAGGGTGCCAGCCCTTCAATGGGCAGTGGGGGTGGGGATGAAAAGACTTGAATATGAACAAGACAAGCAATGTGTCTGGGAGTTGAAGAGGCCTCAGACATGTTGGAGTAAGGACACAGGGGAGCTAGTTGTTGTGCTGAGGCTCCTGAGGATGTAAAGGCTGCAAGGTCTCTGGTGTTTGCACAGACACTGTGCTGCCTCATGGCATGAAGGTGTTCCCAGCACCTTCCCTTGCCCAGAGAAACGGCCCTGCACCTTCCTGCTTTGAGGCTGAGCTTGTGTCACAGTGAAGTGTTGTTGGTGAGCTGGCTGTGGGTCTGATACCACTGGAGATATCAGCCCCATGGTGAATTAGTAATGGTTTGAAGACTACAGCAAGTAGCTTAAACAAATTTGGACGTTGCAGTGCCCCACTGCCCCAGTGCCCCTTGCTTGGGCAGTCAAAGTGTCTAGAGAAGGAAGAGGGAACCAGCAGCACGCCCTGAGGATGGTGATTCTCTGGGGATTTCTGCACTAGCAGGGAGCTATGAACTACCAGGCTCTGGCCAGCTGATGTCTCTGAAGCCCAGGTCTGGCCACCCAGGATCCTAACCATACTGTTTTTCTGACTTGCAGAAAGTGTTGCCAGAAGCCTATACTAATCCCATAGTCCATGAGGAATCACGGCTGTGAAATGAAGGGATGGCAAAGGTGGGAGATACAGCCCCCCTCATTCCCACCTTTTCTACCTGCACCATCCTCCTGTGACGTGCACCCCATGGGAGGGGGCAGCCTCAGGACAGGAGCCCAGTGAACTGCTTGTGGAGAGTGTGAAAGAGCAAAACAAGAGGGGGGTTGCTTTCTTCAGTTTTATCTTTGCATCTTGCTGCTTTGGAGACCGTGGTGTTTGGGAGGAAAAGCTGGAAGAATCTGTTGTGTCCTCCCAGTTCCACCACGTATGCTTGGAAAAAGCACATATTGAGAGAAAAGCCACAGTACCAGGCTAACCCTGAGCATGAGGGTGGCACCTTGCATGTGGCTGTAACACGAAAGCATAAGCTGGACCACACTAATTCTGTGAGCAGTCCTGGAAGAGCTTTCAGCTGGCTCCAGGGAAGAGGGATTGCCCTGCCTTGGTTTCCATGATGCTCTGTGTTGCACAGGTGGTAGTAGAGACCTCAGTACATTACCAGCAAGTGCAAAGCAGTGCACTGGCTACTGCCAGCTCTTCTTTTATTATTTGGCTTTCCCAGATGAAGCCCTCTTAATCTGGATAAACTTCTGCTCAAAATTCACTGGGGTTGCCCTGATGTTCCTATATATTAGGAGTAATTAAGAGATACCAATATGCCTCCTTCTAGCTCGAGGCAAGGACAAGTTCTGCAGCCTAAATCTAGCTCATCACTACATTCAACTACGTTTGACTACAGTCAAACCACAGTTTCCCTGGGCTTGAGGACTGTGCTCTTTCTTAACAATTAAGTGCCTTTTGCATGTTTCAACAGTACATACAAACTTTTGTGAAGTGTTATATTGAGAAAACCAGCCTCACAGAGAGGGGTATGATGGGAATCCAGCTTTGCTCCAGTGTAGGAGCTTCCCACTTCATAATAGAGAAGGTGCCCACTTACCAGCATTTGTGTCTTATAGACACTGCCCATCTGTATGCTGTTTATCCTCTAAACACAGTTGTAGATCCTTTTATCACTTCTCCATCCTTTCCAGCATCCCACCCCTGGTGGAGATATCAGGTGTCCTTATATGCTGTAAGTCATGCAGTTACTTATGTATTATTTGAGGCAGGGGACAAAAGCTCTACTGAGGTGGAATGGTTAAAAATACTCCTCTCTGATAAACTATTTTTGACCAAACATTTTTTGGTGAAATTTTAACGTTTTTTTTATACATTACATATTGATACAGCCTGTCTGAGTTTAGTAAGTGCTTAGACAACACTCTCAGGCACATGGTGTGAGTCTTAGGGGTCCTGTGCAGGGCCAGGAGTTGGACTGTGATCCTGATGAATTCCTTCCAATTCAGTATATTCTATGATTGAAGTCCTGTCTTTGATAGTTTGGGATTGAGGATTGGGGTTTAGAATGATTTTCAATAGAAATTCCAATATAAAATATGAACACTTGAAGTGTACAATGATATGTTCATATTAAATGGTTGAAAACAGTCTACATGTGGCTTATTTAATAGCTAGAAATGTTCTACAGAATGGAAAAAGCATCTTTCTGCGCAGTGCTACTGCTGTGTTCTTTTCTTCCTTTTGTTTCCTCTTTCTTGTACATGTGAATTGTCTTCTCAGCTAGGAATTCCTGCTGGGTTTTTTTCTGCATTCTGTGTGCTGCCCATATTTTGGGCATTATTTTCTCTAGTCTAAGGAACCTGTTCCTGTTTTCTCCACCTTTTGTAGTTATGACTTACTACACACAGGTAGCTCAGTCCTCACCCACAGATGTGTAATTTGAGTTTGCTGTCATCAGCATGCTGCAGAAGAGCACCAACAACCCTCTTCATGTATGTTATATGAGCAGTCAGACCTGGAACTTTGTGGCAAGGAGTCAGGGAAAGGTAGGTTTGCTGTAAAGAGAGATGATGTATTCTGCAAAACACAGTGGAAGCTGCTGTTGGCTCTGATCCTCTACTCGCTGCTGTGTAGCAAAAAGACAAACATAGCACACTGCAGTTTTTTGTCATTTATTAGAAATGGCCCCTGGGGAACACACACATGCAAGTTACACAGCAGTGCCAGGGGTAGCACCTGTTCTCTCTTTCTGGTCTGAAGCAAGTCCTGGACAGTTCTGCACCTTGTCCCCACAAGTACATCAGGAGAGAAGTCTTTAGTGCTCTGGGCATCCCAGAGACTTTGCCTATACTGCCCGGGGAGTCAGTCACCAACTGCCTCCCGTAAGCTTTGACACAAACTCCTCTGGGACTCGGTCTTCAACATCAGTCAGTCAAAATGTTGCCTGGACAAGACAAAAACTACTTGGTAATGACAGTGATTGACAGAGTCCAACATTGACCCACCAGCAGGACTGGTGTCCTGGAGAAGTTCAGCTGAGCTTTTGTGGAAGTCTGGCAGTGAAGGTAGAAGATGACACCAACCTACAAAAAGCCCTCAACTTCAGTTTTTCTTCTTGTTTTGTGATAGTGCTTCTACCTCCAGGTACTGCAACCCAATCAACATCCCCAGGATAGAGAAACCTGTGACAGAGATACAGAAATGTTGTGTAGAAAATGCTGGACAAGAGATGAGGCATCCCCTCAGCCCACAGCTGCATGGGGACTTTTTTTGGGGTGTCGTAGCTCCAAGGACAGCTTGCAGGGGGAAGATGCAGAGCTCTACTTACTTGCTACCATGAGGGGTGCCATAACTCCAATTGTCAAGGCTGCAGTGTGGTATATGAAGACCTCAGAGAGGAAGTGAGCAAGGGCCAAGAAGAAGGTAAAGAGTGTGATGTGATAAAGGCTGTTGAAGAGCAGAAAAAAGCAGGTTGTCATATCATATATCATACCATAGTATGGGCATGAATATGGCTGAGTGGAAAAAAAGGCAAACCTGCGTGCTGGCCCCATCTGCTCTCACTGGCAGCACAGATGGGATTTTGTCCCTTGCCTAGTGAGGTGAAAAAATGTACTGGGCAACAGCTGAGAGGAGAATGGGGCAGCATGTTCAATGGTGCATTGAAAATCACAGGCGTTATCTGGTCTGAAGGCAGGTGAAGAGGGGAGAGCATGAGTAGGGCACCAGTGACATTAGAAGTATGTGCACACAAAGAAAGAAGATGAGAACTGGATGAGCAGAGAATGGGTGACAGGACTTTGCTGACTTCAGGCTGCATCACCCTATGTCCTCCCACCTGTGCTCTGCTACCCTCTATGGGCCACAGCTGTTGAAAAGGGAGCAGGTCCAAGAGATGCAAGATAAAATTCCTCAAAGAAACAAGTGATTCTCGGTAATTGGCATTGCCACCACCCCCTAAAAACATATAGTTTAGTCCCTGCACCTCCCTACCTCAGATAAGCCTAAGCAACACACTGCCAGGTGAACAGTGACTTCTGCTGTGGGGCTGAGAGAAGCAGTGAAAAGAGCATTTTAGCAACCTCCAATAAAAACTTTGTCTAGCACAGACCTCAAGTCAGCTTGCTGGGAAACCACTCTCAGAAACACTTCTGTTAGCACAGGGAGAAAGGGTGTGTCTCCCACTCAGCATCAGGCTGCCCCTCAGGCCTTGTCGTCAGCCCCAGGTAAGAGTGTAGGAAAGAAAGCAACTGGTTAAGACCGCTGCAATGGGGCACCTAAACTGTCCCCATCTTTAGCTGAGCTGTCATAGTAAAAGAAGTAATAAACATCAGTCACACCACAGCATTACCAATTACTTAATTAACAGAGCAGCAACGCCATTTAGAAAATGCTTTCCAAACTGGAGCTCAGACATTTGTGACAGTAAGAGGCTCTTAGATCTGCCAATTTCTGACTGAGCTAAGAACAGAAATCAAACACGCAGGCTGTCCCCACAGAGGCAGAAGGGGCAGCAGCTATCACAAATCCCACACTGATGTTTGAGCTTCTTCAGGGGAATTGTGTCAACACTATAGAAAGTTCAGGAACAGCTTTTGATTCCCCACCTCCTCTGTGCCGCCCTCTAAGCTCAGGCTGTGACTAGCAAGCAAACCAATGGATTTCTCGGGTGCTGCTTTACATACGTCCTGTTACGGATGTCGATTGCGCAGAGGCAGCGGATCACTGATGACAACAGGGTCCAGACGCCGAAGGTCCGAGCCTGGAGCCCGTTCACTGCGTAAAGAAGGAGGGAGCACATGGAGACCCCGCACGGCCCTGCCTCCACCCCCCAGCCCCGCCGTGGAGACGCACGCCGGGGCAGCAGGCAGCCCCCGGGCCCCAAAGGTTGGACCCCGAGGAGAGCCCAAGGCCCACGGCTGGAAGGCGACCTCCAGGCGCCAGGGCGGCCGGCGCAGCCCTTACCGAGGCCGGGGCTGGCGGTGTACAGCTTCTCCGAGAGGAAGCCGTGATCGCGGAAGCTCTGCAGGGTGTTCCCGGCGGCGATGACCGACACCATCACCAGCCAGCTGCGCAGCACGTTCAGGAACCGGCTCATCGTGCCGGCCGGCTCGAACCGCGCCCGCCAGGCCCACGCCGAGTCCCCGCCCGTTACCGGCGGCGCTCCCGCGGCGGCACCAGGGCCCCGCCCAGCGCTCCGATTGGCCGCTGCGCGCCGCTCCACGCGCGCGCCACGTGACGTAAAGCCTCCTCCCGCCAATCGGGTCCTTCGCCGCGCGGGAGGCGGTCCCGCTTCCGTCCCCGCCCACCTCGCGGGAGCACGTGGGAGCGCCGGCAGGGGGCGCAGCCGAGCGCGCCTGCGCAGTGAGGCGGCGGGGGCGCCTGCGCGGCGGGGCGGGGCGGCGCCCGTCGGTTGTTGTAGTAACGGGGAAGCGGCGGGAGGGGCCGGGGCTGCCCTGTGCGCCCGGCCCGCCGCGGCCCGGCCGTGCGGGGGCAGGTACGGCGGGCTCGGGCACCTGCTGCTTAGGCGCTCCCCGCTATCCGTGCTTCTGCTGGGGCCGTCGGAGGTCGCCGTGCTTGGCCGGGCGCGGGGTAGGCCGGAGGGCCGCTGTCGTGCCGGTGGAGGCGTTACGGTGTCCGGCTGTCCCCGGGCGGCGGGGCGGGCTTGGCGGGCGTTTCCCGTTGGGGCCCGGCCGGCCTGGCGTGGCTGTGCGGCCCGAGGCGAGGCGAGGCGAGGCAGGGCGGGGCGGGGACGCGCGTTACCGGTAAGCGCCCGAGTGGCTCTCACGGGCAGGTGCGGAACAGTCTGCTGGGAGGTGACGCTTTTCTGTGCACTCTCGTGCCTCGGAGGTGATGTTTGACAGATCACTGATGTTTAACAGGCTTGTTGATAGTGCTGTGACAAATACGTAGTGGCAGGAGGTGGCAGCTACGTGATATCTCTCGCTGTCCTGCTCAGCTATGCATTCCTGCTTTTAATCCTTATTGCAGGTAACTGCACTTGCAAGTAGGACTGGGCTGTATGAAAACTCCCAAAGGAAATGCCAGTTGGGATGGCTAAAGATCTGGAGGAAACTGGCTCATCCTCAGAGGAGGAAGAAGATGCTGTAGTTGGACTGGAGTAAGTAGAAAAAAAACCCTCTGAACTGTTTCTATGTCCCTGTGCTTTCTGGTGGATCTGTGATAGTTTGAAAAGACACATGAAGTCCTTACCTTCTTACCCTCCTATTTATGCAGTGGAAGATGGTTTGTTTGGGCCTCAAGCCTATGGGCAGGTTACCTTCATCTGCAGCCTAAAAGACCACCACATTGCTCAGGGTTGGATGTGCAGCTTTTCTTTGGCTGCTCTCAAGTCCATCGTTTCATGGATTTCTTTCTGTCATGTTCCTAAAATGGGATATCTGTCCCTGCTTTTTGTTTTGTTGTGTGTGTGGGGTTTTTTTGGATTTTTTTTTGGGTGTGTGTTTTTTGGTTTGATTTTTTTAGCTTTTACTGCTGCAGAGATTAGCAATCTGCTGTACAGTAGGTTGATATACATTTTATATACTTTTTAAAAAACTGTCTTGTGATAACTACTAGACTTCATATTTCTTGCTAGTAACAAGTCAAAATGTTTGTTCCTTCTTTGTTTAGTAACTTTTTTTAGCTTTGCTTGTGAAGGAGTTGCTCCCTTATTCTTTCCTGTGACAGCATCCCTTTTGTTTCACCTGGACCTACTTCACTGTGTCCTGTTAGGTTTTTTTTGGGCGCACATCGTGACTGAGTCCCCAGCTGCAGAATACAGTGACTTAAGACATTTAGAGGAATGTTGCTTCATAGCAAGTGGTTGGCTTGGATTTGCTAGATCCTCATGAATGGAAAGGTGCAGAACTAACTCCACCTAGAATGTGACTGTAACAGAATGTCTGTATCAAGTGACCGGGGGTCATGCTAGGAATGAGTGACTGTCACCTGGAGGATTGAGCCTTGCTGTAAATCCTCAGGACAGGCTTAGTATAAACTCCTGTCCTGTTGCCTCAGCTCATCTTCCACTTACATAAGGCTCTGGCCTGTAGTGTAAATTCTGGAAGCTTGTTGGGTCCCTTCCAGTCTGAATAGCTAATTACACCCTAGATGTAGATTTTTTTTAAAAATTATTTTTCAGAGGTAGTGGAAGCAGTTGGGAGTGCTGTGAAGTTAATTTGTCTGGGTGATAATGGTTATAACTTCGTTAAGAGGACCAAGACTACCCTTAAGAGCCCTTGTCCTAGCATCAGAAAGTTGCCCTTTTATCTCTGTTCCTTTGTTCTAAGTTGGAGGTGTTTTGTCTTGTGTAGCTTCTCCAAACCTTTGGCAGACAATGATCTTTCATATTCTATAGACAAAAGCTTTTGTATATCTCTGTCAGTCTTTGTATTTCTTCTTGTTAGTGTAGATAGAGATGTCTCTCCAACTCCTCAGTCTCTGTTTTCTGTTAATTTCTTAATGATTTTAGTTTCCCTGTGCAGTGGTAATAAACAGCCTGAGTTTTATTTGCCTAGAGAGGTTGAGAGTTTTTCTTTGTGTGATCCTAGAATTTGATATAACAGGTCTTAATTTTTTTTGGTGTGTTGTTAATTCCTCTGAGAAGATGATATTTCCCAGTGTAGATTTGTTGTTTTGTACAGAACTGATCACTGCATCTCAGAGCCCATAGTTTAAGTAGTGTGCTGGGGGGCATCATTCTTGAATTCTGGCCTTGTTTTCACTGTGTCTGACAGGAATTAAAAGGGATGAATATACAGCTTTATCCACTGTGTTCAGTCAAGTCTGTTCTAGTCTCTCAAACTCTGCATTAGTGCTTTTTTTGGTGCACTTTAGACTCCAGTATTACAACCAGACAGGCTGCACTGATCTGCAGTTCTAAAATTGGAGGCAGAAACCTGCGTTGCAAGGTCTGGTTGTGTGGATACCAACAATTGTGGTTTATTGTGAATTATAGATCTTGTTTTCAGGCTATAAATTCAGAGAACTGTAGCTGTGAAAGCTCATGAGGCTTCTCCTAAATTATACCCACTAAAATAAAAACAGAACTAAACAGGATTAAACAGAATTGGGCCTGGCAAGACCAACTCAAACAGAGGGTGATCTGGAAGATTCCCTTTATAGCTGAGTACCAAGGGTACTGTATTGCATTTGTGTGGCCAGGTTTTGGTAGTGGGAGGGCTACAGGGGTGGGTTCCATGAGAGGTTGCTAGAAGCTTCCTCCGTGTCTGACAGAGCCAGTGCTCTGCCACTTGGCAAGATGGTAGAAATACCTCTGTGATAACATATCTATGAAGGGAAAACCAATGCTGTTTCATGGGGGTAATAGTCCTCAGAGAAGAGAGGAGTGAGAATGCGTGACAGGAAGAACTCTGCAGCCACCAAGATCAGAGGGCAAGGAGGTGCTCCAGGTGCTGGAGCTGGGATTCCCTGCAGTCTGTGGTGAAGACCATGGTGAGGTAGCTGTGCCCCGGCAGCCCATGAAGATCTGTGGGGGTGCAGAGATCCACCTACAGCTCCTGGAAAAGCTTCACACTGAAGTAGGTGGATGTGCAAAAGAAGGTTGGGATCCCATGGGAAACCTGCACTGGAACAGGCTCCTGGGAGGGACTTCCAGACCCATGGAGAGAGGAGCCTACCCTGGAGCAGGTTTGGTGACAAGACTTGTAACCCTGTGGGGGACCCATGCTGAAGCAGCCTTTTCTTGAAGTACTGCACCCTGTGAAAAAGGACACATGCTGGAGCAGTTAATGAAGAACTGTAGCCCGTGGTCAGAATTCATATGGGAGAAGTTATTGGAGGACTGTCTGCTGTGGGAGGGATGCCATGCTGGAGCAGGGAACAGACTCTCCCTGAGGAGGAACCAATTACAGAAACAACATGTTCTGGCTGTAACCCCCATTCCACATCTCCCTGCACTGCTAAGAGGAAGGAGGTAGAGATTCAGTACAGTTAAGCCCAGGAAGGAGGGAGGGGTGGGGGGGAAGGTGTTTTTAAGATTTGATTTACTTCTCATTATCCTGCTCTGATTTTGGTTGGTGGTAAGTTCAGTTAGTTTCCACAAGTCGAGTCTCTTTCTCCTGTGACTGTAATTGGTGAGTGATCCCTCCCTGCCTGTAACTCACGAGTCTTTTGGTAAATTTTTTCTCACTTGTCCAGCTGAGGAAGGGAATGATGGAGCAGCTTTGGTGGGTGCCTGGCATCTAGCCAGAGTGGAACCAGGAACCACCACAGATGCCTAGCATGTGTGTGAGTCAGCATAGGCAGGGCTTAGGAACAACCACAAAACTGTGGCTGAAATGCAAAGAGTAAATTTGTTTTTGTTAACTTGCTCACTGGGGGATCCCCAAAGCAGCATCAGAGGCATGCAAGCAGGGAGGCAGGCACTGTGAAGCTTGGTCCTTGCTAGGTGATCACCGAAGCTGCTGCTCACACTTGTTTTTCAGGGATTCTTGCAGGTGTATTTTACCACTGTGCTTTGACCTTTTCCATAGTAGGGCAGGAATCTCAAGCGTGTTCAATAGAGTGCCTTAAAGTCTGTTGCAGTCCTGTGCTATCTGACTTCAGATGTTTTACTTGTAAAACACAAAGATAGACAACAGTTAGAACATTACATGTATTTTCCTACACCCAAGCTGTAAGTCACTTAGGCATGTTTACACAGTCCTTGCCAATCTTCCACTGTTTTCCCTGGTGTGTTTGTTATGTCCTGTCCACAGGCTTACAGGTGGATAAGTATGGAGAATTGCTGTGTGTTGTAACTACTGCATGTATGAGACTCAGCAGTTGCTCATACTGACTGTCTTGTCGTTTCAGGGATCATCCATGTATCAAGTGGACTGGTGGTGGCTGCAGGCGGGTCCCTGTCTTGGTGTTTCATGCTGACGCCATTCTGTCTAAGGACAGCTACCTCCGTCTCATTGGAGGTGAGTGCTACTACATGCCAGCTTTTGGCTTGAAGGCATGATGTAAAAGTTTCTTGCCTGATGTTCCTTTCACTTTTTGGTTGGAAGAGAACATGGTAGGAAAGAAATTAGAATCCTCTCTAGTATCTGATCACTGAGATGTTCAGAAATGCTTAGTCCGTTGGTGAATGCTAATAATGTCTTTGGACTATGAGAAGTATCCGTCCCTCCACTGGGCCCTGATGTGTTTTGAGTTGCAACTGTCTGCTTGCAAATTGGAGGCCAATGCTACAACTTAGGACCAGAATACAAATTCACTGGAGCTAAGACCTTAAAATCAATCAGTGCAGTGAGTTTTGAGAGCATTTCACTGGAAAGTAAAGCAGCAAGCCCCACAGTTGAACAATAATAAGCTGTAGTAATAAATCTCTGAGTCTACAGCCTCATAACCCTAAGAAGATCATAAACAGAATAATTGCTGGCAGCACTTGAGTTGGGAGACCAAATCTGTCTAGTGTCAAATAAGGAAGAGTCTTTAAAGAGGCTGGGTTGTTATTAACAGTCACTTTGGATTTGAAAAGTTAGTACTTGTGGGTGTGTACAGCTGGGAGCTTGTTCTGTATGTGCTGAGTTGGAGAAAAGCTAAAATCTACTCAGCTTCTTTTTGTGAAGGTGCTGACGCTTCTTTCTTCTCTTGCTTTTTCCTTTCTTAGGTAATTGATGCTTTTGTTTCTAATATCCTATCCAAGCAGAAATGCTTCTGGCTCATTGGGGTAAGGGGTGGAAAAGGTGATTTATATGTGGAAACTCCTGATCCTTTTCATGTGAGTTAAAAACATATTTGGATGGTGCCAGAAGCTGATGGTAATTGTAACTTGCATTTTTACTGGAGTGTGGGGTCTCTTCTGCTTTTCTCACATGGTTTAACAAGTTTACTGCTGAATAGTGCAACTTGTTGTATTTCCTCCAGCTTTGTCTCGTTCCTGATTATGATACTTCTTACTTTTTTGACTTACTTTTGTTGATAGAACATATTTCCTGAAGTTTCATCCTATCGTCACCCTTTTATTCTCAGTTTGAATCAATTTGTAAAGTGCCTTTTCTTGGCAGTTCTGTATTCTAGCATTGCAATTTCTTTCTCTACTGTCTTTGAACTCTGTATTGGATTGCCACATCCTTTTACATTACAACTGACGTCTAGTCTTGCTACTTGCTTTTGGTTTATCTTATACCTCCAGGGCTGCTTACTGCCTTTGTTTTTATGACTTTCTACTTGCATAGTGAGTTTCTTTTTATTTCCTTTTACTATTTACTTTATTTCCTACTGTATTTGCAGTTATTTGTTGGAAGATCAGTACAGGTGAATGAGATGTAAACAACAATTCAGTGCTTTGTTTTGGGTTTTCAGGATCTAAAAAGTGATCACATAAGCTAGCGATCTCAATGAGGGGCATTACACATGATTATTTTTAGCTAGGAATACCAATATTAAGTAGAGAAGAAAGCTGAAATCATGTTTGGAGTGTTATAAAGCAGTCTGTATAATGGAATGTTTTAAAAAAATGGTCTAGGTGTTTTTTAGGTTGTCCTGTGCTTTATTTTTATATGATGGGGTTCTGTGATGTAGCTGTATTATAACTAAGGATTGATATAAGTCAGTTTATCGATGCTGATGTTGGCATTTCCTATCTCCCTTTGTCTGTTATGTGCTGCTACTCTCTGTGAATAAGTGCAGCTGTACTGAGTCCTTTTCTTTGGTAGCATAAGTGACTTTGGTTTATTCTTCCAGGTTCGGACTCTAATCCCATCTCTTTGCCTCTTCACAGAGCGGTTCCACATGTCCTATAAGATTGTGCGAACAGACAGCCGGCTGGTTCGGAGCATTCTGACTGCCCATGGATTCCATGAAGTGAGTGCAACGAACCTCTGATCTGATTTTGTGCTGGGCTGGGAGGTAATGATAATGGTTTTGGATTTTTTTGTGGGTTTTGCTTGGTTTTTTTTTAACTCTGCAGGGTTTGAATCAGGAAGTTGCTGTGGTCCCCCTTGAGGTTTTTGGTTTTGTCTTTTAATGTACTCTGCTAGTCAGACTGAAAATGTGTCATGATTTTGCTCTCTCAAAGGAGAACCCATTAGTGTTAAGCCTGCAAAAACAGGAGAAAAGGAATGCTGAAGTTTGGTTGTGTGTTTTTTTGCTTTTAAAGTGTCACACCCTTGGAAAGATCTTAAGGATTTAATGTCTCAGCCTTTACAAGCTCTCAGAAGTATTGATGTAGTATTTCACACTTTTCTTCTAGCGTCTGTCTTGCTCTAAAGAATGTCCTGTATGCAGCTAATGACAATTTGAGAGATGTGCAGGGTTGATTTTTTTTTTTCCTGAATACCAGCAACTTAAGGAATTGATCTGACAAGTTTCCTGAAGACATTTAAAATGCTTTACAAACTGTGTTTAAACAGTCTATGAAAATAACAAACTCACAACTTTGTTTAGAAAAATTTGACATGGTTATTTCCCAGCAAGGGAATACCTTAGGGCAGCAGTTTGGCTGGAGCTGCCCTTATAGTAGAGGAGAGTGTCTTAAACTTTTCATTAGTTTGATGTTTTTGTGTGTGGTGTTTTTTGTGTTGCTTTTTAGGTTCACCCTAATAGCCCTGATTATAATCTCATGTGGACAGGATCACACTTGAAGCCCTACTTGCTGCGTTCCCTTACAGATGTTCAGAAAGTCAATCATTTCCCTAGGTAAGGCCTTGATACCATGTGTTGTTGAACATCTCTGTGATGATTTTCTGAAATCTGAACATAGATACCTCCCAAAAAAATAGAATATACATGGTACTGTGAAATCCCAACTGACTGGGCCAGTGCTACATGCTGTTTTCATTCTGGATGGTCTTTGGGGTTTTGGGGGGATAGTATATAAGTTAAAATGCTCATCTGTAGCCCAAATATTGGATTTTAAATTTTATTTTCTTTATTTGATGAGAAATTATTAGTGACTTTGGGTTTTTAATTTGAGAGATTGTCCTATGTACCCAGCTGAAGTTTGTAACCACCATTATAACGGATTGTGCTTCAAGCTGTTTTAAGAATTGCAAGAAGTGCTACAAATGATATTAATACAGCCAGAGGCAGTAAAGCGCAAGAGTAGTTGCAGGTTAGGGTTTAGACATCTGACAAGGCTACAGATACTTCAGTAACTAGGACAATGGGTTCTGTAATGTCAGGGAAAAAACAGATACAGTCTCTTGTTTTGGTACTCCAGGTCATATGAACTGACACGAAAGGACAGACTGTACAAGAATGTCTGTCGAATGCAGCTGTCTCATGGGTTCAAGGCATTCCATATCTTACCTCAGACCTTTATCCTCCCGACAGAGTACCAGGATTTCTGCAGTAAGTGAATGACTGGTGATGTCCAGACATAAAACAAAACAGTGGGATGTGGGGGAAAGGGAATTATTTTTAATATCCTAGGCTTTTGATCATGTGGTGGTTAAGGAAACAACATTAGAGGAGGCTGGGAAGACAGTAGAAAAGGGCCGCATGATTTCTTTATGTAATTTTTACTCTGCTCTTTACTCCATGCCTGTGTATGTTCTCAAAAAGCTGATGTGGGCTTAAGTCTCCAAAATTGAGGAGCTTTTACGTGCATGGTGGTGTTGATGATCAGCATCACAATATCCCTGCTAATGCCTGGGAGTACTGAAGAGAGAAGTGCCAAAATGAGGCATAGGGCAAAAGAATGAATTTATCAGAGCAGCAGAAGAGGCTTCAGGGAGGGGCTCTAATAATTACAATGATTCCAAAGGAGTAAAATAACACATTGAAAAAGCAGACTTTGGTCTCCTTGTGGAGTTCTCTAAGGCATTTACCATAGACAACATTCTTGATTCTTGCTCCCCTGTTAATAAGCAAAATGGAAAATGTTGCAGACTTGTGTTGTTTTCTTTTAACCAGATACCTATTCTAAGGACAGAGGCCCATGGATAGTGAAGCCTGTGGCCTCTTCCAGAGGTCGAGGTGTCTACCTGATAAATAATGTAAGTGTTCACTATAAGGACTGCTCTTCAGTAACACTGTCTTCAAAACTATATTGGCTTCCAGGCAAGAGGCATGTAGGCATCTAACTGGACACTGGCCTTACTCTCAATTTCAGTCCTGAGCAGCTTGGAAAACCTGCCTGGGCCTGTGCTGTGTAACCAAAAGCAGTCTATCTCTTTGTATGCTGTGCTCACCTTGCAGTCTACCTTCAAGCCTTAGCTTATTAGGAGCAAGTTTATACTCCCTGAGACAGTTTGGGAAGCTGTGCTGCTTCATGCTCTCTTCGTGGCTGACAGTAGGCTGACTTTGTGGAGGTTTCCAGAACTCTCCTTAGTTGTTTCCCTGTGTGACCTAAACAGTCCTCATACTGACCCCTTGTCTTCCACTTCCCCATGGAAAAGACCAGTTCAAATGAAATTTGATGGAGTAGAAAGTGTATAAATCTAAAAGCTGTGTTATCTAAAGGTCAGTGTGTCCATCCTGAGGTGTAATGGGGATGGTTCTTTGAACTCAGTGTGCAGGTTTTAATGTCTTTTGCTCCTTGTGGGCTTTGCAGGGAGTTAGGTTGTCATAGGTAACAAATACATCTGAACAGGAGCCAAACACATGAGGGATTCCAGTGAATATGCTCAACAGCAAAATGACTGTTGAGTCATTTTGTTTTCACTCATTCAAACCCCTTTAGCCTTCCCTGCACTGAAGGGGTCATGCTGCCTCATCTGTTCTCTACTTGGATCATTTCCCATAAAATAAGGGAGCAATGTGCCAACAGTATGAGGTAAGTATTTCCAGAGCTACACTCCGTTTTTTCTTCGTTTGAAAGGGAGGAATGAGCTCAGGCTCACATGGCAGTTGGCCACGACCTGGGGAAAATACCCTTCTGGGACCAATATCCCTTTGTGTATTTCTGTTTGAGAAACACTGCAGCTAGTTTGGCCCACGGGCCACTTTCCTTCAGTGTGATGCCATTAGAAGAGTGTCTTTCAGAATCTCATCACAAAAGTTTTTGAAAACAACAGTAACCCCTCCAAACAAATAACAAACCTTTGCATTTCCCTGATCCATATAGAACAGTCTGTCACTTTTGTGTGATACTCTGAAGGAAGCTGAGCTTGTTCTCTCACATTCTGTATAAGGCTTAGGTTTTTTGCTCATGATGCTAGTGTTGTGGCTGAATATATGCAAAATTGAATAAAGGCAGAACTCTGTGATTCTCTTGCCTCTTTTGCAAACTGAAGGCAAGAAAATGTTGTGCAAAAAACTGGTTACAAGAAGGCTTGCATACAACAAAAAGTAAAAGCTTTTTCAACAGATCCCATGATTTTGTGATGTGTATTTGTCATAGTTGGAGCTTTCTGTTCTGGGCTACAAATGTAGCTTCTTTTGTGTACAGGAGCTCCTGCTGTGAACTGAGACTCAGTAGAAGGTAGGCAAAAAGGTTGGATAGCAGCCCAGGATGTAGTTATAAAGATCACAAGTTGAGTCATTTTCCTTATTTCTGACTTCCTCACCAGCTGTAGTTACATACTCCTTCCTGGGTCTTCTAAACCCCCTCTCCATGTGTGTGGTTAAACCCTTGAGAAGCAAACAGTAACAGTTGCTTCTTAGATGGGGTTGTTTTTTTCTCTGCCTGTTTTACATCATTGCCATGTGGCTGTTAAATCTGTATGCTACTCTGAGTATTTTACTGGAAAATTCAATGAGCAAGTTTTCTTGGCAATGTAATCTTCTTGTAGACTTCTCTTTAGGATCTAATTACCTTAAGTGTGTTGTGACTGACAATTATGTTTTTTCATTTTGGTTTTATTTCTTCCTTCCCCAGACATCGTTATTGGTACAGGGTGGCTTTAGGAGGGAAAGGCAGGAAAAAATGGTGGATTTGATCTACTTTCTTCTTATTCCTTATATCTCCTGTTTTTTCACTCTTAAATTCTCTGTTCTTGTGCAGCCAAGCCAAATTGTACTGGAAGACAACACCTTGGTGTCTCGTTACATCAGCAATCCCTTGCTCATAGATGGTGAGTGTGCTTAGGAATTGCTTTTCTCCCTTCCCCCAGCCCTGCATCTGAGGATCTTCGCATCCTTTGCAGGAGTTTAGTTGAATAATTGAGTGGTCTAGCTTGGTCTAGCGTCAGACAAATGTAACTAGAGAACACGTTAAAACCTGGAAGCTCTTCAACTTCAGGCACCTGTGTCAGCAGCAGATAATGGTTTATTGCTTGCAGAACCTGTTGAGTTCCTCAACTAGTTATGATGTCTGAAAAATATTTGCAGTCACTGAGTTTTGACAACTGTATTTCAGATTTCAAGTTTGATGTGCGTCTCTACGTTCTGGTTACATCCTATGATCCACTTGTCGTCTATCTCTATGAGGAAGGATTGGCCAGGTATGGCAGAAGTCTTCTTTTTCAGTGTACCTGCACTTGGTGATCCAGACATTTCTTGGCTTGCCTCTCTACTTCTGAAACAATGGTAAAAAGAGGAAAGTGCCAGTTGGGAATTCTGCAGAGTTTAAATCGATGATACTTCATCATACTGTGTCCCATCAGGTTTCTTCATGTAGATTATAGGATCTTGGGTGAGGGATTTTATTGTTTTTATATATAATTAATAAAGCAAGTTTTCAACTCCTAAGGGTTGAATGGCCAAAGAGATCATCATTGGCATGTTCATTCTCAAGGCTGAGTTCTTCTTGAAACTTGGGATTATTGATACCTTTGTGCCTCTTCTCCATTCTCTGAGGGGAAGGGAATCCAAACTTTCTCAAATTTATCCTAAAAAAATGTTGTTGGAGACCTGTATTGGTGTTTGTTTTAATACTTTCAATGACTCTTCTAAATTTTTGGTTGGCATTTGTATTTTCTGCAGTATCCACTCAGTGGTTTTAGTCTAGTTCACTGTTTTTACCCTGCAAGATAACAATTTTCCTTTGCATGTAAGTCATGAAAAATACCTAAGATTCCCTAGAATCAACACTCATATACCAAAAATACCTGTTTTTTTTTTTCACAGAAGTGATAGAAGCAAAATCTTTGTCTGTAGTAACTAATAGATTTGAAGCAATCACGCCTTTGAATTCCCAACAGATCAGAATGTTAACTGTAGTGATGTTTGAGAAAAGAACACCACACGACTATCTTTAGCAACAGTTTTAAGTAATGCTCTATCTTTCGTACAAGCACATTTGATATACTCAGGATATCTCTAGGGTTCATGCCTGACATGGCTCTGACTTGGGTAGATACTGAATCCAAATTACGTTTGTCCCAAGAAGAAAATGAATCCCAAAGAATACATAAATAATGATCCCGCAAGAAATACTCATTAAATCAATGAACACCCTTCAGGTGTGTTGTGATGTACCTCTGCCTACTAAGATAATGTGAACACATTTTTTCCCTAAAAGGAGGCAGAAGGGGGAAGCTCGTCTTCATAAGTGGAAAGCTTAACAACTATATTCCCTTTAGAAAGGGATCCTTAAAGATGCCAGGTATGCAAGACTTTTCTCTTGGGAACTGGCAGCTAAATTGTTAGCTGCTAATATTGCATGTTTCTGGAAAGTGAAGAGGTAAACAAGATAATGTAGAATTCCAGCATGTTCTCAGAATGGGCAGTACGTAACAGGCCTTCAAAAATAGGATTTGCACCATCATTAATATGTTCAAGGTGGTTCTGCTGATCTTGTAACAAAGGAGTTTACTTCTGGAGAAATCTATCTGTATAAGCACAAGTGTTCCACCCTGAGGATAAGTGTGCATTTTTGTCAGTAGAGTAACATATTTTGCTTGAGGGTAAGAGTGTGGAAGTGCATATCTGGGTATCCGTTCAGAAGCAACAGTCTCAACAGTTCTGAACTCTCAGTCTTGCTAAGATCCCATCTGGCAGCAATACTTGCAAATCACTTTTCAGTGTCCTGAAATCCATAGCAGTTTTATGTGTGTTTGGATTCCATTTGTTTAAACTATAGTCAAATCTGGTGCACATGATGTTGACACACATGACAAGTGGAACATATATCTACAGGACACCACAGTATAAATAATTAAAGTTTTCCTTTCTTTCGAATTGTGTCCCATCCTTCGGCTTTCTGTGAGAGGTAGATAGTATATGGAGACTAAATGTGGCACTAGGTATCTTAATTTCTGCTTTGTGGTATGGTCAGCTCTACCAGTACAACTATGGAAGAGGTGTAGAGGAAATGAAAATAATGAGCTGTTATCTCTCTTCCAAGAGAGGTAACTCTGGACTCTGGAGAGTAGCTCTGGTTCTGTTACTAAACTTCAAATGCCCACTGAGCAGTTTCAGCTGAAGTGTTGACTATGGCTGAATACTTGTAGTTGAATGCTTTCACATGATAGCTGTAAGTTTATTGCAGACAGTATCTTTAATTATCCTTAAGCTTTTCCCATCTAGTGTGGCTGTGCAGTTGGTATGTTCATGCAGCAAATGCTGGCGAGCTTTCTTTGGAGGACAGCACTCAAGGTGAGCAGAGGCTGATAAAACTTTAGGTGGGCTCTTCTGTGTGGCCTCCAGATGGCACTAGTGGTCTTTACTTGTAGCAATTTGTATTTTCTGCATACCCTGCATTTGCAGATTCAGTTGGTGAGAGGTGAAGAACCTGGAGCTACTGGATTATGTCTTCCTCTTTAGCTGTTTTGCCATTTATTTTACAGTGTGAGTTACATGCTGGGGGAGAGCATTGTATTGCCTCATAGAGTGTAATGCTTTGGTTTAAAGCTGGGACAAAAGTTTAGCTCTACAAGGAGAGGGAAATGTTTTACCCTTGGGGAGTAGAAGCTGTTTTTAATTCTTTCCTTAAGAAAAAAAAACCATGCTGCTTAAGGGTAGAAGCAACTTCTAGCAGAGAGCTGAGAGGTAATGACAGGGTCTGAAATCAGAGGTGGTAGAGAAGCAATCCAAGGTGAAAAATACCAGCAGAACAAAGCAATCTGGTTTTAGAACCTCAGCTAGTGCTTATGGTGCACAGTGGTGACTCCCATGTTTTGAATTTGCTTTTTGAAGTCAGATCTTCTCTGAAGTGTAGTAAGGGTGACCTGGCTTGGTGTTTTAATTTTTTTTTCTCCATTTTCTTAGTCTGTGTGAAAGGTCATGTTCTTCCCTAGTGTTATGCTTTGCGTATTCCAAGAAGAACCTGACTGTTTTGGTAAGCTTGGTGGCTGCTACCAGAAAAGGAGTACTATCAGGAAACCATGAGATGTAATGATCTTTACAGGGAGCAGATTTGATATAATAAACATTTGTGATGTTTGACTAGATATTTCCTTAGGCCTTGTTTCTTCTGGCACAGCTAGACTTGTCATGACATGATCTAGAGTGGAATTTGAGGCTTCATAGCTGAGGAGAAGTAAGAGATTGTGGATCCAACATTTTTGTACCATCTATTTCACTTTCCAAGTTTCATCTGAAGGAGATAGGAAGCGTATGTACCCAGATGTGTGTAACAACACCTTCAGCTGTTGTGCTGGAAGTACTAAATAACTATTTTGTTTGCCCTGGCCAAAGTTTTCTGTGTTGTTTTTTTTTTTTTGTTTTGTTTTGTTTTTTGCTTGTTTGTTTTGTTTGTTTGTTGGTTTTTGGTTTGTTTGTTTGTGGGGTTTTTTGTTTTGATTTGGTTTTTTGTTTGTTTTGGTTTTGGTTTTTTTTTTTTCTGTTTATCCTCTAAAGGAATACTGAGTAGAACTTAGGAAGCACTGATATTGAGTAGGTTCCTTTTCTACCTCTTTCCACTCCACTCCATGTGGAATAAGCTGTATAAGGGGACAGAGCCTCAAGTGAACAGAGTCAACTCTCAGACTGCTGAAGAGTTATTAGGAATGGTATCAGTGAATGTGCTCTGTTTTTATCTTTTGTTACAATACAGCTTTTCTAGTTGTGCCTTCCTTGACCTCTATGAAAACTTGCATATTTTGTGCCTGGTGCACCTCTAGAAGGAACACTACTAATGGATTCATTTGGAGATATTCAATGCTCTGTTTGGAGGGAGTGGAGTGGGGTGGGGATTTTTTTCTCTTACTTGAGGCTTGAAACAAGACTGAAGCTGTGCGTAAGACATAAAGCAGCACTGAGTGACTTAAGATCCTCCTGTTGGATTGAAAATTGTGTTGAACATTTTTCTAGTACATATTAAAAAAAAAAGTAGACACAGTGTGCTGCCATACATCTGTTAAATTGGCAGATATTTAGTAACTTGTACTGGAAAGGACAGCTATAATCTAGATTGGTTGTCTGTGATCACAGCCTGGAGAATTGTAGCTGGGACCTTGCACTGAAGGTATAGGTTTGGAAAATGAGATGGTCATGGCAAGCTTCGTCCATGTTTGCCTGAGGGTACAACTCTGTCATCTGATCATACATTAAAAATCTTGGTAGTTTTATTTGTCTGAGATCTCCAAAACAGGCGATGTAATGTATTTATTGACATACCTTTTATATCTTAGTTTGAATAAGAGATACATTGTTAATAAACTACAGTCTTAATTATAAACTTTGACATGCTTTTGAGGGTGACTCACCAAGCCCAGTTATGTGGGAGTCCCAAGGCTTCTCTTAGAGCCAGCTGCTGAATTGGTGGATTATGCTGGGTTTTGGTGGGGCATTCATGTAAGTAGAGAATAACAAGCCTGACTTGTGCCTGAAGTACATCTGAAGGCAACATAAGGCCAGGAATAGCTTATGCTGATTGTGAGCCTTCCCTGTTTTGCTAGTTCTCCTGTCTAACTTCCCCTCCTGTGTGGGGCAGCAAGGAACCTGGTGGACCTCTCTTGCTTGGTGCCTGCAGGCATAATAAGTCTCAACACATAGTGTGGGGAATTCATAGTGAATGGCTCCTTGTTTTGGGAAGACTTCTCGACAGATTACTTTTTCTCCTATACCATGTTTAGACAGCCCTATTTCTGAGCTTGGATAGCTGGAAGGGTCATAGGCCATCAGGAGCTTGCCACTCAGATTTTCACTGAATTAGAATAATAGATTAGAGAAAAAGAAAAAGCGAAACTGAGCTGAAACCCGAACATTCTTGCAAAAGGCCCAGGGAGCAGCAGCTTGGGGAGAACACAAGGGTGGGACACAAGGGTTCTCTCTGGGGTTAGACCACTGGGCTTTGCAGCACCTGTCACACAGCTCAACTCTCATGCTGCCACCTGAGCTCACACCTCTCAGCCTTTTGTGACACCCTTCCTTCAGTATCCTGGCTTCCTAACTGGCACAAGCTCCTCTGGGATATTCACCATTTCTGTGCTGGATTCCTGTGGTTTCCAAAGAATTCAGGTGCATGCTTTGAGCCAAGGAATTCACATTAGCTCACAGGCTGTGCTTAGGCCAGAGCTGGCTGAGCCAGCTGCAGCAGCCCTGTCCCTCTTGCAGTAACCCCTGCCCAGGAGCCTCCACTCCTTAGGGAGTGCAACTCATTTATTTCTGCATGAACACCTGGTGTCAGGCTACAACCACTTTAGTAGACACTGCCCTGTGCAGAAGCTGTGGAGCAGTGTTATTCACTAGATGTACCTGCTGGGCTTCAGACCAGTGGATAGTGCATCAAGCCAGAAGACTTTGTTACTTCCTTACTTTTTAATTAAGATAACCAGATTCAGACCACTGGTGTGAGTAACTACTGAATCACAGAGGTGTATATAACTACATGACCCTACTGTTGTGCTTAACAGGCTGCTAAGCAGTTGTTAAAGCTGGTCAGCTCTTGCTGACAGTCTGTACAATGAGAAACTACCGAGTGTGAGAAACAGAACATGAGAGGTTCCCCAAACGACAGAGTGGCTGAGGTTGGAAGGGATCTGATCCAGCCCCCTGCTCAAGTGGAGCCATCTAGGTCTGGTTGCCCATGACCAAGTCCAGATGGCTTTTGAATTTCTCTGAGAAGGGAGACTCCATAACCTCTCTGGGCAACTTGTGCCAGTGCTTGGTCATTCTCATGGTGTTTTCTTGTGCTCTGAAGGTTCAAAACCCTGTTAATGGAAATGCATAAATTGAAAACATGCAAATTTGTTGTGAAAATATTAAAAGTGTCTTTATTTTCCCCCCTGTTCCTTCAGACATCTGGTAAAATTGCTCCTGGATCTTGTTCTTTAACATAGAACTGTTTGAGTAATTTTATTCAGCTTTGGTTAGAAAAGCTGCCATCATAGAGGTATCACCAAAACTCCTTTTTATGTTTAGTAATTCCCTTACAAGCTTTAGCTCCTGTTTGTACTCGATTTCTAACTGACATATCAGGTGGATGCTGTGAAACTTTAATCTTGGAGATAGGGGGATTGTGATGGTCTTTAGACTTCTGATTTCTGTCCTGTACTGCGAGGGAACTATGTTCCCTAAACCAAGTGGCAGCTAATAGACTAACAGGGAGGCTAATGTCTATTGCATGGGACTGGGAAAGTGACTCCAAACATAAAACGTGAGGAGCATGCTTGTAAAAGCACTATGCTGATTATTTCCAGGACATTTATGCAGGAACTCTGTGTGCAGTCATGGAAAAGTCTATCATAATGTGTTCTTTTTTGTAGCACTCATTTGAGAGAAGAGGGATTAACTATTCTTTCCTTCTTCCCACTCCAGAGACTTTTCCCTTCTCTTCCTTTCCCAGGCTCTGATTAGATGCCTCAAATAAGCATTCCAGAGCTGTCAAGTTTCATGCAAAACCACGTAACATCTTCTGTAAATATTTAATGATCCAGTTTACATGTTTCTGAAAGGACTTGCAAACTTTACCTTGTGGTTAATTCATTTCCTGAAGTAATGCTGGAGATAAGGCAAAGAGCATTGTACAATCCCTTGGGTAATGTCCTGCCTGAAACTTTGACAGTAAAAGTGTAGTTGTTTGGGTTAAGGCAATATAGGGATGTGGGTTAGGGGCCAAAGTTTGGTGTGGTAGGTTTGGGGATTTTGTTAGTGTGAGCTCTGACATGTTTTATAGACTGCTAGGTGAGCAGGGAATAAGCTTGCATGGCACTTGGGGAGAAGGTGACCTATTGAAGGTGGAGCTTGAGTGTGGTTATTAGGCTTTTAATGGACTCTTACAAGAAAAGGAAGGAAGACTGGGATCTGTCAGTATCTGAATACTGAAGGTGAAACTGAAGCATGACAGGGAGGCAGAGAGCTGGGATGTCTCTTGATGTTATACTGTTAGTCTGGAGTTTGAGAGTAGTTCTGGAGTCTGAAGAAATTAGTGAGGATTTTTCCTTTAATTTTCTTTTTGTGCTGCCCAGGCCACCTGCTGCTGCTACTGCCACCTTTCTGCTTGCTTTTGATTGCTCTTTCTTCCTCTCTGATCCAAGACAAAGTACAGCGAAAGGGAAGGGAAATGAGCTGTTGGTGAAGGTGAGCTGTGTAGCAGTGTGTAGTTGCTGGTACAGAGAATGGGTTGTTGCCTTCATCCAAGCTGGAATACGCCTGTGTAACTTGGCTGTGACCAGCTGACACACGAGCAGATGTATCAGAACAATGGAATGTATGAGTGTCGCCTCTCTATTCTAAGCTTTGAATTCAGAAATGAAGGGCATCTCCTCTGTCCTGCTGGGGAAAGAGAAGCTGCAATGAAAGGGTGGGAGGCTGCCAGGGCTGTTCCAATATGATTGCAGCTACTTCTGCCTGGGAGGCTGAATTACAGGCAGCAGTTTGTGTGGAAACTGAACAATGCACAGTCTTACTTCAGTTTAACTTTTCCTATTTTCAGTTGTAGTTTTGGAGTAGAGGCTCTCCTATAATATTTATGCTTAGGAATATTTCTGCTTTTGGAATCTAATCTCTTGTGTACCATGTTAGAATGTGTCCTTCATTTTTTCAACTTAGCCCTTTCCTCAGACTTTAGGACAAGATTCATAGAAGGGGAGGATCTTTGAGAGAATGGGATTGCAGTAAGGCCAGGGAAAAAAAGTTAATGAAAGTGAGTATCTTTGGTATCACTGGCAGTTCATTTTTGGCAGTGAGTACAAGCAGTGCATAACATCAGACATGGGAAGGTGCTTCTTACATTCTTGCTGCTGTGAACTGTATTATCTCTGTGTAATACATAGCTCAGAGATGACCCAGGTAAATGCTGTCAGAGAGGACCATTCCTCCTGCATCTTCTACTCCTGCACCCTCTCCAAGTACATTGGCAGGTGAAAGAAAGTTCAGTCATTCAACTTTGAAAACTGGTGGTTAGATCTTGTGTTATAGAGAAAGCAAATCTGAATTCAGGCCTAAACAGAGTTGATATTCTTCTGATGGTGGATACAGAACAGACATCCATTCCTTTCTTGGCTACCTGCATAGTATTTCACATTGTTATCAATAAGAAGAGCTGCTGGTTTAGATGAAGTGGGGACAGAAGAATGCACTGAAGTGTTAGAAAACCTTCTGGTCTGACTAATAGTGGAAAATTTTACCTTTTCCTAGTTTTTTTTCCACTTGACAAGTCCTACAGGAAAATTCTATGTAAGAATTAAAAGCAGTGTGTATCTAGTTGTTGAGCCACTCAGCCCACACACACTTTATCAGCAATGCCTGTTAAGTGTGTTGGGTCTTTGCACTGGAAGGCCTATGGAGTAGTCCAGAACTTGGACAGGAGCAGATCACAGTGGGGGAAAATGGCAGTTGCTTGAAGCAGAGTAAGAAGAGATGGTATTAGTAAGCAGAAGATAGTGTTTAGATGAGTTTCCTGTGATAAAATAATCTTTTTTGGCTGAAGGTGGGCCTCCACGTGTGGACAGTCCAGCCTCTGGTTTAGGAGGACTCTTGGATTCCTGTCTGATTGCAGGCTCCCACATAGCAGCATCCACGAGTAATGTTTTGGCTCAGAAACAGTCCTATCCTGGCAGATGGTAATCTGGACTCATGTACTTGTGCCTTCATCACTCTTTGGCTGGATTATAGCAATATGAGACACCTGGGCATGAAGCCTTTAGTGTTTAGAAAAATAGTTCATGCAGAATATTGCAGCATATGCTTGTGGTAAATTCTGTTACTAGGAAAACACGAGGCTTGCCCTTCATTTTCTATCCCTGCTTAGCATATTGAGTTGAATTGCTTTTAGGATCTTGGCCCTTATCTTTTAAGTAACATATATTCTATTCTTAGTAGTGGCCCAGAATGAAATTGGAAAAGAGCATTGCACTGAAATGAAGTCATCTTCTAAAAGATTATAAGATTCCTCAAGAGTTTATTCTAATTTCAGGTTAACACCGAGAAAATTTTACAAGCTTTGTTTTTCTACTTTTCACAATTACTGTAAGGCCTTTTCCTATGACCTTCGTTTCTCTAAAATAATGGTAAATTTCTGCTGAAGCAAGACATTCTGTAGCCTGCAAGTTTCTTATCCTTCTTGGAGAGAACAAGTGGGGTGGATGAGTGGCATAGTTACTACAGTGGAAGAAAGATGCAGTAAAGTATACTCTGAAAAGCTGTAGAACTGCAGAGTACTGAAGATAATTGTGACTGGTATTTCAGAGGTAGTAACACTCTTCCATCTCAAGCAAGTGCAAAACACTGAAGTGTAAGGAGTGTGGGCTATTTGCTAGCATTGTACTTCTGATCTGTTACTATTCTGACATCCAGAGGCTATTGATAGAAGCTCTAGAAATAGCTTGGATTTTCCATTTTGCAGGCTTGCACTTTAGCATAAGGCTGGTCAAACCAGATCTGGGTGAATGTACTAAACATTGGATTATGTTGTTTAAAGCTTGGGCTTTTTTTGATAGTAGGTATGAGTAATTCAGTGTTTTGGAGATATTTGGTTCATTGCTGAAATTGCCCATGATGTCCTTCAAGATGATAGCATCCTAGTAAAAGTGAAAGCTTAGATACTGAGAGCTCTAGAACACAGTGAAATATTTTCTGAATAGACAGTCCCCATGGAAATGTAAAATTCTGAGCATGGAGCTCACACCACCTAATAATTAAGGATGATCTCTGTAGAAGGAAACTAATGCAAGCATTTGAAGGTACAGAAATACTGTTTTTTAGAGTATTGCCTGTGTCTGCCAGGGGTTCGTTCTCATACTTGAGGATGAAAAATTAAAAGCATAAGCTGAAAAGCATGGTGAACCTAATTGCTCTCTGCTTGGAAGTACCAAGGGAACCGTGACTTGAAATGGCTCTCTGATTGTGCTCAGTATCTTCTAGGATCTGGCTGAAAGTATATTTCAACAAATACTTCTAGTATGCTGCCAGTAAATGATTGTTAAGATGGAGGTGATGAAATCATAATTAAGAACAAAATATATGACAGGGCTTTTGTCACTGTTTTCGAAACAGAAGTGCTAAATCCAGGAAACTTACAGTTAAACTGAAGAGAAATTCAAATACTTTAAGCTGTGGAAATATGTGGAAAGAGGATCCAAACTTCCAAACGCTTTTGTTGCCAGCTGCTCTGACTTCATGCGTAGTTAAAGCTGAGAAAAATACTGTGCAAAATATTTTTCACTCTTTTAACCTTGCCATTTAAAATTAGGTATATTGTGTGGGGGTTGTTTTCTACCCCACTTCCACATGTGTGTTTAAGGATAAGTTTAAGCATTTTCATGGATTTGCTGGTATAGTTCTTATGGCAACAAGTATTTCTCAAAATGGCTACCAAGTGAAGGCAGTAGTGGCATAGTTTTAACTGACAAATAAGATCTTTGTTGTTTTGACAGTTCTTTCTAAAGGAAGGTTTTTTTTTTTTTTTTTGTAACTTGTTAGCTGTCTTTGCATAGTTCAGCTTCTTCTGAACTATGGAAAGTAATTGGGGAAGGATGAAGAGAGATGATTGTTAATGAAAAAAATTGGAGGTGCTTTCTTTTCTGGACATTATTTCATTGCATAAAGATGCAGATGATCCAACTTCCTCTCCCTCTTCCATTTTTCCTGAATCCTGTCTTCTTTTTCCTGCATTGAGGCTTCCCCCCGTATCTACTCTCCTTTTTATGCAGCTGACCCTGATCTCCTTGGTACATACTTTTCCTTTTGCTGGGGCTTCTCTGGATAGCATGTGTCTTCCCTTATCCTTTCTTACTCTCCTTATCTCTTTTGAGGCATTGGCATCTTAAGCTCTTGTGGTTCAGGAGGATCGTCAGAGTGAAGGCGTTTTTTCTCATGTTGATTTTTTGATGTTGTGTGGGGTTTTTTTTAACTGGAACATGCTTGCTGTTATGAGCTATGGTGATTATCAGTGGCTCATACTGGTTATTCTACCTACCAGATGCTCTGGATTCTGCCCTCAATTTTTTAAAATTTATTTTTCTCTGAAGTCTGAGGCCTAAAAATATGTATTGAATCAGGATGTAGTATAAGAAAATGATTGCAGTTGGGCTAGATTACTCTTGTAGGTCCTTTCCAACTGCAGCTATTCTATTACATTATATTCACATTCTATTACATTATTTTTTGCTTGATATGTCCTTTGAGGATAAACTGTATTTTTTTTGTGAGGAAGTGTTGCATTTGATGAAGTCTCATTACGTGCATTCTCTCCTCAGGTGTTGCTGTTGAGTGGTCTGTGTGGCAGTCTGTAATTTGTAGTGACATGCTTGTTGTATCTAGCAAGAATGTCACTTGTTCAAGAAATAATGAGAATTTTTATTCCTCTTTACAGATTTGCAACAGTGAGGTATGACCAGGCATCCAGGAACATTAAAAATCAGTTCATGCATCTGACCAACTACAGTGTCAATAAGAAGAGTGGAGATTATGTCAGGTACTTGGCTGGAAGATGAAACTTGTTCTCTAGACGTTGGGTCAGTTTACCTGAGTTGGTCTAATGCTGATCCATAGAGGTAGGCCAGTGATGTCAATCTCCTTCTTCCATTTATTTTTAGCTGTGATGATCCTGATGTAGAAGATTATGGAAACAAGTGGAGCATGAGTGCAATGCTGAGGTACTTAAAACAAGAGGGGAGAGACACTGCAGGTCAGTAAAAATCTTGTTCTTTTATTTCCTTGTTGGATCTTGATAATCTCACTGGTGTGAATTTTAAGAAGTCAAGGAGAAGGCCCAGTGAGTCCCATTTAGCACCAGAGCAGGGTGGAGGAAAGCACTATTCCTTACTCACTAGAGCTGTGCATTTACTCCCTATTCCCAGAGATAAGACTTAACTCCTTCCTTTTTGCAACTAGTGTTCTGAGACTTTTTCAGGGTGTGTTTCTTAATATTTTACCTACATTTCCCGTTTCTTAAGGTCATTCCATTCCTTCTAAAAGCTTCCCTCCCTCTACTGCTCCCATGGCCCGTTCAGTCTGATGAGTGACCAACCTCTGGACAGCTGTGCCAGTTTGAATGACTCTTGGATGTGGTGTCATCTTTCCATGGCTCAGGTTTTTGCTGAGTGTTTTCATTTAGTCTATGTTTCATATAAATAGCTCCCTCTTCCACACCTTTGCCAGATCTGCTGGGAGTAACTGCATCTGTAGAGCAGAATCTGGGTATATCCTGTGAGGGAAAAATACCTGTGATACTGAGGCATCAGTAAAATTACTGATAGCAGCTATGGCCCGTGTTGCAAATGTTGCCAAGGAACACTTGAACATTGGAGAAAGGGGTTTGAATCTGGCTTTCAGATGGAAGTAGACTTTTTTCCATCATGTGTGTGCATGGCTGTCCAATCCCTTGCACCATATGTGTTCAGCAAGCTGTGAATGCATAGTTATTAATATTGATACATCTTCACGCCTCACCCCAACCTCAAGTATAAGATACACACTTCTAATAATTAAGTGAACTACTGAGCAATGCGTGCAGATTTCTTTAACTATCCATTACAAGACTTCTTGCACCTTTCTCTGATGCATCTGGTTCTGGTCATAGGGAGGCAGAATGGTGACTGAAAAGTGCTGGCCTTGTCTGGGCTGGCAGGGTTTTTGTGCTCTGGGTTGTTTATGTGTGCTGGGATGTTTCCATGTTGTGTTGGTTTCACTTAGTTGTTTTCTGGTACAGAAGTTCACATCTGAATTTGCTTGCATGCTCTTTCTGTAATTGTTCAGGTCTCCTGCATGTCATCATCTGAGCATGAGAAGCTGTAATTGTAGACCTAAAGTAAACTCTCCAGTCAAATGGTTTCTAGAAGATATTCTTTGAAGCAGGGATTGCCAAATGTCTGTGTGGATTTGCTTGTGCTCCCTTTGAGGGTTGGGGAAGGCTGTCCTTTCATCCTTACTGACTTTTGAGACTATGACTCCAGTATTTGTTCATTTCTCCCTCCTCTCACTTCTCTATTGCTTGTCCTTGAAAAAAACCCAAAACAGTGTGGTGTTCTTTCTACCGCATGACTCACCCCAAGTCGAGTGTAGAATCCAGGTCTACGTCTAATGTGCATCTTTCCTTGCCTTTTGCTTCCTCTGCTTAGACTCGTGTTCCTGAGCTCTGTTCACAGGCTCATGCAGGAGCTAGACAGTGCTTTCTTATTATGGGTTATCTATAGGTCAGCAGGACTGGGAGCTGTCACCAGTCATAAAATTTTGAAAAGGTTTATGAATTTTGATGTGGAAACAGCTGCTTTAGAGGAAGGTGCAATGTCACAGAACCAGTTATCTCATAAAAGTTCACAAGAAAAATTTTTATATCTTGGTGCTGTGGCTAATTCTCTGTAGTTCAAGGGCTTATCTGACTAACCCACTCTTGTTTTACTCTTGTTTAATCCTTCCTAATACTCTGAGTGGGCAGTGGTCAGACTCCAGCTGACTTGTGCTGATGTGTTTGCCATATGTTTCTACTTACCTGCACTATACATACACTCACATTTATCATTCTCATACTCTCATTTGTGAGTATTTTTGCACTAGGATACTTAGGCATGTCTCTATATACTTAGGCTTGCATGGATTTCCAAGCATCATTGCTTTGTCATCCATAGGGTCTCATGTGCTTTGATTCACAAGGGTGTATCTCCATATGCATCTTCTCTTGCCTTTCTGGATTATATGTGTTACCTCACAATCTACTTTTTCCTTTATCCTTCTCCCCCCCTCCCCTCCTTGCAGCACTGATGGCCAACGTGGAGGACCTCATTATCAAGACTCTAGTTTCTGCTGAGCTGTCCATTGCTTCAGCTTGTAAAAGTTTTCTTTCACATCGTGGCAGCTGCTTTGGTAAGACACTGGGGACATCTTTGTTGATTGTCTGTTGAGTACTGTTTGGAACCTCCAGCTTTGTCATGCTGGAGAGAAATACGCATTATTCCCTATTGCAAGGAAGAAATATTCATTCCCTATTTGCAAAGAAGCTGCATACTATTTTTGTTGTTTTGTTTTGGTTTTTTTTCCTCAGCATAAGCCCCGGTGAGGGCAGGGGACAACGAATCTCAATTCACCCTGTATCAGTACCATTGCTCAGAGTCTCATATAAGAAAATGAAAATGGGATGACGAAAAGGGACTTGAAAGGGAACTTGGAGAAGTGCTGGAAAGTTGGTGATTTTCTAGTGCCCTTGCAAAGAGTGGCTGTGGGTGATTAAACACGTTTCTAGAGTATTTGCTGTTTTCTCTTGAGCCATCGAGCAATGCAGTTCTGCCTTTTCCTGCGTGCGTGTGAGGCCGGGGAGCAGACGGACGCGTGTGCCAGTGCGCGACTGCCGGTGGCGGCGGATGAGCTGTGCTGGCGCGGGAGCGCCGCGTGGGGGCGCCCGAGGCCGCCGCTGGCAGGAGCCGCACGCACAGCTCTGTGCTGGCAAAGGGATCCCGCAGCGCGCTGCCAGCACAGGCTGGGAGCGGCTCCAGAGAGCAGCGCCTGGTACCACAGCGTGCCTTCTCCCGCTTTCCAGTGGCTGCTTCCCAACCCTCCCTAAAGAGGCCTCCTCCTGCTCCTAGCCGTCTTTCGCTCATGTGGATGCATGCACGGAGATGAAGTCTCAATCAGTGCTTAAACCAGAGGCCAAGCTTGGATTAGGCTAGCCTGTGTTTAGATATTGGGACTTATATTTAAACTAGCTGTGACAGGTAAATTAAATCCATTTATACGGTCCTTGCATTGCACTTAGATATTGACAATTCTGCAGCTTTCAACACTCCGGCGGAAATGCATCTTTGGATATTCGGTGGTGATAAGACAATCAGGAATCAAGGAACCATGACTGATAGGTTCTTTAGTTACCTCACAAAACTAGCTTCCTCTCCCACCATAGTTTCTCCTGACTGACTCAGATGCCTTTGTTCAAAGTTGAAGAACCTGGTCATACATAGGGACTTCTGAGTTAGATAATAGTCTCAGTGAAATGGCACTTTACTGGCTAGTTGAAAAAAAGATGCATCAAAACCACTTTAGCTGCCTCTTTTTTGGCTTTTCCCTTTTCCTTCCTCAGTTGTGTCTCTAGATTGCTCTGAGCTGTGTATGTGGAAACTAATGTTCCTCATGTACTTTCTGCTGGGCCTGGCTCTGAGGTTATCCCACTTCCTGCTGCCTCCCCAGGGCTGCACTAACCACCCTCTCAGATGCTCCCCCACAAACAAACTGTTTTGTTCCGTTTATTTCAGTGTAAACATAATTTAAGAGCTTCCCAGGAAAGAGAGCTTAAGTAGGAGCCATACTGCTTCCCTGGGGAGACTTAGGCATTTCCAGAGCTTAGTACTTTCTGCCACCTTCCCCCACAATTAAGTGGTGGTCCTTGTCTCAAGGATTTGAACTTGCATCATGCTGTATGGTTCATTTGTCATCTGTGTATCTTGTTCTGACACTTTCTGGTTGTACTACTTTTAACCTTGTAAATACTCAGTTGTTCTAGCTGGGAATGTTCATAATGGTTCAGTTCATAGCTGTTAGCATGAAGGAGAAAACTGTGAACGAAGATTTCAAGGCAGCATGTAGAGTCTCAGACAAGAGCCTCTTTTTTCTTTTTCATTCTGAGCTGAGTGAACAATGAAACTGTGTACTGAGAAGGGCTGATCATGTGAAAAGTATCTCAGACTTCAGAAACGTTTATCTGAAATTCAGATACAGAGATGGGTCTTGGTTGGAAAACTTCTAAAAAATATAACTAAGTTGTATTCTAGTCTAGTGTTTCTAATACTGTTATAGGAAATAGAACTCCTGTACACTTGCCACTTTCTTCCTAAAAATTAAATCATGAGTACTTACTTGTCCAGATGAGGTTGCCCACTTTATTTCTCTAATAGTTTAGTACTACTGTGGTCCTTCAGTTATTTCGCAAGTAAATGTTTTTATATGTAATATACTTATTTCCTAGATTTAAAGGAAGAGAATTTATTCATGGCTTCTTCATTTTCAAGGATAAGACTGCTGAGACAGGCTGATTCCTGCTACCAGTGCTTGCTTAGAAAGTGAGAGTGGTAGGTCAGGATAGTTCTTTTTCTGATGTCAAAATAGAATGCTGGTGACAGTTTGTGTAGAGTGTAGCGAGTTCCATTTTGGCCATGTAATGTGATCTATTTACTGCATTCTAGTAATAATCAGTTTTCAAAGAACTTGGGATGCTCAGTTCTGTTCCTCTGAAGTGCATCACAGAAAGCACTGCAAGTACTACATGATTTTGTTGTCTTGTTCATGCACTGTTATTAACAAAGTGATCCCAAACCTCTGTTTTGTTCTGTGATTAGCTAATAATTCCTTATGTAAAATTAAGCTTCTAGTAAAAATTGTTTTAACCAGTAACTCCAGAGGAAGTTACCTACTGCTGCATCTCTCCTAATCACTGCATTGTACTGAGGCTGGTCACCAGCTGAGTCAATGGTTACCCCTGGAGCCTTCTTTAAGAGAAGGCTGCATTTTGTACTTATTTGAGGGACGTGACATCTCGGTGTGGGAACAGGAGGTGCAATAGGGCTGTGCATACCCCAGCCAATTACGGACTGCATTTTTCTCCCTCCTGAAGTAAGCACTTCTGGGTAGGATAGAAAAGGCAGTAAGACCCGCTTTCAGGCAGAATGAAAAATCTCCCTATGGGATGGTTTAGTAGGGTATGAAATGAAGGCAGTTGGGTGCAGCACATATTTTTGCCAGCAGCCAGTGTAGCACCATCTTCTGCACTCACTAAAATGTGGGCCTAAAGAAGCAAGAGATTGAAGTCCTCTTTTTTCATTTACAGTTCTAGTAAACCCAGCTGTGACACTGTTGAGCTTGTCTGCAACCAAGAAGGCAGGACAGGGTGATGGGTGTATTCATCTCACCAAGGCAGTGAGTTTCTTATTTAGCTGCTTCTGTGTCCTAAGGCTAAATTGGTCAGGCTTTTGCTTCTAATGACATCTATATTGAGATAAAAGCAAACAATGAACTATTGTATGACTTGAGTGGTGCTGACCTGGAGCTAAATGCTTTAAAAAGTCTTCATTTGTACCAAATCACCAGTTTCTTGACTGCCTATGTTGCTGTTCTTCATGAACATTTATCTTTCTTAGTAGTGGCAGTTGACCTATTTGGGGGAAGCCTTTTGTAGTTTTGAACAGTGCTGACCTGCCTCATTCTGACTTTTGCAGGGCACTAAAAATTTGAGATTCAGAAGGTTTTTCTTTACACACTTACTTGATGTGAGATGACTCCATGCTTAGTGATTTAAGTCAGCTATACCATTTTCTATGTTTTTCTGGTTTCTTACATAACATGTCACAGAAAAGCTGAACACGGATTTCCTATCATTACCTTTTTTTTTGCAAAGCTTAATCCATTCTATTTTTATAACCTTACCATTAGTCCCTGCTTTAAAGTCAGCATGTAAAGATGCCATTGGAATCTGAGAAAGGTTGTCCATAGAATCCTCTGGCTACAATCAGATTCAGGAGGCCTTTACCCTTCAAGACACATGTTTTGATGATCTGATGGGCAAGGTAGATTCTGTAATGTAACTATGTCTTCAAATTTAACTAAACTAACAGCTGAGTCTGAAGGGTAAAATGAGTTCAAGGGGTAGGTCTTCTAGTCATAGCTTCTGTAGGAATGGGGGGGTCTATCCTTGCAATGTTTTTCTTACTTGTCACTTTGTGGCTCTAAATGGTACCTATCTTATGTTGATGATTTAGTATCCAGAGCTTGATTGAAAGATTCAAGATCCCTCTTCCTGCAGAAGCTTTCTGTTTCTTTAGGAAGTTGTTCTCAACTTGGTAGTGCCAGTTTTCTTTCTGAGAAGTCTGGGACTGGCCTAAAAAGCTTTTATGGCTGTTTTGGGGAGACTTAGGAAATGACCAGCACTGTCAATTTATCATCAGTGGACTTGTGTTACCAAAGTCAGAATCAACCCTGGCTTCTTATTCTGTCTTCTACTGCCACTGGTTCTTGTGGTGGTATTAAGGTCTTCAGCCAGATAGACAACAGGAAAGTAAAGAACACCAGGTTATCCCTGTCTCATGGCTTTCCTGGGGCTAAGGTTCTTGGAGTATAAGAGCTTGAAATCAGAAGAACTTGGGCTAATGAAATTGGGAAACATGCTCTCAGTATCCTTCACCTCATGTATCCATCTATAGAGTCAGATGACTTTTATTTTGGTCTACCTACTACTATATTTTGTTAATTTGGGCACTTGAGTTTGTTGAGGACCAAGTAGCTGCATATCAACTCTTATGTTCCTCAGTGTTATAAGGGAAGTTAAGTGATGTCCTAAAGTGGTTACCGGGATATTAACCTCTTTTCTCACTCAGGTATCACACACTGGGTTGAACAAGTTTATATCTTGTGGGTGATAGTTTATTTACTCAGTAAGATTAGGTTTATAAAGGCAGCCCAGTTTGCACCAAGACTCCCATTCTTTGATGTTAGCTTTGAAGATGGCCTTATTAACTTTTCTGACTTCAGAGCTGTGGGATTATTCTCAGTCTGATTTTGGTATAGATGATGAGCTAAGCTCAGCTGTGATCTTTTCTTCACCAAAGAAAGCAGTGGTTCATGTAGAAGGAGGACAACCAAGATGGTGAAAGGTCTTGAGGGTAAGAGTGATGAGGAGCAGCTGAGGTCACTTGGCTTGTTGATCCTGGAGATGGCTGAGGGGTGACCTTATTGCAGTCTACAACTGCCTCGAGGAGGCCAGTGGAGGGGGATGTGCTGATCGCCTCTCTCTGGTGACCAGTGGTAGGATACAAGGAAATGGAATGAAGCTGCATCAGAAGTTCAGGTGGGACATTAGGGAAAGATTCTTCACTGGGAGGGCGATCAGTCACTGGAACAGGCTCCCCAGGGAAGTGAGCCCAGCACAAATCCTGTCAGAATTCAAGGAGCATCTGGATGATCCCTTATGTCATACAATTTAGTCTAAGGTATGTGTGAGGAGCAGGAGTTGGATTCAGTGGTCCTTATGGGTTCCTTCCAACTTAAGTTATTCTCTGACTCTATGTATGTACTCTGAAATTAATCCACTTTCGAAGACTTTTATTGAGAACTTGAATAATTGTCCTTCAGGCTTCAGTAGAAGTAAAGAAAGTTCTCTGCAGAGAAGTGTTCTTATGAGTGACTGGCTTTCTCTGCTTACCTAGAGTGCAGAAAGTGCCTCAGAAGGAGGGAGTCACACATTTGGCCAAGCTAGTATGACAAACTGTGGCAGGTGCAAGCTACATCTCACGAAATAGACAAGAACACCAACATGTGGAATAATTTTGTCCACTCTTGTTGGGTCCTTTTCTGTAATAAAACAGAGATAAAATCTTCCTCTGTTAAAAAAATTCTCTTAAAAAGGGAATTAAGCCTTTATATAAGAACAGAAAGAGTAGGAAGGAAAAATTAAAGACTTGAATTTCAGTGGCAAAGGTGTAGTTCCTTGCATTAGAAATGTCTGTAAATATTCTCCTACATAAAACCAGGAGATGGGTTTTTATTGCAATATCAGAAGAATTCCGTGCTGTGCAATTTTTTCCCACTGTTTGTGTCCCTTCATAACTTCAGGATGTCTCCATTTAATTGCAGAGTATGTACTTTGTAGTAAAGCCTGTTTTTCTCCAGGGAACAAGCTGCAAAGAAAAACTAGAATTACAGTGACCCTTTAGGAACTGAGCTTATTCATGCTATGCAAAATCATGAAAAATTTGTTTATGCTACTGTGCTATCACTTGTGACTTAGTTTCTGTACTTACAAAGAATAACAAATTCTTTGGGGAACATGGATATTACACAGCTCCTGATGCTCTGAAGGTAGCAGAGACATCTGTCTAGGGCTTGTAGACATGACTCAGAATACATGAAACTTGGGGCATTATGGAGCAACAGTGGAGACTTCCTAGGAGACCCTAAGTCATTGCAAGTGGCATTAGAGTCTCTGTTTAGCAATGGAATTGAGTCAACAGGGATACCCTGAAGAACTTACTGTCTTAGTAAATAAGGCAGACACAAGGGAAAAGATTGTGAAGCTCCAGCAGCATGGTTAGAGCTAGTTGAGGTCGAGAGGTTTCCCATGTGTATTTGTAAAAGTGGACAGAATGAGTAACTGGGTGGGAAAGATGGAGCTTTAAAGAGCAAGTGATTTGCAAGAGAATTGTGTGGGAGCGGAGGACAAAGTCAGAGGAGCCAAAATACTAGGAAGGGGCCTCTGAGAGGCCAAGGGAGGGAATGGCCAGCAGCAAAAGAAGCAGGAGCTAGTCAAAACAAAATGTGTTGCTTCCTGACTGGGGCTGGGAGTTTGCAGCCCAGCAGCTGCTGCAGGCCCACTCATTGCTTCTCTGCCTTGGGCATGAGCTGCCAACACACTGGAGTTTTCTGTGCTGTTAATAGTCATGGGTCTTCACCAAACCTGAGATTGTATTTTGAAATAATGTATTAAAGTCATCAGAAGTTTCTCCTGGTCAAAATGTTTTGCTAATGTTTACACTTAACAATCCCCACCTACTCCTTTTCCCTCTACTGCAGCCATTCCTGTCTGGGGAGCAAGAGAGCAAAATGTAGATTCAGCCTCATTTCTTTGGAGTGAACTAACTCTTTAACAAAACTCTTTGCTGTTTTGTTTCCCATTCAATGTCTGGCTACAGACTCCAGAAGAGTGAGCAGGCAATGCTCGCTCTTTTGCCATTTCCCCCCTTCCAAGCCTTCCCCCCAGCTCATTAACTTCCCATTATAAGCTGCATGAGCTTTTGCACAGCTGTCTGCATAGGAAGATCTTGTCAAGCTGTCCAGCATCAACGTCAGGCAGGCGACAAAAGGCCAAGGCCAGAATTCAAGGAAAGAAACATGGCAAAGAAGTTCTGCTTTTATTTCAGGCACTAGGGAACTGGTTAATTCCATGAAAATCCTTCTCTGCCAATACCCTGTTCTGTGGTGTTTTGAAAAAAAAATTGCTTAAGTTGCCCTGATGATTATTAAGTGAAGTTTTTAATGCTGGAAGAGGGAATTGCATTAATGCCAGCTTCTGATTTGCACTCATCTTTGTGTAGCATCCTTCTTGCAACTCTTTCCAAACTGGAGGGAACATGTATAGAGAGTGAAATAGTAAAATCAGTCTTGGAAGGAGAAACTGGCTTCAATCTGACCTGTGTAGAGCAGAACACATCTAGCAGATGTAATATGTTATGAATGTTTTAGAAACTAAGGAAAAAATATTTCTGTTGTGGTTTGCTGCAAAGTGGCAAGCTGTCAATAAGCTAAAAAGTTATGGGAGGTTGTCCATGTAGATGGAGCTGCCGAGGAGAACTCTGCTGTAACCCCATGGGGATATTGCAGAAAACATACAGGAATAATTGAAAAGAAGCTGATGCTTAAAAGAAGCAAGGTTTTCTCTAGCTGACTGGAACAATGAATAAAGGGATTAAAAAGTGGAAAGGAGAATGTTTTGTTGTTTCCAGGATCCAGTGGAAGAAGTAGATTGAACCTGCTGTGCTTGTGTCAATTCTATGTGAAAGTAGTAGAGTTCTGCGTGACCTACAGTTTGTGCGCAGTAAAGAATTTTTTATTTTTCTATATAATACGTTCTTAAGACTAATTTTTTTTGTTCCCCTCTTTCCCCCATGGACAGAATATATTTAATTTTGATTCTGAGGAAGTGAAAATTGCCACTTGAGGAATGTTATTATTTGCTCATTCCTAGAGAGTTTACAGGATTTAACATACATAATTTAGATAGAAATGACCTGGTAGAGGCTAATGTTGGATCTTACCTGAATGTTTAAAGATGCAGTAAGATGCACTTAGTGTCTGCTGTGTTTTCAGAGCTGTATGGTTTTGATGTCCTTATCGATGACACTCTGAAACCCTGGCTGTTGGAAGTGAACCTGTCCCCATCATTGGCCTGGTAAGTGATTCCCAATTTAATATGAGCCAGGAACTGTTGCTGGAGATGGTTGTCCTTGAAACTTGTGGTCCTAGGAGGGCATGATTTCATGATGCCTTCAGATTTTGTTTTTGGCAGAGAGGATACTCCTTTGCTTTTTTCCTTTGCATAAACAGACTTATTGCAGCAATAGGTTTTGAAAGAGTCCAGTTGGGATTCCATTTAATTTTTAATTATTTCTCTTCCGTCATCATTGTTAACGCTTCATAATCACTCATCTCAGATAAATTTTGGAGCTCTGACAGACTATTGTGTTGAGTTTAAACCTTCTTGGCTGATAGAAGCTTTAAGATTTTGGAGTCCAAGCAGAGTTGAATCAGTTGTGCTTTATTTGAGTACATAGATGAGTGCTTGGGCTCAAATGTTCAGTCTAGTACTCTAATTAGATAAATTCTAGAGTGAGTGTTGACTTTGCCCTTATGCTGGCCCTCATGCTCTAATGGAAATCGAGGATTTATTTTTGTAGGTCTCTCAGCTATGATTTTATGTGGAAGAGGCATAGTTAAGTGCCATACATTCAAAGAAAATGTTTCTAGCCCTAAGGAGAGTTTAAACAAAGCTGTATGTGTCTGCATTAGGACACTAAAAGCTGTGGGAAAAGGATAAATGGATTAATCCATTACTCTCTGATCTTTACCTATGTATGTGAAAATCACCTAGTTTTCTTCCTGTGTTGTTTTTGCCTCTGTTAAGAAGGCAAAGAAACTGTATTGGGAGATATACTGAATACTGATGTGTTCTTCTCATTTAATGCCAGACAAATAATTCCTATTCTTTCTTGCATGCGGGGACAGTGATGCTCCATTGGACCTGAAGATCAAAGCTAGCATGCTCTCAGATATGTTCACTATTGTAGGTGAGTGAAACAAAAACATCCTTCAATCTTTCCCTCATTTAAAAGTAGTAAAAGGTAGGTTTATGAGCTGCATGTTACTAGATGAGTATAATGGAGGTGAACTCCAGTTAAGGAGGGCAACTGTATTTAGTACTGAGAAGTGATATACGGACATTTCAACTTCAGAATAATCTGTCTGTTTGTGATGCTTAGGTGGTTTTAAGAGCCCCTAATTTGGTATTTGGAGACACTACTCTCTCTTTAGCTTTCAGAGTTAGTATTGATGCATTTTTTAGGTTGAATGTGTGGGTTTTGGTTGGGTTACTAGAATTGGAGTACTGTCTAGTGCATGATATCCCTTGCATCTCCATTCAGTTGCTTGATGCAATTTGCCCCAGCACTGAAAGAAGTAGAATTGTCATCAGGTACCTTGCTCAGCTGTTTAAGAAACCAAGTCTGTCTTTTTGCTGCTATTCAGTAACCCATTTATTGATTTAAGTTCTTGGTCTTGAAGCAAGTTACAGTTTTTATTCAAAAAATGTGATGTCGTTACAGTTTAGGATTAAACAAAGCAAGGTATAAAAAAGAAAAGCATCTTTATTGGTCCTTGGGCAGGGACAAGAAGGTCATGTATAGACTAAGATTGTGAACAGGAATGCTAGATTTATGTATCAGGGTTTGTCAGTCTTAAAGTTCTCACATGGCTCTTGGTGCCCATAGGCTTTGTATGCCAGGATCCAGGCCAGCGGTCAAGCCGGAGCATTTATCATTCATCTGAATCTGTCAGAAGAAATCCATACCAGAAGCTGCAGGTAAGTGACTTTTACACGCCCTGGCTGAGGAGTGTAGGAGGAAGTCATTCTCACTGAATTTGACTCGCAGATGAGAAGGGCAGTGAGTGAGGATTATCTGGACTTCCGGCATAACTACAGATGATGAAATTTTTAACTGTGGGGGTGGTGAGGCACTGAAACGTGTTGCCCAAAGAATTTGTGTACTCTATATCCCTGGAGGCATTCAAGACCAGGCTAGATGGGGATTTGAGCACCCTGGTCTAGTAGAAGCTTCCCTGCCCATTGCAGGGGAGTTGGATCTAGATGACCTTTAAGGTCTTTTCAACCCAAACCATTCTATGGTTCTCAGAGACTCAGGGGATACACCTGAGTTCTGGGCTGTTCAACAGCTTAGATTTTGTTGTGGACAACAAGCTTCCAGAACTCTTTATGAATATCTCCAAGACCTCCTTCTAGGTGAACAACTTCTTGTATTTGAACATTAAGGATTCTTTCCCATTTCTTTTTGGAATCTCACTTTCTTTCACATGGATCGTTGGACTGAGGCCTCGTGGCTTGCTGTGGCTGCCCGTTGCCTTTTCTGTTGAGGCGGTGCTTTCTCAGCACTGTAATGTTGAAAGGCAGTTGCTCTCTGTCTCTTTTTGTCCGTGAATGTATTCCATAAATATCTGTGGAAATGAAGCATTCACAGAAGGCAGGGAGATCTGTTACATCACTTGGACTTTCAGCACATTTCTCCTCAGGCAAATAGGCAGATGGTATTCTCTGACATCTCTGCAGCTGATGGTGCTGTGATGGACATGCAACATGGCTGTGTAGCTCAAGTTCAGTTAGGAAATGACAAGTCGTTTTTGTTCAGTGACAGTATACCAAGACACTGACCATTTTGGTATAGGGAAAACTCACAGAAATTGGAGTATATTGTCTCTTGTAAAACTCAGAGTCTTCAGTCACTGTGAGAGAGGTGAATAGCTAGTAAGATGGGATTTGTGTATCTCTAGGATGCACATCTGAGTCTGAAACTTCTAAGACAAATATAATAGTGCTTTAAATACAGATCCCTCTGACTGTATAGGTGTTCTTTGTAGCAGACAAAAGGTATATGAGATAAATTAGAAACCATTCCAAAAAAAGTACCCTTCTTTCTTAGAGTAATTTGACCAGATCCTGATGACTTGACAAAATTATACAAGACAGTCTCAGAAAATTATGCTGTTGTCAAGCATTGAATTTTAAGGAGACTTTAAACTTTATTTTGCTTAACAAATAGAGATGTACAAAAAAGAGATGTAAGGCTAGCCAGTTGAAAAGTGCAAAGATTCGTATGACAGAGCATTGGTTATGAGACGGGATTAGAGTGGTTCCCCTAACCTATGTTTAACAGGAACAGATTTGTAATGCAGTGATAGTTTTACAGCATTTTTTTCTTAAGTACCTAAGTGATAATCTCGTGGCTAAATAAGTGCTTAGATCTTTCCAGGGTCCCCGAATGTTTTGGCTTGTTCTTTGCTGAATACATTTTACCACAGATTTTTGGGTCTTTGATACCTGTTCCAGTTCTCTGTTGTAAAGGGTTTATGTTACCTCTTTTGTTTTTTCCTACCTCCTTTATGATGTCTTAAGATTTGATTGTTCACATTGGGTGTCTTTAATCATTGTAAAAGTTTCTGCTGGGACCAGTGCTCTTGAGAGCTCTCTTGAACAACTATCTTGAGATGGTTGCTCTTATTTTCTGAGTTTTCACCAGACTGGACTGCAAGTTTCTTGTGCAATTTCTTTGGTTTGACTCTCTGAGCATTTCTCCCTCTGGGGAAATGGACAATTTAGCTGCTTCCTTTGTAACTTCTTGTTGATTTGGGTTGGAGCTCTTTCAATTAATTGTGAGCAATGAAGGGACCTTGATCTGTTTTGAATATACCAACTGTAGAGAAGAACTTGTCAGTAGTACAGCTAGAAATGATAGATAAGTCTCCTGAGAATCCTTTCTTATTCCTCTTTTGCTCCTCTTGGGGGAATACCACTGAAGGCAAGAAAAATCTAAGCTTCAATGATGATTGTTTTCTTTTGAACCTGCCCCTGCCCTTAAACTGGTTTTGCTTGTAGGCCTGATACTAGATAAGTAATACAGGGTACTTCTTGACATTCTGATGTTTCTACGCCTGTTAAATATTAGAATGTTAAATAGTATCTTGTTTCTCCACAAGAACTGGAATATTGTTGAGATATTTAAATGCAATTACTTGCAAAATTATGGGATTTTTGGTTTTTTCCCCCTCTGTTCTACGAACAATTTTATTTGACAGCATCTGTTTCTCCTTGATGCATAGCTATTAAATATTTTTATATGGGTGACTCTTTATTTACAAAAATATGAATTTTGCTCATCACAGTTGAGTTCAGTGTGCTTTTGAAAACCCGATGTCCAGATGCGTTCTGCACAGTTGAGCATATCTGAGGTTAGGATGAGTGTTGTGTTTGGAATGGGGACAGGACACGTTTTTGCAGGATATGAGGGAGATCTGAACTGAGATAAGTGCATAGCTTTATCTCTGGACTTCAGTTGTCATAGAATCATAGAATGGTCTGGATTGCAAGGTACCTTAAAGATTATCAAATTCCAACCCCACTGCAATGGGCAGGGACACCTTCCACTAGACCAGATTGTTCCAAGCCCCATTCAGCTGTCTTTGAACAGTTCCAGGGCTGGGGCATCTACAACTTCTCTGACCAACCTGTTCCGGTGCCTCACCACCCTTTGCTTATGATGTTTTGTTTAGGGTATTTGCCAGTCCTCAACAACTCGGGCAGGGATCATAGTGTCTTGGAGAACACAAGATTTTTATTCTCTTTGTGTGTCTCTTGCAGCGTCCTGTATCTGCACAGTCACAAACAGCAAACGGCAGATCAGTAAGTACCCTTCAGCTCCCATCACCTGCATAAGGCCTGCAGTTTCAAATGTTACTGTGTACAATGCTTTTGGCAGAATTAGTCCCCAAATATATTTTACAGTTAGAGTAGCCTGGGGCGAGGGCGAGGGAGTGAGAAAGAAGTCAGCATGAAAAGAGGAGATGGCACTGGCATGTTAGTATGTGGTAAAAACAAATGTTGAAAAAATATGTACATCACTTCTAGAAGCTTAAAAAATAAAAAAGTAAGTGAAGTGTGCTGAGAGCCAAGGTCAACTGGATCAAATTCCTCAGAGTTTTTAAGACTACAAGTCTGAATGATAAGGTAAGCACAGGAGAATCTATGCAGACAAAATCCAGGTGGCTCTATAAGAGAAACAATTATTTTCTGTGAGACAGTCCTCTGAAGGACACTGCAAAAATCTGAGAGTGAGCTGGGTCAAAATAGATGCAGGGAAAAGAAGGATTTCTTAAAGTAATGGAAAAATATGGGACTATTGTTAGCCTAAGTGAGACTGATCTACCTTTCTAAATGTTATATTTGTCACCCTTCTTGCAAGCCCTATAGACAAATCAATATTAGTTTACAATTCTAAGCACCTGGCTGTGTGGGAACATGTTAGGCATTACTTTGCTGCTTGCTGGGCTTCTTGCACAAACGTAGTGGGAATTATTCTCCCATTTTTTATTTTTTTTAATGGGGTTCCCCATCAGGAAGAGAAGATAGGACAGATGGAATCATCTTGAGAATCAAATTCAGTCTAGTCACTGCTGTTTGTCATTCTTTGTAAGTTTAGCTGAGGCTCAGAGGAAAGAGCCTTACTGATAATGAACTTTTATAAAGAATAGTTTGTACCAACTGCTGTCAATGCTTATTGAATTAGAATCATGATTTGGGAACCAAGGATACTTGCAGAATTTGGAGATACACCGGAATGGTTAGATTTATCTATACTTTTATAGATAGGCTGCGTTAAAGAGGAAACAATATCTTCATTAAGTTGGAGATATTTCTGTGCTACAGCCAGAGGGTATTCTGTAGTGAAACATGGAAAAAACTGTGCAGGAAGTCCAGAAAAGATAGAATTTTCTCTAGCAGTTTGACAGCAATGTAGTTTTGTTCTCAGGGAGGAGTCACAGTTGCCAATATGTAGACATACGTTTACTGTTTGTAATCAATGAAATCACCTCTGTTGTACTGAGACAATGGAGATGATTTCATTGAAGTGTTTCCTTAGTAAAGCAGATCATTTAATAGGATGAAGAATTTCCTGTAATATTCTCTTTGAGCAGCAGTTCTCACATAATGATGGATTGTTATGGTAGTGCCAGGAAATGATTTTTAAGAGGTTACCTATCAGGAGATTTTAGAGAAAGTTAAGTGAAATTTTTGAGCTGTGGATTTGAAATGGAAGAAAGCTTAGAAAGAAAGACTAAAAGTCTTTCAACTTAGTGCCATGTACAGCATCAAGCAAACCTGTTTCGTAGCTGGCATTTTTATTTCTTCTGCAAATGTTTGTGTCTCCTGCCTTCTCATCCAGATCGTCTTGTTTTCTCTTTTTAATCAGTTTTAGCTAGGCTTAACAAAATATTTCAGCTGGTACCTGCTATGTCTGTTTTATCTTTGGATTTTTCTGTGCCAATCACTGCAGTATAACCTATTCTAGTGCAATGCCTGTTGCTTTTGCTGTTGCTTCATCTACAGATTCTGAATAGCCGCTTGCCATTTCTAATGAAATGGAGAGAATGAAATTCAGTTCCAATAGTCTTTACAAATAAAGATGCATCCTGATCTTGCCATGGATTTTTTTTTTTGTGTCTGAGCAGTATGGGATATTCCCCTGGATTTATCCACCTTAAGGTTTCTGTTATGCTTTTCTCTTCTTTCTAGATTAAGGCTCTCTGTGCATTCTTTGCTCAGTATAGAGCTAAAAGAAACTTTGAATTCAGTATAAATGCTTGAGACCTTCTCAGTAGACTCTTTTTAGTGCTGTTTTTACAGAGGTAGTTTATCTAAACTGGGCCTAAGACCAGCTTAAATGCACTTGAGAACAAATTCGAAGATTTCTGTCTTGTTTGGATTTTAAAATTTTATAATCCTGATAATTTGAAGACATTTTGAATTCCTGTCCTTTTGTTAGAAGAAGACAGCTTAGTGACGCTGTCTGCAAATTATTGCTTTTCTTATTTTAAAAAATTTGCATAATTATACAAATTTGCATGAGGTATCTGTGTACATCTGCAGGATGTGTCTGTTAAATGTGAGAAGTAGCAAGTTGACATCCAGCAGTACAGTCACAAAAGAATAACAGGTGGTGAACTTTTCCTTGCACCATTTATCTCACCAGGGAATTACAGTTCTGTTGTTCTGATGTAGCAACACGGCTAGGACAGAGAATCATGGCTCTGGTACCACTGGTGTGTGAATCCAAGTGTATTTGTGGTCCTGTGAATGCTGACTCTATTACCCCTTGGGTGAGGATTTTTCTGTATTACACCCTGACTTTGCTGCTTTTGGTATGTCTCCTGTTTTTCTGGAAGGGGCCAGGGGTGTAAATACTGGCACTGATGCCTGAATTGTGCCTGCTGTGCTAACGTGTAAGAATTGGAATACTCACAGTTAGTGCCATCTGGGGTGTGGACTCTTCAACAACTGGTGTGTGGAATAGTGAATTGTGGCTGTAGTGCTCTGGAGTGTACATCCTGCTGGGAACGGGGTAGTGGAATTTGAATGTAATTTTTTTAAAAAATGAAAATTGAGAGAGGAAGAAAAATCTGGATTCACACTGTCTCTACAGCGTCCCCGTCCTCTGTCTGCCAACGATGCTGAAGTTAAAAGCTCAATGTCCTTAAGCAGGGAAAAAGCAGGAAGGCACAGCTCTGTGCTAGGCCTCACCATGGAGGAGGTAAGGAGGCTATTTAAATAGCTTTTATTTACTTTGGCTTTCATGCAATATATGGGGTTATTTTCTCAACAAAGAGCAAGTGCATGTATATGAAAAATGTGACAGAAGAAGTAAAATTTTTGAAACAGAATTTGAATTTTACTGCTGGTATTGCCCTTGCCCTCAATCATGCCGGGCAGATGTACTTGAAGCAGTGATAGACTCCTTCAGAATTTAAATGCAAGACAACATTCCTTAAGAATATCATTATCTACCCAGCCCAGTGCAGGACTGAGTAGTCATGTTTTCTGAAATTCAGATATTTTTGTAAGGTTCATTTTTCATTGTTATCTACTTTGCTGGCTATTCTCTCTTTTTTTTTTTAAAAATCAGATCAAAGTTCTTCGTCGAGTGAGAGAGGAAGATGAACGGAGAGGAGGCTTTGTCCGGATATTCCCTACTCCGTTAACATGGGACCTTTATGGGTAAGAATAAAAATCTGATAGGATGGCACTGATGCTCTGTGTTTGGGGATATTCGTGTTAGGTATTTGTAGATCAGCCATCCTGGCATTCAAAAGGTGTATTGAAAGTTTTGGCAGAGTTTATTTTCCTGTTGAATATTCTTTTTTCTGATCCCTTGTTTTTATCAGCTGCTGCTTTGCATAACTGCATCCCGTGGAAAGCTGTTGGACATTATTTCTGGTATTGCTTTTCTGTTAGAATAAAAATGTCTTCCTTTCAGATTTTTGCTGTCTACTTTTACATCCTCAAGGTGCATACTATGTACTCTTATCATTAGGCCATAGACACCATATAGGACTCACTCATTCTGAAAGTTATACTGTATTACACTTTCCCAAGTTTATTTTTCAAGTCTGTAATGTTTTCTCTGTCTCTTGCATCACCAGGAACTTCAGCTGAGAAATGATAGCTCTTCTCCTTTCATCTTTTCTGTTGTGGTATAGCATGTTGTCTGAATCCACTTCTGGGATGTTTTTGTAGAGGTCATTTATTTTTGTATTATTCTGCTTTCATTATGTTGAGCTCTGTCTTGATAATCCTGTATCTTTTTTTTCTTCCTAGATCTTTTCTAGAGCACAAGACATCCATGAACTACATGCTGGCTACACATCTGTTTAAAGACAGGTAGAAAGCTTTTATGTTTGGGAGAGAGGTAAAGGGCACAAACAGTACAAAAAGGATTGATTCCTCACCTACCTAATGTTATAAACACAAATCTGGGATTTATAGGAGTGGTGATAATAGTGCATCTCTTCTCTAGTGTGCCAATGACTGTTGCTCATGTATTTATGTGTTGCTCTTCTGAAAACAAGAGCAAAAGGACAATACTCAAAAGGCATGGGAATTGTTGGAGTACTAATATTAATACAGACATGAAGAAACTTCAAGCACTTAGGTTTCTCTGTGAAGGATTTATAGGTGGTCCTGTCTTAGCTTCTGTTTCAAATTTCAGATTACATTAAAACTTGTCTTCATGTAAAATAAGCCCTGAAATGGACTTCTCCGATGTTTTAGGATCCTTGTATCTTGACGTGTGCAATCATGATTTGATGATTCTTTTTCTGGGTTGTGGTAGGGTGGAAATGACAGTTCATGCCACTAGCTGAGCTTCCACTGAGAGTTGAATGAAGTGTCTTTCACTGTATGTTTAATGCCCTTCCTTCTCAACAATTCTTGTGCAAATTTGAGATCCACTATGGAGTAACTACCAAGTAAAGACAAGGTGGCTGAGAAAGGAGACAATATTTACAGAAGCTCTTCCTGCATCATCACTGTACAATTTTTTTTCTCTGTGTACATTCAGGGATGTGTCTAAAGTGTAGTTCTAAATGATGCCTTCTCCAGCTTAAGCCAGACAAATGCAAGCATAAATTGTAGTACAGCTGCTCAGGGCTCCTCTTTCAGAGCTCTTTTTTTTTCTCCTTTAAGACAGAACTCACAAGTAATTCTGTAAATATGGTCTTTCCATTGCACATGTGAAAGACTATGGAAGCTTTTTAATCAAGGCTGATTCAGTATGGAGAGTAATTTTTGACCTTTTTCTCTTTATAGGGGCAAGATGAAAAGAGAGTTCATCACTGGGAGATCCCGGTAAATAGCTTCTTAATTAAATGATTTCTGCTTTGTAGGATTTATTCTAAATTTAGATTTCTACAGCTTTATCTTCCAAGTTGTAAGACAACATCTTTTCTACCTGAAATCCATGAAAATAATTTTAGAAACATAAATATAGTGAGAAAAGAACATAACCAGATGTGGAGAGCTCATGTTGTCATTGGACCTTAAAATTTCTCCTCATAGGCTTCTCACTTTGGTATTCCTGTCATATGGATAAGCCTCATCATTGAGCTCTCTGAAAAGATCTTGCACAAGGGTTTTGGACTTCATATACTCATATATTCACTTTGTTAGATCTGAAAAGATAAATAAAACAATAAGCATTTTCTGTGCTTGTTTCTACTTATATCAGAGAGAGCAATTTTCTGGATCTTTTTCTGCACTGGCAGAAAGTTGTTACTTTTATATGTTTCCCTTAAGGAATCTGGCAGGGCTCCTCATCCCTTGACTTAGGTAGAACTTTTAAGTTTGGCATTTTTCACTTTTATTATGTTAAAATTCTTATATCTAATCAGTGAAGAACAAGCTGTCTACATAAATGGTTCAGACAACTGGATTTGTGTCCATGTGCTCTCTTTCCATTCCCCTTTGTTGTTTTGTACTCTTGCAATTTCCTCTATTAATTGTGCCCTGAGCTGTTCCATGGTGGGCAGATGCTGCTCAGTCATGAAAGTGTGACATTGGGTGAGTGTGTCTTGGCGCTTTGAGAGGTGATGTCCTGTGAAGTATGTAGAAGACTCTCTTCAAACAGGCTTAAGTAGAGCAGAGTTAGACTGATGGTAAATCAGTCTAACTGAATTAGACTGATATATCAGGAAGAATGTTTCTTAAAAAAGTCTGATCTACTAGGTCTCTTGTATCATCAGGGAGAGAAGGCCAGAGGGAGACTGAGGGATATCTCTGTACTGTGCTTCCCAGAGCAGGTCTCAGTGGAAGGCTGGATATGAGGATGGAAGCTGTGGGTTCTCATGCTCTCTTTTATGAGAGAAAGCTTGTTTCATTGGAGTTACGGAAGCATCGGCGATATCATGGCAAGGCCAGAGCAGCACTGACAAGAACATCAGGTATGCATGGGTAGAGTTTTAGATGAACAGCTGGTCAAAAACAAGCAAACAAAGGATTTTTTTCATTTGAAATGTGTGTGAATGGAGTTATTCGATTTCAAATATTAATAGTTTTCACTTCATTCCATTTCTGAGCTTCTTGTTTGTTTAGTGCCTTGAATTTCATTCCCACCTTTCCACACCCCCATGTATATGATTAAAGGTAATCAGTGCTTACTTGGAGATGAGCTTGTTATTGCATTTTGGGTAAAGAATTCAACAGTATGTGTGCCTCTGTAATTCTTCAGCTTTTCAGAGAAAGACGGGACCTTTCAGATTGGTTCTCCTAAACAGCTGTGACTCTAAGCTGTTGGGAAGAGATATCTTTATCCAAGCTGATGTTGGAAAAACTTAAAAGGATACAGAGGTGAATTATCCCGACAAGTGACTGTTCCTGAAGCCTTTATCTAAACTCTTTCTAATGGCTGTGTGATACTGACTGCAATAGGAGAGATTGTATGTTATAACATTTTTGCTGCTGTGTTAAGGTATATGATCTTTATTAGCACATGTGGAAGTCTGGATTTTGTAGCTTTGTCTTATTTGACACACAACATACAAAAACGTGTGTGTGTATCTATATATATTTCAAGTAGGGGTGTATATATGTCAGTATATGTGTAGGAATCAGGATAACATATAGGAAAATGTCTCTTCAATTTCGTGTGGGCATTCTTTTTTCATTTTTAATGTTAAAACAAGAATCTTGATCTGTATTCTGTAATACTGGGAAAATGAGCTTCTCAACTGTTTGATGCACAAGCAGAAAGACAGAAAAAGTAATATAGAACAGTCATACTGAAGATGCTGTTTTAATGTGGTGATGTTCTGTCCTTCTAGCAGAAAAGAGTTTAGGGGTGAACCAAAGGGTATAAATAGTAGAATAGTCCTCTCCGCTTTTTTTTTTTTTTTCTTAACCAACATAAGTGATTTCTCCTCTACTACAGGCATATCAGAACCAACAAAGCTGTCCCTCAAGTCAGACACGGAAGGTGAGGAGGAAGAGGGGATGGATGCAGATGAAGATGAAGAGGTGGATAGAAGTGTTTGCTCTCTTCCGGACACCCGGGTGGAAAACAAGCCAAAGGTCTCTAGCTCAGTGAAAACCACTTGTAAGGAAAAGTTACCAAAAAAACATGGCAAGAAAACTGGAGATGGAGAAGAGCTGTTTCTGCAAAAACCAAACTCAGAATCTCAGTTTAACTTGCTTCAGATTCTTCAAAAGCAAGGAAACTTGAGGTGAGAACTTTCTGCATATTGCCTCTAGCTTTAACTTGAAGCTAATATGAGTTAAAATATGGAGGATGCACGTTATGACTGTGAAGAAATACGAAGACCCTAGAAAAGAGGCCTGGATTTTTGTCTGTGAGCTGCCTTAACATCCTGCTGGCAGAGAAGGGAGACCATTGCAAAGTCTGACAGTTTACCTAGATGCCTGACCTATAGTTGGATCAGTGTAAAGCATGACCTGTAGTTTCCATTGCTGTTCTTTAATCTGTTGATGTAAGCTGTTCTTTGTCAGCTCAGGCTTCTAAAATGCCTCTTTGCCTTAATGAAGTATGCCTGCTACTGAATTCTAAATTTTTTCTTCTCATTCTTTGCATTTTCCAAGAAGTGGTCATAAACATATGTTAAATTATTCAAGAAGGGTTGGACCGGAATACCTCAGTGCTGTCTCCCCATAAAATTAGTTTTCTCATTTTTGTACTTTTATTTTTGATGATAGAATTTTTACCTCTGGTAGTAATCTTTGCTCAAGGTCATCACCTTCTGAGAGCAAGATTAGGAGGTAATTCGAGAATGACGAATTACTGAAACCTCTCATTGCATGTTGTTGAGTATGATGGTGTGGAATAGAGTATGTTCTGATGCATTACTCTGTTTTTTGAAAAAAAGAGATGTGCTGGAGGAGATTCTGTAGAAAACCACTAAACAGGGTCTTAACCAGATGTTTTGAAGTGTGATCCTCCCCTTGAATGTGGGTAGCAAAACTGTCTAGTTGCAGATGGACAGAACATGCAAAACAAAAGCATGATCATATATATCTGTGTAGGAAGACTTTACATCTAGACAAGAAGCGACATTATGTTTTCTGTGGAAAAAGTCCAAAGGTAGAGAAAGTGTTTCTTCTTGTTGCTCTCTTATTTAATTTCTGAGAGAAATTATGGATTATTCAATGGCTTTGGGGATTGTTCTGATGTCTGATTGTGGCAAGGGCATTTGCTGCTGTGACAAGGAAGATTCTGAAACCTCTTTTGAGGATAAACATAGCAATGCTGTGTCTATATCTACGTATATATGGAACTGACTCCTGCCAAGAACATAAGCTATGTCTGATGTTCCTGACAGAGTCTTGCTCAGCACCCAGCACCGTTGGGATTCCCCACAGAAGGGTATAAGGCTTGTGGTGAGCTCATGTTCCAAGACTGTGCTGGGCTTGGCCCCATCTGATCTGTCACTGATGTAAGCTTTGCTTGTGGACTCAACAGTCAGAGGAGCTGAAGTAATAAAATTTTCATCCAAGAGAAACCAGGCCCATTCTAGTCAGTTTTTCTAAGTGGTAGGACTTCTCTCGCCTTTAGTCAGCCTGATGAGGAAATATCTACCTTCCACATGCTGGGTGTTACTGGTGAAGAAATGATAGTCAAAGGAAACTTGTTCCCCCTACTGTGCCATTGCCAAGGAAGTAAAATGAAGTTAACTTGTTCCTGCATTTAAGACCTCACGTTTCAATATCTCCCACACCAAAGGAAAAGCAGCGTTAAACAAAAACCTTCTTTAGTCTTTAGTATCAGGTGCAGGCCAAGACCTGTTTTATTGTGCTGATGTTGATAATGGGGACCCCTTACCAAGCACAAATCTTCAACTGGTCATGAGATGTTTTGAGTTGTAACTAAACCAAACCTGACAGCTTTAGAGAGCTGAGGTGAGAGCCTTTTCTGATACATGGTGGCCTGATGTAGAGAGTATCAATTCTCAGCTAGGATTCAGAGAGTTCTCCCAATGATCCACACATGTAGAAAGAAAAGATACGTGCAGTGACTAGTAGCATACAGAGCTCAGAGATCTTACAAGGCTTGCTGTGCATTCTGGAGTTCACTGAGGTTCCTGGAAGACAGAAATTGTAACCAGATATTTTCATCATGTTTTAGTTTGTGCAGTACAGCTATTCACAGAGGATGTTAGCTTGCGACTCTTGTGCACTTGCCATTGGCTTATCCCGTCTTTGGCCCTGTGTGACCTTCCAGAAACATCAAAAGTTGATGCTGAAACCAATACATGGATACTTTCAATGTGTTTTATTTTAACTTCCGTTCTTACCTAAATTGATGTATTGATCTCTGTAAGTGCTGCTATGGTATGATTTCTGTGTAACACTGTAACATAGTGTTCCTGAAATTTACAGCCCTATAAACCAGAAAGACTTAATTGCTGCACAGATTTTCTAATAGCATTTCAGGGACTCATGTACCTGGAGTCATAAGGACCATATAAGTACTTGAGAATATTTGTAAGAAGCAGAGAACAAGTAGAAAGAATATGGTGAGGTTCCTCAGGAATCAGTCTGAGGCTGATATTAATAATCAATTCAAGAATGGCACGAAGTGTAGAAATGTGCTAATGAAATTTGCTGATGGAAAATATTTGGGAGTTATTACCATGAGAAAAAAAGTAGTGTACTAAGTATGAGAAAAACTGGACAACCTTGAGGATATAAATAATATAACTAAGATGAAACGCAGTAGCACAAAGTGCAAGGGGATGCTTATAAGAACTAATAATTTACAACAGAAGTTCTGTCAGCTGGGTGTTCATCAACTAGAAATTAATTATAAGGAAAAATATCTTGCATGCTGGCTGACCACAGGAAGTTTGTGAAGCTCTAGCTCATGCATGCATGAAAACACCAAATGTGTTCCAGGGTTTATCACTTGACATACTTCTGAGACTTCATGTGGAGTATTGTACACAGACACTATCACCCATATTCATGGGAGGCAAATTGTGAGTGGAACACAGGTGGAGGTGAGCTGCTGGTCTCATCATGTCACCAGTGTGAGTGCTTTGTTAGAAGACACTGGCAGATATGGATAGTTCACACTAATAAATGTGGAATGAAAACTGTGAAAGGATGTAACTCTGTTAATAAAGACATTCAAGGTGGGAGACCCATCAGGGATTAAATTTAAGATACAGGACAATATTGAAGAAAGAAAAAGCAATTATAAACTGCTCATAAGTGAAGCTGGGGTGGGTAGTAAGAAGAAGTTCCTGTTTATTAGAGCAGTAAGTTCTGGAATAATATTTCAGGAAAGTAATGGGTTCAAAACTCTAGTTTGTTTTAAGATGAAACTTAAAATTTTACAGAACTTATTAGGACACTTCCTGTAATAGAAAGGTAAATCTGTTGCTGACACTGAAGCCAGTATGCTGCTACATCCTTACGAAAAGCTTCTAGCGACTATGGGGAAAACTATGAGGAAGAGCAGAGGCTGGGGGAGCAGAATGTTTGAGGTTAGGGTTTAAACCAAGGGGACAATGAAAGAATTAGGCAGAGCTTTCAGCAATTTCTCTCACAACAGATGCATATGCTGAAGTGACTGCCATTGTGAGGGAATGAGGAGCTATGTGTCCCTCCCAGCCCTCTCCTCAGTTCATGCTTACAGCTTCCCAACATGTTCAGCCAGCTGCACAGCAGATTTTGCTGATGTTCCTTCATTCCTCAGTGGTGCCTTGCTCAATGAAATTTGGCTTGTATCCCTGAGCCAGCAGGGGAAGAGCTCACTTTCACGGATTTAATTCTTTCATTTCCAATGGGAATTGCAGGGCCTTTGTTATAACTCTGGCACCAGTACCAAGCCCTTTGTTTATTTTATGGTCTGTTGTTGTGGTGTTCAAAATGTTTGTGAAAACAGAGGCCCAGAAGAGCCTTGAATTTGTTTTAAAAATACACAGTTTTGCTGATGTCCATGTTACTGGCTTTTAGAGGAGAGTAAGCAAGGCTTTAAATGGCAGGAATAACATTCCATTTTTAGAAATTGTCTTGAAGACTGTCTACTATCTATCCTGCAATACCTACCCCATCTTGGTGAACTGAAGGTCTGCTTGAAAATGCTGATGGATTGAAGGGGTTCTCCTTTCTTTGAGTTCAACATTAGTGCACTTAGGGGGTCCTTGCTGACTGTATTTTGGTCCATAAGCTGTGCCTGACTGCTGTAACTCTTCCTGTTCCTATTCTGAAGGTAGCTGATTGATTCTGTTTGTCCACAGCAAAGTACAAGCTCGTACAGCTTTCTCTGCCTATCTGCAGCACGTTCGGCTCCGGCTGATGAAGGACGCTGGTGAACAGATCCAGAATCCTGTCTGGGCTGCCAAAGAGGATGAGCAAATGGTAAGAAGCTTTGTGTTGGCCAGACTGAGAAGCCAAGTTGAAATCTACCTTGAGAATTTTGAGGTCCTTGCAAGTACAGAAGTCCAGCTGAGATGATGGTGGTTCATATTTGTCTTAGCTGCCAGTGCTGTGTTTTTAACATACAGATGAGGTAGGACTGCTGACTGACCTCAGAGCAATGATAGACAGCTCTTTATGACTGGACTGTTGTTGATATTCAAGCTGCTCAGATCTCTTGTTGGTTCTCCTTCACTGATTTCTGAGCTTATCTGCTCTTGAATTCTTTAGAAGATTCTTTAAGACTGCTTGTCAGGATCTGGTTTCTGCTGCATTAAGCAAAGCATTCATCTACTCAAATAGAACAGGTACGCAGTGAAGCTTTTTCTCTTATGTACCGTTGTAATAAATCCAGACATTTGCGTTTATGAATCTTACTTGCATTCTAGGTAGAGGAAATTAAAGTAAAAGCCACTGAGAAGAGAAAGTAAAAGTGATGGATTTTTCTAAGCAGTATTTTGAAGTGCTGTGTTTGATATGTATGCGTTTTAAAAAGTGCAGCAAGCCCAGATCCCTTCACAAACCTTCCTAAAAGAGCTTTGTACAGTAGGCTCTTGAGCTTTCTGCATATATTCTTACTGAGTGCGTGTTGCAGCCAATGTAGTTCCGAGATAAAATTGTGTGTCAAGAATAATCATTCAACTCAGTGGAAAATGTTACCTCTGCTCTTTCCAAGTGGAAATTAAAATGGGCTTTTTGAGAGTCACTTTGTCTGCTGTACTGTGAAGAATAATGTTTAAAATAACAGATCAAACCAGCCTGGAGTAATGGCAGTGAGAGGCGAGCTGTGAAATCCAATAGTTCAGCTGTGAGGCTGCTCATTTATGCATTAGTAGAGCTCCTAAGCAAAAGCAAATCCAGAGGTGAGACAGAAAAGGTTCAAAACACCCACAGGATGCATCTTGCCTTAGGATCTGCCTTGCCATATATTTCCCCTACCAGAGGTCAAACATACATGGTGAGGGACTGGAATTACATGGCTGTAGATGAAGACATCTATTGCTGTGGAGAGGATGTGGCAATAATACATATATATGAAAAATGATGAAATGGGGCTACCCACTGTAGTGGAGGTATCTGACCAAGACCCCCTTTCCTGTGGTACTGCTGAGAGAGTTTTATGTCAGTGCACTTCTTCACAGACCTTCTTTAACACCTTGCAGTGTTTTTGGAAACATTCTCCCAAGATGCGGAACTTTATAGGTTATTATGTGTCACTGAATTTTGCTGATTGGTTGTTTTTTTTCTTTATCTGCCATGATTTTGAGACAAACACTTCTTAAGTGTTCAAAATTCTGACCCACCTCAGGCAAGATACACCATTGTTTTTCTCCCCCACATTGGATTTATATGTCTGCATTAAAAGTGCACACTGCAAAATGCTTTTGCTTGTCAGTTTCGGCTCATTTTCTCAGGACAGTGTGTTTCATTTCTGCTAGTCCTTAGCTGCTGTAGTATCTCTATTCTCTTCTCCCCACGTCTTGCAGGTAGTGCTTTGTTAACTCCATCTCTCTTGCTTGCAGGAGCTCGTCATCCGCTTTCTGAGGCGAGCTGCCAGCAACCTTCATCAGTCCTTGAGGCTGCTGCTCCCCAGCCGTCGCGTGGGACTCGCTGATCGTCGTCGTATCCTGGCTCGCCAGCTGGGCGAGTTCATCATCTGTTATAACAAGGTGACTTACTCTTTTTTAAATTATTTTTTTGGTTTCTCTTTTCTTCTCACAGAATGTTGTCATGCAGGCTGTTTCAAAGGCACTCTTCTGTTATTTACATGGTCTGCTTGCAGCTGTGCATCCAGTAATGGTACTTTGTTGAAATTTTCAGACAACAATATTATTACATAATATGTGCAGGCCAGTAATTATGTGCATAAAAAGAAGTGCTGAAATGAAGTGGAATTTAACTGGCAGTTTGCTTTTCCTTTGCCTTGTCTTTGATACTGGTGCTTTGTTATGCCTTTTCCCAATTCTTATTTTTATGGGGCTTCTTTAAAGATATTTTGTTTTATACAGAACATGAAATATGTATTTTACTATTTACTTGGTATACTGAGGGACTGCTACATATCTGTGGTAAGGTACTCCACATGCTCAGTGTTAAGGAGATGTAGGTCCTAAATTAAGTAATTTTCACATCTTTAGATGTAGAAGGTGTTGTTCTTAGCACAGTGGTTTCAACCTAATCTTTGTTCTACAAGGACAGCTTCCTCTCTCCTTTACCCCCTGGCATTTCTTCAGTGTTAGAGTGAGGGTGATTGAAACTCAGCTTTCAGAGGCTGCTGCACAGAGGCCTTCAAGCTTCTGCTTCTTAGGAGAGGATGTTCACTTCCATTACCTTGTCAGAACTGACATCTGGTAACTTGATCTGTGTAAGCAAGGTTGGTTTTGAACCAAATCTGTTCAAGGGAGTGTCTCGAATGCCTAATGCTCGCTGAAGTACTCTGTTAGGAGTAACCACAAAACACTTGGGTGGCTTTGTGGTGAGTGAAGAATGCAGCTGCTTTGGATATAATTTCAACTCAAATTGTATTCAAACATTAGGATTTTCTGCTAACTCTTGTGTAAATTCACAAAATAAAGCTGTGGAACTGGTAATAAATCAGTGCATAAACATATTTTCTCATTTAGAACAAGTGAGAACATATCGCTTGAGGTTTCAGGGCACATGTATTTAAGCCCTTGAGAGACTGGTAGGCTGTGAGGTCTTTTGATTTCTGATTCCAACATATAGACTTCTTTCATTGACTTGTAACTTCAGATTTAATAGGGACTCCTACTAGCCATTGTATATCATCTGTAATGACACAGAAGGAAAGAATACAGCTCCAGCAAATTAAGTAAAACAGATCACACATTATCCAGACATTTACTTAAGTAGTAGAGGGTAGTGATGTCCCAAACCAGCTTTTTTTTCCCCTGTCTTGAATTATGTTTCAAAAGACGTATCTGACCCCTTTTTCCTGGGAATGCTCAGGGTAACAGCAGGAAGAAATGAAGGTCAAGTCTGGTCAAATAAAGCTTTTAAGCTGGTACTGGTATTTCAGGCAGGCCTGAAGGTTTTTTTAAGGAACAAAAATGTTTGTATCAATCCAACCTCTAGTGCCAGTCAGTTCTACTGCTGTAAAGTAGACTGTTTATATCTGTAAACTTGCTCCCATTTTCATGCACAAAAGCTTGCCATTTATTCCAGCATATTTCACTGTGTAAACACGTAAACACAGGCTGTACTGTTTTGCTTTCTTAGTTTTTGCTAAAGCACTGGAGTTTTGGTACGTATATAAGCCCTCAGCAATTTGCCGCTTGACAAAAGAAATCAGCTCAAGAGAGCTACTAGTTTATCATAGAAAATCTGTTGATTTTCTACAGACATCCTTCAGTTTCTTTATAGTTTTATACTTTTTCCCTCCTTTCTTTTATCTTTCTACTTCTGGGACAAATGCGCAAATAAAAGCTGTTCAGAGAAACTCTTTGACAAAAACAACCAAGTGGAGAGGGTACCTAATAACTGTAAAGAACGATTTTAATTTTTTTTTCACTTCCATACTTGCTTATGTTCTAGCAAAGAGTGTAGTTGAAGGAGCAGCACACATTTTTGAAGACTTAACCTTTTCTCAGTAAATCAATTGTGTCAGGTGGAGGAATGGAGTTTTAGTGTATGCTTAGGATGCTGTCTCTGGGGCTCTCCATATTTATTCATGTTGTTGCACATAGCAATGTTCTTTTTTTCTTAGATTCCATGGAATTGGTTTTTTGTATTCTGGGAGCTGTAGCTATGCCATGGAGCATAGAGACACTTACTGATACTGCTTATTAACAGGAAACGGTGCAGATGGTTCAGAAACAAGCAAAAAAGAAACAGGAAGAGGAGGAGGAGGGAGTGAATCCTGAAGATTTTCAGAACTTCATTGCCAGAGCAAGGTAGGAATAGGTTTTATTCCCTTTGATAACTGATCTCTCAGCCTTGAAGGTGATGGCTTTGTTCTAAAGATGATTTGATTGATCTAAAGCCTCTAGATAGCTTTATTGACTGTAGGACCTGTTCCTGCTTGAGGGGCAGAGAGCTTGTCTTCTCTTGTCTCTCTTCCAACAACTAAAGACTTGTAACACCAGCACCTGGTGCATAGAGAAGAACATACAATAGATGTTTTGACCATTAAGTAACTTCCCGAAGGACAGCAGTGATTGCCCTGGCCTGTGTAAGTTTCAAACTGCTGCTAGTGAGTTAATGGCCTTCTTTACTGTGATGCTGGAGCAAATAAGGCAGTGCTTCGGAAGGAGAATGAAACTAGAACTGCTGTTCAGATGATCTTAAGCTGCTGTGGTTGAACAGTTGTTGCAGCTCTGACTCAAGTTTCTGCTCTCAGAAACAAATCTCATGCTTGCTGCCTCTCTTCAGGAATTTTCCAAGTCTGGTTTTTCTGAGATGAGCAAGGAAGGGAGTTACGCCTCTTATTTGGCTTGCTAAGGTAGTTCAGTGCAAACAGTTAATTTCACAATGAAAAAGCAGCATTTTCTGTCACAGCACTTTATCTGCTTTAAACTTAAAAGAGTCTGGTAAGAAACATATTTTGAAAATAGTTAAGTATTCCTTAGGGCCTTGTAGCATTGTATGACAAACAATGGCATTACAACTATCTGACTATGGAGAAGTCTGAAATTATTCAGTGAACCACAATTGTTTTCAGTCTCTGATTCTTGAGCACAAAAAGCATTTCCTCTTGACTCCATTATTTGGTCAATATATGAGGTCTATATGGGCAAGACCCCCTGTCAATATCTGGACAGAGTTTACCTGCCTTTTTAATGCCCATCTTCTTCTTTCTGTGAAGATTGATGGTCACTTCCTCTTTTGCACGACTACTTATTGAAGTGTTCCTTCTTTTTCTGTTTGGATAGCGCTAATAGTGAATGATTAGAAGTGAGTGGTAGCTGAGGTATCCTAACTAAGTTCAGGTGGTTTCACTGTCTGTCTGTCTGACACATTCTTATGAAAACAAGTATTTTATCTTTTGCTAATATAATTGATGGAGTCATTACTGCAACACATTTACAGGATCACAGGAAAATTTTCAGATAAAGATGCCTGACTACCATACACCATAGGATATGATATACTGCTCTTTCTAAAAATGCACATTATGTAGGCCCATAGCGTGCTTTTGGTTCTCTGATCATTCTGGCCACTAAAATGTCTGTTGTGTCCTAGGCAGGTCATTTTCCTTTTTGCCAGAAATGTTAAGAGATAGCTGCGTGGAACAGAACTGCAAAATCTTCTGTTTTCGTGTTATTGCCTACCATGCCATCATGGCCTGATGCACAGTCCAGGCTGGGGCTGGCAATTTTTGCTGGGTTGCTTGACTGAGTGATATAGATTAGTCTGCCAGTGATCAGACAATTTCTAGCGATGATCTTTCTGCTTATGAAGTATGAGGTGTGTTTGAAAACTCTGATATCTGACACTACTTGGCACTGTGCTTCAAGCTTAAATCAGCGAGCAAGTCATTTGGAGCCAAGCAAAGGGGATAGATACCCACTTCGGGTATTCTTTCTGCAGTACAGTGAATGTAATAGTAGAGAAAACAGGTAATAAATGTTGCTTCTTAATTTAGGTTGTCTCATTGACTCTTTAACTTTGATATCACATAGATGTCATTGTGTTTAGTTATGCTATGACCATGGATTCTAAATGTCCTCATAGTTGTACTGGTAAATTCATTTAAAAACTTGAAGCACCTTTTCACCAACAACTTTTCATTCTTGCATTTCCTCTTCACTTCTATTCTGGGAGAAGTAGTGAAGTTTGGATCTTCAGGGCATGCTGCAAACTTCAGTGTATCAGCTTTAGACTTTGATTTTACGGAAGCTTAGGCTAGCTAATACTAGTTACAATTTTGAAAGATTCTAACTGCTGCTCTCTAATTTATATTCCTGTGTTACATTTTCTTGTACTGTTGCTGGCACTATACTACTTGCTTTGGTGTTTGCTGTGCCATACAGCCACTCACTGATGCTGAGGCAACACTCTAAAGCGAAAGGAAAGCATGTTAGATACCAGACAACTGGAATTACAGCTTGCCACCAGCTCTAATAAGAATGGCAAAGTAACTGATACTGGTTTGGGACCAATAGATGTTTAGGTTATTGGGGCTGTCCCACTTTGTTCTTGTAAAGAAAATGAGAAACATGTGCATGTTTTGTGAGTTTCACAAAAATGTTGACTGTTCTGGTTGTCCCGCAGTTTTGGCTAATTAACAAGCTTTTGCCTTCTTTCCTCTTCTCTCTGTACTGCTGAATAAAAACTGCTAATGGTGACTGTAAAACAGAGGCTGAGTTCTCTCCTGAGAAAATAGCTGCTTATTCTAAAGAATACATGAAGAAGATTGACAAACTTAGCTGTGAATGGAATCTCTCATGTTGAGCTAATCTCCCCAGATGCATTTGGAATATTCACTTGCTCTTTATTTATCCTGAGAAGGCTCCTGAATGCCTTGAATTTTCTGCTGCATAAGAAGATGGTATTTTAGTGGGAATCTCAGGTTTAACCAGGGAAAGTTGCCTTCCTTCTGTTCTTACCTTGTAGAACTGAGCAAATCATTAGCTTGTCTAGTGTCACCTGTTTTTGTTCTCTTCAGTTTCCGTATTGTTTATTGTCTTTGATTGTTACATGAATGCAGAAAAGCTTAGTGTCCTCACTCTACATTCATTCTTCTCTCCTCATTGCAGTGAAAGTGACCTGGAGGAAGTACTGACATTTTACACACACAAAAACAAATCAGCAAGTGTCTTCCTAGGAACAAAATCCACAAGCACAAAACACAGTAACAGCAGTCACCATTCAGAGAAACAACGCCAAGGTGGTAAGTTTTGCAGGCAGTTCTGAGATGATACTGTCCAGACAAATTTAGTTTAATGTAAGTATATGAAAAGAGAACAGCCCCTCTACAATGTTACTCAGGTTTCTTGAGGTTGCATATCTTTTTCTTTTTTTTTTTTTTTTAAACTCAGTCAAATGTGAAGACTAGAGTAACTTCACCCTCTTTGCCTGAAGTGAAATGGGTTGAGCTTAGACTGGCGTTTATAAGGAACTTGATATAGTAGTTCATGACTGAAATGAGATTGTGCAAACTGAAGGTAGTAAGAATTGAAATGAACAGAGAATTCTGAAATGAAAGTAAGGGATGAATGAAATCAAGATCTGTTAAATTTGCTGCCTACAGTGAGTGTATCCATTGGAAGGCAGAGGCTGTATATTTGATCCTAATTAGGCATTTCATGGAAGGAAGAGTGTGTCAACCATATGTATCTAATAGTTAATGCTACTTTACATGACAGCACAATTGTCATCAATAAAGTTGTGTGGTCTACAAGAAGTTTTAGCAATAGAGTCAGTTATGACGAGGATAAATTCTGCAGCTTTGTTTTAGTGATACCACAATTTGCAATGTTCTACTTCCTAACTCCTTGATTTTGTTATAGAGCATCCTGAGATGGTGAAAAAAATAAAAGGTGATCATTCTGAAAGTTCAGTTGCAGATTTGCCTGCAGAAGGAGCACTAAAAGGCTGTAAACCCAAAGAAGCTAAATCAAGCTGTAAGTGAACTGACTTAAATGATCATCAAGAAAAAAATATTGAATGCATATACTGTTTTTAATATTGTTTTAAACAAAGGTTGGAACCTTTGGATTCAGACTGAGAGATCCAAATGCCCAATTTTTACTTTTAAACTAAGAGAAGAAACTGTAGAGTAGGAAGTAGCTGCCCCTCCCTGGGGAGGGGGGAGGAAGATTGACTTTGAAAGACGGTATTTATCTTGTAGAGCCGCTTCTTGTCTCTGTAGATGAGGTAGATGAGGTCATTTTGGCTTCAGTGTGTCTGAATACAGGCATTTGGGGTGTTGATACTATCAAAGAACCTAAAAAGCAGCGTTTTACTCTTATGGTATGTTCATTTTTTTTTTTGTAGGTCCAGAAGGACTCACCTTGTCCTTAAATGCCGAAGTGAAATTACCTCAGTGCAACCCTCCTGGTGCTTCTTCTTCTGTTCCTGGTGCCACATTGCAGAGAAGTACCAGTTCTTGGGTGCCATCTCAGCCTGCAGCCTCTGAAAATACAAAGGTGGCTGGTCACCCTTCATTGCTGGCTCCTCCAGCTGGTCCCAGACTGGTTCAGTCTTCACCCCCACTACCTTCCTTGCAGAGCACAGCTTCTGACAGCTCTTCTGTCCTCACAAACCCAGTGTCCACTGAGACTTGTAACCTTTCAGGGTTACATCGTCATTCTGGTAGCTACACCGTTGGCCCATTCTCATCTTTTCAGAGAGCTATTCAGATCTACAGCCAAAGATTGTCCCAACTATCCTCTTCAAAACCAGGTGAGTGTTCTGGGCTTCATAATAACCTGCTAGTTCCTTACAGAGGTTGTGTGATTTCTGTTTTGGAGTAGGTAGAAATTTTGCGTTTCCAGAATTGAGTCTTGTTGGATGGTGCTAAATTTATCACAGAAAGCAGGAGTGCAGGATGCAGCCCTTGTTAGCCAGATGCCCTTTTATTGACCAGATGAACAGATAATCACAGAATCATTTGGGCTGGAAAAGACCTTTCCGATCACCAAGTCCAACAATTAACACTACTAAATGCAGCACTAAACCAGGTCCTTAAGAACTGCATATACATGTCTTTTAAATATCTTCATGGATGGTGAATCAACCACTTCCTAGCAGCCTGTTCCAGTGCTTGACAACCCTTTTGGTGAAGAAATTTTTCCTGATATTCAATCTAAACCTTCCCTGGTGCAACTTGAGACCATTTCCTCTTGTCCTGTTGTTTGTTATTTGGGAGAGGAGGCTGACCCCCGCCTCACAAAAACCTCTTTTCTGGTAGTTGTAGTGATCAGGTCTCCCCTCAGCCTTGTGCTTTGAACTCAGCCTTTGAACTTGCTCAGAAAGAGCTGTGAAATTAAGTATTGTATATTTTCTTTACTATGTTACTGATCTCACCTATTTAGTGGGTTTTATGTTGTTTTCATTAGCAGAAGTCCTGTCTCAGTCTATGTGCTGTTCTTAGTTCTCTGGTTGTCTATCAAGCATAGAAATCTTGTAATGAAACCTCGTAAGTGTTGCATACTTAAAGGTGTGTCAAGACCTCCAGAAAAGAAGGATCTGAATGAATCATTACAGTATCTCATTCTCTAGGGTGTTTCAGCACTGCCATATCCAAGGGTATCTGGAAAACAAGATTTAGAGACCTCTCATCTATCATGCTGTGGTAGAACACAGTTAAGTAATGCAGCTTTAGAGTGTAAAGAACCTGAAGGGTAGAAGGAACTGTAGGAATTTGTATGCACACTGTAATCTATTAGGAAACTTTTGGGAACCACACACAGGCTAGCAGCTGTGATCCTGATACTACTTTTTTTTTTTTTTTTTGTATTTTGATGGTATTTGTTTGTTCTAGGTTGTGTGTCAGGGTCAGCACACATTTATTGGGTGTGCTATATATATATTGACAGCCCCTCTAGCATTAAAATACATCTTACTTCTTAACTGAGTAGCTCACTTGAAGACATCATTTGTTTTTAAGGAAAAACATTACAGATTTAACTTGGTTAACAGCTGTCAGTGTCTCTGGAATTGGGTGCCATTAGATACATTGTAATAAAGAGAACATGGGTTTGGAGTTGCTAATTGTTGGGATAGGCAACGCCCATGCAGAACAGGTGTATTCTGTATTCTTCTTTGTATCTGACCTGCTTTGTGTGTCTGTGATCAGCGGCTGTGAGTGTGACATTGCGCTCATGACGCACATTGGAATGTTTGTTCACTAGGTCTCCATCGCAGTTCAAGTGGGCCGTGTGTGGGCCCAGCCAAGATGCACAAAGATGCAGAGCACCCTTCTGCCCAGGGCAAACGTCGTGGCCTCAGCACGGCAGCAGCAGAAGCGCAGCAGTGGGCAGAAAAGCAAGCCGGCTGCCAGTACTCCACACCAAGCCACGTCAGTCTCCTTACACAGCAGGTATGTAAGCACTGAAGTAGAATCCCTGTGCAAGGGAGAAGCTTGTTACAGGCTTCTCTCTCAGCACTGGGCTGGGCTGAGATATGCTGTATTTTAAATTATTTATAGTCACCAAAATTTGTATTTTCTGTGAGATGACACAAATGTCTTGAAGTCATTTTATGGGAGAAAAGGCAGAGGATTTGAAAATATGTTATGAAAAATGGAATCCATGCTTTCTCTTACTAGACAATAAACCCGAGTCTTCTCGGATTTGTGCTTCCATGCAATTTGCTTCCCTGTTCCTCCAGTGTGTCATCACAGTGCTGGGAATGAAGGCCTGCAGAATGGGTTCTGATAAAAATTCTGTATTCCAATAACACTGTAAAGACATAATGAAGTACTTACTAGCATGGGGAATAATAATCCTTTTGTCAAACATGATGATACACATGAAACATACATTGAGTTCTGGTAGAATTCCACTTAGTTTTGTATTTCTTGTTGAATTATGTCTTAAATGGCTACACACAAACTAATTTTTTGCTTTATAATATGCTATAGTTGTGCTCATCAAAGATGTTCAAGTTGAGCACTTCTCTGGTAATTAAGCTGCCAAATGGAGATTTTCAGCATAGGCGCTTTGCCTTGGACAAATTGCTGGAGACAAATGATTTGAATGTCTTAGTTTGATTCTTGTATTTTGGAATTACTGTTTTACGGTTACGTTTTGTGAAGTTTTCTGAGGCATGTTTAATAGTTGCAACAGCTGCTGGTATTTGCTTCTCTTTGCTTCTTTCAATTTTATTTTTATATATTTAGATTTGAATTTCTGGTTATGCAATTGGCAATGTATTTATTTCAAAACGTGGGGTACTTTTATAACTTCAGGAAGCTGAAAAGATTTTTCTTTGCAGATAGGTCTTCAACTTTTAAACAATATACCAAAAAATAAAGTCCATTCTTGTTGCTGGACTCAGGACAGAATGTGAGCACTGACTGTACTGGTGATGCTGAGGCCTGGTGTTGGATAAGGCCAGATCCTATTTAGTCAATTTGTTCTTGTTTGCTTATCTAGTAATACTCAGAGCTGTCAGTCTGGTTCTCAGCTCATTTTTGGTTAAATGTTGTCAGTAAAACTGTTCGAAAACTTTGATAGTGAAACATTTTCATTCAGGAAATGCTGATTTGTTGAAAGCTAAATTTATGATGGAAACTGCCACCTTTTATAAGTTAGTATCTAAACAAATACTTGGGAAAAAATTTGAAATGCATCTATTTCATTTCAGTCTTTCCAGAAAAGAACTTGGAAAAATAAGTTCACAGACTTTTTCCCTAAAATCATTCATTGCCCACTCTGCTTCAACTGCTGTGGTTTCTTAGGTCTGTCTAGAGAACCCAGTGTGTCATCTTGCAGCCATTTGTGTAGCTATTAAATGATTTTTAAACTCCTGTATTCCTACCATGGCTAGTTACTCCTAGATAAATTAGGAAGTGTAGAAGGGGGAAATCAGAGAGGAATTCACAAAGATCTGCATGAGAAGGGCAGTGCAGCTTCCTGACAGACAGCTGTTGGGTGGCAAAGGAGCATACTCCGGTGGCAGCTGAAACCTGTTTAGTCACCAGTCAGTAAATCCCTGTAGGTATACTCAAGAGTGAAAGTGGCTGTGACGTGCATGGGAAGCCTGGAAATACTTGCTGTAGTAAAAGTGTCTGCATTGGTTTTTGCTTCTGGGTTCTTCCAAGATACTTTCTCACAGAAGAGGTGGGAATTACATAGCAAGAAAATGATGGTGCTAATTTGCTTTGCAGCAAGCAAGCAAAAGACATGTCCGCTCCTAACAGATGCTGCAGATTTTCTGACTCTGCTATATTTTTGTGTTCAGCTATGCAGTGTTTGCACAGGCTTTGCTTCAGTAGTGAAATATAGAAACATGGATTGGGCTGTGTCTTTGTCATCTTCTGTCATCATGAGGAAGATCCATGTAGAAAGAAATTCACAAGTCAATGAAAAGTTTAGAGCTGGAGTTCTATCTGACAATGAGTTTCCTTCCTGAGACTGTGTCCATTCAGTTCTAGACATCTGCTCTCTGCTGTGATTTTTCTGGCCATGATTTTTAAATAATGCCTTTGGAGAGAGATGAAATCTGTATCTGAAGCTTGCTTAGTATGAAAGTTTGGATTTAGTTGAGAACAGTTTTTAAGGCAATCTGTTTCTTCAGTACTGAATTTATGGCACATAGCAATTTCTAAGCTGAGACCAATATTTTAAGCACACTTGAAACAGTGATGTTTTGGAAGGTTCAGATATAGCTGCAAAGCCCAATGTATCATAACTAAAGCATGCAATTACTGCTTATGCTTTTTTTTTTTTTCCATATGGACACATTCTGCTCTTCTGTCAGTCATTAAAGAGTCATTCTGATTATTTTTTTGATCCAGCCTGGATTTTAAAGCCTGTCTTGCAAGAAGGACCCAGGGGTTTTGTGAGAAGACAGGGCTGCCGTGACAGTAAGGGCAGTAAGAAGTATCAACATACAATAAAACATAATAGTAGAGCAGCAAGGCTTGGGCTTATTGTTGAGGGACCTGGAACCAGGATATCTGTCTTTGAACTGCTAGGTGTGGATGTGGATTTGAAGCAGGGGCATTGAATAAATAGAAGTACAGGAATTGCAGAGTAGGCTGGCAGTTTGGAAAGTGATTTGCAGAAGAGTAGGTACTGTTGAAGCTACTTGGGAGTGCTGCATGGTTTTAGATCTGGGCAGACCAGGATTTGATCTGAACCAGGAGAGGGAAGGCAGAGGCAGATGAGAGAGAGAAATATGTGGGAGAGGATTTTAGTAAACACCTGGAGAGAAATGGGAAGTCAAAGACTATTGGTATGAGATGAAAGGGGGAAAGGCTTGAGATGAGAGTGTTTGAGGGTTCTGGGTTATGAAACTGATGGCTTTAGGACAAGAGAATTAAGGGATTGAAAACTGAGAGGAGAGTAGGGAAAGGGCTTATATCAGGGTCTTAATTAAACAGGGCACTACTTTGCTATACATTTCCAGACAGGAGACTCTGAATTGTTATTTTCCCTGTTTTCACTTCTCTGTTTAAACCACTTGAAATGTGATAGTATTTTTTCAAAAAGCATTCTTAAATAAATTGGCATGAAGTTTAGAACATTACTTACCTAATAATAAAAATAGTACGAATGTTTAAAGCCATTCCAGAAACTTGGAATTAGTCTACCTTGTTGGGAAGTACCTGGCTGGTATGAAAAGGATTTGATAAATGGATTTAATTATGTTTCATGATAAGATTGGGACCAATGATTAGGAGGGGGTATATGAAAGATTGACTTTTTAAAATACTGGTATTGCTGTAGACTGTGTTGTTGTGGGGGTTTTTGGTGGTTTTTTGGTTTTTTTTTTTCCCCAAGAGCAAGAACTTCTGTGTGAGAGTTGAATGTCTTTGTGCATTGGTTCCCTATGCTGTGTCAAGCTGTGTCTGGGAGGCTAGGGTGCTCTGAATATATACCTCCTTCCAAAAGCAGCTGGGAAGCTTACTTTCCATTCCCATTTTTGTGAAAATTGCTTCTGGTGTCCATGTAGTAGTGTGGGTCTCTGGGGTTCTCAGGAATGTAGCCTCAGCAGCTGTGCTTGGAATGATGCTGTCATTCTGTTTAGGAGTCCACCTCTGTCCCTCTCCAATCCCTGCTATTCTTCACTGTTTTCTACCCATGCCCAAAGCACCTGTTTCATGTCTCCTCTTTCACATTCTTGTTTTCTAGCCTCTGTATTAAATTTATTATTGAGTTATTGTTATTGATATAATTTTATTGATATTATTTATACTATTTTATTATTTACTGCAAAAATACTAATGTCCAAAAGGAAAATTTTCAGGATCTGATGAACTTTGAAAAATATGTTTAAGATCTGTCCTCTTAAGAGAACAAGATTTTCGTGTTTACATCAGCTTTCTGTCTTGTCAGTCCTCTCTCCATTCACTTCTGAAGCATCAGACAGGAACTTCACACTAATACTCATAGAATATACAATTCTTAGTATATGAGAGATGGAGATGCAGGAAGGTAAAGTCTTACTGATGTGCAGTTTTGTTCCTTTGTACTCAATTTTCAGTCCTCACAGACTGCCCCACAATCTGTTTGAGAACATTTTGCTTTTCATTAAGTTGTGTTTTTGAAAAACATTTTCCATTATATCGTATAAAATTTCATCAGGGCATCTTCATTCTTGCAACCTGGAGAAAACAGTGATACCTTCACAGTGATCTACAATAGAAATATTGATCTAAAACCCTTAAGAACAATTACTTAATTGTTTTACATCACTGTACAATGTCTTACTGCACAGTTGCAGGAATGAATGAGAGATGAATAGAGAGCAAAGAGGAACAGTATTATTCTGTCTTTGACTAGAAAAGAAGCAGCTTTTTGGTTGACTTCTGTAACTGTCTTTAATAGTAAGACCAGGAAAGATATTGCCTTGAGGACACCCTTGAGTCTGTAATTCTCTAGTTATGTAGGATTTGGTCTGAATCAGGACCAGTGCTATTCAGTGTTTTCACCAGGGGCACCATCCAGATGCCATCCAGAGGGACATGGACAAGCTCGAGAAGTGGGCCCCTGGGAATCTCATGAGATCTAACAAGGCCAAGTGCAAGGTGCTGGGTCAGGGCAACTCCCAGTGGCAACACAGGCTGGGGATTGAACTGATGGAGAGCAGCCCTACTGGGAACGACTTGGGGGTGCTGGTGGATGAGGGGCTGGACATGAACCAGCAATGTGAACTCACAGCCCAGAGCGCCTAACATGTCCTGGGCTGCATCCAAAGCAGCGTGGGCATCAGGGCCAGAGAGAGGATTCTGTCCCTCTGCTCTGGTGAGACCCCATCTGGGGTGGTGTGTACAGCTCTGGGGTCCCCAGCACAAGAGGGACATCGACCTGTCAGAACTAATCCAGGGGAGGGCTACCAAGATGATCAGAGGGCTGAAACACCTCTCCTGGGGAGACAGGCTGAAAGAGTTGGGATTGTTCAGCCTGGAGAAGAGAAGGCTTGGAGGTGACCTTATTGTGGCCTTTCAGTACCTGAAAGGGATCTACAGGAAAATTAGAGAGTGACTTTTTACAAGAACATGTAGTGGGAAGACAAGGGCTAATGGCATTGAACTGGCACTAGCTTTAGATTGGATATTGGGAAGAAGTTCTTTACTGTGAGGTCTGTAAGATGCTGGAACAGATTGTCCGGAGAAATTGTGGCTGCTTCATCCCTGGAAATGTTCACAGCTGGGTTGGATATTGCTCTGAGCAACCTTGTCTAGTGGAAGGTGTCCCTTAGCATGCAGGTAGGGATCTTTACAGTCCCTTCCAACCCAAAAGATTCTATGATTTTATGATAAATATTCATCATTAGAAAACAATACATACATCAAAGTTTCTAGGGAGAAAATTTATTGTTAAATATAGCTGTTAACACTGAATGTTAGTTTTTACTTCTGAGGAATTTTATTCCATTCTATTTACTTAAAACCACAGATTTATGATGTTTTTGTGATGAAATAAAATCTAATAATAGAGCTCATTTTGAGATTATGACAACGGTGGGAGTTAGGTGCCTCTAGTTAGGTATATTGGTGGTGAGTTCGGGATTGAGGCCTGAAGATACAGTTCAGTGAGTCCATTTCATTGGAAAGGAACTTAATTGCCTTTCTTGCCTTGGTTTGTGATGTAGAGATCTTACTGACTATTTTGTGACTTCTGGACAGCTGAACTGAGATGGTTTTTTACCTGTACCTACTGTAAGCCATTGGCCTTTCCTGATGGACAGATGGATGAAGACTTATCCAGACTACTTTTCCTTCTGTTGTGTTCCAAACCAGGCTTTAATCCTAAAGTCTTTATTTCATGTGTGTTTAGCATAAAATATTTCCATGTGTTTGCATTGCAAGACTTTCTGCAAGGAGGACATAAAAATACGCAACATATGTATACATCCAGAGCCATGTGGCTGGATCCTGCATGCATATGAGTGTTTTTCTTTGTGAATAGCATGCTACTTCTTTCTGAAGCATGCTGTAAGGTAAAAATTTTTGTGCAATGCTGTATCTGTGTGAGGTCCCTATCATTGCCTGGTGGGGGGGAGCTGCAGTTGATATCTAGCAGGCTGTAGTACTTCATAGTTATTAATGCTAGGGAACTGAAGAATGTGTTGAATTGGCCAGCTTGACCAAGAGGAGGAGGAAGAAGGAGGGGAAACCTGGTGGGAGCTCTGACTCTCTTTGTGTGTGGGAGAGTGTGAGATTGCAGGTCCCAGCTATCATCAGGAATAGCTCCAATTCTTGCAGCCGGGGAGTTTAATCACAGGGATAACATCAGACCACCCAGGCAAGGGCTATACAGAGCTGCCTCCTTCTCTGCTGTGCAGCCAGTCAGTGCCCAAGATCCAGCAGCCAGGATTCCTGCAAACATACTGACAGATCCAGTGGAGGATGGGGCACTTGTCTTATTCTATGTTTTTCATTTAGACAGAAGGTGGAAATGAGCAAGAAGCAGATGAGTTTACTAAACCTTAGGACCAGGGAGAGGGAGTGAGGAGGAATTGAATGGAGCATTTTACGGTGTCCTAGAGGGACCCTGTATATGCTATGGGAATCCCAAAATAGTGAGCTTCATCTGAACATCAGCTACAACAGTATTGGAAGCCACACCACTCCTCATTTAGCTGTCTTAGTTACTCAGTGTGGTACCCTCACCTGCCTTGTCCTTAACAGAGCAAACTGCTGGTCTGCCAAAATGCACTGTACTGATCCCAGTGGGCATCAGCTCTTTCCTGTCTAGACCTGAACAGCACAACAAAAGCATTAAATTTAGGGTGCAGCAGCTACTTACAGAAATTTAGTAAGGCTGTTTTCCCCACTGAGGGGTTTTGGGTTTTTTCAGTGATGATCCCTTGTTTTGACTCAACCCACTTTATCTGAGTCTTAGTCAGTTTTAGTTTCTTTATGTAACCACTTCTTTGGTTTTTACCCTTGCAGTGATGGAGAGAAAGGGAAGTGTAAAGAAAAAAGGCATCTTACTGTAATTAGTAAGAGAAGCAAGAAGCAGGCAATCAACCACTAAGGGGCATTTTTCTTACCTCTTTCACACACCTCTGCACTGCTGCAGGGCCCCATCTTCCCCTCACTCAAGCTGTTCACACAGGAGCTGGAATTACTTTTATTACTACTGATTTGTAGCAGCAGCAGTAATGTAACCAGTTGGTCTCAGCAGAGGTTGTAGGAAGTGAAAATATCACTGTAGTTTCTGTAGTGCTCATGTTGAACTCCTTCTGCTCTGAGCCTCCGCAGGGAATAGAAGGCAGAGGGTTTTGTTATGATGCAGCAACATCTGCAGATAGTCACCAAACAGGCCAGGCTGAGCGGCTCGGTCTCATGTTATGGGAAAGATTACACCCTGATCATCAAACTTTTGGCAGGATTGTGGCTTGTAAAAAATCACTCCCACTGGAAGTTTTGAGGCAGAGAGTGTCTAAATGAAAGCCTGACTTTTTCAGGAGAAGGAAGAGGGGGAGTTCAACCATCCACAGCAGCAGCACTAACTTGGGTTTTCTTTTTTTATTGTTAAATGGATGCATATGCTGGAGACACTACAAAGGAATTTGCAAGTTTGTCAGGTTTCCCAGGAATGTCTTTGGCAGGTCTTTGTCTGGAACATTTTCTGGAGACTGGAACACTTCTCCTCTGTATGCATATGTATATCCTGTAAGCTGGTAAGCTCAGAGAGCAAAGAAGGAATGTCATAGGCCTTTGGCCAGATCAGCCTTGGTACACATACAGATTTCACGCTTCTCAGCCTGTTAGCCCCGGTTCTTCCCTCCTGGCCAGTTGTTAGTGCAAGTTCAAATCTGTACATAAAGTGAAGCTGCTTTGGTATGGGATGCAGTCAGCAAGATGGCCTGGGTAACAGAAAGGTGGTTGTAGAAAAATCAGTTTATATGACAAGATTTCCTCACAGAATTTGTAGTGGTACATTTTGTTACACTGTTCAGACAGTGACAGTGACAGTGTGTGTGTGTGTCTTATATGTGATTTGGAGTTTCTTTTGCCTCTTAAGAGGCAGGTTAAGATTGTGTGGTGTTTTTTTTCTTTATTTTTCCCCCCATACTGGGATAGCCTGTTGGATTCCAATGTCTTGATGCATTAAGGAAGGCAAGACAGCTGGGCTTTTTCCAGTAGTACTGGCAGACCTGTATGCTGTGTTCGACCAAGTCATGCTAACCTGTGCTAGATCACAGATGTACCTGGGAGCTCCATGGTAAAGCTAGGAAAATGCAACACACACTAGGGAGAGGACAGGTTAACAGTGAGTATTTATATTGCTGTAGCATCTAGTCAGTCGTCTTTGAAGGCTTAAAGAAGAAAAATAACTGAAAGAATACAGCAAATTTTTTTTTTCTTTTTTTTCCTCTCCATATGGCAAGTTCTTAGCGCTTCCCTTCTGTTAAAGATTTCACAGATCTTGAAAGCCTTAGGGGTATCTGTGTTTGAAGAAGGCTTGGCAAGTGAAAATACTTCTGACTCTGGAAGCCAGGTAATGAAAAAAAAGCACATTTCATTTGCAAGCTATTGGATAAAGTTGGCATTGCTGGATGAACAATAAGTAATAAAATAGAGAATTAGGGATTGACTGAAGGATCTTGATGGATTCAAACTGGATAAACTTACGGATACATATACTTACAGAGCATATGGGTAAAAATAGATTGAAAGGCAAAGGAGAATGCACTATATATGATGAAACATTTTGCCAATTTTCAGTTTTCAAGTGGAATGGTTCCCTCTTTGAGCTCATGATGCAGTGTCATCTTGTCCTGTCTGACTCATCAAAATTTAAGGATTCTGGTCTGATCCTGATAAGGCAGAGGAGTAGTGATCTTACATGTATCTTATCGTGATCCTTGTCCAATCCTTCTTTAAACAAAAAGGTTTATCAGTAAACAGTTTATTCACATCTGCCTTTGTAACCTGTTGATAGGGTACATTGTGCTGAAAACTTTGTCTCCTCCTGTTTCTGACTGTGAAAATTTTATCATTTTGAAGGTTTTTTTGGAAGACACAAAGTAGGCCTATGGTTACTGCATTCTTCTGGCGTATCTCTTAGGCTTGACATATGAATTATAACTTGAGCTCTGGACCCCTTTTCCTCCTCACCAGTCAGAAAGATCCAAATGGAAATATGAGATGTGTGAACTGTGGAGGATGCAGTGTGGCTTCAAGTAAGAAAAATTATCTTCAGACTTTGTAGATCTCCAGTCTCCACCACTTTTTAGGCAACAAGATATGACTGGCTTCTGCCAGAAAAGTGCTAAAACTGCCAACTGGAGAGGACCAAGTAGGCAATTTGTAGTGTATTGCTTGTTGTAACATGTTGACTAATGAAACTCTGGATCTGCTGTTCAGGATATTAGTAATGAAAATTTAAGTCTTTTTCACAGCCTGCCAAGAGGGGCAGAGTAACAACTTCTAGTGGTGATGTGTCCCTGTTCACCCGGGTTGACTCCTACAAACTAGGAGGAGAAGCATTCAGGCTTTCAGGAGGCTTTTCCTGAATCCATGGAGGCTGATCTGCAGCACTCATTTTCTTTTTCTGATAGTTATAATTGATGGCTTTAGCTTATTTCAACCATTAGAGAAGATAAAAAAGAAAATATTAACTTTATTCTAGAAAAAATATTATTGACTATGATAATGGGAAGCTGTTGAAGGGCTAGTATAATGTAGATCAGAAAAGTGAAAGATATTAAGCTCTTTTACTGACTCTTGCTTGTGATTTCTTAGGAGTACTGTACAATGTATCTTTGTCTGTAGGCTGATATTAATTGGAAGCCAATTCTATCCTGAAGTTTTTATTCCTGTTTGTACTTGGAGAGTTTATATTTCATATAGAATTTTTAAAGCAGATTAACAAAAACAACACCTCAACTCCTGTATTCAGCACTTTGGGGTATCATTCTGTGTTGTGGCCTTGCTTTCAGTCTTAAATTTATTCAGAAATAAGTTTTTCTGAATAAAGCATGACCACAGAGATGAGTTCTTTTAAGCTTATGTGTCTGCTGTAAAGGCAAGTGTATTGCAGTCATAAACTTATCTTGTAACATTTAAAAATAAAAATAAATGTAAAAAAGTATTTCAGCATTATGCAATAATTTGTCTTTTGGCTTATTAGCATTATATTGAAGTAAATATAACAGTACATATATGTACTGTTTCTAAGACAGGTCTCTGTTGATACGGCTGTGACAACCCACATGTTCTTTTCCCCTCTCCCATTTTTTCATGTTACATCGTAAACAGAAGTAGGTCAAGGGAGTTCTTTTCCTTCCATGAGGGCTTTTGGGAATTTACTGTATCATGGTGGTCTTCAGTCAACATGTTCCTTTGAGCTTCTGACATCTTTGCTGTCCCAATCAGTTTAAAAATTGTAGCAAAACTTTATGAATCCTTCTATCATGAGAGATATTAGCTGTGTATTGTCTTGCCTTTTACAAGCTGCACAAAGAATGTATAGATGTGACAAGAGATGTTTGAAAATTGAGGTGTTTGAGGTGTGCAGTGCAGCCCACACAGGTCTCCATTCATATTGTCAGTGTCAGGAAAAATACTCTGAAGTCCGTCACTGCTAATGAAAAACAGGAATCTTAGCAGGGGAGTTTGAACCCACCTTGTTGCAACTCAGTTTGAAAACTAACTTAATTCTTGTAGATCCACACCAATAACCATCTTTTTTATTTGTTTGGTTTTGCTCCATTAGTACTATTTCTGAAGCTACAAGCTTTTCCATATGGATATTTTGCTCCAGGTGCTCTACATTACCTTTTACACCAAAGTACCAACTGATTTGCTGCTAAGTATTTGCCTCTGTAAAGGGAAGAATGCAGTTCCGTCAGGTGCACAGGAAGACTAGAAAATGAAGCCACTGCTGAGCACAGATGTGTTGGGGTGCCTCAGTAATCCTCCCAAACAGCTTCCTGGCCAGCTAATTATAGCAGCTGAAATGTCTCAAAGCATGGCACAGTAACAAGCAGTAACACCTGTCTGGGTGGGCTGGCTGCAGCTAAAGCTTATATTCTTGCTGGTGTTCTCTCTCTTTTTCTGAATCCTTTGCCTGTTTTTAATCCTGCTGTAGTTTAAACACGTGTCTATCTGGAATGTGTGAAATGTTGCTATTACCCGTGCTAAGCTATTTGCTCACCTGCTTAAAAAGACAGCTTTCAAATAAACAAGGATACAGTATTAAAGAGGAAAACATGTCACAGTAATAGAGCAGAATTGAGGTAGTAATTCGTCAGACTAAATGGTTCTTGGCATCAAGATCATGAGGAGAGAAAATAGGATAAAGTCATCTTCATTTCTCACAATGGGTGTATTAGCAAAGTTGTGATCACTGTTGCTGACAAGCTAAGAATTATATATAACCTATTTTATTTACCATGCTGCCTTCTGTGTTGCACCATTTACCATTCTTGCTTCTATTCAGACAATAAATTCTTTGTGACCAGCATCAGTCATTGTTAGGTATTTGTATAGTGCCTGGCACAGTAAGAACTAAATCTAATTTGAAGCTTTCTGTTACTGCAATGAAGATGCTTTAAATTTTGCTTAGATTCTACAGAATACAGCAACATTAAGGGTGAGTTAGAGGCACCAAAATGACACCTAATACTGTTTTCTGTATAAGGTGGGTAACACTGCCCATTACTAAGCTTGCCTGATAATGTCCCACTGTAAGATCTTGTCTTAAACTGCATATAGTGTTCTGAAATTTTATTCATTTGAATTAATGCTTCCTGTGCTTATTGTTCAGTTTTCAGAACACTTCAGGCAAAGTGGAGCATTCCAGACAAAACCAAGGCTGGATTAAAAAAATATTTTGTGCATTTTAATATCTACAGAACTTTTAAATCTCTTCATCTCCCATGCTTGGAAATAGCAATTTGGAATTTCGAGTTTTGTTGAAGCTTGACTTGCAGAGTAACTGTTTAAAAAGCTTCAGGTGAAATATACTCAGCAAAACCTGATAGACCTTTTCAGCTTCCTGAAGGTTCCCTCCATACTGACGATGCTAAGCTGAATTTCTCTGTATTTACACCTAGTGTACTTTGGCTTGAGCTTCTGTTGTCCTGTGTTTTCAGTAACCTGGTCCATGTTGGTTTGGGAATCTGTCTGACTTGACTGCTGAATGAGTAAGGAATTTTGCCAGGGTGTGAAGAATAGTTAGGATATGGAGGCTGTGAAATTTGTATCTGGACATGATTTAGGAGAGGACACTGAGAACCATTCAGACAAAAGAACAGAAATGGATGGAGTGGTAGTGTGGTAAATGTGGTCCAGTGAGCAGCCCACATTCAAAGACTGGATGAACAATGAGGTTGGCAAAAGGAGTGGACTGGGGAGGGGAATAAAACCAGAACTTCTAGGATGTAGGAGAATGGAAGAAGGTACTACGTTACAGAAGAACGGAAGTGTGGAAAGACAGATCTTGTAACTACTCCTGTGGAAAGTTCCAGACCTGAAATGGTGTGGATCAGGGGCCAGAAGTAGTGGGGAAACTAGTACTGGAAGTCTGTAAGAATGAAACCGTACTGAGGAAAACAAGGAGCATGACACTTGAAATGCAAAAGCTGAGACTGACTGTGTGAGAATGACACACAGATGAGGAGCAAGAATAGGAAAGGATAGAGCTGAGAAGGGATTAGATGAAAGTGACTGTTTTTGGAGAAGTGGGCAGAAGCCTAGGGTATAACCACTAGAATTTAATCCTGTCCAAAATTTGAAGTAGGAGTTCTGAATTTACTAAATGCTTAGGTGCCTTGTACTGCTAAAACACAGGAGGGACAACTTACTGTGTTGTCAATGGCAATGTTCATGATCCGGAGTTTGGTGAGAGGACTGTCTGTAATCCTGAAGAAACCCATTTTAAGTATGAGTGTAGTGTATTGCCATGAAGATGGTATGTACTTGTTTGAGTAATTGCACACAGTTTGTATAGAGAGGGGTAGAGACAGGACAGGTGCATATGGTTGTCTTACTGACACAGCTCATGGTGACTGGAGAGATACTCTGGTCTCTGCTCAGTGTAATATAAGCTTCTAGCTTTTGATCAATGCATGTGGAGTTAATTTTTCACATGGCAGGAACTTTTTTACTTTGCGATTTTTGCCCCATCTTTGTCCTTTTCCTTCTCTGTTCTTCTGTGAATGGAAGGGTTGTAATTTTCATGCTGGCCTCTGAATTCATCTCAGGCATGGTGGATGTTGGTGTCATCTCTCATTGCTTTATGCAACTAGCACAGTGTTTTTGCATTTGAAGATTTCCATTTTCTAGCAGTTTCACTTCTCTTAGTACATACTCTATCCCATTTACTTAGTGATACCTTTTTCTTTTTTCTTGTCTTTTAATTGTTTCTGATAGTTTGTTTGGGTTTGTTTTTGTTTTGTTTTGTTTTGTTTTTTTTTTTCTTCTTTAGTTAACAAACTTGGACTTGACAAGTGGAGCTATAACCAAGGGGAATGCAGCTGCCCCACAGAGCTACTGGTCACCACTCAGCAAAAGAGGGTCACTGGGGCCTGTTCAGTCAGACACTCATAGAGATGACAAAAGATCTCTCTCTTCAGCTGTCAGGTAAGTTAAAATTGCTGCTCTAGCTTTCTGAAGAAGAATGCAATGCACTCAGGAGCTCATTTGTAATTTGCTTCTTGCTCAGATGCAGGAGCGTGTCCAGAGAAGGGTCTGTAGCCCAAGTCTTATGTGAAGCAGCTGAGGGAGCTGAACTTGTTTAGTCTGGAGAAAAGGAGTCTTGGGGAGTGGGGGGCACAATATTGCTCTGTACAATTCCCTGCAAGGAGGTTGTAGCAAGATGTGTGTTGGTCTCTTCTCCCAAATAACAAACGATAGGACAAGAGGAAATGACCTCAAGTTCCATCAGGGGTAGTTTAGATTAGATATTAGGAAAAATTTATTCACCAAAAGAGTTGTCAGTTACTGCAACAGGCCACCTAGGGAGGTGGTGGAATCACCTGAGGGTTTTTAAAACGTGTAGATGTGGTACTTAGGGGCATGGTTTAATGGTGGACTTGCTAGTGTTAACAGCTGGACTTGAAGAACTTAAAAGGAGGATCTTTTCCAGCATAAACAATTCCATGATTCTAAGAGCTTAGTAATAGTTCTTCTCAGGTCTAGAAACTAGGCCTATGAAAATAGCTATGTTCCCAGAGCTGTCAGGTTCATGGTGAAATAAGGGCATAGATGAACATGGTGGATGAGAGGGAAATGTCTGCTTCTCCTTGATTATTTCCTGTTCCTGCATCTGTAAGTTTAGGTTTGCTGGCATTGAGACATATATACAGAATGCAAACTTAGACCTGATGCTGCAAAAATCTCTACTAAGTCCCCATCATCATGCTTTTTCCTTGAATATCAAGTTTAGATTGTTCAAAGATAGAGCAGTGTTTATCAGAGTTTCTTTTCCAGATTTCTTTATACTCTGTATCAATTTTGGGCATTGGAATTTATATTTATGGCTTATACACTGATAGGAATCAAGGCAGAGGACTGATTGTGCAGTAAAGCCGTTCTTCCTGTGATTCAAAGAGCGGCAAGATTTACTTGCAGGAGTCTGAATCTTGGAAGCTAGGAACAAGGCAAACTTGCTGCAGTAACCAGGCTGGAATACAAGCCCAAGACTGCTGGGGATTTGAGTTCTTCCTTTGCCACTCCAGTAAATTATACTGATTCCTTTTCATAAATGTTAATTTTTTTCTTTTAAAACAGAATAAGAATGCAGGGCTTCTCCAAGACATGAGTTTAGGTCTGGAAAGCTGTGCAGTGAAAATACTGATTCTTATCACTGGTGACTGAGTGCTACTGGAAAATGGAGGGAAGTGAGAGAGGGAGAAACACAGTGTGAGGAAGGCATGTGGTCTGAGTGGTGATCCTTTCCCAAATGGGTTCTTCAATAGAAAGATTGTAATGGGATTTGGAAAGCTCAAGTAAGATTGTTCTTATTTCATCAGTTACTACTTTTCGTCCCGCCTAAAGAAGAGGAATGTGAGAAATGAATTCCTGGCCTGTTTCTGTTCCAGCACAATGTTTGCCTCAGGGGTTTAAAGTTATTGAGAGAAGTGGTGGTGATTCTGCTCTTGGACCCATCCAGGCAAGCTATTACCTAGTCCAAATAAAGAACCTATCCAACAGGTGTAAATTGCCTTCCCCTCCTACATGGCTTGAGAGAGCAGCAGCATGCAGGCTGTCTAGAGCTTCTCTTCCTTTTTCAGCTCTGTTTGTACCTTTGGGCTCACAGACAGAGCTGCAAACCCCATCACTACTGCTCAGAACTCCACTCTGAATGACTTCCAGGGCTGTGCCTCAGCTAGCATTGTGTGCATAGTTCAATGCCTTTAAAGTTTCTGTTTTATTTTGTACAGCAATCTGAAAATACTTCAGAATTTTCCAGTCACAACTGATAGAAGATTCCATTTTCAAACCTTTTATGAGTCATTTAGTCTTTCATTACTTCAGTTGCTCTGTTTTTATCCTCAGAACAAGAGTCAGAAAGATGCCTTAAGAGTCCCTATTGAATTATTTTATCTTCATGTCTGCTTTTGTTGAATGGCCAAAATACTGGGAGTTAAGAGTTTTGTGTAAATCTGGAAATGGAAAAAATAATTCTTGAGGCAGTGCTGGTTTACTTGATCTGTGAACTTGTGTTTAATGAGAGAATTCCAAAAGGAATATCAAGCTCATGATATAGAGATGGCTATCTTCTATTGTAAATGCCTTTTTTGATTTGTTACATTGGAGCAAGCAATTCATAGAGGGTCATCTGATGAGTGTCAGCCTGTGCTCAGTGCTGGATGACTGAAGAAAAGCTTCCTGTTTTGTCCCATTGAGATTCTCATCTGTCAGTTGTAGAATTCAGCAAGGATTGAAATGTTCTGTAAATGGATCTCTTATCTGGCTTGCACTTAGCTCCAGTTAAAACATCTGCCTCTGAAGTGCAGTCCTCACAGTTTTTGTATAGGTCTGTGGTAAACCTAAGCCATTCTAGCGCTACTGAAGTTTTTTAGAAAATTTTGGTTTGATGCTTGCAATCTGTAGGATTTAGGCTATTCTTTTAGACAGATCATCTTCCCCTTTAATTCCTACTCTCCCACTACTGACTTATCTAAATGTATCTCAAAAAAAGTTATCCCTTCTTTTGTTGATTCCTTTTCTTTGCTTGAGATAAGGTGCCAAATCAGTAGTCTGCTTGCCGAAGGCAAAAGAGGTTTTGGGTTTGTAATATAGAGACAGAGGACCATCCTATATATGTTAAAATGTTTTTTTATAAATCTGCACTGCTGTGCATTTTGAGATTTTTTTTGCCACTTTTATAAGCATTGGCACTATTTCCACTCAAATGATGGCCTAGTCTGTTGCTGCACCTCAGACATTCTAGGTTTCATAATAAAGGTAAAAAATCAGGTGTTTAACAGGAGGAAACTTGTTGATTCAGAACATAAACTAACTTTGAAGTACCTGTTAGCAACTAGCTGCGTAATACCTAGTTGTGAGGACAGTAGATGGAGGTTAGTAGAGGTTTCTGGCACTGGAATTTGTAGCTACTGTGCCGCTTGTTTTTTGAAAAAGACAGTGGTTTTCTTCTCCAAGAATTATTTGGGCTCCACAGCTCACTAAATCTCTAAAACCTGGACCAAAGCTAGCAAGAAAGATTTCTTTCTAGCTGGTACAGATTTCTGTGTTTTCAGTGGGCACCTTGGATTCAGCAGCAGCCATCCTTGCTCGTGTTCATCTTGTGGAATTCATAGGGGCTGTAAATAGGCAAGAATTCAGCAGTGAAATGGTCAGTGTTTTCTCAGATCTCTGTTTCATTAGCATCTTGTTCTTTCAAAACCTCTATCTCAAACCTGAAGACCGACCTCACTTCTAAACTTCTCAGCATATTTTTTCATTGGATTTTCTGACAGACTTACTTAACTTGGTTAGGGCAGGCAGTCAAGCATCCTTGTCACTAGTCAGAAGGTAGAATGGCAGTCAAATTTATATTAGAGAGCCTGTGAATGGCTACTGCAATCAGAGAAAAGGGATTCTCCTCTTCTTGCTTGGTGTGTCTGAAATACTTCTTATCTTGTAATCTTTGTCAAGGTGCTCAGGTTCATCATGAAATGATATTTTGGTGGTAGACTGTCAAATCTGGTTTAAATATATATAAACACATGCTTTTTCAATTTTCTGATCTAAGGGGGTTTTAAATTTAATTTACTCTGGTGTCATTCTCAGTGATAGTAATAGCAACAGCTCTCAGGGCCTCACAGGCTGTGTGCACATACCGGCTGTGTTCCCAAACAGTCTCTGCTTTGGGTATTTTCATTTTTATTTTTCCTTGCCTAGAAGTATCAAATAGGGTGGAAAACCAGAAGATGCTGTCTAGACTTCTAGCATCTCAGATGCTTCTGGGTCACATTGGATATATTTACTGCTCATGTACAAATCTGCAATGTAGGTGCAGGAAATCCGGTACTACTTGACAAGCTTCCTGTGCCTGTTCTAATAGAAAATATGAATTAATTTATATCCCAAAAATTCTGCACAACAAAGTGATTGTACCCTCTGCTCTCTTGCATACCCCAGCTCACAAACTGAGATTGCTGTGCTGTATCCCATGACAGTCAGTCTCCCAAATCAGGACCTTCCTTTTAACTGCAGGCCTTCCTTAGCCTTAGCTTTATGCCCTCCTTCCCCACCTAGTGCCTGTTACTGCTTCATGCCAATTTCTTTTACTGCTAGGCATACATGTACTACGTGTTCTAGGTTTCAGATGCTCTGATCACACTAAGTATATATGCTTTGGACTTGTGAGGAAGAATCCCAGGTCTCTTCTGGGAGGTTTCTCTGACCTGGTGTAATTGGCTTCTGTAGTTTCACTGAATCTTTGAGTTTTGCCAGAAAGACCCCAGACAGCAATCACAAGTTAATTATGTTTCAGTGGTCTCAATCTGTTGTGTCAAAGGGGCAGCTTGCTGTGTTTGACATGAAGGAAAGGTGAAAGTGGCTTTGTTGTTTCCTCAGTTTTTATTTTAAATTTTGGAGCTGTGGAATGTGAAATAAGAAATCACGCTTGGACTCTGACTAGACAAGCTCTGAAGAGCAATGGGAAGAGGGAGACTGGAATAGACAAAAGATGTGCAGGGTGATTTTTACAAGGATTACAGGGTGAGCAATTGATGGGGCAGTCTTGCTTTTTTGCAAGACTCTTGAGCTAGACCAGGGTGGGCTTATCATGGCAGAAGCAGCATGGGTGTTGCACTAGGGGCTGTGGGAGAGAGTTAACTATGTATGGGCTTGCTGCTAGAAGTAAGGACAAGAGAATTCCCTGGGCTCTTGGCAGCTAATGCCAAGTTTTTATATGAATAAATCTCTTTCTGTATGTTACATATGTGTTATCTTGTAGTTTTGAGTTGATGGTAACTTTATTCTCTTTTAAACTGTTTTTGCAAGCTCCCCGCAGTTTCTTGCAAAGTGGAGGATACATGACTGCTCTCCAGTACTGCATTTGCCAAGTGTTCAGAGCCTATTTGTTTGCACAGCATCTAGGTGTAAGGTAACTTGGAGGCTCTGCTATGCTGATGCCTCTGGAGAAAATGAGGGGAGAAAGGAGCAAGCACTGAGGGTTATATAGTAGGCCCTCAGTTCAGTTTGGGCAAACTGCAGTGACCTTAACACCTCCCTGGCTAAGCACTACTAAGAAGTGCCGGAGCAGCAGCAGCCCAACAGCACTGAGTCCAGACCTGTGCTAGCATAGCCACATGTCTGTTCCTTGTTCCTCACAGTGCTTGTTCTCTTCTCTTTCCTCTTTACCTTAATGCCTGAATTAATTACATTTCTTTATTTGAGGTGGAGAAGTAATGTAGGGTAGGTTAAGTGATTTTTCTGTGACCTCTGTCTGCATCGCCTCAGCAGCTGTCATGCTGATTCTACCTGCGGGCCTTGAGAGGCAGAATTTCTGAGAGCCCTGAATTTGGGGTTTATTATTTCCTGCTCAGAGGACGTTTGAGGAGGGCAGGTGAAAAATAGAACTGCTACCTAGGTAGCTGTACATTTTTGCAAATCACCCTGTTTCTGATTTGTGCATGTTCTTTCTCTCCCTGGGCATCCATGTATATTTGTGCCTGTAACTCCTGCCTCAACAGCCTCTTACCTTGTTTTTTTCCATGCATGTCTCCCAGGGTCACCAGTGACAACTTCTTAAGTGTGGAAGTGAATTGGCTGACTTAAACTTCAGAAATACATGTCTCGCCGTGTATTTTTTTTTTTCTATATATATATTGGTCACACTAAGGAAACTTGAGTTGTCAGGGCCAATTGCTCTCCATCCTGCTTGGAAATCGCTCTGGGCCTCAACACCATGGATTGGCACAGTCCTCAAGGATCCCTGCTTCCCACAGCTAGGCCTTGGCTCTGTCTATCTGGAGCCTCCAGGAGAGGAAAGGCGGAAAGCTCGTGACTTGCCCAGACAGTCTGAGGCCTGGCCCTGCAGCCTCAGCTCCCCAGACGCTGTTGAGTCGGACTTGGCTGGCAGCCGCCGCACTGTTACTTTTCCGAGGTAATAAGTGAGATTAATCACAGGACCCTTTCCAGAGGCAAAGGAGGTTTGTGCTGGGTTTGTGCTGCGTGCAGGGAGACCGTAGGAGCCAGTGCTGGGGCTGTGAGCTGGAGGCGAAAACTGGGGCCTCACAGCAGGGCAGAGCAGGGCACCAGTGGAGTTGTGCAAGTGTGGCCTCTCTACTCAGCTGCTTGTGGGAAGCGTTGCTGGAGCTGCAGCCTGGTGCCTCCCTGGCTGAGCACAGGGGACACAGCATCTGCATTACCTTTGTCTGCTGGCCTTGGACAGTTACATTTTCTGCAAATAACTCCCAAAATTTGAGGGGGACCAGGCTTCTTTTTGACTGCATGACTTCCAGAGGAAGTAGGATCTTTGCTGCTATTCCCAACAGCAAACTGTGGAGAGCAAGTAGCCTATGTTGATAGGTGGAGGGGAGGGACAGGGGTCTCCTACCTTCTCCCAAGCCAATACTCTGTAATGATTTTGGGTCTTCTCTTTTCAGCTTCCCTTTCTGAGGGGGAGATATATTTTGCCCTCTGACTGCTAACAGCTGGCATGTAGTTTTTGTAATACTTTGTTCTGCATAGTCTAGTGGATATTATCATTAATCATATATTTTACCTTCTGCAAAAAAATGCAGTCCCATTGAGTTGTAGCAGTGAGTTCCACAGGTGGTGCATATTGTGCAAAAGTTTCCTTTTTTAATTTCTTCCCAAATTTTGCCAATAGTCTCTGTACCTGTAATAAGATCGCATGAAGGCAAACAGAAATGCTTTTTTTCCTGCACTATTTATTCTCTGTCTTTTTATCATCTCCCTTCTTGTTTGTCTCTCCTAAACTAAACATTTCCATTCTTTTCTAAATCTAATAATTGTCTGGTTGTCTTTATAGAGATGACAAGAAATGAAAACAGTACATCAAGTAGGAGTAAAACATTAGTTTCATGTAAATAACACTAGTGTATCTTTAATTTCTATCTCAACTTACATGTACCAATATCTTGTTGGCTTCTGACCATGCTAAACATTGAATTTTTTATTAATATGCAGTTGTTTTTCTTTGATTATTACAGTGAATGTCAAACTGAGCAACAAGTATAAGTAGTTCATTTTTTTCAGGGATTTTTTTTTTCTTTCCCCATTCCTTGCTAGGCAACTCTTCTTTTCCTGCACCAGTGGGTTTTGTTGACTGTGATGGAAGTTGCTTGATCTTTTCAGTTCTGTTAAACACTTAATCCAGTATGGAGTAAGTATGGAATCTTCTAGTGTCTTGCAGTACTTAGGATGTTTCCCCAGTTTTCCCTGACCTCGGAGGTCTTTGAAATACACTGTATCAGTTTTAGATATTTCATGTTGCAAAGTGACCCACACATCTTCCTTTCCTCTGCATTTATTTAAACCTCCCATTCACCATTAAAACAGTTGTTTTTCAGAGTGGTTTTCAGGGGGTTAATGTGCCTTTAGTTCTCATGGGGAAGATCTACTCTGCTCCTTACATCTTTGTAGGAATGAGGGGACCATATAGTCTGGTGCTCTGTTGGAGTGGCTCTGGCTACAGCAGCCTTCCTCTCTAAAGGAGTTCTGAAAGGGTTACAAGGGAGCCTTGGCTGTTTCTTTGAGCTATTTGGAAAGGACGGGCCTCAGACAGCTTGGCAGGAACCTGGGGCCCTGTTTTTTCCAGCCCAGCCCTTCCTTCTGCACAGAGCTGTCAGGGAATCCCATGAATGTCTGGTTTTTCCCCTTTCCTAATTCTTTTAACAATATTTTTATCCATCTGTGACTCTTCCTCACACAAGGATCTCAAATTTTATCCATTGATTTGCCTTGCACGTAGTGAAGTATAAATGAAAGCTGTGCTACCATGCCGTAGCTGTTGGAATTAGTTCACGGTTGTGCAGCTGAGAAGGGCATTGGGAAGTTTCCCAGAAGAATGTCCTTTCTGGCATTGATCTTAGGGCAGGTCCATCTGGCCTAAGAACAGAGGGATTGAATGGGCCCATCTTTGAACTGTGCTATTCCTGTGGGTTACAGTGAGGCACTCTGAAATCTTGGGGCTGCATGTTCTGTATCCTCCCTATCAGACATACAGAATGCTGCTTTATAGAAATGGAAATCCCCCTTGTAAGCCAGGCTTATGAAAGGCAAGATAGGGTTAGTGACTCTTCCTTTATTTGCCTTGTACTTTCCAGGACTTTCCTGAAGTTGAACTCATTGTGAATATTTTGGAGATTTCCTAGTCTGCCCTTTACCTTTTCACTTCAAGAAAATGGAGGTGTAGTGGGTAGTGTGAGAAGGGAAGTTTGGTTACTCATAAAAACAAAGGTCTTGAACGGCTGTGTTGAAGACATTGGTGTTGTACAGTTGAGGAAGAGAAATTGAATTAGGATTATACTGCTATCTCAGTAATCCTGTCCAGTGCTGGGGGTAGGGTATGATCTGAGTTCCATGTAGAAAGAATTCCAGAAGACAGCCCTCATGTGGGGCAGTCCCTGGACAACCCTACAAAGTCAGCAGCCAAAGGGGCTGGAATCAAGCTCAGTTGAGTTAAGGGTTTCAGTGGCCAAGTACAAATGCTAGAGTAGAAGGCAGCAAAAAGGGCCAAAGGGTTTTCCTTCCTACTAGGCTTTCTTTTGGAGCTACCTTCCATTGTACAGTGAAGTTTCCACCAGCAATGCACATTCATGTTTTCCATCCAGACCAAGGTCACACTTTAGCTTGGCTTCCTCAGGATGAGCAGTCTTCTTTCTGGTGTTTTGTACTGTGATATAAATGGGAAATCCCTGCAGAAGCATGAAGAAACCCTTTTCCTGTCCCTGAAAGTGTTAGTTGGCCTTTTCAGTGAAGATTCTGTTTTCACCTAATTTCCCCTAGCTTTCTGACTGGTAAAGTTCTGTAGCTGACCCCAGAGTCTGTAAATTGCATGCTGTTGGCTCTGTGTCAATCTGTTATTCTCTAGGGTTTCTCTGGGCTGGAGGTATCAAGCGGCAGCTGTTTGTGAACCACACAGGGATCCAGTGTTTAACAAGAATGTCTTTTGAAAAAGGGGAAGGGAAGAATGTAAAAAAGTCAGGATTATTTCAGTTTGTCTATGTATACAATGACAGCTTTGCTGGGTGATCCTGTTCAGTAGCTCCTAGGGGTAGGTATGTTGTGTAATCCAAAGAAGATGCAGCAACCAGAACTCCACTGTGGAGCACCAACTTTTTGTTTAGGGAGTAGTGTGGTTTATAATAATGAGTAACATTTTTGGTTACTATTACTGTTTTAGTCTCTCCCCAACACTGGATACTATCAGCCATTGAGTAGTCTGACCAAAACACACTGGGTAAAAGAACTTTGGTTGGTAATGAGCAAGAAAGCTCACTCAAAAAAGCTTGTTACTGGATTGTCCAGAACCAGTGCCAATTATAAGAATTTTTAAATGGGCTGTTGAGGCTGGACTGTGCAGTGTCAGGATGGAAATATCAAGAATCCTTTATTACAAGCAGCTATTTCTAGGATTTCATTCTGTAACAATAGTTGAAATATATATATTCTTAAAAAAGAAGATAGGGGAGGGTAGGCAAAAAAGCTAGGTAGTGCTTGAAGATACCAGTTTCCAGACGCTTTCCTATTGTGCACATGGCATTTTTATTAATGTTTCTTATCCAAGAACTGTTCACAGCAAACCAGGTGGGGAGATGCCAGGCCAGCCTGGCTGATTCAAATCTTTAAAACTGGCACTGAGACAACAAGCTTTAGTAAAAGGAATTTAAAAAAACTAAGAGAGCTCTGCTGGGTGGTTGGGCACGTGAACAGGCTCCCCAGGGAAGTTAGCATAGCACCAAGCCTGCCAGAGTGTTTGGACAATGCTCTTGGGCACACAGTGTGACTCTTGGGGTGTCCTGTGCACAGCTAGGAGTTGGATGTCAATGATCCTTGTGGGTCCCTTCCAACTAAGGACATTCTATGATTCTATGTTGCTTGGCGTCTTTGCTTGAATTTCAGATTGCATCTGGCTCAGTAGAAGTCTTCCACTCCCTTTTCTGTTCTTCTGCTGTCTGGCACATGGGACTTAACCAAAAAGTTAGTCAAAGAAGATCTGGCAGTGCTGCACATGCTGTTGGCAGCTGTTTGTCAGGGATACTTCTCCTGGGCAAGATTAATCCTTTGGAGCAAAAGGGCTGTGATTTTCTTGGTCCAAACCTTCTGTATGCATAAAGATTTCTTTATTTGCTTGTTTCTGGAAAAATAAAATTATTATCTTCTCTGTGAAGAATGTAGCTAAGTTGGGCTATGAATGTCTTCAGTGCTGAAAATTTAAGTTTGATCAAATTCAGCTCAAATTCAGAGGAGGAAATCTCAAGTCTGGACCATCTGTTTCTGTTTTGATAAAGATGCTGGTGAGTAAAGAGGTGTCAGCTTATCTTCATTTAGCATTTTGAAAAGTTGAAGATGCAGAGACTTGAAATTGAGTAAGTTTAGGAATTTTGTTTCTTGGTACTGATACTTAGTTCAGAAAAACTTTTCACAATCAAATTCTGAATTTCAAATGAGAATTTTTCTTTGCATATTAAAGACAATATACTCCTTAGTGTAGTGACTTATACTTCCCATTGCAGTTTCCTAAAACTTCTCAAGCTGTGGTGTTAGAAAAACCTTGAAATAACTTGTTAGAAAGAATGTTCTGTTCAATAAATTTCTGATCTCAGCTCCACTAGACACTTTGGGTGTGATTCTTTGACAGTCTCACGATGCTAAAGATTCTGGCTTCTCTGTAAATATCTTCAGATGGATCATAATTTGAACAACAATTAAAGGCTTTCTGATTCAGGCAGTCAACATGACAAAGAGAACACAGTCTCATCTTTTGTGAAGAAATCAGTAAATTGAACAGTGTATGTAGGAGATGTAAGTGCAGGCCCAAAAACTCAGCCCCAAAAGTGATTCTTCATAGACTTTGCTCTTAAGATTGGGTGCTTTGATCAACACATCCCTTTTCAATAAAGAACTGCATATAATATCTCCAGAATATTCTCCAGGAGACTGAGATTTAGGTTTCTACTATCAGTGATCCCCCTAGCCTTCTGTTTTCAAAATGACTAAAAATCAAGGAAGTTTGGAATTATCCCTTATGAACAATTCCAGCAAAGGCTGCCAATTAAGATTTTTTTGGAGCAGCTGTCTTTCATAGAGTTTGGTTTTGCATATTGACAATTTGATTATCTTTCTTCAAAGTTAAAAACCTCAAGAAGGAACTGTGTTTTAATGTGGAATTAGTTTTGCTAAAAAATCAATGGGAATAATAACTTCTCTATTATCAAAGTTCACAAATATTTTATTTTTTTTATTTTAATTTCTATAAGTAAACATATATAGTACATTTAAAAGTACTAAGTAAAGTAATAGATACTGGTAAAATAATACTGAAAACTCAGTTTTAATAGTTGGATTATTCTAATATATTTAAAGAAACTTGGATCCAATCCATCTTTAGTCATTTAAATATTTTGTTTTTCTGCTCAGGACATTGTTTGCATAACTGATTTTGCTTTCTTCAAAGGTCAGAGTCATGTTTTCATATGTTTCTGAAATCCCACTTTCCTGCTGCTGATAATAACCTGAATGATTTAAATATGAAAGTATCCTTCGCTATAAAGAGAACAAAATTTATGTATAAATTTCTAGGCTGTTTTGAGGTGTAGGGGACAGGCTATGGTTCATGTAGTGCAGAGGTTTTCTCTATTGACATTTTCTAAATAGAAAAAAATTGTTAACATTCTATGATCTCTAAAGCATTGCAAATCCTGAATATGAGTGTAGATGTTACTGAGAAGCATTTCTGTGAAAGGGAAAAGAACTGGTGGTGCTGGGTATTTTGCTGTTTGCATGTTTCACTCTGAAATTTTTGAAACACCTGGTATCATGTAACTTTATGAATTGTGAATTGTTGTACTTGTTGCTACACAAGGCGTAGTTGTTCGTGTATTGTTTGCCAAAAACTCTGGTGTTTATGGTGTATATTGTTTGGTAGCAAAACCAGGTACCAACTACTCCTGTCATTTACTTTCATGTGTTTTCTAACACTGTTACCTTTATGTGAGAGCTTGCTTATTGTCTTATGCTCCAAGTCTCTAGAACACAGTACACAACATGAAGGTTAATGTCTGTACAATTGTTTCTGTGTTCACCTCAAGCCTTCTGGAAGCCATGTTTAGACTCTTACCTGCCTGTACTGCAGATGAATTTTCTCTGAAATGTGCCAGTTGTGGCCTTTGAGTCTACTCTATTCAGAATATTTGCTGAAACATCATGAAAGGCATCAAGTATAAAGAAGCAATATATAATGGAGATTTCTTGAGGGACACTTGTTATTTTCCTTGCTTGATGTCTTACCTGTGATACGAAGGATGTCTTGAAAGGGCATTATGGCTGGGGTATTTTAGTCTGCCCTTTTAAGGGTTTAGCATCTGCATCTTTGATGTGCTCATGCTCAGAATTACATGCAATCACTTGATGGAATTTCTGGGGTAGAAATTGCTTGGTTCCCATCTGTGTTCCTGAGTCTGGGAGCTTCTGACTAATTATACAATTTCTCTGTACTTGTAGGAAACAATTTCATTTTGGCTCTAGAAAAAGGGATTGGGTTGGAATGGAATATGGGATTGCATAATTTTTTTCATGTTTAACCACAAATTCCACAAATGAAAGCTATTGCACTTCCTCTGAAGATACCTACTCTTGGCTTTTGGTTTCCAGAGTCAGTAGAAATATTCAACTCCCATATACAGTCCAAAAGACCTATCAATTGAAAGGCTTACCCAAAATCTGGCATTAATGAATCCAGCAAAATTTCATCCCCGAGGAAACAGCACCATTCCTAGATGGCTATTCTCAACCCCCAAGGGGAAAATATGGACATAATATGCAGTTAGGATGACTAGCAGAGCTGGCTGGCATAACTGCATTATAGACTCTCGTGTCCATGCTGGAGGAGAAAACATCACAAATACAGGTGCCTAGTCAAATGGAGATAATTTAAAAGCTTTTTTCCTAGGTGTTGCAAGCAAAACTTGTGCTTACAGTCTCTACCTCCTATTCTGCAGTTGTAGGTAGAGACAGAAATCTCACAAAAAAGACTTCAGGTGGTGGGTGATCAAGTAAGTTTTGTGCAACTTCAACGTCTTCTGCAGACAGGATCTGACAGAGAGGGATCTTTCAATGAATACTGGACAAGTCTGGGAACTGCGTTTTAGAATGTGCTGTGTCATCTCTTGGTACTATACGATATAATTATCGTAACATCCTTTTCACTCATCTTCCTCTAATGACAGACTTTGTCTGTCATCAGATGTATCAGTTTCCTGGAGAAAGATTTTGTTGACCCAGTTTACCAAGATAAGCCTGAGCCTTTTCTGTAGTTTCAGAGGTTTAATTACAGATTTCCTATTCTCAGTGCTTAATTGTTTTCTGTCAACTGGCCTTCTTGGTCAGCGCGTGTGTTGCTGCCTGCTGGGGAAAAGGAGACAACTGAATGATTTGGAGCTCTCCCATGATTTTCCACTGCACCACCTGTTTTGGAAGTGGTTGTAGACTGCCAAACACGCTGAAGTGGTTACACGTACCAGCTCCTAAAGAAGCTGAAGGGGAGGAGTGGTTCTTGCCTGATGGGTTTTCAAAGGGAGCTGAGACTTTGATGTTCTGTTTTAGCAGCTGCTAGATGTAGTGCCTCAGCCCTGTGCAGCACTTGTGGCCCCAGCCTTCATGCATTGTATTCTGCTTTACACTGCCAGAATGGAGAGAAGAAAATAAAATAAATTAAATCAAGAGTATGGGCATTAGCAACAGTGTTGCTTTGTTGTATTTTACACTTTGAGTTACACTGCCTTGTGCCACATGGCAGTGAAGTACCTTGCACTTAATTGAGCCTGTTAGAGTATGAAATTTATTTCACTTCAGCTTTCTTTGACTTTCTAATTGCTTCTTCCTCACCTCTTCTGCTTTATGTCTAATTCCAAAATAACTGTAGTAATTTTAGTCTTTTGTTCTGTAATGACTACATAAAATAGGCAAAGATTTACATGTATGGTGCAGCAGAATTCCTTGCGTAGTCTAGAGGGACTGGATCATCTTTCTAATAAGGACTGAGGGAGACAGAGAAATGTGGTGGCTAAACCAAGGCTTCATATAAAGCCTCTGTTAAAGCAGGAACAGACAGCACTCTGCTGTATCTGCTGAAGGCAGTTTGCTGGGAATTTCCCCATAACTCACTTAACCCTTCACTGCCAGAAATAAGATGCTGTAACTCAATTTATTCTACTGCTACTGAACTGCTGTATGATAATGTGAGCTCCTCTGTGATTTTGCTTGTTGAAACATTGGTTTACTGGAAATGCTGGAGGCTGAGCACTGTTTCCAGAGGCAGATAGATCCCAATAGTAGGAGTGGAATGGGGACTGTAATCTGTGTAGTTTAAAACAATGAGGCCAAAATTGTGGTAAACTGGAATGGTCTCTTCTGGCAAAGCAATACACATCTGTGGTATTTATCTCTGGAGGACAAAGTCCAAAAAAATGGGGAGATTCTTGCTCTGCAGTGCTAGCTTTTCCAGGTAAGGCTGTATAAATAAATACAAGCATTTCTAGTATTTTCTTGCAGTTCTTTATAATACAATTCTGGTATGTCATCACCCAGGCAATAAAGAGGGACAGATGCACAGCAATTTTTGGGAAGGAAATGTCACTGTTCATTTTTTGTCTTTGTTCCAGTGCTGACTGTGGAATTCCTAAATTATTTTCTCTTTCTATATTAAAAATCAATAACACCTAAATAAAAATGGAACCTGCTATTCTGTTCTGAAGGTTTTTTTAGGCTGCATTTTAGCTATCAACAAAACACAACATATTTGCTCTTTTCTGAAAAGTAGTTTCCTCTAAGTAGGATGTCTCTTGAGGATTCTTAGAAGGAACACTACAGACCTGGAAAACTTCTGTCACTTTTAGCCTCAAAAAATCATTGTTAGGAACTTGTGCTGCCTTGGTTAAAATAATAGGCACTTTTATAAAGTATCTTCCATTATCTCTAAGGAAGTTGGATGGAGTGAGGGAAAAATAGCTCTTACCTTTTACAATACCAATACAGTGCTTTGTGGCCATCAATGAGGCTTGCAGTGATTTAAAAAAAAAAAAAAAAGAAAAAGCAGCTGTAAAACAATTAGCACCACACCCCTGGTATTGCTTTGATGTCAGTGTGCCATGCTGCTCTTAGGATGGCTTAAAGTCTAGTTCATTATAGTACCTGTCTGTGGTCTCTGTATAAGTAGTCTTTTTTCTTATATTTTTTAATTTCCTGCAATGTGTGGGATAGGATGGTCTCACCTATGCAGCATAAAGAGATATACAGTCACTGGGCCAGCTTCTTCAATAGGTAACAAGCTATGCTAGATTCTCTCCGTGTATCTGAGCATATTCCAACATCCCCTGATTATGTTTTACGTGACTACTTTGTTATAAACTTTAGAAATGTGTGTTGTCACAGACATAGTAATTTCTTCCTCCAGTTTGTTGTTAAATGTTCAGGGAGCCACAGCAGGTGAGTCAATCTTTGCACAGGACGTGAAGATAAAAGAATTCTCCCTTAGCTCCAGCATAAACCAACTGCAAAAGGAACCTGAGGAGGTAAAAAATTCAGTTTAACAGATGGGAGGTCACTCTCAGATACAGTCTATTTAATGTTATACCTTGTTGCCTTATAGAAATCCACTTGAAGGACAAGGAAGGCAGAAACTATGTGCACATATGGAATTGAGTTTGTAACATAGGACGGATCAGAATTCTTGAGGCATTTCTTTGGCCAGCAAATGGGTATCCTCAGGCTTAGGGGTCCGTGTGAGTCTATCTTTATTGGGAAACTAACTCAGCTTCATTACGTTGGATGTAGGTTGATAAAACTCAGTTGTTTATGGGTAGAGGTCTCTTTAGGACCTTTACTCTGCCCTTGTATCAGTGCTTGGGGAATTATTCAGAAACAAGAGACTATTGACCACAAGCCTACAGCCTCACAGCAAGGACCCAGAGAAGTGACCTTCAGTTCTCATTTTATACTTTTTGTCTTCTTTTACTTTATTTCAGCAGCTAGATATTATACAGCTTCAGTTGTGTTACTGAATGGTAGCACAGCAGATGCATCTTACTGGTGCCATGCTGCTTCTCTACCTCTTTTACCTGGAACATTTATCTTAATATAGCTGGCTTTCAGGTGACACTTTCCATGATCCCTGCTTAGGTGAATTTGTAGACGTTTGCTCAGGAAGTGCAGAACAGATTCTAGCCTTCCCTTTAGGTATATAGTTTATAAATGTAAAGGTATTGCTTCTTTTGTGAAGTTCTCTTATCTGGCTATAATTTTTGAAATGTATAGTCATGATGTCAGGCAACTGTATACTTCAGCTGCATTGTCCCCTAGACAAACCATCTGAGGTGGCTGATTTATCAAGTCTTCTCTAAAAGACACTCATAAGAGAGTCTTCATCTACCCCATAACAAGGTGATAGTTGTACTGGATGTCAAGCCGAGTTAGTTGCTTTAATTAATTTTAGTGCTAATTTTGTGGAATGTAGAGGCTTGACATGCTCTTTAGAGGTTTCAGTATACTAGGTATTTAATATTTAGACAACAAAATAGGCAAAGTTAAGTGCTTGAGATGTCTCTACTACATGATCATATGGCACTAAAAATTTTGTTTGGGCCTCAAGTGGTATGAAATCTGGACAGCACAATCCTGAGGAATCCTTAGGGCCCTCTAGTGTAACACCATCCTGTGCTATGTCTTTTGGGATAGTGATGGTGGCAGGGGCATTTAGCTCTTGCAGGGCTTTGAGTAGTCTCCCACATCTCATGAATCCTAGGCCTTCAAAACTCAACAGCCTGTTTTTTGTTTGTTTATTCTTCTCAAGAGTTCTAGATTTCACCAGTTTAGCCCAATTGTAACTTTTCACTTGCCTCTTGGGATTTAAAGAGGAGCCGGAGCTGCTTTCTTCATTCCCCATTTTCTTACTCATTGGGATCTTGCAGCTGCTGCTTGAGCACATATAGCAAAGAGCACCACACTCCGGGAAAGCTTACGCAGGAAGAAACTTAATGGAAAATATGAAAGGGAAAAAAATGCGTTTGATGGACTTTTAATATAAAAAGGGGGTAAAAAAAGAAAAGAAAAGGAGGAGGGGGAGATTTATTCACTGTAATAGGAACCAAATGTTGGCTGGGACAGCAGCTACAGTCTCACTCTTTCCCTGTAAATTCTGTGAGCGGCTTTTCAAAGGCATTACAGGGTGCAGGGCTAATTTAGTGGTCCTGACTTAACCCCTGCCTCTCTAGAGAGTGGTAAGGAGTATGGGTTTTCAGGAGACATTAGTGACTTTAATTACAGGCTCAGTCAAAAGCATATTCTAGGCAGCTAACAGTGACTGTTTACTGTTTTCATCCTCGTGTGCTACTGCTGCTATCCACCCATAAAATGCAAAATCTGCTTGCATAAAGCACTAAAAAGGCTTGATGTCTAGAAATAAATAGGGCCTGTTTTCAGTTTGGTTTTCAATAAACTTGTCTATAGTGAAAAAGTAGAAGAATGTCATTACAACTCATGTTTATCAAGTTGGTCCACTTGATTCATGCTAGGCTTTTACAGTGGAGCCTCTTCAATGAAGAGCACCTTTCCCATCTGTGAGTAGTGCAATACTGCATTTAATTTTCTGGTACTTTGGATTCTGTGAAGTGTGTATATTCCCACCAGAAACTCTGCCTGGACTAGGATAAGTGATCAAATTTAAGATGGCACTTAACACATATTCTTAGTCTGAATGATTTACCTTAATATAAGCAGATCCAGACAGTACAGTGAAGAGGTTTTCCAGTGCTCCATAATCTCATTCTGCCCTTCCCCTCCTAGACTATCAGAAGGCCGTTTTGATGCACCTCATTTCTAACCTAGCAGGTTAGATACTTAACATTCATGACTTTGCCTGTGTATGGAAACCTAAGTTGTAAAAGGGACTTAATTCCTGATCTGCATTGCCTTTGTTGTAAGAAAATACTTATGTTCCGAAACCCAGGTTTATCAATGGCAGGGAAACAGCAAGAATAATTTTCAGAAGCTAGGGAGCAGGAAATAAACTATCCAGCAACATATACCAGAAAAGAAGGAAGCCGTGGACTTAGATAGTAGTTGTAGAAAAAAAGTGAAGGAGCAAGAAGGCAGTGGGCTTTCCCTGTATATCTATTGTGCATGCACATCTGGAATAATAAAGTGGAAAATGTTCACAGAAAAGCAATGTGCAATCAAGGCCAGAAGGGACTGAGTTGAGGAAAAAGAAGGGAGTTAAGTGTGCCAAGGCTGGCTGAGCTCAAAGGAGGCATAGTTCTAGTAGTGAAGGTTTAGTCCTGGAATAAGAGAAATGTCATATAATAAAACAGAGAAAATTTAAGTTTAATTGGGAATATTGGGGAAAATTCTTGACTCTGAATGCATGCCTACTTGTGGAGTTGTGCAACTGAGTGTGACACATGGACTCCTACAGCCACTGAAACGTGTTGATTCTGCACCACAAGGAGATAAGCTGGATGCTTTTGCTCACATACTTGTTTCTGAGTAAAATTCTTGTAACAATATCAGTTCTCTCAGCTGAAAGGGGGAATTGTGAGAATAGCAGAGGGGGACTCCTGACATTTGCTAGATATTACACATATTAAAATGTTCTGGAATGCTTGAATTGTGCCTCTGGTAGCCCTTACAGTTAACGTGTGAATGGATCTTGAAATTGTAGTTAAATGCACAAAGTTTTTCATGCTCTTTGCCTAAACCAACTCAGTTGTAAGGCTTTGCACATTGATATTATACATCTATTTTCTCATTATACAAATATACTGATTGTGAAAGCCCCTTCTGTAGGTAAAAGTAGCTGTAGCTGCTGGGAAAAGGGGGAGGTGAAGAACTAAGGCTGAAACTATTTCAAGATGCCTCATCACTAATAGAGGAAAGTTTAATTGATGATCTGTGGCAGAAACTCTCCTTCATCTCTGCACCGCTTCTACCATGGGAAACTGTACTTTTCACTTTGAACTGGATTTGAACCCAAACTGCAGTTCTGCAAGTTTATAGTGCTAATGCAGCCATAACAAGGTGCTCATTAACTTTAAAAGCTTTTCCTTAGCTTCTCTTTGCAGGTCAGGTGATTGCATCCTCATTTTATACAGGCCAGCTGCTTCCTGCCCCTTCCCTGTCTCCAAGTACCTGTATCATTGTGAGTTCTAGACAGCTCCCAGTGCCTCAGAAAATCCCAAAAATCTCCAAAATCCCAGGCTTAGCTCTTTTAGGAATATTCAAAATGCTTTATTCACCCCTGGTATTTTGTGAAACTATATTTCTTTACCTTTGGAACACAGCTTGTGCTATGTTACAAAGCAGGAGGCTTTTAGAGACTTGCATGTTCCAGCAATCAGAGCTACAGTCCTTGCTAAAATGTAGACTCTTGCTGACTAAACTGCACCAAAGTCACTCTTTGTGCTTGATAACAGCAGAGGCCAGGAGCAAACCATTCTCAAAGACTTGTTGCTCTGTTTTTCAGTTTTTAATTTATTGCTTTTGAAGCTGAGGGGAAGGAAAGAGGAAGAAAGACAAAGAAAGGCCTCAAGGCAAGTGAGAGGCCCAACACTCCTGCATCCCAGCCAGGACCCCAGCGTCCTGGGCTTTATCCCACTCTGTTTATCATTGCTCTGTAGCCAGCCCCAATCTAGGACCTATTGTTAGGGATGGAAGAAGCACGTAGTGTGCCAAAGAAAATGTTCTGTGTTTTTCTGAGTGCCTGAACATAAGTCAGCAGGATGCTGGGAGCTGCCACACTAGACAAAATCATTAGTTACTATGCCAACTACTTTCTAGCAGCTGGTGCTCACCAAGGATTTGTACTGAAAACTTCCTAGACTTGTCATACCATCTGAATGCCCTGTGGGAAAGAAACTGCTGCCCAAGATTTTCTTGCATACTATGGCAAGGTGGGAGCACTGATTTATAAATGCACTGGGTTCCTTGTCAACAATGGCTCTTGTTCCTCCTTAGCTCCAGCCTTCGCAGGAAAGCATTCAAAGTACTTTCATTGTCAGCTTGTTTCATTGTTTAATAGGAAAATAATTCTTTTCTTAGTTTGCTAGATCTCCAGACATCCTGATTTCCACTGTGAATCCTATCTGTTCTCACAAACTAAGCAAGGTTAAACAGAGGAATATTCTTCATGAATGCTGAAGCTTCACTTACACAATAATTTGAGCCTAGTTTGCACTGCCTTTCAATGGGATGTAGACATTATTCAAGTATTTCAAAAGTGTCTGCTTAGTGAGTGATATATGAAGAACACCAGTGTACTTCATGAATTGGTATTGTTCCTTGCCACACAGGAATTGGTATCAAGCAAGTGCCCAGCTGTGCCATTGGAAGAAGACTTCAGTTGAAATATAAATGTAAGCCTGATGTGTCATTCTTTTACTACAGACTCGCTGTTTGTCCTGTAGTCCTTTCTAACTATGAGATCCTCAGTGACTGGTGTTCTGGGGTCTGGTCTTGTCTTCAACTTCAGTCCTTGGATTTCCCTTCGAATTATTTTGAAGTGGAAACCGAAACCAGCTCTGTCCTGTCTTGTAAGAGCTGATAATCGCATTGCTTCTCTATGGAGACTGGATTTCATCAAGACTTTTTTTTCTGGAATCAATGAAAAAATGCATTAACATTTTATTAGTATTTAGTCTTTTAGTACATTGACATTAGTTTCTAGTACAGGTGTAGGCAGTTGATTGCATAAAGGTTGCTTACATCAGAAAAGAGCTAATGAATTGGAAAAGGGAACGTGGGTAGAAAGGTAGTTTGGAACCAGAAAACCTGGAGATGAATGTATGGTGTTCTAGCCCTTTTGGACTGGATCCCAATCATAATCGCATGGAGATTTGTTGAAAATGGTCTCAGAAACAAACCTGTATCTTTCGTGGTACAAAAAACTGCAGCAGAGAGGTTTTATGCTGTCAGTGAATTGGAAGAGAGAATTCTGGCCCAGCCTTTATGAAAACTACAGTTGAAAGAAAGGAACACAGTGAGTTTCTTGCCAAAAGCACTGAGTAGCCCAAAGAACCGCTGGAAGGACAGAATCTTGCTTACAAAGGATGGGCCATAATGCCAAAGTCTGAGATTTCCTGTGCATAGTGAAGGCCTGAATCCTGGCCAGGTCTCTAAACTAAGCAACTCATAAATAATCCTGAGCAAGCTGTGAGAAGATTGCTCACAACCAGCCTGGCTGACAGAATGAAACCAAATCTTTTCTGCCTGTGGCACAGGCAGGAATTTCTATTTCCCATTTGCATGTGTGTGCATCTGTGCCTAAATCTGTTGTCTGTACATGTGAAGAAATGAATATTCAATCATTAGTGTTCAAGCAGTAATTCTGAACTGAAAATAAGCAGGTCTGTGAGTACTGACTCTGCAATCCTCATTTCCATTAGGGGTGTGGAGGTTTTTTCCTGGTTATTTTTGGCTTTGCCTAAAACAGTGTAAGTTTTGAGAAAGCTGTTAATTCAGTTTGGGGTATTTATGCAGTCTCCCTAACAAGTGAGCTCTTTAATATCCATTAAGGTGTGAGGTCCTCTGCAGCTGTTTTGCAGCCTTCATTATGGTGCTGAACCTGTTGTAATTTCCCTAGGCAGAAGAAGCTTCTGCTTAAAGGTGCAGAAGTGTTATCATGCTTTAATGAATCATCCAACAGGTGGAGACTGAGGAGATGCTCCATGATGCATTCCTGTGAGCATGGCACATAGACTGAGGGCTGGAGCATGTCTCTGGCAGCAATGTATTGAGTCTCAGATCCGAGGCCTGCTCTGTACCAGGGCAAACATCGCCTTAGATGTAATATCAGCACTTGCTAACATGCTGTGTGGGGACTTTACAAAACTGCAGATGAAATATCTCTTGATGAAAATGACTTCAAGACTGGCAAATGCACTGGCTTTCTGCTGTCAAGTATTGTATGTTTATATTATAGAAGGTTGAAGTTATGTTTTGCAGCATAATGCATTAATGCAGACTAATGCATTTGCTTTGATTTCTGTCTATAAATAAGGAAAATCCATAGAAGCCAACAGAAGCATATTCAATCCTGAAGGATTCTGCAGGCCATGAAGATAAAATCTACTTAGGGAAGCAACGGAGTTTTCAATATAGTGTTAGAAAAAAGTACATGTTGTTTCGTTGTGTCATATGGAGAGAAGGTATTGGAATCCCAGGGATTGTGCTGCAAGAAAATCTTAGCCAAAGTTATATGGTTTTGTTTGGTACTTTAAAATTTAATTCTTCTTAAAGGTTTAATAATGTAGTTTCAATGGTGCTTTCCTGGATAAATTAAGCCAAGTTTACCTGGGCAATATTATGTCCAGTATATTGGTTGAAACAGAAAAAGTGAATTAAAGCAGGTTAGAAACACAGTGAGAGAATTTAAGAGTTCATTGAGTTGGACAAAGAATTGGAGAAAGGCAGCGATCTCACTGCGTTTTTAAAAAGTCAGACTTATCTGTAATTCCATAAGTATCTGTAATTCCATAACAGTTAATCCTTTGCCAGATATCTCAAAACAGAAGAAATGAGGATCAGGGAAATGCTACTGAAATGATGCCATTTAGGTAGTGGCCCTCACAGTACTGCAGACTGCAGTCATATCACATCATCTCTGTGGCACAAAATCAGGCTATTGGCAGGTCCAGTTTTAGTGGAGTTTTCATTTATATCAGTTTTGTCTCCTCCATTTTGTCTTGAGTGTTACCTTTTAGAAATAATCACTCAATCCTTAGCTTCATAAGCATTCTTTTGGATCAAAGGATGAATTTTATGTATTGCAGGTTCTGAGCTGGAGGTAGCTATGGGAGGAGTTGGAACAGATGTTAGTTTCTAGAATTAGTAACATAACTTGAATGAATAGCTTAAGGAGTGCTTGAGTGAATTCTCTTATTTCTGCGTATTTTAAGGGTTTACAATGGCAAAACTTTTGGGGGAAGGAGTAACACATTCAAGGCAAGCTGTGATATGTTTAAAGAATCTAGGTTGTAAGTTTTGATAGATTCCTGAAGCAAAGAGATAGCAGTTAACTCCCTTGCCAAAACTGTGACCTACACTCCAAATCAAGGCATGAAAGGCACCAATTATCTTTTACAGCCCAGTTACGTATGACGTATGATGTAGATAGGAAATATAAGGGAAGTCTGCCCTGAAAATCCAAACGAAATATTTGAAAGGAGTAGCTGAGAGAAACATGACAGAGGTCAACAGACACTTGGGAAGCTCAGGCATTGAGGCTTGAAGGTTATATTAGCCAGAGTGTCAGGATTCAGTGGGTCATACAACATCTGTCTTGTGAGCACAGAATGTGTGAATTGCTGGGCCACTGTAGCTTCTTCAGGACACCTCGTGGTCCTGTCAGTCTGCCACCTGCTCTCTGCAAAGCCCCTCAGCCTTGTGTGAAAGTGTGTTGGTGCTACCTTCTCGCCAAGGCTTACAAACTTCAAAGCAAGCTAGTGAGCTTCTGTTGGGACTTATCATGTTGCAGGACACAGCTGAACTACTACCATGTAAGCCTGGACTGTAAGAGCTCCTGTCTGTTTGCAGGAGGCCTTTTCTCCTCTGAGAAAAGCTTGCATTGCTCTGAGGATGAAAGAAATGAGCTTATCTCACTCACCCCAGGCCTTTTGGATTGTAACAGTGTGGGGTCAGTATGTATCCTAGTTCCAGCCTCACACAACCAATCCTTTATCCTCTCTGGATGTTGTACTGCATGTCTGCTTCTATTCCATTGTCACTGCAGCATGTATGTGCTTAGTTTAAGCCTTGTGTTACTGTATTAAAGCCTCTACAAATCCAAATAAATCATTACCTCATTAGTGATGGGAATCAGCTTTTTTCCTGCTACTATTCTGCCTGACTTCAATGCTAATCAGCCACAGAAATGTTTCAGTTTAGAGTTTTTATTCTCCTTTCATTTTTTCTTCTCAAGAGAATGTCTAGTAATATAGTCCCAGCCTATATTAAAGAAAGGGCTTAGTAGGAAGCAGTTGGCACATGGCACCTCTAGCAGGTGTTGTGCTTGCTAAAGCCACTTAATACAAATTCCTAGCTGACTAAATATTAAGAGACTTTTTGAAAGGCAGCAGTGCCTCATAGGCAGGAATCCTTATATGCAGAGTGGTGAAAGCATGATAGCTCTTCTTTCCTCAGGGCTCCAGATAATCATCATTTTGCCTTGGAAGGGGAGATGGAGAGCAGTGTCTACAGCAAGGTGACACGAAGTCCTCTGGCACATCCCAGCTATCAGCTTCAGTTTCCTGTGCAGCAACTTCAGCAGCAGAAACTTCAGTCAAGACAGCTGTTGGAGCAAAACCAAGCACGGCAACAGGTAACTAAGAAAAAGTCCTGCCTGGGATATAGCAGTACTGACTGAGTCTTAGATGTGCAGAACAAACCCAGAGATAGGACATATGGCAGAGTTTTTGTGAAGGAATTAGCTCTTGAAGTGGGTTGCAACAAAACCAATATTATCTGCAGTGATTTTGATAGCATTTTGATAACTGTGGTTCCCAATAGCTTCTTCCATTACGTTGACATCTTAAGAGCTGGAGGAAATATGAAAAAGGGCTTGTATTATTGATGTTCTGGATGACTCCTAGATGCCAAAGGTGGACCATTGTGTATGGAACAGCATTTCCATTCTGCCTGCAGAATCTTTCAAGGTTATAATGACTTAATTGATACACTTGTTACCTTACTTTGTTATTATGGGGAGAGAGATGTATTCTGAGTGTGCCCTTGCTAGAAGGAAGGAAGCCTTTGGGTGAGCAAACCTTCATTCAAAACAGCTTGGTCTCCAAAAGCAAGGAGCTGTTTGTTAGCAGTCTGGCATGACTGGACTCCCTGAACAGACCTAACACATGGAGGTCTGAACGCCCACTCTCCCTCCTGTGAAGCACATGAGTCATTAGTCAGGGTCCTTGAGAATAGGTTATAGGCAAATTGCCCTCATCCTTTTCTGGGGGCATCTTCAAGGAGAGGCCCTTCTGCTTTTTGCTCCCTACTGTCCTTCTTTCAAGGCCCTTACTTAGCCATGTAGTGTCCATCCTCAGCTTCTCTCATCTACAGTCTTCTTGCTCCCATTCCACCCAGGAGGTCTTCCTTTCATCTCTGTCCACAGGGCTCTGGGTGGGCAGATGTGGCTGCTCACGAGCTCAGGAAAGGGCTGTAAACTGGCTTGTGCCTGTGAAGAGGCTGGAGCTGGCCATGGGGCCTGGCTGAGCCCTCTTCTAACTGCTGACATTGAGCTGATGTTATTCTTGGCCTGGGGCAGAGCCATTACTCAGGAGTTTCTGTTAAAATGATTCTTTGTTAAACCTCTTCTCACCCCCACAACGTCCCCCCTCCTTTCTCTCCCTCCCTTCTCCTTCTGAGCCAAGCGTTTTGGAGTTGCTGTATTGAGGCTATTGCCATGCTGCAGGACTCAGGCTGCACTGAATTTGACGTTAATGAAGAAAAATACTTGCTGAACATGGGGGCCTTCAGACTTTCTGTCATGAATAAAATGTCATCTTAATAAAATGATTGTCTCTTGGACACTTCCTGTCCAAGACATTGTATAGAGCCAACCATCCCTCCTCTTCCAATCACAGTTGCATCAATCCTCTGATGCCTGCCCTGCAAGTCATGGCACTACCCTTGTCTTCCCCTGCAGCCTCTTTAGCTTTCTGTCACTGACCTCTTGCTAGTTAGTGTCTCAGACTTCAGTCCTTTAACTTGGCCTTTCTAAGAACTGCCTTCACTTTTCTGCTGCTTATGCATTCTCTGACCCACATCTTCCCACTTAACACTGCTTCGACTTCTGCACCACTCTTGTATGCTGACCCTCCTTTGTCCTCCCTTTTTAGTTAGAGTTCATGTAGCTTATCCTAGCCTGCATGGCTTTTCCACATTTCCTTGACCGTGTCACCTACGCTACCTATTTCCCACTGCCTGCTGTTTCATTTCTCTTCCTTCCCATGTATTGACATCTACTCCATCTTTTGTTGTCTTGACTGCTACATTGAAATTTGTCAGTCTCCCCTCAGCAGAAGAAATATATCCCCCAAGACTGAAGGCCTATCACTTGAAAGAGTGTCATCATCTCTCTACTTTGGGGAATGCATGCAGGATATCTCCCAGACTGTCATCTGATTGGTCAAGTTCTTGTTATTAGAAGGCAGACTAACCATTTGTCAGTACCTGAAGTACATCTATTAATTAATATATCTTGAGGCACACCCTGAGCATGGCTGACCATGCAACATGACTAGATGTCAGTTTTTCCTTCTGTCCCTGGCAAAGGGACTGGCTACATGTATGACTATATATATGTGATCAAGTAACAGAAGCACCATGATTAATAGCACAGCAAATGCTTCTCCTGTACATTAACCAGTTCAGTATGTTGGAAATGAGATGGATGCACTGGAACGCATGAGCTTTTCTGGTCAAGTATTTGTGTCATAAGAATCCCTCCATCTACCATGCAGTAGATCTATCTTATCACGTGTGTTAACTTGGAGGCTTGTTGTGTGCTTTGTTGCAGCACCCACTCTTGGTTGAGCACTTTCCAGACACTTAAGAATGATGATGATTTCTCCAGGCATTTAATAATCCGCGGAATAGCAAATAACTGTGTGGGTGGAGGAAGAGGAATAATAACGAACAGTTTTCACTCATTGTATGCAGAGACTAGTTCACACAGTGTAGTACAGTAGAAATAGACCTTTGATGCCAGAATAGGTACTTGGTTACTTGGACAAAAAGAAAAACACCAAACTGACTGGATGAGAATCTAACAAATAAATAGGTGGAGTGATATGGACCAGGAACAGAGACAGTACAGACCTTGAGAAAAGAAAACAAAAATAAAAAAGGGAAGAGTTTGAAAGTAGAGACAATAAGCTTAAATCTGATATCAGTAAAATCAAGGAACAAGAATTACAAAATCAAACCAAAAGATAAAAAAACAGGCTCATAGCAGTATTTTTAATGTTTAAAGGAGACTGCATGTGACACGTTATGACCTAAATGTTATTATCACTGCTGCAGTTGGCAATACACTTAATATACCATCATTGTTTATTCTCTAATTGTTTCCTGTACTGGAAAGATGCCATTAGCTGTTAGGGAGGTTCCTTCTTCGTGTGGCTATGTTCTGTCTGCTTAGCTTAGCATCTACTGGGTTTAAAATTTTATGCCAAACTTTTCACATGGGAGAAAAGCTAAATTAAAACAAGGGAAGTACAACTGTATGGTGGAATGATCACCGTCAATCCTGCTTACATCAAAAAGGCTCATGTTAAATAAGACATGAATCATGTTAATGAGTCGTGTGGGCAGTTATGTGATCACATTTTCAATTAGATTTTTTGCTGTAGAACATTAGGCTAAATTAATCTTAAATAATTCTCCTCTCGGTCATTTAAAAATTGTGTGTCCTCTGAAATATTCCTCATTTTATGAAATTCAGCAAATTTTTGTCTTTTAATGTTTGTGATTATCTTCTGACATCCTTACCATTTTATTTAGATCTGACTGTAAATGCTGAGTACTGTGAACAATATTACTAGTATTCTTAGAACCATATTATTGCTGCCTGAGGATACAGGGCGTCTTTGAATGTAGCCTAGAACATCATTAAACTGTTTTCTAAACTGTTACAAATGGGAACTGCTGTCAGATTTGCAGTATCTCTTTTCCTTCAGTTTCCTTTTCATTCTGGTTTTGCAGCTTTCTCCCTCAGATTGTTTTCCCACTAAATGTGCTAACTGCCATTTTTCCTATTTGAGTCTTGTGATACTGATGAGTCAAAGTCTCAATGTAAGTGAAACAGAACAACCGTTCTGAAAGCAGTAGTCTGAGCTGATTTATACCAGCTGAAATTTTGTCCCTATGTTTCTGATCCTGTCACTATTATTAGAGTTATGGGAACGCCCAGATGTATTAACTGTCTTTCCAATACAATGGTGCAGCCCAATTCTTGCCCCAGAGAGCTACCAGTACCAAGAGAAATAAAACAGAAGACACCAAGTCAACTGAATATAGTATATTTTTTTCTTGCTCCGAAGAATTTACCAAGGAGGACATGGTTCAGGACAGTCTGTGCATGCCATCAGCTTGTTCCTTAAGACCCCAAGATACTCCTCTTAGTGCAGTTTAACACTGTGGTAGTTAATAGTACATTTTGAGCCTGCTCTTTATTCCCACTTTGTGAATTTTCAATTCAACCGATCATTGTATCCAAACTGATTTAATGGAATGCATTAATATGCGTTCAGAAGAATTTCCACTGAACAATTTATATGACTGGAAAGGTCTTCCAAGCCTATTAATACTCTGTATTTTTTCAATGTTATATGAAACACAATTGCTTTTCTAAAAGTGGTGGGTTCTATTTTGTTGGGTTTGCTCTTTTTCTTTTTTTTTTCTTTTTCTTTTTAACTTTAAACCTTGTTATTGTTTATAAACATCTCAGTTTGCAGTGCCAGGGATTTGGAACTAGCTGCATGGATCTTTATGCAATATGTGTGTGTACATCTGTCTGTCAGTTCCCATACACTGCAGAGTCTCTCATCATTTTCAGATTTGCTGATCCAATTGAATGTAGAATGACTGTGGGAGAGAAATCTCCCAGCTATGTTTCATACAAATTTCATTAAAATCAAGAGCCATATGTCTGGGAAGGGGGTTCAGCTACTGTTCCCTTTAAGGCAAAGGCTGCAGCATGAGACCACTCCTAATTAGACAGCTCAAAATCAACACAAGAATGCCCAGACCCATGAAGGGAGGCATAATTTGGGGTATGCTTTATATTAGATACTGTAAGACAGATTCACAGGAAATGAGCTTCATTACCTCCTCTGGTCACACAATGAACATGTTTTTGCTTGCAACATTTGTTCCATTACTGTGCTAGGGATGGGTGTTAGATACAGGGATGGTAAGTGCCAGGAACATTCTTTCTGTTTTTGAAGATCGTTAATATATCTGCTTTTCTTCAAAGTACTACACTACCTCTCTGCTTTTAACCACTAACAGCCCAAACTTAGCTGCTACTGACTAATACTCTTAGATGTTCATTGTCCTTACTGGCAAGGTGTACACACTGAGATTTCCTAATTAAAAACTACTCTTTTCTTTGTACAGATAATAATTTGTGTATGGTATTGTTGTAGATGTGGAAGCAAGGAGATACTGCTTCAGTCTGTGATGTAGGCAAAAGCACTTTCTCTGTCAATGCTAACTTTTTTCATGGGCAAGACAGGGTTAATGCTGTTTTACGTCCCCAGAAAATTGTGAACAAGAATTAACTCACTAATAATTTACAGAAATTTTAGCTAAAATGTCTTACAGATTTTTTAGTATGTTTCAAATTTGTAGCCCTAGAGACTTGTTAGGGTAGCAAATGTCTCCTCAACATCAAGTTAAATCTGCCAGCATGGGAACTGTAATTGAAAGTTTTTCCCTTGAAGCAGCAATAGTTGTAGGGTGCTATCTGCTTCAGGACTGCATCTGTCAGGGTTTGTCTAGGCTTCTGCTCTCCCTAGACCCTTATTCTTCAGAATCCTGAGTGATAAGGTCTGTCTCCTATGTTTTGGATGTGCTGAGAACTTCCCAACCCTTCCTTTGTGTGGTCAGGCTCTGCTCTCCCTGGCTGTCCTCTTTATTTGCGCAGTAGCTTCTCCTGGTTTCCTGTACTGTCCCCATGGAGTTCAGATACTTTGTAGCTGAATCCAGAAGCTGTGGTCCTTGTCAGCTTCCAGTCTCCCCATCCTTCCCTGGAAGTCAGCCAGAATCTCAGCACAGTGTGGAGACAAAGGCCTTTTCGGAAGTCTTTAACCCCCAAGAAAAACATCCATGACCTTTCTTCAGACAGATCTCAGCACAGTTTTTGCTGATCAGACTTTGTTAGAGCATCCACACTTGCTATTTCTTCAGAGTCATGGACCCCCTTGCTGGTGCATATTAACACAGGGAAAGGGTTATGACTGTATGTGTTGTGGATTCCAGGATCTTAATGATTTTAGTAACAAGAAAAAGAACTTACAGGAAAAATGCACAGTATCAAAGGAACCTACAGGAAAGATGGGTAGTACCATTTCTCAGTGAAATGTCACGGCTGAATAAGAAGTGAGTGCACTGACTTGAGGGTCTCCATCCCAACCCTACAATGTATCAGGCTCTGAGATACATGAGACTAAACCAAATTCCATTTTCATTTGTTTTTCTGGGGAGAAGTAGGGTGTGACTGCTATTTTCCAGACTTTTGCACTTGTACTAGCTTCCTTATTGAAAATCTGGAAGCTGCAATCAAGGTAGAGCTTCAGGGAAGGGAGAGGTTAAGAAGGATTGGGAGCTCAAGGGCGTCTTGTCAGTGAGCTCTAGTTAGGAAACAGGCCTGTTTTGGCTCCTGCACTTCCTTCTCTCCCTAGAGCTCTGCCTGTCAGAAACGCCTTCCCACACACCACTGCTCTGCCATTTGCCAGAGAATTGCGGGGGAGAGGGGCTTTTCCTGTCTGTGTGCTGAGACTCAGCCAGCTCTCAGACTGTGGTTTTCTCTGGAGCCTGAAGCCCATTTGCTGTGGCTTTGTGTATTTTCCACCCAAGGAGAAACTGAGGACAAACTTAGTGAAGGGCACTGCTCCCAGGGTCACACTGAGAGCTCAGCTCTTCCTCTTATCTCCTTTCACTGACCTCTAGATGCCAAATTACAAGGTTACGGTATTGCCTCTGTGCTGGGAATCTGATTGATTTTGAGGAGACAAAGCACAACTCCCAGCAGGTTGCTCCTTTCTGAAGAGAGTTTAGCAGTCTGCAGAGCTCCCATTCTCCACTCCCTGCTTTACCAGTCCATTGCTCAGTTCTCCAGTGTCTCATAACATGCAGATCCTTTGGTTCCCTCTGTCATATCTCCAACATGCTTATTTTCCCATATGCTATAGGAATAGAAATATTTTCTGTTCCCTGATATTACTGGGGATTTCCTTTTTTGTCAGTGATGGACTTAAAGTTCCTTTTTCAGAAGAAGGTACCCTAGAGCTTTTCTGTTATTCCAAGCACCTACACAGTTAGACCAAGTAAGTGGCATTGTATCATCTTCCGCATAACCTTTCTCTTTCCTAGAACTGTGTGTCAATCCTACCTCCCATATAAAGAATAATTTAGCAAGATAATGCAGAAAGTCAATGTAATGAATCTTTACTTCTTTGTGGATGGATGCCCACTGCAGGATTAGATTGAGGATTGGGCCTCTTGTTTTTTTAATCCAGAATAGTAGAATTTTGTGGCAGTAGTGAAGTTGTCTGCCTTCCTAGAAGCTAGTTTTGGCTTCCAAGGGTATAAAATTCACTGACTTAACCCTTTATGTGTCAGATTTTCCCTGGAGCCCTGGGGTTGCTTTCGCCAGGCAGGTATTATCCATCACAAAAATGTCACCCACCACCATCAGCTTTCTCAGCAATGTTGACAGAGGTAATCACCAATTACTATGGGTTTGTTTTTTTTCTTTTTTTACCCAGGCTAGTTTTGCCAACTACTCACAATTCAGCACCAGTCATATACCTATGCCAGCTGGCTCTGATGCCCGCAAGACATCAAGTGCCACTTCTAGTATCCAGAAGGCAGCCAGTTTGCATAAAGTGGTGCTATCCCAGAGTACAACTCCTCAGCTCATTCCAAAGCCTCCAACAAACCACAGACAGGCAGTGATCAGAAAGGCTGCAGCCCAGAGGATTTCCAAGTAAGTTTTATCTCTTCCATCCACAACAGGGAATTGGCACTGGTTCCCCTGAAAATGAATATTGGAGAAGAAACTGCCTACATCTGACTCTGACAGATCTTTTTTGGCTGTGCTGTCCAGGATAAATCTCAGAATAACCTACTGAAATAAGCATTGCACGATGTTGCAGTTGCGTGTTTCACAAGGGTCTGGAAGGTAACTGTAACTTCATAGAAATGTAAGGACATAGGAACTGTCAGATTGATCCCAGAGTGGGGTTCAGTAATGTAAATACAGGCTGCTAGTGGCATTTTGGATGCCCAGGGCTGTTCCACCTGGCTTCCAGCTGCTGTTCCAGATGAGTGCAGATCTTCTGTAGATCTTGTGTTGTATCTGTTAGTCCCATGAACATGTCTCAAACAACTTGAGAGTACCAATTATGGTACATCTATGTTTAGGCACTTAAGTCACTCCCTCTGTCTAATCTTTGATGGGGGCTAGAAACCACTGGGTCAGAAGAGGGTGCCAAAAAAAAAAAAAGAGCCAAAACAAAGCAGTTCAATACCTTTAACAAGATAATCTGCCCTTGAGCCAAGTTTTCCCATAAATTTAACACACCATGTTGTATTTAGGCCTTCAAGCACAAGTGTTTATTTCATTTGAAATGTTTATATTGTGGCTGATGTAATGATAGCTTTTCTCATTAACTGTAGAAATCCTTCTTTTAACTTTTTGTAAGCATTTAGTTATATAGTGCTTGCTAGTCTAAGGTAAGTGGATGGATTTGACAGTTATCTTTAAAAACAAATGCTATCTTTAAAAACAAACAAAAATATTCGCCATGAAGTTTTGCTTACTGATTTTAAATTTCCTTCATTTCTATTTCTTGGTATGTCTTCTCTTGTGCACTATGAGAAAATGTGAGCAAGACTTCTGGGTTTTCAGCTTCCTCAACTCTCTGTTTATCTCCTCTTAAATGGCAGAACTGCTTTAGTCTAAATCCTTCATCAGGTTTTTCCTCATATATCCAGACTTGTTTCATCCTGAAAAATTGCTTTCATAACTTCCTTCCTTGTACTTACTCTACAGCCAGAAGAGTTGTAAAGCTTTCAGAGCAAGCTCCTGTGAGGTTTCCTGATTCTGTTTTCACTTCCTTTTTAAAGAGAGAAGTTTTAGTTTTAGATTACTGATGAAAGACACCTTATGAAGATGCAGTCACTGTGTGTGAATCAAATCTGGAACTGCAAGGCGTATTTAAGGAACTTGGACAGAACTGCTTTGGGGAAGTTTGTGTATTTGCTGCCTGTACTCTTGCTATCTTAAGAGATAGCACACAGAATTAATCCCCCAAAACTATTTGAAAAGAAAACAAGATGTTAGTAAATTTTGTCAACTCAGCAAATGCAGTTGTGAGCATCAGGTCTGGCAGGTATGCTCTAGTAGGTTTGGTGTCTGATTTCTTTCATGTTGGGTGGCTCTTGTTAGTACAGGTGACAGGCTGTGTCAGTGGGTTTCTCTGCTGGGCAGCAGGGATGTGTATTTGAAGATGCCGGTGTGCTGTGCTCACTTCTTGGCAAAGGAAATGTTTATCCTTGTGAGATGGAATTGCAGCTCCTTGGACAGACTTTACTTTGCTGCATTTTTGTGGTTTCTGCTCTGTGACAGGCAGGAGTGTGGGAAAACCGGAAAAAGTTCAGCACCAAAAATGCACAGAAGGGGGAAAAAAAGCAAAAGATTCCTTCAGAATTTCAGAAAACTAATCCAAGTATTGAAGGCTGCAAGGAGCCGCTCCGGAAATATTTTCCAAGTTGCCTTTCAGTCTCCAGCACAAGGCTCCAAACCCATTCTTGCCATTCATGGGATCTTGCAGTAACATTTTTTCACTTACATGGAAAAAACAGTGCCTAGCTATATTTCCAGCACACTGAGAGCTGATCGTTTAAAAGCTGCTATGTCTCAGACTAATTTAATCCATTCATTGTTGTCAGGAAAAGACCAGATACACATCTACAGAGTGGAGTGAGTGGAGAAAAGCCTCTGTGTCAAAGGAATATAGACTAGAGAGGAAAAAGATGTCTTGCATGCTCCAGCCTGTTCTCTACAGTCCCTGTAGAAATTTTGTACAGAGTATCCTTGGACACATTCTGCTTTCAAAAAGTCCAGTGGCAGGAACTCTACTGTGTGCTATAAAAATCTATTTAAGAATCTAGACACCCTTTTAATCAGCTAGTTTCTCCTGATGTGTTGTCTGAATTTTTCCTTTGTTTCAGCCTGTTGTACCTTGTTCCACCTTCCTGAACCCTAAACACTTTCTCTTGTAAATACTTTCCATCTTTTGAATATCCTTTTACTTCTTGGAGTAACCTAATTTTGTTTAGACTTGTTGAGTCTTTTGTTAACCTCAGATAGTAGTTCTACCTGCCAAGTCCTTAATTGTCTTGAATTTACTCTATTCTCTTCAGTTTGTCAGAGTGCTTGGACTGTGGCACCCAGAATTGTACTTTTCCAGTGTGAGACTTACCATATCCTTAGGTTTTGAGGTGACAAATACCCCTCTCCATAACATCGTTTTGGCTACTTCATTTGTCTGTCAGGTCACTTTTGATTTGCTGCCTTCTCTCACTCCCTAATACTTGTTGACTGTTTTTCTGTTCTCTTTCCTCAAAGAGGATCTCAGGGCTATGTGTTATTTCTACAAGACTCATTGAAACTAATCTCATTCTGTTGTTAAAGCTCTCATGTCTCTTTTCCTCCCCCCATATATTTCAGTAAGCCAGGCCTTATTTCTGTTTGCTCTTGCACTGCCTGGCTTTTGTTTCACATCTTAATAAAGATCATCTTTTTAAAGTTGTTTCTAGAATTTCTCCAGAGACAGGACTGTGATGACAAAACTAAAATCAACTTTGTCTCTTTGACCTATCTCCTCCTTGCATGCGTTATCAATTCTCTCTCAGCCAGCACACGTGGCTTCCAGAATAGGAAGAAACAAGAAGTAGAAAACTCAAGTACAAACAGAATGAGATGCTAAAGATGAACATTACTGACTAATTCAAAAACTGTCTAGTAAATTGGACATTTTCCTGGTTGAAACATAAAGAAAAAAAGTAATGCAACAGCCAGACAATTCAGTCTTGTCTTTTCAGTTTCTGGCTTCTCTTGTTTTTGTAAAAGGTGGTAGGTTGACTTTATAATGGATTGTGTCCAAAGCAGACTACTTGCTTAAACTAACAGAGTGAAAAACTGGGGCCCATATTAAGGTGTGGAAAAAGACTAACTGGGAGAAATGGTTTAGTATGCAGCTCTATGCTGAAATATTAGTCCCCTAAAATGGTCTCACAGGTCTTCATAGTTTCGATTAAATGTGCTCGTATCACTAGTAGAGAGTTTTTGAACAGCTTACTCAACAAGTTCTTTTTCCTTTCTCAGAGTCAGACTGGGTCTTTCCCACTGCTCATGTTACCACTACTATTGACAGGCCTGTGAGCCATGAAGAGACCTGCTGGTATTTTGAGACAGAGATCACAGATACAGTGTTCATAAGCTATGGAATGAAGCAGGTGTTCCCTGTAAGCAGTATTTGGTGTATGGAATCTTCACATTACAGATGACAGCATACAAAGTAGAAAAATCTATTAGCTCAACTGTTCACCAGAGTGAACTGGTACAGGTGGAAGATGAAAAATCTTTCTGCTTTTAGGAAAGACTAAGTTGTAATAAATACACATTTCTGTGCAATCATTTACATAGTAACTTTTTGGAAGCCTTCTCTCTGTGACAGCATCAACAAGAGCAAGGCTTTGAACAACCTGTGAACAAAACCATCAGTCAAAGAAAACATCTCAGAAAAATGGATCTGTCAATATTAGGCCACTGTATATAAGGAGAGGAAATGCTAGGTAGAGAAAAGGAGCATATTGTTCAAGATGTTATCTGAGAGAGACCAAGAAGATCACCAAATTTACCAGCAGTAGACTGGAACTTTACAAACTGTTGGGGATATTGATCAGCATGGCGTGATCTCTTGTACTGAACATCTCTGTAAATGTCTTAACAACTCTATTCAGGAAGCCTTTTGAAACAAATATTCCTTTCAAGTCTCACCACCACAGCACAAAAATCTTTCTACCGTGTTCTCTCTTGTTTTACAGAGTGCCAGCAGTAGAAGAGCCAAAGTTCTTCTCTATTGTAACTAATACAGAAATAGGGTAGAGGGGATGCATTTCTCCAGGGTTCAGGAAATCTATCCCAGAGTGGGGAGGAGTCCTGACTGCAGTTGGACACAGAGGTAGCCAGCTTTTCTAGGATGCATTGGCCAAGCCTAGCAAATATGCCAAAAGTAGATGATGATCACAGAGCAAGCCCTGTGAAATACTGTGGTTCTGTTTTGTATCCTGTCTTGCCCATGTGTGAAGTGTCTTAAGTGAGCTGGGTACATCACACACATAAACTGAGTGCCCACTGGAAAGAGAACAGGCAGCAGAACACACATGTAACAGGTACTGGAACCCCTTTGACTGTTTTGCTATTGCTGTACTGCAGCACACTTGTTTTTTCAGCTCCCGAATATCTGTGTTAATCAGGCTGCCTGACCCCTAGACATTTTTGGCAGTAAAAGCAGTGCATCTGAGAGACATGCCATGATATAATACCCTGACACAGCTGGACTCACTAGACCTGTAGCTCGTAGCCCTTGGCTAGCCTCAGATCATACACACAGATAAGCATGCAGGGGTACCCTGTCCAAGAACAACAGAGAGGAGCAAGCCTCCCTGGCTCTGGGTCTTTACATCTGTTGCTGTCCTCTTGTCAATCGTGGGCTTTTTGTGATGTGAATATGTTAGTGTCACATCTGTCTGGTTCCACTGGACCTTTAGATGCATCTGTAGAATCCCAGAAATAGGTTGTTAAAACAAAGGTGTTCAACAGTCAGTCAATAAAGTATTTACTTTTCACTTGTGGAACAGAATTTGCAGTCCAAGGCTGGGCAGCTTAGTGCTAGTCTAGTACCTAAATTAAGGAAGCTAGTATCGATTTTGAGGAGGAGTTAGCTGTATAGGAGATAGAAAAGAGTAATGACAGATATTAAAATGAAGGGGACAGTTGGGACAGTGTTTTTGTTAGTATTGAAGAAGAAATGGAGAACATAACAATGGATTGCATTGGAGAAGTGGAAGCAAAAACAACACACATTAAAATTAGGAAACTGAGAAAAGGCAGTAGGAGTTCAGCCAACCCAAGGAGGAAGAAAGTGAAGAGGGATTAACTCAATTTAAACAGTGAATATGTTCTGGCACTGAAGCTTCCACCAGGACAGCATAGAGAGTATGAGGGAGTGAGCTTAGCATGGTGGGACGTCCCAGGAGCAGAGCTGAGAATGAGCTCTCAGAATGAGGTGACTGTTGAAACTGCAATAATCAAGGTACCCAGCATTGTGGGTAGGCAGAGAAAAAGGGCAAGTCTGTAGAGATAGTCTCTGAACAATAAGGTAGAAGAGTGACTGTTCCCTGTTTTGCTTTTTTATTGTACTTGCTGGCATTCTTGATTACTTTTTCAACTACTAGTCTTGCATTCTTCCTGCAGAAGGGTGAGCTGAATTTGGCTGTCAGTTGTGCTGTATTAACAAAGTGGAAAAGCTAATTCTGAGCATGGAACCTCTGTGTAAGAAGCATAAAAATCCATCTGGATTCTCAGCTTCCAGAAGGACCGTGCAATATCAGCACAAAAAACACATAAGTACCGATCCAAAATTCTCTCCAAGAGACAATAAACATAGAAACAGGCACCTCATTTGACAATGGCATTTCCAGTTAAGGCTGAGTGAAGTAAGGGGCCGTGGTATGCAAATATATCTGCATCCCTCTCCCTTCATGTATGGGAAATTTATTTCACTGAAATCCAGCTGAAATAAAATTCAGGAGTCCCTCACAGACCTTTTAGCTGTCAGGAAGACCTGGGTTACTGGCAACTTGCCGACCTTGAAATCTGGAAGCAAAAGGTTTCAGATAAAACCATAGAAACTGCACGTGTTTGAACAGTGAATTACAGTTTAAACAGTGAATAACAGTCTGTTAGTTGTCAGGACATCCCATGGGGATTGGAAATCATGATGCTCTTCCCAGGAAGAGCTGACAGCAACTGTAACACTGCAGAGCTGAAAGAGTGAAGAAGGACTCTGGCAGAGACCAGTGTACACACAGAAGTCTGGAGTGATCAGAAATGAGTTTGGCCAGAAGGAAGAAAAGCAAGGAAGAATAAGGGAGGAGAGGACAAACCAGGAATAGATGGATAATGTATAGATTTTTAAGGACACAATAGATGCTTGCGGCTGTATAGCTTGCCCTTCCCTTGTGAGTAGACCCAATTTTTATGTAGGAGAACATGGTCTCAGTTTGGTAAGGAATCTTTGTAACTTAAAGTGTAGTTGTAGTCTGCAGAGTATAATTTTGGTGTAACTCAAGTGCTGAGATCAATGCAGAAGGGTTTGCACAAGGTGTCTGCGTGAGGAATGGCACTGGATTACTGGAAATTAGATGCATCCCATGTGTCTCAGTTTGCAAGATAAGTGAGAAATCTTGACTAAATAAGCTCTCTCTGCTGAGGCAAGATGCAAAGACTTAACTCTTGAACTCAGCATGTTTTGACAGCATGTGCATTTCTGTGCAAGAGTTGCTTAATCCCTTTAATTCAAATCATTGGACTAAGATGACCACAGCATTACTAGTTGTGATGTATGTTGGTGGTCCAGTACAATTTACTGTCTTCTTTATTCTCCAGAATCAGCTTCCAAGGCACGTGAGACCATTAAGTGTTTTAGTCACATCAGAGTTTTCCTGGTGGCTTGACTGTTCATTTGTCTTGCTCTGCTTTTTTGGAGTCAGTTGCTGTCACTGCCTTTTTCATGTTCAGGCACAACTTCATGGTTACAATCCCAGTGAGATTATATAAACTAGGGGAATTCTCAGTTTTTTGTTTGAGACTTTTATTCTTTCTTGCTCTATCACTTCTTATCTCTGTCTAACTTTATGGTTTTACCTCTTAGGGTCACCTCCACTGAAAAGCAACTGAATGGATTCCAGAACAGCCTTCACAGTGCTGCATCCTGTGAGCCAGGGATATATTCCACAGGTGAGTGACAGTGCCAAAGACCATGGAAGTGGGGGTGGGCATGCTGGGATGCTTTCATCTTTTTCATGAACTGGCAGGGAAAAAACTTTCTCAGCAAGAAGAAACACAGCTGCCTCCTCTGTATGTTGTGGTTCCTAGGTAGCAATCTGGGTTCAGCTGTGCAGGGAATTTATACCCCCTGGGATTAAAAAGACTAAACACAAGGGAACAAAGGCTGAGTTGGAAGACCCCTTAAAATGTGGCTGGGGAGAAAAAAAACACCCTGGCTCAAATGGTTCCTTTTTGCTTTAGACTTTGGCTCAAGATGCTCTCTTGTTTAAGCTTGGCCTGTAATAAAGGGCCAGGACATTCTTTACATTTTTCTTTGGTCTTGCAGAAAAGCTCTTAGTTCAGAAAGACATAGCTGAGACTTGTGAATCAGCTGCCTTGTGAAGTCAATCAATAGAGGTGAAAGTATATGATAGAAAATCACTGAGAGTTACAGAATCAAATCTTCGTCATTCCCTAGTGGCTAATTAATTCAAACAGGTTTATCTGCTGATAAGTTCTCAGCAGATGAGGACCCAATCAGTTTTTCATTTATGCAGACCTATTGGCATAGTCTTGATAAACACATACTACCCATGGCTCACAGTAATTTGTGATAGTGCTGTAATGGAATATATGGACAGATAATGTTCCAGAGTGCTTTGAAAAATTATGTTTCTCACCTTCTGTTTCGCAATGGAACTGTGTAACACGACTTAAGTGTCACTAATGCAGTGATCTCTGTGTTTTCAGAGGCTGAAAGGAAAGTTTGTGGAGGGGTGAACTACCCAGTTCATCTCTTGGATATTTATCTCTGAAACTTAAAATATGACATTTCCATTATTAATGTCAGTGAATTTTTTGCTGATCCTCTTGCACAAACATTCAGCTAATGCACTTAACATACAGTTCCAAGCTGCCTCCCACACTCTACCACCTGCCAAAAAACTCCAGTTATCCTACCAGAAATTTTACAGGGTGAATGGTCATAGTCAGTATAAAAACACCCTAGGGCACATGGGAATGTGACAGTGTACTCTGGCATATAATGGGATTATCAAAAGAAATAAAATTATGTCAACCCTGTGTTATATGTATAGCTGAATCAAAAGTTTTGGTCTACTGTATTTAAGTTTTTAGTACAGTATATACAGCAAGGTTACAGATAAATTTAAAAGTAAATGTAAAAATTAGGTTCTCAAGATACTGATGAAACTGGTTTGTTGAGTGGACTTACATGAATGTGTTTGTGTGCTGAATTCTGGCTTCTTTTTCACATTTTCAAGAGTACTGTTACAGTTGTCAGCCTGTAATTTTAAGCTTTCCTAGAGAATCTCTCATCTCCTCTGGATACCATTGTTGTTACATGTGACCATGATAACTGTAGTTAGCATTTTGCAATCCTGCCCCATTTCTGTGAATAATCTGTGCAGTGCATGCATGAGGATGGTTGATAGTATTAATGATGGAATGCAACAGCCAGAGCTGGAGGAATAATAGGGGCTAGATAACAACTGTAAAGTTCAGGGTAGTCGCTTCTCTGTGAATACTTGTAATCCAGTGAGAACTGAGAGCTTCAGCTCATGTTTCCTTCTGTAGAGCTGGTCTGGCTGCATTGTGCTAAACTACCCTCTCTGAAGCTGAAACAAATGTTAGCCTGCTATTTAACTCAGAATATCAGGGCTTAGGTAAAGCCCAAGTCTGGCTAGGAGTAGGCTAGTAGAACCATGGTGGGTGGGTCACTCAAAGCTTCCTTGCTGCTAAAAGAGGTGCATACCTCCAAGAACAGCGATGCTGTGATTAAACTAACTAGAGCAAAATGTTTGTTCTTTGAAACTGGGGAATGATACTTTCTTCAGCTTTGCACCAAGCCACTGGTATGCATCAGAGGCTGCTGTGCCCAGTTCATCTGTCTCAGAAACTACTCTGCAGTATTAGTCCTTGCTGCAGGAACAGCTGTTTTTCTCCTTCACTCTCTCCATTGATTGCTTACACTAGGGCCCCGATTTCCCCCCAGCAGCAGTTTACTTGGGGTTACTGTTTCACATGCATTTAGTATCTTAGACACCAACTAGAGAGGTTGCACACACAAGTCAAAAAGCAAATCACAGAATGAACTGCGAGCATTTAAAGATAGAAGGCTGTGAAAACCTGCAGATATAAAAGAGGAACCAAGCAGAACGTCTGTATAAACACATACACACAAATGTTCAAAAATGTCTGAGAAGCTTGAATAGGCCTTCTCCTCTAACAGCCTATCTGAGAAATGTTGATGGGCTCTGTGGAGAAGCAGCATAAAAGTATCACAAGTGATCTTACCTCAAGCCAGGATGATGCTCAATGGAAGAGAGAGTCAGGTGTATGGAAACTTTTAGCTAGGTTGTCCAGAAGACAATTCACTAGTGGTTGGTGCTGCAGCTGTAAAATAGTAATTGTAGACTCTGTTGTGCAGTGGGCTCAGGCTCTTGAGAACAGATCCTTTGAAATAAAAGGGAAAATAAAAGTCAGCATTTCTGCAAAGTAGCTCAGGATTCTAAAACAAACCACCACTACAATAAAAGTAGCTTCATCCTCATTTCATAGAGAGGCAGAAGTTGTGTGAGCTGTCTTTGTCACTGGTGTAATGAGAGAGAAGGCAGAGAGCCTCATGACTCTATACAGACAGGAAGCTAAATTTGCAAGATAGCAAATGGGGGTTGTTTGTAGTGTCTGAAGAGACAGGTTCTTACCAAAATTTGTGAAAGTTTCACAGGATTTATTCTAATAAAGAAATACTAAGAATTACTACCTCTAGGGAACACTTAAATTGTCTGCGACCTGATTTTTCACTGAAGACCCAGCCACTAGAGGGTTTCTGAAAATATAGCCATTATCACATTGCTTTTTTTATTCTGTGTTACTTTGAGGGTCCCTCAGCATTACATTGATTGCTTCCTGTTTCATGGAATTTAGCAATTCAGTTAGTATTATTGAAACAGGGTGATTTTGAATTAAGGAACCAGGTCACTTTTCAAAGTCTTCTTCAGAATAAAGCTTGCTGAGTCACAGCTAAGATAAGTACTATGGTTGGTTGTTCAGGTCCAGGTTGTCTTTAGGAAGCTGTGCTTGATATATGAAGGCTGTGCTTGATGGTCAAATGATGGTCAGGCTGGTCATTTTTGGTTTACTGTATATTTTAAGAATGTAAGATGTATGGAGATATTTTGCCATGTTTTGCTGGTTTATTTTCCTTTCCTCTCTAGTGGCATTAGGTAAATAGTGTGTGAATTTGTTTTCTTGAGAAAGTGGAGGTCTAGATAAAAAAGATGTAATTTTTCCACCAGAATTTAGCTTTTGGACAAGCTGGCAAGAAACATCAAGGAATTTTTGTAGTTACATGTCAATCTCAAAGTTAGAAATTAATTATATTTATTATTTTTCATTTTTGAAAATGCTAACACAAAGGAGGTTTTGGGGAGACTAGAGGATGGAAGAGCACTTTATGAAAATATAACAGCATAGTCCCAAGTGGCTTCTCTGTTCCTGAACTGTACTTCTGTCTGCAAGAGCCTGGAGATAGGAACAATCTGAAAGTATAGTTAACCCCTCAGTGCAGCTGTAGAGTAGACACTCAAGTTGATTTTATTTGGTTTGATTTGATTTCCAAAGGTAACAGGAACTGTTGAGTTGCTGTATGAATGACACCTGTGTTCTTTAGGCTTTTCCCCTTCATTTGCTGCCAGGTTCTTGAGAGTTTGTGACATTTTTATTTTGAAAGTTTCAGAAGACAGAACACCTCTGGGGTTCTGTTTTGCTATGACAAAAACATGTTGTATTAATAAACTATATAATTACAAACAAATATGAATCATGATTATAACTGGGCAAGACTGATGCCTGGCTCCAAACTTGACAGGACTTTCATCTTTCCATAATCAGACTGATCAACAGTAATGCAGTTTTATTGTGCTGCTGTTTATATTACTAGTGTCCACACAACTTTTCCACTCTGTCCGCTGAGAGGAGAAAAAACCATTAGAATTAGGGGTGGTAAAAATTATAATATGCATTTCAAGTTTGACAGTGAAGACTGCTAATTCATGCAAAATCTTGGATCTCTACCTAGTGTGGTTGAAAACATGAGTCCAAAACTAATTTGTATTTTAGTTCTCTTGAGAATACTTGATGCAGAAAGTGAGTGTCTAAACTTGATATGAAACTAGGAAGAAACTTCTTGAGCTAGTTGGTATAGACTTGATTTTATTCCCCATGATTCTCAATTTTGTATCTGAGTTTAGTTGCAGGATGATGAACAGTTGTCTGCTTATTTTGGACATTCACCTGCCCGTATATCTGCATGAATGCCAAATTCTGAAAGTATGCAACTCTTTGAAATAACGTGTGTTGTCATCTGTAAGGGCTTTAAACTGGATCCTGAACTGCAAAGAGACTAGAATATGGGGATTAATAAAATGGTTTGGATCTACTCCATGTAGAAGGCAGGCTGCTATTCTTCATTTTCTAGTGATATCCTTCTTTAGGCTAAGGTGGAGAGCAGTGTCTGAATGCCATCAAATATGATGAATGTGTAAGCAGCATGGGCCAGTATGGAGCAATGAATGGAGCCTGCTTGTAAACTAGTGACAGTAGCGAGCACTTTTGTACTACTCTTCTCACCATCTGGCATGCTCCAGATTTTTTTCATTTTACGGAAAATCTACAAGTAGACTGTGTATTTCTGAAGTTTTTTATATCCAAGATTATTGTATGGACCTTCAAAACAAGGTCATGTTATTATAAGTCTTGTTATTGGAGACCTGAAATTAGCACTGGAGGTGCTAAGTCTTGATTGGCTGTTGTCTACCCACTGCTTGAACATTATTCTTGAAATGCAGCCTCTTTAGATTCCTTTAGCAGGTATACAAATGTACAGGCTTCAAACTTGTCCGGATCCAGGAAAAAAAAGGCAAGTAAACACAGCAGGCAGATAAACAAGACACGTACAATCACTTCATATTTTTTGCCAGATTTAAAAGAACAAAAAAACGTGTGCAATTTGGAGATTCTTTCATCAGCGAGAATCTCTCAACTCTCTTGGAGCATAAAGGGTGGGAATGGGATGTAATATGTGCTGTTACCACTGTGCGTGGCCTGTGTCAGACTTCCAGCCATTTGTTACAGTGGAGTGGAATTCCCAGCTGCCCAGCCTTGTCCAGGCTTCCTCAGCTTCTGCCAGGTTCTCTGCAGCCTTGGAAAGCAGTAGATTGTTGAACACCAATGTATTTATTTTTATGTTGTTACCACATTCCCAAGAGGAACCTTGACTATGATTTCAGCTGGTCTCACCACACTGTTCAAATCCTTCATCAGGAGCAGCTGGGAAAAGAAATCACTCAGGTTTCTACACAGCACATTGCTGGTACGCCTCCTCCCTCTCACTAATCCTGTTAATTCCTGTCTTCATTTGCCACCCTCCTGCTTCTCTCTGTTGTTGCTGTGACTGACTGCACAAATGGTCTTCACTTTAAAAGATGACCTTCAAATGGGCACCTCGAGTAACCTCTACCTCGGACTACTTTGACTACTCAGGCACAAGGTATCTTAGGACACAGAAGAGCAACTTCTGATGTCACCTCATTACTTATCCTAGTCCCGGAATGGAGTCATTATGAGCTCTTCCACGTAAATCCTTTCAGAACCACCTGTCTGACTGGGAGGCTCTGGGTGGATCATCAAAGAGGGAGCTCCCGTGTGAAATCCAGCCCTTTGCATCAAACTTTTCTCGTGTGGCCTCTCACCCTGCATACAACCTTTGTCAACAGCAGTTCTGTCAGTATCTCTCTGTTATGCTGTCTCTATGCAGAGAAAGGATCATTGAGAAACAGAATTTGTCCCTTTTTTCATATTTTGGAAAGCAGTGGAACTTGAGTTGAATTCTGCTATTGTGCCTCCCTTTTTGGGAGGGCAAAGAATCAGTTACAATGGAGGACATTTAGTTGCACATTTGTTCTTATAGTTATCTTCCTAAAGCCATTATTTTTTATGCATCACAAAAGCATCCTGAATCGTATCTCTTACCCCTACTGACTTCCACAGTTTTATAGAGGGCACACAGGAAGGGGGGAAAATAATTTCACTTCCTGCTTCAGTTGATGAATCAGTCCCAGGTCAGATAATGACATACAACCCTGTAGTACCAGATGGGCCAGAAGGGAAAGGAGAAGGGTAAAGAGGCTTTCTTTTTACCCATTTCTTAGTATTCTTTGGAGGGGCAGGGAACCTTTATCTTGTGACTAACAATGAGCAAATATTGATGTTTTGAATCAGTACCTTTGAAATAGACACAAGTTATCAACAGGACATGACTGTGTTTGAGTTTACCCAGTTCTGAGAAAAGTCATGAGACTTAATGTAAGTCTCAGTAAGTCTCAGCAGAGTGTAAAGTGCTGCCAGAAGCAGCATTCCAGGCTCTTCTCAGATGATGTTAAGAAGATAATATCCAACTCAGCCATCTCCTCTCAGGTAGAACTGAGGGTCAGTGTTCACTTCTAATCATCAGAAATGACATTTATTCCTTAACTTGTGAAAGCAACCTGCCTCTCACATCTGTATGCAGCCTTTTGCCTTTCTTTTATGAAAGGAAGGGCCTTTTTCCCGTTGCTGCTGAACTCATGCCACTGAAAGGACATTCCACGTCTCAGGACTCTTTCTGAGAAAGCAGGAGAAAATGGAAAGAGCAGTCTTTAGAAATCAGCTTCGCTGTCAAACAGCTAGAACCCAGCTTGAATTTTAGGAGCCTTTGCTTCTGACAAACTCCAAAGCAGGATAAGTAATGATTGCAGGCAATTGGCATTTTTGCCTGACTGGAGGCTGAGCATTGCTTGTTCTCAGTAGTGAGGCAATGGCAAGCTGCCTATGTTTCCTTTCTGTGTTGGAAAAGTCATTCAAGATCAGGTGTGCAAAGACTGGGGAGAGGTTATATAATATTTTGGCTGCTTCTGTCTCACATCTGGTCCTTTGGCATTAAGCTACCTATAGAGGGGATGACTTTGCCCATCCAAATTGGATTTTGTTTTAATCTGGCATTATTTTATTTAGGCTAAAAATAGAAGCCCAGATGTGTGTGAATAGGGTAAAATGTGTGTCTGAAGTTACGAAATTAAATGTGAGAGCCACAGTGAATCAGGGAGTAGAGAGGTGAATTAAGAAGGCTGTCAAATACAGAAGGGCATTAGCAGTTGGGATGAGTGTGTGGCACAGTGTCTTTAACATGGGGAGCAGGAAGACTCATGCTGACTTCCACTGGTATTTCTCTATTTGTCAGTGAGTCTGCTCACTGCTTTTTTCGTGCAGGAAGACTTCTCTGGAATACAGTTGTATGTGCTGTTCGTGGCATACACATCACACTCCCCACACGCACTCAGACATCCACACCACCCCACACCTCTCTCACCTCCCCACCCCCCCAGAAAATTTTCATAACTTGGAACTGCTGCTTTCCCTTGCCTTCCTGGTCCAGCAAGTTAGGTTGAAATTGTGCCCAAAATATGGGGGAGGGAAGGCTTTCTGTTGTCAGCTGTCCTGGCTTGCTAGTGTCAGTCACCCATGGATATAAATAAACCCCATTTATTTATTGCCTTTCTTAGTTATACTATATATTATCAAGAGAATGCTGGGCATCGTTCTAGGATTAGAAATTCACTCTGAGATAAAAAATAAATCTGAATTTCTAGGATAATCTTAGCTTTTCAGGGAGAAAGGAAGTTCCTGTTTTCAACACTAGATTCAGGAGACTTCAATATGCTGCTCAATTCTCCCACAAACTTTCTGCGGGTAAGATGAAACAGTCCAAACTAGCTGTAAAAAATATTAACATGGGTCTGTGGCCCAGTACTGTCACCTAGCCTTGTGCTCATCTGTCTTATTCCTGCAGCTTGGAAGCACAGTAGATTAGGTGCTGGTTTGTGACCAAGACTGTGTACATCTGTGCCGGGAAAGTCTAAATGGCACTGAATGTTACTGTGCAGATACCTCTTAAATGACTTCATGCAACTCCTGTGATTTCCTTGTGACTCAGAATCATATCCATAAAAGGGATATCCTTTTCTTCCCACTGTGACTGTTCTGAGGTTTTGAGGTGCAGTCATGGATGACATAATAGTGTGTAAGCATGTGGACAGACATATGGGCAGATACTTTGACACCTCCTGGGAGGCAGAGAATAGAGGAGGTTCATGCTGTTGTATGTGGTGATTCACTGCAATGACTCCTTATCACTGGAGAGAATCAACCCTTCATGTTGGCTCTTTTTCTGTTCCCCCTACTCAACTGGAACCTCCATCTACTCAACTACAAGGAGGTGGAATGCTTACCAGTAGCTTTGAAATGATAAAACTTAAGAGAATGACATATGTTAATATTTATGAAATTACTGAATTGGCAATGCGCTCTTGTTAGGAACTTACATATTTACTTGTAGACATAGGAATGCCCCTCACTGTATCGAGTCCTCAAGGTAATCATGCACAACTCAAGGAAAGTGATTTTAATTCAGTTTGTGAGAAAAGACAAACTGTGCTATGCATTTCTGTAGGAATAGGAAGGCTCAAACATCTTCAAAACAGGAAAATGAGGTTGAAGTTGGCTGCCTCTCTCATGTGCCTTTGTTTCCTTAATTTCAGCATATTGCCAAGGAATACGTTTCTGGATTGGTATCGTATCGTAATGTGCATGTTGATAGTTTGGTTCCTAATTCAGTTTTCAAACTTTCTGTGCAGTGACATAGCTGGCAATTCCACTTTCTAAACATTTTTTCAGATCCTCTGTGCTCTGTGATGTTTGGCTCTATGCTGGACTTTCAGTGAGAGTGTATTTCTTTTTAAATATAGCAATGTTTTTAGTAAACAGCTCTCAACAAATGTCACCCTTGTTTAGGAGCAAGCTGATGTGCCAAATACACAGGACAAGCTTTACCTACTTAGATTAGCTATAAAATGCAAGCTGTCCAAAATAAACTTGGTACATTTCTAAGTGTTTTGGAGTTTTCTTTTTAAAGGGCTGTCTAAGGATGATTAAGTAAAAGAAGTGAAGATGACATTGACCTTTTCCCATAATGTGCCTAAATAGTAAAATGCAGCAGAATGTAGAAGTCAAAACCCTATCTTTATAATAATGGGGAGGAAATTCCATATCCCCATTTTGTTTCTTTTTAAAGGTCACCCTTTTCACACCCCTGGCTCTCCTGCACCAAGGCCTTCAGCATGTGTTGGAGTGGGGAGGTAGACTCCCATGCAAGCAAATGACTAAAAGACCCAAAGAAAGAGATAAAGCATACTGATATGGGAGAAGGATTTAGAGGAGGGTGCATGTGAAGAGATGAGTCACATGAGTCAGAAGCAGGAGTGAAGAAAGGTATTCTGGTGCTTGAGAGGAATACCAAGAGTACTTTTACACGCAGTAGCTTACTAAGTTAGGTTTTGTTATACTGGTCTGTGATCTCATCTGTTGTGGCAGAGAGGTTGTGTGATAGGGACACCCAGGTTTCTGGTGATGGCTGAGATTTCCAGAGCAGTGCAGCAGTTTTTCATACAAAACAGTCCTTCATGATTACTCAAAATCTTTGACTAAAAAAACTTTGTTTTTTTTTCCCAGCTTCTGCTCGCAGAGAAGGATTAACACAGAGCAACAGGTGAGGAATGCCAAGAATTGCTTCAAGTATGGGAGAAAAGAAGAAGCAGCAGTGACTTCACACCGTCCCATTCCCATATCAGCCAAAAAAGAGAAGAGGAGGCCTGGTGAGAGGACAATTCACTGAAGAGAGTAGCTAAACATCTGTGAAAGCAGATTGTGGTGATACATCTGCAAGCTGAGGTGAATGAATGCTTCTGAGAGCTTCTGCTGCTGAGTCTTTGTCCCTCCCTTCCGTTTCTTCCTGATCACTAACTTTGAGATCTTTCTGTAAGACAAGAGATTTTTCCTGCAGCTGTTCTTCCTAAAGTCCAGGTTTGAACATAAAGTCTCACTTGCTCAGCCATTTCAATCTGTTCTAGTCTGGTAACAGCCAAGATTCTGTGCTTTCATCACATGGCAACCATCAGCAGAGAAAAGTATTAGAACATGCAACTGGAGATGTCTGCATTGGTTGCCATCTTGAATTTTGGCACAGAGCCATAGAAATTATCAGTTTAAATAAAGTAATTTCATTTGTTTGTTTTGGTTATAATTTCAGTTATTAATTCACATGCCCAAAATATTTGCTGTTGTTCTACTGGACAGGATTTTAAATCTGTCTTTGTTTCACTGTGGGATACTTGTATTCTGTGTGGCTTATTTTGTATTTTGATTTCTGTTTGTTTAGACTTTGTAAACTTTTTTAATTGGCTGATGTTTTCAGACCCAGGCTTGAACCCTAAGACCCAGGTGGCTCTTATCAGTTGCAATAGTGTCATGGTGAAGCACTCCAGTTAGAATTTGCCTAGTGTTATGAAAATCAGTTTGCTTGTGTTAGAAAAAAATGTCAGCAGCTGGAAATTGTATTGGAGAGAAGATCCATCCATCCTTAAAATGAACAGGAAGCAGCTTCAGCTCTGGCTCTTTGTTGGTGCCAAGTTAAAGGAAAACTCAATATTTTGCAACTTCTGCCTTGTCCAACAGCAAGGGTGTGATTGATAGTTCTCAAAAGTAAAAAAATCTTCTGTTGCTTGTATCAGAATCTTTAGAGTTTGGATTAAACATCCTATTTGATATCTTTTCTTACTCCACATTCCCCTGTCTTTTCGAGTTTGTAAAGGCAGTGTTAAGACATCATTCAAATGTGTTGACAAGTAGATAGTGATCAACCCAAAGGACTGAGAAGAAACTGTGTCAGAGGGGGAAGGTGTTTTCTCTTGAAATTATTATGTTCGTGTTCACTCTTGGATTCTATATATTTTCTGTCACTCAAGACGAGATAAATTGTGAGTATGTTCGTACCTTCATTCACGCTTCAGGCGTGAATTCATAGGACAGAACATACATTTTTCTATTTCTGGTGCACTCACACAGTGACACATTGAATACTTCTCTTGTCTGAAATGCAGCTCTCTGATACAGCTGTTCCCTTCATTAACTTATCTTTCGTTTCCATTAGACAGTCATGATCACATTCAGTTTCTTTGCATTTTTGTTGGCTCATGCTTAGTGGAAGCTTAGTTGCAGAAGTTGTTACTTCAGACTTGTGCACATTATCAGCAGCTATGGGCTTCAAGACCTTAGGTCTGTCTTCTCACAGCCTCCTCTGCTGTGTGTGGTATTGCTATCTCCTCCAGCTTGGTTGGAGGGGCTATTTCCATGTAAGATTTAACTTCAGTAAATAACAATTCCATTCCTTTCTTTCTCCCAAAGGATCTGAGTTATCCTTAATCCACTGGGTTCTATGTACAGGATTGAGTAGCTGGAGGATACACATCCTTGTGGACCTCTCCTCTCTGTTTTTGTTTTCTAGTTTGTTCAGGTTATCACAGCCACTGATGAAAACTGTTGAGAGGTTTGTAGGATACAGATTTAGATAGCTCAGGAAGGGTGATTTTCTTGTAGGAATCATTGTCAGAAGCAATATTCTTACATCTTTGTCAAGAAAATTACCAGTTGGTGCTGGCTTATTATAAACACAGGTGAACTGTTTTGTCAGCTTTGCCAGTCTCACACCCACTCATTTTGGGATAATGATTTGAACTTGGTTACAGATCTTTTTACTGGACTTCTTTGCATTGCATGTTAGATGTAGCCAACCCCCACATCTGTAACTGTGATGACTTAGTAGCAGTCTATTACATATCCCATCTCTAGGATTTTTTTAAATATTCAGGAAAATGCACAGTGCAGTCTAAGACCCTCATTTTGAAGGGATGAATTTTGTCAGCATCAGGAGCAGTGAAGACTTGCGTCCATTTGTCTGAGAAAAATTTTCTTCTGCTTCTGACAAATATAAAAAACAGTCAAGGAGCTTCAAGACATGTCTTTTACCTGAAGCCAAACACCTAGACATTGGATTCCTATTTATTCTCAGGATGTGCTCAGCCAGAGCTCATCAAGCAATGTAGCAGTATTCCTTTGTCTTGAGCATCTGCTGATCCCATTTCTGTACACAAATGCTGATGCACTGGGAACAAGTGCAGTAGAGAATCAGGAACAAATTCTGTGATTCCAGCCTCTTATTTTTTCCACCCCCCTGTATTCTTCAGCCTGGAGTCCGTATGTCTTTGTGTATGGTGGGTACTGTGTACTGCAGTGTAACATATATTTTGTCTCTTTGTAGCTGTGCTGCCTCCATGTCTGTCCCTTTCCATCAGCCTCTCAGTGCTGCAGTTAAGAGATTCAGTGGGGAAGCATATAACTGTTTCCCACCCATCTTGGGAGAGAAGACATTTTACAGAAAGTGTTTTCTACTGCAAGGGAGGGAGGTAAAATAGCAAACCATTTTGGAGATATATAATAGTTGCACAAGGGGAGTACAGTTATATGTGTTCCTCAAGTGTGGTTTATTTTTTCTCTGTATTCATCAATGGTGCCATCAGAAGTGTCCTTCTTCACTGCAAGAACATTACCAGTAGAAATCACAACAATCATTCAGCATCTATTTCAGTGGTGACAGTGAATAATGTAATCAAAACATCCCCTCTTCTGTGTTTGTATCACTTCTAAATTACAGAGCCCTTTCTAGTGACAGAGAATTAGGCTTGTTAGTCTCAAAAGGAGTAATGCACACATCAGAGTCCTGGAGGCTGAGGTAATGAAGAGTTCACACAGCATTTTGTGCTGTTTTTTAGATGATGAGCATACCACGACATAAAAATTAAGGGGAGGGATATTAGATTCTCTCCTTTCCAGAAGAGCTGACTTGTGCTCAATACATGAAGTATCAGGTTTCCTTTTAATATGTTTTATCTTGACCTTTAAAAGAGCCTCACAAGGCACGTGAGTGCCATCAGTGGGAGATCATGTTGTGGTTCTGGACAAACCATTTAGTCTTGGATGCCAGTAAAATGTACTGAAATTTCTATTCTCAAGACTACGTATGTTTTTGGACAATCATGATTCATTGGAAATGCTCCTCACTAGGATGCCTGCAAGGTCAACAGACATCTCTCTGATACTAGTTCTACACTGTGGAAGGAGGTTTTGGTATCAAGACCTTTGTTTACTAGTAGGAATCTCAGTGCTGTGCCTTTTCCTCGTAACAGATACTCTCCATACGCATGGAGTTGGATGGCTGGCAGTGCTAGACCATTCTCCTTTACCTGAGGAGCTCACTGATGCACAGATGACTTTACAGCACAGACTTGGATTCTCAGCATGCATTCTCTAAGGCCTGTACCTTGTTCTAATACAACACTTTCAGTTATTTCAGATTATTTGCTGAAAACAGCAGTAGTCTGACTCCTGTTTTATTTTTTCAGGTTTGCTTGATAAAACTGCCAGGGACTTTTTTCCTCAGTCAGTCCTGTATTTGCTGATAATCCTGGGCTCACTGTTTGAATCTGAATGGGTTATTTGCTGGTGTATAAATAGTTGGATTTTTTTGTTTGCAGTAAATGGCTGATTGATCCTCTTCAAATTTTTCCTTCTGAGCACATTATTCCCATAATGTTCTGTCATAAGTTTTTTTCCAAAAGAAGCTTCTGAGCTTTACTTAAATCTGGGACTGGACTTTTTTTCCTTCTAGAACCTCATGTTTCTAGAGCTGAGACATCCTTGTTTTCACCAAACATCAGGAGAACCTTATTTAACTTTACAGAACTGAGATTGCTTATACCAACAGCTTAACTTTTCATAGTTCTCTTCATGCAGAAATTGGTTAATTGGAAAACAAATGAGCAAGGAGGTATGTAAGGGAGAAGTTGAAAAAGGAGTAATTGTTCACAATCATGCCTGCTGGAAGTAGGAGCATCAAATGAAACTAATAGATGTAAGTTTCAAAGAAAAAAGATAAAGAAATTGGGGGAAGGTAGCAACTTTTTCCCACAGTATGTACGTGACCTATGGAATTTCTTGTTACAAGATGTGAATACAAAAAAGAGTATGTGGTTTGAAAAGGCAAGTAGACAAATCCGTGAAAAAGCAATCTGTTAAGGCATATTAAATATTTAAACTGAAAAACAGGAAGTTTCTAAGACTTTTCATATTACTATTTTGGGGAAGTCTCACAATGGGCTTTTCCAGTTTTTGACTTGTCCATCAGGTGTTGGCTGTTGACCTCTGTCCAACAAGAGCTAGGCCTAGGTGGTTTTGTAGTCTGACTTTATATGGGTTTTTTATTTTGACAGTTGCAGTACAGACTCCTAGAACAGCCAAGACAAAGCTACTTTCATGACCCTGGCATGTTCCACCAGAACTCATCCTGTGGTGTTGAGTTTTCTTAAGTGTCTATTTCTGTCGCATGCCAGGTTGTCACATGCAACTTGTCTATGCTTTCACCTGGGTGGGCACTATATATTGCAGAGGCTTTCAGAATGATGGAACTTTTAAAAGAACATAAGGGAAACCAAAATCCACCTCTAGACAAATTGGGATTTTGGAGGAAAGTAGGTTGCTATATGGAAGTCATCCATAATATGATCCTTGTAAATGGTTAATCGCATAAATATGGCAAAAAAGCTTTCCACTAACTGAAGCTCTTAAGTTATCTTATTCATACACATTTCACTTCTTACTATCTTTGTCTTCCAAAGAGCTTGAGTGCCAAGCACTTTCAAGGTGAATGTGCACTACAGCATGTCTTAATGTACCTGGTAACTTGTGCTGACTTAGAGATCTCTGAGTAGTTAGGAAATGCAGACTGATCTCAAAATTGTTGGGTTCTGAGTCTTCCTTTGCAGTTGTAATGAAAGAGGACAGCTCCACTGAACTGAAGGTGACAAATGACACCAAGTCTGCCCTGAGGAGTCTGCTCTATTACCTTACCAAAAAAGGATTTTATTGGCCCTCATTGAAAAGGAGTTTTCACTGCTGTTTTGAATTAAAAGGAAAGAATCAGTGATCACTGTGGAGACCCTGGTATGAAGCCTTTGCCAGTGGTATTCAGTGAATCATAGTGGTTCCCAAGGGAAAAGACTATACTTAACAGGGCCTCTTGTCTGCAAGTCTACGCCTACAGCACACACAGTGAGCTTGAGAAATCTTATATTCTTTGAAAAGAAGTGGCTTCTCTATCTGACCTATCAGACAGACAAATCAAATTGGCCTTAAAAAGACCAAATTTGATGCAGTTGTTAAGGATTTAGGGGCTGTTAAAAATGTTAAAAATGTGTCTTTTATTAACAAAATTTTTATCATTTGTTTGGGGCAGGTGAAAGAGGTGCTTTTATCTCTAAAAGCAATTTCAACACTGTATTCTGCGTTTCGCCTTCTGCTGTTCTGGGATGTGCAACAGATGACAACCTTAGTTGTCTTCATTAGTTCAGTTTGTTTCCCCTGCAAGAATATTTTAGAAAATCTTATTTCACCGTAGTTATAGCAGTGGTAAGTTGTAGTCTCCTTCCCTCTCACAAATGGGAGACAAGTTGCAGTACTCAGTGTAGTTATGTTCCAAAGCCATAAAATCTTCCCCAAAAATATTTTGGGGTTATTTAGCTGATCCCTATATTTTGAGAATTATCGTGTCAAAAGTCAGGAGGGAATCTTTGAAAAGTTACTGTACGGACAAGTCAAAATGCTTGACTGTCATCATTTCCTTATTCTGCTATGAAACCGGTTTTTTCTGTGTCTAGGGAAGAAAAATGACAAGGGATTTTTTCCACACTGTTTCCAGTAATTATTGTATAGGATTTACCTCATGGTTTTAATGTGATTTTGCCTTATTTATATGATCTTCTGAAAAAGTGGGAGATATATTTAATATACCTAGGATGTCTTAATACACCATTCTTCAAGGTGCAGATGGAAAGCTGTGAATCTAGTGGGAAGTTTTAGGCATCCCAATGATGCCACTAACATTACTCATGCTTCCAGTTGCATGATGCTTCCCCCATTCAAACTGGGGTTGTCTTCCTTCCTGAAAGTGTTTTCTCCACTAATTCCAGAAATTCAATGTGGGATACATTTCATCTGTGATACCAGCCTGGATTTTTTTTTTCTTATCCACAGACCTACAAAACTCATGTCTTCATGTGTGTAGTAAAACTTTATTTTGAAAACTATCTAGGAATAAAGATTGGTGGCTCTTTCTGCCAAATTGTGTCCCAGGTCTTTTGAATGATGGCTTTTGCTGAAGGCAGGTAAAATTGACAAAAATGAAGACAATTAAAAATATGTATTCAGCACAATGTAACTGCTGCCACACCACACTTTCCTGAGATTTTATTGCCATCTCTTTTATTTTGTTCCTCTTTGTTTGCTCCATTTGTTTGTTTCCAGTTTTTCAGATCAGCATGATAGAGCATTTAGCATGGTGGTATCTAAATGAGATCTTCAGATCCTGAAGCATACTTAGAGATTTTTGGAGCTAGTCTCCTCTGAGGGGGCAGATGTCAAATTGTGTCATGCAAGGCAGCTTGTTGCACGCTGGATATCTTTCAGAGACTCTTGTTGTGAGTCAGACTGTCTGCTACTGCTTTCCCTCACAAGTGGAGTTTCTTACAAATCCTTGAAAACAGTGGATTTCTCCCAAGCATCTAGTCAACCTGCAACAGGATTTCAGCACTTCAAAAGGCCAAAATTTTGTTTCAAGAAAGGGCCAGAACATGGTTACCACGACATTCCCCAGTCATTACACTACATGCATTGCACAAATCCTGTAAGATTTGCCCCTGGCTGCACAGCAAATCTTTGTTTTGTCTGCTTCCTGAAGAGGATAATAACTTCAGGAGAAAAAAGAAATCCTTCCTAAAAAATGTCAGGAAATCTAGTTTGATAGGACCCAGCTGGTTTCTTTTATCAAGTGATGTACATGCCCTGGCCATGATAAATTATTATAATGCCTCATTTCTGAATCTGATGAGTAAATATCTAAACAGCTAGTGAGAAATGGCTGAGTGTTGGCAGAAAAAGGAAGTCCACTTTGCTTTCTGCAACACACCTAATGCCTGCATGTTTATTTTTTCCTGTATTGGCTCCTGTGCACAGCAGTGAGGTACCTTCTTCCTTTTCTTCTGTCACACATGAAGGACGGGTTGCTGTCCAGAGGGACCTGGACAAACTCAAGAAGTGGGGCCATGGGAATCTCAGGAGGTTTAACAGGATCAAGTGGAAGGTGCTGTACCTGGGTCAGGGCAACCCCCAGCATCAACACAGGCTGGGGGATGAACAGATTGGAGCAGCCCTGCTGGGAAGGACTTGGGGGTGCCGGTGGATGAGAGGCTGGACACAGCTCTTGGAGCCCAGAGAGCCAGTTGTGTTCTGGACTGCATCCAAAGCAGCGTGGGCAGCAGGGCCAGGGAGGGGATTCACCCTCTACTCTGCTCTGGTGAGACCCCACCTGCAGTGCTGTATCCAGCTTTGGGGTGCCCAGCACAGGAAGAACAGGGACCTGTTGAAGTGAGTGCAGAGGAGGGACACGAAGATGATCAGGATAGAGCACCTCTCCTGTGAAGACAGACTGAGAGAATTGGGTTGTTCAGCCTGGAAAAGAGATGGCTTAGGGATGACCTAACTGGGGCCTTTCAGTGCCTGAAGGGAGCCTACAAGACAGAAAGGGACTTTTTGCAACATCATGTAATGACAGGACAAGAAGGAATGGATTCAAACTGCAAGAGTAAGTTTAGATTAGATATTAGGAAGAAATTCTTTACTGTGAGGTTTGTGGGGCACTGGAACAGGTTGCCCAGGGAAAAATGTGGATTCTGGAACCCTGGGGATGTTCAAGGCCAGGCTGGATGGAGCTCTGAGCGACACAGTCTAATAGAAGGTGTCCCTGTCCATGGTAGGAGTTGAAACTACATGATCTTTAAGGTTCCTTCCAACCCCAACCATTCTATGATTCTGTGATCCTTCCTGGTCAACTAAGTGGAATGAGAGACAAAGATTATCACCCTGCACAAAGATCACAACCCCCCTGAAAGAGGGAGAAATAAGCCTTTGTCTTCAGAAGGTACCACTTGGTTTAAGTTAACAGTCGCAGCATAAACCAGCATAGGGGACAGAGTTTCTGCCTGAAAACTGTTCACTAAGTTTGCAGGATGTGGGAAACCAATAATGGGGGGGGGGGGGGAGGAGGGGAGGAATGGTTTGCCATAAACCACAGCTGTAAAGAAACCATTATTCTTTGCTAGATAGAAGAGTCTTTATCCCTAAGTGTATTTTTCATTAAATCATAGGCCAGTATTGGAAAGGGCCCAGCTGCTTAGTTGAATGCTTTGAGACCTTCTCTGCATCTTTCTAAGAAAACTAGCCCTATATAAGGGTGTTATAAAGCAGCCAAGTAACTGAGATCTTTAATCTTGGAAATTGGTCTTACCGGGAAACACACTGTGACATGTAAAGTGCTGTACCATATTCTTTCTGAAATTGTGGGCATAAGTGGCGTCTCAAATGCATTACTGTCATTTAGAGAATGGCAACCATTAATTAACAGTTTTCATTTGCTGTATTTCATGTTGATAGACCAGAATTCATTACTAAGACAATCTATTTCATGAGTACTGTCTCATCTCTTCTGTGTTGACTTGTTGCATGATAAAGGATCTTGCATTTGTATCTAAAGCCTCTCTTCAAGAGAGGACAAGAAACACTGAGCTTTGTTGTTTCCATCTGACGCTTATGGAACTGCATAAAAAATTAACCAGGATTTAAATTAATTCAAATACTGGTAAATACTGGTAAAGCAGGGATCTGAAAGTCCAGGTGTTCTTTAGTAAACATAGTAATTTTATACAGCTTTTGACCAATATTTACTACTTATTTTGAATGTAAAAAATAATAGATGTTATTTTTAAAGAATTAGAAGGCATATTTGCATCCTTGCACTATATCCAAATTGCTGCTGTTATTCTAAACCACAGTTAATGTAGATTACAGGCAGCCAATAAGACCACAAAGTAGTATAGTTTTCCAAGTGTGTAGATACCACACTGTTGACTCTGTATGTATTGAAAACTGTATTTTCATGGTTGACTTCACTGCCTTTCAATCACCTATTGGAGAAGACAAGCCAGTACTACAGAGATGATCTTTTTATGCCACTTGAAACTCTTGTAGTGGGCAAGAAACCTTTTCTGCAAGTGGAGTTGGCTCTAGAGCTGCATTCTGGTCACTGTGGTACTGAACCTGCCCTGCTTTGGACTTGAAATCATATTGAAGACATCTGCCTCCTAAAACATTGCAGTGGATCCTCTTCATGGGATGGCTGTAGTGATTGCATTTACAAAGTAGCCTGAGCCAGACCTCCTGTATATTTGCTCTGGTGAGGACATTCTAGTCACAGATAAAAGCTTCAGAGCAGCACAGAAAGATAAGGATCTATGAACTGAGAAAATGAAAATTTGATAGCTACAACAGAGAGATCTAAGACATCCCAGGACCCAGCAGAACAGAGCTATGATGTTGCCAGAGGAGTGGACAGGTATGTTTGTCTTTTATTACTTTTGGGCACGGTCCGTCTTTGTGACTGAGTGTGTTGATGTCTGTTGGTTATGGAAGGGTGAAACACCAAGCAGATTATCCCAGTTCACACAGTGGTAACAGGGATGTACTTTATGTTAGTGCAGTGAGATAGCTTGAGACCATCCAATTGGAGGCCCAGGGAACAAAGACTCATTTAGTCTGCAAAGACCATTCTTTGCTGATGTCTAACTGTACATTCTGTTGTCACTGAAGCAAGCAGTGTTCCTCTCAGATCTGTACAGGGCACTACAGCCTCAAAAACAAGGTGTTCAAGTTCAGGTCTTGGCCTTTTGCATGCTATAATACTTTGCCACAGAGAAACAGGGACTGCATGGATGGTTTGATCATCTGCGTAGGATCTGCCTTATGGCACTGCAGAATAGGGGTTTTTTTTGCTTTTTCTAACCATTGATCTTTGTTAAAGAGACAAACTGTGCTGGGATTGTTTTCATCAGCTTTTGTTTGTTTCTGAAAACAACAAAAGGGAACTGTTGAGAGCTGTATTCAGTGTTGGCAATGAAGATCCCACTTTTTCTTTCCCATTGTCTTCTTCAATTTGCTAGCTAGTAACAGCAGAGTAACTGCCCTCTGCCTTCTCACACAAGCCTCCTGAAACATTTTGGTACACTTGCACCCAGGAGTGTATCCAAGCTGTTACTAAGCCCCATGTAGCTAGTATAGTTTGTTGCTGAATTATAGCTAAAACACCCCTAGAAAAGTTACTTTAGTTTTAAGAAAATGAACTCAGAGCCTGTCTCACTAATGTAATTCTCAAATGTTGCTACAGAAATGGAAGGCTTAACAGAAAAGCAGTAACTGAAATGTGTTTGATTTCAACAATTACTGTTCTCATGAGTGTACCTATGTCTGTACTGGTAGGACACCCCAGGAGTCTTCACCCCTGATTTTCCATTGCAATTTGTCTCCTTTGCCAAGAGGCAAAAGGCTTGGTCTTCCTGTCACTGAGGAGCAGCAGTGAACAAGGGCTAGTGAGACAGTCCCATCTCAAGGGGCTGCCAGGGCTAATCTGTGGGTGATTCCGATGTGCTCCAAGTGCCACGCAGAACTTTGAGTGTGCAAGTGTTCAAGCTTAGCCCTTTGCAGCTCCCCCTCCTTGCTTCCCCCTTTATTAGCAAGGAAACACTTCAGTTGGATGGGGAGCAAAGCCAGCCCAGGGCTCGGGAGGAACAATGACCCAAGAACAGACTGCAGCTTGTAAACCAAAACCTCCCTTGGGGCTGCTACTAAAAGGAGATCAGAGAGAATTCCTATGCCAATAGGCATCTGGATTTCTCTCTCTCTCTCTCTCTCACACACACACACACACACACTCTCTTGTAGCTAGTAAATTTCTGGCCTGTCTATCAGCATGGTGGTGTAATCATGATGCATTGATGTGCTCCCTCCCTGGGCAGGCAGCAGGGAAGCCTGGGCATGGAGAGGTGCATGGGGCACAGCAATACTGTAGTGCTGCAGGACTGATCAGAGCTGCACCTTTCATCATCGCACCGATGACACAGGTCAAAGAGCCCCAGAGAGATGAAAAGGATAAAGCACTGGGGAGTGCCTCTATAAGAGCACATGTGCCCTGGCCAAAACAGCACACAGGTGGGCAGACTGCCTCCACTGACCCACCCTTGCTAACCTCTATCCATTTGGTGATGGTGGAGGAAGGGCTGTTTATGGTTTATTAAGACATTTGAGTTTACATGGTTTGGCAGCCTCACATGAGCTATATGGAAGCAGCCACTATTGTGAAGGGCTTGATGGAAGAGCTGGATTCTGAGCTGACTCTGGAGAGCCCTGGCTGCAAGTGATTAACCAGTGAGGTGTCATTTTACACTCAGTTGCTGGAGACCAGGAATTGGGAGGAGACAGGGAGGAACCTCTAGAACATGGTCTCTAGAACATGACTTTTAAGTAGCTATGTTTTGGCAAGTCAGAGACAGCCTCTGAGTCTCATGTGGCATTCATGACCAGAGATTTTTACCTCTGGGTACCTATGGCTGCAAAAGCCCATTGAAAGCACTACATTGATTTCTTGCCTGGGCAGCATCTGTAATCTTTCTTAGGAGCATCAGATCAGTAGGTGAAAGGAAGGGTATGTTATTTACCTAGATATACAGGTCTGTACTGGCAGACCATATATATCTTCAAATGGACATACGACATTTGTCAGCTATGGCAACTGCATTGCCTTGGATATTTAAACAGTATTGTTTAAAGTGTTTTATGCTGAGGGGAGCTTTATCTGAATCTATCAAAAGCAGATGCCAGCAGTGATGTACAAGTCTGAAGGACTAGGTTGGAACAGGGCACATATACACGAGGTACAGTTTGAGGGTAATAAGAAATTTCCATTTGGGGATTTTCTTGCTGACCTAAATTCTATCTGTTCTTTTGAAGAAACATTTTGGAAAGGGTAAAAATTTTAGACTGAGTATGCCACAGCAGTAGCAGTTTAGAAACAGCAAATCATCTAACCGTCCAACAAACAACTTGCTTGTGAAAAAAATTAGCATCTCCCCCCACCCCCCAAATATTTATTTTTTACAAAGTTTTTGAGATTACTATTTTTTAAGTCTTGGCAGGTGAGACCAAGTTCAGGTCATCATGCAGAACAGGTGCAGAACACCCCAAAGCACCTCAAAAACCACAACAGACAAGAGGTCCTCAGGGTGTATCAGATCACAAATGAATAGGCCCAGTATTCAGGTACCCACAGATGCTCCTGCCCTGACCCTGAAACCATCTCTTAGAAGCTCCAGGAAGGTAAAAGAGTTGAATGGAGACATCAGTCCCTCTGAGAATGGACTCAGCACCCTCTTTCCTTGTATTTGCCCACCCTTGATGGGCTGACTGGGAGCCTTGCAGTTTGCATTTGGAACCCAATAGCCAGGATCTATCAACTGAACTTAGAGGTTTGGCAGACACAGTTTCAGTTGCAGGACTCCTGGAGCATAGCTCTGAGGAACAAAAGTCTTAAGTGTATCTCTGAGCACTTCTTCTCTTAGAAGCTTCCCTGCTTGGTGCATTTTCCTTCTATAAGGAAACCTTCAAAAATTCCTCCTACAGGGAAGACCTTTAATACTTCAGGCTAATGGGGAGGGCTGAGGTCTTAAGATAGCTAAAGCAAGAATAGAAAACATCTCCCCTTTTCCATTCCCCCTTTCACCTGCTTTCTCATTCTCTTGCTTTCCCATCTCAACCACCCAGCATTCAATTACACAGCAGTTCTTCCACATTATCCTTTTCTTCCGCATCAACTGTCCAGCCATTTTGGAGAGTGTGGCCTTTGTGTCACCAAAGTACCTCCTAGAAGGAACATTACACTGCCAAGACCACCAAGGAGTGTTCCAGAAGAAATCCCCAAGGGCTGCCAGACTCTCAAGGTTTGGCACTTGGCCCTCAGCATGCGTAGTCTCTGACCCCCAATTCTCTTTGTGTTAATCTGGGAGCAGGAGAGCGGGTGCTGACAGTTTTTTCCTTGGCTTTGGGTGGGCCAGGGGGCCTTTCAGCTGCACTTGCAGGATTTCACCACCATGTTGGAGAGCTGCTCCACTTTGGGGGTCCTCCCGACGTAGTACAAGATAGTGAGTGGCTCCAGGTCCTGGGGAACACAGCAGGGCGAAGCAGATGCCTCAGGGTTGAGCGTGTTATATAAACCCAGCACCTGCAGGAACAAAGTAAATGTTGTGACAACGTTAGGAATACATTTCGGTTGAGGACAGGAAGGGGCTGCCAAGTCAACAAGTCTCTAGGTGTCTGCACTATGCTCATCAGAGGGTATTTCCCTGAGATGAGTAATACTCCCCTGTCACTTCCTGATCATAGCCTGCTTCTTAAGGGCCTCACCTGCCCTGGCCTGACTCTTGAGAGTTTTTTGTTTTTCTTTTCTTTTTCTAATTGTAATACCCTTGCTCCCTATGACTGATGCTAAGGGTTGAAGGAGTGCAAGTAGTTGTCTCCTTTCATCTCTAATTTGGTGCCGCAGTATGTCACAATTTTTGCTTTTAACAAGGTTGGGTGTAACCAGCCTGGGGCCATGCTGTCTTGGATTCTATTAAAGAAACCAGAAGAAAGAATATCAGTACTGCTTATTTCAACCAACATCTCCAGATAGCACTGGTTTGATGCCAGTCCTCTCAAGTATCCACAATTCCCTCCCAGCTTTGAACTGTCTGATGCCTTCTCCCTCCACTCCATCCTCCAAGTCATTACACTATAATACTGGAGCCAGGACAGTGTCCTGTGGGACCCCACTGGATTCTTCCTCCCAGCTGACCCCAGCCGACAGATGACTGTACACTACAGCCATGTAACCACTACAGAACAGTTGCCACATTTCTTGCCAGAGGTGACTACTTCTCAGAAGTGAGCATGATCTCACCTGCACTACTGTGGTCTCTTTAGTGCTTATCTGGTATAAATGACAGGGTCTGGCACATTGTATTTTAACTACTTTACAGTCTTTGGGGATGAGAGACACTAAGGATACATCCTCTTCTATCATCCAGATCCATGTAATCACAGTTGTTGTGGTAGAAACTCTCTGACATCCTAAGCAAAGCACCCCTGGCTATACCATGGGGTACAGCAAGTTAATCAGACTTGTGAGAAGTTTTCTTTTCATCATGTCTTTTCTAAGTGGTGCTGGCAAGCTGGCAGCAGCTATAATGTTCTAAAGTTTTCTTTGACCGCTTCACTGACCTTAATGCTTGCTCATTTCCTTTCTTGCCTAAGATCATTAGGAGTCATTCTGAAGTCTCCTTTCTCTCACACTGATTCAGTCCAGTTACCTTCTAGAGAGCTTCTCAGGACAACCAGATGGCAAAGCTACATGCCCATTACCCTTTCAAAGCTGTTCATTCCCTTGCTTTGTCTTGTGCTTACTGCCCAGCATCTGTTCACTTTTCATTCTCACATATCAGCTGTTCCCACTGATATTAGTCCTTGAGCTTCAGTGAACCTTACTGCTATGCAGACTCTCAAGCTGTCAAGAAAATCTTAGCATCTTTTCTGAAATATCATCTGTACGTAGTTATTTATTCTTCAGCTGAATATGCTTTTTCCAGTAACTATTTTAGTGAAATCTGAAGTTAATTTGCTAGTGAGCTGTTGCATTATCTGGATTGCTTCCTTTTGTCTTTTGTGGGCAGAAGCACAGGATTTTCCTCTGTCTTTTCCTGCTTCAGCAGTGGACTGTCTGATCCTTAATCTGTCTTCTCCTCTTGATACTTTTCCCATGCCTGTGCTATTCTATTACTTCAATTTTCTTCCACTCTAGCCAGGCTCAGACTGTATTCTTCCCAAAGACTGACCAGAGATTATGCCTAAGTTACCTAAAGACATTAGCTTTCTGCCAAGTTTTCACTCAAAAATCTCACTGCCTAGTAGCTTCCTCCCAGCTGTAGGTCAGGTAGGATTTATGCAGCTGGAAAGGATACGTGTGACAAAGGAGATCTTACTGAATGGCTGGTTCACTTCTAGAAATGGACATGGATTTCTCTTCACTTTTGAGCTATAACTGCCCCTTTAAGAGCAGATGACAGGCACATGCCATTGCACAACAGTTTTTCATGACAACTTGGCACAGAGTGTAGAAAAATCCTCTGTCCAGTGCAAACTGCAGGAGAAATTTAGGAAGAAGATAATAACCAGAACTGATGTTTGATGTGAACAATTCAGTTAATACTATGGCCAGTGCCAAGTAAGACCCCTAAAACCATCAGTCCTGCTGTTACACATTTTATTCAAGAGACAGCAGCATCGTTCTCCTCAAGATTTGCATGAAAGCAAACTCAGTACTGACTCCAAAGCAAGCACATTTTCCCTGCTGAGCCACCTAAGTTTTTTTCTGCCGTTTCCTTGGAATGTTTTTCACAAATATTGATCTGAACTGCTTATGCTGTTTTGAAGAGACTGGATATTGATCAGACTGAGGGAGGAAGGGGCAATCACAGCCACAAGCCCTGGCAGGGTAATATACTGGATGTACCGTGCTGTGAGTGGTGTCTGCGCTGCGAAGGTACGGACAAGGGCCTGAGCAGAAATTAGCAAAGTAGCCCTTAGGCTCGTGGACCCATTTCCAGCCAAGGTCCTGTCGGAAGTCGATGTACAGAGGACGCACACAGCAGTTCTCCTCCAGGTTCCTGAAACACAGTAGTGAAACACAGTGAATCTAAAGGGAGGCCTTACATGTGGTTGTGAGATGCAGCTTCCTGAGCAGAAGGACTCATAGCAGCAGTGCTGGTGGGGCATGGTGGCTGTGTGTGCCAGGTGCGGCACAGACAGGCAGCAGTGGCAGCTCAGCAGCCGGGCACTGCTCATGCTGCTGGCAGGCAGCTCTCCCACTGCCCCCGCAGGCAGCGCCAGCTGCTCCAGTAACTGGCAGGGGCTGCTGCAGGGCCCCGCCCAGCCTGTGTTCCAGGAAGGTGCTTGCGGGTCTCTTGGAACCAGTGGCTCTGCCAGAAGCACACAGCAACTTTGCTGAACTGGCCAGTGGCCCTTCTGGCACCATGGTGACCCACAACCCCCTTGGAGGACTCTGCCTTTTCCGGTGACACCAGGCCTGCCCACCTCAGGCATAGGATCTGAGCAGGTTTCTCACTTACCGGAAACAGTAGTTGGTATCCAGGGCCCTTTTCTTTCTCTGGCTTCCCAACACGGGGCTCTCCAGTCGATGTGGGGGTAACATCATCAGGATGAGGTGGGGATTATGCAAGTCCTTCTGCTTCTTCAGGCGTCCCAAGTCCCCACGGCCATAGTCATCCTCACTGTCAATGCCTTCAGAAAAAGGGGATCCACAAAGAAGAAATCAGCATGGAAGTGGAGGATGCAACAAGACCTTTCAATACATTTAACACTCTCGTGCTTGCTCTTGAACCAGGTTCAGGCACTGTGTCCGCTTACTTCTTCCCTCACAGGGACCCTTTTATTTCTGGTGAATTTGACTGTTGCAGGCCTGAAATAGAGGCTTATGGGCCACCTGTTTTACCATTTGCAAACTGCTGGTGGGGCCATTAATCCATCCCACTCACTCCTGGCTTGAGTCCCAGGACAGGCAGGAAGATGAATGGTTTAAAGAAGATGTCAGATAATTGGCACTCTGCAGAACAGCCTCAGAAATGGAGCCTGTGGGGGCCAGTGGCTGCTGCCCAGGGCTGCAAGCCAGGAGGTTCCTAGTTCTTAGGCCAGCCAAGCCACTGACTCCCTGAGCCACCTCACACAGGATGCCTAACTTCCTTGTGTTTCAGTCACCCTAACTAGAAAGTAGAGCCTCTGTGGAAATCTGAGAAAGCATCAAGCTGAACTTCCCAGAGAGACACTGAAATATAAAATTATTCCCTTCTGCAGACACTCATGCAAATCCACCCAGCCTGCCCTTACTTTTTTTTGTAACCTATGTGTATAGTGGATATACTCATATAATGAACACAAACCCAGATGTGTATGTTTTAAAACAATGTTACACAATGTAAAATGCTAGAATAGACCAAGCAAGACCTCATTTTTTTCTTTAGATGCTTGAGGCTTTCCCTTCCCCAATAGCCTCTCCTAACACAGTTCTTTATCACCTTTGAACTTGATCTCCAGGACTTCATGCAGATTCTCCAAGATGTCCCCATTGGGCTGAAAAGTATGGCAAGGACAGTGTATGCTAATTTCCAGGCCAAGGTTGGACTCTGCAAAGAAGATGACTCTGTGAGAAACAGTCTTTCTCAGCTGGGACAGCTCCTGGCATAAGAAGTTTTAAGGAAGTTTTACACATGCTGTGCTAACTTCCAGACAGTGGGTTGGTCTCAAAGTCAGGGATGCTATCAGAGTTGAGGAACAGAAGCTGCCTTGAGAAGAATAGGAAGAAAAATCCACCAGTTTCACCTTTGCCAAAAGCCTTGCTCTTGCTAAAGGGAACTTCCTGGAGAGGTAAGAAGGGTGCTTCTTGTTACTTTTTTAGGCTATTTGGCATCCAAAAACATTTGTGAGCTTCAAGGAGCTTCCCTGGGAAAAATACTTTGAAGAGCTGGCTTTTAGTCTCTGTTAAATCAGTTTTGCTATCCTCAGTACCTATTATCTGGCTTCTGCTTAGTGTCTGAGGGAGAAATCTGAAAATAAGCAAGTTGGATATGGACAAGTAATTTTACTGGAAGCATTTTCTCAGCAGCTGCAACCTCCTGTTTTGTTGAACTGTTTGCAGTCTAAGTCACACAGACTTTCCAGAGGCAAGTCTACTTTCATAATAACTTCCTGGACCAGTCATGCTGTGTGGGCCTGACTACAGGAACATAAGACTCTTATGAAAGCTCCTTTTTTATGTTGTGCCATGAATTAAAACATCTGGCTTCCTGGGGCATTGACAAGGTGCGTAGCACCTTTTTTCCTCAGCACTGTATATACTCTGTGATGTCTTATCAGCTAGTGTGCCTGCCCAGAGCTTGCTGCAGTTCCAGCTCTGAACTTCAGCCATCAGGACACAATGTAGATTGCTGGAAATAGGAGGAGCCTGCAAACTCACAGCTTACCCTTCCAGGGAGCAGCTGCTTGCCAGTACCTGCATTCCAGTCTTCAGTGGCACCTAGCTTCTATCTGTGAGGCCAATCCAGCCGTGAGTCACGATGCCTTATGCTCCAGCTGTGAATGGGGTCAGTGTTCTTGCTGGGAACTGCCCCATAACTATCTGTTGGGCTGTCCAGTGGTGGCAGAGGTATGTTCTCTGCAGTGTTAAAGCCTCCATATGTCTAGGCATCTCAGCCTCTGGTATTTCCTGACCTTTATACCTGACAAGCTGTACACAGCTAAATAAACCAGGATCCTTGCTGCTTTTTCCCATAATACATTTGCTCTAATTCACATGAAAATCAAAGCAAAGCATTTGTCATTTTCTATGATCATTTAGACAAGCAGAGGGGTCCCCTCTGGGCTTAGTGTAACGAATTTCCTCCAGAGAATGACTCCTCGTTCTAACTCAGCCCACAGAGCTACACAGTGGAGCCTCCAGAAAAGAACCAGGAATTTATCAAATGTCACACATTGAGGAAGCTCTCTGGAGGAAGGCTTGTTCTTAGACTAAAAGAACCTGTCCTCTCTGTGAACCAAGCTCCTGCACCAAGGGGAGCAGAAAGAGACTTCTGTCAACATTGATCCCCATTTCTATGGATGCCTTGACATGCGGTCCAGCTAAGACCCCTACCTCTGTGCAGAAGCCACTCGCGCACGGTCTCGGTGACATCGAAGGACAGCCACTCAGGGGAGCCCCGTGTCTGCACATTCCTGCCACTGAGGTACCGCTGCTTCGCTATGTGCTCATCTGGCCGAAGGATCTGTGTCAGAAGGAGTGGTAGAAAAAATCAACCAGTGCCATGCAGGAGGAAGGGATAGCCTTCAGTCTTTTTTTCTCCCACAGCTTGCTAAAAACTAATTCAGAAGGTTGGTCTTGGCAAGTGAGACACCAGGAATATCCTGGCTTGGGTGAGAAGGACATACTTCACAAACAACTTGAACTCCAGAGATACACACAATGCTTATTTCTGTGTCCTAAGCAGCCCACTTCTCTTAGTCCAGAATTTTTTGGGGCACACATATAGAGGCAGAAGCACATGGCAATTCATTTAATGGATGCGTTTGTTTTTGTATATACCTGTGGAATATGAATCTGGATTTCAGAGTAGAACCACCAGTGGTAAATACAGTATCTTGTCACAAGCCACCTGCCCAGGAAGCCAATTTACTGAGTTCTCACTGTGGCATTTTCAGGTATCCTACACTCTTCAACTTCTGTCAAAACACACCAGGGCTGTTCAGGTTTGGAGGCCTCTGCTCTGACATCTCTTCCTGCTTTCAGACAACCAACCATAGCACTTTCAAGGTGTTCCTTCCTGCAGACCCCAGGCTGATTCCAAAGACCACTGAACCTATGGAGAAGCTCTGAAATCACCTTCTTGTCAGTTGTGTCATCTGGTGGAGAATTGCTCTGACCTTTGATGCTGGATTCTAGGAAGTCCTCAAGAAGTACCACCCAAAGACAATTTTAGCTGCACTCTAATGGAAAAGTGGACAGAGCGTTTGGGAGTGTGCTGCCTGGATGCTGAGCTGTATCATTAGGTGGTCCAGTTCAGCCAATTACCACTTCCAAGCCTGAACCAGACCTTATTCTGTCAGTCCCTAGGTTCAAAGAAAACTCCAGGTAAGTGCCTGGATTAACAGGTGGCCTGAATTGTGCTCCTGGGGAGCTGCTGCTGACGGAAACATTGAAAGCAAGCACTATTTTTCTAGTAAATCTGTGACAAGACAGAGAGCTCCATCCATTGCACCAACTGTACTGCAACAAAGGAGTAAAATCCAAAGGTCCTACACATGGTGTGACAGAAGGGTCAGAGCTGCTCCACTGATGAGGAGCTCCCCTTCCAAGTGGGAAAAGGGCAGCACCACACTGTAAAAGGAAAGGAAGGTGTTTGTATCACTGCATATGATGGAAAAAGCCCGAGTTACAGCATGAACTTTCTCCTCTCCCTCTTCTATGGCTCTGTACATATCAGTTGAGACAACCATTAAGGAGTCGAGCTATTCTGGGCTCAGACACTGGGGAAGGTGATAAGAATACTCACCTGGAAGAGCTCAATGCGCTGCTCACTGCGTTTGGAGCTTGGGTTGGGCACACGCAGCACCCGAAACTCAGCCCGGAAAAGGTTGGTGCTGTTCTTCTCTGCTGACGACACATTAAAGCGGAACACGTTGGAGGTGACACCTTTTGGACAAATGCCCAACTCATCTAGGAGAAAGAAATATACAAACACTGAGAACCACATCTCAGAGGGGCAAGATCTCAAATAAATATTGTTTGAGAAAGAGCTTTGCAGTAGAGACCTGTCATTCAAACATCTTGCCACTTGTGAAGTGAGGCTATCTAGCTGAAGATAACACAGCATGAATTCACTCAAATTTGTCTACGTTGCAACATATTGCAAACATTCCCACTACTGCCATCTTTATTTCAATGCCACAAGACGAAGAATCAGTAGAGATCAACCACAGCAAGTTTATTATCATGTCTTCTAAATCTGCTCATCACATGTTGCTAATACTCATGAGTTGGCTGCATCCAAAATGACAGGCCCAGCCCAGACAATGGGACAACCTCTCGTACAGTTAGTGGGGCCTATTCCCAACAGCAAGGATGCTGTTATTCTGCTCATGATGGAGACATGAAGCCACATACAAAGTGATCCCATTGCTGCTGAATCTCAGTTTTATGAATCTTGACATTGCCTCCTAGAATGGAAGCCACCTTTGTGTCAAAAAACACAAAGCATGAGGTGTCGAAGACTCTTTAGGGCAGTGACTATCCAATGTGTACTGAAAGAACTGGGCTTTAAAACTGGTTCTCACTCATGACCTGGAGAAGGAATTCATGAATAGTACTGGGCCTGTGGAGGTCACACACATGGGCAGGAAATAATACAGCAATTTTCTGCTTCCATGTGTGCCTGCTGAACAGAAAAACCCATTTCACAGATGCCTCAAAAGAGAGGAGGCAAAACCTTTAAGGTCCAAAACACAGTCCTCAAGAGCAAGTAACTTCAATGGGACCATTTTGGTCTCATGGAAGTCTTTGTTGTTGCTGTAGTTTCTCTCCTATTGACCTTGTTAGCCCTCAAGGCTCTAGCATCATGAAAGCTTCCTGCAGACAAGACACAGCAGCTCCTGCTCTATGTCCGCATGCAGGTTTGTTTGCAGCCCTGCAGAGCCTGTCAGGTGACCTCTGACTGTTGTCCAATGCAGCAGGAAGCTCTTGTATCTGCTGATATTTAAGTTGCTTCTAAACAAACAAACAGAAAAAAACAGAAAGAAAAACTATCACCTGTTCCCAGAGATGGTTCCAGCCTGTGACAAATAGGCTAGAAGCCCTAGCTGGAACAACCTTCCTGAAGTGCTGCAGGCCCCTCTTTTGGTCCCACCATCACTATCTCCCCTGAGAAACAGCTTCTGAAGATGGCATAGTGTGAAACAGCACCTGAGAGCAGAGGTTCATCTCCCATGCCAAATTGTGATTTCAGCAACACTGATGTACACTCATATCGATGGAGATGAAGGTCTTCCTCTTGTGCTACACATAAATTCAGCAAGCAGGACCCTGCCAGTTTTCAAGGATGTGTGTTTAGGGTTCTGAAATTTTACTCAATAAGCTAATGACTCAATAAGCTAATAAGATGCTGACATTGGGCTTTAATTGGAGGAGCTTTTGTCATTAGTACTACTGAACAGAACAGCATTTCCATATGGGAAGGTCTCCAGCTGTTACTGAAGAGGTGGATCACAAATCCCAGGAGACCCCACTGCAGGCATGAGTTGGCCTGCTCTGCCACAAACCCTGCAACACAGAGAGTACCCCCAGCCACACACAAACACCTACTGTGGGGACTCCACCCCTGTGACCAAGTCAAGGTTTGATGTTGCAGAAAAGCCCAGCAGAAAACCCATGTTCTCATTAAAGCCAAGATCTCATTAAGTGCCCAAAGACAGCTTCCGAGCTGAAGTCTAACACGGATTACTGTTCTGTGTCCTAGACCTAGGCAGATACTGTGTTTCAATAGCCCCTGAAGCTGCTTTGCACGCCTAGCCCTATTAATAGTGCTGTTAACAGCCTGCCCTTTCATTTCAGACCTGAATGCCTGGCTGTAAGGGGTGTCCCAATTATCATCAGAAATGCCTTTTTGCATCAGATCACTGGTCAGTCTAGCTCTGTATGTTTCCAACAGCAGTGCTTTATCTGACAGTCTATTTAGAGGCTGCAAATATGGTCCTACAGCACAGAGCAGATGAGAGACAACTAATACTTTATCATCTCCTTAATGTTTTTGGCTAAATTAGACAGCCATGGTGGTAAGACTTCACATCAATTGTATTTTACCTGCTGTGAAAGAAAGCAAACCACATTGCTTTCTACTTACTTCACCATCAAGGTGCTGGTGTTGGAAGACCTTCCCAGTGAAAACAGTAATAGCTCTTTTCCCTTCCCTAAGAGTTTCATGTTCCCTTTATACCCTGGGAACAAGCCCTCTATGATGCAGAAATGGAGCTGTGTTCTGTGTTTCACTCTAAGCCCTGTGAGGCTGGAGCTTGTTTCTCATGCCATGGGGTTCAGGATACAGGTCTCACTCCCAGGGAACTTGACAGCTTTGGGGCAAAGTACTTTTTTTGCATGAGGTCACAGGCAAAGGGAGCAAGGGGATTTTTCAGCAAATTTGGTCCAGTCCCAGCTGAGATGTGTTAATCACACTGGAATCCAGACGTGTTCACCACCAGCACAGAACAAAGCCTGGAGGCAATATTCCTGCAAGCTCTCCCAGTCCACAACTCTCAGTGGCAGTAACCAAACCTGGAGACCAGGAATCTGTGACACCCTGTGCACCCATGCCAGGCTATGTCTGGTATGACATATCCTCACAACTGGACCCTGCTGTTACTGTGGAGTTGACAGCCCGGAGCTGTTCACTGCACCAATGATGAGACCGGTAGCCTCTTTGTGTGGATAATGTGATACAGAGAGCAGGTTCTTTTCGGAGCTTCCACCTTCCTACCACTGCTCTAAGTGAGGTGCAGGCTCACCACATGCTGCTGGATCCAGCAGAAACAGCTGTTGTTTTTGGCAAGCCCCAGGAACGCTGATAGTTGTGCAGTTCAAGTTTGATGAGAAGGAAGGGTAGGCTGTCTGTGAGCAGGTGTTGCTTCACTCTGTATTATACCCCTGAATCACCAAGGTGTTTCATGCCAAAGCTGCATAACTTTAGAGAAAAAAGTTGATCCATCTGTAACTCTGCAGGTGGCAGATTTAGAGGGAATAGATGCTTGGCCTTAGTGACCCATGGCTTTAATTGCCTTGTCTCTCAAGCTGCCTTGGAAAACAGCATCTGTTTTTCCTCAGGAGGGTAAGCAAAAAGCTGTTAGCAGGATTGTTGCAGATGCTTCCCAAGCTTGAACATAACCGAGTCAATGGTTAAGGAGGTCTGATCCACCTGAGTTTTATGAGATCCCTGAAGTGAATGGCTGGTCAAAAGTGAGTTACTCTCTGAAAGAAAGTCCCTTTTAATTCAGGTAGTGTATCTGAGAGGCACAGCGGAAAAGACCATTCTGTGAGTCACCATGCAGCTCAGAGAAGGGATGAGAACTTGGCTCTTCCCCTTGCTATTTTTGCTTCTCAGCTCTCCTCACTTTTGAGCCTTGCATCTTTGAAAAGGATGGGTTCTCCGGGCCAATATGACACTTGACTAATAGTCTGGAGCTAGAACAGTTTGTGTGAGTGTGCACACATTTCAGACTTGTCTGTATCATCACTGCAGTTCCTTCAATGGAGTAGTCCTCCCCTTCCTCTCAACCCCCCTTCCCCCCAGGAGACTGGCTTTGGCTCAGAGCATGCTCTTAGATCACCACCTGGCACAGTGACAGAGTCATGGGAAAGTTGAACATCAGCCACTTCTGAAGACACGGGGCCAAATTCAGCCATGGTGTAAACGATGAAACTCCCCAGGTTTCAAAGAGAGTGTGTCTCTTGACACCACAATTTGTCTGGAGCTAGTCTCCCCCTGTGTGACCAAATTACAAAGTTCCCTCTTTCTCTGGGTGGTGGCATCTACACTGCCCAGTCCCAGAAATTTAATCTCAGCACTACCTGGTCTTTTGAACCCACTGTCCCAGTGTCCTATGGAGACATGGGTCAGAATCATTCATTTCCACAGGAATTTTCCCAAAGCCACAATCCCTGCTCGTCACTCCTTTTCATGCACTGTTTCTTCATTCCACTTTCCCCTCAATTTTTGCCAAATACACACCCCTAACTTCATTTGCCACTGTTGTGCTTTGTTTTCCCCATTTCCTTCCCCCAAAAATGTTAGTGCATAGCGTGGCTGTACTATTTTGCAGACACTTTGTTTTCCCATATATGTTTATAATTTCACAAATGACACTTCAGTAGGTCAAAAATGCTGAAATATAGGTAACCTTTGCCCTTTCTGTTCTTTGAATGTTGGTGTCTCCTGAGCTAAGAGCTAATCATATAACCATATGGAATGCAGTCTGCTAGAGATTAAGTAAAATTTGTTGCATTACCACATTGTAGCTTATTCCAGCTCATCATATGTCAAGATTAACATAAACCTGGCAGAGTAACTGCATTCTGAGACTGCCTGCACCAAGTCACAGCTCCTCCCCATAACTGCTGGTGTTCAAATCTTGTCCCCAGGACTGCAAAATATCACAGGAGAACACCCTGGATAGTGGTATGACTGCATCTTCCAATTCCAAGGGACCCTAAACAAACCAAAATGACTGCTTGTGCCTACATGTGCTCAGCATCTGCAATCTGCTTTGGGTTCATGTCTGCTTAAGTCTCTGTCTTTGCATCTGCTCAGTTTCTGCACCTGAATCTGTTTAGTGTCCACATCTGGGCCTGCTAGTCATCTGTTCCACACCTGCTCAACATCTGTCACGTTTCCTCAATGCTTGTGTTCCCTTGGGGGTCCCTTTGGCATCACTGTCTGCTTTACACCTGCTCAGCATCCCTATTGTCTTCTACTTGCTCTCTGAACGCTCACACTAACACCTTCATCAGTGTCCTCCAAGCAGCAGTCTCTTCAGCAAGTGCCTCTCCACCTTCTCCACTGCCGGCGCGGGTGCTGCACGAACCGGACAGTTGCCTGTGTCTCTGCGGCAGGCGCTGGAGCTTCAGCAGGGAGGAGGCCGTCTACCTGCTGTCACCCAAGCACCAGACCTGCGCCGTCTCCCAGCCCGGTGTGCAGCATTCACCCTGCCAGCCGCACGGCTTCCCCTTCCCGCTTTGTCCCGATGTCAGGGCTCTAGGCACGAGCTTCTGGGCACGGGCTTGGCTCGCCGCTGCCGGCCAGGGCCTGGGCCGATGCCGCTCGCGGACCCTGCCACCCACCGTCCCCACTGCCGGCCAAGCCCCGCGCCGTCCCGCCGCCGGTCCGAGCGCCCCCCGCCCCGCGGCTCCCGCTCTCCTCCGTACCCGAGCGCGGCCAGACAGAGACGCGCCCCCCGCCCGCCTCCGCCCCGCCGGGGAAGCGGCCCCTTCCGCGGGGGCCCGGCGCCCCTCGGCCCCGGCTGGCCGCCCCTCCCCCGCGCCCGCGATCCCGGGCAGTCTGCCCCGCGGGCGCGGCACCCCAGCCGGCACGGGGGGAGCCCCGCACTTACTGTGCTCGGGGAGGCCCTGGATCATGTCAAATTTATGAATCTCTTTGGCATAGTATTCGGACTCAGTGTTGTCCTGAGAGCAGCTCTCTTCCTTCTCCTCCTCCATCTCCTCCAGCAGCTCCCGAGTGCTATTATAGAGGGCCAGGATCTGGTAGGGCACATGGGCCGGCCCCACGGTCTCCGGGGGGCTGGTGAGCCGCAGCTTGCTCAGGATCTGCCCTCGGATGGCCTCTACCCGCTTCTTTTTGATGTGGTCCAGGTCCAAGGTGGTGCAGGAGGACAGCGAGAGGCTCACAGTAGCGAAGCTCAGCAGGGACAGCAGTACCAGAGCCCTTTGCACGTACATCTTCATGTGCGAGGAGGCGGCGGCGGGGGCCTCCGGGAGAGACCCCCGAGCGGCGGCGAGAGGGCGCGGGGGACCGGGCGGTGTGCTGGCGGCAGCCTCCCCAGAACCCGCAGGCTGAGGCTTGGCGAGGAGGTGCATGAACTCACTGCGCCGTGCGCGACTCAGGACTTCCAGGAAGAGCTGGCAGCGCTCCGCAAGGAGAAGCGGCAGGCGCCGTGCCTCGCCGCGCCGCGCTCCTTCCCCATGCGCCGCCCCGCGCCCCGCGGAGCCGGGGGCGCCCCGCCGCGCCGCGCCGCCGCACGTGTCAGCGGCCCGCGCCGCCCCGCCGCCGCGGGGGGAGCGCCGCGCCCGCCCCTCTCGCTGCACCATTCATGCCCCCGCCGGGCCCCGCGCCCTACATCGCCCGGTGCCCGGCCCTCGGCGCCCGGGAGCGTGGCACCGCGGCGCTTCTCGCCCAGCCGGGAGCGCTGCCGCCGCCGGGCCGTCCGCTGCGCCCGTGGGTTCCGCTGGCCGCCGTGCCCTGCTCCGTGTACAGACACCGCTCCGCACCGGCCCGCCCGCGCACACTGCCGCTCCCCCGGCCCCGACGCTGAAATTTTATACCTCCCTCCCATGACGTCCCCGGGACGGGGCTCGAGCGGGGGAGGGAGCTGCAAGCCCGGCCTTCGGCCGCGCCAGCCCCGCGCTAATGGCTCCGGCAGCCGTGCAGCCCCCGCCGCTCTCCCCCTCACGCCCCCCGCCGCCCCCCGCGCGCGCCCGGGGGCTCCTCTCCCCGCGCGCCCCGGGCCCCTCAGCGCGGGGCGGCCCCGCGCGCCCTCCGACGTGGCCGCCGCACCGCCGCGGCGCGCGGGCGCCCCCTGCTGGCGGCAGTCGCGCGGCGGCGGGCGGGCCCTTCGCGGTGGTCCGGGCGGCTCGGGGAGGCCCCTCCCGCTCCCAGCCGCGAAATTGCATTAAAAGCCGCTAAAAATACCCCGAATACTTTCCTGATGTGGTTTCTTTCCGAGGGAGGGAGGGGCCGAGCGGCGGGGTTTGGCTGCCGCGCTGCGGACGGGGGGCTGCGGCGGGACCGGTGGCCCCGCGGGCCGAAGGACGGTGGCGCAGGGTCAGGGCGATGCCCCTGAAGGCAGGTGGCAACCAGAGCTCTGGGGGGTGCCCGGGCACGGCGGCCCTCGCTGCGGTGAAGGGGCTGCGTCGGGCATCCGCTGCCCTCGGAGGGGGCCAGGACCACAGGCGGGAGACAAAGCACCGGTGGATGGGGTTATAATTCATAACCCGGGCCTATTCGGTTCTCTCTCCCGCGGCGTGCCCTCACTACGGCCATTCGCCACAACGGCCTCCCACCTCAGTGCCGCGGCTGGGCCCGTGCCTGCTGCCCCAAAGGCCAGGGAGGGGTTCCCAGTTCGTGGAGCGAGCGAGAGCCCTTCTCTTGGCATCACCTGGACCCTGCCCCCAGCACCCAGCGCTTCTCCCGGGGCCAGCAGAAGGGCAGCCCCTGAGCCAGCAGCTTTGTGCCTTCCCAGCCCATGGCAGCCGCTCGCGGCACTGGCTGCGCTGCTGAAGGAGCCAGCCTACCCGCTGGGTTGGCCGTGCTTTGGAAAAGTGGGGCAGGGACAGCTCCTGCGGGGCTGTGGGCAAGGTGGGATCTGGGCAGATCTCTCTGTGGAAGCAAGTCCTGGGTCTTCATGCTCGGGGAGAGGTGGGTCCCCGGCTCCAGGTGGCCCCTTGGAGTGGAGGTGTCCAGCAACAGCAGGCAACAGTGCAGCTGGAGGCATCTGGAAACACCGAGCACAGCTGCACGGAGCCGTCCCTTACCTGCATGTTCGGGGGCCTTAGGCTGGGAGAGCACCGCAAGCTTGGAGGACAGCGGCTCACCCAAGACATGGAGTGTGGAACAGGTTGACAGGAATTCCACAGGGCAGCTGGGGGTACTGGATGCCCTGTGAGCCATTTTGGGTAGCTCTGAGGAGATGTAAGGATGAGCTGCTCCCTGTTTGCTTGTGCTTTGCTTGGGGAAGAGGAATTAAGAGTTCTTTGATGGAGCAGACAAAGATGTAACAAGATCTAGTGACTCCAAGATGATGTCAGGCAAATTTTGACTTGAAGTAAGATGCAAATTCTGACTGTTGACGTTAACTATCCATGGAATATTTTTATGTAGATTGGGATGGATGTTTCTAGAGTTCCCCAGGCACTTCTGAAATGAATTTTGGATGCTTTTCCACACTGGGATCTCTTCTACCTTGCTGCCAGGTTGGAGGTCACACTAAATGCAGTCGAACTGATTGCTTAGGACTCCAGTAATCCATTTGCTACAGTGCTGCATGGTGAGTTATTAGTTAAGATGGAGATAAGTACAGAAATTATAAGAAATTATGAGAGTTCCCCAGAGGCTGGTCCTGGGCCCAGGTTTTATTAATGATCTTGCCATGCCAAAATGGATGTGCTAATGAAATTGGCTGCTTATCCAAAACTGGAGGCATTGTCGATACAGAGGAGGACTGGGATATCCTGAAAGAGGGGGTAGGCAATTTTGAAGCCTAATGCAGGTGAAATGGGATTAAATACAGTAGTACAAAATGCAAGGCTATGTTGCTAATGGCTGAGATCAGACTTTTCTGTTACAAGCTGACAGTGGGGGCTTATGTCTGGAAGTAATAGTGGAGAAGGATGTAGGTGTCCTGCTGGTTCCAGTCTTGGGCCACTCACTTTCTGCTCCAAGTGCTGCTCTGTGGGTTGAAAAGAGGTGGGGAAGCTCCGTGGTCTGACATGCACTGGAAGCGATGCTGGTGGCTGTGAGCAGCAGTCGTTAACAGGTTGCATATCTTGTACATGCTGGAATCCAGCTAGGCTGAGGGAGACCTTGACAGGGCTACTGAACGTGTGGGTATCATAGGAAATATTTCACACTCGGCAACTCTGGCTGGGGTTTGACAGTCTGAGCTGGGGCTGATGTAACATGAACAGCATCTGTTCTTGTGGAGATCACAACAGGCAAATGTGTGGGGCTTTGCTGCCTGTCAAAGCCCCTTCCACTTTCCAGAGGGAGGAACCTCTTGTTTGAAGCTTTGCAATTATTAGGGGATTTTGTTCTAGAGCCTACAGAAATAAAAATATTTGCAGTTGTTTCCCTCCTCCAGAACCTCCTAGAGATGGGGTAGATACCTGTGAGGTGTGTGGAGGAAAAAAAAACCTGCAGAAAAATTAAACTGAGAGGCTTGGAGCTGCCAGTGTGCTGCTAGTGCGGAGCAGGCTACAGCCGCAGTCTTTGCTTAGTGCTTCGCTTCCCAATGGAAGCTTAATGTTTTAATGAATTGGCCCATACCAAAAGCAGGAGTCTGGCTGGCTGCCTGATGTGAAGATTGGATGAGGAAGAAAGCGCAGCGCTGTGTCACTTGTTGCTACTGGAATTGCCCTGCATCCCATAAACCCTCCTGCTGTCAAAGAGCTGCTTTAGAAAGCCTTTGGCCAGTCTGAATAAGGTGGTCATTGTGCTACCATGTGGACTTTCCACCATAGCTGTAGCTTTAACTACACGTGTGTGCCCTTGCTCTAAAGGGGGTCTAGGACCAGAGGCATGGGAGGGCTCAAGTGTGATTGCTTTCCCAGACGTTCTCATGGATAGGAGGACCAGACACAAGCTCTATTCATGTGTCTGCCAGTCAAGGAGAAATCAACAGTAAACAGCACCAGTGGGGGACTCTGTTAGTCCTATTCTGCCTGATCAAGTCTGTGTTGAAACCAGATGGAGAGAGTCCATGCTTAGGTGTGAGAACTTGTCCGTGAAAGGAATGCTTGCATAGTTCTTACTTGTTGTTCAGCTGAGAAGGAGTGGCAGCAGTGTGATTTACAGTGAGGGCAAAACCAAACAAGTAAGGCAGACTGAGAGCTGAGAATACACCTGAAGCTGTACACTGGGACAGAGAAACCCTGGCACTACAGACCTGAACTGGACAGAAAGCAAGCACTGAAAACAGCTTTGGACAACCACAGCAGCACTAGACATTTGTCCTGGTACCTGGCTCCTTCTTGGTTGGCTGAGTGGAGCCAGTGTCAGCCAGGGTCAAATGCTGCCTGTGATGTCACCAGTAGGACAGAGGAGATTTAACTGTTAAGAAAATGTGACCCTAACACTTAAAGCAAGCAAAATCCACTTTAGCCACAACATGAAATGATGGATAAAACCTTTTTTTCCTGTTGCCCTCCCCAGGCAGGCCAAACTGTGTCAGGGTAGGTAACAAACCCCATTCCAATAAGTGGAGTCTAGAGGGACTCGAGGTAGCACAGATTTTGGGTTTCATTCTTTCTGCACATCTGCTCTTCTCTCTCACTGAGAATCTCTGAAGTAAGAAGTCAAAATTCTGAGGCAAGGCTAAGTTCCCCAAGTCCTTACATGTTTTCTTTCCTGCACTTAGACTACACCCTCCTTCAACTGGCCTGAGACTTCTCTCCCTGGGGTAGGCAGGAAGCACAGAGTGTCTTGGGGGGAGCTGGGAAGTACAGGTGTACTGTCTGGGATGGGGACCCAGGGAAATTGGGAGGAGAAGCTTGAAGGCGGAGGGCAGCTCCAAACAAGTGAATGCACCGGTCATGCTGCTTCATGATCTGACTGTCCAGGATGGCAACCTGTACAGCTCTACTCTGGCTCTGGGAGCATCACCAGCCAGCTACCTGTGTGGGAGCACAGCTGGCAATGCACTCCTACCCAAGGATTCCTGCCCCAGGGATGTCTTCCTATTTTAGCAGACATTGCTCTGGATGCTATCACGCTCCTCTTAGGATGCTCTTTTTCTGATCAAGGTCAGCTGTAAGTGTATTGTAAGCCCAGAGCTACAGTCCTCTCTGTCTCCTGGCATCTGTAGAGCTGTGTTGTTGCAGCAGCTGTTTGGAGGAGTTGGGGAGAATTGGGAAATGTGGGGCCATATTCCCATGGCTCTGGTGGTGAAGCATGCGGCTAGGTGGAAACTGCCCTCTCTACCTCATGAATGCTTGAACCTGCAATTAAAAGAGAAGAACAAAGTATATGGAAGATCAGAATTTCATAAAGTCCAGAGAGAGCCTGGCTTCAAAAAAGGAAAATCATGTCTCACTTACTGAATTCCTTGAACATGTCAAGGATTGTAAAGGGAGATAATATCTTTTATTAGGCCAATTGATATAGCTGGAAAAAACACACAAGCTTTCAGGCACAGAAACCCTTCTTGTATGTTTTTTTCCAGCTATATCAGTTGGTCTAATAAAAAGTTATTACCTCTGCCCACAAATCTTATTTCACTTAATCCTTAGATCATCACAGCACAAGTACTTGAACATGTCAGTAGGAATGGAAAAAAGGAGAATTATTTGATAGAATTTATTTAGATGACTTAAAGTTCCTCAGCCAAACCATGAGCTTCTACAAAAGCTAAGCAGGTATGGAGTGAAATCTGGTGCCTTTAGTAAAAGGTATTCCTGGGAGGCCTAAAAGTTTAGCCTTACAGAGTCAATTTTCATCATGGCAAAGCAGTGTACTTGGTGGTGTGGTACAGCACCATTTGTAGCAGCAGAAATTATTTAGGCTAATGAGGATGGGTGAAAAATATGAGGAATGTGAGATAGCAGAAAAAAATACAGGCAAATGGACAATGTACTGGAAAACTGAATGTTTATTAAACATGTGGAGCTAAACCCAGATCTATTTACAATTAATCTGTACATCTGTCCAGCCAAGAAACAGACTGGGGTCGTTTTATACAACTCAGTGGAAATCTCTGCACAACTCACGGTTGAGAAGCATGTGTGTAATGATCGCTGTGCTTACATTTGATCCTTGGCACTGTCTCCAGCGTGGGCTCTGGGGACTGGCTGCCCCATCTGAAAAGCTGCGTTAGAGAGCCGGGGAGAATTGGGAAGAGCATCAGAAGACTTTGGCAAAAGCCTCTATGAGGAGACAGATCTATAAGGCTAGGACTATCTGCCTTAGTGGGAACCTAAAAAGTGTCTTCGGCAAAAAGCTGGAGAAGGCAGAGCATCAGACTGTTCCTGGCCTGCCCCACTGCACGTGGAATTAGAGAGGGCTATCAGAGGACCCGCATGAGGTGTCGCAGCACCGGTGTCACCCTTAGTCAGGCCAAGGTTTTAAGACTGCTGCGGGGGTGGATGTTTCTGTGGCTGCCAGGCGCCGGGTGCTCGGCGCGGCGGCCCAGGCTGCGGGGGCGGGGGCCGGGCGGTGCGGGGGTGCCGGCCGAGCCCGGCGGGGCCGTGCCCGCGGTTGCTGGGGCGGCGGGGCGGGCTGTCCGCCGGAAGCACCGGCGGCCGCGGCGGCGGATGGAGGCTGAGCCGGAGCGAGCGGAGGCACCGCGGAGGGGCGGCGTCGCCGGGGTGAGTGGGCCCGGGGCCGGGGCGGGCTCAGTCTCTCCGAGCGGGGGCTCCGGGGCCTGGGACCCGAGGCGGGCGCGGGGTCGACAGCCCGACTGCCGTGGGGCGCCGTGCGGAGGGAAGGGCAGGGCCGAGCCGAGCCGAGCCGAGCCGAGCCGAGCCGAGCCGAGCCGAGCCGAGCCGAGCCGCCGCCGGGAGGCCCGAGCAGCGCGGCTGGGGCGGGCCCGGGGGCGGCTGCGGGGCTCACACCTGCGGGGAGTGATGCCTCTGCACTGTGAGGGCACCGCGCCTCGCTGCGGGGCGGGGCGCGACGGCAGGACCGTGCCTTGCGTTCTGCTCCCTGCAATGAAACAGCTTTTGTCAGTAACTGTGTGCCCTCTGCCCCTTCGTGTTTCCCCCTGCAATACAGGTACTAAAGATGGGCCGTCGAGCCCGCCAGGACCTCTTTGCAGAGGAAAATCTCGGCAGGAAGAATTCCCCGTCTGCTTCTCTTGGAGAGGTGGGTGTCCTGTCAGGAAGACTTGCCTGTTATCGTGCTGGTGTCTCCAGTGGAGAATTATTAATTTCTTCTGAGATTCCTTCCTGTATGGTGTGCTTTGTCCTTTGAATTTTGTCCTTAGAGTTGGGACTCATGCGACTGCCCTGTCCCTTTCCTGGTACTGCCTTTTGTATAATAGTTTCCACAGAGGGTCCTATCTAGGGCTATGGTTTCTCACATGTTAAGTAGGAAGAGTAGTATCATACAGGACTTGGGGCCTCTCCCTTCTGCGCATGCATACCTTCCTGATATTTTAATTTCTAGAATTAAATTATTAGCAGGCACATCATTTTGTGATCAGTTTTGCCACCATCTATGGTAGCAAATCAGAGTACAGGTAAACAGATGCCTTACTTTTGTGCTTTGCTTTGCTAGAGCCAGAGTACATCTGACATGGTCTCTATCAAGTTTTTATAGTGATGCTTTTTCATTTCCTCTGTGCATGGCTACAGAGGTCGTGCTAGGAACCAGCTTTGCAGCATCTGAGACTTTTCTTTGTGGGTAAAAATGTGCAAGCTCAGCTCCTCCTTGTCTTTGGAGTAAAACTTTGTTTCACAGGCTGTTCTATCAGTACATCTTCAAATAGTAGAAGGGGGTCAGGGACCCCTCTTTGTCAGAAGAGTGAGGCAACATCCTCAAGTATGCAGAAATAGATCTGAACTGTTTCAATTCATTTTATTGCTTAGTGTTGCAGAATGCTGGAATTCTTCCTGGAAGCTTGCTCTTGGATGTTAGCATGGCATCTCTTGCTAGAAGGAGCACCTCTCAAGAAACGACATAGCAGTTTTGCTCCCTGACACATACCAGGTGGACAAAAGTGTCATCCAACTTCCACCTTGTTGACAGTGATATTTATTTAAATGAGGTGATGCTTACTATTTTGCAATGCTAATCAATGGTCTCCAGCATGCCATATTCTTGGCTTCTTTAAACTGGAAACCCGTTTTGCCCTGCTGGCCACCCTGGCACCAACTCTGCTTCAAGCTACTCTGCCCAGAGCCATGGGACCTTCTTGGAATCACTACTCCCTGATTCCCTGTGCAGTGACAAAACTTACACTGAGTAGCTGTGCCCCAGACATCTGTGCCAAAATGGTTGGGGGGTTGATTTTTCCTTTGAGACCCTGTGGTGCTGTTGAAAATAGCACTGTTACAGCTTAGCTCATAGAGCAGGCTTTTTTTCTGGAGAAAGTATGCTCTTTTCTTTTGATAGGCATAATAGAGAATCATCTTCCACCTAGGGATTCTCCCCTTGGGTATGCTGAAGGCATTCAGGATGGATTCTGTGAGGGAACGTGCAGAAGATGCAATTTAAGAAATAGAAGTAACCATGGACCTCATAGGTAAAGAAAGTCTTGAGGAAACCAGCTGGTGGTTTAAGGGGGTGTAATCATTACTTGGCCTCCAGATTAGGGTGGCTGGCTGTCAGATTGTTCTCTTGCTGGAACTGGCCAACCTAGTTCATGGGCTGATTCCCTGGTTTTAAAGAGACCAGGGCATTATGTAGAGGTACAGCTGATGGACTGTAACTTACTGCAGTTGTGCTTGTGCTTACTGCTCCCAACACAGCCATTGCAATAGCTGGGAAGAGATCATAGGGGCTCTAGGCCTTGGGCAACCTCAGAGAAGACTAAGGAATATATACAGTGTTCTGTTTGAAAGCAGTGAGCTTTTCAGCAGCAGAAGGGTGAGGACTTCCATGCCTTACTACATTCAAATATGTTAGTACTGGATCTTAACTACCAGGAAGAATCATTTGTGTCAATAGTCTGCCTTCAGACAGATCTTTGTTGCTAAATGTTTGTGTTAATTGAAAACCTTGGAGATACTGGAAGAAAGACAAAATCCACTGTAAATAATCCTCAGTCTTTTCCTTCACTCCAAAATTGGGCTTTTTATATGTGACCTTATTTGTTACCAAAGTGAGTATTTAACAGAACTAATACTGTTTTTTCCTTCACCCTAAATAGGCAATCACCTTTTACTTTTCTAAAAGCTTGGCCTTGGCTTGCTGTTAAGTGGTGGGGTCAGCTGTTACAGTGGATGTCTCATTCAGCCATCTAGTCATCTTGAAACCTTTACAAGAAATCCTCCCAAAAGAAATGCAAGATTAAAAAAAACAGTCTCTTTTTTTTTTTTTTTTTTCTCCTGGAACTGGCAGTAGTGGAGTAGGTCCCATGTAATTAATTTCAGTATAGAGGGTTTTATTCTTATTACTGATTTTGAAGACAAAGGGGTTTGTCTTAAACCTTTGCCGTATTCACACCCTCATATGCAGTTTCACAGTCAGGTTAGTGATTTTGCCTTCAGAGGTTCCTCAGATTTTTAAAACTGGTTTAATTCACCTTGACTCTTTTTTGAATTTTTTTTTTTTTAATTCCATGCCAATCCACCTCGTTTCCACCCATCTCAAGTTTCTGGTATGTACATACCATTTGTGCCATTGTTCCGGTCTTTTCATGACACTGAGAAGCATCCAGGAAGTGTTTTCCAGTCAGAGCATCTTGCTTGAAGGAAGCAAAAAGTACCTGTCTATCCATGTTTCAACATCTGGGCTTATTACAAGGAAATTCATTTAGGGGGTGAACAATTATTGTAATTAAAAAGATCTTTGTTTTGAAGTCAATAGGCAAATCATCTGACTTGGAGCATAGATCTTATCAGGTTACTGCTGATCTCTGCTTGGCTTGGGCTCTCTCTTCCAAAAGAGACTCCAAACTATGTGTTGCTCTATACAACAAATGTGTTGTTAAAACCCCCTTCCGCAGGGCATAGTTGCAATGTCTTGTGCCTTGTAACCTAATATACTTCCCCCAAGCTCTGTGAAAACACTATGATATCTTAGTATTTTTTCAATGCCTGCTGTGTGTATGTGTCTCCCACATTAATATTCTTAACTAGAGCAGCAAATCTGAAATGCCTCTGCCCAAATCTCTATTTGATAATTCCCATTCTGTGTAAAGTGCCTGCATTATCTTCAAATGTAGACCTCCTCAAGGGGCTCATGAAAGGTCACAAAGTTCACACTCTGCCATCTGACATGCAGAGCATTCCTGCCTTTTCAGAAGTACAAGTACTAACAAACAACACTGCAGCTATGTGTTATTTCACAAGGCAAGATGGAACATGATTATTTGCTGTAATTGGTGCAATCAGCACCCTCCTGCTGCAAAGGCTGTGCACATTCCTGGCCTTCAGAGCTTCTTGGCAATTCAGCAGGCACTTCTTGGGCACCCAGGGGAATATGCTGTAAGTGGGAATTCCTAGAGATAAATCTGCCTGCTGCATGCCAGAACTCTGCATTTCAAACATTCATTTTCAGACGGGTAATGTAGCTCTTTTTCCATTGAGAGGCCTTTCCCATCCCCTGGCTTGATGTGGTACATTTACTCATCTTGATGCTATCAGTTTCTGACAGAATGGGAGAAACTCAAGCTAGTCATGATATTTGTATAATGGGAGGGACAGATCATATAATGAGATCTGTTGAAGATCTTTGCGGTCCCATCCTAACAGGACTTCTGGACACTTTTATAGAATAAAAGTCAAACCTTTTTCCTGGCTCTAACATCACTGCACCCAACAGCCTGAATGCTGGCTTGATGACATCCATCAGAAGAAGCTGTTTGGCCAGGTTTGGAGCTCTTGATGAGATTGATTTGGAAAGCTGAGTGGAAAAGCCTTTTTAAAAAATGTATCAGCAGATTTTTCCTTTCCCGTTTCTTCTCTCAGCAAGAGTGAACTATTTGCTGTTCTGTAAGAAATCTGTATACAAAAATATTTTAATGTTATCCTACTTCCACAATCTATTTGCTCTTTATTCTACAGTGATGTGATTCCCTTGGGACCTTGTTCAAGAGTTCCCTGGTTTCTGCCTCTTTAAGTCTCAGTGTGATTTTGCCAGCATGTCTCTGGCAGCATTCTGTGGATCCTTTGAGTGGAGACTGCTTTACTAGGCAATGGTCAACCTAAAGGATGAAGGTTTTCCCCATTTTGAGAATATTTCCACACAGGTAGGACAAAATGACTTTATATCAGGGTGTGCCCAAAAATCAAGTTCCCTGTTGGTTCTCTCTGCCCCATTTCACCACAGCCTGGGGAAAGGCTCTGTGCTTTCACTTCTGAAAGTATGTTCTTGTTGTCCTAGTTGGTATTTGTAAGCTTGCTTATGTAGTTGTGGTCCTTGGGTTAAAAAGCATTTCTTGCTGTAAAAAATACCTTATTCAGCATAGATCCATGTAGACAGACACAAACTTGCGCCACCTCCACTGCATATTGGAAGGATGTTCCCACAAGTGAATTTTGCAAAGCAGCTATCTGGACTTCCACCACCCAGTTTACAAACTCCTGGCAGTGATTCTTTAGTCTGACATCCAGGCATTTTTTAAATAGGACTCCATTACCTAACCCAAATGAATAAAAAATAATAATAAAAAAAGAATTGCTGAGGGTGAAATCCATGTGGAAGATTGCTCCAAGAAGTGGTTATTTAAATGCTTTTCCAATATGTGTTGCCCAGCTGGATTTTCTTCCATGCTAGTGCAAGTCTTGTACCACTTGGGCTCTATACATCCAGAGAAGCTTAGGTCACGTTGGACCCTACAGAAGCCTTTTCTGCTTTTGGCTGTGGGAACAAGCAGGCCCCTGGCTGACAAATACACGCTCCCAACAGATTTTTTCCAGTTGGGCAAATCTGATCTCATTTGTGCTGGTCATTGGTATGGACACTTTTGTACCTCAGCTGCCCCAACCTGCATGTAGCCACCCTCTGCTCTTGTCATAGTAAGATCATGAGACCTGATGACGGCAGAGACACAAAATGAACTCAGATGCCAAACCACTTCCATCAGAGATAGACGCAATTTATGAATTACATGGCTTCCGTGTTCCACAGGAGAGATGATTTAGTCCAGAAGAAAAGTCAGGTGGGTTAGTGGAGTGTTTCTAGCCATCCTATGCATACTCCTGGTGTAGGATCATAGGTCAATCTAGAGTACTCTACATTCTCCTCCTGAGTGGTTCTGAACACTGTGATTTCTAGAATAGCATAGAGATTTTTGGGATCTTAATTACCTCCTTGCATTTGATGCCTAACAGCACTGGTTGTTGCAACTGCTGGTGCTGACAGTCTGTTAATCTAAAAGGTTCTCAACCAGTTTGCAACTTTCACAATGATTAACAGGCTGATTTTCTTGAGTTACTTATCTACCCCACAAGCAAGCTGCTCCCTTATACTATAGTGTTAGCTAAAGATCATCTGCTGAAGCTAACACTGATGTCAGCTATGCCTGTCCTACAACTACTGCTACAGCTTGTGTTCTCAGGGGAGAATCTGAGGTGGCCTTGAGAAACAATAGCTTCTGAAAAAAGGGCTGTAGCCTGCTACAGTGTATAACCCCTGGTTATGACTGGTCCAGCATCAATTCTGGTCACTGGTATGGCTGCAGTGACTCTCCATATGAATCTTTCTAGCACGCTACACACCTGAATAATTTATCATGCTATAGGCAGAATGAACTAAATCTTTTCTTTTCTTGCTCACGTTTGATGTTTTTTTGTCTTTAAGTATCACAGTTGACATGCATAAATGACTGGATATAAAATGTTACAATGGTGGGATCAACTTTGTGCTTTGTTCAAGTGAATAAAGGTTGCACGTGCTGCAGGACAGCCATAAATGTCAATCTTCAAGCTATTTTGTGCAGGCTTCCATAGTACTTCCTTTTAACTTCTTTCTCTCTTTTTCCTCCTGACCCTTCCAGGATGAAGACTCTCAGGAAAAGGTTGACCATGTAAGACTAGAGGCTTTCTGGGTAGATGCTGGCTCCTCTGAAGGGGACTAGTAGGATTAACCTATTATGTGTCTGGAGACTACCTTAAGAGGGTACCGTAGTACTGGAGAATAATATAAAGTTTGCTTTGGTTGCAGTGCCTTTTCTGCATCCTCTGTTTCTGTTGCTGACAGGTTTTTAATTATCTTTGCAACAGCTGCTCTTATCAGCTGCTGCATCTTGTTTTGAGGTCACAGATGTATATGTGGCCACTGGAAAGATGCTCTATTTTCATTTAAAAGTCAGGACAGCAATTAGCTAATAGAATACAAAACCTGACTGAACTTAGATTGCTGTCCAGTATGCTTAGCTTGCTCTTAAAACATGAAAACTTGTGTTCAGGGATGATGAAGTCTTGCTGGTGCCCCAGAGGAGAACGCCAGGCAGTAGTAAAAAGGACATGTGCCTTTGTATTTTCTGTGAGTCTTTTCTCTTTATTGCCCCAGCACTGAATGCCAGAATTTGTAGTTAACAATGTCATAGTGCTGCTTACCAGGCTCCTGTTACACACAGAGAAGGAATACACATATCCTTTCCTATCCTGCACTAAAGCTAAAATACATCTTAGCATTAATTTAGCATTAGAAGCCAGGATGATGCCGTTCAGAACAACCTGAGAACTTCTACCTGTTTCTGTTGATGTCTTTGGGCTAATTGCCTTGCACTCTTCCTAACCATGGAATTGGTGCTGCCCAATTTTTCCTGCCTAGGGTTGCTCTCTGTGTATGTTAGATAATTAAAACACCCACTCCTGTGCTCTTAATTCCTTCTGCTGAAGGACCACTCCAGTGCTGGTAGCACAGTAGATTAATCTGTGAAATTTAAAGCCCAGAAAAGAAACCCGTATCACCCATCTCATTAATTCTGGCCTCAGAAGGGTATGCTCATCACAAGGAGTCGACTATTCAGATTAGCTCAGTTTTCTCTTGGTAGTGCAAGAGATGATATTGTAAAAAAGATCCACTGGGTTTATTTGGCAGTGATGGATGGTTCAGGACTATGCCCAGAGCACTTTTCCATTTATCAGGCAAAGAGACCTCCCACTGATGGGTATGGTTTTGGGGACTGGTTGCCTAATAGAAATTTTTACTGATAATTGATCTACTCTTCCCCCCCGCCTCGCTGGAACCAGTCCTTACAGTCATTTCACTGGAACTAATTCCACCTCCATACAGTGCCCTAAATCATTGATTCCCAAGGTCTGCTGTTGAGTGCTGACTGGTCACATGCCACAGGCGCCTTCTTGCTTCTGGCTGCTAAATTTCATTAAAATAACTACACTGATGTGACTCTTCCACATGAGCAATTGTTGCTTCAGGGATGTTATGCAATGGTGCCTGGCAAGGAGATTTTGCTTAGTATGAGGGGATCCCTGCTTTGAAAACCCTCTTGTCTGGGTAATTCCTGTATCCTTTATTCAGGCTTATGCTCTTAAGCATTGCAGTCACACTTTATAGTATTTTTTCATTTGTAAAAGTCTGTGAATAGTATAAAATGGTTAATGGAGTATTCAGAAATCTGACTGATCAGTAAGCGGCTTGTAATTTATACTCCTATATGCTAACAAACTTCTGTTAATTGTATCACAAGTCTCTTCCAAATCAACTGTTAGTGGAACTTTATGTTATAAAGTGTGATTCAAATCTTGTTGCAGTATATCTCTCCCTTAGTCATTGCCTGGCCGATCTGAAATACTTGGCTTCTTGAATCATTTGTCTAAAGTTGGCCCCTTCGTCCCCCTGATGGCTCATATAACCCTTCTCTGAACTCGCTTTGGGCTTTGCGGAGTGTTACAATCTGAACTCTTCCTGGATTTGGTCCCTTTCCTCTTGCTGTGCTGAAGATAACTTTGTAGCTGCCTGAATGCTAACAAAAAGCCCCATCTGGGTTGTTGATGTGAATGTACCTGCTGAAGTCCTGCCCTCCAGCCATCTGCTTGCTCTGAAACTTGTTTTGCATCCTTTGGCAAACCACTCATCTTGCATCTGAATTTTTGCCAGTTGAATCACTCATTTGGCTGCACTTTCCAAGACTGCCTGGGATATTTAGCCAAAGGCTGTAAGGCTAATCAATGGTATAATAAAGGGTGTATCCTAATATTTCAGTTAATTTGCAGAGGCAGAATAAGCAGGAGTATGAATGTGGTGGTGAGCCAAGGTTTTGCTGGGTTCTTTCTGTGGCTTTGCCATAGATTTGCTTTGGGACTTTGGAGAAGTCCCTCCACTAGTTTTCTTTAGTCCATATCTGAAAGGAAAGCTAGAGCTTTATGCACAAGCACTGTGAGTATTCCCTAAATAGACCCACGGGGGGATTTAGATGCCTTATCCTCATAACAAAATCCATATCCTGTACTGGGTGCCTGTGTAGTACATAGATAATCTCAGGATGGGCCGGTGGATCTATTTGGATGGTGAAGAGTGGCTGGGAATGGCTGTGTGTCTGAAACTCTGTCCTGTGGATTTCTGGCCCCACTCTGAGAGCTCTGGGAGTGCATATCCTTGCACTACCGGTGAGAGACCCTGATCCCCATCCTGTGTTTTCTAGCCTTCAGAAGTGGAGCAGGGCTTTTCCTTGCCTTCAGGGATCTCCAGGTCCTGAATAAGCAGATGTTCATTTCAGTGTTGGAACCTCATGCTTTAGACGTAGAGATTAAACTGGCCATCTCCTTTCTAAGCTGGAAAATGCTGATTTTATTGTCTTCCTCCTTCTCTGAGAAAGATGTAGCAAGTAATGTTTTCCACCTCCATAGGGAATATTATATATAATGACAAGCCTATGAGCTGTTCTGAGTCTGAGAAGGCTCTCAGTCCTTTCTCTTGAAGCCACTCTGCTTTGCAAATGGAACCAAAATAATTTGGTACTATAGGGAAAGACTTTCTAACTGAAGGCAACAACATTTGAGTGGAAAGACATCAGTTCCAATGAGTCCAGCTGGGACCTCATCCTCTGGTTGTGCTTTGGTAGACATGCCATAGGTAGTCTCAAGGTCTTTCATGGACTAAAACCAGGGATAGCACCTGATTTCTGACCCTTATACAGGTGGATGCTGACCTCTGTGGCTTTGTATCACTGTGTTTGAGTGACAACATGCCGTAAGGCAACAACTGGAAAGAGGATTTGAAGATCTTACCTTTCCAGAGGGGGCATCAAAGTCCTTTTGTAGTTGTAGTTGCCAGTGGTTCTAAAACATTTGGGTGGAAAATGGCCTATTGCTTTTTAGGTTAAGTCAACATGTCAGGAACAATTGTTTTCACTGAATGTTTGTTGGAAGAACAACTATTAATAAAAAGTAAGTACCTGAAATATAAAGCCAGTTGTGTTCTTACATTGCTAGGTCACCCAGTTGGGTGGGGTTGAGCGAGTGTATTTGCATTCTAAAATACAGTGCAGAATGATGTGGAGATCCCCTGGTGAGAAGCAACCTGCACTCTACCTGGGGAGGTACCAACTTGGTTACCAAAAGTACCTAAAACAAGAGAATTTCCAGACTTGAGCTGACTCACATAGATCCTGCTTGCAGGTGTGTCAGCACCTGTGGTGTAGACATGGCCTGGGGCTTGATATGATCAGGGCCTTTAATCAGAGCGGTATTTTCCTGACCCAGTTCTTACCCTTGCACAGTGGTTGGCACCCAGCTCCAAACTCTCATTCCATTGTCTGGTCTGGTCTGGATCTGTGCAGAACCACCCCCCAAGTGCTCTCCCCTACATTCCCTGAAACTTAGAAACATGCAAGTGAGGATCCCAGCACCAGCTGTACTCAGCTGAGTGTCCATCAGGGGACCTTATTTGTGTGAAAATAATCACAATGGTTTGGGCACTGTCCTTCCACTCTGGTTTAGAGAGTTCATGACCTAAAAAGTCATAATTGTAATGCAGTCACTTACAGTCATGTCTGTATCTACAATTTGCAGTGCAATAAGATCTAGAGAGTGTTGGTGTATGGCTGGAACAAAAAATTCCTATTCCCAAACACCTTACAGCCTAACTGCAATGTTTTTCTCTAGCATCCTGTTCTCCCCTGTGATCTTCAGCTTGTAAAGGAGCCTTCACCAGGGGTAGCTGCATTTTGTATATGTGACATTGCCAGGGTTTTGCCTTCTTAGGCATGCAATTGGGAGTAGGGTGGACTCGCAGTAGATTGCTCTTGAAGCAATTGGCATTTCTGAGAACCTGGGAGGGTTCTCTGAGGCAGAATTTCCCGTAGCTATTGCACACTGCGAATGCCCTCCCATTTATGTGGTTACGCTGTCCTGGGCTGAGCTGCATTTGTCCCTCCATGTCCCAGAGTGTCTGTCATCTGTTTTGATTCTTGCATTATGCTAGTAAACACCCTCCACCAAAAGGATCCATCATCTAAGGAAGCTCTGGGCTTTTTTAGCTGCTTCCTTTTTACAGGGTTTGCATCTTTTTTTTTCCCAGAGGTCTTCTGGTTGCTTGTAGAAATGCTGGACTCCCAGCCTATTCCTGGGGACCTCTCATCTGGAAGTTGGCCAGATTCTCCAGGAGGAATCTGAAAAATGCAGCTGAACTTTTGTTCCCTAATTAGGCCAACTTCCCCAGTGTGAGCCCCAGCACTGCATGGCCTGGAGCTCCCCAAGGCCTTGCGCAGCCTCTCTCCCGTGCACCCCGACTGGCTGACCGGCAGGGCAGTTATTTTCAGCCTTCTGAGCTTATCTCCTTGCCTTTTGATGACATCTTCTGAAATAGCTTTTCTAGTCAGCCATGTTTCCCAGCCTTTCTAGTAGTATCCTGCCTGCTTGTCTACCTTGATGTGGATTAGGGACAATCTCATTGAAAATAATTTCATTAAAAGCTTTTCCCCTGCCACACATTTATTTCATACTTTGAGTGCTCCTGGACCCACCTAAAGGCAACAAAAGAACAGTAGGAGGTGGGAAGGTGGAAGGGAAAATGCCTGACCATATGTAGCATAAAGCAGTGGCAAAGCGAGAAATGTTCATGCCTAGGAGGGCTGGAGGGGCACTTCCCTGTAACTGTGGGTTGTGAGAGGATTCTCCTGGTGACCTCTTGTTCAGAGAATCAGATTGTTGTGTGATGATTCACTGTTTTCCTGCAGGGGAGAGCAGTAACTCCTCAGACAGCTTAAAGTGCGAAATGCTGCAAAGGTGACAGCTTTCCTCAAAGGGGCATGTCAGCTGACAAATAGCTGGCCACTGTCTTAGGAGAGCAATTCTTGATAGCTGGTGAATATGAATAATAACAATATGAACTGCTCCCTTACCTGCAGTCATGAGAATATTTGAAGCCTCCCAGGAACTTTTTCTGTCTCAATAATACTTTCCCTAGTAACAAAAGTCAGTGACTGTGAAAAGAAGGAGAGTTTGTGGATGAAATGCAAATCCAGTATTTTCTGTTAGGTATTTAAGACATGCAGAAGTCCTTGGAGGATATTCATTAAAATCAGATGCACTATTTGAACTGTCTATGGGCATGATAGAGCCAGCAGAGATGGGTTGTTCTTTGGAAAAGCCCAGGCTTGCGTAGATCTTGGAATTTATGTGTTTTTGATATCATACATGCTCTGAGATCAGTATCGATTGTTTTATGTGGCTGTTTAGGAGCAGTGGGGCTATTTGACTTACAGCTCCTTAGCCAGCAGCAGTCAAAACTAATTCATCAGGCCTGGTTGTGGAGATTTGCTTTTCTTCAGTCAGGGGAGCCTCTGGCATCTTGCTGGAGAGGGAATCCTTGAGACTGCCCATACGTCTTTCTTTCCACTCCATGGTCAGTATTGAATAAAAACAAGACACCCACATTCTATGTAAAATCTCACAGCATTTGTACATTGGAAAAACATAGATCCTAAGTATTTTAGGAGAAATATGACATGATAGAAGAATTGTGTGTCCTCTGTTGCACGCTGTCAATGTCATTTGAGTCCCTGCATCCCTGCACAGAGTGCTCAGTGTTTCAAAGGCGTTGTCATGTTGATGAAGGTAAATTAATCCATATTTCCAGACCCACTTGAGAACCTGAGGGGCCAAACATGCCCATAATCTGCCTCTGTTGTGGAAGGTCCTAAAAGAAACTTTGCTGGACCTTCAGGATTCAGAGACACACAGGGTTGTTGCTTCCATGAGGGAAGCAGCATCTAACTGGCACCTTCAGAACTGTAGATGTGATCTGACAAGCAGCCTGGAAATTTCTGCTTTAATGGGGAAGCCAGATGAGAATTCTGCATCTGTCTGATAAGAAAGGGCCTGAAAAACAATAAAGAAGAAGGTAGAGTTTCTACTTTAATGCAGGAGAGATAGAATTCAGGCCAGTCATTTTTCAAAGGGAGAGATAAAATACTGATTATGGATGCAGTATCAAAGTGTTGGTATGGAAGGTGGCCTGAGAAATACTGGAAAATGCCATCACCAAAAAGGTGAGCTGAATTTCTGAGAAAAAAAAAAAAAAGAAAAAACTCAGACCATGGCAGTTTTTCTTGGAAAAGGGACAATCTTCAGAAACTCAAGTAGAGGAGATCTTCTGGAGATAAATAACAAACAAAACTGAAGTGGAAAGGCAAATTACAGCAAGTAAGTGATTAGTTAATGCTGTGAAAGAGACTGAGCAGCAAGGGCTGAGAGACAACACTGCTGTCAGGAGCTGGTGGAATCTCAGTGTTTTGAACACTAAACTGTTTGGATGTACAGCTTTGCATTTGGGAACATACATACAAATCTTGCCTAAGGTATAACAGTAGGTACCAACAAGTTCTGATCATTTAAACCCCTCAGTCTTTTTCACCAAAAAGGTGTGTTTAGGAGCGCATTTGCTGCATTACAGAAGAACTCTGTACTCTGTTTCTGGCCAGATCCCTCTGCAGTTGACATTTGTCCCACTTTCTGCCTCAAGCCCTTGCTTGCAGCTGCAAAGTCCCTACCTGTCACCATATTATGGCAAAGCATGACATTGCATTCTCAATTGTAAATTATGCTGAGGTTTTGGAACTGTGAAAGTATATGAAGGTAAGTTTATTTACTTGACAAAAGTGTATGTGGCATGTGACCTTATTGCAGCACTTTCCAGGCAGCTAACAAAGAAAAGCTATTTCTCCTCAGCTGACAGTTAACATTGCCTTTCCTGTTGCTAGTGCTCCTGTAGGCAATTCAGAAAGAATTACCCGATTTATTGCAAGAGGAATAAAGACCTGTAGGTGTATGTGAGGTGTTTTCCAGGGTCTGACAGACACTCAGGGTTGCCTGGTGTGTATGACCAATGGGAACACATTATAACATTGGCAAGGCATTGGAATCAAACCCCTAGATGCCCTGGAGTCATGCCTTGTGCAACGACTGGGGCAGTCATTGTCATCACCCTCTGATCTGGTGTGCCCCACTTGAGTTATCTTTGATCTGAAGGCTAGTTTTGATGATGAGGACATTAAATTGCAGGTGCATTGAAATTTCTAGACATGCTGCATTTTCCCTCAGCCTTACGGTCCATTTTCTTCGGTGTCATTTTTGTATCTTCATGCACCTTTGTGAAGAGTTGTGGGACTGTGTGTTGGAAACATGGCTTGCTGGCTATCAGAGGGATAGTGTGAGGGGAAAGGGGGTTGTTTGCATGGGAAGCATCTGTGTGGGAAGGAGTGTGTTTTTGAGTTAGGGGTGTGTGTAATGGGAACAGGGATGTTTATGTGGGCATGCACGCCCATATGTGGTGTGTGTTCCCACTTTTTCCTGGGCTCTGGGTGTGTCCAGATCAACTGAATTCAAAATGCTCCTTTTTTGGCACTGTAGCCTCTTCTCTGATTTGGCATCTTAAGAATCTGGGGGAATCATTTAAAGATCAGAAATCTCCATTCACTTGGGCCCCTGAAGGCTTCACATTCTGTGACATGGTCATTCCAGTCGACTGAGCTCTGTCCCCTACGGATGAGCCCATATAAGGAGGCTGTTTCCTGCATTTCACGCTCCCTGCCTGTCCCTCTGCCCTCCTGTGCTCCCTTTGCTGAAGAAAGTTGGTATTTTGGGACTGCAGCTCCTGCCTCATTCCTGCTCCCTGTTTATTTTTGGAGGATGACTATTTTTGCTCCTATCAGGGAGCTATGCAGGGTCATGCCCCCTCCTTGCAGCAGGCAGAGGCTGCCCCTGGAAGGGTCTGTTAATTTCCCACACTCACAAACAATGCTTCTACTTCAAGAAATAAACATGGAAGACCCCTGCCATCAGTGGTTAGCTCGACCCTGTCCTCATCTGTGGCAAGAGGTGATTTGGCTTTGGCTCAGGGTTGACCCCACCACACATGCAAGGTCCCCTCTGAAGTCAAAACTCCTCAGGAGTCATCTCGCTCATTCACTTTCTTAATAAAAGCTGTGGAAGCCACCTGTGCCCCCACCATTCCTTTGCAGTTACCATTTTTTCCTCTGTTTTGGGACATCTTTTAGCCAATCATTCTTTCTCATGATGGTCCATTCACAGGTCCCTGTAATCCATCTTCCCTCACTGGGTACCATCAATTGGGAGCTATGTAAGCTGGGTTCACCTTGCCTCTGCTTTCATCATTGCCTGCCATGCAGAACACTGAAGGCAGTGCTGTACAAAGTGCCTCAGGCAGGGGGGACCAAGCCCAAAACTAAATGGCAATAGGCAGGTTCCAAATGGTGGGAATTCATTGCCCCATTTGAAAATTCCCATCATAAGCCCCAAGCTGAATTCCCATTTTCTCTTGCCATGTGGCAGAGTGCTACACAAGACAATTCAAGAAAATAACAGGGGATGTTTTTAAGCTCCAGATGAACTTCCCCTTTAGATTTCAGTGGTGGCAGTGGTGGGATTCATCCCAACTAACTTTGGAAGTGTTTGGGTATGGATCACTGTATCTAAACTTGGCATTTATCCTCTATTCGAAGCAGTGGACAAATGCAGACTTTTCAGGAACAATTCCTCATCTAAAACAAAATGTCCAAAGCATGCTGTCTTGTAGCCTAGGAAAGACATAATGTGATAGCTCCCACTGATATGTGGCAACAGTGCTGAACAAGTTCCCAGTGAACCCTATTTTGCCAGGATAGCACATTCTCTGTGGATCTGTCTGCTACTGTACTGTGTGTCCTCAAAAAGTCAAAGGCACACAGACCTGAAACTGTCAAGATACTGATTAGGGTGATGCATCTTTTCTTTGTAGACAAGCTTAAAAACCTTCCTGTAGTTTACGTCTTCCTTTTATTTTATGAATAAACAGCATTTTAAACACTATCTCTCCATTATTTGGTACATTAGTGTGTGTGCACGTGGTGTCTCAGTTGGCTTGACTTTGCCTTGACTGGAGCTGTCTGTAACATCTCTTCTCTTTATTAAAGGTTCCACCACCTAAACCCCCACGCCGGCAAGGAGGCTGGGCAGATGATCCTGTACTGGCATCTACCAAGTGAGTCCTCACCTCTTATTAAGAGGCATTTAGATGTGGAATAAAGGAACATCGCTAGCTAGACCTTGCTGTCACAGATATTGGAACTTTTTGGGTCTTTTAGATGGCCTCTGTTTCCAATATCAATGTAACTTGTTCAAGCCCTTTGAAGTATTGCTCTTGCTTGGTTCCATGGGCTAATTGACTTGGCGAGGCTTAGAACTGTGTCCATGTCCCTGTTTGCCAGAGGCAGTGTATTCCTTACCTGGTACAGTGCCTGGAAGGAGTCAAGAACATAATAAGCATGTTTAATGCAGGAGCTGGGATGGGGGGATTTGAATGGTTCTGTCCTTTCCATGAGAGTGACACATGACAGCACCACACTGACAAGAGTGCAATGAACACATCAGGATTTAGTGATCAGCCTTGACAGTAAAGGTGAAATTTGTCAATGTTTATGTGTGTATGGGGGTTATGGTATAATGCAGATGGATGGAGATGGTCAGCAAAAAGAGATGGGAGGAAAAAGGATACAAATTGTAGAATGTATGTTGAGAAGCCTGATGCTTATGAAGGACATGTAAGACAAAGGAAATATCTGGACTTGGTAATAGAATAGGTATGAAAACTAAAGGACAGTTCAGACTGGGAAGAGATTACTTGCTTTCATATAGTTACGGTTTTCCAAGTTGAGAAGTTATGCTGATGTTGTATTTCACGTTCACAGAGCTGAAGGGCTCAGCCATGGAGTGGCCTAAGATTGCTTGTGTACTTAAAGGCCTATAATAAAAGTGTATACGTCTTAATATATACTTTGGAAGCACCCTAATTTATGAAAAGTTATGTATTTTCTTGTCTGAAACTGAGAATGGGTAAGGACATCCAGAAACCTGTTAAAAAGTCAGTAGTTATTGGGAGGGGAGAAAGGTGGTCTGCATTCTGGGGTAGCCTTTCTGAAAAACAGTACTTTTCTGGGAAAATTATCACTCTATTTGTGTCTGAAAAATAAATAGTCTGGAAATCTGGAGACTAGAATAAAGCGAGGGAATAAGGATCTCAGCCTGAACTCCTGTTGCTCTCCAGTTTAACCCTGATAATGGTTATTTTTCATAGGCTGGCTGTAGCTAGAAGTTGCCATTGCAAAGATGCATTCAGCTCAGGGTATTAAAAAAGTGCCACAAGTGATCTTGGATCTTTGTACGACCAAGCAGAAGCTTTAGGGAAATGTGACAACAGACAAGAAGGTTCAGTTTCATTGTTTAGGAAATTTAAGTTACGTAATAACTGTTGGTTAGGTGAAGGACTGGATTGGAAGTAATACATATGCAGGGCTGTGCCTAATGTGCCCTGAAGGACAGTGAACAGGTTCCTAATGTAACAGCACTGTGCCACATGCTATTTTGCCATGTTTTCCATTGTTTGACATTAGCTTTATCCTATAGATTTGCAGCAGTAGCTGTGGGTGGTGCTCCCTCAGCATCTCAACTGCATGGGTTACAAGACATCATAGGTGTCTGGAATAAAGGCTTCTATGACATTGGATGCAGTTCAGCTGGAGAAGCAGAATAGGACACATAGGGTTGAAGACCTTTCTGCCTCTGAGAATCAGCACACTGGGACATGAGACCAAGATGTGCCCCTTGCTCAGTCATTCCTGGAATATGTAATATCTGACTGTTCATTTGTAATAAGGGTTTTTATTGAATAAATTCTATTAAGAAGTTTGTTCTGACTTTCTCCAGGCTTATGGAGGTACAAGGGTTTTGTACAGCTTGTTCCCCTGTCTTTCCTTCAGCTGTGTATTTTCCCCAAACTGATCTCTCTTCTTCCCTCCCTTAAAAAAGTCTGAGATGCTGGCCTGTAGGGCTTGCTTTGTGACATATCCCAGGGTAAAGCCTTCATGTGAAAGGTCTGAGTCATCGGCTGATGTCATACCAGTGTTGCTGCAGCTTTGTTGTTTCTGTTTTCTCAGGCTCTATCTCCCCACAGCTTTTCAAGCAATTTGACTCAGTTTGGAAGTCCATCAAGTTAACTTGCTCCAAGTTCACTAGTGTAGATGTAGTTAGAATAACATGCTTCTGTTGATATATCTGATTTAGGTTTAAGCCCTTTTTTGCAAGTGTAACTGAACCTACGCTTGGGAATTGTTCTGGTAGAAGTAATTTGATTTTCAGAACTGACAATGTTAAAGTCTGATTTTTTTTCTTTCACTTAGAAAGGAAGGATGAGCAGAGTGGCTACAGTTAGATTTTCTGTGTTGTGTACAGTTAGATTTTCTGTGTCAGATGGGATACTGCAGCCAGTTGTGCAATGATCTTGTAGCTATTTATGTTATTCTTTCTTACGTTATTTGAAGTCTTAGCTTTTAATTCTGTTTCTAACAGATTCAGTCAGTTACAACTGCACACGTGTTGCTTTTCCAGCAGGTTTGCTTTTCTGCTATATTTCTAGTTCAGAGTCTTATCAGTATGAAATGATCACTTGAAATTGCTCTTTTTATTTCCATTTGGCACATGTTAGGGTAGAATTTAGTTTGTAACCTGTTTTTCTACCTTTGTACTCTCTTGTAGTCCCTTACCTGCCCAGCTCATGTCATGCTTATGGAAGCTTGTAAATATTCTCACCATCTTGCTGATTATTTCCATCAGACTGCTGCTCTCCCGGATTATTGCAAGATAGGAAGAGGAGGAGGACTCTTAAAGTTTTCCAACCTAAATGATTTTTAAAATTAATTAGCAAGCATGGTGTGTGAGATACAGTGTTTTATCATGAGTTTCCATAGCATTTACTAGTGTCAGATATTTAAATTGCTGAGAACTATCAAAATTATCTCTTTTGCTCAAGTTTTCAAAAGCCAAATGTGGGGAGATTGCTTTGTACTCCCAGTACTCTTGTAGAATAGCTGTCATTGCCAGGAGTCCCATTTTGTAAATCTGGGTAATGCTGAGGACCACTGGTGAGTGTCTGAGCAAACCCCCAGGCTGGTCCTTTGCAAACAGCAAATAAATGGTGCAAAGTAGTGACAGAAAATTCATTTTTCCATACTACTAGGGCCATCTGTACCTGAATCTGCTGTATCTAGTTAAACCTGTACTCAGAAGAATCATTCTCTGTGAGAAGAGGCAGTCTCATTGCTGCCCCAGCAACATTCTAGCCCCAGTATTAGCAGAAAGGGGACCAGCCAAGAATCCAGGCAGCCACTTGGGGCCTAATAGCCTGCTGAGATAAGTAACAGTAATTACAGCTGGGTTTTGCTACAGAAGCAGCTCTCTGACCACTGGATGGAGCCCAAGTGCCATTCTGAAAGCTGTGCTGATGTCCCTAATGACATCAGTGCTGACACTCATGACAAGCATAGCAGAGGTTTACTGTCAGGTTATCTCACGCATCATGAGGAAGAAACACAAAGTGCCTGCCAGTGGGAAAGAAAAAGGAAACTCAGTTTTGCATACTGGTGAGGATTTGATAAAGGAGGGGTGCTTCCATGATTCATTTAATTCCAACTTCTGATCTTGTCTCTCTGACTTTCCTGATAGAATTCTTCCAGTTTCCTTTCTAACAGTATCTTAATTTCTTTGTTTCTTGGGACTCTTTCAGTTTACTTGGGTGCTTGATCCCTTTGGTCTTGCAATGAACCCCCTAAAATTCCTACAGCTCTGTGGGCAGCAGCTAGGGTTGTTGAGGAATAAACGCGGCTTGTTTCAGGTAGCCCTGCAAGCAAACACAAGGTCTGCTTTCAGTAGGAAGTCCCTTCCAGTGCCTGCACGTGTACCTCGTTTCTTCTACATGGATCATGGCAGTTTAACAACAGGTGCTTCAGCTACAACTGATTTCCCCTTTCTGACAAACAGGCCACACAGAGTTGGAATAGTCAAGGCTTGTTTAGGAAAATGACCATGCTGAAGTATTTTGGAACAGAAGTTGTATAGTGTCCAGGAATGCATTTGCCAAGAAGGTGAATATTACGTACCTGCAGGAAGGAAGGGGGATGTAGTCGAGGTGACCTTTAGGGCAGGGTAACATAGCCCCTGTGCAGATATCATTTAAAGCTCTGAAGGGTGGGCAGTGGAGAGATTGCACCCTGGAGCTGGAGGGAAGTTATTTAAGAGATTAAGGGGTTTTATGATTCAAGGTCTCTAGAGATAAGTAAAGTTAAAAACCTCCTGTTTCAAAAATATGGGCTTAAACGATCCTGTATTCACTCTATAAGAAATAACCCCTGAGAGTGCCTGGTTTTAGAACCTCTCGCAATCCGTCTCACAGCTGGGAGTAGTAAAGTGCTCATGAGTTTCTCTGTCTGGGACAGTGGGGGAGAGCTTGTGTCATTGCTGCTGTCCCCTGCTCCCAGTCCAGCAGTGTTGAGTTGAGTCTCAGTCTGGGCTTCTCTGTGACACTGCCATGCTAGGAGCAGAGCCAGACTTCTGGCTGCATGGGAGACGTCAGCCTCACTGCAGCCTGCAGCCATCTGCGGGTGTCCTCAGTGAAGTGAGGAGTACAGGCAGAGAGGATCAAGGCTGCCAAGTGAGGGGGCACAACTTAGAAGGAGAAGAAAGAAAAGGAAGTCTGATTAAGTTTTGTCTTGAAGTGTCTGTTTTTGGGTTTGTCCCTGCATTGATCTGCAAGGGAATGAGGCAAGTAATGGCCCCTTGGGGACCTTCAGGACTTTCCTCTCAATGTCAGCCGTCATTTTCAATCACCCTCTCCCTCCCAGCCATTAATTTTGGCCCAGGATCATGGGGACTTGTCCATCTATCACTCCTAATTGACACTAAATGATCTGTCAGTTTATTGATGAACGGCAGGAGTGGAATTGTCACAATATATTTTACTTTCTAACAACTCCTCCTGACAATTTTACCTTGTCCATCTCACTCTCCTCACATAAATCTCCATTGGCCTCTCATTCCTTCTCTTGGGCTGATCTGGTGCCAGCCACCTCCATGCCATCGGCACGCATCAAGGACATCAAGATGGCGGTGAGCTGCAATGTGCAGGCCCAGGGTGGGTTTTTTCCTCTCTCTCCCTGCCCCCTCCTCTTTTTCTTTTCTTTTTTTTTTTTTTTTTAATAGGCTGGATGTTCCAGGAATGCTAACAAGCTCCTGTCCTCTTGTCCCTTCATGTCATTGCTGGGGTGAGCTCTCCTTGGTGTTTCTGTTTAGACTCAGTAAAGATAACTGGCAGAAAAAGAAAAGTCCCTAAAAGACAGAAGAGTCACCTGAGAATCTCTTGGTGCCCTGGCTGTCACAGGGGATTTCTATTCCTTTTAAATCTGCTTAGTGTGGCTTGCAAGAGTTTCCTGCAACGGGAAAGTTTTAGACTTATGTCCATTTCTGTCTTTGCAGTGCTCAGAGGAGCCTGGAAAAAGAGTTTTGCTTTTTCTTTTTCCATTTTCCCCCTTTTTTTCCTTTTCAAGATTTTAAAACCATTTTCTTTCCCCTTTTTTTCTTCCCTTTCTTATTTTTAACCTAGATTTCTGTTTATTTCTTCCCAGTTAGTGAAGTTTTCTTTGACTTCTTTTTCTGGAAAGGTACTGGGCAATTGAAGGTCTAGTAGGATTGCAGCCTTTTGCTCCCCTAGAAATGAAGTCTGCATGACAAAAACAGAACAGAGAACTGTGGCATTTTTAGTAACAGTCCATGTTAGCTGCTGAAGTGGCAGAGTATTCTCAGGGTGAAGTCTCTGACTTTTAAAAAAAAAATTTTTTTTAAATTGAGGACAAAGCATCTTCCTTCCTTATTTCTCTGCATCTCCAAGAAATTTCCCAGAAAATTTAGGGGATACTATTATTGCTGTCCCAAATATTTCTATTTTGAAATAGCAAAACCTTCTTGACAAACACATGCAACTTCCAACCCTTTTGTATCAGCCATAGCCAAGGCTAAAAGCTTGTCTGGCCATTGTAGGTCACCTCTATATTGGCTGTGAAGTCTAGCTTAATGCAGTTTACCTGTTGAAAGGGACCTGAGATGACCTGATCTACTTGCTTGGCCCTATTTCCTCCTCCCCCAGCCCCCTTCCCCACATAACCCCTCTACTATTCTCAAATTCTTAATCCAAGTTCTTAAAATATCTTCTTTCAGAAGCTGTTGCTCTCAGATGACAGAACAAGATACCATTCAGTAATAAGCACCTAATTATTTCTAATATTTTTCATATTAATGTTTTCAGTGAGGCCAGTCACGAGTGAAAGGTTTTTGAACCTCGTAATCGTGGGTTTGTTCTCTATTGTGAAATTTGAAAAAAAACCCAAACAACCTTAAAGACATTTTCTGTCTCCTTTAGCAGTCTGTAACCGTGAGAACCCAGAAGTGTGCTTTTTTCTTTAAAAGGAAGTTGAAATGCTCCTGTGACCTCAAGAGCCATTTTGTGTGAACATTGGGCTTTGTGATTACTGGAGGCCAAGAACATGATCACTTGGATAGGAGCCCCTTTTCTCAGGGACCAAAGATGTGTGGTGGATACCTCCAGTAACTGCAGCACTGTTTTCTGTTTTCCCACACAGCAGGAATGTATTGAGTGTTGTTGTTTTTTCTGTTGCTCAGTGGGAGCTCTGAACAGCTCTGCAGGTCAGCTCTCTACCAGTGAGTGAGAGGGGGAACCCTGGGAACATCTGCTTCAGGGATGATGCAGTGAGTAGGCTGAGGTTCAGTGATCCTCGGGAACACTCTGTCAGCTTGTTCTTTTGTGCCAGTTCCTAAAGTCCTGCTTGCCAGAGCTTTCCTTCTCTGTTGTTTCTGTTAAGTAAGCCCACATATTAGGACATGAGGAGAAACAAAAACACTTCAGCTGGAGATTGATTAAGTGCCTCACAAGTCCATTTCAGCTGGAGCTGGCTAGCAGCAGTGTCTGTCAGATCTCATCTCACAGAGCATGCCTGCTCATTGCTGCATCCATCCTCTTCCAGAGCCGTGCTCTGGGGCAGTGTGTTCAGCATGCAGTCTGGCCAGCACAGGCAGCTTGTGAGGGACCAGAAGGTGAATGGTAGGGCCCTTGCAGTTAAAAAATGTGTCTGCCCAAAACCCCGTCGTAGTAATACAGCCAGCCATGCATTCCAGAGTAGGAAGTGGAGGGCTGTGAGGTGACATCCTGTGATGAAAATAAAGGCTTACAGCATGCTGAAATCAATGCCAAACCTGTCTCGATTGTAGAATATGTGAAGATTAAACTTCTTAATTTTGTAAAGGAAAACCTGGCTTTTCCAGGCTGCCACAGGCCAGGAAGAGAGGGTGGAAACTTAAAACAACAAATCAGAGCCCCAGGGAAGGTGCAATGGAATAGCTGAGAAGACACCTTGAGGTGCTTTCCAGCACGGGTAGAAGTTCTAATTTACCGTGAATGTGTCTTTTCCTGTGCCACAGGAAGCAAGCAGTGACCGAGACCAACACTTGGAGAGCCCAGAGAACTGTCAGTTAGCACTTGCGTGTAATATTGGATGTGTAACTTAGTTGTGCCCTAGGCTATTGTACAAGCTGCAACTCCTAGCTCATCGCCCACTCACTGTGGTGATGGGCACCTAAGGAACACTTGAGCAAGCGAGTACAACGCCTTTTTTAATCTTTTTTTCCCCTCCTCCCTCAGGCCTAGACCTGAATTACAGTCTTTGCCCGAGAGGCAAAAGGCTTCGTGCTTCCCTGTGGGCTGAGCCAAGCCTTCGATGCTGAGGTGGGTTATGGGTTTGGATGGAGGCACTGAGGCAGAACGCCGGCCGCTGGCTTGCTTCCTGCGCACCCAGCCTGTCTCTGCCCGCCCTTCGATCGCCCTACTGTCTCCAAACAAAACGCATCTCTGAACATCACCACCTTCTTTTCTCCCCGTTTCATTCTTTCAGCAAGATGGCAGCTTGGAGCGGTTTTCTGGTTCCACGTGATTCGTAGAAGTGGTTGAGGCATGCCAGGAAATAGGCCGACACACACAGGGGCAGATGAATTTCTCCCCCCGCTGCCCTCGGTGCGGACCGGCGGTGGCGGCTGTGCCTGCCCGCGGTGGGTTGCAGGCCGGCCCGGGCTCGCAGCCCCGCGCTGTGCCCGGCAGGGGGCGGCCGCGGCCCGGCAATGCTGGGCTGTGGCGGCGGCCCGGAGCGGCCCCGGCCCCGCGGGCTCGGGCGGAGCGGGGCGGGCCGGGCACAGCCGGGCCGCTGAGGGGGCTGCCCGCGCTCCCAGCCGTCTCTCCTTCTCCGCCGCGCCAGACTGGGCCTTCCCGTCCGGCCGCCTTCGTATGCGTTTTAGCAAGCTGCTGTAATTCCTTCCCTTTTCCTTAGCTGTGCTGGCTGCCCTCACACCTCCCCGGGCCGCATGAGAGAACCTCCGGTCCCCCACAGGGAACCCCTTGCAGCCTGGCTGTGGCGCGGTGCAGGACGCAAGTGTGTCTGGAGCTCTCGTGAGCTGTGGACATTAAAAGATTTCAAGGACGTTTTCCCCCACTCATCCCAGTTATGTCCTCTGCTAAAATAGGTTAACTGTGTCTAATTAACCACTGCACATTGTCATGCAGCATAAAGATAGCATCCTGGCTGTTCTCTGAGCCCTGCCACTTTATCTCCATTTACATCTCCGTGGTAGTCCATTAAATGAGAAAGAAACAGTTTAACAGAGATTATGTCTACATCGGAACTGCCTTTCACCCTTCAGCACAGAAGTTGCAGGCAGCTCAGCTGTACATCAGGAGGGTGTGTGGGAGTAAAGTCTCGGTTTGAGGTTTAACCCCTTCTCATTAATGTGGACAAAGGATTCCTCCTGGGCAGAACTGAGCAAAGACAACACTCAAGAGCGAGATCCTCTGCCCCAGGGCAGAGCTAGGAGAGAAATAGGTATTCTGTTCTAGGAGTTACACACCATGGGGTTACACAAGGACTGTCAGGGTCTTTCACCTGGTTTCACAGCTATTCAACACTCTGAAATAGAGAGGGGGTAAGGAGCTGTCCAAAGCCAGAGGGAATATTCTGGGATTATGGTTATGTTTGGGAGTGCTGACGGCCTCTCAGGGAAAGTGAGTTTAAAGGGAACTGTCCAGGTGATGGAGTGAGTCCATGTTCTTTGCCCCTCCAGATGCAATGGACTTGGGAGCGTAAGTGAAAATAACAGATGGATCCCTGTCTCACAAAAATGGGGAGTGGCTGGTGTATAATGCAGCAGACTGAATGTATTTCTGAGCAGTGCTCTTGGGATCGTATTGTTTTGTTTATCCTTACTTGAGTGACTGTATCTGTAGTTCGTATTCAGTTGCTCATTTTGTAGATCCTTGGGCTGTGCCTGCTGCTGCAGCAGACAAAGCAGGGCAGTGCACTTTGTGTTGCTGAAAATATGAGAAAAGAGTAGGAAAGCTGTGTATGCTGGCTTGAGTTTAGTCGGGTTTGTTCCATGTCTGCTTTCACTCACCGCTAGAAAGCTCATGAGATGAATGAAGAGGGTGCTGTGTACCCAGACCTGATATTCCTGAAAGAGAAAATGTTGGTCTCAACGTGTGGCAATTGGCATTGGTAAGATGAGACTATTCTTAGGAAGGGCTACTCCACAATCCTTAAAGCAATGTCATAACATCATGAAGAAATCCTATGAGGCTTCCCATAGTACTTGGAGAGCAGAGACAAGCAGTTGATTGGTTCTGCAGGAATACTATCTCCAGGTATAGCTTAGCCCTCAGCTAAGTTTATAGAATGGACAGAATTGAAGGTGGGGCAGATTTTTTGAAAATCTATTAATGCTTTCTCTTGCTGCGTTGAAGGTTTTTAACCTTAGGGCACAGGACAAAGCTTGTGTTTTCTCTGAGTCACTCTGTTACATGGATTTAGGTTCTGCATTTTCTCCAAAAAGGCATAAGACAAATTAAAACCAAAAGTGTTTTGTGATCTTTTTCCCCCCAATCTGAAACAAGAACTCAAAAAGTAATTTGGCACCAAACGAAATGGAAGGAAGCCTTATTAAAAAAATAAGAGGAAATAGTAGGTTGCCTGGTATCTTCTTTGCTTGATCATTAAGGCTACAGAGAGTGTATAGCATACAATTCCTTCCTGTGCTACAAAAGCTTCATATTATATTTTTGGGAAAGTTTTCTACATATGAGCTCATGAGCAGACTCGAAATGCTAGTTTCATCAAATAATGCTGTACCAAATAATGTATAAACAAATAGTATATTATATGCTGGTACAGGTGACTGGAAGCAGATGTCTCTCCTAAACAGAAGAGCAGTCATTTCTAGCTCCTGCTCCAGTACTGTCAGTAGGTAAATGCTCTGTATAAACCACAGTACTGTCAGCATGAGAGGCTTGCCTCACGTAGTGCCACCGTTGGGACCTGTGGCACAGGGACTGAGCTGTTCTGCTGGGGGTGCTGACCATAGGGCTATCACTTGCCCTGGAAAGAGGAAGGAACGGTCTTGTTTGATGGGAGAGTTCTAACACCTGGACCCTGGGATTAAAGGGGACAGTACTATTTTTCCCTCCCTGCTGATGAGTTTGTTCCCCAAATTACTACTTTTTCCAATATATAGTGCAGCTGTTTCATAATGAGGTGTTTGCTTATTGTCCTGAATAAATCCTTTTCTAATAACATGGAAAGGTTGAGAAAGCTTAAGTCTCAGAACATAAGCAAAGGAGTCTCTGCCTCTAGGACTAGCATGACTGCCTTCCCTATGGGCCACCTGGATATCAGTCACGACAGAGAGCTTAGGAAAAAGAAACAGAAATTGCTTACAGGGATAGTAGGAGTGACCTTTTCTCCTGGGAAGTAAGAACATGTGGAGTGTTTAATTCCTGCCTGGAGACAGGAGCAAAGATGTAAGGAGTGTGAGTACTGAGGAAGAGAGTGTTACTTGGGGTTGGACAATCATCAAGAGTAATGGGATCATGCCAAGAAAATGTTAAATTGAACCCCCAGGAAATCATCTCACTGTGCATGGCCATCATTTGGGATGTTTCAGCTTGGAGAGGGCAAGGCTATGTGGGTTCCAGTTCTGTGAAGGCATAAAGGAGAAATAAAATAGGAGAAATCTTGCATTGTCTTTCTGCCTCTATCTTCTCAGAGTCTAAATGCCACTGACTGCTGGTGGAGGGCTCTCTGAAGCCATCTATTTCTTTCTCCATAGTATCAGGAGGTTCACAAAAAGTGCTTTGTACTACCACTGGGGAGAAGGGTGGAGCTGTACAGTTCATTCTCCCTGGAAGAGCTCTTCTCTAAACTCCCCAGTTCTGTTGCATTTCTGCCTCTGAACAGAGGGTGCAGATATACCTGCAAGCCCAGATGCAGATGTCACCACACAGCTGCCGTTCTGATTAGAGCGGGGGATATTACTGAGCTCAGATCACTGATACAGTGTAATCTTTAGCTTCTCACAGACTGCAAGCTCCAGAGAGAGCAGTAGAGACAAAGGACTTTCTTCTCCTTATACCTCTTCTCCATATAGCTAGACATCTTCTGTGCCCCGATCCTTGCTCTTAGAAGAACAGATTATTCACAGGAGATCTAGGTGAAGACTGTGGCTTGCTAGAGAGCAGATGAGGAGAGGCCTGTGCCATGTCAGAAGTGCTTTGAAAAGAGCAGTGCAAGGCAGTGAAGCAACTTTTCTTACATCTTGATGTGTCCTGGGACAATGCATGTGACTGGGGAGAGCCCCATGTATTCTTTGTCATGGCACCCTGACTTCAGAGGAGGGGAGAATATTTATTCCCAACGCATAGACATGAAACTTCACTCTGCAAAATGGCCAAAGCAATCAGCGAGTGATGGAGTATCTGCTAAAAAGAAACCTGGCATTTAATTAACTTTTCAAAGTGCTGGTTCAGCAACCTCCATGTTTTACATTTTGAATATTGAACAAGCGTCCCTAATCGGGACTGAATTACTTCTAGGCTTGCTGGGGTGAAGAACAAGGGAGCTGCCATTTGCCAGCACCTCCCCGCCATGTTATTATTATGAACTTCTGTTAACTCAGCCAGATCAACCCTGATTTTCTGCAGTGACTGTATGTCTGACCTGAGTTTGGCCAGCTCAGGTGGGACTCTTAACCCGAAAGGCAACTAGAAAGTCTTTATGCACAACCATGGGGAGGAAGAAACTGCTGATCTCTCAGGAGCAGGTAGACGAAGTATAGCATCTTCTTCACTCCTTAATGCACCAACTTCTCTACTCAGGTATGACCAGCTTTACCTGCAGCTACTGGCAAAGGGGATAAAAAAGTATCTGAGAAACTAAAGAACCAGGGAGTATGGTTCTTGCTGTATCTGGGCATGGCTGTCTTTTGGGACCCAAGTGGTTTTGTTTCAGTCTGTCGTCCTCAGGGATTTTTTGATACACTGTCTTAATAGTAACTCAGAACATTTTAAGGTGTGATGTGTTATATCAGACCTGGTGCAGGAACTGCACAATAACAATAATATAGGGAAAGGTGAAGTTTTAAATTGTCTCTAGCCTTTTCTAAACATAAGCCTTCCTTATCTTGCAGGTCAGGAAGAAAGCGTGCAGAAGAAGTAGAAGAGTAAGTTCCCATTGTTACTGAGACTTCTTCCACAACTTTTATATCTGACCTGATCATCTGACTAGTACACCAAGATCTGAAAGCTGGGAAGGAATGCAGAGCCTGTCAGAAATCCATATAATTTGTCCTGGGATGGGGCAGGGCTGGTCATTCTATAGTTCCGTGGATATGGAGTAGATGATGGCTCTGTCACTCCCATAAAACAGAAAGAAGGAAAATTAGAAAGAAACTGCTTTCCTCCCAGACCCACCCCAGGCCCTACTGTCTGCAGCCTAGGGGTTTGTCTTAGGTACATCTTGCTTAAGCTGAGATTTCTGCTGAGCCTAGCAATGAGGGGAATGGAAGATCAGTCTGCGGGCTAAGCATACTTGGAAACTCCTTGACAGGCTATGAAGTTTGTAGGGAGGAAGGGGGCACAACAAGATGTTCTTCTGAGCTTGCAATTGAAATTCTTTCTTCTGCTTTGCTGCAGCCATCGTCTCAAACAGCAGAGCCCAGAGGCATCAGATGATGGAGGAGGTAAGGCATCACCTACTTGACTGCAAGAAGTGCCTTCATGCATGTCTGGGGGCTCTCCAGTAAAGTGAGTAGAGGCATCTTGTGAGAAATTGCAAGGAAATTAACCACTCTGGGGGTAAAAAAATGTGAGAGCTGCTTAGGTCTCCCCAGATGAATGAGGGAGAAAGGGTAAAGGATATGGAGAGTGTGGATGAGGAAATGAACTTGTAGTTTAACTCTTCCTCTTCATGAACACAGAATTATAGAGGACCCTTGGAAAGTAGGAAAGTGACGAGGACACACTCTTTGTAATTACCTTTATGAAGAATAGTGGACTGGGGAAAAATGAGAGCTAAAAGCACAATAAAAGGTTAAGAGTGGAGAAAGAAGTCCCTGCTCTTCCCTGGTTTAGGTGATAGCATGGTCTGCTTAAAGCATCTGTTATCTTTTATGGCAATATCCTTGTTGTCTGGGGTTTCTGTCATGATGGAATTCTTAATTTAAAAAATCTGCTTGCCCTAACCCAAGATCATGCATCATAAGATAAACATAAACACTGGTGGGTAATCCCATCTCATCCCTCTATAGGCTGCTATGAAATTGACTGGACTTCTGACTTGGCACTAGTTTTCTTTATAGCGTACCTCTATTACCTGCTCTTCTTTAAAGTGTACCTATATTATCTGCTCTTCCAGGACTGGATGAGTCAAGAGAAATCTCAGAAAAAATCCACAGTATGAATTTCAAGACAAGCACTAGACATCTGTGGGGAGCATAGAGATTCGTTAAAGCCTCTAGGAAGTACCTCAGTTTTCAAGGGCTAAGAATTTTTTACACTGTATAAAAAGTTGCATCTTTAAAATATCACCAAGCATCAGAAGAATTATCTGAAGTCACAACGGATCAGACATCAGTATGGTTAATAAGATTAAACAAAGACTTATTTGGGTCTTGCAGACAGATTAAGCATTGCAAGATGCAACTGCCAGAAGTGGCACCTTTATAGCATTGGCATCTTCAGAACAGACTTAATTTTCCCCCTGAGAAGTTCCTTGGGCTTCTTAAATTTCAGCGTATGTCACTGAGGCTGGTAGTCTGTTCTGAACAGCTCTGACTGCATACATGCTGTCCTTTTCGTTGAACCTTGGTCATGTACTTGGAGTATGACTGTCTTTGCTAACCAGGCATAAAAATGCTTGCCACAGGTTTGTTTGTAGCATGTGACTTTCAGCACTCCAAGACCTTGGGTAATAAATACAGAATAGAATTTATGCAGTGTGGTATGAAGACATCCTAATAGACTTCACTTATTTATCTATGCCTAACCTGTGGTTAGCAATTGAATTTGGATTGTTTGCAAACTGGCATTTGGCTTTGGATTAAATCTATGCATTAGAAGAAAGTTATAGTATGGTTCCTACCCAGGCTGTTTCTGGTACAAATATGCTGGGTTGTGGATCTAATTTGGGTATAGAAAATATCTAAATGGATGGTGCATTGCATGGTTGTGGTCCTATTTCGACAGGGAGATTAAGCAAACTGTTCTGGGAGAGGAATTTTCCATGTGGGCTCAGCAATTGGAGTGAAGAAAAGTGATGTATAAAAAAACTCCAGAATTTGAACAAAATTATTTTTTGAATAAGCAGAGACGTACAAATACCTGCCTAGTGTAGAAAGCAGGGAGTAGCATGCTGTGGCTGTGGCTGTGCAGTAAAATGAGCTGTATCAGCCTCCCCTTTGCATAGCACTGCACTTGGGTTTGTGTCCTTAGCTGTAGCAGTAAAGCTTAGATTGTAAACGTACAAAAATCAAGACATTGGTGTATGAATCCCCAAGGATGGGTCACGGTTATTTTGTGCTGCATAATGTCTTAGCTTGTACACCTTAATATGAACAGGCGCAGTTGCGTAATGATTGCTGCTGTCAACCAATACATTTGGATCGCCTTCCTTTAACCTATTAGAAAGCTGAGCTGTACCATTCCATTAACATTGTTTGTCCCCCATCCAACCTTTTCATTAGAAGAATGAAGGACAAAACTATATGCCCTTAAAAAGGTGTTCTTGTGAATTCGAAATGTGCTAAGTTGTGATCATTTATACATCACTAACACCCAGAGGCTCCGAGTTTGGAGTCCATTTGAGAATGTATTAAAAAAGTATAGGGGCTGTAAAGAACCCAGTTCAGCAGGTGGAGAGTGGAGGGAAGTTTGTATAGCCAAGTGGAGACTTTTGGGCTTGATAGACCTTGTAGTTTCAGAAATAAAAGTAGAATTCTTTCACTGCTCCTGGCCTGTGTATGAAATAGCATCAGATTCGTTGTCTCTGAGGGAGTTTTGGAGAGAAGGACGGGCACTTCTCAGGCTGTGTGGAACGACTGAAACAGTACAGGAGATGGTAAGTGGGTGGACCAGACAGGGACATGCATGGAATGATCTGCAGTTTCAGCCACTTGGTACAGTTGTACAGGGAAACCCAGAAGGTGGAAGTCATCCATACTGCACAATAAATACCCTTGAGATGCCAGCAGTGAAGGGGCTAAAAGCACCATTTGCTCCTGTAAAACTCCAAGCTGGGAAGACAGTTTTGAGAAAGTGCAGTGTCTCCCCAAAGGTAGCTCTGAATTATCTAATTGATGGCTAGGATGATTTCCTACAGCATCCTCTGTGATCTTAGTGCCCACCCTCCTGACCACATGCTGGTACTCGGGAGTGCTCACACACAGCAAATGGATAAACGCCTTTGTTAGTGGGTGTGTGCCCACTGGACCTTGTCATGGGGGACCAGGTCCTCTGCATGGTGAGAAACCTGCTTTAGCAGGATTTAATGCATCACACTTGAGGAATAATAAACCTTCACAAGCAACGCAAAAGTGTTTAATTCCTAAAGGACAGGCCTAGTTAAGTCACTTTTGGCCAGGGGCAATTGGGGGCTTAATGCTTTGTATGTAGCAATCTGTGCAATCTGAGAGAGAGGAGTTTGAGGGTAATTGCTCAATTTTCTATCCATGTCAACAGGGAAAATGAGCAGCAGTGACTGAGCTCTGTATGGCAGGGAAACTGCATGAGATGGGAGATGTGAGACTCCATGGAATTTAAAAGGTGCTATCTGCAGAGCACTGCTTCCTTTTCTGTAGCAGCCAAGAGCTTCTGCCACATGCAGACCATTGTGTCTCATGAGGTGGGAGGGAAGATGGGACAACCAAGCTGAAGTTGAAGGGTTTTCCCCTCACTTTTCTCCTTTCTCCAGCAGGGTGTAGAGGGCTTTACTCTGCTCGTGTGTCTCTTTCTGGCACAGAGCTAGATAGGGCTGTTTCCTGCCAGGGTGAGAAATGCTAACATTCCTCCCCCATCTCAGCAATCTGATTTGTCCTTTGGCTAGAAGTTTCTTTGTTGTTTCCTTCTTGTCCACTAGCTCTGCACTACTGCATTGTATTCCCCCTGATGTCTTTCTCCTTAGAACTTTGCCCTTGGATTTTTCTCCTCAGCACTTTATGGGAACTTATTAGCTAAGGTTGTAATCCCTCTCCCAGCTATTCACACACAGACTATTGCCCCATCATCAGATGTCTCTTTCTGCTTTCTCTCTTTTACTCTTGGGATGCACAGCTCCTAGAACAGGACTTTTCTTGGAAGACTGGGATGTGATGTGTGATTTTCTGTCTGCAGGAACAACAGCTTGTTATTTTAAAGCAGGCAGTGTGTATGAATGAGACAGCTGATTGAAATGAAAGCCTGACTATGCTACAGAGACAACCCAAACCTGACCTGCAGGTGAGGAAAGCTGCCAGGAGACAGTCACTAGATCCGTGCCCTCAAGGCAAAACACCTTCCTGCCTGCTGGGAAGCCTCCTCAAGGAAGCAGAGCTGATGATTAGACCTCTCTATGCAATGTCAAACCTCTAGAAGGACTTCTTACCCTTCTGGCATGTGCCAGCAGCTCCTTTGCATTTGAACAGGATGAAAGTCCAGACTTTGAACAACACAGGGGAAGTGGGCAGATGCCATGGTCCCAAATTCTTCTGGGTAGTGATATCTGTCAGGTGGGAGATCTGTAATTCACAGCCATAAAATATCCAACACTTCTTGAGCTGCATGCAGATATACACCAATGATGATATTGCTCCACACAGAGCTGAGAATGGAGCACAGTGAGGGTTATTGTTGGCTCTGTCATTCCTGATCAATTTTGCCAGTTGCTTCCCTGGTGAGCTGCTGTTTCTACAGAGGGCACCAAGTGCTGGCAGATTCCAGAGGCCATGAGCTTCAAGGACAGCTGCAGTGGCTGAGCATGAGGGTAAGAGAGGGCAGAATTTGAAGGAACAGTCAGGGATATGGCCAGTGGGTACTTCATAAGCTCAGAAGGCAGTGTTGGAGTGATTCGGGGAGAGATGAAAAGTTCTGAGCATCAGTGAAATGGAGACAGAGTGAAAGACACGCTGTTTTGGAAGTAGTATAAATGGGCTGAATTGAAGGTTTTGGGGCAGAGAGTATCTGTGGTTGTTCGGTCTCTGGGACTCTGCATTGTGACTTCCTGTGTGGCTCTGTCAGCACATCACAGTTCTCCCCTTTGCTGCTTCCCCAATGCACTACTCTTGAATCTCTGTGCAAGGTCACTGAAGGACAGACTCAGCCCAGTCTGATGGTTTCCACTGAACTGTTGGTCCAGGCCAGTTTGGACTCCTCCAACAACTGCTGGCATTGTGATCTAGAGCCTCTGGTGCTCGAGGAAAGCCCTCTCTTGAGAGCCACAGTGAGCAGGGGAGAGCAGAGAGTGTGTCCCAAGAGACTGTCTGAAATTCGATTTGAAGCAGCAGACCACTGGCCAAGGGGCTCCTTAATTACAAGGGAGCACACACAGCTTGTTGAGGGCCTGAAAGTGACAATCTGGGGAAGCATCTTCTGTTGCTAAATTCTGCGATATGGTTGATACACAATCCTGTTGGGTCTGTGATTGCTGAGTCCATAAATGTAGTTGACGGACTAGGTTTACCTAAAATACCCTTTAAGAAAAAGCTCTTGAAAGATGATTACAGAATTGAGACACCATCATTTAAAACTGCCTGAGGCAAACTCCTTTGAAAATTGCAGCAGTGGAGGGACAGAGAGAGAACCGCGTAGCCCTTGATTGTAGTGTCGTTCCCTCAGGACCCGTCCCCCCTCCTCCTCAGTTTCTCATCTGTTATGAGAGAGAGCAGCAGTAAGATTCCTCATCTGTCTTATGAAAATCCGATTCTGAGTGGCTCTGATCAAACCCGGCTGGCTGTCAGCAGCGGTGGCCTTGTGTGGAGGGAGGGAGGCTTCTGAGGAGTTGCTGAATGTGGAGGTGTCATGGGTGCTGCCGATCAAAGAAGCATTTTTTAATAAATATATATAAGAAAAAATAAAAAACCTAAGGATTTAGCATGAAAGAAATGTAGTTTGTCTTGTTTTTCCAGTGTAACATGAAGAGGATGAAATAGAATCAGGCACTCCTGCTCCTGAACATACTTCAACAGGAGCATCCTGAGAAGCTGCTTTCCCTGCCCCAGTAATGCTCTAATGCAAAATCCCTCATCTCCAGCGTTGTTGAAGAGGGTTTTGTGTTTCTGAGTTCACTAGACCCTCTCAGGACACCTCATGCCTTCTCATCTGCTGCTCCACTGCCTTCTGAGTATGTTTTAACAGGGGAATACTGCAAAGGAACAGGAAACAGCCTTTGAAAAGAGGAAAACACATGTTGCTGGAAAGGAGGGCAGGTGTAGCACTCTATCAGGGTTGGTAAGACTAGGAGCTGTGTTACCACTCTAAATGCTGATAACATCAGGAGCATGGTGGACTCCAGGTCCTGGGCCTGGCTTCTAGGCTCTCCTGTCTTCTGCTGCTGCTGAACAAACCTATGCATTGAGAGATTCCTCACCTTTAAAGCCATTAGTGTCTACTTCTGCTTCTTGCATAAATACAAGCCATGCACTACTGCTTGTGAAGCCCTGCACTGAGCTCAGCGACTCATCTGACAGGGCTGTTCTGTGCCTCTCCTCACACTGCAAATGACTGAAACTGGCCAGAGCCTTTTGTGTCAGCAGCAGCCTTGGGAAGCACCAGACATGCCTGATGCCTGTCCCCTGCAAGCTGTCAGGTGCAGAAGAAGCCATGCCACACCAAGCAGTCTGTGAAAGTACGACACTGTTGAAGCAAGTACAATGTCTCCTGGACCGCCTGACCCCCAGCCAGTCATCCACCTAGCTGAGGTGCAATATTATGCAAGGCAGATACATAACCTGAAGGCAAGGCTGTAGGGTCAGTACTGAATCTGCTGTATGACCTTTCTAGAGCCTGTGACTCCTCTGGCACCCGCTCATGGGGTGATTTTTCCCATCAGCTTGGCCAGGTTGTGCTGTTACCATTCTTTCAGGTTATCTTTTGCTTATCTTAGCTTTTGAGACAGTGCCCTGGTAGCTGTGGTACTGCCTGCTTTTCACTCTACTGTTTTCATCTCCCTGCTGGTTGATCAGGCAGCTATGCTGCTCCATGTTGGCCTACTAGTAGGGCAATTTCAGTCAGGGAAAGACATCCCTATGAAATTAATGTCCAAGCATCCAAAGAAGTGTTCTTTATTCTTTCCATTTGCCTGCTGCTCTCCTGAGAAAGCTTCCAAGAGGCTTCAAGCTTGTTTGTGTGTTCAGCAGAAGCTGTCTGTGTCCCTTGTTCTTTATGGTTTTTTGAAGATTTTTTTTTGTTGCCTGTTGCTTTCCACTTTTTAACTTCCTTTTTTTAATTCTCCATTTCTCCACTTAGAGAGAAAAATTATTTATTGCATTGAGATGTGCTAATTAAAGCCATTTTCTGGTATTTGGTTACTGAAGTGTTTGATGTCTCTCTGACAAGACCATGAAATGCACAGAGTGTCCACAGGGACAGAATTTGCTGAACACGGTGCTTTGTAAATGAGGGGACACAGTGTCGCAGCAGCTCATGAATATGAAACGCCCATGATGCTACCTCAGTGGACTTGGGAACACAGATGAATCCTGTCATGTGCTAAATGAGACCAATTTCTTTCACTTAACTTCATCTTCAATCAGACCTTCCATTTGCCTGTTTAAAATTCCCCAAACGTGATGCAGTAGGTAACAGCATTCAGTAAAACAAAGTTTTGCAGCAGCAGAGATATTGTAATTATTTCAGTTTTACATTTTATAAGCAAGCAACAGAAAATAAAGTTAGTTTCTTTTTTGTACCTGCTCAGTGGTAGGAGACTGCCAGCTCCAGAAGCAACTACCCTCTTTGTGTTCTCTGGATATGGTGGTGTGTGCACAGGGAGGGCAGCACAGTACCCACCACAGGAGTGTCGACTCTGAGCTGGCCTTTGAAATACTGACCCAGTTGGGGAAAGCGGATCAGACTGTGTGAAATGGAATCTTCTTTGTTTATGGATGTCAGGATGGGGGCTCAGGGTACTCAAAGCAGCTTATTGAGTAAGCAGCAACCACACTGACTAGCTACAGGCCTGAACTAGAACATGCTTTCTAGATGCAGCTTTGCCAGTGATTTATTTCCTGACCTGGAAGAAGTCCTGTCTGTCCCTGTTTATGTACTGTGTTGTATCTAGCAGACAGCTTAGTTCTTTGGGGCAAAGACCAGATCTTACTGAGAGTTTACAGGATTTTAAGAGATTCAGCCTGCAGGTGTTGCTACTAAACCAAAAATCAGCCCTGCTTGGGAGGGCAGGTGCAATTTATCAACTTTCAGGAGCAGCTGGGTATTAGATTGGTACAGGTTCTCCCACCTCCTGCTCGTTGCTTTCTGTGGTTGTCTTCTTTGCCTGTCAGTAAGTTATTTTCTAAGAGGTAAAAGAGGTGATGGTTAGTACGTGTACTTTAATATGAATACATAAAGCCCTCCTTTCTGTATGACTTGAAAAGCTGCTGTTCCTTGCTTATTGTTTGACTGTCTGCATGTAGCATGGGTTGCCTTCACTCTTTCCCCTCTGTCTTTTCCTCCTTCTATTCACACACTTGTCTTATGTCATTGGTGCCTTGCCATAACTTAGTCACAAAGCTCTTTTTGTGTAAGACCTAGCTAAGTTCAGCTATTGAAATAAAATATTATTCTTAATTATATGCTGGGACTTAGATGTTCTGGGACAATCAGTTTTGTGCAGTGACTTAACTCCCCAGTTAGCCAACATTTGGTACTGGTGTCTGCTGCCCCATCGTAACTTCCATACGAGTACACTAATTTTGATTTCATTCTTTGTTCACCTATTCATAACCATCTGGGAGGTGGAGTTTGCATTTGTCATCTAGCATTTGGTGCTCGCTCATCTTTGCACAGGCCATTTGTTCTCTTCGTTGTTCACTACATTGCAGTGACCTGGTATCTGTGAAGGTGTGTCCTTTTTTGCAGTAATTTCTGAGGTTCACCTACATGGGCATGAGAGCCTGGCCAGTAAAGTATGTGTCAAAGCTCTGTATTAGAAACACAGGTTTGTGGAAAATTATCTGAAACCCCCACACTGAACAGGAGAGGAAAACTGTGGGTCACAGGGCAAAGCACACAGAGTGGGGATTTGTAATGCAGTTTTGTTGCTGGAAAAAGATGCAGTTTGAGATTGGGAGGACATGGTCCTGTGAACATTTCTGCATGTACTAGTGTTATATGTAAAGCCTCCCTGCAGATAGTGGGAATATTAAAAGTAGAGCATATGCCTACTCTCCTGCAGCTCAATAGCCTGTGCTGTGCTATTCCCCCAGCAGCTGACACTGTGCCACAACTTAGCTATGTTACCACAGGAAAAACAGATGTGAGTCTCAAGAAGAGCAACAAAAACAATTAGGTGGTTGGAGAATGAGTGGGGGTAAGGCTGGGTCCTTGGTGATAAGTAAGAACTGAGACACTTTGCAAACTGTACAGAGAGAGAAGGGAGAGGGATTGTGCAGAAGTGGCACCATGGGAATTGGCAGAGGGTACTTATGAGTAACGAGTGAAATAAAGACCTAAATATTCCAGGAATTATTTGCCCCTGATAGCAGTTAGCCCAGGGACCTGATATTTTCTTAAAATTTGAGACATTTCTGTACTGTTTCCTGTCAGTCTCACAGTCCTAAAGGGCATTGCTTCTGCCTAGAAATGGGCAAGGAATCTGCACTTTGCAGTAAGAACAAGCGTGCACTGGCCTTTGTTGGAGGGGCTGGCTTGGGCCTCCAGAGCTTTTCCAGCTCTTCTGTCTGAAATATTTTCAAAGTGTCTATAAAATATTGGAGCCTTGAATTTCTTTTGGAAAGAATTTCTAAGTGATCGCCTGAATTTTGCTAATACAGAGTGGAGGTCGTGCTCTGCAAGGGGTTTAGAAATCTCTCCATGGAATTCAATGGCAATGAGATAAAATCAGCACTAGTGAACCCAGGAGTCTTTGTGAACCTTCAAAATGGAAGGGACACCACTGATCAGGGCCCTAAGTTTACAACTTTTTCTAGTGTAAAAAGCAATCAACAAAAACAAAAGAGAACTGGGAAGAGGAGACTCCTGAAAGAGCTGCCAAAATGAGCACTGAGTGAAGAAATTCAGTTTCCTGCAAACACCTTTTACATTTCTGCTGTAAAAAGTGGGTAAGGATCTGACCTCCTGCTCTGTGGATGAAGACAGTTCTCTTCCCAGGTAGTTTTTAATTTACTTGTGTTTGCTGAGCCACTCATAGTCTCATCCTGAAAGGGTAAATTCGTTCAGGAGAGGTTAAACGGTTTCTCATTCCCATGCTCACTGTCCTGGACTTAACAGGACACCTCTGCACAGAGCTTCATTACCCACCTTGGACCAGTCTCACCAGTGTGTTCCCTGCTTGGTCCTTGTTGCTTATATACAGGAACTTTCTCACACATTATCCCTGAGCAGACTTTACCAGCTGCTTCCACATGTCAGTCTGTCTGTCCCTGGAGATGCTTTTCTCCCATAAGAGCATTTTGCCACAAGTTTTACCAAGAGCTGGGAGCTTCTGCAGGGAAGAGCCAGCGGGATAGCAGCTCTACCAGGTATTGTCGTCACAAGCAAAGGTGGGGAGGTCTGCCCCAAATGCCCAGGGGTGCACAGGTGAGACATTCCTTGCACGTGCCTCCTCTGTCCTAGGGAGAGCCTAGGGGCTGTTGCTGCAGGTTCCCTTTAAATGTCTTTAGGAAGTTTGCTGCAGCTGGAGAACCTGTTTGCAGGCACCTGCTCCTTGGGCGGCTGGGGAGCTAGAAGGAAACAGCTCTGCTGCGGCCGGCCAAGCTGTCACTCCTCTTGCCGTGGCCAGGCGCTTGTGACAGCCCCGTCTCGCTCAGCCTTCCGCCAGGCAACCAATTAGCAAGAAATCCCACTGTGTGGCCAGCTCTGGACGGCCACCGCGCCAGGGCCTGGCTGACCCGTGCCCTGCTGCAGCTGGGCCAGCGCTGCCTCCCGGCCGGCGAGCGGGGGCACACGGCGGATGTGCAGCAGGGGAGGGCAGCTGAGAGCCTGCGAAGCTCTGACAGGCGGCCGGACAAGGGGCTTCTCGGGAACACCCTGCCCAGAGCCCTCGGCACCATAGGTGGGAATGTCTCTCCAGCTCCTGAATATTCATCTCAGCCTGGGCTGCAAAATGGGGCAAAGCCAGGCTCGGCTGCCTGCTGCTATCCATCAGTAGCGTTGTTGTGCTGCTGGCAGAGCTGGGAGCAGGCTGCTCATTCCGGTGCTGAAGGGGCCAACTCTGCCTGCACACTGGGCAAGTGAAACCTTTTCCCTGAGCCAAACCAGCCTCTCCATGGTTTGAGGGCTTGGGGTCACTGGAGAGCCTTTGTGGCCTGAAGTCTTTAAAGAAGCTCTGTATTGGTGTACTCTGTTCTTGCTTTGTGCCTCTGGTTACTTTGCTTTCTCTTTCTCCATTTTTTGAACTAACTTTTTGCAGTGATTTGTCAAATTGACAGACTGTGCAATGCTTTCTGGGCTTTGCTTCTTTATCAGGTTGCAGAGTGTACTCAATTCTTCCTCCTATCATCAATTCTTTTGTTTCTAGCATCCTTTTTAGTTGGAGTAGTCATTGTCCTTGTGCTGGGAATACCCAGTGATGTTCAGCCATTCCAGGATGACACTGGAAATCATGAAAGGGTTTGTGACAATACAACTAGACATGTGTTCCCTAGTGTTTGCATCTGCTACACCACCAGCACTTCCTTCCTGAGGAAGGTCACGGGCCTCTGCGCAGCCTGAGACCTTAACAGCAGATCCTTCAACATGTAGTTTTACATGGATTCTCTCAGTTTCTGCCCCATGTTTCATTTTTAACAGAGCCTAGGTGACTGGTGTCTGAATAAATGATAACTCATAACAAGCAAATTCCTGCCAGTTCATGATGGAAACGTAGGCAGCAAGGTTTAGTACAGGTGGCTTCTTTCAGCTTCAAGGTTGTGTTCAGATGTATAGCCCATGGCCTACAGAACCCTGCCTGGATTAATCTGCACCTCTTGCAACATTTCTTGTGACCTCAGACTTCAAAGTTTTATTGCCTTGTTTTAATATTAAACAATAGATTTTTAATTATTGCTAAATAACCCTTTTGTGTTTTCCTCTAATAAGAAACAGGGTGCTTCATATCTGTGAAGCAAGGGAACCTTTGCCTTCAGTAAGAGGAAAGCACAACACTCCCTACTTAATGCTGCTGCTTTCTCTTGTTGCAGACATTCCCGTGATCCCTGACTTGGAGGATGTCCAGGAGGAAGATCTGGCCATGCAAGTGGCAGCTCCCCCCAGGTGAGAGCACTGCCAGGTGCTCTTGAGGCTCTCAGCAGCAGTTCAAACTGGCTGGTGAAACTAAACCCATCTTACTCATCTCTTTGCTGCTCTTTGGATGTCAGCAGCAGTGCTGTTCAGCAGGATTTGGTGCGGTGTTTTGTGACAGTATGACTCCAAACTGAACAGTGCAAACTTCTTGTTTCCTACTGCATGGAGAAGGCAATTACTGCATATTCTCTCTATATGAAAAACCTACATTAGAATAACTTATTTAATGTCACAAAATCAAACTCTCCAAAGTAGGGAATTTCTTGATTTAAGGTTGTCTGCATAACCTCAAATGTCTCCAATACACATGCATTATCACACACACTTTGATTATGATGGTTGTAGGCTGCTTTGCCCTCCACAGGATATCCTCCTTCAAGTACATAGTTAATTTTCAAAGTACAATCCTGTTGTCTGAAGGTGCTATCACAGTAGCCTTAGACGTCAGCTCAAGGGAGACCAGAAAGTTTTAAGAAATTAAAGTTTCTGGAGTTTTGTCTTAAATATACCAGGAAAGTCTTCTCTCCTCTATTGGGCCTATTTCCAAGGTCACAGGGTGGACCCTGTGGGATTTGTGTTGACCCTTATTTGGAGGGGTGGGATATCTTACTCCTGGCCACAGATGCCTCTCTTACAAGTGTGGAGTAGTTACTGTAATTAGATAGCTGTTAACAAAAATAATTGACACTTTATAGTAGTAAATTTAAAATTACTGTGTCTCTCACAGAAATTAATTTATTTTTCTTGCTCTTTTTTTTTTTTTTTTTTTAATAATATGATCTGATCCTCCTGTATTCATAGTTTTCCTGAAGTAGAAAAGACAAGTGATTTACATGGAGAAACACAAGCAAATTCAATTAATAGAGGTCTTTTCTATAGTGTTGCATCACCTGTGAACACAGGTGTGGTACAGCAGTGTATCACCCCCCTATATCATGTTTTTCTTGGAAGGTTGCATTTTAAGAAGTCGTATTTAATAGCTCTGATGCAGCTCAGACATGAAAATCCAAAAATCCCTACTATTCTGTAGCTTGTATGGTGTTGCTCTCAGAGGCTCCTTTGCTAAGGCAATGGGGCTGTTTGAATGCTCACTATGGTCTTCTTTTCTTTCTAGCCCTTGCAGTTAGTCTGTGGATCTTCTTTTGGCATGCTGGTTTCTCTGAGGGAGTCCATGGTTATTCCACATCCTCTTTATGCATGTGCACAACCTGGTACATAGATTTGTCAATGACTGTTCATTTGCTGACTGAGTTATGCTTCTGTCTGGGTACATCCATCCCAAGAGTCTGTGTGGGGGATGTGGACACTCAGAATGTCACCAGACTACTGTTCATGCCACCCTTCTCCTCACACGTGCTTCCACAATGACACAGGCTTGTTCTCTGATCCTTTCTGGCTGCAGTGTGCAGGTGAACCGAGTGCTGACCTACCATGACCTGGACAAAGATCTAATGAAATATGCTGCCTTCCAGACTCTGGTAAGTGTATGTTGCTATGGGCTGGCCAATGTGACTCCCTCTCCTTCCGGGCTTATGTCATCCTCCACAGTGATACTCCACTGCACAAAATACACAGCCTTATCATCCAAAGAACTTGCAGTCGCCCTGTAAGTCTGTTCCTCTCTGCAGCATGGCTTTTGTACTTGTGTTTGTAAATAATGTAGATATGGTATCTGTTGCTCAGATGAGGTTCTTGCTGTTGTCCTGGACAAAGTGACCTTTATGAGGCCAATGTGATGTCTGAAAAATGTATCTGGTGAAATGATGGTGTCCATTTTCTCAGTGTCTGTAAGACTGACTCTGTATGTTCATAGGATGGACAGGTAGACCTGAAGCTCCTCACCAAAGTTTTGGCTCCAGAGCATGAACTACGAGAGGTAAGTGTTTTGTGGAAACACCAAGTTAAAAGCTTCTTGTGTGTCTCAGACTGTTCTAGGAAAGGAAGCCTTATCAGTGGGGTGGAAAAGAGATTAGAGGAGGAGCTTGTCCAAGCTGTTGGAGGCTTGATTTCCCCAGCAGATGATTTCTAAGATGGACAGTGCTTTCTTGGTGTGAGTTTATGGCATCACTATGATTGGCCCCCTTCAGTATGAAGGAGCTAGTCAGGAAAACGTGAAAGGCCTAATACTGTCAGAGATCCCTGCAGAAACAGTACTTTGTCCTTTGGTAGCCACCATGAGCTACAGATGCTTCTACAGAAAAGTACAGAGGGACAAAGGCAGAAAGCATATGGGGTTTGGGCAGGGGCTTTTTCAAGCAGGACAGAATAACCTCAATAGAACTGGGTGGGCAGGAGCTCAGGATTTGCAGCAAAGGACTTTGCAGCTTTGAACTGCACATGCTTCAGCAGAAGTGCAGAAGAGTGGAAGGGCTCCTTTCTACACCCTGCCTGGGAGTATCAAATATTAACAATTATCAAAAAATACGTATTCTTGGAATTTTTGAATATGAATAATTTTATCAACCTTTTAAAATTGTAGCAGATATTCACATTTCATTTTGGCTAGTATTCCTGTTCTAGCCAGCTGAATCTGAGACTTCCCTGGTCAGGGCAGTTGCCTTTTGGTTTCTCTCTTTGCTGTTCTGGCATTGTTCAGAGAACTTTGGGTGACACCAATAACATTTCAGCATGTTTTTCTTTTTTCCTCTTGGTAGGATGATGTCAGCTGGGATTGGGACCATCTCTTCACAGAGGTGTCCTCAGAACTAGTGACTGAGTGGGACCTGGGACAGTCGGAGAGGGAGGACCACCTCAGTCTCCCATAGAGCTCTGACACACCAGATGTCTCATACATCTATCTCCTGTAAATAGTTAAGCACTTTAATTTTCTATTCACTTGTTTGTATTTGAGAATTTATTTCAGACATGAAAATAAATAGGACCTTGCTTCATAGAAAAATTGTCTTGGGAAAAGTTTTGGTTATTTTTTTAATAAGAATTTTTGTTCTCAAAAGAAATTAAGAATTCTGAAGACCATAAAATATTTACTTATAAAGAGTCATTCCACCTCAATAGCACCTCTACAGATGACTGCAATACTTGATCTTCCCTCTGTGGTAACACAGCCTCTCTGGAGTGGAGCATCGTACCATGGAGTGTGGTTTGCACTGATGGCTACCAGAGAAGCTTAGGGGGATACGACTTGTTTTCATAGGATATCCAAGTTACCATCTTCCTCACAACAGACACCTCAAGTTGTCAGGATATCTGATTTACATTTCATCCAGCAGCCTCCAGCCTTTCCTTGTTAGTTTAACATCTCTCTTGGAACATTACCTCTGTATTGTACCTCATGAAGCAGCATCACCTATTAAACTGCCACTTCTTACAGCACCTCTTTATACCTTGAGGTTTCCCAGCTAAATTCTGACCAGGCATAACCTCACTTAGCTTTTGCAATCACATGAAACCACAGGCTGAATGGAGATCGCTTCAGGCAATAGGTACTTTGCAAGGAAAATGTTTGTTCCATGTGTGTGAAAGAATGGAGCCTGATGCTCTCAAACAAGGTAACTCAACTCCCTGGTGGGTGTTTCCTTGGAACCAAGTAACTCACTCTTACTGTCAGCTAAAGAAAAACTCATTTAGCTGTTAATACCTTGTCCCCTAGAACCGTGGTCATTACTTGCAGGAAACAGTAACATTACTTTCAAACCAATGTCCTTCAGAGCCTAGTCCTGTTGAAGAATCTTGCTATAATACTTCTGGGGAGTGCAGGTGCTGGGAGGAAGCTTCCTGTGCTGCTGCTCTTTGCTTGTTTGGTCGGTCTAACAGAGCACTGCATTCCCACTTTTGTGACAGCAGGACAGGTCAAATAGCTCACTGTCAGTTCAGTACTCTGCAGAATTTCAGGTGAGAGCTGATATGCCAAACAACTTTACCAACAAAAGAGAAGTAGTTGGGCCCCAGTCTGGGGCCACAAAAATAAGGGGAGGCTTATCTGTCTTAAGGGGACACTAAGATTTTTACAACCAAGACATCTCTCCTACAACTAGAAAACTAAGTGAGCCAGAAGCTTGGGAGGCCATTGTATGGAATATAATCTGAATGTCTTTCTCTGAGCAGAGAAACCTATTTTGGTAGGAGCAGAAACTTCTCAGCTGAGCTAGCATCTACTTTTCTATGGCATTTATGATTCCTGGCCAAAGACAATTTAGAATGCTTTGTACATTCCATGAAAAATTTTAGATTCAGCAAACTAAAATAAGTTAATAAATCAGACAACAAGACAGCCTGAGAGGAAAAAAGTGGGTGCTTTTGGCTACCTGCCTCAGCTGGAGAACCTGGGCAGGGATACTCTGGGATGGGAAGTTGGTGTGTCTGTGGGCCTGACCTGTGCCCAGTCTGGGACCTTGGGAACCCAGCAAATATCTGAGCAGAGCTGGAGAGAAGGGCTTGAAAAAAATGCCAGCCTCATCTATTTTATGGCAGGAAGAGGTACCTTTGATCATTTAGTCTGACCTGCTATAATATAGGCCATGGCAGAGTCCAGTGAGATGGGGCTGAGCTTTGCCTGTCTTTCAGAAAGGCAGACGATATACTCAGTGCTGCAGAGGGGTAGTGCAAGGTACAGTGGTGTGCTTGGGGCTGCACAATGAATCTTTGGCAGAATCAGGGTTAGAAATTAAGAACCTCAAGTTCCCAATTTAAACATAGCTTTCATATATCTGGCAAGTGTTTTCTATCTTCAATTCAAAGATGGCAATTCAATGTAGAGAGTCTTGCTTAGTCTTTGTTCTGCTCTGTACTTACATTGCTGAGGAAGAACTGCAAACCTGTCAAAGTGCGTGTGTGTCAACAGCATGTTTAGCTCAGTGAGCTGGCATGAGGTGTCTGCCCAGGGACTTGCTGGGATTCTGGATGGGTGTAAATATCTACCTGCAGATAGCTTCTGGCAGAGGCAGAAGCTATCTGCAGGTAGAGTCACTTAATAGAGCAATGCTGGGCAAATGGTGAGCCTCATCACAGTAAAAGTAAAAGAAGTGCATAAAGGAAAAATTAAATCTAGGTCCTATCAGTTTTAGAAATCTCTGGTTTTCTTGTAATAATACATATGATATTTATAGGCTTTCCTGGTGGAGATGCCTTACTAGAGTGCAGTTTGTCAGTGATGGGGGAATATTGGGGCTGAGACAGCCTAGGAGAAACTGGGGGAAAACGGAGGAAACAAAAGCTGATAAAAAGCCAGACCCAGCAACTTTCCATTAAAGAACCTCTTAAAGGGACTCTGGCTGGCTGTTTTATTAAGTATGACAAAGTGAGTGGAGGTGGGGGGGAGCTCCTATGTTAATAAGTTGGAAAGGCACTGCCGTTCCTCTCTCCGAAGCATCTCAGGGAAAGTGGAATTAATTCATGGCATATGCTCCCAGCATCTGCCGCGGTGACCCGGAGTGCCGGGAGCCGAGTGCCAGGCAGTGCGAGCCAGAGCCTGCATTCCCAGCTCCTCTCCCGGGCCTTGCACAGCGCTGCTGCTGCTGCCCGTGGCTGGGCGTGGGGGAGGCGTGGAGCTCCGGTGCAGCACACCCAGCTGCCAGCTGCTGCCTGGCCTGTGTGCTGTCACAGCCGGGGCCCTAGTATTTCTGCCTCTGAAGAAGGAGACATACCCTAGGCTTGGGGAGGGAGAGGGGGATGTTTGGATATAAAAGAGACCAGTTTGAATGAAAGCTAATCCAGTTTGTCCCAAACAGCCTGAATTCCTCCCACAGCATTCCCTGACCATGACCTCCCTTCTCCTGCCATCTGACTTGTTCTGTCTTGCTATGAGGTTCTGAGTCCTCAGTTTTCCTCTTCCTTCTTTCCCACCGGATCTGTACATAATTTTTGATCCTCTTCTCAAGAGAGAGGACAGATCTATTTTATTGTTAACTGGGATTTAATTCTCTGTCTAATGGGAAATGACTTTTCATACCTTATTTTCCCTTGACAGACCCAGACCACTAGTACAGGGTGATGTCGTAATCTTTGCCTGTGCTTCATGATCTGCTTGTGAGCTTTTCCTCAGGAAAGGGCACCCAGAGCCAACCCTCCAGGCTGCTCTTTCTGCAGCCACATCCTTCCACCTTTTTGGACAACTGCCTGAGATACAGGACACTTTCATGGCCTGGAGAGCTGACAGAGGCAGGAGAAACTGGAGTGGTGGGTGATCCCCAGGCATGGCAGAGATGCGCCACATTGCTTCTGTGCTCTCCCAGCAACTGCTCCTTGCAGCTTCTCTGCTTGTGCTCCCTTTTGAAATGTGGTGTCCCAGTCCTCGGCTGTGCAGGGGTGGTGCTGTGCTGAGGGAGGGCCAAGGCAGGGCAACCCGGGGGATCCACAGTTGGCTGCCCTGGTGAGACCAGTCCTCTCATGGCCATGCTTTATCCAGGGGAATGACCTGCACTCCTGTTAGTCACAGCCTAGGAAGGACCCTAATTGATTCGGTCATGAATGCTGTGTGGCATGGACATCCAGAGTTCCTGAGCCCCCTAATCTCTCTGCCATGATCCCTGGGGAGATGAAACATTTCCTCCTTGTGCCCTGCTACTTGTGTCTGCCCCAGCAGGCTGCTCTGCACAGACCTCACTGGGGCCAGAACAGCTCCAGGCCATGGGCCCTCTTATCAGGCTCTATCTCCTGTCACTTTCAGGACCACTTCATTATTCTTTTATTAGCCCTCTTCTGCTGCTTATCGTTATTAATAATCACACTGGATCAGCTGGAGTGCTGACAGCTGCCCCTTGTCTATTCTTTCTGTCTATTTTAATCCTGCCTGCTTATCTGAAATAAACCTGATCCTTTTTCTTTTAATTAAAGAAATTTGGTGAGCCAGCCCCTCCTCCATGCAGAGATAGGACTGATCACACCAGTGATAGGGAGGGAGCAGGAAAAGGGGCAGATTACTGGGTGACAGTGTTTTCCACAGCCCAAAGATATGGGTTGTCAGAGTAGAGGCTGGAAGAGATTAAGGCACATGTGCTGTGAGAAGAGACACAGCACTGGGTCACTGTGAGGTACTTATTTTGGGGTCTCTGTGTCTGGTCCAATATATTGAAGCAGGGCTGTGTGACTACACTGCACCAATGCAAGACAAACAAGGGAGGTCTGTTCACCTCTCTGCATAGAGAGGGTGGCAATAGCAATGCCAGGCTCAGAGCCTGTGTGAGTGGCCTGTATGAGTGGCCAGGGCTGCTGGGATCACTGCAGCTCCTACCGGGGCTAGAGGAGTTTCTTTTTCAGTGCTTTATAGTGCTGCCAGAAGATGCAAGTGCTGGTCTTCACAGTGATGCTCCTGCTTTGTGCTCCCACGGGCATTGCTTCCTGGGGCCACGGATCTCTTTCTAGTCTCTTAAAAATGCCTCGCTGGGCAGTTTGCTTGAGCTGAAATATTTGTGTTGTCTGTAGGGACAGGTCACTCAAGGAAAGGCTGTGCAAATAGGCTGGGAGAAAATTGTTGTGCTAATTCACACTTTTATGAACCCATAAACTCAAATCTGCATTCATTGCAATCTGCAAAGTGACTGGAGTGTGGGCTGAAATGCTTAGAAAGTGTTAATCAGGGGTCCGTAACAAAGCACAGTGCTCTGAAGTGCAGCAGCAGGAGCTTGGCCATAAGCAGCAGGAGTATTCAACCTTAGCACTAAACAGGCCGATTCTTTGGCTCTCAAACGCTTCAGTTCAGATGCACAAGTTGCAGGTTGACTGAATGCGTATGTACCCTCTGCTACAGAATATGGCAACTGGCTCAGATTTGTAGGGCTGTTTCACCCGAGAGGCTGCGGACCCAGGAAGGGTATAGGGCAGAACTTCCTGATGCTCAAGTGAGAGTGTAGCTCTGAAATCCTGTCAAGCAGAGCCATGCTGGCTTCTGTCCCTGTGCTTCTGTTGCTTGTGAGCATTGCAGCTGACTGGGATGAACGTTAACCTGCAGTTCAGATGTTTGTGATGGAGCTGCCACAGTACAAACTCATGTATGTGTCTTCACAGATCCTCTAAAAATGTGATTCTCTAGCAATCACAGGCAAAAATTGTGTATGGTGACATTTGTGCTGCTGCTTCTATGTGAAATGTCCTGCTGCTTGCAGAAAATCTCTTCACCATTACTTAATGTTGAACAAAATGTTTGAAAGATGACAACATGCAAGATTCACTTGCCTAAACTGATATACTATTAAGTGATCAGCTTTTATTATCTGGCCCTTCTCCTTCAGCAGAAATACTTCCTTTTTTGGACCCAAGTAAGGAAAATTCTCAGGATGGTTTTTGGCCCTGAAGTGATGAGGAACACAGTTTTGGTGTTGTGGGACATTTTGAATCAGCCATAAGAGATGCAGTCCCATGTGATAGATTGAAGTCTTGCTCTGATCAATATCCTGCTCAGCAGAACTACTCACAAAGCCAGGAAAATGCCTTGGGAAACTGCCAAAGAATTTGATCCAAGTCAAGCAACCTTCTCAGTGCCTAGAGTTCCAAAGCCAAATTGGAGCTAAGCTTGTGGCTCCCTGTGGTCTGAGGTTGTATGTACAGATGGCTGTAGGCTTGGTGAATCAACCTCACAAATAAATGGGCAATAATAGTTCAGGGCGTGATAGCTGTACCTGAGCTCACTCACAGCTAGTCCAGGTAGCAAACCCCATCTAACCCAGAGGGATGAGAAACAGTCTGGACTTGCCTTGCTGAGTGCTGTAAGTCCTCTTTAGGATCTGAGCAAATTCCTTTAAAGCCTCTCTAGTATTGCCCCCTGTACTGCTCTATGCCCCACAGAGATACTCTTACTCACTTCCTTGGCTTTCAAACCCATAGTCCCCAAGACTTAAGATCTTGTGTGTCCCTGTGCATAGGGGATTGGATGCTCTTCATATCATACAGAGGGAACAGAATTGTAGGCTGATAATTCAAGTTCTCCAGGGTCCCACAGTGAGACTATGACACAGCTAGGAACCGAATCCAGCCCCTCTGAGCATCTGTCCAGTTTCACAGCCACATTACTTCACTAACTGAAATTATGCACAAGGCCAATATATTTAGTTTGATTTTCAGCCAAGAGCTGGTTTCAGGCTACAGATCTCCTTCCAGATTTTCATAAACACAACATAAATCTTTATAGTCTCTGTACAAAACATCTTCCCCAGGAACAGCCCAGCACACTGCCCACCTGATAGTATGCCCGCTAAGATAAGAAACTGTAACCATGTCCTGCAAAAAATGCTTTCTACTATAGGGCTGCTGTGTTTATCCCATAAATAGCCAGGGAAAGGGAAGAGTTGTGAATGAGCCCAACTATTTTCCAGTGTAAACTGTGGAAGTCTGAAGCCACTAGGGCTCTTCAGCCTGCTGATGTCTCTCTCTGAAGAGAGAATTCTTCTGCTGATTTCAGCAGATGACCACAAAGTAGGGATGGAAAATCTCCATGCTGAGAGATGCACAGGCCATTCAGAAAGGCTTTGGTAAGTCACACAGTAGCACACTGCCTTAAGATTAACCAAGCAAATGCGGTGGGGTTTTTGTTTGGTCGTTTGGTTTATTTATTAAGTCTCATGGTGGTCAACAGCCTTTAACAAAACTTTGGGCCCTGCCTGTTCCAGGGCCTGTAGGCTCTTGTCAGAGGGTATCCCAGCCCCAACATAGTTCTTAATCAAGTGGGATTGGTTGTGGCACTGTCTGTGACAGCTTCTTGTGACATAAAACAGGCAAAGAGAGAGCTCTGTAGGGTACCTATGACTTGGCATGACATGCAATTGAGTATGGATTTTGGAGAATATTTGTTCAGTAAAGGCAATGGCACATTATGCAAATCTACCTGGAATAGTTGTGTGGCTCTAAAACATCCATCCTTAACTTGTCAGATAAATGGGGTTTTTGTTTTCATTAAGTGGACATATGTCTGTGTCATACTGGATACAGGCCTTTCCTTGGGTAGAGGTGTCCTTGTGCCATATAGAGCATACCTATATCTCACCAGCTGAGCAGGTTCTGTCTTGTTGGGCCCAGGGATCTGTTTGTCTATCAGTATAACGTGCACATGCACCAGTGATGGCTGGGGTTGGAAGTATTTATGGCAATTAAAATGTTTTGCCTGGAAGCTGTTTAGGGCTTTTTTGAAGTGAGGATTTTCAGACTTCAAGGTGTTAACAGTCCCTCTAAACGGTTTTGTTTTTTAATTGCAGCAAATGACTGTGGAGCCATTAAACATTCGCCTCTCTGCAGTTGTTTCTAAGCCCTTTCAGTCCTTCTTCTATTTATTCTGTTTAATTCAGTCAGGTAGCTTCGGGGCAGTGAAGATCAATACTTTACTTTGATAGAAAAGAGTCAGGTTTGAAACATAGAGATAAAACTGACACATTTTGTATAAATTTAATTAAAAATGCACCTTTAGTGGCTTGTTGCAAGCACAAAGCCAGCCCTCCATCTAGCTATTGCTCTGTCTCACTCTCTCTGTCTCTCTTCCCTTTCTTGTTCCTAACAGGAAGATCTCTGAATCTGCCTCACCAACAAAGCACCTTGTTTTATGATTTTTTTCTTGAAAGTTTAGCACTGAGGGAGCAGGATAGAAGGGATGTGAAATTCTAAACAGACCTTCTGCTCTCTTCCCCAGTCCCATTCCTTTTGGTGGTGGTGGCTGGGGGGACAGGGAAAGAGCTAGCTCCCCAGTGGAGAAAGGAGGGGGAAGAAGCAAAATTTTTTTGTTTTTTTTAAACCCAGCAGATTGGACACCCTGGGGCACTCTCTGTTTGGATCTGTAGCTTCCCTCCATTCCCGCCCCCTCTTCTTGCTTTGTTAAACTGAGAATTATTTTTCTGACTACATGTGCATTCCTGATCCCACTAGGACAGTGCTGGCCACAAGGCAGTGTCTTTATTCTCTCTTTCTTTTGCCTCCCCTTCTCCCCTCATTTCTTCCCTCTCCCTCTCTCCCTAACCCTGCTGCCAGTGGGCACATTTGTCTTGTGTTTTATAATATGGCCCCTTTCACCCCCTTCCCCTGCATCTCTCTCTCTCTCTCTCTCTCAATCCTGTTTGGCTCGGTTCATTTTTCACTTCAGTGCCTTTCCTCCCAGACTTCCCTCTGCTCCAGCCTCCCTCTGCTCAACACCAATAAAACACACACAACACAGGTAGAACAAGGTGCCAGGGCTCAGTGTGACAAACGACTCAAACACCACTCAATAACCAGGGCTGTAAATTGCCCTCTCTTCACCCTCTGCCGCCTTCTGGGGACAGCAGCTTGGCTGGGCCCTTGCAAAATGGGCTGCCCTGATACAGCATGGGATTGGGAAGTCCAGTGGGAACTGGACACTGCCACCACGGGGGCAGAGACTTTTCCAGCACTTTCTTTTGGGGTTATGGGATTTAGTGTCTCTGATTCACTCCCCACAGGGCCATACAGCCCAAGGGGCCACAGGGACTTGTTGAAAAATGAGGGTTGTGCCACAAAGGGGTGCAAATGATCTGCCTGACCTACCCACCACCTATTTAAGTCATATTTTGTGGCCGAGAGTTTCAAGACTTATTCCATCCACACAAGCTTTGGGAGGGTTTTAAAGAGAAGAATGATTCCTGAAGGCGTCTCTGTTCCTGGGCTGGCAGCTCTGGCTGAGCATCATGTCACCTCTGGGAGCAGGGCCTCCCTGGCTGGTGTTCCCTGTGTCTGCACCAACCCAGCTTCAGCACCTCAGGCAGCTACTCCTTACTGCTGATCCATGGCCTGGCCTTCCCTGGCAAACAGCATCGTCCTGGCTGTGCACTCATTGCACATTGTGTTGCTGCAGTGCTCACACAGGCTTGGAGCTGTGCACTCATGTTCCAACAAACCTACAGGAGAGAGAAGTAAACCACCACCTGAGAAAAATGAACCACCTCTCAAGGAACAGGCAAGGGCAAACAAAAGGAATTAAAATAAATGTGAACAACACCTCTCACAAGCCATCAGCACCTGCAGTTGGCTTCTTCCTGTCTTTGAAAGCCCCATATGCTTGGTACATTATGGATGATGTGGAGAAAGGGAGTGAGGGGACACTAAGCAGATGTCATTGGGAGAGGCTGGACAGAAAGAACGGAAAGGATGTAGAAGATAATAAGCTTGACCGTCATATGCAGGCCAGGTGAGCTTGTGAAGAAGGCTGAAGGACAAAGTGGCACAGCTGCATATACTGAAGAAGCAGCAGCAAGAATTAACCTGGATGATGGGGTGAAGGAGAGGTGGCCCAGGTGATCTGGGGGTATATGTGTGGCTGTGTATGGGTCAGCATGCAGGCAGTGCCCAGTTTGGGGCAGAGCAGGGGGTTTCAGATCCAGCGGCAGGGAGTGACGTGCAGCTGCTGCACATAAATGTACTCTTTGAAATCCATTGTGTCAGACTTCAGCTGTCAAACTGCAGTTGCTGCAAATTTTGCTTGAGAATCAGAAGATACTGGTGGTGCCAAGTTGTTCAACGAGATGCAAAGTGGGGTCCATGCCCAATGGATTTCAGGTGCCAACCCCTCTTGTCTTAGATAATTGCCAACTCTAGCAGATGTGCGTGTTTCCTGTTACTGGCTTCATCTGGCTCTGGGATTCCTCACCATCTCTCCCTCAGTTGTGGCAGTAATATATGTAGGACTTCTACTCTCATACTTGCAGGAGGCTGTATTTCAGCTGTTAGTGAGGAGTATATTTTGTAATATTTTTACTAGTGCTTTAGCTTGTCAGTGTAAAAGGAAAATATTCATCTTTGTGCCTCAGACTCTGATGTCTCTGCTCTGCAGCTCAGGCTGCTCAGTTTTACCAGCAGTAAAAGCAGAGAGTTTCCTTGCTGAGCTAAAGCATGATGGGTTAACTCTGTGAGTATGTCTACATAATATCGGCTGGAACACCAGTTAAAGCCCTCCTGAGTGATTCGTGGAGGTGAGTGCTGAGGGCTGGTTTCTCGGGGAGTGCACCGGGAAGGAGCGTGCCGCACAGTGCGCGTCTGCAGACGGACAACTCTCGCGTCTGCTGCCTTTAATCATGGCAAATGAAAGTTTCTAAACAGCGGAAGATGCCAGGCTTTGTGTTCTGCCACCGGAGCTGCCTCTGCGCCGCCGTCAGTGCCGGTAATTGCAGACAGAAGCTGCTTTGTGTTAAAATGGCATCGGTAATTGAAACGGAATTCAGAATCAGGACCCTGCAGGCACCGCTCGGTGAAAGAAGAAATAAAGATCGTTTGGGTCACATCTTTTGTAATTTGCGTTTAATAATCGTACCAGGAGGTACATACAAAGGGAGAGGAGAGATAAGACACAGCCCACTCCCCCTCCTCGCTCTGCCTTGCAGCCTTCCCACGGAATGGGGGAGCCTGGTGGGAACCCCGCTCCCCCCCGCCCGGGCTGGGCGGTGGGAGGGCTGCGGGCTCCCTCCCACCGCGGCTCAGGGCTGCTTGTGAGGCCAAGCCAGTGCTGCTCACTGGCAGCCAGAAGAAGAGAACGGCTCCTTGGGCTCGTGTTAAACTGGATGCTCAAGTTCTGGTCTTATGGTTAGGCTGAGGATTTATGGGCCCAGGTGCTGGCTCTTGCCCAGTGGATCTGGCTCAGCTCTGAGTATCAGAGGGCACTCCACTGGTTTGCAATTTCTGAGTTTCCCATTGAAATGGGATCCTTTTGGTATCCTTCGATGGGCTTATGCAATTATGCCTATACAAGTATATTAAAGCAAATGCAAGCTGTAGGACATGGCTCATGCTGAAATGTCCCAAACTTCTCCCACCACAGCACAAAAAGGCCTTCTCTGTTCTGCTTCTGGGAAATGGAATATTGCCTGTGCTCCCCACAAATTTCAGCCAGGCTGTGCCTGAGATGGCACAAGCACAAGCACCAGGACTATGCCAGGAGCTTATCCATGTTCAAAAAGCCCCAGGACTAGAGCCTGTGCCCTGTTAAATTCACTAGTGTGGGTGCAGCTTTGTGGTTTCCTTCTTGACCTGTTTGGTGAGTGACTTTTGAGCTCAGGATATTGGAGTTACCAGGGAAAAGCCATGTAGCAATAAAAATATTGCAGAGATGCTCAGGAGAGGACTGTGGTACAGGACACAAAGATCCTATCAAAGACTGTGAGAAAAATGTAGGTGCATGCTGAGTGCAGGTAACGTCTGTTCTTTTTGACTTCGTGCTGTGCTTAGCTGAAGCTTGTTTGGCCCTAGAAGAAGATGGATGCAGTCTCTCCTTCATATTAAAGTGCGCAACAGTGCTTGTGCTGTGGCTGGTGCTGTTCCCAGTCTGCCTGTTAGAGCAGGACAGTGGGTTGGATGGCCCTTCAGACTAAGCTGGTACAGCCTATTTCTCTCATGCTCCTGGCAGCTTGTCATGGTGTGTTTCTGCTGTGCTTACCATGCAGGTTGGCTTGAAGGCCCCAGAGAAGCCTCAGCAGGGTGGTGATACAGACCTTCTCTTTCAGCCTCAAACTGTCCAGGGACATTGAGCTGGTCTTACAGTGCCCAAAGCATGCACTCATAAATCTCTGCTCTGAATACTGCACCATCCAATACAGGGTTACCTTGTTCGCCTTAACCTAAGCCCCTGGTCCTGAAGGAGCTAAACCTGTCAGATACCTCCACCATAACCTCTGGGGTGCTCGAGACCTATGACATGTCATTTAGAATATGAGAACCAAGAAGATCTGAGTCTATGGTTGTATAGATCTACTGATCTGTGCTGTGATTTCCCTTAGCTTTGGCTCTGTTGAGCCTTGCTGTAGTGCAAATATCACCCAAATTTCTTTTTCAGTAAAATAACCCATCACTACTTTTATTTCTTGTGCCAAACCCAACCACAGCAAACATACACCTAAGAAATGGCAGTTTCTATTCACATATATTCCACTTCGGTGTTTTTAAAACCCAGTGACAACCTGGGAGCTACTCTAAATCCAGATGAGATGAACACAGATGCAAGCAGAAACAGTCTGTTCCACCCTTGAATAGTTTGTTTCTTTACCAGAGATTTCTTGTCCATTATGGGGAACAAACTCAGGTCTGTTTACCTTTGTTGGTGTCCTGTTAATTTCAGTGGAACGGAGCACATGTTACTGCCTGGATTTATTTCATGCAGTGTACATTTTCTCTACCATTAGGCTTGGCTCAGGGACAGGCTTCATTGTCACCTGTGAGGACACAAAGGAGACATCTCCAATGTCCAGCAACTCTTCTATGTTCTGTATTGGTGCTGTAACCTCATGGTTTCCCTTGCACACAAACTCTGCATTTCTTCCTTAAGCTGCTTCTGGCAGCTCACCATTTCACAATTCTTGCCTACAGCCAGGAAGAGCATCATCTGTCAGCTACATCTGGAGCTGCCATCCTGCCTTCTCCCAGGGAGCCCAAGGGGTCCTTATCAGAGGGCCAGAGCAGCAGTTGTGAGAGGAGAAATTTAGGCTGGGGAGAGGTATCTTGACTTCTTCTAGTTGTAATTGCAAGGAAAAATCTTGTTAAATTTTAAGAGCCAATATCCTGATTTTTATTTAGCCTACAGAAGGCCAAACGTGACTTGGCGTCCCCCTGCTCAAATGTTGTCAGTAAGTACGCAGAAGTAAATACCCAGACACCTGAAACCAGATGAAGGAGAGCATCTGAAAGAGGTAAAGAGTTTCTCATCGTGGTGGAGGGAGTGTCCAAGTTCTGTGTAATTACATGCAGACACCCAACCTCTCCTTCTGCCTGAGAAACTAAGGCTGAATTAGCCTTTGGGTGCAGCAGCAGAGCTGCTGGGGGTGTCCCTAATTGGCTGAGGCGATCCATACAAGGAACTGTGGATGCTTTGGCCTCTTCTCTCCAAGCCTTCCTCTCACTTCATACATGGCAAGGATTTAGCAAGCATCACCACATTAATCCTGCTCCTTGCCAGCATTTCAGGAAATGGTAATGTCACAGCCCTGCAAAGATACCCAGGTGAGTTGCACTGCTGCATATGCATGGCCTTCTGACTGGCCACGTATGTCCTACAGTGTCATCGGCCATGGTGAGGTGCTGTGGTGGTGGCAATACTCCCTTACTACTCTCTTTTCCCCTTGATTCAGTCCCACATTCTCAGGTTTTGGCATCTCCAAACTCTTCCTCAATGCAGAGCTAGAGATCTTAGGTGGGTGGTCACATGTTAGATGATAGAGAGAAGACAGATCTTGAAAAAGAAATGAGCCCTTCAGGCCTTGCCTTGCTTTAGTAATGCTCTTGGGAGGCTGTTTTCATGGACCTGCTGTTTGGCCCTCTGACAGCTGTGTCTCTTTTATGCTGTTCTGTTAGAGCTCCTTTTGCATGTTGCAGAAGATGTTGTTAGGAGGAGGAGGCCACAAAACTGTCGAAAATATCTTTCCTGTACATCTTTCTCACACCCCCCCTTCCATCACTACCCATCCCCACACAGGGATTACATTTGCACTTCCCAGACACTCACCTGGGAACTCCATACACCCACACCTACACACACTGACACAGATGCACCAGAGTCTTATTTTCTGTGTTCCCCGACCTTCCTTTCCTCCTCCCATCTGTTTGTTGAATAATTCCTGGCTAAGTAACTTTCTCTGGGCAGCCCCTGGGCTGGGGCACAGGGACTTGCCCCCTCTTCCCCCTGGCTGTCCAGGGGGCCTTTGAACATGTGTTTCTGGGAGGCAGACACCAGCTGGCTGGGTGACATTTGCATAGTCAGCTAAAAGCCCATGAGCTGAGCTGGGAACGTCTGGAGGAGCCCATGGCAGGATGGAGGGAACAGGGAAGCGCTGGTCAGCTCGAGGTCAGCTGGAACAGATTTCTCAACAAACAGACAGATGGTGAAAGGAGATGAGGGGTGGGGGGAGCACGCAAAGGCTCCTACATCAAACATATAAGTCACTAAATGCAGTATAAGTGGCCAATGTGCCTACGGGCATGGCAGTCACTGTGCTGCTTCCTTCCAATTCCATGGGGTGGATGCATGGGGAGAGCACAGGCTCTCATTGCTCTTGGTGACAGGAAAGGGAACAGGGTGGACCATGGAGCAGGGAAGGGGCAGGGAGAGGCATGGAACTCTATGGGGTTCCAATGCTGTAAAGCAGCAGCAGGAGTTGGAGGCTCCATGCAGCCTCCTGCAGTGAGCCAAAGGGGGCCTGTTGCCAGAGCTCCATTCAGGCACCAGCAGGGCTGCCATGACTGTGAGGACTGACCCCCAGTTTGTCTGGCCACACTGAGCTCACAAAGCATCACCCAGCTTGGCAGGTTTGGAACCGGGGTTTGTACAGTCCCAAAAGGTACCCTCGTCATACAGATCCCCCCTCCCTGTTGTTCCTGCCTGCTGTTTGCCCCACTTCTCCCCTTACTCCTGCTAATTTCATTGAACTGAAAATAATAAAGCAATCTGTATGGTTTTGCTCCGACAAGGACATGTCTTTGGCATTCCAAAATAACAGCAAAACATATTTATGAGCCCCTGTGCTGCCTTTGCCCTCTCTGCTGATCACTGTTCCCGGCTGCCTGCCTGCTTTCATTCTCTCTTCTGTCTGCACAGCCCATTCCTCAGGACAGAAAATACACTTTATTTTTTCATCCCATGGCACCTTTTGGAGCACTGGAGAAAAAAGCATTCCCTAGTCACAGGAATTTCTTAGGCAGAGAGAACTGACTTTTGTCCCCAGTGCTTAGAGTGGCCACAATTGAATGATTCAGAAAAAAAGGCCAGGAAACACTACAATGGACAATTAGGGGCTAAGCCACCCAGAGATTACTGTTTTCCTCATTCCAAGGTGTTTAGCACTTGCCACATGTCCTTGACCAGGAAGGTTCACGAATTCACGTTGTCTTTAAAATCCTGGGCTTACATCCTCCATGTACCATTGGTAACTGCTAGAGGCTAGTTGTGTGCTGTAGTATGAGGTATTCCCACTACATACCCTTTTTGCTTTATTTAGGAGAAATGGAAATGCAAGGCATTTGCGTAATTTTTAATGCACTTTGGGTTTTACTTTTTTTTCTCTCTAATGCTGTTGCCTAAATGGTGCTAAATCCTCTCCTGAGGGATGCAAACACATGTTACACATGTTCCCCACGATGAGTGCAGGCAGACAGATGTTACATGAATGTGTAAGGAAGGCTGTCACTCAGGGCCAGCTAGAGCAGGGAAATTGCACATAAACTCCTTGTGTGTATGATCCCATCCCATGTAAAGGGGGTCTGTATGTTAAGCAAAACTGACAAGGTTCTGATGGCACCAACAGTCCTTAATTGCCCTGGTCTCACCTGGGACCCACACCCAGGAGCTCCATTTAAGCTCAGCCTGGGCCACTCATCACCTTCCTAAATTGTGCTGTAGTTCCACCTCTCCCTAGCTTGGCCTCATTTCCTGACCTCAGACCTGTGCTGCAGCCATGTCTTCAGCCCCAGCTCTTGCTGCTCCTGCTGGGACTCCCTGGGCCTGGTTCACTATTTGCCATGCTAGGGCAGGCCATGGGTGAGCCCTGTAACCAGCACTCAGCTTTGCCTCTGAGCACCTGCTCCAGTGCTGCAGGACCATGCCTTGATCAGTGAGTACACTGTCTGGGCTGGGATCATCCTTGGCTATGATCTCATGCCAGAATTTCATGGTCACTTTTACCTTGTCCTGGCTTAGCTTCATCACCAGCCTCTACATGATGATGATGATTTTTCTTTTTGGAAGTCCAAGTAATGGTGTCTCTTTTCTCACAATTATATTCAGAGATTTCTAGTAGGCTAAGGATGGCTGATTTTCTTTTAGAAAAGCATTTCTGAACTTGTTCTCAGTTTCCATTCCTTTTTGATCTTCCAGTTTGATTTGTTCCCTGTAGCTTGGAGATGCTGATGGGCAGAAGCCACTTACAGTCTAGGCTGTTGTGGACATTGGTCAGTGGTATAATCCTTTGCACTCTGAGCAGTAAACACAGAAATTCCCCCAGCTGCTCAGATCCTGCCTTCAGCTTCCCCAGTTAACTGTAGAACTTTTTAATGTAAGAACACCTATCTGGAAGAAATGGATCTTATCTTTCAACAATGCTGCCTGAATTTCTAACCTATTGAGTGCTTTTTTTAACCCATAGTTTATTAAATAATTGGCTCCTCCAAAGTACCAGGTAGTCTTAACTCATCCCAGTTCCCTTTGCATTTGAGCTAGATGTCTCTGTCCTGATATACTGGGAATGAGCAAGAGTGATGTCCTTTGCAGTCAGGAAAGTGTTTTGCATGCCTATTGCAAGATAGAAATAGTAATTGTTTTTACAGCTCACTATATATGAAGCAAAAGGAAATGTACTGCTGTTGTTTTTCTCAAAAAGTCTTGAATTTGGTCCTCAGGGCCTTATTTATCACTTGGAAATATTCACATGCCTGTTGGGATTTCATCAGAACACTTGCAAATCCCCAAAGTTTTCTGAATTCCCACAGAGGTGGCTCTTCTGTCTCAGGCATAAGCTGTTCTGTTGTTCTGTATCTCACGTTTGTCCTCTAAACAGGGAAGAGAAATGTTCAGTGCAAGTGTCCCATGCAGCTGTCAGAAAGCTGCATTTGTGCTGTGTGGGGAAGCGTGGTGGGATGCAGCAGGGCAGAGGGGGCTCACCACACAGGCTGTTCTCATCTGCCGCTTGTTCTTGTTTGGGTCAAACGTGCTCCTCAGTCTGAATGCACCTCTGCACTCTGCTGCATTATCTGAATTGCCACCAATGAAGTATACAGGGAAAGAGAAAGTTGCCTTGTGCCAGCTCTCTCTGCATACACATGTCCACCCATGCTTGCACACCCTATCGCAAACCCTGCCAGCTCCCGGAAATCTGAGTGTTTGTGTGCCTCCAAACTTAAATGTGTGCTTCCCACTCTATGGGCAGCTGCTGCCAAATGCCCAGCTCACATTTTGTTTTATGAATCCCTTGCTTCTATGAGCCTTTATTATTATTATTATTCTTTGAGCTAAAATGGATCCATAACCTTGTGGGACAAGGACATCGGCCTGGCTGGCAGTGTACATGCTTTCTTGTGCTTGCGCTCTCCCTCCCCTCCACAATTATTCTTCATGCAGCACAGAAAATAAAGCATTCCAGCAAAATATGACTGCCCCTCTCTCAACAGGAGGTCACCAAGGCTTGGGCTAGCGTAAGAAAAAGAAAGCCCAGGGAAAGAGCTGCTGCTTTTTGATTTACGTGCTGGCTGGGCAAAAGGAGAGACTGCTGAGGGAAAGGAAGGTACTACAGGAGCTGCTAATTGAGTAATTGCAGCTCAGAGCTGTGGAGAAGGTGGCAGGAGCAGCCAAGAGAGACCTTCTGTCCTGGCTGGCAGGATTCCTTGATTTCTTTTCTCACCATGGGTTTGAGTAACAGAAACAGGTCTATGTATCTGGTTTCTCACATTGTATATCACAATTGCTGTGCCTCTGCCATAGCCAAGTCTGCCCCTGCATTTGCCTCTTTTCCTTATGTTTCACTTCAAGCCTTTCTTGTACCCAGAAAGTTTTATGCACAGGTTGTATGTCTGAATAAACAAACACTTTTCTTGGCTCTGTGTCCAGCCCTTGGTACAAAGAGTTGGGAAGTTGAACAGCTTGCCTTCTCCCTGTGCTGAGCATGGGATGCTCATCATGAGCATGCCCTTATGCACACTTCAACATGCTTTCTGTTCACATCTGAACACTGGGGTTTTGAGGCTGAATTCAGCAAGAGCCAAAATCACTCCTGCAGCTGAATGCAAGATGCTGCAGTTGCCAGGGTTGTGCAAGGGGGATATGACATCTCCTGGTATGGCTGGGCTCAGACAGGGACCTGCTGTTCCTTGCTTCTGCCTCTGTCCACACTGAGCTAGCAGCCACTGAAATCCCTGCCTGAATGCAAAATTCAGGCACATGTTCCAGATTGCCACTGAGATGAGCATTATTTCCCAGAATTGGCAATAATCCACTCCCCACATGCTGAATCATATGCCTGATCCCAGGACCATGCTGGCACTCAGATAGGTGCAACTGGAGAGGCAGGGTGAGGGCAAGACCTGAGCCCATGCCACTTGCCTTTGTCAGTTCTTCTGAACTCTGCAAGTCTAACAGAATCATTCCTCTGAATCTGAATACCACCCTTCCACCTCCTTCATGGACGAGCAGATATTCTTGTGATAAGCCTGTGTTTTTCTTCTGCTCAGGAGGAAGGCTATTACTGCACTAGTCAGAGCAATCAAGACATTAGTTTCTGGCTGTGAGGGATGCTACGAGAGGGAGGACAGGCAGAGTCCCTCCAGCATCACTAGAGGTCTCTCTTTATCTGTATGTGCTTGTCTGCAGGCCAATGGGAGAAAAATACACTTGCTTAGAATTATTTCTTTATCTGCTTCTTGACATGTCACAGCCCCGTAGAGCATGCAAGCCCAGGAAGTCATAGGGCTGAGTTCTCTTTGGCTCAGTTTCTCTGGAGAGTGTCTCAGTCTGGGATCAGTCTTCTGCTGATCAGCTCTCCCAAGCCCTCATCTTCTCCCAGCACCCTTCTCAGCACTTCAGGGCTCTTCAGCTGGGTGGCATTGATAGCCCTTTGCCCTCAGTCAGCCCACCCAGGCTCAAGAAGTGATTTGCCAGTACCATGGTCTGAGCTTTCTAGAGCCAGGCCTCTCCTGATTCCTCATCCTCTGGACAGGCTGTCAGCAGTCTCAGCTTGCCCTTCTGTGCTCATGCCTCTGCAACTCCTCTGTGCTTGATGGGTGCTGCAAAGTCTTCCAGCATCCCAGAAAAAAAAGCACCAGCAGCAAAATATCGATGTTGTTTGGAGTTGACAGCAGTGAAAGGAGGGAAATTGTGTGACTAGTGCAAAGATTTTTGGACCATTGGTTGTCTGCTTTCCCATGTCTCACTTCATCATAACACTGGTGAACCACATCCTCAAGCAAAATTTTGCTTTGCAGGCTACCTGGAGCACAAGGCCTTCTCAATGAGCTAGAGTATCCACTTTTATACGAAATACTTTGGTCTGAACCCTGTGGCTTGTTTTCCATGAGCTTTTCAGTGACAGGCAACGAGCCACAGTGTGGCAATTTCAGAGACAAGCACTTCCCTTTGATGTGAGGACCTGGGTCCAGCACTATGGTGAATGAAGCTTCAACTGCTTTCTCAACATAGGAGGAAAGTTTGCTTCTATACTGTTTTCTTTTCCATATGTAGAGATATGCAGCAGCCATCACTATGGTGCAGGCAATGCCACCACATCAGGACCCCTGCAGCAGTTCTGCAGGGTGATTTTGTCAAGGGCAGGAGTTACCCAGCCTGTAACCAGTCTTCTGGCAGGCAGTAGCTGGCCTGGCCTTGCAGGCACTGAACATACCAAAAGCAGCCTTTGGCATGTGCAAGTAGACTTCATGTGGCTTCCACCTCAACCCTGCTGCATGTTGAGATTGTGTGTCCCCTAAATAAAATCACTAGCAGCAGGGGTGAGGGATGAACTTTTCCTAGTTCTGCCCAGCTCTTGTGCTCAGCTTGTTGTGCAAGATTCTCCTTTATTTTCTTCCTTCTTGTTTTCTTTTTATTTTTTAAGGTGAGAAATGGATGAAATGTTTGTGCTTAAGTAAGACACTTAAGCACAAGGTAGACTGCAAAGCCAGGCTGTTCCTTAGAGCCTTGTCAGTGCTCCTACAGTCTCCTGTGACCTGCTTACTGCTGTTTTAACCCTCTTCACTGACACAGGCTTCCAGCTCTGAAAGCCCAGACTAGCAGCCTTGCTGTCAGCCCCCAACATGACCTGTAGTCTTTGGTGGCAGTGATTCAGCAAGACAAACCATTTGGATCTGGAAATCTAGGCCTGGTGGTGGGAAGTGAACTTTCGAGAATCCCTGCCATGGCCTAGAAAGGTGAAAGTACTGTAGACACAGGTGATGCAGTCTGTTTGCATGTAGCTAGAGATACTGATTCTGGGATACTACTGGTCTTTTGGGAGCCTTTTAGATTAGATCTTTGTCTTGTTTTGCATTCATCAAGTGCTCCCCCTGATATATTCTTGCTAACCTTCCACTGAGCAGAAAGATGGACAATTCACGACCTGGCATATGAGTGACTTGGGAAACATGAAGAAACAACATGTCTGCAGCTTTCTTGTGATGCATTTGACTTCTGAACCCAGGAAGACAATGGTTGAAATAGACTTGTTCATTCATTGGTTGTTTCATTTTTTACTATCTGCTCCTCTGCTCTAGTCTCTCATGCTGTGCTAAACACCAGCAAAACCAGTGAGATTGTAATATCCCCTGCCAGGAATATTTTATAAGAAGAGCTAACAAATGCCTCTCATAGATAATAAAGGTAGACATACCTGAGTCCAGTTCCTCATGGTGAGGTCCTGCCAACTGCTTCTCCTGGCTGCACGTGAATTGATTATTTTTATTCTACCCCTTTGGCAAATTTGCTAAATTGCCCACCTCTAGCTTTGCATCCTGCTGTGAGCTCTTCTGTGAGGACCACTGCAAGGTGGGATGGAGTTAGGTGTTCTGAATGCTGGAGTCCTGTAAGTGTGTGAGGCCTGATGGTGACAGTGATGCAGAAACCTGCCTTAATGCAGCAAGCACTGCTTCTCTGTGCTTGCTCCTGAAAGGGTGAGATGCAGTGGCCCAGATTTGGTCTTGCTGGGTCTCTGCAGCCCAGAGAACTGCTCTGAGTTGGCAGTAGAGTGGATGTTGGGATATGCTACTGTCATTTGTCTTTCTGATAGATTTTTCCCTTGAATAATCTCTGTTTGAGAGAGCTCAAAAGAAGGAAAATGCTTCCTAGGGCAGCTTTTCTTTTGCACACATGTAGCCTCAGTCAGGTCAACGTTGAGTCAGGTCAACATTTACAGAATCAGTCAGTTTAGTAAGGGCTAAGAACATAAACTAGATCTGCAGAGGAGGGGGGTGCTTTGGTTTCCCAGGCGACAATTCATGCACAGAGGCCACTGTGTAATAGCCAATCCAAAAACACCTCCAGAAGAACCTCTGACAAAACATCATGTCCCATGGTATCCTTCACTGTCCAGTGGTTTTCAAACTTGGTGTTTGGGTACAGTATGCATGGTGAAAAAGAGTTAGTGCTTGAGATACAAAGATCATCTGAATTTTTTGCTTGGGAAATGGAGAACTTCCCAAAGAGGGAGAAACTAGTACATTGCTGAGATCCAAAACCCAGAAAGGGTGGACACAAGGGATATGCCTCATCAGTTATTTTTTAATGAGTACACTGGTATGTAAAACCTGAATATATTTATCCTGTGACCTCTCATCCATGAGAGAACTGGAAAATTTGAGCAGATATATTGTGAGCTGGGAAAAGAGAGGATTGTCACCCACAGACCAGGCCCTTGCCTTTCTTTACCTGCTTTCAGTGCAGTGTGGTTTATACACAGGTGTATTAATATACCTGTTATGTATGAGAGAAGCAGGAAGAGTGACACCAGCTGCCACTGCTGGTTTCAATGGGATTTAGGAAGCCTAAAGGCCTGGCTGTAGATATATTTAACCCTACTCTGCTGTGTCCTTGCATCTCAGAGATTACTGTACATGTTTGTAGGCACACAGGCAATTATCTGCCTGCATTTCTCTGTGTGCTCATGTGGTAGCATCTCCATGCACCCGAGTCTCTGCCTGGGGGTACAGTACAGTGCTGTAACCAGGAATGTCCTGGAGCTGAAGCTGCTGTAGTAATTACTGCAGATAAACTGCTCTGCTTGAGGGTTGCTGTCCACACCAGACTGCAAGGCAGGCAGCCTGGCTTTACCACTGAAGTCTATTCATTTTAATAAGAGGGACACCCTGTGTTATTAAGAAGAGTGTTTATTACTGTCGCAGCACGCTGACAGCAGCTTCCATCATCGTTAAAAGGCAGATGCGGGGGAGGAGGGTAGGGAGCGGTGAGCTCCTGCCTCAGAGGGTAGGACCCAGCTGGTGAGGAGGCTGAGAGCTTCAGGGCTTTCCCCTCGGCCCAAAAGGATGTTGCCTGTGGAGAAGAAGCCTTCAGGGAGGATGGAGAGGGAAGTGTGGGGCCCTGTTCAGCCTAATCCTCCGGTTCCAGCCTAAATAAAGTCTGTTCTGTGTGACAGAGAGCCTTACCTGCCTCATGCTGTGCAGGGACTGGGAGGCTCCTAGCAGTGGTCGGGAAACTGAGGAGGGCAGCAGCACTGGGTACTTGATGGGAAAGGAGGGTATAGGATATGTGTAGGATGCTGTTGTGGCTGCTTGGTCTTGGAAAAAGGTCTCAGCACCTTTCTTCACTATCTCATTTAGTAGTGGCACCAGCACTGAGCTGTATGGTTTGACAGCCCTGTCTGAGGCCCCTCACCTGGGACGTGTGAGAGGACATCTTAGTGTACAGAAGCAAGCTCTGACTCAGGGAATGGCACAAGCAGACCTCCACCCATTGCTGTCTGCACACACCTCTCATTTTAGCAATTGTCTTATAAATGAGATATCTGGCATAATGCTGGAGTTTGTAGGTCTCAGGGAAGACTAGGAGGAGTTGGTCAAGAGGTGGTGCTTATGCGAAGAGTGTACAGCCAACGTTAGTAGATGGCTTTATTGATGCTTTCACTGTGGAAATGAGACCTGAAGTTTAGAGGAGCCAGTGCAGGACAGGAGACATGGCACCAATGTAAAAGGTCTGCACACTGCATTCCCACTCTGCCCCCAATGCTTTCACATTTCTGAGCACCTGAGACATGATAGTTCTCAGATATAGATGTTTATGGAGCCAAATCCCTCCTGGTTACTGGGATTCACCTTTCTTGTCTTCCATCAGAAACAACTGCACCCAAAGCTGGAAAGAGACTTCATTACTTTGTTCCATGATGCACAAAGGAAAGTCATCAGTTTTTGGCTTTCACCTGAAGAGCTGTATTTTCAGATACTACTTTCAGTTTTCAAACAAAAGAAAGAAAACATGCTTAAAATTTCTCTGTCTTCTTCCCACATGTTACCCTCTCCCTAATTTCTTCTCCAGTGTATTCAAAACTGTCCCCCAGTCCTCCTCTCTGGGCTTCCTTCTCATTTCCTTCTGGGTTAAAATTCCTGACTTCTCTGAAGATTAAGTACTAGAGGAGTTACAGCACTACCAGGGACATCAGCTTTTCCTTGCCACTTTCCCTCCTGAGGAGTACATGGATGAGGGAAACTAGATGACCTGGGTAGTGACTGTCATAGGATGGAGTTGATGATCCAGATGGATCTTTCTGGTGCCCTTTGTCTGCTCCAGCACCTGTCATAGCAGGTGTTAGTGGAAGAACACACTCCCTCCTGTGCTCTGTATAAAAGTTAAAGGTCTCTGCAATCCCAAGAGGAGCAATTCTGTCCCAGCAGAGGTGTGATGGAGGACCAATCCTTGGTGGAAACTCCAGGTGTCCTGTAACTTCATAATGGAAGCAGCTGACTGATGTACCAGTGATTTCATCCTACCAAGCAACAGGTGAGTGCGAGGGAGTAGATGGAAAAGAAATATATGGCAGGGCAGCCTGCAGGTGAGCAGAGGGCTGGTGGGAAGCTTAGAGGAATGTGCCAGTTAGGGAGAAGCCTGCATCTTGAGCCAGTGGTGAGTGCTCTGACATGCAACTCCTGCTGCAGCTGCGCTCAGTAGAGACGAAGAGGGGTCCTTGTTCTGTGTGACTTAGTGCCTTGCTGACTGCAGAAGCTTTTGGTGGTGAGATGCCTCTGGTGGCTGGGGACAGCTCTGGTTGCTCCCCTGGCCCTTGCCCACCTCGTTGAGGCTCTCCAGCCATGTGTGACATTAAGGCTTCTCTAGGTCTCGGCAGGTTTCGCAAGGTTGATTGGGACCAGCGCGTGTCACTCTCGGCCACTTCCTCATCACCATAACTCTGGGCTGAATAACAAGAGGCCGAGAATCTGCTAACGCAGGCCCCAGCAGAATGCCCCATCACTCTCTTTTATTTGTATTGGAGATTTATGCTGCCTATCTCCCTTCCCTTTGTCCACCAGCCGGGCCCTATAAGTCATGTCCCTGGGTTGACAGGTCACGTGTCCCGTGCTGCTGCCCTGTCACAGTGACTGATGCCAGGGGGTGATTAAAAGAGAGGAGGGGTGAGAGGTCAGCAGCAGGCGGCATGATGCGAGTGGGGGGATGTAATTATCACTCCTGTGACATACTGCTGGGGGCTTTCATGGATCGTCACCCGGGCTGGAGGTGGGGAGGGCGGTGCTGGAGCAGGGAGGGGGAGTGGATGGACACAAGGCAAGACTGGGCAGTAGGGTTATGGGAAGCAGGGGCTTTCTGGTTTTGAGAGAAACCACAAACTGTAAAGTCCTGGCTGTTCCCTAAACTGAAAACTTGTGCACTGCAGAAAGAGAGGGCATTTGGAAAGCTGCTGGGATCAGGAAACAGCCCTCTGTTTGGAGAGGCTTTTGGCCACTTAAAAATGTTTTAGGTTCCCTCCACTGCTGCATCCCAACACTGACAACGCACCATAGACAAGAGTGCCTTCAAACATTCAAAAATCACGTGTGCTCTTCTGGGTATGATTTGATGGAGAAACTGGCAGCCTCAGTAACCCAGTGCCTTGTGCTGGCACTGCTCATTTCCTTCTGCAACTCCCCTGTCTGGAGTCTTTTATGGACAAGATGAGGCTTTCTAGGTAAATAGTCTTCCTGATACACCATGCAGTCTATATGTTTGGATGTCCCCTTGGAGCCCCAAGGTAGAGATGGGATCTTCAGCAGAGCAAATAATGAGGAAAAAGTAGTTGAAGACAGACTGAAAAGTAAATATCTCTGTCCTGGAAAAAGAGGAATTTAAATGGCACAGAACAAAAACTATCATAAAGCCATATAAATTAGAGAAATAAGAATAATAGATTCTGACAATGGGAAGATTAAGAATGCTGGCTGGAGAGTCTAAGATGATGTTGAGAATTAGCAGTGAGCAGAGTTCTGAGTATAGTTAGACTCCAACACTGCTGAGCTTTGGGGTGAGAAGCGAGAAGGGAGTTCACTGTTTCTGTCTCTGATCTGACTTAGGTAATTCCAGGGTAATAAAATTTTGTTATGGATTCTGTTTGTGCCTTCAAAGGTTCCATTGCTTAAACTTGAATTTCTAGTTTGGTCTTGTAACTGGGAACTACTTCATCAAGGTGCTTCCTAAGCCAGGACTTAGATACTCTCAGTATCCAAGAGTATACATGAGACCCCTCCCAGTTCCCATGGTTTCAGTGACTCAAACTGCCTTGGTGAGCCACAGAACAGCATGGGTATCTCTCAGTATAAGCCTGAAGTTTAACACTAGGCTTTCGGACTGTGCCTGGGAAGGTGGTGAAGAACATACAGTACTGTGCTGTCACACCCTCAGAGTTGCAACATGCAGGAACGCACCCATAGGATAGGCAAGTGTGGTTCATCTAGGCCAACAGCCATCCTCTAACAGGAGCTGTCACCTGTGAGTCACAGCAGCATTCATGAGGCAGGCAGATGTGCCCCAGCACGAAGATCTTCCCCTAAACTTTTGTAGTTGGGTGATGGTGATGTGAACAGCTGTACCTGGTGCCATTTTGAGCCTTTGATTATTGTTTTTCACAGTACAGGGAATGACATCCCTTCATACTCAGGGATGAATATGTACATCAGCGCTGCTCCAGTTGTCTCTCAGAGGCAGAGATGGAACTTCTTTGTGAAATTCCATTGGCCAGAAATAACTTATGTTTAGAGGAAAAATATCACTGAGTAAGCTAAGGTAAATATTATTCACGCAGTCTGAATTAAAAGATAAGTGTATTCTAAACATTGTCTTTCTCACCAGCTCTGGGCAGAATTACTGTCACACCTCATTGAAGCTCAGAACTTAATTTATCATTAAATTACCTAAACTTAGAGAGAAACTCAGCAATATTTGCAGTAGGCAATCTTCAGGCTCCAAATTGCCAGGCATCTTTGCCTTTCATGCAGAGAAATTAACATTTCCTGCATTCCTTCAGACACATTCCCTCAGATTCTTGGCAGGATCATGGTATGTGTATAGTTTCTCTTCTCTCTGCTTTGTTTCATCATAGCCATGCTGAGAGGCATAGACAGGACTTAGTTAATGCCTCATATTATTATCATCATTCATGTGCTAGTGTGGCTGCACTGTAGGTTTTCAGGTAGGTGTTTATTTCTGGAAGGGACTATGGTTATGGGTAGTCTGTCACATTAGCAGAATGTTGTAAATGTATTTACAGATTCAGAGAAAATATAGAAGGAAGGAATGCTAAAAATTCATCTAATCCAGCCAAAATACACTTAGATGAGTCCCTCCAAGTGCTTCCCTAACTTGGTCTTTAAGTAAAATGATAAAAACTTTCTAAACAAATTATTCTAGACTTTACTACGTACGCAACTAGAAAGATCTTTGAGCTTTCTGAATCTCCCTTGATGCAGTTTAAGGCTACAATTTTTTCCTACCTTCCAAAGACCCTGCCTCTTTAAAGGAGCGTGCTATGGATTTGGAGACTGCCATCATGTCTACTCCAGTCTTCCTTTTCTCTAGACTAAACAAACCTGGTTACAGCCTTTTCCCTGCAGACCAGGTTTTCTAGATCTCCACCACTCTTTCTTAACTTCCCTGTGGCCTTTTGGGTTGTCTGCTTTTCTACTTGAACTTCAGCATCCAGTGAGGAACAAGGAAGGGCCAAGAAGTCCAACATAGACCTTAGTAATACTAAGGAGAGCACCAGGAGTAGAGGAAATTATTATATGTTACTGGAAATCAGCTTAGAAGATACTGAAAATTAGAAGGGTGGGAACTGGGAACTGAAAAGGATGAACCTAACCCATGTGGTGTCCACTAAGTCACCTCCTATTTAGTGATGCTGGAACAGATGCTTTTTCTTAGTATGGCTTAAAGAAATCTTGTCACTTAAAGTAGAAGGGACTGAAACTGAATGGGCTTGGGAAATATGGGACCAAAAGTGAAAGAGTAGAAAGTTACTTGGATTAAAGAAACTTGTGTGAATACGTCCCAGATCTTTTGCAACTCTTTAATAAAAAGTGTGATTCCTTATGTTCCTTTTCTAAAAGAGTTCTAGGTAGTGACATTGGCAGGAAATGTTTGATGAACAGAAAATTTTAAATCAAGGAGGATTTCCAGATGTGAAATCTGAGTATTTATATTGGAAACCTGGGTTGTAGGACTGATCTAGGTCATTCCAGCATATGGACTAGAAAGACCTCTTCCACACCAAACAAATCAGTTGTAATCTTGCACACTCAGTGCAAAATCTCTTTTTTCTTTAGTCTTCAAACGCAGATCCATTCCTCAGAAACATCTGGTGAATTTCAAACAGGGAATACACTTGAGAGAATTCAACTGCAACAAACAAGCCGTCAGCAGAGAAATGGGCTAAATTTGGCATATAGAGTATTTGCTGGATATTGCTCACTTAGGTTTACAGGGGACTGGAAAGGACATGCCAAAACAGCTGTTCCTAGTCTTTGCACAAAAGATGTTTCCTTGAAGAAGGCATTAGGAGTCTCTCATTCTAGAGGAGAAAAGACAAGTGAAAGGGAAAATTTACTGGTGATGAGCTCTGGCAATAGTGATGGGAGGCAAAAGGATATGGTGGTTAACAGAGGGACTGGATGATGATAGGCAGGGAGAATGAGAGCAACAGATAGGAGTGGGAGACACCAGAGGGGTGGGAAGCATGGGGGAGGAGGTGAGGAAGTGAGCCAGGAGAAGACAGCGTGACTGTGTCTGATCTACACTGACGAGTACCAATGTTAACTGTCACCTCTCATCTCCAAACTAAATCACGCCTGGAATTGGAGGCAGCAAGGAGCTGATAGAGTCAGCCTTAGAGAGCCGACAAGTCAATCAGAGCGGAGATGCGTGGAGAGACACCAGCGTTATAGGGCTCGGTGCCTTCATTCATCGCAGGATTTACACCTGTCAGGCTCCCGCGGGGGGAGCGCGCTGGGACTCACTTTGGCACCACTTAAAATGGGACAACAGACACATTACTGCAATCACCCTCTGCTTTCCTGTCCTCTGGAGGGTGTGTTTTATATTACAGGGAGCTCAGCTGCCTTTGTGAGTTGAATTTGAAGCTGAACACACCTCTTGCTATACGGGAAGGGACTGCCTGCATTTCAGCACCTGGAGGGATATTCTCCGTGCAAACCTGCAATGCCCCAGATCAAAGAGGGAAGGAGGGCTTTGCAGGGCAGGGGGAGATGATGGGGTAACAGTTCACTAACCAAAATGCTTCAGGAGCTATATAGGCTGTGCAAACCTCATTACCTGAGTCTGACATAATATCTATTAGAAGAGGTCAACGGAGGCCAGAACAAGAGATCAGCCTTCCTGTCTTCTTCCCAGTTCTTCTCAAATACCTGCAGTGCTCCATAAAGACTCTCCTCTCCTTTCAAAAGAGTGCCCAGATCAGAAGTCTTCCCTGCTGGCTAAATCCTGGGTACCAAAGCTTGTGATACAGGCTTTGAGCTGCCTGATCTCTTAATCCAGCTGTGTGTATTCATTTGAAACTGAAAGCAGCTCCTTTTTGTCGTCTGCTTCTCAGCATTAACTTCTCTTTGATGTAATTCTTGCTTCCGATGCTCTCTCCCTTCATGGGGAAGATTAGTGTGAAATTGGCCTGCTTCTCCAGAGACTGCAGTGCTAAGCCTTCAACACTTGGTCCTTATTGGAAATCCTTAACCCACATCGAGAAGAGGGGGAGGGAAGGAAAGTGTAAGAGTTCCAGATTTGACTCTGCCAGAGCTCTGATGCCTCCTTTCACTTCAATGTTTTGGGAGTGGGGAGTGTGGATGTTGGAGGACTTAGGGATGTTTTCTGAATGATCCATGTATTTGAAAGCAGGGACTGAGACGTCATCCTAGCTGCTAGGCATATATCCTCTCAGGTTGAGAAGTGAGGATGGCTATTCAGGGGTAATCAGAGGGAACCGGGAGAATGCAAACAGTATGCCCAGGTTGGTCAGAGTGACACATTTTGGGAGTTAAGCCACAAAATCGTTGCTAATCTGCTTTGAGGAAGTACACCTGGAGATGGATTTCCTATGCCCATGTGGTGGGGATGGAGTGCAAGAGAGCAAATTTCTCTTTTCTTGGACAGATGTGGCTGCAGGGTTGCCTTAGACTTCATCTGGAGTTTTTTCCTCATGAGAGGACTAATGGGCTCAGTGAGAAGAGACTTCAGTGAGCTCCAGTACTGCATTTCCTGAGTATCTATGCCTTAAACAAGTTGCTTGTGAGGGTTTCCCTTCCCCACAGTGACAGGACAACATTACTTGCTCTCCCTTTCACCCTGCTTGTTACTCCTGCCTCCCTCCATATGTCTGCTCTCTGTTTGTCTTCCATCATCCCACCATTACATGAACTTCTACTTTACTTCACCAACCACTTCCCTCAGCCCTTGGACCTGTGCCTGCTCCTTCCTCCTCCATCAGTCTCTTATGCACCCACTGTTCCTCCTGGTGGCTCTTCCCTTTTCCCCACACTCTCAGGTCCTGACTTGTGCTGCATCCCAGCTCCACTAACCCCTCCTGCTTGGTCCTGCTCTCTTGCCCTCCCCACAAACACATGGTGCCATTATCTAAGGAAGGGCCTTGAGCACCCCCCTTGGTTTAGCCTTGTGCTTCCTCTTGCTTGGTCACCCCCCTCCCCTACCCAGGTCTGCAAATCACTCCTTCCCATGTCAGCCAGCAAATTGGTTTATCCTCCCCCCATCCCAGCTTTCATTACCTTGCCGAAATGAAGCGATATCTCCTCGGTGGAGGCTTCCCGTCGCTGCAGCCAGTACCCAAATCATGAGAGCTGGCATAATAAATGAAGACAAAGTGCCGGCGGCCCGGGCCATCTCTCCCACTGCGCCACTAGCCGCTGCCAGCTTCATTATTCGCTTAAGTTGCCGGAGAAAATTACTTAACCCTGACCCGTGTATTAGGGCCCTGTATTAATGCTGCGACAGGCGTCTCTTACAGCAAAGAACAATTTATTAGAGCCGAAACAGGCTGCTTTTCTCTGTCATTTTTCCAATCTGAGCTTTGAACACACATCATTAAACTTGTCTGACTCTCTCCCCTTCTCCATCATTCCTTTTTTATTTTTTTAAACAGAAAGTGCTGTAGAGAATAGAGATTGTTCTGAACTCACTGAGTGCCTCAGACTTTGCCCCCTCCTTTCTCCTGTTATGCTCTTTCCTCCAAACACAGTCCATGTCTCCATCTCTCTCTGTCTAATTCACCCTTACTCTTCTCCCTTTGTAGTCACATTTCTATTTTTCAAACTGTTCTTCCTGAAATTCTCTCACGTCTCTGCTTGCTTACCTGTCCCTCTCTGTATGAATGTCATACTTTCTTTCACTCCTTAATTTTGGCTAATCTCACTTCTTTCTCTGGGCCAAACTGGAATAAATATGCTGGAAAGTGCATGTTCCCAATGTCAGAATAGGGTCTGTTCCACTTTGCCCTGTTCTGGGATTTCCTGGGATAGCAGAGATCATCAGAGCATGGAGTTACCTTATGAACTCATTTTCAGTACTAGCACCCTCATCCCCTTTTCTCCAAGGGCTCACCTAACCATTGTTGGGGCCTCTACATAACCCAGCAGTCCCCAAGCAGTGCGAGCACAGGAAGGGTTTCAGAGAACTAGCTAGGGTGGGGATGGGGGAGCTTTCTTCTTACTTGCTAAAATATTTCCAAATGCTTTGGTGGCATTCAGTTATGTTCTCTTCCTTAAAGCTGACTCTAGTCATTAAATTGACAGTGCACAGCCTTAGATTTGGCTGGAGGCTAACCATGCAATCTCTCCCCTTCTCTGTTTTCTGATGGGCTACAGTGGGAGAGAGACAGAGAGGGAGAGATGAGAAGCAGCCATACAAGCTCTTCCTCAGATCTCATTGCTGAAGCCTTGCAAAGCTGGTGACAGAATACTGTCTAAGGAAGAAAACAGATAGTAGCAGAGGGTTTTTCAGATATCTGATCACTTTTTGTTTGAGGTGCAAGGCCTAGACTTACCCATTTGAAGAGAACCTGGGTAATGTGAGTGCAGTATGATAGCTCAGACTGGATATCCAAAGCTGGAGGCTGGCAATTTATAGCAGCCTCAGTGGAGTCTCAACTGTTTAAGGTTTGGTGAGAGGGCATTTTGGTTCAGCTGCCAGGGCTGAGTGCTTAGCCCCTGGGTCAGACTGCCTATTGTGCTGTTGTAGTTTGTCTCCAGAACCCCTCTGGCCAGAGGTCAGATTAGCTGAGGGGCTGCCATGAAGCCTATGTTGGCCTCATTATCAATTTTTTCTGTCCAGAGCTACCTCTTAATAAAGAGGAAGATTCTAGATGAATTAGTTGACTGGTCATACTAGAAATTTTAGGCTAAGCCTTCAGCATTATTAGAAGAAGACAACATGAGTAGCCCAGAATTTCAATGCACAAGCTATTTATTACAAGCATTCTTCTCCATTTCCATTTTACTGGTGATTTGCACAAGAAAACAGCAAGAAATGTACACTGTGTTAAAAAAAGCTAAATATACAAACTTCCACAAATCATTCTGGCTTCAAAGATTTCTAACTCTGGTTCTGGACCTACTCTTAGCTGTCTGTTAATGATTTGCTCATTGCCAACAATTTTCTCATGGGAGTGAGTGCATGAAGAAAACTTGCTAAGGATTGATTGGATCTTGGTGATCACCATGCCCTCCATCTAGCTTTCCAGGAGACCATATATTCCTGGACATGTCCTCTATTTGTCAGCAATGAAACTTGATGCTAAATGGGAGGCCTTGCCTTATGTGGAGGGTCTGCTTCTCTCTGCTTCTGTCTGGGTCGCCCTGAGAGCTGGAGATTACTAGAACTCAACGCATGGTCACGCATAGATGGGATTAAGCTAAAACGGGGTAGGGGATCTGCCTGGTTTGGGAGTTGGGAGAGATTATTTGTGCTACTGTATGCAGAACTTTATACACTGTGACAGTGAGCACTTCTGTCTGCCTTCATGGTCTCCTGTGTGATCTAGGTGAGAAATAGTTCTGGTTTTACATCAATTTATTGTGAGTCTTACACTGGATTGAGTTTTCTGCAGCCTATAGAGCGGGACAATCTGCCCCTCATCTTGAATCTAGAGGAATGGCTTTTCTCAAAGCAAGAGGAGAGTTCAGACCCCATAGTTTTTTTTAATCTGCAGCTGCTCAATCGACACTCTGACTTCTCTGTTGCAGCTTTTCACTCCAATATGGACCTTGCCAAAGATCCCTTTGTCATCTCAAAACCAGATTTTTGACAGTCTCAAGTACATTACTGGCAGTAGACTAACAATCAAAAAAATCATAATAACTAAAGCATTAACCAATATTAACTATGGGAGTAATAGGTTATATTACTCTAATTCAGCAGAAACATTATTATCTTCCTATCCACTCAAAATTTGTCTGGGATACCAAAATTTTATATTGAAAAAGGAATGAAAATTAAAGTGATGGGTTTTTTTTCATAGAATCGTACACATGCAAGGTGGGAGTTCAACTTTTTATCCTAGTCTAATCTCTTAGTGTTTATGTGGGCTGGATGAATTTTCAAGGCTGCTTACCTTCACAAAGAGGGAGAAAGTTATTTCTAGCAATGTCAGGAATCAAGGGGATTCTGTAGCTATTTGTCAGGGGAGTGATTGTGAGCTGAAGGACAGCAAATTCATGAAGACATAAACATGGTACATGAGATGGCTTGGGGGCTGGTGGGCTCACAGGGATCACAGCAGTGATCCCTTTAAAACAGAGGAGACACACACAGAAAGAGTGGTGCAGGAGCTGGATCACAGTACAGTCTGGGGTGGTTTTCCTCCCCTTGTACAGAATTTCTGTGAGTGATTTGGTCAGGGGTCCTAGTTCTTAGCTACCTGTTGAAGGATCAGCTAATGCAAGACACTCTGAATAGCCATGCATGACCTCATGGAGCTGGCAGGGAGGCCAACACTTGCGCATCTTCTTTGGCCAGCAGGGAAAGGCACTTAAGATGAGCTGTCAGCTGGGCCTTTAGGAGCTGAACAGCTCCAGTGGGCTTTTGTTTAGAGTGTGCAGGGCTCTGCCACCACATAAAGCATCTCTTCAGCCACTAAAACTGCTGATCTGTGGAACTTCTTCATTGTTTTTTCCTCATCTCTGAGTATGGGGTCACTGGTGCTGACATGGAGAAAAGGGGTGGAGGAGATGGCAGTGAGGGTGAGAGGGGATGGTTGGTTGGTGCAGCTGCCCTTCTGCTGGGAGTCCCTCCCGAATTCCCTGCCACTCTCCTGCTTAGCCTGATAGCTCCTCCAAGTTCTCTAATCACCTTCTTGCTGTAATGAGCCTCTCATCTCACTGATGGAAATCAGGGTATTTGGTTATGAAAGGGACACTGTTAATAACACGATCTCTCTCTTCCCCACTCCATCCCCCACTCCCCCCATCAACCCCCCTTCCAGTTCTCCACACAATTCTCTCAATTAACGATAGGCAGAAATTAATTTTTCCCCTGGACTGAAACAATTGCTTGGCGGAGGATTGCCAGCTCGGCTCCAGATAGGGACCTTTCCCAGCAGAGCCCAGAGAAAGGAGGAGAGACCGAGGCGATAAGCAGGGCCCTATCAGCAGCCACAGGACGCAGTAATACAAATGTTATCCTTAGAAATGTATTTAAAGAGGATATGTTTATAATTCGAAGGGGATTGTCAGGACTGCTCCCCTCCCCCTCCCCCCAGATCCATGCTGCTGCGTTCTTCCTTACCATGAAGTGCTCTCAACCCTCCAAAAGGCTTGGCAAAGTCAGCACCCCAGGCTCCCCCAGTCAGGTGTGAGGTAGGAGAAGGGGGTGCCTGGGTGCAGTGCTGGGAATGGCTGTAGAAGCCATAGCACCCAGCAGACAAAAGCCAGGAAAGACAGTGAGCAGGACCTTCTCCAAGTGCAGGGGCTTGCAGTAGTTCTACTTAGGTTTTGAGCAACAAGAGGCAAGGAGTCGACAAATATAAATACACTGTGCTGAAAGAAAGCAGTGGTAGAGGAATGAACAAGTACATGGAGATAAGGGGGGCGAGCCCTTGCTGCAGGCTGGTCTGGAGGGCAGGGAGAGGTTAAGTACAGCCTAGGGCAGGGATCTAGTTGCTGCTGCATGTAACTCAGAAAATGCTGTCCTCTTGGTTGGTTTCTAAAACTACACATTGATGGGTCCCATATGTAAAATAGCTCCATGTTTAAAAAAAAGCCATCTGGTCCAGCCCAATCTATGGATGCCAGCCAACAAGTGTGCTCCTGGCTGAAACACCCAGCCCAGTTCACACACACATGGAGCAGAGCACCTTCACCTTCCCCTCAAAAAAGGAATGACAGTGCACTCAATAAGGCCTTCTGGCAACCCCTGCCTGCCCACATGATGCAGATTAGTGACATGCCCTGCAGCTCTGTATAAGACCTGCTGCTCTTCTTTGTACTAGTTGATCTCACTGAAACAAACAGGCAGATAAGCACAAGATGCAAGGACATCAGGAGAGGAACGAACAAGAGAAGCTGTAGAGGACTTTCAGGAAGCAAAACCTGCAATCATTATAACTGCAAAAGACATAATTCCAGCCTCCTCAAGGCTTTACCTGTCCTTGCAGGTGATCCCCACACTTGGCTGTGCTGGGTGGCTTTGAGGCCTCTAGACTTTGAAACACTGCTTGCTCTTGCTGGGGGCAAGCTAGCACTCAGTTCCTGCCCAACCACATTAACATCCACAATGCTCCAGCCCTCACCAGCACCACTGGTACCACTGCCTGCTCTCTGCTGCCATGGCAAATGTACTTCTTTTCTGAAGCAGCCTCAGGGGATTTAGTCAGGTCCCTGTGGCTGACTGGTAAGTGCCCCTCTGAGTGTCTCTGAGGCCACTGTTTTTACACCAGCAATGGCAGGTAGACAGGCACTCCAGTAAGAACCCAGATCATTCCAGTCCTACAGAAGTCCTTGATCAACTGGCAAATAAAGCAAAATTATAAAATAAAACATGCTAGATAAGAGATGAGTAGTTTCATGACCAGACTTTCTGTTGCAAGATTAAGGGGAATCCTGTAATTTATTTAGTGGTTCTTTAGTTCCTGCTTTGCTTGCCCTCTGTTTCTATTTATATTTAGTTCTTGCTTTCAAGTTACAGCATTAACATCCTTCTTGCTGTCCTTTCCATGGAAGAATCCAAGTAAAGCTGATTTCATTTTATTAATTTCTTTCTGGAGGAACTCTGAATCTGTGACACATTGTCTCTCGCCTGTCACAGTAATAATCACGTTTGTTTTATGTTGCCTCACACCTATATTTAGTGTACTCTTCACAGCAATCAGGAGTTTGACTTGGCCATATCAGCAGGAGTGGCACCTTGTCACAAGTCCCAGCACTGTATCCTGCACATGATAATTGCTCAGCCAACTGCTAGCAGTGATGGAGTCCCCATGAATCCTCACTGAGGTAGGATCTGCATCGCTATTCAGTGCTCAGCACACAGTACTGGAAGGAGGGTTCATACACACCAGCTTCCACAGACCTCCTGGCTCCCCTCGCTTCAGCTCACTCTGTCTCCACCATGCAGACTTTGTCCATCCACTGCCATATGTGTGAAGGCATGCACTAGGCTCAGAAGGTCCAGAGCATCTACTGGGGCAGAAAGGGTGGAGGGGGATTTGGTAGACCCTACTGGCCTTCTAGTGCAGGGGAGCAGAGTTAGACCAGGGAAGATCTGATTTAGTGAGCCTGAAGAAAAGATACATGTTTTAAAACACAATATCAATTTGTTGCTGTACATTGTGAAAACCTCTTTCTTTTAGTGGGTGCAAGTGAAGTCTTTTGGCTTCATGTAGAGGTACTGTGGGAAAAAAATAAAACTTAAAATCCAGACCACATTTAATGGGACTAGGCTGACGCACTGCAAGATTACAATACAACTTCTGCAGACAAGCCAGCCCCACTTTCTGTATTACTTCACATTCATAGGTAGAAAGTTCTTTCAGACATCTCCATGTAGTGTATTAGGGACACTGGAAATTAAGCACAGGCCTGTCAAAGTTCCTAATCATCGGAACTATCAGGAATCCTTAAAGTCCACATTAAATGGATACCAAAGATGATGATAGCAGATTACATAAATGTAGGCCTGAGTTTCACTGCACCCTCAAAGACACTTGGGATATATTAGAATATATTAGGGAAACACCACCTGATGCTTGTAGAACAGGTAGAAATAAAATGACCCTGTGTCCTAAACCAGGATACCCTGTCTGTTCCACAACTTCTGGCAAGAGTCCTGATGTTGGGCCAAAAGCAAGAGCTTTGACCGTAAAGAAAAAATATTTACTGCCGTGGTCTGTAAAAGAATGCAGCTGGATATTTGCCCTGCAAATGACACCAAAGAAGAGAAAACAGCACATTTTTTTTCTCCCTACTGTCTCTCTCCACTCCCGCCCTGACTCCCTAAGCGGTTTGGTTTCTCCACCCTTTCCCAGTGCTGCCAAACAACTGCCTCAGATCAACACACAGTGGTATTGGTGGAGTTGGAGTAACCTGTGTCACAGGACCATGTGGTGACTCATTTTTCCAGGCCCATGGGAGTCACTAATTTGAACTGTTACTGGTTTCTTTGGCAACACCCATGGAATGATATGGGAATGTGAAGCTAGGATAGGACCCACTCTGTAAGGGAAGGACATGGAGCTGTCTCTGCAATCAACTGATTTGCTTGAGCTTCTGCATTGAAGTTCCTGGGTACTACACATGTCATTTGTCCCCTTCCCTCAGCATTTCTCACTGTTGCCAAACCGATAAACCTCAGTGTTGTTGTAGAGCCACCTATCCTGGCGACAGTGGAATTCTTCCCTTTTTTCATTTTATTTGGTAGTACTAAAATATTCTTAATTGATAGTGGCATGCCCAGTTACTCAGAAAGAGCTACCATGAGGTCCACCACTAAAGCTATCACCAGCTCCATTGCATGGCCTTTACTAGCAGGGGTTTGCATAAACCCAGTGGTACAAAAGACCAGAAAAAGAAGCTGAGCTCTGTAAGTGTGTCTGGATTGTCTTCCCTACCTATGTTCTTGGGGCTGGTATTCACTGAGTGTTGCCTCACACACATAGCCAGAGCCTCCATGACAGCTTCCTCCCTCTCCTTGCCATTTTCACCCGGCTTTTGTCACAAGACTGTCCATGCAGAGCCAACCTGGCGTTGGTCACCTCACACAAATGTTCACATTGGTGGACTTGCACCTCCAGATGGGAGCAATCCAAGGCAGACTGTACCAGCTCCCAGGGAGAAGTTCCTAGAGTGGTCTTGACATGTGCAGAGCCTCCCAGATGCACTTTCTGTCACTTTCAGGTGCTGTTTAAGCTTGGACTTGGGAAACTGGGCTTTGAAGACATCTGAGGGAGTGTTCTTCCAAGACAAGTAGACACAGTCACAACAAGATGCCGGTGAGTGTTTGGCAAAGATGCACAGAGAAGGTCTCTCCCGCTGGCCAATGTACACCTATTTCTGGTAAGGACTGGATATCTGAGAGAGGGTACATCCCACCACACCCACACAGCTGGACCAAATGGTCAGCCCAAGATTTTCCAATGGGCAACTTGCAACTTGATAGCCAAAGTCTTCAGAAACTCCTTCCGGGTGGTGGGGCAGGAGGGAAGCATGGCAGTACAGCCTTGTCCACCATGCACTTCTCCCTCCCTCGCTCCCTCCCTCCCTTTCAGCCCTGTCCTTTCTCAATACCCAGGAAAGATTAACTCCTCTTCACACACCAGAGAAAGTTATTATCATTAATGAAGAATTAAAAGAGAGTGATTAATAAAGGGCCCTTATCTGGCCATGAGGAGGAGGCTGGACAATGGAAGGAAGATGGAGAAAATGAAAAACAATAAATATGAAGCGTAAAAGGAGGCGAGCACTGCTCCCACTTGTTAGATCGCAGCTGCATCTCCTGAGGGGGGAAGGCTCCAAATTGCTAATTACTGCCTCTGAAAAGACCTCGCTGTGATATGTTTTCTGCTGAAAGGTTCCCATTAATGAAGCAGCGATGATGCCGTTTCCCTTTGACTTGCCTTCAATTCCCTCCCTGAGCTTCCTCCCAAGCCGGGAACAATGAGGCCCTGGGAGCTGGTGGCTCCCACAGGCCTCTTGGAGACTAGGCCGGGGGCAGCCGAGTGAGGGGAGCCGAGCCGGCTGTGAAATATGGAGGGGGGAGATAAGGCAAAGACAGAGGAAAGAGGCTCACTCCCAGGAGCCCAGGGAAAATTTGCAGTTATTATGAAGGAGATGAGACAGATTAAAAGCCCTTGTGTTCTGCGCTGCCCTTTTATTTAGTGGCTTCATCTCTGAGATGAAAGAAGTTGGAAATGACTTTCTCCGCATTTTGCTGCAAGAAGCTTCACGGCACATTTTTTGACTTTATTCCTCCCTTTGTCTCTTGTCCCCTTTCTGTCTCTCTTTTTCCTTTTAACCCCTGGAAGGTTTTGCTGAGAAGTGCCATGGGACCAGGCAGAGCATTTGCTGGGGTAGAGCAATGACCCTGCTGCTCTCCCCTTCCTACTGGGCTGTATGGCTCCCGCTGCCCACTGGGGACGGAGCTGGGCCAAGGCACTGCCACGACAAGCAGAGAGCATCCAGCCAAGCTTCCTCTCCTGCTTGCCTCAGAAATGTCCCTCACCACTAACACACCCTCTGCTGCCTCCAGGCCCAGCAGCAGTTCAGCACAGGTGACTGCAGACTCTGGGCAGGAAAAACCCCATCCTTACAAAGCCCAGTGATGGGCTCAATCCATTTGGGATAAGAGTGCTAAACATTTTGTATCCCTGGAGCATTTAATGAGCAAAACTAGTGCTGATAAGTTGGGCCAGTTCCCACTCAGGCAACCTACAAAGTGCACAGAGAACAAACGATTTACCAGGGATGTGGGATGAAGCTGAATGCAGGGAAAGATTGAAAATCTACTGTTGCTGACCCATGTCAGGGTGAACCTTGTAAGACTGGACAGAAATACCATAAACTGCTCAAAACTAGATTATCCCAACTGCCTCATTATATTTCTTGAACTACTAATTCAAATTTTCTGATTTTTCCCCATACACATCAGTGCTCCTTTGTGGCACCCTTTTAGTTCTTGGGACTCTTGCAAGAGTACTTTCTTCCTGTCTCTTGCTTTTGCCCTATCTCTCTCACAGTAAATCGACCCTGCATGCCAATATGTTGTCTTTACTCAGGCTAAATGCTGACATCTGCAGAAGTTTGAGTTTGAGTGTTGAAAAAATAATGGACAAGGTGAAGTAAAATTTATACCAGTTGCGAAACATTTTGTCGACCTACAGAAATGGTGGAGAACTAGTCAGGAAATGAGGGGAAAATAAGAGAAATTAGAGTGGGCATTTGCTGTCATCTCCCCAGGACATCTGAATACAGGATTTCTTGTACACAATTGTTTGTCTGTTTTGTTATCCTGCCTGGAACAGCAGCCGGTATCGAGTGCTTGAAATGAAGGGGTAAGAAGCTCTGAAGTGGATGTTTACAGAATAACCTTCCCATCAGGGGAGTTTCTCTCTAACCCAGACATTTTGTAGCTGTTTTATATCCTGAAGCATGAAAAAGGATTGCAGCGGTGAAACAGGATTAGATTTTAGGAGGGATTTGCTCTCAGATCTGAGAGTAAAAAGAAAACCCCGGTATTGGAAATAGGAAACTGGCAAGGAAAACAAAATGCTGCTAGCAAGTGAGTTACTGCCCCAGAAAGGGTTAAAAAGACGAAAGGACAGAATTTTACAGGCAAATTGATGCACATAAAGTAACTTTAATCAAGTCAGCTATTGGAAATGCGATAAAAAATGTCTACCTAATGACTGCTTTTCTTCTTTAAATATTTCTTTTCCAAGGAAATAACAGAGAACTACAAGGAAATGAAAATGTTAACGTGACAGCTCAGGCTGACACAAAGAACTGTTTAGATAAACAGCATGAAGTAAGTTTAGCAAAGCTAAATGAAGCTTGTCCTATTGGGGTGTAAGAATCAATGGCAAACTCAAGGATTCAGTTATTTTTGAAGTATCTTGACAAACTAGGGAGGGTGCCAGAGGACTGAGGAAGAGCAAACACAGTGCTGGTCTTTTGTGGTGGGAGCAGGAAGGCAGCAGTGATCTTGGCAAGTATCACCCTTTCAGAGTAACTTCTGTTCCTCGCAATGAGTTGGAATAAACACAAATGGGGGGGAAAAGTAAAAATACAAAGGATAAGAGACCTGTAAGCAATAAGCAGCAGTATATATGGAGAGAGAATTAATCGCATAGAAATAGATCAGATTACTTTCTTTTGATTAAACTTACAAAATTAGTGAAGAGAGTACCTCAAACATAATATAGATATGGACTTCGGCAGATTTTTCATATGCTACATTGTAAAACATCACATGAAAAATGAACCAGTATTGGCTTGAAGGTAAGTGCATCTACTGGGGTGAAGAAAACCCCAAACACCCTTCTGAAAAAAAATCTCAAAAAAGCAAAGCAAAGCAAAGCAAAGCAAAGCAAACCAAACCAAACCAAACCCAAACAAAAAACCCATCCCCCAACCCCCACCCAAAACCAACTAAGAAACAAACAAACAAGCCCCCAAAAACCCAAACAAAAAAAGCCCAGAAAAAAAATCCCCGAAAACAAAACAAAACAAAACAAAAACGACGATTAAAAAACCCCACCCAAAACCCCCTGAAGAGGCATCACGAAAGCTGAGAAATAAAACGGAGTGTTACGCAAAACTGGAAGGTGGCAGGTTCACACCTAGCTTTATTCTGATGGCTGCCGGTGATGTGTAAAATGGGATGATAGGAAAAGAGATACAAGCTTTAAGGAGAGGCGAGTAACACTGTGAGGCTTAATTTAGGATGTAAACAACTAGCGTGGCAGCAACGAAATGGAGGAGTTTGGGTACCAAGTTTATTTGTTGTCCATTAAAAATAAAACGCGATAACCAAGCAACTAAAGGTTACGTATATGGCAAGGGCCGCCCCGCTGGCAGGTGACGGATCTGTAACGGCTCCACAGGCGGCACAAGCCACAGCGTAAACACCCAGAGCAGCCAGGAGCAGCAGCTGCGGCGCTCGGGGGCGGTGCTGCCCGGTGGGGCGGTGCTGCCCGGTGGGGCCGCTGGGGCTCGGCGGCCCCGCCCGCAGGCGGGGCGGGCGGAGGAAGTGGCCCGGGGAGGCCGGAAGCGGCGCTGACGAGGGGCTGGCGGAGCGGGGCGCTGCCCGGTGAGCGGGGTCGTGGGGAGGCCCGGCGGGAGGCGGCGCGTCCGGCGCGGTGAGGGCAGCTTTCCCGGCTTTTCCCGGTGGAGCTGGGGGTGTCGGGCAGAAGCGGTGGTGTCTCCGCAGAGGATGGAGTCGGTGCGGCCGGGTCGCTGAGGACTAGGGGAGGCGGCCTGCGGCAGTGGGTAGTTCACCGGGCTGGGGATGCAAGTGTTTCTGAGCCCGCTGGGGAGAGAAATCCCACGCCCGCAAGGCACGGGCAGGGAGAGGGGTCTTGTGTGGTGAGGGATTTAGCCAGGACTTTGGGATCGGCACACTGACAGCCCTGAGGTGTAGGAGTGGTATTTTTGGGCAGTAGGAGTTGGGGCTTGGTCTCCTACACCTTGTTCTAAGGAGCCCAGGGTCCCGCGCGCCTTGCTTTGCTGCTGAAGTGATGCTGTCTTGCAAACTACCTGTTTTACCTTCTGTTTTACTCCCAGCTTTGCTGCTTGTGTACTTTTTGGAAGACTCAATCTGTTTGTCAAGCAGGCTGATCCTTCTCTGTTGCTTACTGATGCTGGGTAGCAAAACCTAGTTGCAGGCTTCCATACCCTTTGGGATGTGTAATTGAGCATGCTGCTTCAACAGAAAAGATGAACCTTAAGGCCTTTTCAGACACAGAGCACTAGACCCAACTGTTGCAGTAGAGAGATCTGTGCCACCATGGCTAGAAGGGGGATTTAACCCTTGCAAAAATAAGTGAGCATTAGCCTAGGAAGTGGCAGTTGTCCTGCACTGGGTCCTCCCAGGTAACTTCGAAGTAAGTGTCTAACTCTTGTTAATGTGTCAAAGGCTATAGCATGCTACAGTCCAGTGGTGTGTTGGTAGTAGTATTTATGTCTGGTGGTAATTGTTTGTTGTCGTTTTTAGTAGGCATTGCCAATGGATGAACTGGTGCATGACTTGGCCTCAGCTTTAGAGCAGACTTCAGAGCAAAACAAACTGGATGAGCTATGGGAAGAGATGGCCCTAAGCCCACGGCAGCAGCGGCGTCAGCTTCGCAAGAGACGGGGTCGTAAACGACGCTCAGACTTCACGCATCAGACAGAACATGCCTGCTGCTACAGTGAGGCCTCAGAGTCGAGCTTGGACGAAGCTGTCAAGGATTGCCGTGAGGTGCTGACAGCTAATTTCAGTGACTCTGATGACATGGCGGTGGTCAAACGACATCCAGCTCTTAGTGCCACCCTGAGGAGCAAGCAACACTTGTGGCATGAGTCAGACTCTTTTACAGAGAATGCACCCTGTCGACCTCTCAGGCGCCGGCGGAAAGTCAAACGTGTGACATCAGAGGTGGCTGCCAGTCTCCAGCAAAAGCTCAGGGTGTCAGACTGGAACTATGAGAGGGGCTGCAGGTTCAAGTCAGCCAAGAAACAGCGTCTTTCACGCTGGAAAGAGAATGCCCCTTGGACACCATCTAGTCATGGCCTTTGCGAGTCAGGAGAGAACAGGCCCTTCCTCAGCAACGGGGGAAGGAAGGAGCGGATGGAGTGTGAAGCTGATGATCAGAAACAGGGCTCAGATGAAAACATGTCAGAATGGTGAGATCTTGGTTTCTTCCCTGTGCTAGTCAGATGGCCGCCTTGCTTGCAGCTGCTTATAAATGCTGTGCCTTGCTTTTCGAAGTTCTTAAAATTATTCAGTGCTGCTCTCTTTTTGAAGATGGGAAATATCTCAGCTGCTTCTAAACCGCAGATTTTTTTCCAAGTCTTTCCTGTCAGTACTCTATGATGACCCAGAACACTTCCTTGAAAAGTTGGCAAGATGGTAGGTTTCTGGCTCCTGTTACACAAGGAGTCCTCTGAAATGTCTTTGGCCTTGCAGTTACAATATGGCATGCTTGTGGCCTGTGGTTTGGAGAGTAAACCCACAGCTGGCACTTGTGTTGTTTGATTGATATGTACTGATCTCAGTTTCTTGTTTTCAGCATTTACTGCAAGTAGTAGTAGATAACAGATCAGATCTGCAATCATTACTGCTAGCCTTCTGTGCAGGTACTATGTGAACCTCAGCGTAACCTTGCATGCAGTTCTATGTTTCTGCTCTTGATCTGATCCTGAATGCCTAGCTTTGGGAAGAATGTGGTGAGGCAAGGAAGAAGTTGAGGGGAACTTATGTGACTTACAGGATAAGCCTGCGCAAACAGTGGAGTCTGATGTCTTGGTGTCCAGTTTTGGAGAACTGTGCTGAATTTGTGGCAGAATCACATACAAGGGATTAAAATGAGACATTTAAATGTCATGGTCTGTAATTTGTGTTGCCCTAGGGAATTTTTTTCCCCAAGTGTGACTTTTATTCTCTCTGTCGAACATTTGGGATCATAAAACTGCTCCTATCTGAAGAGATTTTTCAGGTTAGAAAAGAGGCAACTGCTAAGAATCAAATGGAGAAGACTTATTGTTGAATGGCGTACAAAAAGCAAATGTAATTGCTGATTTTCTAATTATCATTGTGTAAGAACAGCAGACATTGAGGAGACATTTAAAGCAAACAAACAAGAAGTTTTCTTTTTTGTGAAACATGAGGTTTGGAACTCTATTGCAGGACATTTTAGAAGTCAGAATTTAAATACATTCAAAAGGGAGATGTGGAGCATAGATATATCAGAGGCTGTTAAACATTAGAGCTCAGATACAAGATCCTGCTGAGGGAGTCCTTAAACTGCTGATTTCTAAAAGCTAGAGGAATATACAGAGGACTCTGCATTTTGCTTGTTCTCATGTTCTTTTCTCAAGCACTGTAATAGTCACTATCAGAGAAGAGTGGATTTGAAAAGTCTAACTGTTTAATACAGGATGGTTGTTCGTATGTTGAAGTTCATTGAAGTCTAGCAGTCTAGCTCCTGCAGTTTGTCAGAGTGGACAGGTGGCACTTCATTATTATGGCTTTGAGGATAATAGCTGGAATTGCAAACTTCTCAGTGGTGTTTTCTGAGTCCCTGTGAAAAGCTTAGGTTATTATAAGTCCTCACTGTGGTCCAGGGGACCACTATTGCATTTTTACTGGGTCAGTTGTGATTTGTAGGATTGTTACTCTTACGGTGTGGTCACTTTTTTCTTTTAGAGTGGCTGTTGTTGCTAAAAAAGTGAGTGCTAAGTGGGGCTTACAAGAAACTTGTGGATGGAAACTTTTTGTTACTAGTTGTTAAAGTAGTTGTATCTTCTCAGAGCTGTTTGCTAGTATTCCAGAAAAAGAAGTGTGCTAAGTAGCGCCTGAATAGTGCATGTCAGTGTGATGGACTGAAACATACCCTTACTAGATGTGGCAGTGATAGACAGTGTTCCTTGAGTTGGTCTTTTTAACACCAGTCAGAGTCTGTTCCATCATGTCAAACTTGAACTTAAACCAGCAGGCTTTCATCCAGCCTTTATTTGTGCCAGCTTTGAAAAGAGTAAATAAAGAGCTATGTCCAGACTGTTACTTGAGGACCACTCTGGGAGATGGCTTTGTTCTGTCTCAGTTCTCCCTTGCTCTCAGACTAATTATTGTACAAGTGTGTACATCAAATGACACTTACCATCTGCTGCCAAATCCTTGGGATTCTCTCTGGAAAGCTTGTGCTTGGATTATTTGACCTCTCCAACACCACATGTGTGATCTGTGCTGTGACTCACTAGGGAGGGCCACAGTTGGAGGGAGGAATACGCACAGCCCTCTTCACTGCAGAGTATCCCTCACAGCAGTGAAGGATCGTGCTTTGGTCTCTGCTGCTCTAAATATAGCACTTTGCTGCTAGCAGCACAGTGAAACTGGCTGTGTTTGCCTCACTCCCACTGTGCTCTAGCTGTTCTTTCTGGTCCAGTAAGAGAAGTAACTTTTCACAGATGTATGACAAGGGCATATCCTGAGGAAGGGAGAAGAAAATTAGATGCCTAGGAGAGCAAATGGTGTGGTTATCATCACAAGCTGAAGGGAAGAAAGGTGACTGATGCTGCTTGTGGTACTTGGAAGCAATCTGTGGTGATGTGATGATTTACAAAACTTTCATACTGAACTGGTTCCTCTACTGTTCACTCCTCTAGCCGTAGGAAATGTGACAAAATGAAATGGGTTTTCAGGCAAACTAAGTTGTATATTAAGAATGGATTTTTTTTTAACCTTCTTTTTCCTTCTCTTCACTGACAAATGCTTTGGTTTGTTATGCAGGAGTGAAATGCCGAAATATCCAGTATTTTCTCTGCTTTCTAGAAGGCTTCTTATCCTACATCAGTTCAAAAACCTACTGTATTCAGTTGATAAACTCCCATTCACTGAGAAAGTCTTGGATATGAGTTCTTAACGAGGAGATGGGTTTTTTCCAAGTTTGCTTGTGGGACTATGCCCAGTCCTTTCCTGGAGGAAGATGAGCTGCAGTATTGTGATTCAAAATGCGCATGAAATGAAAGCTGCGAAATTGTTTGCCAAACATAGCAAAAGGTGAACATAAATTGAGAGGAGGATGGATGTGCAGCAACACAATAAGGCAATGATGATGGTTCTGGATTGGGCAATGACACTACCCAATGCCTGATCTATAAATAACTGTGGAAACAACAGAGGAAACAAGTGGTTTTAGTTTAAGCAGTCATTTGTATATTTGTACAAGGGTGGCAATTAGCTGCTAAGACTGTTAGAAGTAACATGCCTTTCTGTCCCTAAATGTTTTGAGATTCCCTGCAGCCATAATAAAACTAAGGCAAATTATATATTGAGTGCTGAAGTTCTTTCTCTTGTTGGTCTAAGCTGAGTACTTCCAGAATGGACTGGGTTTGGTTTGAGGGCTGAACAAGTACAGGAGCTGTCTAAAAAATCACTTTGAGTGGCGTGTTTACTTGTGAAAGGTATGCAGTTGGTCTCATCTGCTTTCAAGTACCAAAACTCTTAATGTGACTTTTTCAAACCTGGGATTCTACTGACCCACCAGTGCAGTGAGATTTCACTGGCTTAATGCTGATGTATTTGTTGTGGTTTAACCTGGATAGGCAGCTCAGCTCCACACAGCTCTCTGCTCACTTCCCTGCAGGATGAGGGAGAAAAATGGAAGAGTAAAAGTGAGAAAACTCTCAGCTTTAGATAAAGTTGGTTTAGTAGGTAAAGCAAAAGCTATGTGTGCAAACAAAGCAAGATAAGGAATTCACTTCTTCCTTTCAGCAGGCAGGTGTTCAGCTATCTCCAGGAATGCAGGACTCCATCATTTGTAACATTATTTGGAAACACAAATACAACAACTCCAGATGTCCCTGGCTTCATTTTTTTTTTCCCCAGCTTTTATTGCTAAGCATAACATTACATGATGTAGGATATTGCTGTGGTCAGTCAGGGTCAGTTGTCCAGCCTGGGTACCCTCCCAGCTGCTTCTGCACCCCCAGGCTGCTCACTGGCAGGGCAGTGTGAGAAACAGAGACAGCCTTGGCACTGTGCAAGCGCTGCTCAGCACTAACTCAAACAACCCTGTGTTATCAACACTGGTCACAAATCCAAAACATAGAACCATAGTGCTACTACGAGAAAAATTTAACTCTGTGCTAGTCAAAACTAGTGCAATGTTCTGGCCTGAGAATGTGACCATTGCTTATCCTGAGTGTGCAGTTAAGTTGCTTTACCCTGTGGAAGGGAGCTGCTTGGATGACAGTCTGCTGTTGCATTCGTGAGTCTGGCTAAGCTGATGAATTGGGGGCAGTCTCTCCATTAAAAAAAAAATTCATCTCTCTTGGAAGGCAAGTGACAAAGACAGAGTGTTGCGCTTCCCCTCCTTCTCCAGCCCAGCCTGACCTTCTGCAGCCCCTCGGTGCCTCTTGTTTTCTTATTTTTATAGAAAATCAATATCCCTCCTGACACAAACAATAGCTCAGGCAAAAGAATAAATGGGGGAAACCTGAGATCTCTGTCCATCACCTCTCAGTTTAACTCCCCCAAACTATTTAATTATAAGCATGCTTTGCTCCAGGTGTTTGCGCCAGTGAAATTGCTAAATGAGGACCATTTTAACCAAAGATTGGGTGATCAATAACACTCTATAGCAGTAGCTTGTTGGATCAATAGCATTCATTATTTCATGGTTAAGGTAAGTAGCCTCCTTTGCAAGTGGAGGTCATTAATCAGTGCTTACTGGACCTGCAGAAAGGCCTGCATACGAGTCAGGTTTGTGTTCAGCCCTGCAGTGTAAAAGGGGTGGTGAAGAGGGTGAAATCCCTGAAAGTTTGTTCCTGAAAGCACTGGCAGTGCTGCATATCTATAAGGAACTAAAGAGCTCTCAGTGCAACAGGGTGCTTAAAGTACTGTTAATATGACCTGGAATCTTGTCAATGCTTTTTCCTTTCTCAGGCACCTTTCCTCTGAGGATGCTAAAAACCCTGTGAAGCAGTCACTCAGTCCTTGCATCTGCAGCTTGTGAGGATTGTTTATCCAAGCTATCAAAAGGGAAAGCAGACATGCTAAGAGATTGGCCCAGGGTCATACAGTGAGTTGGTGGGAGAGCTTGGGATGAAACGATTAATTCATGGTTCTCAGTCCTTGGCCTTAATAGCTGTGGTGTGTATGTGGGAGAGTGAGTGCATGGCCAAGCTTTGTAATGGATTAATTTGAAATTTGATATTAACTTACATGCTGAAAGGTGAGAATAATATACAGATTGTTCATCCTTTAAGTATAAATGGCCCTTATACAATGATGAAGATGCAGAGTTTTAAATATCCAGCATGATGAGTTGACTTGGCAGTACTTTAGAGTGCATTTTCTAAGAGCAGTAATATGGTCACAAAATAGGGTTTTATTCTGTGCCTGCAGTTCCTTAGAGTGACGTATTTTGTGGTCCTTCATCATTCAGCCTTGTAAATTGAGGGGGTTCCAGTTGATACTGGTCTCTAGTACAATCCAATTTCCCTGGAAAAGAGGCATCCAGAGATACTTTCAAACAGCATTTGCTGATTGGAGAATGATTCCGGTGCTGACTTACACCTGATGTTTGCATCTAAGGTCTTAAGTGCTCAAGAAGTAGGCAGTATGTAGTTTCTGCTTGTCATAGTGTCTCTCAGCTGAATGAGAGGAAGTATTGCTTGAAGTGTCCAAGGAATGATTTCATGTCAGCATTCGGGCCTTCAGATGCTTGGGACTGACACGAGCATGTACTTCTGCTACAAATACTCATCCAGCTTTGCAGTCAAGTTATGGCTTTCTCCACATTAGTTTCTAGCTTTATTCTTTTGTTCAAGAATTGAATCTTCTCTAACTGCTTCAGCAAATACAAAGCATGCTGTAACAAGGTTGTATTCAGCAGCAGCAAGTCATGATGTGCTAAGGTATTTACCTGGAGAGTTGTAAATGTTGCAGCTGCTCTTTACTCCATATAAAATAAAAGTTGGGGGGGAGAGGCTGTTTGTGTGACAGTGTAACATTTTTGAGGAAAAGGAATCTGAAGTAGAACACTTCAGAGGGTTTTCAGTAGCTGTTAAATGACCCAAGGACAGAGTTTTTAACTACGCTTAATTTCCTGGTGAGTATTCCGGATGTTGTCATAGTTAGGTTATTAAATATAGTACCCAAGGCAAATGCCATTTTATTAATTACTTCTTGATAACTTAGAACTAAATTAGACACAGGATCCTACTCTTTTTGAAGTGATGCAGCATTGATAGGTTTTAACGAAAAGCAGTTAAGTTCTGTTCTAGAGCCAGTCATGTACGTGGAATTCAGTTTTTGTGAGACGTGTAAAGCATTTTGGTCTTGGAGAAGCTAGTAAAATGTAGTAGAGTGGTTTTTGTTTTTTGCCTTTGCAATTGTAACCATGTTTTTTTTCCTCTGTTTTTGTTCCAGTGAAACCAGCAGTGTATGCAGCAGCAGTGATACTGGCCTGTTTACCAATGATGAAGGCCGCCAAGGTAACAAGTGTCCGTGATTTTCCTCATGTGGTGCTGGCAAGTTTCTTACTTTCTTTACAAATGCCAAGAAAGATCTGTGTTTGAAGAGAGACAGAGAGGGAAGTGTGTGAGGAAAAACCAGTGGCAGGGAGTGGCTAGAAGTTAAGAAATGAGGGCTACAAATGTATGATTTTCATAATGCTACACTTTTCCTGCTGAAATACTTTGTGTATGAGATCCATAATATTTGCAATATAAGAAGCTGTTATTGTGGAAAGGCACAGACATACAAGAGGAATTTGAGAGCTCTTCATAATGGAAGAGCACGGCTTGTTACTTGTTTCTGTAGGTGTTTTAAGTGTTGTCTACATATCGTTAGGGCCTGAATCTGTTGTTTTCTCTATGGGCAGGGAGAGAACATGGGGGAAAAAATACTTAATACTGACAAGTCACCTAATAGACTGTACGAAGAAGATGATGGTAATACTTGATAGGTTTAATTTCGTTAAATGTGTGTTCCTCCCTTGCTCTTGTGTGCATTAGTTGAACATGGTATTTTCAATGTCTGCTGTAGAAATGGTTTCTTAGGAGTTTTGAGTGTGAAGTGCAGCCTGATTTTATTTATCAACCAACAGCACAGTGTCCAGTTGGTGTGGATACGGCAGAAGTAAGTGTGAAATAGGTTGTAGCAGGCACATAGGCATTGAGGATTGTTATATTTGGAGCATGTGGAATGTGACCCTAGAGACTTGCAATTCTGTGCACTCTGATTCTGTCACATTTCACCAGCTAAGATATGGATGAGATCTCTTCTGGGAATATATGAGTGCTAAAGGAAGTAGCATTGGTAGCTCAGTAGGATATGCTGCTTCCACTAGCTTGTTAATGGCCCCAGTACCTGTGTGAGGCAACACAATGATAGCACACACGCTTATGTGTTTTCTGATGATATTTTAGGCTGTAGGACCAATCTGTTGTGATCTTAGGGGAGTATAATACTTTCCTTAAAAGTAGGTATTTCAAATATCAGCTTTGACCTTTGCTGAAAAATGACTGTTTCCAGACTCTGATTCTTCAAAGGCAACAGAAAAGTAGAATATTTTGCCCTCTCTTTTTATTGGTGATTGTTCAGTGGGAGCTGAAATTAGTGATCATTTGTATACCACATGATGAAGCAGAGTGGTGACTCAGTGTTTTACTTCATCACCTGAGATAAGATTGATGGAGACTGGGTAGTGTATATATATACTTGTCTATATGCTTGCCCTATATACTTGCCCTGATTTTGTATCCTGTTTTAGACCTTAATTTTTGGCTGCTACTAGAAGTAGGATGCTCAATATACAGGAACATGTAGAAATATGGCTTAGATAAATAAATGAAGTCCAATTAGAGCCTTCCTTGTCTAAGTACTAGAAGAGGTTTGACATCCTTGTCATCAGGTATCCCTCTGTTCAAACAGTTTATCCTGTGATATCTTTCTGGCCAAGATGTTTTAGCTTACAGTGATGTTCAAAGGGTTAAAAATATTGTTGCACTTTCAGTCTAAATAAAAAATACCTCCTTTTCTTTTTTCTTGACAATTCCTAGTCATAAAGTAAATAAAAAAACAACAGCTTTCCATGTCAGTGAGATGGAGAGAGCACAAAATTTGTTTTTTTGTCACAGATTATCACCTTAGAAATAGTTTTCCAGCACAATTCCAAACTGAATGATGGGAAATTGAAGCTGGCAGCATTCTTAAATAAAGGCAGTTTCCCCCCCTCCTTCTTTTGAGGTTACATCATGTAATCTTTGTGCTGTTGCTAATTAAATAAATCATCTTTGGAACTGCATATACCAGCACACTTCTGTGAGCAGAGAGTGATCCTAGTTTATAATTTGATTGTAAGATAGGGTTTTTTTGGATTTATATTTGTTACATGCATTGGGATCTCTCACAGTGAAAATCACTGGAGTATTAGCATATGCTGCTGATCAGTAAAGTTTCTCTTGTGAAAATAGTGATTTGAGGTATGACAGAGCACTATGCTTATAGACCCAAATTTCCAGGAAGTTTTGCTCAAATTATGGTCTCTTAGAAAATTATCCAACATTACTTAGTTTTAAGTTAGTATTAACTGGAGATGGGATGTTTGTATTTTAAAATATAACTGGTAGGTCAAGTTGATACATGACAGAAAAAACAATGTCAGAGCTTTGTGATAAAGTGTTCTGGCTGTCCTACCTGTTGCTGATTGGAGTTGGTTTCATGTATTGCTCCTTCTGTTATCTGCAAAATTGCAGCATTCTCACTAGGCTGAGTGAGTAGGCATAATGGACTTTAGTCAGGAATAATGTAACTCAGTGAGGAAAGGAGAGTAAGTGGGGATGCTTGAGTTGAGGCTTAATGGTAGGCAAATGAGAATTTTCCCTGAGGTAGGTGTGTTAGTTTTGTAAAGCAGCATGAAGTACCTGGCAATTACATGGGACTGCTTGTGAGTTGGGCTACTGAAATGCTACGTGTGTCATGTTCTTTGCCCTCCTCCTGCTTTTTTCAGTTGCTACTGCTCTCAAGAGAATTTCTGGCCAGATGGATTTGCTATGAACAGTGTCTGATGCAGCTCAGTTTTAGACTGCAACTGCATTAACTACAGCAGCCCAGCTCCATGGAGACTTTGGTCATGACTTCTGTTGCTGCTCCTTTAGTTTTGCGGAGGTTTTGTAGTTCTGAGACATTCTAAGAAATTTTGATTGAGAGCAACTCACAGCATGGTTAATGCTTATGCTCAGAGTGACCATTTCTGATAGTTATGTGTTTCTATCTTAGCTGCTGTCTTAGGAGACTAGAAGTCTTTCTCATCAGTATGTTTCTTTTGCTTACTCTGTGAGCCTGGTCTTCCCCTCTTGTGAGGTCTCTCCTGTGACAACCTATAACATGTGCGAAATGATTGGCCTCTACCGGTGTCGCAGTAATTACTTCAGAGAAAGAGTTCTGCATAAGACATCACACAACATTGAACTAAGGTTGATGAGATGCGGTAGCAACAGAGTGCTAAACCTGCCCTAGGCAGGTCTATAAAGAGGCTTTGTTCTATAGGGAAATTCTGGAGACTGATGAGTTGGATAGTTTAAAGCATTTAGTGAAGCCCCATAGTTACTGAGAATCATTGAAACAGAATACAAATATAAGGCTCTTCAAGAACGAATTCCTAATGAGACTTCAGCTGTTTCACATTCAGATATGCGTACTTGTAATATTTTGAGGGACTGTCACAGGGCACATTGATATTATTTGTGGCTAATTTCATCCTATTTCTTTAGGAGATGATGAGCAAAGTGATTGGTTTTATGAAGGAGAATGTGTTCCAGGATTCACTGTCCCCAACCTTCTTCCCAAGTGGGGAGCTGATCACCGATCTGAAGTGGAGAGGATTGACTCAGGCCTGGACAAGCTCTCTGTTTCCACCTTCCTTTTGCCCTCACGACCAGCTCAGAGAGGTGAGGTCCATGAAGAATTGTATTTGAGATGTGATGGCAAGGGTAGACTCTGTTCATAGGTGTTGCATTTAAACTGGTATTGGTGATCTGTTTTGTTTATTTCTTTAAGATCCAGTTAAGAAAAAGCTGCACTATTGGCGAGTTTATTGAAATAGTCATTCCAGCTGCTTGCTGGCAGTCTTCCTTTTTTATTAAAAATAAGGATTTTATTTAGTTTGTGAATGAATTGGCAAATCTGCATCTTCGAGACTGAAAAAGAAGAGACAGAGGATCTGATTTGATTACTGAACTAAGGGGTTTTCCTGGTGGCTATGCCAGGAAGAATCTTCTGTGTTCATTGCTCAGTTTTTCTGCATTTGGTTTTCAGGATTTCATGCTCGCCTGAATCGCCTTCCAGGAGCTGCTGCCCGTTGTCTCCGTAAAGGTCGGAGGAGGCTGGTTGGCAAGGTATGCCCTTTTGAAAGATGGTAATTTTGTATTTCAAAATCTGATCAGTCCTGAAGTACTATTCTAAGATACCATGTAAGTTGTTTTCTGCAGAAAGTGGTCCTGTATATTTTTTTGTTTCGTGTATTGTTTGATTTGTTTAACTGCTTTGACTGTCAGAAGATGATTGAGTGACTTAAGTAGATTTTAAGGCACATTTGAAGTGGCAAAGACAGCTGATCAGTGCTAAAAGCAGTATGAAAGGAGGCCTGAAGAAGAATGACAGGGAGAATAAATATCAAGAAGATTTAGACAGAATGTAGGGGAAAATGATGATGGCATGAGACTTGTGCATGCTCATCTGAGACTACAAGGGCAAAGAGGTGCCTCAAAGGTGAAGGAAGGCCAAATTTTATATAGGGAAGAAGACTGATATGAATGGCAGCAAAGAAAGGTGGTTTTAGCAGTTGCATTTTTAGTGGGAAGACAGAAGAATAAAAAACAAGATATTTGCAGTAAAAAAAAAAGATATGTGCAGTAAATGCAGACAAAGCTGTCCAAAGCTATTGGCTAGTTTTATTATACGTCGGGCAAGCACTAAACAAATGTCAGTCCTTTTTCTGACAGAACAAACAATACTTTGCAGATGTCTGTCTAAAAGAGAGGGATACACCTGGTTGGGTCTGCATCATGGAGTATTGAGCGCTGCTGTTTCTTGTAAAAGATGGTTCTGAGAAGGAAGATGTTGGCTGTGTTTGGCTTTTGTTTATTGTAATGTGCTCTGTGCTTTTGCAAACATTGCCATGGGTTCTGAGCTGGCTGGCTGTAGTCTGCTAACAAGGTGTGTTAGGGGGGCCTGGAGTCTAGAGGAGTGCGACAGCTGCCTTCTGTTCAGTCATACTTGAAAGACCCTTGTCTGCCCCTTCTTTCTTCCACTCACCTTGCTTAATTGTAACCGGCATTCAAAATATGAATCCTCAGCTGGCAAGAAACTGACTTTAGTAGAGTTCCTTAGGCCACCTGCAAGTGACTGGGCCTGGCGGCACACCTCTAATGATCCAAATGAGAAGGATAATATTTACTTGTTTAATTCATCTTCATCACCTTAAAGGGATCTTTGTCATTTGCAGCGGAGGTCACTGCTCCCCCTTCCCCATCTCTCTCGAAATTGTAATCATAAATAATGAGTTTCATTCAGAGCTCCCCGCCAGCGAGCTGCTAATTACCAAAAGTACGGCTTGTAATTTACACAGTAATAAACCGTAAATTTAAACATTATGGCATTTTAAGTTAATAATTTCCCTGCTGTAACAAATAGCCCATCTTTCACCCCTGCTGCTACAACTGCCCCCAAACTTTGAGTGTGTTTTGGCTATGTACCTGGCACAAATGGACCTTACCTGCAAATGACTTTTGCCCTGATCTTCAGCCCCTGACTGAAAAGTATATTTCTTTCTTGGAGGCAGTTGCTGTGCAGATGTGAACAGCTGGTGCTTCAGGCTGTGTGTGTACGTGTATGCCAGCATTGAGCACATACATACACAGGGCAGCATCTTGCAGGAAGCAACATGCTCCTAGAGCAAGTCCTTTTTCCTACAACCTACCTTTTCTTTAGTTGCTAGAGGTCCTGCTGCTGAATTGCTGCTTTCAGAAAGAGAAATGCATCATGCTTTTGCTCCTTGTTTTATTCATTGGTGGTTGGTGAATCCCCAATGTTAGTGGAATAGTGTAGTGTCCTCAGCCTGTTTCTAGCCCCACTGACCCCAGTAACACGATAAGAAGCACTTCCCAGCCATTTCCCAGGCTCTCATGCATCCTTGTGCTGCATACTTTGTACTAGTCCAGTCCCTGGCATGCCCTTCTGCAAGCAAATATCATCACTAAAAATAAAACCCAAGCCTCATAAATAAAATTGAATGATTTTCTGCCATTCTAATTAGTTAAATCATCTCAGGTGAAGTTCTAAAAGGAAGGAGTGAACATATTTAGCTGAGAGTGGGCTAAACATGTTAATTCCTGGTAAGGAAAGGATGTGACCCAGGGGAGTTAGATTTGTTCTTACTGGCAGCAGCAAGCTCTTCTCTGCTCACTGTGTGAGAGTTTGCAACCTTTTACTTGTCTTTGTGTTTCAGGACACGTCCATGAGCACTCTGGGCACCGAGAGGCTAGGTCATATTGTTAGTGATCCGCGCCAGAAAGAGTAAGGCCCTTAACAGCTCTTGTATAGAACTTTGGGAGGGGAGGAAGAACTGTAAGGTCCTCTTCCCTTCTGGGGCTGAAGGACAGGAAGAGCTGGGTGGACACTTAAGCATAACTGTGGAATGGGAGACAGTATTCTACTGATGGCTTTTCTGTTTTCTTACTCGTTATTGCTGACTTCCCCTTTGTTTTATATATATGTTTATATAAGGCTGCCCCAGTGTGTGGATGCTACTCAAATGCCCTTTTTTTTGTTGCAATCAGCTTTTTCTTTCATCCTCCTTTATAATGTGCCATTGCAGTAACTGAAGATCTTTTGGACATTAAGAGAAGTCTGAGCCCCATATGTTCATTTTTTAAAATGCTTGTTTGTGGAGCCACACTATGGGCACATATCCAGACTGCAGAAATGATGCTGACAAGGCAGCTGTGAAATTACTTTTTCTTTCTTTGGTGTTCTGTCTCCCTCCCCAGTTAGCGTATTTAAATTGTAGTCAGCACTGGAAATAGTCATGGTGCCTATCCTTTGGCATCTTCCTAATGCTGTTCTGGGGAGTGGGTAGGTAAGGATGGCATGTCTTGACTGTAGTGCAGTGGGTCCAGCCTTCACCAGCTGTTGATACCTAATTTTCTTCCTTGGATCTGAAATTTGTTGTTTTTAATATGACTCCTGATGATGTTTAATCTTTTTCCTTCTCCCTCCGTCTTTGTTCTTCCCTTCCCCCTTCTCTTCTTACCCCCAACCCTCTTTTTTCCCTCCATGTTCGTTCCTTGGCATTGCTCCTACCTGTCCTTTCAACTCTGCCTCCTTCCAGTTTTTGGTTACCATCCATGGGGAAGAGAGATCGCAACCAGGTAAGGTGACTCTGCTCTTCCTTTTTTATTTTCTTGGTTTCCTTCTCTCTAGAAAGAACACAATGCTGACTTCTGGTTTCCCACACACTGTGGCCTGTGCACATGAGGTAAGGCAGTCCTGTCCCTTCTCATTTTGTTAACTGATGTCTTCTGGGCTTTGAACACAACCCATTTCTCAGGCATTGTATTGTCTATTTAAACTGAATAGCTCAGGACCTCCTTTTATTTATCGCCCAGTTTCAGGTTAGAGTAGGCCTTCCTTTCTGACAGTGAGTGGGAGGAAAAATGCCTCATGACAGGAGGAGCTTTGGCCTCTCAAAATTCCATAAGAATTGGAATGTTTTTCTTTTTTTAAATATTTTGTTTTGCCTTGTTCGGCTCAGGCTTCTACCTGATAGTCTCATCCACAGAGAAGGGAAATATGGTGAGCTTAAATGATGTAGTTAAATAGCAGCTGTAACAGGAAAATGTAAGAGGTAATAAGCAAGAGAAATAGGCATTCTTGTATCTGAAACTCTGGTATGTGCACTTTTATATTCTCCTGTAAGTCACAATGCTAGGAGTTTTTTTTTTTAAGATACAAAAGCTCAGGTTCTTAATAGCAAAGAGCAAAAAAAACACTCTTCCATTTGAGCAGTCATGTTGCAACAGTGCTCCTGGCCATGCACCCTCCTTTCTATTCCTATGTGAGATGTTTTATGGTTGGTGAGCAGTAGGACTGAATTTTTTTTTACCTTTCAGGTGACTAAAAATACATATATGGCAAGAAATAATTTTCAAGCTTTTGTGCAATTGTGTATTTTCCATTAATGAGAACATTTTGTGGATTGCTTTTATATTGCTAAGGATAAGAGTAACTACATAAGCTTTAAAAGGACCAAAAGTAAATAACTTTTGTTTTTCTTAAATGTACTTGAATCAGCCATTCCAGTAACAGAGGATTCCTGGTGATTTGCCCTACTGTGCAGTTGCAGTGTTACTTCACTGACAGTAAACAAGCAGGAGGAAGTCCCTGATAGCACCAGCTTTGTGGTGCATCTTCTTTCTCAGAAAGGTGGAGGGTAAAGGTCTAGTACTGAGTTCTGAAGTTGCAGATAGCTTGTATGATAAGTCCTGCTACAGGTGTGGATTGTTTCTTTGTCCTTATTTAAAAATGCATCAGTAATCCTAATAATACAAGGAAAGTGTTCTGGAGATCGGTGTAGCACTTTGCAAAGCTGATGGAAATTCATTTTCTGCTTGAGGTGTGAATTATAGATAAAGATGAAATGCTGAATGGAAGTATAAAGCAGGTACCCCAGAGAAACTACCAGTCTAAAGCTTCTATTTACATATTGAGCAAAGTTTGTTCCGTGCATTGATTGACCAGATTATTCCATTTCTGTTCTGGCCACTAAAAATCCTGACCGTTGCATCTTTTACAACAAGCTGTCTTGTGCAGGTTTGATACCCTCAAGATTTGTCTAGTGTATGTCTAATGGAGTATCTTAGATTAGCCTGACCAAGCATTGTTTCAAAAATTTGTTTTAAGCAGTTTGCAAAGACAACTTGTGAGGTTGGTCGGGAGTGGAAGGAGCAGCTCACTTACCATGGAATGAATTGGGTACTCATTGTGAACTTAACCTGATGGGTCTGAGTCTTCTAGAGGTCTGTTTCAGTGATATATGTAACACTTGGGAATACAGGAACTGCTCTGTGGAAAGTTCTGTGCTTGCACAATTCATAACTGACTTTTTTCTCTACTATGTGAATGTAGACAAGAGGCTTTCTGAAAGAGAAGCAGACTGTTTTCTCATGGCATGCAGCAATAGAGCACCTAAGCTCTTAGTTAACCAGCATTTTTAATAATACTGGTCAGAAGAGGAATATGCTCAGGCTGTCTGTTGTGAGAAGGTGGTTATGAGATTTGCTGTTTCACTCTTAGGGCTAGCCTTTTGTCTGAAGTGAGAGTCTGTTCTCATCTAGTCTTACCCCTTGAGGTGCCAGAAAGGTCTCCTTATACTATGTGAAGAGCTAAAAAAAGAGATCTGGGGAGCTTTATCTAGACACTATTTCTTTTAATCCTTTGCTTAAATAAAATCTCTTGACTTTCCAGTTCAATCCATTATCTCCTCTCTACTCTCTGGATGTGCTTGCTGATGCTTCCCACCGAAGATGCTCACCAGCACACTGCACTGCCAGGTAACTCCCTTGCTCTGCTCTGTTGGGGTTGTCTCACTTCCCTCTCCTGGATGTCTTCAGTAGTACTGTGTGATCTGAAGAGTACTCATGGACCTGTAATTTAATGCACTTTTCCCTGGGAAGCCCATGTTCAAACTTAGCACAAAACGTAGCAATGCGGTTTATTTGAGAGTCTCAATAAACTAAGTGCTTACAGTGTATGAAACAGCGTATGATAGACAGGCAGAACATACTGTTCCTTTAGAAATAACTGCAATCTGTTCTGAAATGTGCAATGAGTTGCTGCAAGTCTGTTTTATAGGTACAAATGGACATAATATCATTGTCCACTATTAAAATTGGAACAGGATGACAAGGAAAATGCTGACAAACTGATGTGGGTGACATGCTGAAGCATTTTGGTATCCTAGGTGTCTAAAATAGACCCTCTGAGCAGATTAATAACTCACCTGAGGTGACCTTTAATGGCTTGATATCTCGCTATAGCAATAGCTGAAATTTAGATCTGGTTTGGCCAGATGTTAGGTATATTTGAGTCTGCATAGTTCAGGTTAATATACTATTCAGGCACCTTCTGCTGACTAATCCTAAATTAAATTCAAGAGTTGGCCTTAGAGGTGACTCCTGTTTTTGTGCTGCAGGTGACTATCTAAAGGTAAGGTGCCCTTGAGCTCTTTCCCTGTGCAAGTAGACAAAGCCTTGCTTTGGACACAATTCTGCTTTATGTGCTTGTACCAGGGACCCAATCTGAAAGAAATGTCTGGACTTTCAGCTTCATGGCTTTCTTTCCCTTGTTAATTAGCAAATAGAGCATGAAAAATGTACTAAGGTTGTATGTGTCTGAACAGAAGCTTGGCACCCACCCAGCAAAGCCTCTCTTCCCACTGGCTTCTGCAGGGAATTCTGCGATGTCGCACCATGACCTCATGCTGCTGTAGCCAGCATGTTAAAACTGGAAAAGCAGGGGGAGGAAAAAAATCAACTCTTAAATGTTCAACTGGATGAGGATAGAAAGAATTCAGAAGATTGTACATCAGCAAATTGATTCCTTTCTGTGCTTTTGCCCCACTCTGGGGATGTTTTCTGCCTGTGAAGCAGGAAGATTGAATGGCCTCTTCATTTTCAGCTAGGATAACCTTTCTTGTGCCTCCAGTGTTTTACTTGGTGCTTTATAGAAGTTTGTCTTCCAGAAAGGTGAGCTGGAGAAATCCTGCTTGCAAATTCAAACTGGGCAAAATCTCTGCCTTTATGATGGTCAGTGAAGGCCCTTTCCAAAGCCAAGCTCTTTGCGATGGATTTCTGAACCTGAAGAGATTATTTTTGTAGTTGTTCTTTAGCTTTTACATGCCAAGCACACTTGTTAGTACTTTGTTTTCCTTACAGGAAAGTTCAGGTGGTCTCCCTAAGCTCAGATAAGCTATTGCCCCAGTTAACATCTCCTGCTTTTGCCATGTAAGGAATCAATTTCGGTAGTCTGTGCTTTAGGAAGCTTCTAACAGCTTGGGCCTCATCCTGGAGAAATTCTACTCAGAAATTTGCCAGAATGGTATGTGTGAGTATGGGAAGCAAATCCTCTGAAAGAATATGAAACATACTAGAAAAGAAATGGTCTTGATGTTGTGGCCATCCAGTTTCTTCAACCTGATGCCTGCTGTGCCATGCAGAATCGCCTTTCTCTGCTTAGTTTCTGCTATCACGGAGTGTGCCCAGTGGAATGTATTTACCAAGTGGAGTATTTTCTCTGCTGTGGAACTGTTTTCTTTGTCTCAGTGGTGGATTTTGGTGCAGTTCATCTGGAAGACTGGTAACCCAGTACTTCTGTTTAAGCAGAGCTGAAGGCCAGAATACTGAATGCAGCTGAGGATTGAGAAAGAACCTCCTCCTTGACACTGACAAGCCTATGTGGAAGGTTCCTTGGGAAGTCTTATTTGAAAGGCTGTATAAATTGTACGCTACCTTTCTTGATTTATGTCTGTGATGAGAAGGGCTTTCATTCAAAGTGAATGCACAGCATTGGGAATTTCACGCCCGTCATTAGAAGCAGTTTTGTGTGTGTGGTGACTGTTATCATTAGTGGTATAATTTTATTTTGTGAAGCAAGGAGAGTTTTCTGCTTTCTTGCAGTCCTCCCAAGGGATGGCTGGTGTATTAATTTGCTGTATTGCCTCCTGGCTGTTCCCAGACTGTTTTTCCTCTTCATCATGGAATTTTTAATGGCCCTGCTGCCTCTCGGGAGGCATGCAAGGAAGAGTACCTCAGGGATCTCTTCTTTTTTCACATGCCTATAATTACTCTCCTTTAAGAGCACAAAACGTTTGCTAATCATGTCTTGTCTGTTAAGGTTTTGACTTCATGATGCGGACTGCTAAAAGCAAGCAAGTAGAGACTTGCATGGGCAACTCCAGGGATCCTTCCCTCTTTCCCCTCTGCCTGTTTGCCTCTCTGGGAGGAGTGGTCTGAACAGAATTTTGTTGTTGAAGTCCTTCTACTTCAGAGGATTTTGTATAGGCTGAAGTTGAATATCATATTAGGCGTTGGTTGTTCAATATTCTGTAGCTGAGAAGATGTTGTAGGCTGTTGGTTGATGGAATGCTATTCCCTTGAGGCAGGGTAAGAGTTTCAGAAGAGCCTAGAACCAATGTTCCCTTTAATTTGAATAGCGGGCAGAATAAGAGAGGAAGGTAGAAGATAAATTGTCCCTAATGCCATTTATTATTTGCCTAGCCTTGAAAATACAATTATGGGTGAAAAAAAGCAATTAAGTGTTCCCACTGGAGGTCATAGGAAAAGTGGACCTTGGATGGCAGGTAGATGTTGAAGGTGGAGACTTGAAGAATTGTATTAGACTTTTGAACAGCACAGACAAAGAAAGTTGCTGTGCATGTACTCTGTTAATACTAACGGTAAATCTAGAGTTTAATCTGGTTTAGAAGCAGGTCTTTCATCTTGCCTTGTATATGGGGATAAAGATGTAGAGGGATGAGTGGTCTTCTCATTTACTGCCAGTTGCCCTGGATTTGGTGGTGCTGTTAAATTGAACAGACTTGAATGTCTCAAATTCTAGTTGCAGCTCTAGAAATACTCTTGTGAAAATAAATCTTGTTCGTATGTATCTGTGCACAGAGATCCTGATATTTCTGCCTCTTATTCAAGCATATGGAAATACAGGGATTGCCTGCAATGTCAAGCCTTTTCTGAGGCAGCCTAAGGAGTGAACAGATGTGCACAATTTCATACTTTCCTGCTTGATCAAGACAGTATCCGGTTTGTTCTAGGCAAACTTTCTCCCTATTTTTTTTTACTCTTTTTCCACTTAGCTGGAGGATTTTCATGTCTTCCTTTGCTAAAGCCTGGCTAATATTCCAGTTGGGAATATAACTGAATTCTTCTGACAGGCATGCAGTGAACAGCAGCTATCAACCTAGTGTCACATGCAGTTGACTGAGGCCCGATATTCCCATTTTGATGAATGCTAATTCTCTGGAGTGAAAAATAAATCCCCCTTGGCTTCAGATATTTTTTTACTTGCTATTTCAAATCTGTGTACTCAGCAGATCTGGCAAATAGTAGGACTCTTTCTGGCACAGATATAGTGTGATTCAATGTGCAAAGAGGGAATATAATATATGGGATCACATAATCTCTGCTTAGAGTGCTTACGTGGAAAACAAGAAGAAGATACATTCACTTGCATTTGCCACATGCAGACTTTTAGGAATGGAATTGCCACATCATTATAATGCTTACTTGGGGAGCAGACTGCTGCTGTTGAAGATCTATGAGATTTGGATGATTGAAGAAGTGAGCTGGGATGTTAGAGATTTTGAAATCTGAAAATGTGCTCTAGAAGCCTTCCCTAGGGGCTCGGCAGGGCATAGGAGACTGCTGTGCATCGGGAATTTCTACACTGGGACGTGATCGCAAGAACCACTTGTGCATGTGGGAGCTTTGTGTGCAGATAGGGTGAGCAACTTGTATTGATTTACACATGTTATGTGCAGATTAGACTGGTGCCCAGCTGGCTCTGTAGTCAAAGAGGGAAGAATTCTGCTTTTACTATTAATTTTGTGAAGCCACCATCAACAGCCTCAGGTAACACCTCAGGGCTTAGAGAAAGAGCCTTTCATTTGGTTTGTGTTTGCTCTGAATAGAGCATCACAACAGCAACAGCTGGGTCGTGTGGAGTTTAGTAGCAGTGTCTTTGTTAAAAGGCAGTCTCTATTAACGATCTCTTTAACATGAGGATAATAACATCCCTTGTTTTTATAGTAGACTAATGACTGCCTCTCACTTTCACTGCATAATCCATGTGCTTTGCTCCTTTTAAAGATAGGGTTAGAATAAAGAGTGCAAGCAGATGAGCTGGATGATGTGAGATGACAGAGAGAGGCATACGCCCACAAGTGTGCAATGTGGCTCCTGCCTCCAAGAAGGCCACGGGCTGTCACATTTAGCTTTGTACGGCCTTTTCAGAGACCTTTTTTGTGGGACAGAGCTGGTTTTTACCTTGAATTTTAGAAGAGTGGTCTTCATGCTACAACTTAGACTTCACAGAAGTTTTCAGGGGCCTGATGCTGTTCAGTAAGATTCTTTGTGAGCTGGTGTCTGCTTGTGCTCTGTATTGTCTCCCACAGATTATATTGCCAGTCCTAATTTTCTGTTGAAATACTGGGGTAGATGTAAGATAGTGGCAAGCTCCAGTGCACAGTCATCTCAAACTGTAGAAGTGAGCTGGGAGTCCTGTGTATGCAAGTACTGGTCATGAAAAAAACATGTAAATAAAGTCATAGAATAAATACATGGAAAAGAAATGAAAGGAAGCATTACTTCTGACACATTAGAGGCTACCATGGGTTTCATCTTTCTGCATAACAAAGCTTGTTTTTTCTCCAGTATGACCTGCATGCAGAAGTGGGTACCGTAAGTACTATGTTAAAAAACAAAAGGCAAATCCATATTTCCTGAATAATTCCTTTAGTTTGTGATTACAAAAAATATTATCCTTGTCAAAAAGACACTATAGACTTTTCATACTGTTGAATGCCATTTTTCTTATACGTGTGTAATTTTTCATTTACTAACTCCTGGCAGTAACTGCTGTGTGAGTTGAATATATTGCAGCCAACACAACAGCCACATTTTGGATCCTGATATGTTCCTCTGTTCTCCTTTTTGTCTTCCCAGGTTAGAATTTCAGTCATCTCTAGATTGTAAACTAGGTTTTCTCATTAGTCTCTGGTCATCTGGCAGATCCACCTATGACTAAGCACTGCTAGTTTTTTTTCTTACAATCAAGCTGTGGTAGTCCAAAAGAAAGCAGGGGATTATTTTCTCATTATTGTTTATGCAATGCTGAAGAAAGCATGGAGGCCTAGCAGGAGAGATTGAAGGCTAGTAAGGACAGTGTAAGTCCTATTCTAGTTTGTAAGTTCAGGCTCAGATCTTTTATCTCACAAAGTTCTGGTCTGAAGCTTCTTCACAGAGAGGGCTGTGACAATGCACAAATATGCATTTTCTGTCAGCCCTTCCTCTTCTAGTCTACTTTAGAGTAATTTTTAACTGTTCAGAAAAGTTGTTAAAATTCAGCTTTGAAAGGAGAACTCATTCATCATTGCAACTTGTCAGTGATATTTTAACATTTTATAGTTCAGTCTATTCACTGCTATGTTGGGTGCTGTGCATATCCATGACTTGGTTTTCCTAGTGGTGGTGGTGTTTCTAGGAATCTGTAGAAGTCTGCTGTTAATCTGGGATTCACTAATTCTGTTATCTCACTGATATAGACCAGCATGCAAGCTAGTGATTAGAAATTTACATTGAAAAGTGTGATATCTACCAAAAATCTGCATATTTCATAAGTTATACCTCAGACATCCTTTCTGTCCATGCCTTAATGAGGACTATCATCCCTGAATGAAGTCTTCTGCTCATCTCTCTCCCAAGGTACTTACTACCTGGAGATTCCCTGCATGCAGATTTATGGTGCCTGTAAAGTGCACCAGCCACTTGAAATGACACTTTTACCACTGGGTCAGTCAGAGCCAGTGAGTAATCAATAGGTTCCTGATTTACTAACTGAAGTGTGGGTGATCAATAAGGGATAAACCTGAATGAAAACATGTTACAGAGACAATTTATGACCTTTGAGCCTTTGTATCTTAGAGGCAGGACTACTAGATACAGCATTCTTGCTAGTATCTTCAAGTGAAATATGATTTGCCTTTACTTTCACTTCAAAAAGGGATTTTGAGATTCTTCTGGTTTCATTTTTCTTTTTTTTTTTACCCCTTGTGTAATCATCAGGTGAGGGTAGTTGTTTGAGTATGTAGCTGAGAGCCAGGAGCTCTTATGCAAAATCTAGCTGTAACATTTGTGAACTGGGAAAAATTGCATAAATTCTCTTGGAAATGATAGTGCATACTTCTTTCCTACTCCACAGTGATTCTCCACCAAGGATCAGTTGGCTAATGTTGGTGTAAGTTCATAACATTAAAAAGGGAACATTTCAAATATTTTTGTTATTGTTATATTATTTAAAATTAGTTAAATTATTATATACAATTATGTAGTCTTGCAGTTAGTAATCTAATACTGTGTCACTGATGCAAAATAAAAAATGGAATCTTTTCTTCAGGCTATGTGTGTTTAGATGTTTCAGAATACATGGTTACAGCTATGTTAAAACACTGTATAGCCACTGTTACAGTCATGTACAAAAGCAATTTTTAGCATATGTGAAGTTACTTAGAGGTGAGTCACTTCAGTGTACGAACATGAGATTTGAATGTGTGTTCTATAGGTGTGCCAGTATTTTTGAAAGCTTTTCACCTCCAGGAATGGTTTCTCTAACCACCTCCCTGGGGAGCTCATTCCAATGCTTGACAGCCCTTTCCTTGAAGAAAGTCCTCCTGATATTGATGCCTTTTTCTGGTCTTAGGAAATAAAGGCTCAGACACGGTGAGAGGGTTGGGGGTTGTTTACCTCGGTATTTTAATAGGATCCCATTCGATGGCTTCTGCCGTCCAGGTAGAACACGCCGCAAAAGCCCCGTCCCCCCAGTCGAGTGTACAATTAAAGACTCTACACATTAGCATATCTACCAGCAGGGCCCAATAAGGGGCCTGGGTGGGCTAACTTCTAGTTTACAAAATCTGTCCTAGTAGGAGACCTTGAGGGCTCACGAAAACAGGGTGTTTGGTCTCTAACTCTACGTGGCTTCAGGGGTGTTTAGTCTACCAGCCTGCTAAACACCACGAAACTGGGCTAAACTATCACCTAAAGCATCACAAGTATGCATGCTAATACTTGTGAATGTAGGGAGCAGTGTAAGAAATATTCAGAAGAAAAGCAGAAAAATCCTTTAGGCATCAATATCCAACCTGACCCTCCCCTGGTGCAGCATGAGACTATGTCCCTTCAGTTTTTTGCCAGTTGATGGGAGAAGAGACTGATCCCCACCTGGCTACACCCTCCTTTCAAGTAGTTGTAGAGAACAATAAGGTCTTCCCTGAGCTTCCTTTCCCCCAGGCTAAATAAGCCCAACTTCTTCAGCTCCTCCTCACAGGGCTTGTGCTCCAGACCCTTCACCAGCTTCATTGCCCTTCTCTGGACATGCTCCAGCACCTCAGTGTTCCTTGTCGTGAAGGGCCCAAAACAGAACATGGGACTCGAGGTGCAGCCTCAACAAATACAGTGGCATGATCCCTTCCCAAGTTCAGCTGGCCACAATATTCTTGATCCAAGCCATGATGCCACTAACCTTGGCCACCTGGGCACACACTGGCTCATGTTCAGCCACTGTTGATCAGCACCCCCAGGCACTTTTCCTCTGGGCCGCTTTCCAACCACTCTTCCCCCGCCTCCAGGGGTGAATGGGGTAGTTGTGGCCAAAGTGAAGGACCCAGCTCTTGGTCCTGGTGAGTTTACTGAGTGTTCACTCGATTCCCTCACAAGACATCTTTGTCTGGTTGTGTTAATATGTGCTCCCAGATTTGAAAAACTGGCTGTCTGTGAAACCTAGCACAATTCAAAAACTTTTGAAACTGTTCTTCAATGTCAGATTTAGAGGGCAGATCTTATAAACTTCGTGTAGAACTTTCGAATTTTAGTTGAGAAGATGGAACAGTAGGTATTTCCTTTGTTTTATGGTTGCACTTTTTTTACAGATAAGTAGATATCCTCAGCAGCATTCAAACGATTGATAGACTGGATGATTATAGGAATTTCTTTGTGGTCTCTACACTGTTCTGTATAGATATAATAGAACAATTTGGTTTTGCATAAATACAACATCTGAAACTATGGATATTGTAAATACGTGGATTTGGTTTTTTAATAGATTTTTGTCATGGAAATAAAAGCCCATGAACTTTTCCTTTTGTTATATTTCAAGGGTTTTAGTACATGATAAAAGTGTTTGTTAAACTTTCAGGATTTTTAAAAAAAAAGTCAAAATAACAGGCTTTGAAGACACTGAAGCTTTTCAGCACTTAATCATCAAAACCTATATGGTTCCAAATTTTACACCATGTAACGTCCTCACAGTCTTTAACTGGTTTTATTTGCACTGTAGTTCTGCATTTTACACATCAGATCTGATGAGACTGACCAAAGAACTTGCCAAAGCAAGTCTGTTACTGGACAAAGAAGGGATTGAACCCAATCTCATTGCTAAATTATGCATTTATTTTTGTTATGGATGGTATTTGAGAAAGTTCTCTGGTCTGCTGAAAAGATTTATTTCTGAATTAAACTTCTCTGCTTTCTACAGGTATGTAACCTGGAGGAGTTCTCAGCTCAAGTCAGTTCCACCAATACAGATTTCTTCTTAATTGGCAAATGATTAAATGGAAATGGCCATCAGTAGGCTTCAGACTTAACAGTTGATATTAGGAGAACAGATTATGCCTTTCAGCCAGTTTAGAGGTGCGACAGGGCTGCCATAAGTCAGATTCAGTTTGCACACCACTTTGATAAGGAAATAATGATTTTAAAGACGCATGAGACAGTTTTGCATTCCTAACTTAATGAACTTACTACTGTAGTGGAAACAATGTGCATGGACATTTGGCATTATGGGTACATTCTACGATGACTGTACAGTACCAGATGGATTGCAAAATAATTTCTGACCAAGGAGCAAATATCACACAGTTTATATAAAGAGCAGTCTTGCAGACATTTGTTATTCTTGCATAGAAGTAGTGGTAGGACACATGTCATGTCACTGCTCGATCACATCTTTATGTATGCAAGTAGTTTGAAGTTAATACAAAACCAGATCCTTTATAAGCTAAGAAATAATTATTCTTCTGGGCAGTTTATGTGTGAGCTCTTAAAAGAAATGTGGGCATAATGCATATTGACAAAGAATATGAGCAAAACTCCCTGAGAAACTTTTGGTCTGTGCTACTTACTAGTTAAGAAGCTGATGGGAAGATAGGAGTTGGAGGTGACTGGTCAGACTTACAGAAATGTGATATTGGAACAGAGTTTAATTCCTTTTAATTTCTCCATAGGCAAACAAATGTCCACCTGGGACCACCATGTTCAAGGGACGTCAAGAGGAAACGAAAGCCAGCTGCAGCCTCCATGTCTAGCCCAACATCAGGTAACCTGCCAGCATTTTTAAAGTAATGCTCCTTTTCAGCAATGTTCTATAGGCAAAAGTAATTTTACTTTGGTTTGAAATTAGTGAAACATGTTAGAGAGCATATCATGGTTTTTACATAGCATCAAAAGATGTCTACTAAACAAATTTTTGTCAGTGTAGCAATGTTAATATAATTTACAGTGCTTCACTGTACAGTGAATAGTAATCTGCTTCTTCATAATGTGTTATTTCCACTGTTCTAAATTATGCAGTTTATGGTAATAGGGAGTTGATCAGTATGCACAGTGGGTTTTTTCAGTGTTGGGATGGCATTAGCTGGTGGGTCTGATGCCTTTTATCGGGGTATTTGTAGATACTTTCACAGGGGCAAAAATCTTGCAGTTTTTGTATCATCACTGGGTGAAGCCACGTATTCATGGGGGGTTGTCTTATTCTTCTGGATGAAAATAGTTTTTTCTTGTTATGGGGATGTAGTCATTAAAATGCTGCTCTATTTTCATGTGGCAGATTTCTGAAAAGTCATTGATTAGTCATCAGAATATGAAAAAGCTTTAACCTGGAGAACACGGAGGGTTTTAGGATGCTTCTGTCTGTCCTTTCACTTTACCCTATCTTATGATTATCCACTGACACATGTTCTTCCAACTAGTTTATTAAAAAACTATTCTTGTAATCCAGTAACAAGGTTGTGGGTAAGATGGTGGAAAAAATGGATATATGAAAACAGTGGGGAAGATCAAAGAAACTGGTGATTAATAGCAGGAAGTTTGTGTTTCTTCCTTGGACTGGTGGATGGACAGAATAATGAAGTAGGGAAGAAAGCTGAACTTTCTCTCCAGGCCACCAATCTGGATTGCAAACTGTCAGAAAGGTTCCATATTAGAAAAGGAGAGGAAATAATATTAATAATCTGTTGTTCAGCAGAAGTCTCATCTGTTATTGATTGTTTATTTAGGTTATTCTTTCCTGGCTTTTGAGTATTCCATTTTGGGATATTTGAACGTCTGTAGTAAAAGGGTTAGTTATCTGTAGCCACAGAATTTTAGCACTGGAATACTATATTTTCTTGGTATGAGTGCCAATGTCTCATTGTCCCATTAAGTGTCCATTTATTTATTATTCAGAATGTATTCTGTCCTGCATTGCTGGTCACTTTCTATAGGGAGAGCTTCTGTTTCTATGCCTATGTGTTTCAAAATACTATTCAAATTGTGCTTACCTGATTAGGCAAATTGTATAGTGAATACTTTCTGAAGCGTTCAGAGTGCATCTGGAGTGGAACTTAGCACTTGAAAATAGCCCAGGGGTTTGGAAAACTCTCTTACTATGGATGAGGGAGAGGATTGTTATGTATTACAAAATAAGGAAGAAGTGTAGTTAGTAGAGTACGGAGAACATGCTTATGCTAATCATCAAGAGACAAGGTCTGCAGAAATCGTAAAGATGTCTTCCTCAGACCCTGTTTAGAAATATCCTTAGCCAAGTGAACAGCTGTGGGCAGGGTTTGCTGCAATACTGACTTATGGAAGGAAACTTATGATTGGATAACTGAAGCTGTGTTCTAAATGTTGTTCTACTACAGACTCTCAATTACAGCTGAAGCTCGACCTGGACATGTAACTCGGAAAGTTCTGGAATCTGATGTTATTTCTGTCAAAGGGGATTTTGCTATAGAATTACCCATGCCTAGAAAGATACGTAGTAATACTCTTCAGTAAGGTAGAATTAATTGGACACTCTTACATTTGTAGGATATTGATGGGATAAAGATTTTTCTCCCTTGCCATGCATCTACTCAGACCTTTATAAATGCCATATACTGGAGTTCCCATGTGCCTGAGGAGTCATGGCAGCCTCATTTTTTTCACTGAGGCTTTTTATGTTTGTAGTGTTTTACTTCTGCGAAAGGTGAAGCACAGGTAAATCAGAATGCAGGCCCGTGCCTGTCATGCAGGCACAGAGTGCTGGATTTCTTCACCTTTAAATAGCTCCTTAGCTGAGTCCAACTGCTCTCGTCTCACTTGTTGACCAGGTCCTGCTTCAGTGATCTCCTTTTTTGCAACCTGAGTGCCCCGTGGAGGTGAAGGACACAGCCTGAGCTGGCTTCATCAGTCAGCAGAACAAATGGGCTTGCTCTGCCGAACATCGGGCCATCTCGGATTCCACCTCTTTTATAGAGATGAGTGATGAAGAGGGGCTCGTTCCGCTTTGCCGCTGTATTAATACACATCAGGGGCCAGCTCCCGGCACTAAATCACGCTGCTGCATACATCTGTTATCGGACTCCTCACCAGTGTGATGAACAAGACTGCAGATAGAGGCTTCCTCGTGTCATTCTTTATAGGATTTTCCTAAAAGAATAAATAGCTCAAATCTCTGCCAACACTATCCCCTGTCATTGTGATGAATTTAGCTTCTTTCTTAAACATGCAGCTACAAATCTTCCCCTGTCGCCTCACCCCCCCACCATCCACAGAAAGTTTTGAGTTGAATTTGGCTGAAATCAGAAGATGCTAATAAAAGGCAGATGAGATGTGGGTGCTATTTCCCTCCTCAGTGCAGGACTGAGAGAAGGCAGCTAGAGATAATGTTTATTTGGAAACCAAGCAACTAAATTTATTCCATGTCTTCTCACATACTTTCATGAATGTGAGTATTTATGAGTTCTGGTAAAGTATGTTTTCCCAGAGACCCTTGAATGAACATAAAAAACTGCATTACTGTAGAAGTGCCTTGGGTCTCTATTGTACTGCTATAGCATTAAACTTCTGGTATTAATCTTGCTCTTTAAGGCTAACTGGCCTAAATACCATCACTGAGATAGCTGTTGAGAACAACAAAAAGTGGGTAGAAAATTCAGAATTAGTTTGTAGTTCAGGAAGTGACTTCTATCAAAACTAAGTTGGGCAAACTCATGCAAATATTCAGAGAGACTGAAAATTAATGTTTTCACACTATACAATTGAACAGTGTGAGCCCTAAAGCATGAGGCCTTTACCAGATAAGAACAAAAATCTGGCTGGTGTAGTTTGGGAGTAGAATAAGGAAATTTGGAGGAAGTTAAGGCTGACTGTACTGAATTAGACCAGAAATTCATCCATCTCAGTGACCAACAGCCAGTGCCTAGGAAGGAAGAAAGTCTGTGGTGGTAAAGGTCCTTTGACCTTTCAGTGATCTGAGACTTCAAAGGTATAGACAGTGTCCTTATGTTTAGTTACTTTCCACTGCAGTACAGTAGACTTGGAATAATATCACCAGTGGCGCAGAAGAGCTTGTCTGAGAAATACTGCATAAGATGTTATTCTCATGGAGGTTATTCTCTGGTTTGAAAGGAATCTGATTAAGACTGTCATGTCTGTCTTCATTTTGTCAGAATAGGCCACAAGTACAGATGGTTGTGCAATAAATGGTGAACAACCACCGATCTCTACACTGATGTTTTTAATGTTTATGTGGTTCGATCCTCTATGGATGTAGCAGGACACATGGTAACTGGCATCCCAAACAGCTCATACAGTGAGTCTGGGGTAAAAATCTGCATAAATAGATTTTTGTCTGCCTTGGCATGTATTCACACTTAGCTTGTGAAAAAGGTGACAGTTAGCAGCCTGTGAAACTGCTTATCGGAGAACAGTCTGATGAGTAGTAGCAATTTGGTGAATTTTCCCTCTCCTATTTCTTGCTAATTATTCACTCTTTGTCATACCCAGAAACAAAAAGCCAGTTTCAATCCTTTGCTTTTTTTCTTTTTATGAGGCAAGATGGAGAGCCTGAGTGGAGAGACTGCTAGCAAGGGACACAGTGTAGTATTGGTGGTCATAGTGAGTTTAAGGACTGGCTTAGTTGTTGGGGGTTTTTTCACATTTTATATGACCTTCAGATGGAGGAAGATGATGGGCTGGACATAAAATTCCAACATACTTTTATCAGCTGTGTTGTAGCTGTATGGGAATGACTCACCATTTTGGATGTACAGAAGCAGCATTGTTGGGGTTCCAGATCTACTGAGTGTGGAACCTCAGGCATTGAACTAACTTTTTATTTAAACTTCAAAGCAATCTGTCCTCTAGTTGAGGCTTGCTGTGGCCTCTTTATCCTTCATCCTCTACAGAGCAGCAGATGCAACTTGTAATTAAAACACACAAACAACTATTATCTGTTGTGAGACTACAATGAAGAAATGTGTTTTGTATTGAAGCAGTTACTTGTTAAAAAAATTCTGTTTGCCCCAAAGACTCCTTTGGCAATTACTCTTCTTTACCCAGCCCCATTCTGCTTGAGAGGGTTGAGTGATTCAGGATACTGAGAATTGGAGTAAGCTCTCATATCTCTAGGTTTTTGACAATCCTTCTGAAAATTTGGGCGACTGTTAGGTTGAGCTATGGATCTGCAAATCTCTCTGCCTATTATAGCCTGTCCTGTTTTGAAGCAGTGGTTGTATTGAGAAAATGAGAATGGATTTCAGCCTAGTTTGGCAAGTAGCTTCTTGTCATAATATGCTGATTTACCATGTTGGATATATGTGGAGGTTCATGGTACTGCCCTTACTGGGTGAGGAGAGGTGTGTTTTCCTCTTTAGATGAGCTTAGCAACCTGAAATTTGCCACTCCTTCAGAGACTTTGAAAGTCTCAAATATAGAGTTAATTGAGTCTTTGCAAGGAGTCCAAGTTATTTTCTGGTGAGTGATTGTGAATAGATTCAGTTTAAATATGGGACAGCTAAAACTTTTGATTTTCAACAGGAGCTTGGACTAAGAGAACTAGTTAGTGGACTGGGAACTTAGAGTTTTGAATATATGAATTGTTAGAGCAAAATTGTTAATGCTATCAAGAACCTCTGTTTCAAAGCAATTTGGATGGAGAACTTCTAGAAATTCAATAAATAATATTTTCATAAATAAAATGAAATATATCAGGGGCTTGCCATGAAGTCAGTTGTTCTAACTTATTTTTTGTCCTTTCTTACTTTCTTTCTCTGTTCCCCCTTTCCTGCAATTTTATATTCCAGCAACTTTATCTGTCCACATGGATGCAGCAGAATCAGAGCTACCAGCAACACCATCCTTGAGATCCCAGAACTCTGAGTGGACTGGGAAAACACCAGCAGCTGATAAATCTATTATTGCTGCCTCCAGTGACTTTTTCAAAATGCCACCAGAGAAGAGCCCTGGATACTGCTAAAAGGAAACATTGTAAACATTGTAAAAGCTTGCTCGATTTTGGAAGTGTTTGATTCTGGTGTTTGTCTGCACCAAACATCTTGTTTGGCAGTAGTGGTATCTTCAGTATTGGTGTGTGATGCGTGCCATCATCCAGGCTGGTGTGTGTGCCCCACACACCTAAGTCATGTTTGTGAATCTGTGTTTAAGAAAAGGTAATCAGTGTTGGGACTGCTGTGACTTTTAGAAATTTTCCTGCTATTGCTGTATTTATTATGAATTCATCTCTTTCCCTGATGCCAGCTCATATGTAATGGGTCATGTACAGGTTCTTTTGGGTTTTCAGATCTTTATTCACCCCCTGGACATGTTGCTTGTTTGTGTATTTGACATTTTCAGAGTGAAAGTCCCACTGCCATTCAGGGAGGCAGAAGTCTCCCCCTGCTTTCTTCTAGGCCAGAAGGATGGGGAATGAGGAGGGAATACTAACACAGTGAAACATGGAACCTGAATCCTGTATTAGCAGAATGTTTTCAGGCCATGTGCTAATGGACTCAAATCGTGTTGCTTATGACAAAGCAAATATGGTGCTTGTCTACACAGAAATTGCCATTAGCTCACTGGCAGCATTGTCCAATGGATCTTTCCCTTCTCCCTGGTTCTGAATGTCTTCAGTCTTTATTGTGTATTGCATGGTCATTCTTAAGCCTCCTACTGAATAAGGATTTGGGAGAACTATTTGGACATAAATATGCAAACTGGTGTCCTGGATAGAAACCTGGACTCTTGAATGTCGTTGGAGTATGGTAGATGATTATACAAAACTTCCATATCTCAGTGTATAAATTTAAAAAATGTCTATTAGTGTTTCTAAAGGATGCTTGTTGAAGTTAACATGCCATTGAACAAAAAAGCCATTTAAAGTGTCACCTGAGTTCAGAGCATTATGGGTATAGATCAGACTCCTTCTGTATCATGCTTTCTCTTCCTTCAAAAGTATTGTCTGCTATACTTACTGGAGGTGTCTCCACCTGCTGATGATTGCACATTACACTGCAGTGTGAGATTCTCTTCACAGAACTTCCACTTGGTCTGCTGTTACCTTCTGTATTGAAGAATATGTGGACAGGGATTTCTTCCCTCTCTTTAATAACTCTGGGGCTTTTCTTGGACTATGTTTTCAGAATATGTACCTGTATAGCATGTGCCAAGGATCAGGTGGCCTCACAGCTTCTTAAGTCCTTTAAAAATAGGATCTATTTGTATGAATAGAATTTTTTGCTTTCCTTGTGTGGAGCTTTCAGATGGGACCATTTAAACTGATAAAATTTATTTTGATTGTGGCAGTGCATCTAGCCCTCTTAAGCAGATAGAAAAAATTGCGTGATTTAATTGGTTTGCATTGTTCTGCTCTCTTACGAATGAAATGACTGAGGGACAGATTTGATTGGAGGAATATGAAGCAGTGATTTACATTAGATGTGTATTAAAATGGGAAATGGTCATAATATACATGAAACAGAAACTGAATGACTTGCTAAATCACGATTGACAAATATAGTTAGTTTAGTATAGTATGTATGTATCTATAGTACATACTGTCTGATCCCCTAATACCTACTTATTCATGGGGAGACATCCAAATTGGATTTGTATTTTGCAGTCCAAGCAAACTATCAGATCTGTCACTATAAATCCTTCTCAAAACCCTTTTTTTTTCTTTTTTCTTTTTTTTTTTTCTTATTTGGGTGGTACATTTTAGAAGTAATTAGAACAGAGAAAGCTTTTTTACCTCAGTGGGGTACAGATGTCCATTTGGATCACAGGACAAGCTGTAACAGTTTGTGAGAGAAGTATTCCTGTTTTAAAGTTGTCATAGCTTTGTCTTATATGTAGCTATTTTGAACAACGGTGCCTAAGGGGTAGCATAGGAGGTTTCAGCACTGGAGGGCCTGTAATGTAAAGCATCTGATGAGAAGGTAAACCTGAAGAGTAGTAGCTTGACTATCTAGAACTCATGAATTCAGTGAATGAGAAAGGTGGTCACATTCTCCTGACAACCTGCAGATAAAATTTAGGATTTGAAGGCTTGTGATCTAAACTGCATGCTGCTCCAGTGACAGGGAGTGGTTCCCTAAAAGAGCATTTGTGAAATTGAGTGGTTTTGATCTCATGAAGTATCCTCCACAACCTCTCTTAGTTTGAGTCTATTCAACAGACTTACTCAGATTACTGATCATTCTTCTAAAATTTTATATTTTAGCCATTTTATTCCCTTTTTAAAACCAATTGTGATATATCTTGCTACATTCTGAGTATTGTCCAAAGTAGTTTTTTCTCTTCCGTGATGTCAGGGTGCTTTAAAAACTTTTTTAAGAAAGGTGTTAGGGAATCAAGAGCCTTCATTCCATTGTGGTGATGAAGGGGTGGGTTGCAATGCTTCATGTGATTTTTCTCTGGGGGCAGGGAAAGAGAATTTATCAGATTTTCCTATTGAGGTCAGTAGAAGTGTTATCTGCTTAAGACCTTACTTAAGTTGTAAGCTCCTAGGAGGTATTTCTTGCCTTTAAAGGCTGATTGTACTTGTGGCAGTACTGAAGAGTAACTGTGGCAGGTCTTGTCTTGACAAGCCATGCTTCCTGCCATGGCAACTTTCTGGAAGTTCCAGGAGACTCCAGTTATTGCAGCTGCCCTATCTTTCCTATTTCCAGATTAAAATCCATTTACAAGTCAGTCAGATTCTCAACCTAATTTGATTCTCCTGAGTGGTAGGCAAGCTGAATGAATCATGTATCTTGTTACACCAGGGTATTTATCAAAATATATCTTCAGACTTCAGTAACTTGATGCAGATTTTAGTATCTACAGCATTCTTAGATGAATAAAATAAATCCATTGTTTTGCCTCTTTTTTTCATCTAAGGCAGATTTCTTAGAACTCACTCTGCTCCACATAGTACTCAGTGTGAAGGATACTGCTTCCCAGGTGGATTACTTGAGTAGAAAGGAGTAATAACATGCCTTGATTTGGTAGCTGTGCTTCTGCGAAGATGCTCCAGTGTGTGATTATTGCTTCAAAGATACACAGCTCACTCATATTCTACTTTTTGTCCACCAGGACTCCCCAGTCTTTTTTCAGTTCTCTCCAGTTGTCTTTCTCCTTGTCCTTATAGGAGACTTCAACTTCACAGACACGACCTGGGAATACCATAGTGCTGTGACAAGCAAGACTCAAGCAACACAGACCTACTAGTCTAGCCCCAGTACCTGGAAAAATTCTAGAGGAGATCATACTGGGTGCTACTGAAAGGCATTTAAAGTCCTTTAAATCATAGAATCATCAAATATCCTGGAAGGGACCCACAGGGATCATCAAGTCCAACAAAGAAGGTCTAATGGGTGATGTGATGGTTCGCAGCTGCTTTGGGCGTAGTGACCATGAAATGTTAGAGTTGTCCATACTGGGTGAAGTAAAGAAGGACACCAGCAGAACTTCCACCATGGACTTCCAGTGAGCAGGCTTTGGCCTATTCAGGAGATTGACAGAATCCCTTGGGAGTCAGTCCTGAAGGACAAAGGAATCTAGGAACACTGGATGTGCTTTGAAAAGGAATTCTTAAATATATTCAGGAGCAGGTTGTCCCCATGTTTGGAAAGACAAGTTGTTGGGGAAAAAGCCTAGCCTGGCTAAACAGAGAACTTGGGCTGGGACTTGGGGAAAAAAGAGAGTGTATTGTCTCTGGAAGGAGAGTCAGATAACTTGGGAGGACTATAACGATGTCATGAGGTTGTGTAAGGAGAAGATTAGAAGGGCCAAACCTCAACTAGAATTGGTGGCTACATTTAAGAAACAAAAAAGTTCCTGTAAATACATTGGCAGCAAAAGAAGGATCAAGGACTGTCTCCATCATTTGTTGGATGCAGATGGTAGTGTAGTGACAAGGGATGAGGAAAAGGCAGAACTACTTAATGCCTTCTTTCCCTCAAGCTTCAATGTGAACACAAGTTGTCCTTAGGTTACCAAGCCTCCAAATGTGGAGGATGTGTCAGGGATGGGGAGCTGAGTGAAGCTCCCATAATCCAGGAGGAGGTGATCAGTATCCTGCTATGCCAGTTAGACATTCACAAGTCCATGGGCCCTGAAGGGATCCACCCCAGAGTATTGCAGGAGTTAGTGAAACAACTTCCCAATCCACTGTCAGTCACCTACCAGAAGTCCTGGTTAGCTGAAGAAGTTTGGGCTGACTGCAAATTAGCAAATGTAATGCCCACCTGCAAGAAGGGTTGGAAGGATGATCAGGGGACCTAAGGCCTGTCAGCCTAACCTTGGTTCCAGTCAAAACTGTGGAAGAGTTCATCCTGAATGATGCCTTTACGTGGGGCATGCAGGACAACCAGGGGATCAAGTCCAGCCAGTGTGAATTTATGAAAGGAAGTGGGTTCTGCTTACCTCTATTACAAAGTGACACAGTAGATGGGGAAAAGGCTGTGGATGCATTCTATCTAGACTTCAATAAAGTGTCTGACACCACCTCCCACAGCATCTTCCTAGAAAAGCTGGCTGCTCACAGCTTGGATGGATGGACTCTTTAATGTGTAAAAAAATGGCTGGATGGCTGGGCCCAGAGAATTACGGTAAATGGAGCTAAGTCCAGTTGGTGGCCAGTCATTAGGGGTGTTCCTCAGGGCTCAGTTTTGGGGCCGGTGTTGTTTAATATCTTTATTACTGATATGGCCATGGGATTTGAGTGCACCATCAGTGCTCAGGGGTGACCTCATCTCTCTCTACAACTACCTGTAAGGATGCTGTAGTGGAGTCAGACCAGTCTCTTGTTCTGTGCCTATAGTGAGAAGACCAGAGGAAATGTCCTTAAGCTCAGTAGTTCCAGTGAGCTCTAGTCAGGCTTAATGCCCAGTTTAGTAGATACTGAAGAAGACTGAATTAAAAGAATGTAGTTTGTTTCCTGATGGATTTATGATTTTAAGGTACAGTAACAAGTGAAGAAAGCAACAAAACAGGAGCTGGAGAGAAACTTGTTAGAGGCTGGAACTAGTGCTACTGGATGATAGATTAGCTTCATGATTGTGGTATGCAGAGGTGTGTCTTGCCAACATCATTCTTGAATAATGACATTGAGTAGATTAGTGCTGTCCTTCAAACTGTAGATGCTCTTGCTGTTACTTTGTGGATGTTGCAGAGACCTGCTTAGTGGGCAGAGGATGAGAAGGGAAATTGTAGGAAGGGCAACAAGAAGCATGATGGAGTGCCTCTTTTATTGTAACCCCTTCTGTTCTGAAGAAGGAAGATGCTGCAAAAAATAGTATGCGTGCCTAGATATTGAAGAGAAATTATGTCAAGTGGATAAGAACTGTCAAGTGGATAAGAACTTCGCTTTGTTGTCTCGAGGAACAGTTTGTAACCAGAGAATTTTTCAGTAAAGTGAAAGTGAAGGATGCTACATTTGTTCAGAAAATGTATTTTAATAGTCTGTTAGGAGACTAACAAAGGAAGATGAACTTCGGTTCTCATTGTGATATTCACTTCTGTGTCTTTGTTTCCTGTATTCTGTTCCAGTTTGTGTTTTGCGATTGTGACATCCTCCTTTTCTACCATCAAATGCAGGAAAAATACTTTACAGTAATGCTTCTTAAGGCATAAAGCATAAGGGGAGGCTTGCTATACAGAAGGTAAAACAAGATTATCCTAGGCCATTAACTTTACCAAGTGCAAGGCTTGAATTCAGCACAGAGGACATAATATCTTAATTATACCAAAGCATCTCTTTTTTAAGAAAGTGAATAGTGCCACAGGCAAGTGCAGGGAGACTGGTCCTCAGTCACTTGACATACAATACAGATTTACATTGTGGAGACAGAAGGAACTTTCATTATCCTTCTCAACTTTAATGTGACTAGAATGCCTTCCCAGCTGCAAATGTGGCTGTCAGTGTGAGTGCAGTGAGTTGAAAAGATGTGCTCACTGGCATACTAGGTAAAGAGAATTCTTGTACCAACTTAAAGAATTGGTAAAATTGGAAAATAGACTGGTACAGCCTGTTATATCAGAGAAAGATGCAAAATATATATACTTGCAGACAATAATCAGGTAGAGTATTGCTGAGCCCTGTGTGTTGTGAGCTAAAGTATTCAATGTCCTAAAGCAGAGATGCCAGTATTATGAGGATGATCAGGGTTTTGCAAAGCTGCCCTCTTGTCCTTGTAACCTCTGAAGGAAATGGGATGAATGGCATGAAAAAGGCTGTAGTGTGTCAGACCAAAGGTCTGCTTGTCTTGGTAGTCTGCCTCTCACAGTGACTGGGTTTGGGTACCTGGGGGGTACTGTAAGGATGAAGGAGTAATAGAGTGATACTTTTTTTTAGTGTTCTCTTAGCCCAGTATTCTGCCTCAAAAAGATGTACAAACTTTCTTCAAGGCTGGAGAAAACATTTTTAACCTTTGGCTATAGTATATATCCTGCAACTGGATTTAAATATAATTTTACAAGGACACGTCCTGATGCTTGAAAACATCAAGTAAGGATTAGCGTATCTTTTTTTGTAATCAGTTTTCTTATTAATTACCCCCTCTATAAGTAAGTTGCATCTTCTCTTGGAATATTTTTTTCCTAATGTCAACATCCTGACATTGTTTCTTACAATGCTTTTTTTCCAGCAAGGTTGGAAAATCTTGTTCTCTCTTTACAACGAGGCTTTTTTGACATGTATATGTATGCCCGGTCACCAAGTCCTATGTAATCCACTAACCCATATAAATCATTTCTCATAAACTTCATACTGCAAAACTTGTCATTTAACCTTTAATTGTGCTCCTGCATGAAAATTCCCAGTATTCCACATCTGTATGCATTCAGTTCTAGTGTCTACGCTTAAAGTATTCTTCAGAGTTACAGAGTAGCTGTAAGAGTCATTTATGGTACTCCTTATTGAGTGTTATTATTCAGGCTTCATATACTCACATATCCAAATATGCTGCAAGCCTTTGCTACCCAAACGCTGCTGTAACACTGCTGTAGGAGGTGATATTCAGGCAGTTGAGTCTGAACATAAAGTTCTTACCAATGCTTTTCAATGTACAAGGTCCTGGAAAATAAGATTTTTTTTAAATTCCAAAATTTGTTGCATTTTCTTTAGCCGTATTATAGTGCAATTTTGTACTGATCGTATTTATAATTTGCAATACTTAAGAGCTTGGTCTGTTTAGTTTTATCAGAAGAGGATCAAAGGTGTCAAGTCTGTGTGGTAGAAAACCCTTTATAGAATTGAAAATACTAAGTAATAAACCATCTTTTGTCTTGCAGATGGGCATAAAAATGAGCTTGGAGCTAAAGCCTAGGTCGCCTAGATTGATGCATGTGAGATTTCATTGCTGGAGGCATTTATAAGAGGGCCATGATCTGAGATTGGTCTGGCCTCACCAGGGCCCTTGGGCACTGCTGAAGTCCTTGAATTTTCCCTCAGGTTTTGACAACACCAGACAGTGAGCCAAAGCTACCATCAGTTGCATTTTAGCTTCCTCCTTCTGTCAAAAGAGGGCTCTCCTAGAGATAGCTCACAAACAGATCTACTCAGAGTCTGTGAAGAGCTGCCTTTGTGCATGTCCCAAATACTTCATGAGGTCATAAGATTGAGCTGTTTGATAAGGATTGGACTCTGGGTTCTTGGGACTCTATTTTAAGGGTACATGTAAATAAGATTCCTGCTTGTATTCCTCTGTTTTAAATAAGATGTGTATTCTCTGAATGAGGCTCTTGCAGAATCTGTGTTCTGATTATAGAAACTGGAAATAAATCAATATATGAAAGAAGTGTTTTATCTGATATAAAGCAAACTGAGTTGAGTGTGGGGGAAGAAAGGCTTCACTGACATCTGACTAGATTTACAGTATGGAGCTGTCCATTAATCTGCATGCTTCCTTGACCGTTTCCGTAAGTATAAAGTATAAACTGTAATCTGAAGGTCTGTAGGGAGTTACTATGATTTTCTTGCTTTGAATTGCAAACTTGACTGAAGGATTTGAGGTAATTTATCATGTCCGTTCTTTGGAGTTTTTTTGTAATGATTTTGTTTCCCAGTTTGTCAGGACATGGTCTCTAGACAAGTGAGATGCTCCTTGTTTGGAATTTGAAACAATTCCAGAGTTTCTTAAATAGCCTTTCATTTCTAAGTCACTGCTTCTGATCTGCCCAGTCCCAAATGGGATGTCATTTAAATGAACAGGTCAGTTTCAGTTGATCGTTTAATGGATATCAATTCATTTTGCCAACACTAACATCCTGTTAAGATAGATTGGCATCATTCTTTTGAACCATGATAGCAGTGACTTCAAATGAACAGAGGACCTTGAATTTTCTTTTGCCTATACTCCCAATATTAATAGCTATGCATATTTGTGGTAAGAGCAACACGGGAATCCCTTTACCTTAACTGTTCAAAGAATAAACTGTAAAAAATTAGATCCCAAATGGACTGAATGTTTTTAAACAAAAAAGATCAAGATCCTTTGGAAATGGCTACAAGTTTTTAGCACTATATTGGGGGAAGAGGCTTGTCCAATTTTTAGAAGTAATTATTTTCCTCTTCCATCTACAAGCTGCATCTGTGAGAATTGGGAAGTGTTCCCAGTGAAATATGCTGATTTTTGTTAGATACAAGGAGGTGAAACAAGGATTGTCTTATAGGAAGGGCTCAGATTTGGCAAACTGTTGGTAATGTCAAAAATCTCAGATGTCTAAAAATTAGCTGTTTCAGTCTTACACCTACTTGCAATTTTGTAATTTTAAAATTTTGAGTAATGAAGCATTTAATCTGATAATTTGATTAATTTCTATTTAAAAAGGAAAAGCTGTATGGTGCTTTTTTACATGTCCTTAATTTTCCATCCCAGGGCTGAGAATTTTCTCAATTCAGTTAGAATAACTGGTGGTAAGTTTGATAACAGGGCTGACTATGACGGCATTTATCAACTTTGAAATTTTTCAAACCATGAAACCTTGCTTCATTTTTTTCCAGCTCATAAAAATCAACTGAAACTACAGATGAATACAAGTAGACTTGCTGTGTATTAATAGAGAACTTCTCATATAAATAAAAGGTATTTCAAATCTGAGGTACAAATTTTGTTCTCTACTGGCATAGAGCAATTTCCCAATAAGAACAGATACTTAGTTTTAAAATGAAATATAGTACAGGGTTTCAAAGTGGTAAACTACATTAATTCATTTTTAGTGGGGGAGTGACAGGGAGGTATCTAAATATGAGAACTTGAGCACATCTTAGGAGTTGCTGTAATAGGGCAGATGTAGCACACAGAGTTTTCAAAACACACTTTAAAAATTGTACCTGGAGATTGGAGAACTGTACCTAAAGATAGGAGGACTCTTCCTCTGAGAAGTGTCACAGCTCACAGACTGCCTGCAGGTGCAGTCATGGCAGATGAGTGGCCAGCACTCACGCTGATGTTTTCCTAGTAATTTTGACACCAACTTCCTGAGAGGTTCACCAGTGTTGCCTTAGGGTTCCTCTTAATCCTGCTTCACAAAATAATTTGCAAGTGCTTGGACTCACCTAGTCTTCCTCCACGGGGAAACACACATTCCCATTTTGTGCCAGACACTCCTACTGCTTAATGTTGTATGGTGAGTGAAAGAAGTCCTCTGTTTTCTTTCTTGGCCATCCAGTGAACAGCAAGGGGCGCTTTCCTGAATCTTTTATCCCTTGCTGGTCCTTTCAGATACTGTGTTGACAGGAAGGAGGGGATAAGACATGCAGGGTTTGATTCCTGGGTGGGGAGAGGGGGCCATGAGGTGTGGCCATTGTCCTGCACTCAGACAACGCAGGGGCTACCTGGGGAAGATGGCATTTTACCCTCTTCACCACACTGATAGGCTGCATGACTAAACCATGGGCTTCATGTGCTTTTGTATGTATTTAGACATTTAAACAAAAATCTTCTTCAGCACCCCTACCCACACCGCAAGTAACAAAGAAAACAACCCAGGAAATTTATGCTCTGATGACAGGGTACAGTTTGAGTGGCCCGTGTTGCTGTAATCAGTGCCCTTCTGCATGTAGAGTGCAATGCAACCAGGCACCTGCATGATTTGTTGTTAGTTTTGGGGATTGTGTGTCAGCCTGTCCATCTGCCCCCTTTCACACGAGGTTCCTGCCTTAGTGTAGGACAGTTGAGACTCTCTGAATGTACAGCTGCTGGCTTGGATTTTTTTTCTCCCCCTCACTTAGAATGACTTCAAGCTTTATTTACTGCACAGCATTCAGACTCCCATCTGAAGAGGAAAGAAGTAATTTCCTTGTTAGTGTCTTCAGGGTACCTCCTGCTATGACAGCTTAGAATGTTAATGAATTTATGCGCTGAGCATTTGGATGTTATTGTCACCCTTATTGCATAAGTGAGGAGTTTGAAACCGAAGCAAAACCCAGGAGTTATCTCTGAATTTGAGGGGCCTAAGATGAGATACGCAGAAACCGGCAATCTGCAGGGACTGACTTTGTACCCTTTTATAGGTTCAAATCACATTTCCTACAAACTTCCTTTACAGCTATGAGCACCCAGAGCTTCTGCACATGCAGCCACAATCACTGATGAGGTGAGAAGCGCTGTCCTTATTGCTGAAGTCTCTCTGGCTTCTCAGCTAAGAGAGAGATGGCAGCAGGCAGGCATCTTTCCAGGGCTGATGGTCAGTTGCTTTCATCATGAGAAGTACCTGGACAGCCTCCTGCTTTGTCCTTTCTGTTGTTGGGTCTGACTCATTTGTGCTCATCTCCTTCAGTTCTTGCCCTTCACCTCTCTGGAGGTGTGCATTCTGTGCTCTGTATAAAGTCTCAAAAATAAACCATGTAATCATTTGATTTAGCATTAGGGTAAAGCATATGGACCAAGGGACAACTTAGGATGGCAGGTAAGGGATTTCTTCCCTTTTGAGTGTTTATATCTGTAACCAGATATATGTATATCTGTATGAATATATTATTTATTTTTGAGCTAAGACTTCTTTTTCACTTTGTATTGGAGTTTCCTTATAAAGGTATTTTAAGTTCCCCAAATATATTTTGTCTCTGGAAATAATATGATTTCTGGACTTCAAAGGAATTGAAAGTGCAGCCCCAAATGCATAGTATCATAGAGAATCTGCTGTGAAATAACTTGTCTACTACGTCTCAAGAAAGAGTGATAGGTAGGTGAGAACTTGCTGTGGAACAATCACACTTCATATACTTTTACCTGAACATCATAGGATGGCATGAATTTTGACCCATGGCTTGCAGTGATATTTCAAGTATTGTCCTCTTGATTCTTTTCTCAAACTACAAAGTAATGATTGTGTAGTGTAGTAAACCTGACTGTTGTTTAATAAATGATAGGCTGCCTTCTAATGCCCAATTCAGCAAAGTTCTAAAATATCAGAAGTCTTAGTGTATATTTTGGGAAGAATGCCCTTGGAACCAGAATCAATCATCTGACTGAGCTATACTGGAAAAAAGAAGGGAACAAAGAGAAGGTACTAACTGTTGTCTTTTTTGTCCTAAGTTTTGCTCTGTTTTCTCCATGGACTTTTGGTTTACATCTTCTAGGGAAATTAGCACATCTTTTGAAAAAACCAAAAAGACAAACACAAACAACCTCCCTCTACAAGCTTTTTTAGTGTGTGTTTGTTTGTTAGATGTGGGTTGGCAGGCTCTGTTTGCAGCTGAAAACCCATTTTCTCAGGTAAACAGATTCCGTTAACCTGAAAGATGAAAATCAGAATGTCTGAATTTCCATTAATACCATTTTGGGACTGGACAGATTTTGTCACAGGAATTGTGATTTCCTTATCCTTGCAGTAAAGTACTGTAGTCCACATCATTCCTTGTTTACATATTACACCTCACACCTGTGCTAAGTGGGCATTTTCTGAGCAAAGTGCATTGTTTGCTCAACAGAAGTATAAAAGATGACCCATAGTATGTTGCTGTACACCTTATCTTCTCTCTGCTAATCGCTGTGGATAAAGTGATGATGGTGCACTACCATATGACACAGAAATAAGTTTGCTGAAAACCACAAATTTATTTCAGGTAGGTTACATCCCACCTGTATGTGTACTTAAATGTAACTGTGTATTTGTTCCTGGGAAGAACCCAAATGCTTGTCACAAAAAACTGGCTACTGGAAGCATCAGAACTGGTTTAATCAGAATATGTCTACTCTCTGTCATTCTGCAAGTACCTCGAGTATTTAGGATATGGATGAGTACAACTTCTACTGCTTGTCACTGAACTACTGCTGGTAATTGAAAATTGGAATACAGTGTTCCCTGGAGAGTTTGTCATGAAGCTCAAGAGGTTAATATGTAGTTATGTGATGATACTATAATTTTATATGCATCTGCAGATACTGCTAATAGACATTAAAGTGGGCATTTACGTCCTTATTATGGGTCAGTACTTGATGTCATAATAAAAAAGTCACATCAGAAAAGTACAGGATAAAAATCTGATTATGCACATTTTGGAATGTAAATGGCTTTAAAATTCAAATTGTCACCTGGTGGGAGGATCAGGAAGGAGTCAGAACAAGGGCAAAGGGGCAAAGCTGTGAGACACAAGGGGCAAGATAAAGGAGGAAGAAGAGACAGGCAGGAGTAGGCCTTTCCTTGGGTAGTTTATATCCATATGAATACTATACCCCATTACTTAAACCCTTCATGTCATCTCATTAAACATAAGCTTGAGTGAAAAGTGGACTTTGTAATGGAGTGTGAAGGTCAGTAAACTCCAGATCTTCTGTCTTTCCACAGAGTTCAAATCCACTCAATGTTGTGAAGGCTAAAACATCATGTGTGTTAATCAGGGTGTTCATTTGGAAAGCAACATCAAAGCTAATAAAGTTTTCAAGGCACGACAACAGCTGAAACTCTCTCATAAGGCTGCCCTAAGTAAATATACAAGAACTTCACAACTACTGGCCCCAGAGCCTGAGGAGGGGAGGGTGCTAAGGAGATGGACTTTGAATTCTGAAGGGCTGTGTAGCTTAAAATCAGTGGAGAAGTACCATGAGGGCTGGAGTAGCGTGTATGATGCACATGCAGCTGTATACAGTGGGGTCAGTTGCCGATGCACTCAAAGGGTTTCCAACATCACCTTGAGTGTCTATGGGAGCTGAATCCCTATAGCATGTAGAAATTTGGAAGAGTGTTGATTTTCTATTTCTGCATGAGTTTTTCATCCAAATACATCCTACAGCACTCTAAAAAGTCTTTGCAGTTGACTGAAATTTTAGGGGTATTTTCTTTGTCGAAGTACAGGATACAAGGCCATGAAGTGAGGTAAGCGGTTCATGACTGATGGAAGGAAAAGCCTTGTCCTTCCATCTCCACTTCATTGTTTCTTCATGCTTGGTTGTAAGCTCCTGCTGCTTACCTTTCACTCCTTTGACTCCTCTGAGTCACATCAACCACTTTAACTGCAAAAAATGTCTTGATTTCTGCTGGTTTAGTTAGTTGATTTGGTTTGATCAACATGCACAAGGAGTGCTAGAAGCAGCCCAAGACATGATGGCAGGACTGGTGAGAAAGTCCTGGGAATAATGGTTTGAATGAGGGAGATTCACACAACTGGCAAGCAACAAGGTTTTAATTTTGGCTCAATTGTTTACCGATCTGTGCCCACCCCCCCGTGGTCTCCAGGGATTCAGCAGCTCACAGGAAATCCACACAGTGCAAGGCTGCAAGAGGGGCTCTGAGGGGGTGCTGAAGTCAAGAATCATATATGCCTCTTCTCCCAGGTGCTCCTTAAGGGTTTAGACACCGTCTTTAGCTGAGGAAGAAGGGACATTTCCTGTGATATATGCTTCCTAAATAGGGATTATGGCTGAAAGGGACTTGCCTGCTCTAGAGAATCCAAAGTATTGTTTACATGGGTGTCTTCTCTCTTGGGGGCTGATTTGTGTATCTATGAAGCACAATGAATGATGGGGCAAAATTATTGAAAATATTTAGCCTCTCAAAGTCATGTTGCATGTGATGAGAATCAGCTTTTCTGGTAAATGAGAATATTATTAAAAATGCCATCTTTTGCAACAGCTTTCAGTAAAAGTACTGAAATGTTGAGGCCCACAAACAGCCTGCTTTGCAGGTTTTTGGGATCTGATATAAGGCAATGGGAAAATGGGAGGCACAGAGAGAAGTTAAAATTTTATAGGGATTATTGGACAGATCTGTAGCAGACCTGAAAGGCTTTTGAAATTGCATCACTAGAGGCCTTATATTTCTGTCTTCCTACACTAATGAAGTGCAAATAAAACTCCAAGATCCACTCCATTCAGTGAATCAGTCAGACACCAAGCAGGCTGGTGGCAGTCAGTCAGCTACTGACTCATTTTGTGATTAATGGATCCTTGTTTGTGAATGGACACGTCCCTTGGCTCAGATCACTTTAGGCTGCTGAGAGAACAGGAATGGAGAAGTCCATCCCCCTGTTTGCAATTAGTGTTTGTTATTAAATGCTGACAGTGTGTTCTCTCCTCTCATGTATCTCATCTTTGTTTATGCACTGGATGTTGGCACAGGCTTCTGTGCTGTAATGTCTTGAATTAGCTGCTGTTGAAAGGAGTCCAAGGAGCAGTGTGCTCTGAGGAGGACAGGAGGGTGGGAGAGTGGCTTGGCACCAAAAAAGCAGGAGCAATTCTGAAGGAAGGATGAAAATGGGTTTAGTTAAGTGGGAGGCTGGCAAGAAGCAAGCAGCAATGAGTCTGTGCACATTTCTGCTTTCATATGTAATGCCAAAGACTTTGATGGGAATAAGGAGCTGGATAGGAAGTGTAACCGATGGCTTGGAAATGGTTTGGTAGAAGGTGATTTTAGCAGACATAGTATCTTCAGGTAGGTAGATGGTGCTTGAGTTAGGAAGCATGGGACCTAAGAGGAGGAGACTGCAATCACTGGAGATCACCATAGGGAGAAATACATAGAGAAGTGATAACAGAATTCAAGCTCTCTGTGGAGGACGAGGAAGAGACTAAAAGCAGAGAGAAGAATGGAGAAAAAAAAAAAATACTATAATCTCTGAAGCCCCAGCTGATTTGAAGAGCATCAGTAGGTGTGTAGGACAAGAGAGTGGCAGCAGCCCTCCGATGGCGAGAGTAGACTTGTTCCAATCTGTGAGGTTTACACAGCACCTGGGAGGTTTAAGATGCAACATCTGGGCTAAATACTAAGGCAGGTGCAATGGCTGCAGCTCTCTGCCCTTCTCTGTGGTGCTGCAGGAGTGTGTGGCACAACAAGCAGTCTGAGTTGGCCATTTTGTAGGTCAGGTCTTTTATCTGTTTCTGTGATGAGAAAAAATGTGCCAGGATTTACAAGGAACAGGTACAGTTTGGTTATAAGAGGCCAGGACTTTGAGCTCTGTCTCCTGCAGCCCATCTGCTCAGAATTGCTGCAACAGGTTATTTTAAGATGAGAAGTAAACCCAAAGTGAGTTGATTTTTCTTTCTCTAGGAGCTAGATAGCATCTCTGCCACTCCTCCCCTGCTTTCTTCAATAGGGGGATGAAATGTTAAATAGGAATAAACAATTCATCTTGTTGGAGTGCTACTTGATTATAATGCTTATCAAACTTCTTCATGCAGCAGGAATAGACAGGGAAGGGTAGCATGAGGCCAGGTTTGCCTCTGCTGGATGCATTCACTCTCTGTGTCAACCTGTGGCCTGACTGGTCACAGACTTATTTGGTCCATCTGAGCCACATTCCTAAAACACACAGAGCTTTGGCAGTTGTGCCAACTGGAGCCTTGATGGTCACCCAGAGTGGAGTGGGACAAACAGCATTATCAGGTACTGTTTATTGAGCCCCAGGTGCTCTGTGTGTGACTGCCCCTCTCTGTTTTGCTGTTTTGTCCAGTGAATATTTTGCTCCAGTCTCTGCAAACTTTGCTCTGGAGTATCTTTGACAGTGCAACTGACTGCTTCTAATTACTTCAGATATTTTGGATGCACAGCTCTGTTAATCCAGAGCTCATTTGTGGGAGCAAATTGAGATCCGCATCACAAGAAGGATACCTTGCTCCAGTCACTACTCACCTAGCCCAATTGGAGTGAGTGCCTTTATCTTTTCCCATCTCTTCTTAGTGTTTTCTGGTCTTCCCATCCCTCTGATGCTGCTCTACCACTGCTTTTCCCCCACAGCCCACATTCAGGAGTGGCTCTTTAAAAGCCATCTCTGTCAATATTTGTCATTAATCTGTTTCCATTTTTATTTATAAAAGAAAGAGAGAGAGTGAGAACAGAACAGCAGCAGTTGCAGGGCAATTGCAGATGAATAATGAAAGGATTCATCACAGCCATACCAGGATATATATATTTTTTGCAGCCGAGCGAGACGGATTCCCATCACAGCTCGGGGACTCGTTCCACACAACCACTCATCTTTCATGCTGGGGGGAAGGGAAAGGTGGAGACAGTATCATTATGGATGTAACGGGGCTCTGAAGTGACTGGTCAAGGTTGCTGCTTCAGTCACAAGGAATCTGCTTACAGGAATTTTCTTTCCAGCAGGTGTTATTGCCTGGTAAAGTGGCCTCCTACAGCAGTCTGCCACTTCTGAAAGGGTTTGCTAACGGGGGTGTTTGCTAAGCATTCAAGTCACCAAGGAAGGACAGAATGTCCAAGTGAGGATTTCACAGGAGTGACAAACTTGTCTGAGATGGAATGAGGGACACACTGGGCAATGCAGGTGTCAGTCTTTCTCATGTTTTTGTCCCCTGAGCCCACTCTGAAGTTCTCTGTCATATCAACAAACACCTCTCAGCTTGCCCTGCACCACCTAACTTTACAAATCCATCTGTCCTGTTGAATACAAATGTTTTGTTCTTCTTGTTCCCCTTTAGTAGGATAGGTAGATGAAAATTTGTACTATGGGAGTGTTAAAGCATTCTAGAGTCTGGAAGGACTCTGTGAAGCCAGAAGGGAAAGAACTGCCGTTTATAAAGGATGAAAAAACACCACCAACAACCAAACAAACAAACCCAAAAAACTACCCACAAGCAAACAACAAATGCCTGAAATGCATCTGCTTGATTGGGGTGTGCACTCAAATCCAGAAGGGTCTCTGCTTTCTCCTGTATTCCAGGTGCAGGGTAGCAGCGTCAATGCTGTTTGACCTCAGTATGCTTGGGTGCACACAGATGTAGTGGTTACATCCCTCCACAGCTGAAGGGGTAGTCTGACTCTCCAGCCCTCTTATGCTTGTAGTGAGGCAATCCAGGCAACACAATTGCCATCTGAGGCAGAGATGAACCGTGCTGAGTAATTCTCAGATGCTGAAGTGCAGTTACTGTCTGCTCCTGGGGCTTGGAAGGTCTGGGTTTAAGGAAAAAACGCAACTATATTTTTCCATCTAGGAAAGCTAAAGCAGGTTGATTTAAAGGGCAGGATGGCCCATAAAAAGCACAAAAGACCTTGTCCCAAGGGACTGTATTTTTGTCAGGCCTCTTGGCATCCTAGGGTACTTAATGCATCTCTGGCAAGGCATTAACATCAGGGTATTCCTGTATTAAATACTTCTTCCTTTCAATTAAACCTACTGGAGGCCATCCCAGTTGAACGGGAGGGTTCAGTATAATGCTGCACCCAAAGTGATCCTTGGAAGTGTAAGACAAGCACTTTGTTGGGTCCTTAGGGCTGTCACCTTGGCAGGGAGAAAAACAGCTGTGACCCGTTGTATTCCAGACCCTGCTAGTGCTCAGTTTTTCCTGTATAAAATCACAGATTTGCTAGCAGTAAAGGGATCAGAGAAAAGTGACCTGTTTCTCAAGCAACTCCTCCATTTCCCTTTTGTAGCCAGGCAATGCAATACAGTGCTTATCATTCCTGCTCTAGCATATATTGCCCTTTGGGAAACCATTTGGTCCATTTCCCCATATTCTGGCACAGGTTTATGACATGTCATTATGAACTGGATGTCATTCAGTTTGGCTACATGGTCCAGCTCCATTTACACATCCTAATAGGTCTCCATTCCCATCCCTAAGTAAGGACTCTTGGTTGCTCAGCATCGAGAAGGGTTTTCTATTGAATATGAAAATTCTCAGGATATACAAAAGGAGGAAGATTCTATATGGTGTGTTTGCTTTTAAAAAAAAAAAAGAAAAAAGACTGCTTCAGCCACAATAGGTCTCATTGTTGTACAGCTGCAGAAGTTGACCCTTATATAGCCTGTGGTTAGTGGCTTCTTACTTTTTTCCTGGGGGAACCTTTTTTTTTTTTTTTTGGTATCCCTATAGGATCAGGTCCCTGAAAGTGGTTAAGAAACTGTTATTGCTAATGGTCACCTCCTGACCTTGGTTGGATATAGCCGAGTGTTTGGACATTAAGGAAAACAAAAAACCCATCAGCTTTCTTGTGTTTACAAAACTGGGTTTCATGGGCAGGTGAGAATCTTGAGTATTTCTGAAAATGCTGTGCTCCTTCTGTTTTTCTTGGTGGCATTACAGATTAATGGAAAGCTTGCTTTGTCACAGCCTGGGAGATCGCCTTGCTTCTAACTGATGCTTTCCAGGTAGACTTGATGTGTAATAAATGTGTAGTAAAGTGTTTGTGGAGAAGGTTGGTTTATGAGGTCTCATCCCTCTGGTTGCCTTTGTCCTGGTGATACTCTGACTGAATTCTTTTGTTTCAAGTTTTTAGTGACTCCATGCAGTGACTAACATAGGACATTCATTATTTGGTCTCCAAGTTTATTCTGTCTTGCCCCTTCTCTTCCTCCAAACACTCCCAACCAAACCAGCAGCTTGTGACTGCATTCTGTTGAAGGTCCCAGTTTCTAGGGCTTCTTGCTGTGTACCCACTGACACAGGCAGTAGCACCATGGTACAAGGTGATGACCAATTCTCTGTCACAGGGTGTCACTGAGATATTTTGCATTTAAGTAACAAAGATAGATTTTCTTTAGCCTTGGACAGTCTGTAAAATATTGCACTTAAGAAAATTATTTGTCTTGCAAAGACTTGTGATGCAGCAGCATGCAGTTTTTTTGCTAGAGATATCTCCTCCCAGACATGTAGGCTCTTCTCAGTTGGAAATACTTAACACCCTATTAGTTTCTGATGTGTGCTTTAATATATTGGTGATCTCAATGTTCCCTGAGAGGCTTCAAATTATGAGGATATAACCAGGTGCAGGTTTGCATAACCTACTTTGAAATGCTTCACTCCATCTGATCCAAACTTGGGTCATTTTAGAATGAGTGTGCTGAAAAATCTGCACAGTATCAAGTGAGCAGTGGATGAAGAGTTCAACTCCTCCAACAAATGTTGTATGAAGAAAACTGACCAGGTGGCCTTCTGGCAGAGCAGTACTTCAAAGAATTTGAGGACCAAGGTGCCCTGAGCTACTGCTGTAGCCTGTGGGATCAATGTAAATTCAGTCTTTCTTACTTTCTGTACTACTATAGTTCCTAGAAGCTTTGGGTCAATAATACTGAAGTCCATCTGACCCTGAGGCTTTACAGACTTTGAATTGGAGCATTTACTGTTCAGAGAACATACTGTCCAAGCAGAGAAGGATGGGGATGAAGGCCACAAGTCATAAAGGTGAGAAAGGGCAGTATGATACATGATCTGTTATGATATCAGTGTGAAATGAAATGGAAAAAAGAGATGCTTCCAAACTGTAGATTGCTGAATGAATTGTCCTTAAATTTCAGGATCTGAGCCAGGGCATCTCAGGACGCTAGCTAAAACACACTGGAAGTCATCAGGGAAGATACATGTATGAACGTACTTGCAGGCTGGAAGAACCAAGATAAGAGGTAGATGTTTTTGAATAGAGATATAGCTGGAGAACAGAGCTCACATTTTGGAAATGTTAACAGAGAAATATAGTTTGAGTTGAAAGCTGAGCAATTTTTTGTTCCTTATATCTCAACCTATTGTCCACCTTCTTTGGGTTTTTTCATTTTGAAAGCCAGACTGCCCTGCTGACTGTGTGCATGCATTTTGTTCTGTGTATGCCCTACCAATGCACTGGAGACCAGCTAGAGAATGGTGTTTTCCTGTCCCAGCCTTCCTCCCTTGTGTTCTTTCTTTCTGGTGAAGGAGGCATGAGAGAAGACCCAGGCTCAGTATAGATGCACTTCAGATTTGAGGCCTGAGTTGGGGAGATGCTTTGCTGATGACAGTGGCATGGTGATAAGTGTTGCTCTGCTTTCTGCAGTCTCTGTTATTTGCATTTGAAAACTGCTTTCAATGAAAAGGCCCCTCTTTCTAAGAGCAATGTAAGAGGCCAAACTATTACCTGTGGGAACAGTATTTTCTGGGCCCATGAGTAGCAGCAGTTCAGCAGTGTCTTCCCTGAACAGGTCAGTCGCCCCAGCTGTTGCTTACAGGTGATTCCTTCCTGTGTCTGATGGCATGAAGGAAAAGCAGATCTTCCCTTGCTGATTCCTGCAGCAGTGAGAAGAACTGAGGAGCTGTGATGATTTCAGCCAGTTTCTGCCATACATTTCTGGCTAAGGATCTGAGGGCAGTGCTGGCATCAGGGGCATGGAGCTGTTGAATCTTACTCTGCCTGGGTCTGAAAAGCTGTAAAACAATAGAAAGGGCTGTTTCAGCTGTTCTTGTCTGCAACAGCTATGGTGGCTGGAGGGCTCAGCTAAGGCAGAGACTTTGGGTTCTGTCTGGGGAAGCATTTGAACTCAAGAAGCCTGATAAGGACTGAAAGTCTGGCAAATGGGCCAGGCCCTCCAATGTTTTATGTCTTGTTCAAGAGCAGATATCCCAGGTGCAGAGTTAGTTTTTTCAAACAAATTACCAAGAAAACACAGACAACTTTTCTAATAATTTAAAAGTGAATACACAACATCAAAGCAGTATTAGCACCTCAATTCACAAAGTGAAAGAGACATCAAAAGCTATTTGCCCCCAGTTGCTATTAATGGAAGTTGCCCTCCTTCATTACACCTTTCCTCTTGCAAATCATTGGAGTAAAGAAGACGATTCAGTGACGGGTTCTGGATGTCTCATCAATAGCCAAGGCATGACTGGGACAGTGAGACTGGATCATCCTAGCACCAGATGAAGAGCTACTTAAAGGTGTCTGATCTGTGTCACTTTTGAGGATAGGTAGGTTGGAATTTTTCAGAGGTGTTGAATTTCCACTGAAATTGCAGAGAACACAGGTGTCTTCTGTAGGCTCAACTGAGTCTTACCAAATAACTCCAGCTCTCCTAAATAAGGAGTCTTGCTGATCTGTGCCTAGAACCAGAGGCAGCAAGAAGCATGTGTAAACAAGGTGTCCCAATGTGTTATCTGTCAGTCCCTGAATTTCTGTGTTTGCCTCAGGAGAGTGGTGAGGAGAAGCTGGGTTTGACCTTGCTTTTTAGTTTTTTCCCTGGTTTTTGATTTCTTTGTGTGTGTGGTTGTGTTTTTTGTTTGTTTTTCTCTTTGCATGTGCCTCTAATTGATCTTGGAAAGAAGGGACAGTTAAAGAAGACGTTAAGATGAAATGAAGCCATAACTGTGACTGGAGACTTTTATTAAGTGTGGCAAAATTCCCTGGGCTGCGTATAAATTGTTTATTGATTTTGGTATGGCTGGGTGCTCTGGAGTAATTGCCCACAGAACCACTAGAGAGCGAGCAGAGAGGAGAGGGCTTTGCCAGGTCTCTGCTGTTTCCTGCCCCTATCTGCTCTTCCTCCTGCCTGTGCAGGGGGTCTCCTCTTTAACCTGTAAACGAGCAGCCCCATCTGGGTGACTCCTGTGGCCAGCTCCTGCAGCCCAGAGTGAGGCTCTGCCCTGCTGCTCCAGGAATGGCCGGTGGAAAAACAGAGTAAGGGAAGAGACGGCTTTGGAGAACATACCATACTAGTAATGGTATTGCTGAGGCTTAAAGTGCCCTTTGGCTCTTCCACCTGCTGGTTGTTACAGAGAGAAGCCTGTCTGTGATGGTCAGCAAGGTTAGTCATCTCTGAGCCTGCCTAACCATGGGGCAGGTCAATTCTGTGACAGGGCAGAGATGAACATGTTCATGTTTCTCGTAAGTGTCTGTGCTGTGAAGTTTTGCCTCAGTATCCCCTGCTTGCTCTCACATGCCCTTCTCCTCTGCCAAGACTGCAGGATGCTGTGTGCAATGAGCCAGCCTGCCTCCCCTGTGCCAGTCTGTAAACCCGGGAAAACTTCAGCCTGCCTGATTTTTCCTTTGCTTTTTGTTACAACATTAGGGTGATTTTACTGTTCTATTTCAGTAAACTACTTTATACAGAGCTTTTTCTCATCCCATCTGTGGAGCTGTCCTGGCAGAACTGGGGTTTCTGTTTTGTTCACTTCCCATGGAGGTGCTGCACACTTTCCGTGTTACTATTGCACAAGGGCAATGAATTCCTTAATTGTTTCTTATCCAGAGTGCTGTGACTAATATTTACTCCTAAAATACACTGTTCCTTCATGTCCAAGGATTATATAGAAAGGGAAGCAATATTTTTTTGACATTTGATTGGGAAAGTGGGTGAATTTTCTGACACCTGTTGCACAGTCGATACCCCTTCTTCTATGGCGAAGTGCTGGTGGTTGGTGGGGGGTTTTATTCTCTGTCTCTGTCATTCAGAGTCCATATTTTTATCACCTGGTAGCATAGATTGGTTTAATTTCCTTTCTTCTACAGAAGTCTTCTAAGGCCTGTAGTAGTGTGGCCATAAAGAGAATGATACTCAGATGTAAATCTCTCTGTGGAGAGAAAAAGAGGACTTGTTCACCTGTTAGAACCCTTAAAGTCCGCTAAGCTTTAGTACAAGTGTCAGAAATTCTGGTTTTAGAAGATGCAGTAACAAACTCTGTTCCTTTCTTAATCATCTAATCTATATATGAGAGTAGGAATAGTGGGAATATGAAGCCAGAGTAAAGGTAAGGTCCTCTTTTTCATCACTGGGCAAATTTTCAGGAGACCATGTAGATATTATAAAGAAAGGTTTATAGCTTTGCATGTACATAATGTTTTTTCAATGAAAAGGGGAGGTAAATGTGTATTAGTTTAAAACTTCATTTTCTGTAGGGCATAATGTTAATGGAAGGCAAAATATCTCTAAAGTGTTGGCAATTTAACTCCAAGGTTTTGAAATGAGATAAAATAATCTAAATAAAAATTTGCATCTACCTAGAGAGTTCTCTGACAAAAATGGCACATGAACATTAGTGCTAGGAACAGCTGTAACTGCTTCAGCTCTAGGGGTTTTTTTTGGTTTTTTTTACCCCTGTAATAAAGGTCAAAATTTTTACTTGCTGTCGAATAAGGACAATGAATTATGCTGATGTTGGTCAGTGTACTTTGGCTAGGAGATGTGAATGCTGGAACAGCATCTGCATTAATCTGCACTGGTACTTCAAAGCATTTACTGTGCATGTACATCACGTAAACTTTTGTAATGCTTAGTTGCTTGAACGAACTAAGATGAGTGATTTATTCCTTCTCATAGAAAAAAAATGCTCCTAGTTAAAGCTGCAGAACTTTTTGCCATGGCTTGAGTTCCCTGACTACAAGGTCTTGCTCACAACTGCTGTAGCTTTCTGATTCTGTTGTTTGTCTCAGAGATTTCTGAGCCCCCACCCTTGGGAAGAACAGCCTGGCTTTAAATTCCTCAGTCCTGCACCTCAGACTGAAGGAGTTATTTTTAACCTGTCTTGACCTCTGCCTGAGCAAGAATAAAATAGGGATTGGGCAGAATATGACACAAATCAATAGGTTATCCCAACAGATATGATCTTTGGCACCGTTTTGCCTTGGACACTTGCTGCAGTAACAAAGATAAATGGTGATTTGTTAACATTGTGATCTAGGGACTGGGTGGCTCAGTGGATCGTGTGGTGGCCTCTGACCTCTGGGTCTCCAAGCTCTGAACATCAAGATGGAATCTCATTCTGATAGTAGGAAGGGAAAAACGGTCCACAAGGGTTGGACTATTTTGGTTCAGTGCTGATCACAGTGCTCCAAAAAACATTCCAACAAGGATTAAATAGACAATACCTCCTGACAAAAGGGAGTATGGGGAGATAGGATGGGAACTGTTGCAATAGAGAGCTAGTGATCAGTTACTGCAGGCTAAGATCATCAGTGCTTTTACAGAATGATACTAGAGCACTCAGAGGTACTTTGTCTCTTTGCCTACCTATCAAAGAGGACTTGCATTGCTGGCAATTTGTGGTGGTGCCAAGTAAAAATGAAATTTGTTTTTTGAAACAGCTTTAATTTCACTTTCTGGGCCTGTATCTGCATGTACTTTGATTACTGAAAGCTAGTGATGATGGGTCAGATACAGTTGTGATCTAGTCATATCTCTGCCACCCTTATGTGATCTGTTCCATATCTCTAGAGTCCTGTTGCAGGTTCTCTGTAGATAGCTGACTTTTAATATGTTCTCAGATGCACAGTTTGTCTTGTTTCAGCAGTCCAAGATGGTGTATTCTCATCAGGTGAAAAAGGATTCCTGCAACAGAATTTCTTCCAGGACATCTTCTAGGGTTGGTAAGCAGTGTTTGAAGACAATTCCATGGTGTAACTTATCTCATGTAAACAAGTGTAAGCCACAGAAAAGTGAGTTCTTTTCTCCCTTGCCTGGCGTATAATTCCCCCTGCCATTAGGAGGCAGTATGGCAGTATTCCATTTGAATAGAATCCATCAACATCAACCTTTGTATCCCTTTACAGTCCTTTCTAAAAGACTGGCACTGTGCTCTCAGGTGCTTTACCATGGTAAAACATTCCCTCAGTCTTGACTAATCAAGGGGACAAAATGCTTGCACCTATTGGGGCACAAGGGATCTAGCAACTGCCTCATTGATGTGTGCAAGATGTTTACATAGTGCTTTTAATCTTTCCCATGTTGTAGATCCTAGGGTTATATGAGAGCTTATGCTGTACTTGGGACCCCCAAATTTGTCTCTGTGATAGTCTCCTCCAGCATCTCTCCCTCCAGCTTTGTATTTTGCATTGGGCTGTGCATTGCTGGGTATAGAGAACAATGTGAGTCTTGTCATTGAGGGCAGCCTCTTTTCCATATTTTAACTCACTGCATCCATCTGTAGGTTGTACCAATACAAAAAATGAGTTGGAATTGCAATGGATCAGTGCAGACTTCTGCTAGTGTCTGTGTGTAACGTCATCTTACCATTGACAATTGCTCTTAAATCTCAAATGTGGAGCCTGTTTTTAATCCATGGATTACATAGCCTATGGGTTGCTCATAGCACACATTCATTACTTGAGGTGTCACAGAAGGAAGTTTGAGCCAAAGAATCTTGTCCTACATGTTCCACTCTTCATGAGGTTCCTGAAAATTCTGCACAGAGTCTTCCTTGCCCCAGACCAATGCACGTTTTTGTGTCCTGCCCAGGTGCCTGTTCTGTGTCACATTTCTCCAAGTCTGTCATGAGACTTGTTTCTCCAGAGACAGGGGCTGCAGCCTGCCCATAACCAGAAACCTCCAGCTCTATCCCTGTCATTCTAGCATGTCAGTCCTTTGACTGAAGGCTGTGTTCCTCTCTCCTGCAGCCCAGCCCAGAGCTTGTTGTGGCTCCAGGATGTGCAGAGCAAAGTGCACTGGGCAGACTGAGTGAAAGCAGCATATCCAGCTTTCTTTCCCCCTGCAGCCAGCATGCCACTCTCAGACTGCCACTACTGCCTTCCCATGCACAGAGGACGTTTGGGGCTGAGCTTGGTGCATGTACTGAATAGGGACAGTAGTGTGGTTTCTGTACCAGGAATATGTTAGGACCTGCACAATGCATGTGAAATGACACCTAAACTGGCCATGGCTGTAGCTTTGCTATAGATGTCCAGGTATACTGCATTAGCACATCTGTCTTTGTCTACCAGGCCTGCATTCATGTTAAAAAAAAAAAGGTGGGGAAAAAAAAACCAACAAAAAAGAAAGAACTGGAGAGAGAGGCTAGCAGCCTAGCAAGACCTACTTTTCACTATATTTTTAGCCTCTGATTTTATTTTTCCCAATATAATTCTGGATTAACTGTTTCATTGTTTATTCAGGTTAGATTGAGTTTAACTGATCTAGAATTCTCTGCCAACATCCCTTTTGTCCTCTTCAAACTACAGGATTTTCCCTATCATTACTTCAGTCATGTTTCATGTTGGGTTTTGTTTTTAAAAAGGTGTTAAGTGAGATCACTGGTGAGTTCTTTGAGTTGTTCCAATTGAAAGTTTTTACTTTTGAAAGATATTTCCTCATGTCTTGAATATAAAAAACAGGGGATCTCCTTCATCACAAGATATATGGCATGAGCCATCTTGTGTTCTTTGGGTTTTAGAGAGAATTAGTAGTTACAGATTTCTGCCATCTCTCCAACTATCTAGGCCTTGACAAGGATATTCTTTCAAACACAATATCTAGTTTTATGAGGAGCAATCTGTGTGTGTGTGTGTTAAAGGGAAATAACATTTTTTAAAAGATGTGAAGATAAGAAATAAACTGCTCCAACTTCTTTGTGATGCAGCTCTGCCTGAGGCCCAGTTTACTTTGCTTCCACGGAAATAGCTTTACATATTTCTTGGAACAAATAGCCTTTAGGGGTTTTCTTCTGAAGGATTTGTATTCTTATGGAGAGACATACTGAAGAAGTTGACACTTGTAGAGGATGCTGCATTCAGAACACTGCTGCTGCTGGCAAAGTGGCCAGTGGTACCTCTGATAAAGCATGAGCCATTCCCTCACTGGTACTAGAAAAAATAGCTGTAGTTTGGTGGGTTTGGGAGTGGCCAGGGTCAGGTCATCATCTTAGAGCATCTGTTCTTCTCTCTGGTCCTTGCTCATCTATTCATGGGTGCCATGAGAAGAGCTGCTGTCCAGAGGCAGTAATTGGTGGGAAGTAGCAGGCAGGTGATGTTGCTTCTTCGCCTGCTCCTACTCCAGAAATACCTCTGCAGTACATTAATGCCTTCTGCAGTCTGTTTGTAGAATCACTGAATTACAAAATAATTCAGATTAGAAGGGATGTCAGGAGGTTTCTGATATAGTCCCTTGCTTAAGACAGGATCAACACTGAATTCAGGCTTGGTTGCTCAGGGCTTTATTGAGTTAGATCATGAAAGCCCACAGAAATGAAGGTTGTACAGCCTGTCTGCACAGCTCATTTCAATGCCTGATTGACCTCATGCTGGAAAAGCTTTTTCTTCTATCCAGTTTGAACCTCTCTTGTTTCCATTTGTATCTGTTGTGTGCTGCCAGTGCATGACCCACTGTAAGGAGCCTGTCTCTGTGTTCTCGATAAGGTGCTTATTGAAAGCCTGCTGTTAGGACCCTCTAAAACCTTCTCCAGGCTCAACAAACCTGGGTCCCTCAGTCTCTCATCACAGGGCAAATGCTCCACACTGCTGTGCTGAACCCCTCTCTCACCCTCCATTCACTTGCACCAGTTTATCAATCTTTCTCTTGTAACAGGGCCTCCTATCTAGACAACATATTCTAGATGGAGTTTGGCAAGTGCCAGGTAAAATGGAATAACTGCATCCCTTGAACCTGTGTGGCGATGGTCCCGTGTGTACCACGCAGGGCGCTGTTGGCTCTTTTTCCTGCCAGGGCACACTGATGGCTCATATTCAGCTTAAGACCCATCAGACCCCCAGGTCCTCTTCAGCAGAGCTACTATCCAGGCAGGCAGACCCTAGTATGTACTGTCACAGTGGATTATTTCTCCCAAGGTATAGGACTTTGCATTTGTCCTTGCTGAATTTTGTAAGGTTCATGTTAGCCCTGCAGCCTCTCTACAGCATTTTGGATGGCAGCCCTGCCTTAAGCATAGCAACTGGTCTCTCCAGTTTGGTGACAACTGCAAGCTTGATAAGAGTGTGCTTTGTTGCATCCTCTAGGTCATGGATACAGATGTTAAACAGGACATGTCCCCTTCATGTATCTTGTTACTGGCCTACAGGTAGGGTATAAACACGGCCCTCTGAGCTTCATCATCCAACCTGTTTTTAACTCATCTGATAGTCCACTCATAATGGTTTACTATCAGTCTTGAGGCATTCTGGGAAACAGTGCGGAATGTCTTGCTGAAGTCAAGGTAAATGCCTTCCATGCCTCTCTCCTTGTCCACAAGTGCTATCATTTTATCATAGAAGAGAATCAGGTTGGTCAGGCAAGATTTATTCTTGGAATATCCACACTGACTGTTCCTAATCACCACCTTCTCCTTTGTGTGCCCAAAATACATTTTAAGGGGACTAACTACATGATTTTCCCAAGGACACAGGTGAGGGTGATTTGCCCTAATTTATTGGATTTTGTATCTCTTGAAAATGGATCAGAAAGAAGTTACAGGTCAGAGAGAAGCCCACAGTCTGTAAAGCCAGCTACTTTCAGCTGCTTTTTCCTTAGTCACCTCACAGCCAAGGACATGGTTTCCTTTTGCTCTTTATGGTGGTGTGTAAGGAAGGAAACAGGTGGAGAACAGCAACATTTCTCCTGAGAGATTCTCCTGACGTACTCCTGGAGACAGTGCTACTGTAGAGCACAGAACACAGGGACAAAAATTCCTGTCTATTATCACTTAGTATTTCCTTCCTGGGGTATCTGGATAAGTGGTGGGTTTTTTTCCCTGCTCTTTTTTCCCCCTTGCCACTACTATGGAGTGAAAGGTTATTTCCATTTAACTGTCTACGTTTCCTGAATTAGTTTGGAACTTCCAGGCATATTGAGGTGTACTCTGAGGGCAGTCTGCATTGCCTGGCTTTGGCTGATGCTGAATTTCACCAGCAGTTTTCTGCTTTTCTATCCAGCTTTGTCACTCTGAGGTTCTTCTCGGTCCGCCTTTATCTTGATTAATTTAAATGAAGCTGTCATCTGCATTTTTCTACCACCTGTTCTCAGTTTCCAGGTCACTCAAAATATACCTCAGTAGCCCAAGCATAGACCCTGATGTGACTAACTGCTCATTCTTTCCTAACATTCTCAGTTTCACCCATTTTCTCATTTGTGACAGAACTTTCACTTCACAGATGTTAGTTTTCTAAGAATGTCTCTGAAAAAAGTGTTACCTGAAGGTCTAGATTGTCAGCTGGTGATCTCACAAGGCTGTTGCAGATGTACTTTGAAAGAAATCCACTAAACAAAGAACCAACTCTTGTTCAGGAGTGAGAGCACTGACTAAATTAGTACTGTACGTTAATAATTTGTGTATTGTTGTGTATAGTTTATACAGTTTTAATTCTTTAAGCTCATAATTCTAACTCCAGTTTCCATGGGCATAGGGATCAGAACATTGAGTCAGGGAATTGAGGAGCTTTCCTTCAGTGTGGTTATACTCTTACCTCACATCCTTCATGAGTGAGCTCAGTCATTCGTTGTAGACAGCAGTTCAGGCACTCACTGGGAAAGCTGTGACATACAGAGAAATGGCAAATTCTTCTTGAGCATTATGTGATGTTTAGATGCTCTGCCACCAGTCATAGGGAAGTCAGAGGCTGATACAGTCCTCACCCATGGGAAGTGAAAAATGACATTGGGTGGTTATTGAAGAGAATTACCTTTGCAGTCTTTCCCCTTGAAGAGTCTCCTTTAGGCTAATTTCTTAGAGAGGGAAATGAGCATGGAGGAGTTAGTAGGAGGAGGCTGGTTTTGTGGGGCACTTCACCCCTGAGAAGTCATTGTGGAACTGAGGTTTTTTCAGGACTTACGGATGGATGCCCTTGGTCTATCCCATGATCCAATGCTTGACTGTCCCATCATTCTGGTGTTCCTGGTTCCCTGCAGTACTGAGCCTTACAATACTGCTGCTATTCTCTGCTCATTGGCATGTGCTTCCCAGGTGCTCATACCCTCCTGCTTCTGAGGCTGACCCTGTGATGACAGCTGCCTGGCTGCCTATCAAAGGTTCCATTTAGAGCTAGCCCAGGAGCAGACAGAAGACTGCAGTGTTACACCCCGAAATCTGACACAGTGTGGCTTGCCTGCTTTTCAGTGGGCCCTTGACAGCCTTTCAGCTCATGTCTGTCAGACCCCTGCCAGGCACACAAGTTCACTTCCATCTTGGAAGAAGGGGAGAGAGAAGTGACATTTCACCGAGCGGTGGGCACGCCGGGGGATGTAGGGAGATAAGGCAGGATCACAGAAGCAACTGAAATCCCCAGCGGATATTGCGTTGCTGGCTGGATTGACAGGTTAAATGTATTGCTGGGACAAGTATCCCTGCTCCCTCTGTCCCAGAGGACTGTGCAGTGAGAACAGCACTCAATCCTAATGAATCTCATCCTACATTGGGACCAGTTCTGTCATAGCCTGGCAGGAGGATATTCATGGAGAATTTGTTTCCAAATTTCAACAGGTGCTACCAGTAGAATGGCTTTTAAAATAAATAAGTTCACTTAGCAAACAGCAGCAGTAAATGAACAGAAACACTGATGTGGCCAAGGATGAAATATTAGCATTTTTCAAATCCGTTTAGTGAAGACAACCCCTGGGCACTGGTTCAGGTCCTTGTGTTAGGGGGCTGTTTGCAAAGCACTAAGCTAACTTACAGCCAAAACCTGTCAGCTTCTTCCTGGAGCTCAGGAGAGCAAAACTTGTCTGACTTGTTGACAAACTAAGTCTGGTCTAAAAACTTCATAGCTTTGCATTTCTTTCATCTCAAGGTACTTAGGATACACTAGTCAAGAGCACAAGCTTCAGGTAGTGTTTTGGCTGGTCCAGATTACAGGCAAGGAAAAGGAAACAGTTTTGTTCAAGAGCAAACTGAGGTTACTTGTTTGAAGAGCACCACTTCAGTGACTACAGATGACCATGATGCACTGAAAGGCCTCCCTGTTGCATCACAGCAGTGGGCAGCAGGTTTAAACAGTCCTGCCTTGGAGACCCTTCCTGTGCAGTTAACAGCTGCTCCTACCCATGGCTAAATTTTCTGGGGAAGTTATTTGTTCTAATGCTTGTCTAACCTTGACTAGTTTACCAGCTCTGGTGGATTGCAGCACAGGATGGCATGGCTGGAGGCTACTGTCAAGCAGAAGTTTTCCAGACTTGGAAATATGTGACTATATCCTTGGGTAAGGTGAAAGTTGCATGGGGAGCCTTTTCTTTGAGATTATTTGTTCCTACTTGATCTCTATCAGTAAAGCTGTGCCAGCTGTGTTGTGTGAGTGGTAGTTTCAGCCCAGCATTCACTAGAGAAAATCCCTTGTACAGAAGCAATGTCTAGGGTTCCTGACCCGAGGAAAGTGGTGTCAGCCCACAGGAAATGGGTATCAGAATGGAATGAGGGTCTTCCCAAGGGATTTCTCTGTGTAGTCAGTGGGGAAACATTGGTGACTGAGCAATGTGTGATCCAAGATGTAATCTGTAGGTTCCAGACCAGGGCACTGTCCCAGGAAAGTGAGTGTGTTTCAGGAGAGGGGAGAGTGCTGGGGGATGCAGGGGGGAGTCAGCCCTGCTGGGTCATCAGTAATGAACTAAGCCAATACAGTAGAGTTGGGGGACCAAAGGGCTGTGAGAAAGATGCCTGAGGCCAGGTGGTTTGCAAGGGCAGGGAGAGGAGGTGCATAATGCCTGGGGATGAAATACTAGGCAGTCAGGCTCTTAGAGCAGTGAGGCAGTGACGTGCTGTAATCCTGCAACCAGTGTGGCAAAATTGCACCAAGGTACTGTGTGCCCTTCTAGCTGACCTCTCCACATCACTCTCCATTCCCTGCCCACTCCTATAATTGGCAGATGGAGGCACTGCCTTTGTTCTGTGCTGTTATCTGTGTCCTTTCTTCCAGGTACCGTGATTCTGCAGTACCTCCTGCCTGTTGTTAATGCCCAGACTATTCAGCCCCATATCTAGGGTGCATTGTCCACTTCCTTTCCTCCCTTTTTTCACAACCACAGTTCCATTCTGCATCCCTGTTGCTCAGTTCTGTGTGCAGCAGTGCCCCTTGCAGTGCCTACCAAGAGTTTAATAAAGATCTACTGCCTGAGTTACCTTTAGCTTTTATAAACTAAAAAATGCAAACAGCTTGTAAGCAACATTCATTACTTTGCACGCCTTCAGCTGCTTATTGGATACACATCCCCCTCCCTCCAGCATCTCTCTCTTTTTTTAATATGTTTTTTTTTTAATTTGTTTTGATGAATGAGTGACAACCCTGACACCCGATTCGCTGAGATTAATAGAAACGACACAATATTTACGTCGCGCCGACGAGCAATTATCCTGCCATCTATCTTTGAGATTATCTTTCTGATTGAAAACTACTCATCCGTGTAATCGGAATTATTTGGAATTAGAAGGGAATTTATGGCCCCTCTCACTCTCCCTCCTATTTGCCTCTGTCTCCATCCTTCTTCCTCCTTCTTTAAGAGGGATCCTTTCTTCCTTCATTCCTTCCATCCTTCCTTCTTTTGGCTTTGTGGATGGACACGTGTGCTTTGCTGTCCAAGGATGGTTTTTTCTGGAGATGTGGGAGACTGGGCTGCACTGTGGCCAAGCGGGCACTGGGGACAGTGAGAATGCACTGAGGCTTGGACAGCAGCTGAGGGATGAAAGGCTCTTTGGAAGAAGGCTGGCATGGGAAGTGGATACGTGGAGGATGTGACGCTGTGAAGGCTGAGCAGGCAGCACTGCTGTGACAGAGTAACTGGGCGCACCTCACTTTTCTTCATTTTCTATGTTTTACTCTTCCTTCCTTATTACTCTCTTTTGAAGATGCCCACTGCTTTGCAAATGTGCTCCTTGTACATTTATTTTATCTAAGTATTTTTCTGAAAATATTTTTCCAGGTCACTCTGTACAGGAGTGTTCTGTGAGGACCTGTTCTTCTGGGCATCTTCTGCATACTGTGAACTTTTCTGTAGCAGCTGCTGGTGTTTCTGTTTCTTCAACAGTCCCTGGAGACAACCTGTTGTCCTCCAGTGTATGTCATGGAGAATGGCAGTCTTGCTTCGATAGTGGTTTCCCCTAACACAAAGCTGTCTGTACAGGGCTTCTAGGAAATACTCTTGCTTATTTGTCATAGCTTTAAAGAGCTGATAGATGATAAAGGACCTGTATTGTTTTTTCGTACTGAGAAGAGCTCTGTCTTTTGCTTTTTTTTCAGAAGCACTGGTGTTTCTCACATTTGATTTGATTTTTATTTTTTTTCTGGCCTGTGATGCAGAAGAAGCAAGTCGTCATGTTGTGTCAGGTCACCTCTAGAGGCAGAAGACACAACTCTCCCTTGTTGGTGATTCCAAGACAGGACCACAAAATTCTCATATGTTTCCTCTCTTCTCTGAGCACAGTCCTTAATGAAGCATTTATTACCTTTCCCCTCTCCTGGGTGAAGACAGGGGTGGAACTATCCTACTATGTCTGGAAAAAAAAATCTGTGCTGTAGATCAGTCAGCACTGACAACTACTCCTTCTCTGCAGAATACTTCAAAAACAGTGCTTGATTTTTTTTTTTGCAAGTGGTTGTGGCAGAAATAGAGACAGGGAAGTGGATGTCAGGGGAAGTCAAGCTGCAAAGATATTTTAAATGGATCTAGTAGAATCTGTGTCCTTTGAGAACCACAGTGTGCAAAGGTTCTTGGCTCATGTGAATCCTGATGGAGAAGAGCAAAGGGAAGCAATGTAGGTTTCTGAACAAGTGCCATGTGCTAAATGAGAGACACAATCTTAGTGCTGAAGGAATTCGGCCTGAACTCAGTTGCAGAGACACCAGCTAACACAGAAGCCAGGCTGCAAAGATGTTTGATACTTAGAACAGTGTAAACAGTTAATAACACAAGGATTTGGAAAAGGAAATGTGCTCTGAGGTACAGTTGCTCCATCAGCTCGAGAGATCTAGGCCCAGATGGGAATCCCAGATCCTTCCGCCCAGAAATACCCGATGTTGTTATTAATTAGTATGGAAATATTTTCCTTTCTTGAGAGAGGGCTGTAGAATTGCCAGCGGGATGCTGGGGGGATGGGTGTGTGCATGTGTGGGGTAGCCTATCAAGAAACTATTAATTAGGTTACTTCCCACTGCTGTTGACATGCAGGGGAAGGGGGTTGTTTGTGGGCCAAAATAAAAAAGAAAGAGAAACTGAAAGACTGGGATTGAGAATGGAAAGCATGAGGAAAAAAAGGAGATGGGTAGGACAAAGCACACAGGTTGAAAGAGGTATGTGTAAAAAGACATTCCTAAGATTCCCAAAGCAGAAGATGAGAAAAATGAAAAACCAGGATATGGTTAGAATCAAAGGGGGAACTCCTTTGAGACAGCAGCAGCATGTGTTGGACACAGCCACAAAAGGACTGACTGATCCTCTCCTGCCTTGTTACTGGCTTAGTTGTTCATACTACCACAAACTTGGCACCAAGGCTTCCTCATGTCAGAGCAGGGTTATTTTATGCCAACTGTCACTATGAAACAGGAGAGAATTTAGATGAGAAACTTCTTTGGTTGTAGATTATCTTCCTTTGCTGGCTGAGTCTTTTACCCCCCCTTCCTTTGGAATGGGATCTTTATCAGCTTTGATGAATAATCATAAAAATATCAACTGGAATTTTTGCTTGGCTTTCTATATAATATTCAACTACTTACTACTTTTATCAAGGTCTTTTTGCAGTCTCTAGCTCTGTACTTCTGGTCATGAACTTCTGGTTCAGCCCTGGGAGAGGGCTGAACACAAGAAAACCCCAGCATAAAACGGCAGTGTCACCGTGTATGTAAGCAGTAGGTGCTGCATTTGCAGTTCTGAGAGAGTGCCAGAACAAGAAAGAGACAAGAAATGTATGTGAGATTATGGGTTAGAATAAGTGAAGGATCTATTCACAGAGGGGAAAGAAAACAGAGCAAGTGGGTTACCTAAAAATATCAGTGCAGGCTCCTGGCTCCCTTGCAGAGGGAAGAAATCAGTGCAGTTGTGATTATTCAGAGAAGGTGTTTTGGATTTGTGAAGTGGGAGGAATGGAGTGGTAAGACAAAGACATAGAATTGATACCTCATATGGGACCAACACAATCCAGATCTATTTATCCTGCGATCTGCCTCTAGAGAATGTAGCTGTCTGCTTCATTTTCTTCCAAGAAACCTGTCTAGTATTGGAACATGCAGAGGATCTACCAACCCTCCTTGGACTAATAGAGCACAGAATGAAAACAGCTATCCAGGTTGCAACCTACCATCACCACTTCGAGTTTCCCAAGAGATCTAAAGTGAACAGGGATGGTTTGAAACAGGGAAACTGGTAAAAAGAGGCATTAAATCTGGAAGAATAATTTGGCTTTCAATTCCAGAGGTTTGTGCAGAACAGTGACAATTCATCAGCATGTGATAGACTGTTATTAGTCCATGCACATCTCGGGGGCCAAGGAAACAGCCCTAAATCCCCCACCAATTACAGACTCCAGAAACACTCATGAAGCTCTTGCCTACTCTCTTTCTAGGCTTCATGTAAGACAGAGTACGGTTGAGGTGGGATGATGCTCATCAACAAAGAAGGATATGGCAGCACAAGAAGAGTGAAGCAGGAAGAAGCCGAGCACTGCACAGGTGATGGCTGCTGATTCCACATCCAGCTCTTTTTTGCCTTGTTTTGTTGTGGGTGTCCCTTGTCTGTCTGGTTTCATTTTATTTTAAAGAAAATTAAATACAGATAATTGTGTTCCTTAGAAAAATGCCCTATCAGTTTAATTTGAATTTATTATTAGGCCTGCTTTTCCAAGGAACACTGAGTATGGGATTGCACTGGGTAAGTCTGTGTAGCTTTTAAATCTGTTATGTAATTTCACATGCATTTTGCACCCAGTCAGAGTCTTTTGCACCCAGTCAGAGTCTGAAAGGTATTAAGTTCACACAAGTTTCATTAAATAGGTGACAGGTAGAGACCCTATTATTATACCTTAGGGAAAGACTGCAGAATGAGCTCATGCTTATTAGAGTCCAGGAAATCCACATGGGACAGGGACTGTCCAAATGCCCCAATTACAGAAGAGTTCAGTTGAGGCTCACATCTTACTGTGAGCACATCAGAGGATCCATCGGTTGGTCAGTGTCTTGCAGTGAATAGTAAGGCATGAGCTTCCTTCTTTCTGGACATTCATAATCCTGCTAATTCATGTGGATTCCTTGGAATTTTGTAAGAGGTGAGTAACAGTGCAGACTCTGTACAATAGAGTTAAAAAGCCAGTCAAACACAACAGAGAAAACTATTACAAAGAAGACATCTTTGTTTCAGATAGAAGATTCTTAAAGGAGTTAAGCTGAAATGCAGATATAAAATTGCTGATTTCTGTATCTGATACTGACTGTGTCTTCTGCCTTCTACTTATCTATGCTCCAGTTTTCCTCAGACTCTGAGTACTGGTTGCACGGTGATTCTGGATCCCAGTATATTCAACCTGGTACAGTTCTGGCATGAACATTACTTTGGTACAGCATACTTAGTTCAGCATAGGTTCTTTGGAGACGTAAGCTAGACTAACATATATGTGGTTATAGTTACATAGCTTTTTTTCAGTGAAATATTCTTGTAAAATCATTCCTGTGAAGTGGGATAGTTACATTTGCACAAAAATGATGCAGACCAGGCCTCAAATTACAAAGTATTTGCAGTAAAGACCGTATTTGCATACTTGCATATGCGTGGTGCTAAGTGTCAAAGGACCACAGGTTCTGAATGCTGTTATAATAATAATAATAAGACCAATAACCTAAAAGTCTGTCTGGGGAGTCACCACAGCATGTCTGTAATTAGTTGAAGTAAAAATTATCATTTATGAGGCATCTGGAAACATTAAGTCTCAGAGATGAACAGTACCTGTGAAGTCATTTCTGTCATGGCACAACCTTAATGACATTTTTGTCTGTGAACTTCCTTGCTTTTGCTTGCTCTGAGCACTAAATACAGGTAATGGCAGAAGAGCTTTTTGTTGCAGGCTTGCCATTACGTGGACCGCTGAGGCTGTCCATGACTCACTTAACAAAGTTTGCAAGGGTAACAGGCAACATTTTGCGAACATAATGTAGCAATGTAGAAGCAGTTTCTCTGCACAGTCTCACATGTCTCACGAGTAAGAGTTTGCATTTATGGAGAACCTAGCTGAAGAAATCACCTTTGAAGGAGGGAATCAATAAACAGTTCAAGGCAAGGGACTGCTTCCTTGTGGCTTTGGGCATCAAGTCTTGTTTGCTTGTTTGCTCTTTGATTAAGCTTTTTTAGAGTGAGTAACAATTTCTCCAAGTTACTGCCATCACTCAGAGCAATAGTAGTTAACACAGAAGACTTGAAAATAATTTTAAAAAATGGAGTGTTTTGTTGAATTTCATAAGAGAACCACTGAGATTTAGGAAAGTATTTTCTTGAGGAATTTGCTAATACAGTCAAGAAATAGTAAACGCCCCCTGATTACAAACAGCAGTCCACATGCCTCTAAATTAGTCTCGTTTTTTGCCTACTGACCAGTGAGAAAATGAAAAAGAAATCAACTTTTTTTTGAAGTTTTTAAGTTTTCTTTGAAAAATTAAGAAGGAGACATGAAAACATTTCCACAGGCTATATGTTTTCTAACATGCCATTTTTACTAATTTAAAAATGTGCATTGTGTCATCTGACAAAGGGACAAAAATTTCTTTGGGAGAATGACACATAAGTAGTTCAATAGCTTTGGACAACAGGCTTCCAAAGAGAATAAGGCAGTCTGTCCTTCAAGTTTCCATGGGGTTTCACCAGGCAAACAAATCCCAGGATCTCATGGCAAGGCACATAATATATTCAAGAAAGAGAGGTTCTCTTCTTGTCTGCATTACTTTAGGTGTGTTAACTCAGTGATAACTCAGCCTAGGTACAATCTGATCATGTTTTGCATTTGAATTAATATAGTCTGGATCTCATCTGGATATAAAGTCCACATGAATGAGGCTGTCTTTCTGCAGAAATCCAAACCAGTTCATTCAGAGCACACTCAAATAGCCCTGTATAGCTTTGTTTTGCTAATGTACCTTTATTTGCTGTGTGACATAAAAATGGGACTGTTACCTGGCTGCAAAGTGATACTTCTGCCCAGCCTCAAAAACATGCACGGGGCTGAATCCAACACTTCTGGCACAGAGCTAATTGTTGCACAGAGGTGATAAAGGAAGGTTGTGACTTCATAGTGGGTTTTTTTCCCTAAGCTTGTAAGCACAGGACAGGTGTGTGGTACAGGATGTGTCAGGAAAGAAGCTCCTGTGAGTGCTTTAGATCTTCCTCCCTGTGCTCAGAGGGCAGTCACAGCAACGTGGGGTATGAGTGTGTGAGGCCATGCCCGTGACACATTCCTTAAGGGAGGGAACAGAAGAGGAGCTGGGCCTCACCTCCCAACAGCAGCAGGGCCCTAGGCAGAAGTGATGGAAGAGACTGGTTATTCCAGGTGAGGACAGGTTCAGGTGTGGCAAGAGCACAGACTAAAGCAACAGCAGGGGACTGAGCAACCAAATGTCTGCATCTGGAACACGGGCTCAACAGAAACCTTCCTCAAGCAGCTGTTTCCAAGGGCCTTTGGGTAAATCCACTAGAAGTTAAGAATTTGACAGATGGTTTTTTTTCCCCCCTTCTCACTGTTAAGCCTTGGTGAATGTGACATCTTTTTACAAGGGGTAGGTGGGGGTGGGGAGGAGGAGGGGAGTATGGAGGGCAATATAGCTTGCTATGGACTATGCTATATGCTATACCTGATCTCCAGCTCAGGTCCCACAAGCTTTGAATATCTGTGCTGAACTGCAGGACAGCTTTGTGCCCAGAAGTGGCCCATAGCACTTCCAGGAGCACAGAGGGGGAGGAAGAGGGGGAAGAAGGCTGTAGAGGCATTACAAGGGGCATGCTCTTCATTGTACATGCCAAGATTGTCTTCAGAGAAACTGCTGGAGTTTTGGCTCTTTCTCAGTCTCACATTCTGTTGGCTGGCAGCATGTGGCTCTGTTGGGCTGTGGGGACAGCTGTCTGAGCACCTGGCACCTTATCCTGGTACCCCCTGGCACTGCCACCTCTCTTCTGGGCCCATGTGTGTGTCCCTTCCTTCACATTCTGTCAGCGTAAAGCATCTTCAGGCCAAATCCTGAGTGACTGAAACAAGCAGTAAAGCTCTGCAGCTGCACAGACTTCCCCTGCAGCTTGTCCCCTCTCCTTGCCTTGCTCCTTCATCTGGGATGAACTCCATGTTGAGGAGCTGAGTTTCTGGTTGCCTGGAGAGCAGAGGAAAGGAATGCTAAATCCTCTTGTGAAACTCTTCTTTCTTGCACATATGGGTAGCTACATTTAAAGAAAAGGCTGTTTCCATTTTCCCCTTCCCTCTCTCCCCTCTCTTAAAGAGGAAATGCTCTGAGTTTTGAGGTGCTCCAGGCTGCAGAGCAGGAAGGGTCCAGGTTCAGAGAGCTTTCAGAGGTGACTGGCAACACTGAGATGAAGAATGACTTGAGGTGATGGAATGAGGAGGCAAAGGAGACTGGAACAGGATTACATTGAAGAGGAAGAAACCACCTCACTTACTGCTCAGTGGAAGCTGAGCCAAAGTTCAGCAGAACTTGCTATGGTTAGCCTAAAGAAAGAAAGAGAGACAAGGGAGAGAAAGATCCTACCTGAGTCTGTACCTGTTCAGCATTTTACATGGGCTTAGAGCTCTCTGCCAAAGGCCTGGCAGCCATACAGTGGGCTCAGAAGTGGTTTTAGATGGTAGAGAGCTGAGAGGCTTTAGTTGGAAATGCAGGTTCCTGTTCCCCTAGAGATGCAAGGGAACCTTGTTGTAGCTTTATGAGCTAGAGAGATTTCTGTGAGGGTAATGCTTAGCCAGCCATTTTGTATTTGATTTACCCACAGTGAGGGAGTGTATTATGCTGGCAGAACTTCACTGCCAGCAAGGGAATTGAGGCAGGCATCTGCATGCACTTTGCTGTGTCTGTGGAAGTCATGTGTGCCCTCAATCGCCTCCCAAACACAATTGTTTCATTTCCTCATCAGTCAGGAGTTGTAGGTAGGGGTTTGGTGTGATCTGTGTGGGACTTTCCCATAATATCAAGACAGTTTCTAGTACTGGACAGGGTTATTTTTGGTTGCCTATCTTCTCCTACCTGTCCCTGTGGCATATCCAGCCTGGCACAGAAGCCCTAGCAACATCACCCAGAGATCACCCGGCCAGGAGCACTTGCTTGCCTAGGTCTTGGGTACAGAGAGAGAACTACTGAACAAAGCAGATTCTTTCTCTCTATTATGAGACACTGTGGTGGGCTGACCTTGGCCAGCTGTGAGCTGCAGTTCCTTCAGGAAATATCCACCTGCTGCACCGTGCCCTCAGCAGGAGCATGGGGGACTGCCTGCTTCAGCACCTGGAGTGCCTCCTCCTCTCCTGCTCTGACCTGAGCGCCTGTGGGGCTGTTTCTCACTCCTCACTGCCTGTGCAGTGTTTTCTGCCCTTTCTAAAACACGTTTTTCCCCGGGCACCACCATGCTGTCCAAGGGGCTGCGCTGCGCCCTGTGGTGGGTAAGCTGGAGCCATTTGGAACAGGCCGGATCAGGCATGGGGTAGGCCCAGCCTCTCCTCACTGGGGCTGCCCTGCAGCCACCCCACAGCCACCACCTGCCACAGACACCTGGTGTGGATGTGCTGAATGACACCTGGCTGATAGCACTTTGACAGGGGTAAAAGTTGCACCTCCTCCTTAGACTGGTGAGCGTCCCACCCCCGGGGCAGAGACGAGGGCTCTTTCAGACCCAGTTAATGTGGCTGGGAGGTCAGGCAGGACTGAGGTCAATGGTGTTGCATTGGAGGGGACTCATGTAGAACCCAGTGCAGAATTAGTCTTTCCTCATTTTAGAAGCTGCAGAATTTGCACAACACCTCACTTTCTTTTGAGAGTTCTGCTGAGTTGTGCCAGCCTGCAGGCATGTCCTTGGAGGGAATGGAGGCAGATGAAACCCCTCAGATTGCATGCAGAGGGCTTCTCCTGGAAAAGCTTATTCCTCATCTGGGTGTCTGCAGGCAGAATATCCTCTTCTCTGAGGAACTTCATCAATTATTTCCCACCATTTTTATTTCTTAAAATTTATCTTTTAATCAAGCAAGACACACACAGAGTGTGGAGCCTTTCCCTGGAGAGGAGGAGAGTACTAACAGCCTCCTGATAACAAAAATTTCAAACATGGTGATGCTTTTACAAGGGAGCTGAGCTAGGTCTGAGTCTGGCTGCAAGGTGTTTAGATCTGGAGCCAGACATCATGGTTAGGCCTGTCTGTGGTTATAATGCAGTTGTTTGGGTTTTGTAGAAGTTGTCTGATGGAATCTGAACTAAGAACAAAACAAAAACCCAAGGGGAAGCTGTTTCTGGCAATCCTGGACTCTATTTGATCTGGCACCAGAGCTGGCTTAAATCTCACTTTGTCCTCCTTCTCCTGATATCAAAATTGCTACCAGCTCTGTTATGACAGATACCATGCTTCCTCTCCCTCCCCACCACGCCAAGGTCACTGCGAACGTGAAACAGTATCTCTTGCCTGAAGCTGACCGTAGTAGGCTGCCGGGCTGCTTTGAGATCTGTCTGAGCGCACAGCTAATGCCCTGCCAGCACAGGTGTGGACTTGCTGGTGCTAAACAAGGTCCTGAGCAAATGATACAACAACAGTGATGAGTTTCTGCAAAGCATCTGCAGCAAGTGGAAAGTGCAGAAGGTGCTTGCCCCAAATGATGCAATTGACAGCCCAGCGCTGGAGGGATGCATTGCAATGTGCCGCTGGAAGAGGATGGTGGTGGTTTCCAGTGAGTGAATATCGTGGTTGCATAATTTAGGCGGAATTGTTATTCTGGGCTTTTTTTATTATTTTTTCATGGGTGTAAACACAGAAGCCCTTTTAGGCAAAGGCTGTGTAGTAGGAGTGAAAGTTTAGAATGGATCTAAGTGAGGTAAGGGTAGAAGAGACTGTGCTATCATACTGTGTGTGATGGACTGACAGAGGCTGTGTATTTAAATGTAATGCAGCATATGATTTTCCTAGTGCTTGCAGGCTTTAGTTAAATCCTTACAGGTTTTATTTCTGTGTGTGCATGTAGAACTGAATGCTTGCTCTGGATAGTCTCTGAACACACTCTGGTATGTGTTTTGTTGCTCAGGCCAAGCTATTTTTCATTAGTGCATTGTTATTACTGGTGGACTCAGAAAAATGAGGGAGAGGAGCATTCTTCTGTGCTTGCTCTTGTTCTTCTTCAAGCCAATGGCATAACCTCTGCTTGTGCAACCACAGATGGTGCATCTCCACAGTCTAATTCTACAAATAGCTGTGCCACGTGAAGACTTTTCTCTGCCCACAGGTCTGAAAATTAAAGAACAGATTTGGGTGCTGCCTAATCCAGGGAAGTTCCTCAGTCCTAGCCGGACGTGCTTTACTTGTATCTGTTCAGAAATTTCGCATATTCCCTTCTGCCAAAGAACAGTTAAGAGTCCTGATGTCCAGCTGGCCAGCAGCTAGACAGTGCTAACATCTTTAGCTGGAATGGCTACATCTGGTAGGGGGCTTGTGTTAAAATCTCAATCATTTTCACATTCCTGAAAAATAGCAAAATACGTAGCAGCTAAAGAAGGAGCAAAGTTTACAAGAGTATTAACCAAACATGACTTTCCCTAGTGATAACAGAGACTTGACGTGGCAAGATTGCATGAACCATCCTGGAGGGTACATGAAAAAACTGGATGCAAACATATGAACTTTGTGTTCAATGTATGCAAGAAAAATGCCCTGCGATGGCTATTGGTTGCACAGAAAAAGAGATTGAAGCAATATGAAGTTTATGGCATTAAAATCAAATAAGTAATTAAAACAACTAAACTCCTTGCAAAAATATTAGCATTTGCCTCTTGAGCAATTGCTGTTTTTCAGACAACTTTGTATAAAAATGCAGAGTATGTTAAACTTCCTATTAGATCTAAGAGTCATACTATGTGTACCAAGCATCCAGAAGAGAGTTGCTACTCAAACTTCTTAATTCTTTTACTTTTTGTCTTGTAATTTTCACAGTCTTGGAAAATGCTTGTTGGTTTGGGGTTTTTTACATTAATTTCCTTTATGTAAAAAAAAAAAAAATTTAGAAGGTATTTTTGGTGTGTCGATAGTCCCTGTTTGAAATCTGTGCCATTCACACCTCACTAAATCCAGCAGGGCGCTAATGCAGCAGTTTAGAAATTTTGGGTTTGTAAGGCTCTTTCAAAGTAGCGTGACTCTGATGAAGAAAGTTTCTTTTGTGTGTTATAATTATTCTTCATAGTTTGTGGCTAGTCTTACAAACTGTAAAGCTGACTTTCAGTTTGTCTTTTAATACTTGTATTCATACCTGCATTTCCTGATATAAAAGCAGCAGTGACTCTGAGCTCCAAACTTACAACATGTAAATCAGATTTGCACCAAAGCATCTTGAGGCACACAGGAGAAGGGACAAAGATTAAAGTACAGGTGGAGGCAATTGGAAGATTCCACTGATTGGACCACTATTTTCAAGCTTCAACTGTTTTTGCTTTGGCCCTTTTTAAAAAAAGGTATCTGTGAAATTTTGTTTGTTTTTGTCTGAAAAGAAAGTATATTTTGCATTCCTCTATAATAGCTTGCATGCAGCTGAGCAAATTCTACCCAGATTTGTATGTGCAAGACTCAAACTCTGTCTGAAGGAAATTAAGCACTGAAATTTTACCTACTCCATGGAATTAAGGATCTGAGACTGAAATACAGGTGCATGATCAAAGTGGCCAGAGCAAGAAACATTTCAAAAAATACCTTCCCAAGCAACAAGTAGAAAATACTGTAAAACTGCACTTGCACTTTACAATGGGTGAAGGGTACCACAAGGGTACCTCAAGGATACCTTGTACTTGGGTACCTCAAGGAAAGGGGTGAGCCTTTCTAGAGTCTACAAGTCACTATTTTTTTTTTTTAAATTTTAATGTATCTGAAGGTGCTTTTGAAATCTGGATTTCTTTCTGCAGAGTTTTGAGTGGGCATTCAGTCTTATGGCCTCCACTCTGGGATTCTTTCCCTGCCTCGCCCTGAGTCTGGAGTCTGGAATTAAGTGGTGTTTGTGCACAAGGGTGCTGGCAGTGGGGGTGGGGAACTTGTGTTTGAAGTTTTATCTGAAGCAGATCTTCTCTGGATTGCTGGGTACCCCAGTGGGGAGCAATTAAAGTCATACATCCTGCTGTCTAAAGGCAGAGACGAAGGATGGAGGAATGCTGGCTCCATTCAAGGTTCATTCATTCTAGCTAGCTGGGGCATGCTGTCAAGACCTCCTCCCTTCACCCTTCAAGCAGAAAGTGGAAGAATGGGGTACTAGGATATGCCCAGGACTTCCTCTGCTGTGTAGGTACGGGATGCCAATGATAACACTGGACATGCACCTAAGAACTGAACAGAACTTCCCAGTTATCTGCTAGAGATGTGCCCAAAAAATCCTTGTGATTTAGACTACATCATGGGTTTTCCCACCAAAGCATCAGTTTGGCCCATGATAATGTCAAGGGGCAGGGATGATGCTTTTCTATACAACACAAAGCTTGACAGAGTAATGTTTGAAGAACTTTAGATGTCAGCAATATATAACAGCAAAGAACAGTCTGACAGTTAAAGCTGAGTTTTTCAAAAGTGACTTTTGGATTTAGGTTTTGGAACCTTGATCTGCCTTCATCTGCCATGCCTCGGCCTGATTATTCTGTGTACTGAGTGTCTAAAATTCCTTCTGATGGTAATGGGTAGTGTAAAAGGTTTTACAGCTCTCAGTATTAAAGCCCAAAATACCTTGTACTATCCAGCCCAAGTGAAAGGGCAGAAACAAAATTTTTCTTTGTTTATCAGGTAATTTTTGATCTGAGATCTGATTCAACTAGGTGAAGGACCAGAATCCAGCAGGCAATTGAGCGTGTATTTCCATGCTGGAGCTCAGCCTGTCAGATACTTTTCCCCCCCCCCTTCATCTATAGATATCAAAGTGCTTTAAAGCACAGTGTTAAGTATTGTTATCTCTGTTTTTTTAAAGCTGAGGGATATGCAGCTGTGGTAAAATGACAAGCCAGACTTCACACAGGACAGTAGCTCAACTGAGGAAAATGACTAAAAGTCATGAGCCTTTGCCCAGTGCTTCATTAGACCCCTCTCCAGAAAAACCAGCATTTTTTTGTAAAACTCTTTGACTAAATCCTACAGCTTAGATGCAAATGACATTGACATGAGGTGAATTAAGCATGCAGCAGGATTTGGCCAAAAAAGAGGAAATTACTATCTTCCTGTGTAATCTTCCTATGTGTCTTCCTATATAAGCAATAGCAGAAATTGAATGAGACCTTGGTTCTGATGTGGTGGGTCCTTGCCTTGATTTGGGATAGCTGCTCTTGTTGAATTGGCTTTCTTTACTCCAGCAACAGCAGCAGCTGCAGTGTGGTGTAGACATGCCTAAACTAGCTTAAATAGTTCAGGTACTGCTAGCCACTGAGCCAAGGAGCCATGGAGTTCAGCATGGGCTTGGTGCCTGAGGATTTTATCCTGCTCTTTGTGAGTTTAGCATTTCTTTACCATCTCAGCTCAAGCAAGCCTAGCAATATGTTGAAAAGAAGGCTGATGTGTCTGGTACCCTGTCTGCACTAGTACTTTTGCCAGCAGGAGTGTGGTGCTAGGGTTGATTGTAGGAGGTATTGCCAAAGACAGCAGTGTCATGAAAGCTGTTTTGCCTCTCCCTGCCTACTATTCTCCCTCTTCCTTCCTTGTCTTCCACTGGGCTTCATCACTAGCTGCCTTGCCTTTGCTTCTGTTTGCTATGCAGCTCCATAGTCACTAAGGTTCTACTGGAGATCATGAATATCTAGAAGCTGGTGAAGGCTTGGAGGAACAGTTGTCTGCTGGAAAAGCTACTGGCCTTGCCTGACTGTGGCTCTAACAGAAGAGTCTGTAGGGACTAAATTTGGGAAAATCCAGGACCATTACCCCTGTGTGAGGTAATGAGAACCAGACCAGAAGCATTTGTGATGTGTCCTCTCAAGTCACTGTCCAGATGGTGGGCTCCCAGCTCAGCTTCTGTAAGAGAGCTTTGCTGATATCTGTAACTCATCACTTTCTACTGGCAGCCAAGGACTTAAGCAGAAATGAGGGTTCAGGTCCTTGAGAGCTAAATTACTTCTGCTGAGTCAATAGGGAGGTACCATCACTGCCCTCAGTTTTGTTTGCAGGAACAGCCTCATCAAACACTGTTTGTGGGCAGAGACCCTAAGCAGACTGCAGAGCTGTTAAATTGCCACCCTACCCACTAGTTTATTCTGCAGCAGAAATACAAGCATGCCTGGACCAACCCCCAGAACTCAACTCTGAACTCCTCTCTCGTTCTGTCAGAATTCCCAACTTGTTTTGAAAATGGCATTTATTTTTGTTAAATTGCAGAAGAGTTGGATGCAGTCTGCTAGTTGTGTTTTCCCTCTACTTCTTTGTACAGTGAATTTTGTTCATTTGCTTTACATGCCTCAAGTTGCTGTAATGCTGCTGGGAAAGTAATTGCCTTGCACTTTCTCTTTCTGATGCCCACGGGTGACTGTGGGGGACTCCTCCCTGGGCACAGTGCAGAGTTAAAAGCCCAGCTTTTGCTGCCTTGCTTAAGACCTGGTTATTTCTTTTCTTCTGCTTCTTTTTTTTTCTTTCTCTCTTTTTTTTGTCAGCTGCCTGTTATATCAATCACAGAGCTGGGATCTATTTATAGGTTGGGACTCGGAGTACTGTGTCCTAGTCACAAAGAGAGGCAGAGACGCAGAGGGGACTGTCGGCTGGTGCAGGCAGAACCAAAAGATATTTAATCAGCAATTAGAAACACCTGAGGGCAAGGGAAATTCTACTCCAGCCTCGAGCTTCATCTCTCAGCCTGCAGCATGTAAGTAGCGAACTTCTACCTTTTATTGCATTTATGGGCTTGTGTTTTGTTTCTTTTTTTTTTTTTTTTTTTTTGTAATCCAAACGTTGCTCTGCACGAATCCTTTAATCTGGTCTAAAAATTATGGCAGCATCTTGATATAGTTAAAGATAATATTTTTTTCAATTTTCACTCTGTCAAAGGAAGGTCAGTGCGACCCACAAGGAGAGGAGTTGGTTCAGAACTTTGTAGAAATCAGGCGGTTTCTCTATTTGAGTGTGGCTTTTTCCTCTGGAAATAAGTAAATGAAAGTTTGAGTGGAACAGTTTTGTTTTGGGAATAGAAACAGTCAGGTTTGCTGGCATTCCAAAAAGGTCAATGTATAACGTAACTCTGCTTAAGGGCTTACCAAGGACAGGTGCTATTTATCCCATGCTGGTAAAGGCAAACCTGGAAACTTTAGCAGTCCTGTCTTAAAAGAACCAAGCGACAACCTTCCCTCTATTAAAAAAACCCCAATCCCAACACCCCCCACAGCTGCATATCAAATCTTTTCTTATCAGGCACATGCAATGAAATTTTGCTTTTACTGAAGGCATTTATCATTGAGCAGCTGATGTTACTTTAATTTTAAAAGTCCCAAAGCAACTGAAGTATCTTCAATGACAAAAGAGGGGTGCAAGTCTTTGCAAAGTTGGCACAGTGATAATCAAAGAAGGAGCTTACTCTCTCATCACCAATGAGATGTTTGCTTTAAAGCAGTCAGGATGTAAAATGTTTGAACAATTATATATTTTTGCAGTATTTTTGTTAACAAAAATCTGAAGAGAGGGAGAATAATAATTAGTCAGAAATCGTTTTTTATTTATAGCTTTTTGTACAAATATGAGGAGAGCGACAAAAGAATTACTTCAATTTTTTTATTAATTGCTTTTAATATAATATTTTATGTCAAAATATAAGAAGTTTTTCTTGTTTCATGTTTTTGCTTCAGAGGTTTTTGTTACATGTTTTTATGTTTTTACAAAATTTAGGGTTTATATTTATTTCTAAGTATAGGAAAATGACCTTGTTATGTCTGCCCCCAAAAACCTTAATATTACTATTTTAATTTTGGTATGTCAAGTTTTTTAGCATAAATTTCCCACTAAATATATGTTCAAGAAAACTTTTTCCCCCCCCCCACAATTAACCATTTTTTATGGTAACAGCAAATAAAATGAAACTAAACCTAAAATAATTCGGAGGAACAGTGTCTAATAAAAACAGAATAATAAAACCAGAGCTGCCTCACAGTCAATACATCAGGTTCTGAGAAATACTTGATAGATGAATTTCTTGGACTGACTGTAGAAGGGTGACAAATAGGCTTCTTCTTTAGTTCTTTATTTTGCATTTCTTGATGTACATTTTATAATACTTCAAGCATTTAGCTCAAGTACTAGGAATAAAAAATATTGACTACATACTAATGCTTTGTAAGTTTTTAAACATCAATATGAATACTCTGTAATTCAGCTTGAATTCTGATATAAGGAAGGCTTTTAGAAGAACACGGATAAACCAGGTGAATTAATATGCCCAAATAATGCCCCAAAAGATCATTGTAACACATTGCCTGCTATGAAGCTTTTTTCTCACAGATAAAACAAAACTGTGAGCCTGATCATTCTCATCATATGAAGCTTCATTTTGATTATTAAAGCATTTTGCTTTACTTAAAAATGAACATATTTAAATTATTTAAGTCCTTTTCTGTTTGTTGTGCCATATTATATTTATTGCTTCTGTGTGATAATGCAATGTTATTTTGTAATAAAAGGAGAGCAGATTTTTCTGAAAAGCATTAAAAGACTAAAACTGCTGACTCTGTAACTAACAAAGGATCTATCATATAGCTGGTCTGAGGTCCCACTAAAAATTAAAAAACAAGAGACATCTGAAAAAAAAAATTGAATTATTTTCTTCCCTATATGAAACCAATATTAGCATGACTATGCTTGGAAATTACTGCAAAGCCCCCCCTCATTTACCGTACATTTATGCAGAAATCTGAGCATTCGCAAAGAAGTCTTCCAAGTATAAACCTATAAAAGATTCAGTCTTAAGAATTTGTTTGGACTATTCTATAGTTGTGTCCACATAATTGCTGGACTTTATCCTTCTCTTTCAACCATACATCAGTATTTTGCCCTGTTAAATCTGCCGTATCTTTTTATTACTGCTTTTGAAACAAAATTACCAAGCACCTACTGTACTGTGGCATAACAATCAATGCTTTATAGGACTGCTTTTATTTGGAGGGAAGGAGTTACCTGTGGTTAAAGGGAAGACCAATGCATTATGTAGTAGAAAGTGATTTTTATTTAGTTTCTACTTCACAAATGATTCACATTTTGTGGACCAAGCACCTATCAACCTCTGAACTGTCTTACTGTACATATGCTGTTGCGTGATTTTTTTTTCATTCCTTAAAAAACTCAACATACATCTTTTGTTTCATCCCAGTTTGTTTCTTTGACTGCAAAGTAATGATTGACATGCAGATTCTCTTTTCCACGCCTCTCCTTTCATTGCTGAGCATGACATCTCTTGGGAATTATAAATAAAACCTGTGCCAAATCTGCTGCACAGGTGTCTGGAGTACAGCATGCTCAGGTGTCTCACTGTAAATCCCTGAGAATATGAAGTAAACACAAGCAGGATAAAAATACTTTTTCTGAGACAGTTCTGTGTTTTGAGGGGCCTTCTGCATAAACCCCCCAAAGCCAGCAGCCAGTTATTAAGGACTGTGTAGCTATCTCTCTCTCTCTTATCTTTTTTATCGCTTTACCTGTACATCTGTCCATCTATTTCTCATCTATTTTTACATTTCATTATGCTGTGCTTGCTCTCCAGCTCTCTTCTTTTCCTTTCCTGAAGACACATTTCTATCTGGCACAGAAAATAAACTCAGATTGCGGGTAGTTATGTTAATCTAATTCAATCCTCTGTGGGCTAGGAGTGAAATTCTAATAGTGGAGCTGTTGAGGGCTTTTTTGTTAATGGCTTGGGGATTACATTGAGTTAAAGGCTCATTTCCTAATCAAACAGAGAGGGAGAGAGTGACTCCGAATATTTATGAGTCTCCCAGCGAGAGTTAAACATTGAACTCCAAAAGCAGGATTTCAGTGCTGCAAGAAAGAGTTAAACCCCCTCAGGGCTGCTGTGGAGAGGGAAAAAAAAAAGGAAACCAGTTAAGCCATCAGCATTTTCAACTGCTGTATAAGTTCAGTTTGAGAGAAAATAATCATCTCACAGAGCTAAAATGGAAACTGTAGCAAGATATTTAAAACAAAGTCAAGTGATGCTTCAAAAAGGCTCTTCTTCAGTGAAGCAGGATGCACGCAGTGCATGCAGCCACCGAACAGAAACTCCAAATAAATACTCTTCTAAATGAGAAGGATTGGAGAGTGGGTTGCCTTTTTTATTATTAATGCCTGGAAGACACGATTTTATTTTTTAATGCTTTTTCTTTTTGTTTCTACTTAACTCTTGGGTAATCTTTTCTTTAAAAAAAAGAAAAAAAATGAAAGGAAAGTATGGATGGCTCAGTATCTAAATTGTCCTACTTCTGTTGTCTAGACTGGTACCTTTTGAGGCATTTTTTCTGTCCTTCAGTTTAGCTGGAGTCTTGCATCAAATAGTCTAGTTGAAGAACTGTATTTGCTGTGACAGGAATGATTGACCAAATTAGCGCCTGATTGCTTTTGTGATGAGTTCATCATACATGCGTGGGCAGCTTGAGTAGACCTTTCTGCTGCTGAAAAAGAGCAGGCCTGCCTCCCTGAAGCAAGCCCAGGACCTCTGTGGTGCTAAGGCCTGATGTGGTGTGAACTAGCCAGCAGTAAGCTTTTATGCTCCAAACTTAGAAAATCTGTCTGCAGCAGGTGAACTGAACGAAATCAAGACTGTGCCATGATCCTGCCTCTCTTCTGAAAAGAGGTCCCAGAAAGGAATGGTGATAGAAACCTGTTGTCTTCTGACACATGGCCAAGTCATATCTCTGTGTTCCTCAGTTTCCCTGTCTGTAAAATGATATGTGACTGCCATCAAAATAACTCCAAGATCTACAAAGAGCAATCTCTTATAAATCCCAAGTGGCTGATTTGCCCAAGGGAAAAACTATGAATCACTGACATAAGTGCATAGCTGAAAACAGGAGGGGTTTGTGCTGGGAACAAGAGTTGCCCCCTTCACTTTATTGTTGTTGTTGTTTCATAGGGTCTTTGATTTGTTTGGTTGCGTTTTTTTTTAATACATTTTGTACTAGCCACCAATAAGGTTTTCTGATTTTGGCATAACAAGCAAATAAAAGACTAACTTACTTCTCGTGTAACATTCAGTGGAGCTGTCCTATACGCTAGGTCTGAATTTAGTCTTAGTGACCCTTGCTGAGATGAAGCTCCAGGTTTGTTACTCAAAAGTGGTAAACTCTGGCTAAAAAAGTAAGTCAGTGTTTCATCTGGAGCCATGTGTATCAATGGTCATCCTGTATGCACCAAAACTTGGCATTTTTGCTGACATGTCTATCTGGATGTAGCACCTTGAGGTAAGATTTGGCATCTTGCCCTAGTTTCAAAATTACTTAAAACTGCAACCTGATGTGAATGCCTGAGGCCCCTTTCTCTTTGTGCTCTGTGCCTGGACCTGCTGAGGAGAGCACCATCAGCTAGAGTGTACTTCATTAAATGCATTTGAAATACATATTAATTGTGTTCTTTCCCTCTAATCACTGGAATCTACAGCAGATCACTTTGAAACAGAAGCTTTCTGTGACTGAACTGAAAACTGTGTAACGTTTTTTTCCCCTACCTTCTCTTTCCCATCACAGTTTTCTTTCTTTTTGACTCAACCTTTTCCTCTCCTGCACTATTCTGCTATGGCCAGTTTATACTTAGATTAGCAGTTTATACTTAGATTTCCCCTGCTGACCTTCCAGGCAAAATACACCTCCTTCTCCTCTTTTTGTCCTTTCCAATGCTATGCTGAATCCTATTAATTACTTGATGCTGTTTACCCTGAAGGTGGCTGCATTTCAGTGAAGCTTTGCCTGGCACATATACAGTTTATGGAGAACTGTGAAACTGGAAAGTGTTCTTCAACTTTCCCAGGAAAACTACTGTGTTCTTGCATGCTACAAGTACTTTAGAAAATATAGTATAGGAATTTCAAGGAAGAAAATACTGCAGCTCTAAAACTTTAAAGTACATAGTTTAGTTGACACGATGTCTTCAAAGTAGCAATGGCTTTAAAGTCTCCACACTCTTGAAAGTCTCTAGAAAATGTGCTGCATCTTTAGGGGAAATTACTTTTTTTAGAGGGATGAATCTTGCAACTAAATCTTGCTGTTTGGATACTGGAGAGCATGTGCCCAGCATATACGAGAAGGAAGCATGAGTGGCTATTTTTATTCATTAAGGAGTTGCTGCCCTTTCCTTTCCCTCAACCATGTGAGATGCGAATGATCCTGCTTACCAGAGTTTCATGCTGCTCTCAGAATGGATTCTCTTTTTCTTCACAATTGTATTTGCTGGATCAGCAGGAAATATACTCCACAAGTTCTTCCCCCCAGTCTTCTGTGATCACCTCTTTGTAGTAGGCCTGAACAAATGACTGGTAGCCGTGTGCTAAAACAAGCATTTAATCAGCATCCCCCTAAAGCTCACAGGACCTAGAGGGCAACTTTCTGGGTGAGAAGAGAGTATATTTGCCACCAGGCTTGCCTTTCTTTTTGGTTGCTTTTTTATTCATCCTTAAACCCCTTTTTTTCCCCCACAGGCTTCCTGAACTTTTTAAAATCCCAGTTATTGTCACTGGCAGATTTTTCTACTGCTTCCCTTTAAATAAGAAATTCTTCCCTGTTGCATCATGTCCCCATGGCCTGGTACAGGGGCTTACAACCTTTCCCTGTGGGTGATGTGAACTCAAGTAGAATGGTGAAGAGCTCATGTGAACAGGATTTTCTCAGTCATACTTTTTTGATCCACAGTCTATAGCACTGAGAGTGTGGCACCACTCAAGTTATAAATATTGGTGAATGCTATCTTTGCATGGGAGAGGGAGACAAGGATTTTCTGAGTGCAACATTGGCTAGGAAAAGATTACTTGCATCAGCATCCTTTCTAATGCTCAGAAAGACATTTTAGGAGCTCAAGTCCCACTGCTTTTTAGGTGGAAACTGCTGTCTACAGCTTTAAGCATGTTCATGCCAATCTTTAGACCAAGCCATTTGTATCACTGCTGTTCTTCAATTCTAGCTCTATCAGGCTCCCTGTTCAGTTCAAGGTGAGCCTCTTCACTGATGTGTTTTGCCCATCTCTTAACTGGGTTCCTGCTTCCCCATTCTCGATTGTCTATGGAGAATTGCATGACCCCAGCAAAACACTTTGTGTTACTGCAGGCTTTGAGTACAGTCCCGTTTTGCCCTCAATAATCTCTATTCCCTTTTTCACATTGGAGATAATCACAATTCTTCCATTCTTCATGAGCTTTCTTCCCATCCTTATTACACTCTTTTTGCTACATAGGATCGAACCTCACTTTTGTGTGTCTCCAGGCTCTACTCTTGTGACTCCCTGTAATGACTGTTCATGCCATGTACTGCCTATGCAGCACTTTCTATGAGGGTCAGCTGGTGCTCTGAAACTGCCTTATACTCCGTGCACAGAGAAGTAGTCGGGGGTAAGAGAGCTATGGTTTCTTTGGGCCCTCTGTCCTATACAAAGAAATCAGATGTAAGGATACCTCCATGTGCTCCAAATATATATAGACATGTTAGGACTGCGCTGAAGTAATGGGCCATATCTCTTGGTAATACCATGTTCACCTGGGTACAGTACTTCTAGCTCTGTAATCTCTTCTGGCACATGGGTTTGGGAAATATGTGTTTAAGGAGGACAGAATTAATGGGGCTGCTGCTATGTTTGTGAAGAGTTAAATGATGGGGGATGAGAGTCACAGCTTCTCCTGGGGAATAAGGACTAGCCAGAAGAATTGATTGTCTTGGCTTATTGATCCTTCAGGAAACAGCACTGAAGTGATAATGCTGTTCCTGCCACTTTGAGGCACTTTGTACCAGCAACAACCTCTGTTTACCTGGGATAGTGCAAAGGAAGAGCTTCACTGTTGCTAACTCATTCAAGAAAAAACCCATGCTAGACATGTTGAGTTTGCCACTTGTCTGTCTGCTTTCAGGGAGAGGTGACTGAGCAGAGGTAGCTCAGAACGTGTTTGTATTTTATTGTGCTTAATGGAGATTGGCTGCAAATGGTAGCTTGTGAGCTACTGAGTCTTTGCTGGCAGTGTCTTGGTCTGCAGCATTGGTTGGACTAGATGATCTTTAAGGTCCCTTCCAACCCAAACTGTTCTGTGATTCTACAAAGTCTCAGGCTGTCATGTCACAGGATATCTCTCTCACCCCTTTCCTTCCCTTCACCTTTCTGGTCAATTGGCAGTCACCACCCAGTTGGTCTTGCTTGTAAGTTGAACCAGGGTGCTCCAAGTGCTTTTTATCCTGTGATCCCAATACCAACTCCTAGCCAGCCACTTGTGTGGGCTGATGGGAAGTGGATGATGAAACATCTCACCTCCTTTGCACTGAAGCACCAAATCCTCCCTGAGAAATCAGGTATTTCTTTCTGGCCTCAGGGTGGCAGAAGAAGAAACACACACACATGGTGCAGGGGCTGCTGGAGGAGCAGTGCTTTTTGTCACTCAGCTACATCACTCCTGTGGGTGCACGAAACATGTTCAAGGAGCGCAGCAATGCAGAATGTCAGCTCTGAGCATCTGTTGGGTGCTTCTACAACCATGGGCCATGAGAGGTGGAGGCCTTGCCTGCTTCTGGGCTCTCAGCTGTCCTTGTAGCACAGTGGATTGGGGAAGCCCCTACACTGTTGCCCCTGAGGCATCAGTTGCAACCAGCTGTGAACTGGGCTTGACTCACACTGTTACCTGGACCACTGCTGATAACTACAAGACTTGGACTCTCACCTGCAGACATAAATGAGCAGATTGCTCACAATCCTCCCTATCTTCTTTAGTCTTGAGCTTTGTACTTGAACATGCTTTGCACCATTTCTCTTTCTGGATGTGTTGTTGTGTTTTGAGGAATCTCAGGCAGGTCTCTGCAGATTTCCATAGCAAGGTCAGAAGACCAAGAAATCTTGGGACCATTCAGAGCATGTTGCAAAATCTTGCACAAAGCTAGGAGGGCCAAAAGGCTTTTTATTGTGAAATGCTTCTTTGTTGAGTCAGGCCAGCTAATATATAGAGATATGCAAATAAAATACAGAGCCATTTAATTACCCTACATATCATTTCTATACTTCATCCTCTTTGATGTTGCCAACAACTTTATTGCAGCACTTGATGTTTGACTTTACATCTTGACCATGTGAAACAAAATGATGAGAAAAATTGCAGGTTTTTTTTAAAGAAGAAAAGTGTCTATACCACAAGGGTTCAGGGAACAATTAAAAAGCAATGCCAACTATATTATTTAAAAAAAATAAATAAAGAGTTGATATGAATAACCCCCAATGCATAATAGAATATATAATTATGTTTATTTTAGGACTTGATCAGTAGTTGAACATTCAAGGCTCACAATAATGAATTTAATATAGTATGCAACATCATATGTTATGTAATGTAAAATTATTATCTACTTCTTAATAAATCTCATGCTGTGACTGTTCTACTTCTTCTTAACTAGCTCTCAGACTATAGCGATGAGTTCTACTGGCAGCTTTGGATGTTATTCTGTTTCACTCTTGTTGTTTATATCATGACACATTCCCTACAGCTGGGGCTGCTGTGTTTAGCCAGGAGACAGCTTCTGTCTGAAAGAGCTTCCAATCTGATTCAAAACAAGAAGCTACTAGGGGTAGAATCAGTCATGAAGTCTGTGGCTAGAAGACAGATGAGGGCAACTGAGATGGGAATTTGTGGTAATGTATTGCTGAAAATGTGGCTTCTTGGGAGTACAGGTGGCTTTGCTTAATACGGACTTAACTAAAAGATACCAGAAAGAGCATAGGCTAATATTTTCCTGTGTAACACTTGCCTAATTCTTTGCTATGCAAAATTAGCACCTCCACTTCGTTAGCTAAGAAAAGAGCTCTGCTACATGTTCTCAATGTCTTTACATACTTGTGTCTTTTCCTTACTTTTTTCAATGAGGTAGTCATCTTTCTCTTTAAAAAGAAGTGCTTTAAATAAAACAAATTTAATATCATATCACACAAAATTAGTCTTGGGGTTTTTTTCTGTGTCATTCAGTGACAAAGTCATGGATGAATTCAAAAAGCTATCCCCATAAAGGCATTTATTGGACATGTGGACTCATTAGTGGCAAGTACATGCTATGGTCTAGAGGGAACTGTCTATGCCACATGCTGCCAACATACTGATTATGAGGTCTGCAAAGGTCCAACAAGGTTAAGAACTGGGGAAAGTCTCTCCTTTCTTATAGTCTTTCCTTGAACACGTGTTAGTGTTTTATACCAGAGGTAGAATATGGGACTAAGTGACACCTTAACTTGACCTGGTGTAGATCTCCTAATAACTTTTCTTGCAACTGGTTTCAGTGCTGTCACTTTTTGCAGTTAGTTGTTTACATGGTACTCTGTTACAGACATGTAGAATCTATATTTTGGGATATCCAATCTTGGTTACCCTGAATGTTTTTCTCCTGCTATAGGTAGTGTTTCTAAAGCTACTAAAGTCCCTAGGATAGATAACCTACGCCACTTTGAGAGTAGCAGTGAAGAGAAGTTCGCAGCCATGGAGCAAGACTGAGCTGAGCAGAAATGATTCTTCCTGAATTTACCCTTTCTGTATGGAACTGTGTTCCTTCCCACTGACTGTGTGGTTCTTGAGGTGGCATTTTCAGGGCAGAAGTTAGGCCCAAAGGCAAAGGGGCAGTGGGTTAGAGGACCCTTTCAGGTATTTATATTTAAGACCACCTTATGCAGCAGCTGGGAGTTTGTTTCAATGTATTGCATCCTTTGCTCTGTATCTCAAAGCTCTGCAGAAGGTTTAGTCACCTGGTGGGTTTTGGTTTGGTGGCGTGTTGAGGCAGAGGAGCTTTGCATTACTGTGTCATCTGCTGGTGAAGCTTTCTTGAAGCAAATGGTCACTACATTAGAACACCCAGCAGGGCCTTTGTCTTGCTGGTACTTGTTCCTTGTAACTTTGACAATGGCTTCTGGCTTCGACTTTCCCATCTGTGAGTGAGAGGGAGTGATATGCCCTCTATACCTTCTTTCTGCAGTGCAGCATGTGGGAACACATTCCCAGGTTTTACCTGACTGAGGAGGAATTTGGACAAGAAGAAGATATTTTGCTTTTAAGATGAGAGTACAGTGTGAGAAAGAGGAAGGACCACAAATGTCTTACACTCAGTGGTTAGGTGCTGGAGCCTGCTTCTTGTACAACACCTATCCTGTGAGCCCAGACTACTGAAGAAGTCTTATCTGCTGAAAAATGTAGCTTGGTGTTTTGGCTTTCTTTTTTCCCAGGATTTCCTGGGCCTTTACCAATGCCACCATCTGTGAATTTGTAATTGTAAACCTGTGTATACTTGGAATCTCATGTAGTCTCATGTAGTTTTGCTGTTGTACATCTTCAGTAAAACGTGAAATGCCTTGGAGCTTCTGGGCACATTTACTTTCAGGGGCCAGAATTCACCTCTGTGGTGAGAGGACTGCTTTGCATTACTTTCCCTGCATTACTTTCCCTGCAGAGGCCAGGGAAGGGGCACCAGTTCCTTCTATCCTGCTTCAAATGTGGATTGTAATTTTTTGCGTATTTCAGTACTTTGCATGGGTAGGTATTGATGTGCATGGGAACCCAAAATCTTTTACACTCAAGTCTTGATAGGCCCTCAGACCTAGAAAACTTGTGACAGGGCAGAAATATTGGGGAATCATGCTAGGTTTAGCTCTCCAACCCAGCCAGAAATATTCCAAATCTCCTTTATTGTTTTGAGCCCATCAATAATGTTGGGCAATTATGTGACTATGAAGAATGATTTGATATTACACAAACATCTTTTTGTACCATTTTCTATTTAAAAGCGGAGCTAAGCAGGAATTTGTGCCGCTGGTTTCCCATTCATCTGGGAAATGCTGCAACTTTAGTAAAGGCACATTTCTGTGGAGAGGACTTGAGCTGCTAATTTGACTGTAGGAGTTTATTTCTGGAATGCAGCAGTGTTTCACCAACGGAGCAGCTGTCCTGGAAACACTTACCACATGGGGTCATTTTCCTCTCTGTGTGTAATCAACAAAGCCACCCCAGTTAATCTGAATCCTTTTAAGTCTCCTAAACTAGACCATAGAGAGTGCACAGAGGTCTACAGGACTCTGACCTCCTTCACTTCCTTCTCCTGTCATTAGGGAAGAAAAAATAGTCCCATACTTAGTATTATTCCCTTAAAGGGGAAGCATATAACCTCTTCTGAGCATGGAAAACTGTTTCTTAACATACTACTGATTTGGTGGGGAGGTGTTTGTCCTCTGTTTTCTATGTGTACTTTGTGATAGTAGCTACAAATCTCCTAAGTTTACCAAATATTCCAGGTTGTGAGATCACAAAAATCAGAGGTGGAAAAGCTTCTTGGGTTATTCCATTTTTTTTCTACTCTTTGATTTGCTTTGCTTGCATAGCTTTCTTCCAACCCTCTTCACTTCTGGGATGACAGTTCTGCAGGCAATTCCTTCTACTACAAGAGAAATTTTCACAGTTGTACAGTTGAAATGATTTCTTAATTTTTTTCTTCTCCCTAGTTCTCTCTCATGTTGTCCAATTCCTTCCTCGCAGTTTACAGTCTGTGATACTTTTTGGATTTAAGTCCTGTCTCTAAATGCTCATTGCCTCCAGTAGACTCTTTGGGGCTGCTCTTTGCCCCCTGCTACAACCTCGCATCAGTCTCTTGACCCTCTGCGTGGTTCTATTAAGAATGTTTTACTCTTTGAGTTTAGTGATTCCTTTCTCTGTTTTAAACCTATCTTCAAGGCCAGTCAAAGGTAGCAGCTCTTTGTGTGTAGAAGGACATTCTCTCTCAAGCCTGGACAAGGACCTTTTCAAGAGGCTACCACCTGGCAAGTCCTGCACCTGTGATCTGGGCCAGCCTTGCTGCAGCCCTCATGAGTGCATCACTGGAGCTCTATAAGGGAAGCCTGCATCTGCCAGGATTCAGGGATTGCTTCTTCAGTCAGGTACTTGAAACTGAGAGCACAAATTACTTTGATGGTTGCTGTCTTCTCTTTCCCCAAATTGTGTTAGTGTAGCTTTTCAGATAATTAAGTATGATTTGGGCTTCCTAAAAATTAGCAATATCATCAAGGATTTTTGCTCCTACAATGAGTTGTTTCAGAAAGTGATTTAAAAAGACACCTCACTGAATCCAACCAGAGTATTTATTAGTTTCATTTCAGAGTAAAGAAAACTCTAAAAAATATTCAGTAGATGTACAATTTCTAAGTTCTTTGCCTTTTCTGATGAGTAATGAGGTGAACATAATTTGTCCTGAGTCATCCCTATGGAAATGTAGAATCCAGAAGGATAAAAAGGCTGGTGTGATCCCTTTGGAGAAAAAGCAATATAGCTTTTGCTTGCTGAGAGCCAAGGGGCAGTAAGTTGTAGCAGGACAGAGAGGTTGATGTTTGAGAGATGTTGCAGAGGGAGCAGGTGATCAGTTTTTGAACACAGCCTGTAATGACACAAATCAGAGGGAGTTGGAGAACAGCTGTGTGGGCCTTTGAGAAGCCTCCAGTAGGCAATAAAGTACTAAATGAACATGTAATGGAGAAGAATAGAACGGTATTTCCCCAATACTATGAAAGACTCTGAATTAAATGATGATTTGTTTTATCTGTTAAAACTAGAGCTATGTTTAGTTAGCCAGAATATGTGAGAAATTAGAAGAACAGTTTTTCCTCTCTTGCTTATGAGCATGTGTTACAGTAGAGTTCTCAGCTTGACTTCAGTGCACCTATATTGAAAAGGAATACTGTAGTGGTGTAGGCAAACCTTGATAACAAAGCAAACATATTGAGCTTGACTGAATGACAAGCAGCTTTCTTCACTCTTTTGTAACCATGATGTGATGAATTTATAGTATTCGTTCTCACTGGCAACTTGCTCTATGAAGTTTGAGCTAAATTTCAAAACAGTAAAGGAGATTTTAAAAAAAATTAAATCTCATTTTTCTCACCTCTAATCAACCCAAAAATTATTGAATTCAAGACACAGACAGATTTAACTGACCACTTTTCCTGTTTAAGATTTGTACACTGCACAGCATTTGCCATTAGCCTTAACACACTCTTTATATATGCTTTGTACTTCTGGTAGATAAAGCACATGTCCTCTGGCAAAAATATGTAAGTTTTCATAGTGGGATTACTAGAATGTATAAGAAATTGCCTTATGAAAACCATGTATGACTTGTCTTAATTGAAGCCTATTGGGAACAAACAAATACTGCGTAGTGTACACAGCTCAAACACTTTGTGAATAGCTTTAGCAAAGCAGTGTTTGAACACTTGTCTTGTTTTCTACAACTCTTAAAGAACCATGAGGACTCTAAACAATTTTAAGGCAGATCCATACTACTCATGTCTTAGGCCTAACTGCATTTAAATCTAAAATCCATCTAGTAACTCCTGCACTTGTCTTAGCAGCTTCTCAACATCAACATCTTCTAGAGAGCCATACAACCTTGATTTAGAGATGTTGTGATAGAAGAACTAGCATGCTCCATGACAAGTGGTCCTAATGACTGGTTCTGGCTGTTTAAAAATGTCTTTACAGCTAAGTGAAATTTGTCTAGTTTCGGATACCAAGAATCATCTTGTCTTATATTCTTTTAAAGCTAGATTAAAGAACTTTCCATTATTAAATTTTCCCCCACTTACAATTAGATCAGGTCAACCCTTAGCCTATTCTTGGAATTAAATTTATTATGCTTCTCAGATCTCTCACTGGATAAGTTTTGTTTCAAGCAGGTATTAGTTTGACAGCACCATACTTTTCAGTTCAGTAACTTATGTCTTTCAATCTCATTCTGTCTCAACCATGTCATCATTTATCTACACAAATGGGGACATTTTCAAAGAAAAATACCCCAAATATATATGCCTTTAAGAAACCCTTTGACATTGCTAATGATTTCACAACTTTCACAACTGCTGCATGTCATATGCCATGTACAGGTATTTCTGTTCAGGTGGACTTTCAGTAATCCTGCATGTGATCAGTTCGAATTAAGCTAACCTTTGGAATTTTTAACCCAGATCAGCTCCTTAATCTGAGCTCTGCAAACACATGTGTTAGCACAAGGGAGGAAGCAGGGCAAATGTGGCTCTGTTGAGAAGGACACTAGGACCTCTGCTTTCTGCAACAGAGCTATATTAAAGAGCTTATGTAGAGGGACTTCATTTTACTAAATTGAATTTGTAAAAGTTAAACTCCTAAAGGAAACAAATAGGCAGGAACAATGTAGTTTTATGCTCTCTGAATGTAACACATATTTATGTCAAATTAAAGGAAAATATACACTTCTGCAGAGGGCAGGAAGAGATGTGATTCATTGGTAATTTAAGATACAAAATCTTTCACAAATCCACTAGAGAAAGAAATTCAATACACTCCAAAAGCCTATGGGGTTTGCTCATACTCTGTGTGGCAGAACGTGGTTGTGCTGCTTCAGGAAGAATTTGGGGAAGAAATCCTGGTTTGGGTGCTTTTATGTTCATACTTTCCTGGCTTTACACAGGAATGAATAAGAACACAGTTACTTCAAGGAAGATGGGCTCTGAAAGAAAGTGAATTTTACACGAGCACAGAATTAGTTGCATGTTACTAAGGGCACAATAGAATCAGTCTAAGAGAGAATGGGCTTTCTTCTGTCTTTCAGGATTTTAAAACCCTTGATTATTTCTTCCAACATGTCCCCCTGCTCTGCCTGCTATATTGCCATGAGAAGGCTACTTTCTTTCATTGCCTTTCGCTAGGATATTAAGGCTAGTCAAAATCAGACCCTGTGAATGGATGTAGCAATGAGGCCCATTCATCAGTCTCAAATACAGGTGGCCTGTCTGTCCATAATTTTACGATGAGTTTTATTCCTCTTCTGTTAAATAAGAATTTGATTGTCAAGAGTGCAATGGGCAAGTGCTTTACCAAAGAATTCCTGAACCAATTGGTACGTACATTCAGTATAGCTGTATCCCTACAATGTAAATGCTTGGATTATGAAATCAAGGTAAAGAAGTTTCATACATCAGAGTAACAGCTGCTGCAGTGAAATACACCTTTCTTTGTACTTTCTCTGACTGTGATTGTGATATGGGCAATCCAAGAAATATGGAAATAGCTTCTCAGCTGCTGTAAACCGGTACAGCTGCAGTGAAAGCAAACGAGCTCTGCCACTGAACACCACATTACAATTTGGCTTCTGGTGTCACTAGGTAAATGTTCTCTTGCTTTTAAGTGGTCAGGTTTTACACATACAGTAGACAACTACAGGGTTGTCAGCAATATAAAACAACTCTAAGCATGGTTTCAGCACAGGGTTTTACTTTCTGACCGTACCTACATGAGAGGAAATACTCCCACCAGGTAAGTGGAACACAGGTGAGAACTGAATGAGAAAGTCTGGGGGAATGGTAGTGACTGACAAGTCTCATCTGTGTTGGCACTCTAGCATCACAGGCCAAGGGAGGAGAACGGGCAGGCTGCAAACATTGGCCTTTGTATGAGACTCGATTGTGTTGTGTGCAGGCAGGACACCAGGAAGAGTGAGGGAGTATTCTTGCTTGGTACTGTTCTGGTGAGATGTTCAGTTCTGGGCACTAGCAGAAAAAAATGCAGAGAAAACTTGGAAGGTAGTAAGAGAAAAACAACAAAAATGATAACAGAGCTGGAGGGATTGTTTTTATGAGGAAAGATCAAAAGAAATAAATATGTGAAGCTTGGCTAAGTGATGACTAAGAAGGGTACGTGAAAACTACCTACAGCTGTTTGAAGCATAAAAACACTGGAGGTGAGCAAACAGTGGGGACAAATAGTCTGTGAATTTGAAAGTCATTTTCAGTTCAGCTGTGTTTCTGCCTTTAGTGATCACCTTCTGTTAAGACTTGTGCTTTACTGAAAGTATTTTCAGGGAATATTACATTTGTATATTCAAATGCTTCCGTATCTGCAAGGAAATTCTGAAATATAAATTCAGTCTTCAAATCTGAAATTTGCTTTAGCAGAAATCACTTAGTGTTTAGTGTATACATTGCACTAATCAACAGTATGCAAATTTTTTGCATGGTAAGTCAAATACATGGTTGAAAACTGTATTTTCAGTTTTAACATGGTATTTGTATGCTCCCCTGATGCAATTACTTAGTTAACCAAGTAATGCAGGATAGGTTCCAACTGCTTTCTAACAGCTTTGCACAAAAAGGTGAGACGTTTGCTTTTGTTGACAGGCTGTATTTTATAAATGGTGAGATTTGCATGTTGAAATGTTGGGAGAGGTATTTTTTTCTTTGACAAGAGTTAAAAGTCACTGGAGCCCAAAACCACAGCACACTGTGTATAAGGGCTGTTGGTGCAGTTTTGTGGAGTCGTTGAGGTGTGCTTGTGCACTGCGAGGGAGGTCTTTTCTAATTTTTTGGTGCACAGTTTGTCAGATGAGAAAGGTGAATTTAGCTGCTGTGACCCTCCATGGATGTTTAGAGCAATTGAATTAAGAAGAAATTTCAGGATGAGTATAAGAAAACATTGTGTTAATGGTGAAATTTTCTCCTCCTGGAGGTCCACTTGTCATTCAAAGCTCTTGAGCACAGCAGTGGAAGTGGTTACTGGGCAAACCTCAGGTGAACTGACTAATTTTCAACTTTGCTGATTTGTGAATTCAGGCATTAAAATTCTGTGTTAATACTCATCAACAGGCTTTTCTAGGCATCTTTCCCTGTTAATTCAGGATTCATGCCTGCTGCCCAGCGAATAACAAGAAATATACGGTCAGCTGTGTAGATACCCACAGTTGTTTCCAGAGGCATTTTCTTCAAGAGTGTATGTATGCACGCATGCGTCAATCCATACTGTACACAAAAACTACAGGCTTTGACCTATGCAAACACACACCAAATTAATGCTTTCTATAAACAATTTAGCATACTTTAAAAGGTGAAAATCTCTATAAAATTGTCTGCCCTGTTGTTTATGGTGTGAGTAGAGGATGCACTACATTACAGAGGGGCTCACATTTCTCTCTTCTCTCCCCCTCTGTAAATGGACGTGTGCTCCGTCCGTTTCACCATTGTTCCTGCCAGCCCGATCCCAGCAGGGGTTCCCTAATTAGCAATCTCTTCATTTCCAATCAAAGCACAAAGCGGCCCCAAAAGCCTCTCTTTATGAGGGAGCTGAGCGGTGGCTGGGGACGTGGAGTGGGATAATTGCCTTCGCCACTGGCAGCAGTAAGCAGCCTGGCTAATTCATTATTGTAATAACTTTGCTTGTCCTTGGGGAGGGGGGGCTAGGGTGAGGAGGGCTGAGCCTGGCAGTGCTAGCTGAGGACAGGGGGAAGGGGGAATCCAGCCAGAACTGAGGTAGAAGATGGGAACAATTGGCAGGAAAGAAGAAACCGTTCAAGATTTTTCTGCCTGCCCCCCCTAAATAAATTGAGGATTAAGTTAATTTGTTGCATGATAGCCAGTGCTCCCTGAGTTAGGCTGCCATGAGCACCCTCTGCTCTGCCCTTGTCATGTTCACAGAGAGGGATGTCTAGAAAGGTGTGCAACTTGGCCCCAGGAATGATGGGGAGGCTGGGGCTTGCTGGATTAGGAAAATTCAGGGGTTGCCTTTCAGTTCAGGTAGGAAAAGCTGACACTTAAGCATTGATAGAAGGCTGAAAAACTGAAGTACCCATAGTTTGTGGCTTTCAGTGATAAACAAGAAGTCACGGTTCTTGTGTGGAGATTGCATGTTGTATAGCTTTGAAGGGGTCCAGAGCTGACAAATCCTACAGCAGAGCTTTGTTCTTATCTATTGTCTCTTTGAAATACATTTAATGTCTGTAAGACTTGCCTGTCTTTCTGTGGGCTGCAGATTAGTGTTTGCTGGAGCTCTGTTGGCTTTCAGGAGCCATCAAGGCTCTGCCCATGTGAACAGGGCTCTAAGCTGAGATACCAGTGACTGACTGAGCTGCCAAAGGGAACAGGCAGTGGTGGTGACTACTTCCTCTTCCTTGAAGGGAAATGTCTGTGGTGTGGCTAGTTAGTTTACTAGGTTTTTGGTTTTGAAAAGTGTACATATTTTAAGTAGGTAAGACCAGTCATATGTTTCCAGACCCTCTGGTTCTTCTTATATTTCTTTGTGCTTATCTCAAATTGGTGTGGCAGGGTTTTGTTTATTCCAGCTGACTGATGGGACAGATACTTTTCCAAATTCCTTTGAGCTGATACTGCTGTGTACATTTGTGAAACCCATCACTGTAAGATGGTCACCATTCCTCTTTCTGAACTGAAGTGGCTGGTAATGTAGCTATCTGTTTTACTGTCAGAGTTTTTTAATTGAAAATTATTATTTCTGACATAAAGTAAAACTAAAGGAACAGTGACATCAAAATGCAAGTGCCAAACATCCAAATTTGTGTGTGGCAGGAGTAGTTTAGAATTTAATCATGCCCTTGTGATAATTAGCGAACACTTAATTCTGGAGGTATTTGTATTGTATTTGTGTTATGGAGAGGCAGACAAAGCAAGTCCTCAGCCTGAGGGGCATTTCAGTGATATGTAACAGATCCTTTGAGTCCCAAACAATTTATCCACCTAAGATGCTAAATGTTTACTGAGAGGAGAAGTTTTTGAGGTAGTTGAGTAAGGCAGTGGAGAATTAATAGATATTTGGAGCAGAATTTATAGTTGTTGTTGTCCAGATTCTTGTGAACAGTGATGTTTACCCAGCTGCCTTATGCTAGTTGCTTGCAGGTTTCTCCACTTCTCACGTAGGTATTCAACCTCTTGGACACTGTGCTGCCTATGGCCTAAGGAATTTCAGCTCAGTAAGCTGACAATTAAGAACAAACTTCCTCTGCCTGGTACCAATGTCCACAGAGATGATGCTGAAGTCCCAAGAGAAAATACACCTATTCATTTTTTATTTTTGATCAGTGCTGTAGTCCTGATTGTGTTGTGCTTTTTGCTGCCTGATGTAAGCACCATATAGAAAGGTACGTTCAAATAGGCCAATGAATACACACACAGTGAGACTTACGGGGAATTGCTCTGTATCCTGTGCCATTTCTATGCTTCTGGATCCCTTTTGTGAAAGAATCGTGGTAGCAGGGGTGGGGGATTTGAACATCTCCCAGTTTGCCCAGTTAATAAGTTGCAGCAGTAACAGTGTTACTGTGTGTGTGGACATACGGTTGATGTGAGCTCGTGTAGATAACTCTGTTAGATAAGAAAATATCCCCCTTTGTACATTTGTGGTATTCTCCATCATATGGCATGTCCTACCCTTGCTTTGCTTTTTCTCTCCAACCCATTTAGAGTACTTTAACTGTGTGGAAAATGTGGTGACCTAGAGTTAAAACCATGAGTGGATAGATTCTTTGAATTAATTGTTTTCTTTCCTTGTGTTTCCATCTGCTTGGGAATGAGGATAATCTTGAATCCTGTTTCTGATGGTTTAAGATGATATGAATCTTAAGAGCTTTTGGTAGATAAACTGGAGAAAGGCAGTTCAAAGGGTTGAAAGACATCTGACATGTAGCATACTGGCATAAGTTTGATGGGATGCCAGGGTATGGACAAGTGTTGATGAACTGGAGTAACAATAGGCATTTTAGTCTTGACTTCACTTTTAGTCTGAGACCCTAAATTGTTGCATTGTTAGCAATTGCTTGTGGAGAGGTAAGAAATTGTGGCAATGGGCATGAGAAGGAATATTAATGATCCAATTTCCAGCTGAGTTCCACTCCAAGGCCTCGCTGGGTGATGTGCATTTTTAATCATAACAAACCAGAAAGAAGGAGCTGCTTGCAGCAAGGCAGGCCTGTGTGTGGAGCCACAATTTGTGACACCATCTTAGACCTCTGCCTGCTGCTCAGCAGAGACACAAGACTGCTCTGCTTGCTTGAGTGCCACCACAAACCAGGCTGGACTGTGACAGTAAAACCTGGATCACCATTAGAAGTGGATCCAAGGAAGGAGTGCAGTAACTGTTTTGAATAGCCTAAAGCTCTTGACTAGAAGAAAGCACTGAATTCAGCTGAAACTTTGGGCCAAAATTGGCCCTGACTCAAAAGGGGCGGAAATATAATTTCTAGATGCTAGAGAACATTGTGCTATACCCATGCTGAATTTCCTGGTAGCTATTTTTTGCAGTCTTGATGGTTTCTGTGATAGGGTCTTCTCACATGTTTGTGCTTCTGGAAAGTGGTTTCTCAGACTTTTGAAGGCATGTAGTCTGGCTGAGTGATACACCCAACAGTAAGACTGCTTTGATCTCTCAATCTTAGATACACAGAATTTGGGAGAACGCTTGAGGTTTTCTTTTCTTCTGTGGTGTTTTTCATTCTAAACTTTCAGCTACAGAGAGCTTTGCAATACTACTTTGGGAGCCCACCATCATATGGTTCAAGTGGCCAGTAGGAATTGGCGCTGAGGGATGTGCAGGCCTCCTTACCTGGGGATAAGTATTCTACGATCATTTAACAGTGGGACATGCAGCTCTGTACTTGATACACATTTGGGAATGTGCCAGCTGCCTACCTTAACTTACCTGCTAAGCTTCAAGCTCCATGTCTCAGGACAGCTCCCTCTTCACTTGTTCTTAATATTTCACTCTGTCTTGGTGACTGCTTTGTCTTTAGGGCTAAATGGCTGGTAGTCCCTTGCCCCGGTGTTTTATTTCCACAGTTGTCTAGTGTATGTGAGAGTATGGTGCAGAAGCACAGCCGTTTTGTGGCAGAGGTGTCTGATGCATCTCAGTGGCAGAAGAAGCAGCAAACTAGCTTTTTCAATACAAGAGTGTATTGTTTCAGTGCATACTAAGCAGGACAGTCATTCCACCTAGCAGAAGGCAGGGGTGCTACTCTCTCTCCCTAAAGTGCAGGAGTTATGGGAGGAAGAAACAGTTGTCTTACATCCCCTCAAGTGCATATTAAAGCCAGAAATTAGAACTGGTTTTCCTCTTAGAGTTTTCATCAGCCATTCAGTTGCTTCTCTGTATGTTAGTGCTAATCCAAACTAGGGAAAAGGGCTGAAGTACTGCATGCCCAGCCTTTGTAGCATCATGTTTTATGTATCTGGCAGAGAAAAGGTGTCTGGTGTTTGATATCCCAGTACTCTTGCTCATTATTTTCAAGTAAACAAGATGAATCTGAAAGATCAGGAAGACTCCTGTCCTGCTTTTTATGCCATTAAACTGGGAGCTAGCATTCTCTGGGATGGCCTGTGCTGATGCAACTGTCTGTATTCTGCAAGCAAGGGTTGGAGCATCACTGCAGAAAGATGGAAGGCTTTCTTTCATAGGAGGAGTTTCTGGAAGAACACACACACCCCCCCTGCAAAATCAGAACCAGCCAGGCCACTAGGGCCTGCCACAGTGCCAGAGAAAATGCCAGCAGCTTAAAGACTTCTGTTTTGCTATGGAATAAATGTTACAGGATTTGTGCATGAGGGAGAATTCGCTGAAGTGGTTGAGGAGGGAGTGGAGAGGGGATGGGAGGAGGTGCCTTTCACCACACAGTAGATGCTGCCTCTGGCATAAGTGCAGGACAATGAGTGGTTTATACATGTTGTGTTCATGCAGCAAGTCTGGCCCTGAGAGAGGCACCTTTCCACTTGGCAAAGCTGCCTCGTTGCTGCTGCTTGACACCTGAGCAACTAATATGCCTTCTTCACAAAACGCTCTGGCTTTTTAAATGTTTAAACCTGCAATTCTGTTGGGCATGGGTCCCCTCCTGGCAGAGGGAGGGGGCTGCCAAATGGATTTCGTTTACTGTGATTTTTAAAAAGCTTTTAAAGGGGAGATGGATACCATTTGCTGAGATAGGTGTTTGTTGTCCAGGCAGAACTCCCAGTGTGTTTACAGCAGCTCTGTAAGGTCTGTGTGTGTGTGGTAGGTATGTGTGTGTGCATGTACATGCTTGTGTATGCCTTTATTTCCATGCTCCGGCTGCCTGCCTCTGATTTAAGGGCAGGTTTTATTCCCCAGCTGCCTCAGGGCTCCTCTTTTCTGATTGCATTAAAGTCTCCGTAATTCTCCCCTCATTAATGATTGGCATATTTTTACCTCTCACTAAAGGAGCTTGGAGGCAACTCCCGTGGGGCCCTGCTCGCCAAATGAAACAATTTCATCCTGCTCCAGAAACGCATTAAAAAGGGTTTGTCAGGATCTTATCGCTAGTTAGGGAGAGCTAATCAAATTACTTCTATTTATTAGCTGCCGCAGCAATGTGTCATTCCATCAAGTACAGGTAGTGGGACAGGCAGGGATTGCGTGGTGAGCTCTGTGCATCCAGTGCTGCTGCCTTCATCTGCACAACAGCATCTCTTGCCAAGGGAGGCTGAGGGCCAAGAGAAGCTGTGAACTTCCCAGTGACAGTGCTTCTGTCACCATTGCCATAGGACCTCTCATCTGCTGCCCCTCTTCATTCGTCTTTTCCAGTGGACTCCCCAAAAACCCTTTGTAGTAGCATTCCTGAGTTTTTAGCATGAAGTCCACTGCTTCTGTATTTGGCTGATCATTTCTTGATGTTGCTGGCTGTATTTTGCTATTGACTATTTGTTTTGAGACAGTTTGGCTTTTTTGGCAAGTTTAACTCAGTATTAAACCAGTGCAGGAATTATTTGTCCCTTTTCTTTGGATCTGGCATAACAAGGAGGACAGTGGGCAGAGATTATGGCAATGGGAACAGAAAGAAATATTTTTTTACTTCGTGAGACTTTTAAGGAATATATTTTTCTCAAGCTTTTTTTTTCCTTTTTTCTTTTTTCTTTTTTTTCCCCCTAGTACATGTGGTCTGTAAAAGTAATTGCAGTTGAGGGAGTGGGAGAGAAAGCGACTGAGTCTGTTGAATAAACAGCATCCAAGGACTTAGATGGGACTCTGAAAAGAGCACTAAGTCTTGCTGGACTTTCGCTGATTGCATGAGCAGTAGTGGTTTCTGAAGCAAGAGGTGTGAATGCAGACAGAAGAAAACTTACTCTTTTATTGATTTCATGTGTGGAATGTGCATGTCCTCCATGCACATACACTGTGCACGTCCTTCATGCACATACACTGTGCACTTGTACTTGCAACCGTGTATGCACTCTTGTGCACGATCTTAATTCCCAGAGTGCTGTGCCTCCTGTGGGCTTGCTCAGAAGGGACATGGAGGCAGGTGCCTAACATGTACTTTCGAACTTTAGAAAGTATAGATCTGCTTCCATCTTTTTACTATTCCTTTCATCTTGAAACTAAGAGCAAGGAAATCTCTAGCGTTTGAGATAAACATGAATAGGACAGTGAAAATGGGCTTGTTTCCAGGTAAAGCTGATCTCACATTAAAAAACTCCCACAGGAATAAAACCATGTAGTGCATATATTTGCATGAAGTGAAGTGTGTCTAAATATAGTTGCAGTGATTCACAATGACGATATTGCTGTGCACATCATGTAAACCTTTGCTGTTTCATTTTGTGCATACCAACATTTTCACCCTAGCACAAAATCCTGGGACAGCGGTGAAAACACAGTGTTCTCATGTATAAGTGCACATTTAAACACAAGCAGTGTGCACATGGTGAATGGTGTTGGTTTCACTTGGGGAAGGTTTGTGCTGGCCCTCAGGATTTTGCAGCTGTATGTACACAGATGCATGCTCTGTGTTTGCATAGAACTGATGGAGTGCTTAGAGGTTTGACAGTGCTCTGGCACCACAAGCAATGATTCCTGAATTGGTAGGAGGCAGGCAAGTGGCCCAGCTATTGTAACCGTGTGGATTCCCTGTATGGTGGGAGTGGCTGCCAAGCTGTGGGGGCCCTGAGTGTGTTCCTGGGAGTGGCAGAGTAGCAGGACTGGTAGGGGAGTCCAGCCCCATCAGCCCCATGCAGTGAGCCACGCTCCAGTATCCTCATTATCCACACAGTTCAAAAAGCAGTCCTGAGCGGACCATCACGTCCCACAAAAGGCTCTATCGATTGGTCTGTCGGAGCGTTTCCCGGGGTCCTTTATATCTCACTGCCTCCTCATCAGTAATGAAGAGGCCAAGCGCTGAGAGAGTCAGCAGACTCCCAGCTGCTGGGATTTCTTCATCTTCTCATCAGGATTTTAATTAGACACGTCCGAGAGGGCAGCACCGTGTGAGGGCAGGCGGGAGCTTTATCAAGCAGACCACTTCTTTAATTACTGTTTACTGACAGATAACAAGGGAGGGGAGGTGGCAGCAGAGATTGTTGTAGGGGGAAGCGAAGAAAGGACGGCAGTCCCCAGAGTGTGTACTCAGCAAAGGAGGTCTTTGCTAGGGATCGAGTGGAAATTGTTCTGCTCTCCCCACCCTAAAATGCTGTTTACCTGTTGCCAGAGTGGGAAAGGTTCCCCTTGACCCCTTCCTAGAGGGCAGAAGATAGATCTGAAAGGTATTAAGGGCCAGAGACCCAAGAAATGAAACATATACATTAGATTAGAGAAAAATGAGAGAACTGGCTCTTCTAAGCTACCAGGATCCTCACCTGAGTTGTCCTGTGCCTTCCCAGCCCTGGGCTTCCCTGCGGATTTTCTGACACTGCACAGTAGGAAGCAAAATTATTTTCTTCTTCTTCTGTCTGCAACTGTCAGCCCTCCTCCCTCCCACCATCACCATGGCTGTTTTGTCTGAAAGAAACCTTCTTCCATCTTTCTGTGTGTCTTCAGCACTGGTGGTATGAGGGCAGTCTGCTCTGTGGCTGCTTCTGTCACAGACTTCATCCCTGCTGTCTTGAGGGCCAATTCTGCATCTGGTATGAATACTGTCTTGTGCCAATCCTCTTCTGTTCGGCCCCACTATACACATAACCCTCCCATCTTTTGCCTCCTTCCCCTTAAGGTTTTTTTGGTCATCATTTGTAACCCAGCTGCTGCGTCCTGCTGGATCATAGCCCTGTGTTTAGTTTCACAGAGCTACATTTTGATTGTTTTGTGTTGTGACAGGGGAATGGTGTTCACAGTCCCCCACAGAGCAAGAGGCTGGGTTAAACCACTGCTCCCTGGCTCAACTTCAGGACAGACAATGCCTGTAGTGGAGTGCAGTGATTGGTGCCCACATGAACAGTCCTTTGGTGAACTAAATTCAGCAGCCTGTCGCTCTCCAGAAATCTTCTCTGAAGATCATGCCACAGTCTTGGCTGCATTTTTATCCACTGAAGGTAGTCTGATGCTTACAAAATACTGTTGCCATCCTAAAATGGAAGATGGCATGTGCCAGAGCTTGGTTTTCATTTTCACTCCCACTGCTCTGAGCAGAACAAGATCTGGAGGATGTGCTTGGGATCAGCAAGGACTTGGTAATTGGACTGTTGTTCTTTCATTTTGCTACGCAGTAGCGAGCAGATTATAGAGCCCACACATTATAGATTTCCTGTCATCCCTCATGAATCAAGCTCCAGCGTCTTATTTACTGTCGGCCAAGGCCTGTGAATAACATCACCAAGGGATACACTCCCAAGCAGTTGTGCAAACACACAGTACAGAGTCATTGCTTGCACCTTTGAGCTGTCAGCTCTCCTTCCCCCACCACAACACCTATGGCAGAGAAGGGTCCTCTGTTTCCCATCTTCATGGAATGGCTCCTGGCTTCCCTGGGAGCTCACAGTTTGTAACACTGCAGGCAAATCTGTGTCATCTAATTAATATTAAATCCCACATTTTTAAGTTTATGACGTTTCTGGTCACAGTTCTGGCTGTTGTGTACACTCATACCTGCATGCACCAAGGATGTGGACTTCCAGTTTCCAGGGGGCCATTTCATATTAAATCTGCCTGGTTTGTACTCAAGGCACAGCACTGGATGTACGGACCATGGGAACAGCTCTCAGCCTCAACAAAGACTGCTAAGAAATTCTGCTGTTCTACATAGTGAATGTACCACACGATAGACTTGATTTATCAGAACATATTTTCTCAAGTTTTCCAAAATTGCAGATCAAGATTTTGAAAGAGTGTGAGAAATTGAATCCAGGTGGGAGATTTGCCTCAGTGAAGGGCTAACACTCTTTTTTTTTTTTTAATTTTTTTTTTAATTTTTTTTTATTTTTTAAACTCCTGAGTTTCCCTGGAAGGGAGGGGAAATTTGGCTTGTCTACTGCAAGCCAGCAGGCTAGTCGTGACCTTGTTCCTTGTTCTGGATGTTTGTATAAACTCTTTGGCCTTCCAAGTGATAAACTTGGATGCCCATGAATGAAGTGAAAGGGACTAAAGTACTCATTTGGTTCTGTTAGACAGGTTAATATTTCTGTCTTGGAAATCTAGATATTAGGCAAGATCTGGGGAATGTATCTTCAAACAGTAAGAGGCTTTGTCCAAGAGGAAGTGATTAAAGCCATTTGCTATGTCTGATGTTGATAGAGCTGGAAGTAAATGGGCTTTGATTGCAATGTGGGAGATTTCAGTTTGATGTTACAAACTCGTACTGATACAGAAGCATTAGAAGAGACTGTCTGAGAGGGGGTAAACTTTTTGTCAGATGTTTTTCCAGCCTGTGTTGAAAAAATAATGTTGCTATAGCATTATCCATTGGGATGGAAGGAGGCACCTCACACCTGACCTGGTCCTCGCCCTCTTTTTTGTGACTGTGAACTGTTAAAACATGTATGTCCAGCTGATGCAAACTTGAGATGAGTGCAGGTGCCTATATCAAATAACTACTAGCATCTATAAGGTACCAGGATAGCTTAGAAAGTCGTATGAGAGCTCCACATTCCTTCAAAGGCCTGCCATCCAAATGCTAATATACCCAACCATGGTAAGTCTTCAAAAGAGATGGCAGCAGCACTCTTTCTTGCTTAACCTACTTCCTTAATTTGTATCTTCGTTTTCATTGCCACATACAATAGACAGACTAGGAGCACCATCTTTTTTTTTTTGCTGGTGCATCCAGTGGAGTTTCATTTCAGTTGTTCATACTACTGCCACTTTCCACTGTTTGTGAAAATTTTTATCCAAATCAGCGATTTTTTTTAAAGAAAAAGTCCTGAATTATGCCTTCTTCCATTTAAAAACAAATCAAGAAGATTACTCTTTGCTAAGCTCTAAATCAGCTAGTGTCAGTAAGTGGGGCCACCAAACAGGAATGGAAAGACAGGGCAAGGGGGTCTGGGCAAAAAGGAGAGATGGGGAAGCAAATAGTTACAAGCAGTTGACAAACAAGAGGCTGAGGCTGCGGAGTGTGGGGGAATAGTGTTTGGAGGGGTGAGATGAGGGCAGAGGAGAGGGTTAGCATGGGAAGGCAGGGACAGTGAAGAGAAGAAAGTGGGCTGGGGTGGGCTGGAGAGGAGAGATGCATGACTTGGATTGAATGGTTGGAAGAGCCTCTGAAACATTATTTCTCAGCTGTTGCCAGTGTCTGAAATTCACTCAGTGTTTCATGCTCCTCATGACAGTTTTCACAAAGGAGCCCGTTTACTCTATTACCTTGGTTGTAGAGGTCCACGTCATGGATTCATCCCTTCTGATAATCCACAGAAGTGTCACTGTGATGCTTCATGATAGAATTTCTTTGCTGTTAAAAGTAACAATAAACTTTAAAAATGGCATTTCAAATGGTACTAATGCAAAAACTGGATGATGGAGAAAGACCAGTTATCCTCTTCAAGCACTTCTGTCTACCTGACTGTGTGTCTTATACAACTTGTGTTTTAGCTACATCACTGTGTGCTGTTCCCTCCACAGGACCCCTGCCTCATTCACTGCATGTGATGGACTTGCTCTGAGGTAAATCAGAATTGCACAGTGAAAGAGACCATCTGTAGGACCCCTGCCTCATTTGTCAGGTGTGTAGTCAGTGAGACAAGGGACTGCAGGAGAGTAAGAGAAGCTTTTACAGCTGAGGCAGTGAAATTCTGACCTGACAATTGACTTCTTTTCTGTACGTGACCATTTCTATATGAAAGTTTTCAGGGTTTTTTGAAGCAACCACTATGCCAGTGGTTGTTTAATTGTGTGTTCCTTATTTTATAGGGGACCTTTTGGTCCTAAAGGGCCTACTTTAGAGAAACACTGAGTGCTTACAGCTGCAAATTAACTGAATGAGAGTATCTAAACCCAAGGTGCAATACAAGCACAGATCAGTCAGTCTGTTGGTGTCTTGGAGTAGGCACCCAGAAATAGCAAATATGTTTTAACACCATCTTCGGTCATTCATCCTTAAAATGGGAATAAAAATATCCTCTCCTCTCATATGTGAAAATAAATGATCTTGGGGTAGTGAAGCTCTTGGACAGTGTAATGACAAGCCCATAGAAAAACACATAAGGAAATTAATAAATCTCTAGAGCCAGGTTTGAATAATGTGCAGTAAATAAGGCCTGGGGCCACACACCGAACAATGAGCAGAAACCAGCATCTCAAGCAGCTGCTCATTACATAGGAAAAATCCCTTCTGAGTGCAGTCTGAGATGGGGTACTGTGAAAAAAATCTGATCCTGTAATTATGGACTCTAAAATAATGCTTATGTACATGAGAATTAAGAGTATTTTTCACAAGTATACACAATTGTGGTTTTCCCTAACTCTTGACTTCAGTCGTAGTCTGCTCTATTTAACAAGCAGGTTTTTTTTTGTTTCATGAGTCCTGTCAAGTTTTGCAGATCTATGAGCTTAGAATAATTTTATCCCAGCCTCTCCTTTTAGATAGTGTTGCCATTTCATATAGTTTCAGATCAACTAAATGCAGGTAGTCAAAACCTGCTCATTTATATATTATGTATTTTATATGTTGTAGTCTCCACTGAGTTGCAGATTTGTATGAGTGAGAAAGGCAGATCTGACCCTGTAATTTGCCATCATGAGCAAAAGTGACACCCAAATGCTGTTGTTTTTAACAGTGAAGGAATTTGGAATATTTGAGAATTTACAGCCTACTAACAGTAATTAAGACAATAAACCCCCCAGCAGCAATATGCAAGAGGACAATGTCACTAGGGCTATGAAATTTCTTTAGAAGTCGTTGCTGTAACATGTGCAGGAAGAATGGCAAAGCTTAAGGTCCTACTGAAAGCATGCAGAAATACAACATCCAAAGTACATAATTTTAAATAACCACACTTCTGATGACTACATATGTGCTTGTTTAGGAACAAATGTAAGAGGGGCATTTTACAAAGGTATGTAGCAATAGGACAAGGGGGAATGGCTTCAAACTGAAAGAGGGTAGATTTACATTAGATTTTAGGAAGAAGTTCTTTACCACGAGGGTGGTGAGGCACTGGAACAGGTTGCTAAGAGAAGTTGTGGCTGCCTCATCTTTGAAGTGTTTGTGGCTAGATTGGATAGGGCTTGAAGCAACCACGTCTGATGGAAAGTGTTCCTGCCCATGGCAGAGGATTGGAATTAGATGATCTTCAAGGTCCTTTCCAACCCAAACCACTCTTTGATACATTACTATTACAGTGACTGCAATAGTAATGTAGAAGTGTTAAACTCTATCATGTTGAGAAGTAAAGGGTTAGTGGTATTGGATCAGTGTACAAACCTAGTGCTGGTTAACCTTTCCATGACATGTCTGATATTTGCTATAATTTGAAGAGATAATGTTATGAATAGTAGAGGAAGTAGACTTGTGTCATGTATCCCTGACATTTTGTTTGTAAGAATTAAAGTTGTCTATTGCAGATGTCTAAGATGTCTAAGAAGCATGCCATAATATCTTTTTCTCTTGTATCTCCCCCTTTTTCCCCTTATTAGCTATCTCAAATACTAGAAGATTTCATTGGCCTATTTAGGCTGTAGAATGTGATGCTTCTCTCAAGGAGGACTAATATTACAGTTGGCTAGTTGATGACTTGGAAAGCACTGGTTCCCACATGTGCTGCAGATAATGGTTCATTCAGGAAATTAAGTAAGCCAAACCTATCAAACATATTTTAACCTGTGTGAGAAACTGAATGAGTGTCCTTTGCAGTGGCTTAACTGCTCAGTTTTAGCAGTTTCATCAGATAAATGTACTGTGTGGTTTAAAGAGGACACAAGAAAAAGTGAAGCCAGGGTACTGAAGTGTAGAAACTCTCACAAAAATCCCCTTAGGCAAGGCCTGGAATTAGTGGCAAAAGGAGAGGAAAGAACAGTTTAAAAAATATAACAATCTGTTCTTGTAGGGGTCAGACAGCAAGAGGCAGCACATGTGCTGGGTGGGAGCCATCAATGAGAGCTGGTTTCCCTGTGGGATATACAGACCTGGACTATCAAAGTAAGCTGGGGCTAGGACAAACAGATGTTATGCCAGACACGTCAGCAGAGCTAGTCTGTTTTGCATAGGTGTCTGATCTTACTTGGCATGCTTTAAGCTGTCTTCTGAATCTCAGGGTGGAATATAACCATTATGATTTCATCCCTAACTGCTCTGTTCTCCACATATGATGCAACTCTTGGGTATTACTTCTAACCTATGAAAGCAAGAAGCTGAGGCACAGGGTGGTGTGTTGCCAGGTGCACAGCTCCTGAGTGTACAACCCCAGTCACACATCTCTGCTTCCCTTCAGTGAGAGAAGGAAGGCAGGCTGTGGGTCATTGCATTACCGAAGTAAGCACTCTTTCCCTACAGGTGTCTTATTGATAGAGTTAGATAATGTTAGTGCCCCAAACTGATGTTTTAAAACACCATCCTGAAGCATTCCTACACAACAGGCACTCTGCTTTCTGGAGAACTAGCTTAGGACAGAGTGGGGTAAATGAACCTGAACATAAGGGCTAGTGGCCCTCACACCATGGTGGCAGTGCAAGGGTAAGGTCAGGTCTTCGTTTGCAAAAACTGCATCTGACCAGAGGGTATGATCCTAACCTTGCTCAGGGGCAGGCAAGTTGGAGTCTCACTCTTACAGACCTGCCAAGCAGAAAGTGTTTATTTCCTGCTCTGGATTCATGATCCAGGAGGAATGAATAAAAGTGATTTAATCTTCAGTGTGAGGAAAATCACCTGACTGAGCAGGACACAGAGGACAAATGGGACAGGGGCCTTAGCTTGCCTGGCCAGGAGGGATGGGAAAACAGAAGTGAGGCACAGGATCAGAATCGTTAATTGTTATTTATTATTAATTCTCTAAATTTTCCCTTGCTCAGATTCCTCGATTGCTGGAAATCAGGGCTTCTCTGGCTGGCTGGGTGCATCTGTGACATTGACTCTGTCTTTGAGATGGGGAGCACCCTCTGGTGGTTAAGGATAATCTGACATTGCCTGGGATTGGCACCCATCATCCCTACAAACCACCAGTTAGGGTGGACAGGAGGCAATGCTGGCATACTGTCACTGTTCAGAAGGGTATTTGAGACACAAATATTCACTCTGACTTGCTAACCCAGGAATCTGATTCTCGGGAACGTTTTTAGCCCAGTGAAAAGCATGTAAGATGTGTTTGTTCTCCCTGCTCTGCTGTTGTGTAGAAGCCCACTTACGTGTCCTTGCTTTCTCCCAATGAGAGGGCAAGTAAATCTCAACGTACTTCTTTAGTTCCCAGTGGACAGAAAATCCTGCCCTGGCTCTCTCCTTCCCTAGGGACTGTGGTTTCCTGCCCGAGTTCTTGCTCCTGTCTCCCAAAAGCACTAGTCTTGCACTCGGAGCTTTCCCTGGTCCATCTCTGGCTGGATTTGCTCTGCCTAGAGTGCTAAAGCCAGGACAGTACAGTCCCTTGCAGGGAACAGAGGAATTCAGCTCAGGTTTCCCTTCTCCTTGCCTAAGTGGATTAACAGGCTGAAGGGATCGTCTCTGCCTGCCTGCCTCAATCTTCATTAGCTAACATGTTTCGCCAGCCGCAGTCACATCCTGGTCCGGAGAGTTGTTTGACAGGAGTGGATTCTGGCTCCAGCCTCTCACAAAGGCTGTTGCATCTTCTGGGAGGTTTTTCTTAATAACAGGGCTCTGTGAGCTGCCCTGGATGGCAGGGATGTAGGGCAGAAGTGCTGCAAGATGTACATTATTGCTCTGTGCAGTGCTCACTTTACAAGAACTAATCTGCATCCTCTGCTGACTGCAACACCTGCACCCCTGTGTAATGTATGTGCTGCATGAGTGGCAGAAAACATTCCTAAGGAGCACCCATATGTGCTTTTCTTTCTTTTCCCCTTCTGTTTCCCAGGCAAGGGAGGATCCTGAATATATTGGGATGTCTCTGAAACTTTTGTTACCTGGCCGTCACTTTCTGGATGCCCTTTCTTGGATACTTGTAGGCAGTCAATTTGAATGCACTGTTTCTTAACAGGCTGTGTGCAAGCAAGTGACCTTACATCCTCAGCTGCTTCTCCCTGTTGCTTTGTAGCACTCATTAATGAGTGTTGCACCCTTGCATAGGCAGTCATTTATTCCACCAGTGCTGTTGTTTCCTCAGTTCAGAGAAGATCTTTTCTACACAAGTAAGATGTGCACTTTAAATTGCATCGATTTTGGAACAATCCATTTAAACTACTGAAAATCCAAATTGTGGATGCTCTCCTGCCAGTTTGAGGATGCTCCATTTTTGCTCATTAGTTGTCTAAACAGATTAAGTTTCAATAGTAATGAGTGCCTCTTGCACCATCTTAAGTTAATCTATTTCAAATTGTACCTTGAATTATACTGTGGTAACATTTTTATGCAAAGAAAGCCCGCAAGGAGAGGAGGTGAACACTGGGCATTACTAATACCATCAGGGGCTGCCTGTGCCCAGCAGTAGGGAGGTAAATGTTCTTATTTTGGTTTTGTAATCTGACCATTGCGGCAGGGGAAGTTGGTATGCCATGCTCTGAGGGCAAGGTGGCCAGGAAAAGAATCAAAATTGACTTCTTTTCTTTTAGCAAGTTTTAAGAGGAATAAAAAAGGCATATGAGCATGAAGGGGCAAAGGCCACTACAGACTCTGAAGGATTTTAGAACCTAAAGCTGCATTTAGAAAACTAAGGTATGAAATGAATTTCCCAAACATTTATGTATGGGAAACATTTAACAATGTATGTTAAAGCACACAAATTAATAACCCCACCACTTATGAACTAGCAGTGTATTTGGTTTGGCCCAGTGAAGCCACAAGTCAATGGTCAAAGCAGAACAGCTCCCTGGTGAGCCCTGGCTTGCTTGTTCTAGATCTCTGGGGGATGCAACCATCTCTGGAGCAGTCTCCTCTCAGGGCTATGTAGCCTTCAGTGCTTAATGATGGAAACAAAGGTTACACAACTCTAAAAACATAACCTGTCTCTGAATGGGCAGCAAAAGAATTTTCCTTTGAGTGGCCAAGTAAGATCCGTTCTATTCAATGGAAAACAGATGCCTTTTTACTGCCCTTTGGAGGAATATAAACTGGGAGGACAAATCTGGTTTTATGTATTTACAAGTAGCATAAATCCCTTTAAGTGTGGGGAGGAGCAGACTGGGGAGGAGGTAGTCTGAGTTAGAACTTGCTGAAACACCCTCATGGTTACATTTTTGTGCCTTTTTGATGTTGAGGTTACCTTGGATCACTGATCTTTGTGAAGATGATACTCTCTTGTTCTTCAGTCCTTTGCTTTCCAAAGGTTTCCCAAAGCACTTTATGCATTATGAGTTATTTTTCTACCACTACTGTCTTTGCAGTAGCTTTAATGGCATAAAACAATGTACTGATTTGAGAGCAGAGTTGAGGAAGAACATTATTGCTGTGGAGTAATGCAAGGTACACTAGCAGAGGTGGAGCAGAAATAAACTGGGGTAGTTGAATGAGATGTGTCTAAAGCAGTAGTTTGCCATCTGCTCCTGCCCTTTTCCTCCCAATCTCTGGCATTTCATCAGTAATGAATTGCAGGCAGACATGAACTGACACAGCACAGGCTGTACCACTCACACAATCTCTTCAGTCCCCATTAGTGACCCTCTTGTAACACAACTCTTCTGCAACATCTTCTAGTGAAAGATTCTGGTAGTAGTTGGTACTTTCCACACCCTTGTACCCCTCTCTGTCCCTCTGACCAAAGCCAGAACAAGAAGATAGTTGCCAGATCTATCTAATTGGGTGGATCTGTCTGTCTTACAGCTTTTTTTAGTTACATATGAAGGGTCAACTCTGAATACTGAAGGCTGTCCTTTTAAGGAACAGCTGACAGAGGACTATCAACTGTGATTTTAGGGAACAACTCCTCCTCATCCTCCAGTTTTGGGAAACAGTAAGGAATTGCATCGAGAAAGACATTAGTGTATCTTGAAAAGAATTCTTGACACTATATGAATAATTCTGTATTTCCATTCTGACATTTTCAATTCACATATTTCTTCGTGTTTACTCTGATAGTCTTTCCCTCCCCTTGTGTAAAATGTTTAGGTGAGCTTTGGATGCAGAGTAGATTGACATGCTTTCTGTGCAGTTAGAGTCTGGTTGCATGTAACTTCAGGGTTGCTTTCTCAGACGTGGATTGAATTGAGGATGTCTATTGGGAGTTTCAGGTCTTGGTTTTCTCATTGGAGGTCCTTCCATCAGGCAGGTCTGTTAAATGCTTGCTGGGTCCCTAGAGACACTTGATCTGTGTTTAAAGGGAAGCAGCTGAACCACAAGAAGAGAGAAATGGCTGTGTACTCAAGCACTATTGCTCTAAAGGGATCTTGCTGAAAGCTGTGCAAAGCTTGCATGGCAGTCTGGGTGCCTGGGGCTCTCCATGTGCTTCATCCCAGCAGAGATCTGTGTGATGCTCTTGCTTGCCTTTCCTGCTCTGAGAAAGGTAAGTTGATGGCTCCAGGATGCTTTGAGCATGAATTGTGTTTAACTCTCCTGAGGTCCAGACCAGGAAAGTCTCTGGAGGATTCCAAGCAACACCTGCCTTCTGCTCCCCACTTCTCTTAAAGCTTCCCCAGTGGAGACATCCGCTCAGGGAGAGCAGGAAGCCCATAAATAAATAATTCCCTCTGTCTCTTCTGATCAGCCCAAGCAGCTGTGATTGCTCCTGAATGCCTAGGTTGCTCTCTTCTTAATGGCTTTTAAACCAATTTTGCCCTCATCTGATGACCCAGCTTCTCATCCTAGTTTTAGAGGAACAATTTCTTCTTTTAGAGAGAGGGGTTTGGGGGATATTTGTATTGTGTCAGAAGTTTTGGCTGGGTGAAATAGTATAGCAGTGCCAGCAAAGTCACAGTTCTCTGGTTCTCCCAGGCTGCCCCATACCTTATTTTGACAAATCTCTACAGGACACCTCTGTGGGTATTGCAGAAAGCATTGACCCTTCCTTGAGAGCACTGGACACATGTGATGCTCACAGGCATCCCACAAACATTTAATAACTCTTACACCACTCTTAAGATACTATATTTTTTGGATGTGTTTTACTATTGGGAGAGCTAATCACTGAGACATCTGAGTGCTTATCCTTTTCTCCACAGCGTGTAGGTAAAAGACTGGGAACATAACTTAGGAGTGTAGGTTCTCACTTTTCAGTTCAGCTGACTTACAGCACCTCGTTAATGGGCATTTGACAGCTTGACAAATATTTAGACCTTATATTGTTGTTTTTGTACCTTGTGTATATGAACTGAAGTTGATTTTAAAAAAAAAAGTCTTCTTAAATAGCAAGTTGATAGTCAGATCTAAATGTTCTTGATTTGTATCCTAGTGCAGCCCTTGGAGATATTTATTACTCTTCTAATGGGTGTCATCTAGGTTTGTCTATAGAGAAGTATTAGCACTACCTCCACCAGCAGAACCTTCCTGCCTGACCGTAGGACACACAAGGCATGTTCTGAGCATCCTTACAGTGCTGGCCAGGTATCCTGTGGGATGTGTACTAGCACAGTCTTGTACCGTGTTGCAGGCTGATTACTGTCGTCCCCACAGTGCCTTTGGAAGAGGCACAAGTCTGTCTGGGTGGAATGCAGCTGCCCTGCCTGTGGTTACAACGCCATACAGGCTGATTCAGCCCAAGTGATGGGTGGCTAATGACTTATGTTTTTGTTGGTGTTAACCATCCCCCTTGAAGAGTCACTGTAATGAGTAGCCTCATGAAATGAGACTCCAGAAACAAAGTAGCATCTCAAGGTGGTATTGCTGCCTGGATCCTTCCATCTCATTACCAGGGCAGGGCCCTCTAGTTGCTGCATCATTGGTTGTTAGGCTCTGTATCTGAAGCAGTGACAGTCTTCCTTTCCCATCGTCTTCCTTCTGTCCTGTTTCTGTGTAACTTCTTGGTAGTCTGGAAAAGGAGTGCCTTTTCCAGAGTAGTGCTGTCCCCAGACTGTATGGTTCCCAGGACAAACCTGGTAGCAATAACTTCTGGAAGTTATGTCAGAAAAGCCTACCCTTTACTGGGTTTCTGACTGCAGTACTTATGAAATACTGCCAAATGTTGAGGGACGAGGTCTAAAAGATGAGCTGAGTACTACTGAGTTCACCTGATTGGAAATGTTTAATGGAAGATTGCTATGTTCAACACAAAAACAGAGAGGAAAGGCATTGGTAGTCTTTGATCACTAAAAATAAAGGTGCTTGAGAGATTAGCAAAAGACCTATATTGGATTTTCTTTTGTAAGCAATGTGGAGACCAAGGGGACCTGTTGCTAGGAGGCTGCAGCACCAAAGTCACCCTCCGACCACATGGGATTGAGGTTTGAGTTTGCCTTAACAATGACACTGAAAAGTAATCCTTTCTATGGCTGCCATAGGAACAGTGAAGCTGGCAACATGTGACTATGAAGGATGAAGGTATTTTTGCTGAAATCCAGTGACGCATGTTCAGGTCTGTCAGGAGATGACTTTACTGCTGCCTATAACTGCCTCTGTGCCAGGATCTCTGAGAAATTTTAAGACTTGTAACTCATTCAACAAGACCTTTTCAAAGACATCCGGGGGCTTGTACTTCCACACGTGAGAGAGATCACTGTCTTTTGGAATACATAGAGCAGCACAACAGAATTAGGACTGAGCAGGTGAAACTTCTCCTTTTGTTTGCACAGAAGAGCTTTTTTTTTTCTGGTAACCAGCATCTGTCTCTTCATGACTGGCTTCTCTCTTGACACTGTATGTTCATATATTGTGTAGCTAAAGCAGACGTGCTTATATGGTCCTGAGTTGCCTTTCCTCTTCTAAGTGATGCTTTGTAGTATAAGTAAGGATTATTTTTCTTGTTCTCTTTCATCTTTATTTTTTGAAATGTACTGCAAAAACATTCATGGTGTGTAGGCATAGTGTCTGAATGTTAATGACTTCTAGACAGAACAGTGATTTCCTAATGCATTTCACTTGAAGGTGTCTGAATGGGATGCAGACATGTATCTCATGATGGTACTCAAAAGTTAAAAGCTTGGGATGGGGTTTGTTGGCAAAGCTGTCTAATCAAATAATCTACCACAGTAATTTGCTCTTGTCCAACAAGTGAAATAAATGTTATTCAAGTAATAAATAAACTCAAGAAGGAGCTGTGTAAAAAATCTGCATTGTTCTTCAAACCCTCAAGTTAGTTGGAACAAATCTTTAAAAAGTTCATGTACTTAACTGAGCTGTTTGGAGATTCAGAGCAGAGGAGTGTTGAGGTTGTTGTGCTGCTGATACAGCATATCAGAATGAAGCTGGCCTCTTATGTGTGGTTCTAGCCAAAACCTGTAGTCCATTACTGTTAGAAACCAGAGTATTCTGAGGCTGGAGATTGTGACCAGAAGAGCAGTCCTGGTCATCGGATATCTCTGCTTTTTCCAGACAGAAACTATATCAAGTTTGCTAATGTCACTCGGGACCTGCAAGTTCACCTCACTGTTAAATACTTTTGTATAGATCCACTGTTGGTGAGCTCCTCTGTATTTGGCCTGGCTGACCTGGTGAAGTCAATAGTCTTCTATCAACTGTGTCCAGATGAGGCCAGATGAAGGTTCCTACAGGGAAATGAAGGTCTTTAATCCTTGCTCTCTTCATCCCTTACATTCTGAGAAGAAAAGTCCTTTCTCTGCTTTTCTTCTTTATAACGGCCTACCTCACAGTCTAAAAGAACTCTGTTACCTACTCAGGGAACCCAGCTAAGAGGAACCTGCACACCTACCCACCATTTTTTGTCACATCACGGTATTCAAACTGCAGCCACCTCATTGCTGTTGCTGGAAAGTAACTTGTCTCGCATGTGTTTCCATCACAGACTTGAAAACCCTTCACCCTCACTGCCTGACCCTCAGTAGGCATACCTTCTTAATAGTAGTAACTCTGAAGCATTTTGGTTCTTTAAGTCCCACTCCTTTTCTGGGTTGAGACATTCGACATTATCAATGCACATGACAAAAGTATTTTTATTTTTGGCATGCAGCATAAGAGTAAGTAACCATTATTTCTCCTGGCAAGACTTATATTTCTTTTGATCAGTTCAGTGAGTAAGCTGATTCTGTGAATATTAGGGTCCTAGGGTGATTAGAATGGATGGGCTTGGAGTGAGAACCAGCTAGTCATCTCCCCAAATCAGAGAAATGAACAAGCACTCCCTGTTCTCCTGACCATCCTCCTTGGCCTTTTGCAATACAAGACTTGAAGCTAGTGTACTTGAAGCTAGTGTAATTTTAGGAAAACTAAAGTTGAAAAGATGCTCTTTGACTTCATGTCCCATCTGACAGAATAAACCACCATACTAGGAAGTGATGGAGGATTTGCAACAGCTAAGCAGAGGTAAAGATTCCTTGATGCCTTGTGTTCTCTCCTTCCTGGGAGATGAGAAAATAGCCCAGCTACTGCCCTGTAGACACCTAGGATCATGGATGAGGAAGGTCTAATTTCTGATTTGTTGGAATTGAAAGAGTATAGGAAATAGCAGTTACTGTGCTGGTAAATTATGTGCAGCTGTGAGTGTGATTAAAAATCACTTTCCAGGCAAGGTCCTGGCCACATTCTGCCTGACCACAGTAACCCAGATGAGTATTAGTGTAATACATCATGGAAAAAAGATCATCAATGCATCCAAATTTGGATCTGGATCATAGCTCTCCATTGAAGTCTTCTAAGCCTACGAGATCAACCTACCTCCCTAACTACCTATCTTTTCTGAGAAAGGTTTCTGTCCACTTAGTTAAACAAGAGTTATGCAGAGACTGACTAAGGAGTAGATTGCCAAAACATGAAAGATACACTGCTGTATTTCTGGGCAAGTAGGATAGAAGTTCTTATAAAATATCCCAGCTAACTGATGATGCAAGAAAGAGTAGAGGGCATACTCCCAGCTATATAATTTCTTCTCATGCTTCTCTCTATGTTCCTTATTACAAATTCTTCCATAATCTGGAAAGAAATGTCTCTCTTCTGCTTGTCTTTATTCTTTCCTTTCTGCACTTGCCTCTTACTCTGATGCTCTGTTTTAATTTTACAGAAGTTATATTTCCTTTTCCTGGTTTGTCTCTGTACATGTGTGTCTCTGCAGTGAACTTTCATTTAAGATGTCAGAAGGAACATGTTCTGCTGTAAAACGGAGTCCTGCTATTAATGCTGCAAAGACAAAAATGGGTATAAAACCACACAAAGCAGCACTGGCCATACACAAAAAAAAAAAAGGTTATAAAAGGTTATTAAAAGAAAGCCTTGACTTTTTATTGGCAAAGTAGAGACTATGTTGTCTTAACTCAGGGTTTCTAACACTGTTGTATCCAAGCAAAGAATTAAAGGTCACAGTTTTGGGACAGAGAATTGTCATTTAAAGTAGGACAGCGAGGGTTAAGAGACTTGTATTCAGACTCTTGTGCTACAGATTTGCTCAGACTGATATTGGGCCAGTCACACAACCTCTTTATGGTAGGATTTGGCAGCCTATAAGCTGTGAATTATAACATATTCTAAAGACTAGGTAATGTTTGAAGCATAACTAAGGATGTTCAGATGGATATTCATCGTTTAAAAATCACAACATGAAAACTATTTTCTGTTTAAATAGATGTTGAGCTTCATCATGATACCTTTAGATGGAAGCATATTGTTTGCAAGGTCAATTTGATTTTTTTGGGGGAAAAAAATCTATTGAAGTTTGGGAGAAAAGACGACAGTGCTTTTGGTGGGGAGAACAAACTGTTTTGTTTGGGTGAGTAAGAGAAAATAGAATAGAACCTAAAATAAAGAAGGCTGGTCTGTAAAAGCCTAACAGGCATCAAGGATCTGTGTTCAGACTACCCAAATTTCTCTTTAGGGCTACAAGCCCTGCAAAGCAGAGGGATCAGGGCATGCAAAAATGTGACTTGTGTGAAGTCAGGCAGTTCTACTGGCCTCAAAGGTGTGAAAGGCTTGTCTTCTGAATTCAACCCAATCACCTCTCTGTAACTTAAATGAGGCAGAGGCTGGGAAAGATTTCTTGTCATCAAACTCCTCTTTCTCCAGCAGACAAGATTAAAAACTGTATACACAAAACTGCTCAGCCCAGTTTAGGTCTCCTAATTATTATCTTTTTTTGCCCTGTAGAGACAGCATTTCACTCACTTCCTTGTGAAAATACAATAATAGAGCCTTCATAAAAGGGAAAAAAATCATCCCAAACCCCAAAAGTAACTAGATATCTTCCTCTTTTGCATTTTCCTTAGTCAAAAAAAAGGCACCTTATCAACAAGTGAAATCAAGTTTGTTTGGCATGATTTCCAGGTTACTCCTGTATTAGACCAAATGAAATTTCTGTCAATCAATCAGTCAACTTGCTGGAAAGCTGATCATGATTCCATGATAAAAGTTTTTTAAAAAAGTAAAACTTTAATTTATCAAAACCAGATTGGTCATTAAAGGCTGGAGAAAAGTCTTCAAAGTAAGTCTCTTTCCATTATATCTTGGAAGAGCCAGAAAAATTAGAGACATAACCTCACAATTCTCTTTTTCTTTTTCTTTTTCTTTTTCTTTTTCTTTTTCTTTTTCTTTTTCTTTTTCTTTTTCTTTTTCTTTTTCTTTTTCTTTTTCTTTTTTTCTTTTTCTTTTTCTTTTTCTTTTCTTTCCATATTGTATGCCTCAAAGAACTGATACTGCCTATCACTCCATCAGCCTGTAGTGCTCTGATTGTGATCTGTCCAAAGCTAATATTGATGGGACATTGTTGCTCTGCATTGGGAAAACATTTGAGGAGAACTGGTGACCTCAAAAGCCAGAGGCTGCCTTATGAAAGTCATCCCAAGGGGTGGCACTTAGCAGAGCACCTGTGGGTAGGCTCGGTGCAGAAGCCTACTGGTCTGAGCTGGCCAGGACGGTTCCCTGCCCGTCAGCAGTTCCAGGGGAGGATACCGTGAGGGCAGCAAACAAAGCTGTGCTCACATACACGGTGCTTCTGCTCCATGTGGAGTTCTGCCTTGGATTTACCCTAATAGGGTTCTTTTGCTTCCAGATCTACCAGCTTAATCTTACAGTCCTTTCTAACTTCGTCCTGGAACTGTTTTAAAAACCACACATATCTGAAGGATGGTCATGCTGAGATCAGTGTTTCCTTCTTTTGGGGGAAGAGAAATTGGCTAAAGCTGGGAGAAGAGCTCAGCTGTGTGTGGAGGCTTGCAAAGGATGAAGCCTTCTGAAGTTCCAAAATCAGCTTGCAAAACTCTTGTTCTCTTTCTTAGGGAAGTCAGGTTGGCAGATCAAGCTCAGCCAGCAGAGACTATTCTCAAAAAGGAAGGGTCAGACCTCTGCACAGATTATTCTCAAGGCAGGGGAAGCTCAATTTGTCTGTTTGCACTGGGTCAGAAGAGATTACTATTACGTTTCTGCACCACTCTGCAAATGCCCACCTCACCCAGGTAGTCCTCTGTCAGCAACAGCCCATTTTCAGAGTACAAACCCACTATTGTACTGTTTATATCAGTTAATTCAGCTCTGTGGACCTTGTGCCAGGCAATCTCATGGCTCTCTGCTTGCATCACCTCAGCCTGGATAAAAGTTAAAGTGCAAAGTTAAAACATCAGCTATTGGGAGAGCAGGACCTGCCTGCCAAGCCATTCCTACTCTGGTCTCCCATTCACTGAGAGCCTACACCAGAGCTAATTTCTGCACAGTCAAGATCCAGCCAGGGTGCACCTTTCTGAAGAAAATTGTTTCCTGTCAAAATCAGCTCACTGCAAACACCCTGACTGCTCTTGAACTGTAGTCTGCCCAGACCCTGATCCTGTGTACCTCCTCCTGCTTCTCTTGCTACTGCGCAACAGGAATCTTCTCTGTGGGGCAACTAAGGCACCAGTCAGTCCCTCTCTGGCCTCAGCTTTCTGTTGGAAACACAACAGTGCTGATTTTGTCCCTGCCTCTACTTGGGCAGGTGTTCTACTACGTGGTTAGTGAGATTCCTTACAACCTTGGGCCGTACTAATGCTAATGCCTTGCTAAAGCTTGTCTCTTGTCTCTTTAACATTTAAAGCATCTTGAAGTTTCTGCTGTGATGATACATCACTTAAGTGTACAAACGTATACGTGTATATGTTTAATTTGTATTAATTCTGGGCATGGAAAAATGTATAATCTGAATTGTGGCACCTGCACCATTCAGGTAATCTGATTCTGCTGTACTTTTACAACTGGATACATCTTCTCTCTGACTCAATTTTTTAAACTAATCTGTTTTCTGTGCGGTCTTCACGTGTACCTTTTACCATAAAAGACCTCTGTCTTGACATCCTTTAAAGATGGGTGATCAGAATCACATAACTTGTCCTCATATGGCCTGGGGATATGTTAGGGCACAACATTAGTTTATATGCATTTGCTAACATTTCTAGTAGAGGAGGTAGTTATACTGGCTTTGAATCTGGATGGGTTTTTTTCCTGAATATTCTCAAATTTCTACAAATACTGATTGTATGAAAAGTTGTAGCCTAATTTATCCTGTGTCTATTGCTTATAGCTGAGCTACATTGTGTTTTCTTTTATGCTGTATTACCCCCATCATCCAAAAAGCTCTAGTCTGCCCTTTGCTTCTCCTGGTGTTGTACATCTTTGCCACAAATTAGATTCTGGGTTTTATATTTAGAAATATCCTAATTTCTACTTTTTAAAATTTTTGTTTGCCTAGCATAAGAGAATGAGCTTTTATCCAGGTATAGTTGTATGTATTTTTGTTTTAGAAAGGCCTCTGGCTTTTGTCTGCCTCTTAAGGGTATTTTTATATATTTGAGCAGCAAATACCTAAACATGAACTAGAAGCATAGAAGAGATACAAATGAGGTTTATGAGTGCAGTTTGAAAGATAGAGAGTAGGTAGCAAGGGGTGAACAGACCCTTTAGTGTAGCTCTGTGTGAATCAGGCGTTCAGTGCAAGACTGCACAGGGTAGGCACATGCCCGAGAGGTTAATGTGCTTTTATAGAGAGGGACCTTCAGACAGGTGTTGGTGTGTTGCTGTAAATACGCAGTGCAATTGTGGGAGTGTGAAAACGCATGCGGGAACTGTGAAAGCACACAGACTCGAGCAGCAGTGGATACATATGCGGAGCTTTCAAAATGCGTTCTTCGTGAAATTAGTTGTTTGTACCAGTTTTGACGTCCGTGAAGATTTCTGAGGGTCTGTAGCTATGTTTTTTTTGTGCCTGGGAATGTGTGCTGTTATCCTGAAAGTCTGATTCTGATCTCACGTGCCACGGCTTATTCCAGTGTGGTTTCATAAACTGCACTGAAGTGACACACCTGAATTGCGCTGCTTTGAAACGGGATTCGGGCGCTCTTCTGCACACGTTTGTGGGAATGGATATAGGTATGGGAAAACAGACTTCCGAGTGCAGCGATCAGCCTGTGCCACGCTGAGACGCGGGTCTGCATGCGCACGAAGTGTTTGTGGAGTCGTGTGTTTGCATGTAACAGCGCCTGGGACACGCATGTTCCAGCGGCACGCTGCTGCCTTGTGCTGAGCATGTGGGGTGCAGTGTGGGCGCACAGCCGCCCGCCGGCACGCCCGTGTAAATAGTCCACGGGGCACCCTTTACCTCAAGTTTTTGCATAACCCTAAACTCTCCAGCCGCTGTCCGTGAGATACAGAGCGGTGGTAAGAGGGAAGGGGCGCCTGCGCTGCTGGTGCGACCGCTCCCGCGGCGGGACCGAGCCGGAGCTGCTATCCCTTGTCACCCGTGTCTCCCGTGTCACCCGCGCCGCCGTGCCAGGGGCAGCCCGGCTGCAGGCCCGCACTGCGCCCCGCGGCGCCCCGACTCCTCCGGCCCCGGAGCGGGACGCCCCTCCCCGTCCCGGTGGAGCGCAGCGGTGCCGGACCGGGGCTGCGCGGTGCCGCCGGCCGCGCTGCGGTGCCGGGTCCGGCGGCCCCCCCTGGCCGTGCCTCCCCCAGCCGCCCTCCAAGCCCAGCCCCTGCGCGGGAGCCAATAGCCGCCCTGCCGTCTCCATCCGTCTCCCGGCGTTAAAGCTACAGCGGGGCTCGGGGCGGCGAAATCCCCCGTGGCCGTGTCCTGCGCGCCGCCCGCCTCCTGCCGCCGTCAGTGTGTCCGCACGCGGGTGCGGGAGCGGAGCGGCGCTGCCTCCGGTCGCCCGCCCCGCCAGCTCTGCCCCGCCACCGGGCTCGGGCCGGCTCCTCTTCCCGGTGCTCCCCGCCCTCCCAGCCCTCCGCAGTTTAGTTGTTATCCTGTGTTTTTTCTTTCTTTCTTTCTTCTTTTTTCTTTTTTTTTCTCCTCCAACCGGGAATGCTCAAACTGGACTGATGGACATTTCCGAGCTGTGCATCTCCGACCCGCTCGGCTACCACAACCAGTGAGTGTGCCGTGCCGGGACCAGGCGGGCCGGGGGCGGGCTGGGACCGGCGTTGCGTCCCGCTGCGGGTGGGATGGGGCAGCGACCCCGCAGTCCCGCTGCCTCCGTGCCGCAGCGCCGCCGCCGCCGCCCCCGCGGGGCACGGCGTGTGCCGGGTGTCTCGGAGCGGCCGGCCGCGGGCAGGGCAGGGCAGGGCGCACCTCCGCGCCGGCAGGTGCGGCGGAGTCCGCGGAACAGCACTTGGTGGGGTAGGCGTGCTGCTGTGTTTCTTTCTTGCCGTGTAACTTCTCCCTCTAATGCTTCATCTCCTAGGAGCAGGCAGCTAACAGTGAGCGCTGACAGTCCTTTCTGCGCAGTTTTACTTTCCGTCTGTGCTAGGATTTTTATTAGATGAATTACTAGGTGCCTATAAAGAGATATGCATATAAAATTATACGAAGCAGATCCATTAAAGCACTGTCTTTTATTCCAAAAGTCTGTTTTTCGTCTGAAATGCACTATGGAAATTCAGTTTCCCACAGACTACCGTTTTGGATAGCCTGCCCGGGGAAAAGAGTGGAGTGAGTCGGAGGGCTGGCAAACAGACATCCCAAGCTGGGACTGGTGGCTGATACCTTAGCACCTGCTACTGCTCTTTGTATTCCGAAGTGGGCTGTGCCTGGTAATGCTGTGTTTAAAATCACTTTAGCGTGTTAAGTTTGGTTTGATCCTGTTGGGGAAGTTAGGAAACAAGGCAAAACATTTTCAGCGTTTACATCTAGCTGACTGGAACAATTAATTTTAAACATATTTCTCTGATAAATCTCACCCTGAGCAGAGTTCCCTTTTGTGTGTTTGCATGTTAATCAGTGTGTCACCTATGCAGGTTTTGTGGTGTCATGGGAGGTGGGAATGAAGTAATTTTGCCTATTTCAATGCTTTTGTCTTAAGAACACATTGTATTTAGTAAAACTAAAATAATTAAAATCAAACAAATCATCCACAAATACCCCCCTTTCCTCATTTCAGCTTTTATTTGTCTTTCTGTACCTTGTTTTCTGATATTCCATCTGTCTTTACACTCATTTCTCTTTCCTTTAATCCCCAGCTTCCAGAAGTTTCATTAAAATGAGACTTAGTATTGTTAATAGAAATTAATCATCTAACCCATGTGATTTTCTTTTCCCCACTGGTGCTACACTTGTGGCTGCTCCATTTTGAATTAAAAATAAACAAACAGTTTATTAAGGGGAATGCATTCTGTATGCCGCTGAGAGTCTTAATATTAAGGCAAAAATAGAAGATGCATTTACCTTCATAAAAAAATAACAAAATGCCACAATGAAAAGCTAGATCTTCATCACTTACTATATTGTCTCAACTTTTTCCTTTTATTTTTTGTTTGGAATTGAGAAAAAGGAACTCAAACAAGATGAAAATATTAAGAAGTAGTCTGCATGTTTATCGCCATTCACCCTTTTTACTTTTTCATGGGCTCTCAGTCAGCTCTCAAAAATGTCAAGTGCACCTTACCCATATGCACAACTCCTTGGCTGCTGAGTAGACAGAAGAAGGTGGCCCTGGGGAAAGTGCCACTGAGCCCCCATGGCTTTACAGCAGACAGAGAGTGCTGCTTTTTGAGATGAGAAACTGTTGGAGAGCTCTTTGTTTAAAGAGGTGCTTGGTTCTGTGTGCCAGCTGACCTTCTCTTTAACATTGCTGAGGTTTGGTAAAATAGAGAAATATAATTTAAAACATTTCAACCTCAATTTTTTCAATTTTTTTTTTAGTCTAAAGGAGTATGACAGTGCAGGAAAGTCCAGAAAAAGTTACTGAGAGAAGATATAAGCAGCTTTGAAAATACAATATATATAAAGGTATATGTGCAGTATGTCAGGTACTGATTTGATTTACATTCTGGTTTTATTAAGGCTAGATTTCACATTATATTCCTGTAACTGAGGATGAGTTGGTACAGTCTATATCCATTTAACCATCTTTTTCTCCCACTGTAACACAATTACCTTGTGAACGTGCAGTGTAAATACAGGTGTTGTATTTGTGCCTGTATCCCTAACTAGCTGTGTGAGCATATTATTCGTATTGTACTGATTTACTCTTTTGACTGCTAGCTATTGAAATGATTTTCAGTTATTTTCTTTTTTTTTAATACCACTTTTAATTCTGTGGTTGTCAATTTTTGTCACATTAAACCTTAAATTAGGGATGAATTTAAAAATATTGCAAACTGCCTCTTCTTATTTAATTGCTTGTTAAGGTATGGGAAAAAATATGAGGAAGACTAAAATGTTGGAAGAGAAGTGGATGTGGTCACTTCAATATATGATCTATACAGTTCCCTGGAAACTGTATTTCACCTCATAATTATTGAAACAGAGAGAGAATGAACAAGGCAAAGGAGAGGAGAGGTGACTCCTTTCACCTTGGAGTTTGATGAGGTCTTAATTTTTGTAACAGTCAGACCCAAAAGGAGTCTGAACAAAAACTAAGCAAAGGAATTCCTCGCCCCTAATTTCTTCTTCAAGTTTTGTATTTATCTTCCTCAGTGAACATTCCCTTTCCATTGCCTGTGTGTTCTGATCTAAGCGATTGCACCAGGAACCTGTGGAAGTTCTGGTTAGCAGGTTGTGTAGTTTCTTTCAGTACAGAATCTTTCAGGGAGAGTAAGAAAATGCGTCTTCCTAATTTTGACATTCTGTGCATGTATTCTAAGGCCATATATGTATTTATTTTCTTACATGGAAATCCACACTTTAGCAACCGCTTACTACATTTTGTTACTGACCTCTGGGAGAATTGTTCCTGAGGTATATGATGCATCTCCAAGGAAGAAGCTTTTATATGAGCTGGAATTTGTTCAAAGTGTTTTCGAATTGGGAAATTAACAAAGGCAGTGATTTGTACTTGCAGTTTGTCTCTCAGGTAAGGGCATATGGTGAGAATACATTAGTTAAACTGTACTGACAGCGCCTGTCTGCAGTACGGCAGGAAGGGAATGCGTGTGCAGACACCACAAATGTACACTCTGCCATATAAAATATGTCATTATAGTCACACTCAAACACATGTGTGCATCTGTAAATATTTGTGTGTAGATATACACACATGCATATGTATGGTCATGTGGAGTATTGATGTTGTATCTCTCTCATGTGCAAACCTAAGGCTGTTTCAGAAGAGAGTGAAATACGGCATTTTTACTTTCCCGTGTTAGCTTCTGAATCTTGGAGAATTTTGTTTTCTGCATCATTATAGTTGCCACTGTTGATAAGGCTACAAAATTGCCATTTCTGTTTCTAATTAATATGCTACGTGACAGACAGAAACTGACCAAGGAGCCATTATGAAGGTAAAATAAAAATCATTGGCAAATGAGAGCATCCTGCCAGATGCTGTGTCTCTTACACTGTTTCCTCTGATGTACAGGAAAGACATGTGAGTCAATGATGTAATAAAAATAAAAATTATTTTATTAAGAGAAGGAAAAAGTTGAAAGGAATAAATTATGTATTTGATAGAGAGATGGAAAGATATAATGTTGGAATTTTAAGGAAATAAAGGAGCAAATTCCAGACCCTGCAGCAGAGAATTAACGAAGTTTCTGTCACTGACCCTAACGCATAGATTGAAGTAATGTGACTTGATCTCAGAGGTTACTGGAAATCTCCATATTCGGTGAATGGGAGGAAATCTGAGTCAGAGAATCTGAATGCAACTGTCTGCTCTGAATATATCTCAGAGGCTGGGATTGGGAGGAGTTGTTAATTGGAGGGAATGGGATGGAGTTGTTTGTTTCGTTGACAGAATAAATTGAAAAACCTCTATAAGGAATTGGTGTAGTCACTGGGTTTCTGACGAGGTTTCCATCATAAAATGGGGTCTCACTACACTAAGCGTAGTGAGCGCGGGTCTGATGAGGAAACCCGTACCTTTAGAGTATTTGTATTAACTTTTCCCTCCTCTTCTAATTCCACTTGTAAAAGTAAACATGATCTAATCATTATCAATTATTGAGAAATATGGAAAGATCAATATATTTAAAAAATAGGATTTTTTCATTGTATTGATTTGAAGTAATCAATAAATATTGCATTTAGCCTGAGAGGGGAAAGACTTTGGAGAGATTGCATCAGAGAAAGTTGCTGTGATAGAGATTTCATATCCCGTTTTCTTCCTCTCCAAGAGAATGTTGCTCTACTGTCTGTGCCCTTTCCGCTGTTATTTCCCAGCCCTGTTTCGGCACTGTCACTACTGCTCTGAATTTCATGTTGTTTGAAAATGCTTGAATTCTTCAAATTATTTCAGTTCAATAAGAAGTTTTGTGCATTGTGTCAGTGGGTCTCTTTACAAAATTTTTCAGAGCTTGAAGGATACAAATTCTCTTAGAGAACAGAAACAGGGAGGAGGTAAAAGGTTTAAACCTGAGTGTAGATGAAATTTACGGGTTCTGTCAGGAACAAGGTAGAATTTCTCCAAAGAGTATAAAATGTCTAAGGGAGATTTAATTAAAGAAAGAAATAGTAAAAGTAGAAAAAAGTGGTGACAAATCTTCTGTAAAAAAGCCCAAATCCTTTTCCCAACTTCTTATTCTAACTCCTTGGTTTAAGAGTTGGGGGTCATAGAGCTGCACATCAGCAGTTCCAGTGTAGACTGCAGAGACTAGGAAATTCTTCCCAATCAGACCTGTTCTTTATTCTGTAGAGCTACTGGCGGTAGCATTACAGACAGGGAGCACAACAGAATTTTTAGTCTGCGCAGTGTGAGCAAGTAAATATAGCATCTGCCCAGAACCCAGCAGTGAGCTTCTTTGGTAATGCTGCTGTAGAAACTGGGGGGAAAAAGGGGAAAGAACACAGCTTCCATGAATCAGGAACTATGAATCAGAATGGTTGGTTTTTTAGTCAAGGGACTTAAAGAAGATATTAGCAGTACATGGTTATGGTGACCTTGCCAAAAAACAAAGGAAACACTTGATTTCTTTCTGTTTTCGTGGTACTAGCTGCATTTGAGTTTTGAATGTAGTAATTTCTCTGTAGCTTGCATGTGTAAAGTGCTTTGTGCCTGTCACTGGGAACAGAACACAATTTAGTATTACTTGTTAGTAAGAGCTATGGACCTGGCAAGTTTTACTTCTTAGGAATTAAATTGTAATAACTTACTCTTTGCATTTGTTTCCATCCTTGTTATGCTGCTTCTCTCTAAAGTTTTGCCCTGTCTCTTCAGAGCAATAGAGATGCCCACAAAAAAATGATGCTTGCAGCTGGAGCACAGTGCACTTTGATTCTTCCAGTGCTTGAGAGTCTGGCTGCTGGCAGTGACTGTCCATGAGGAGAAACATGTCTGCTCAAGGTGGAATGCACTGTATAATAATATATTTGTCATGTTTGTAATTGCAAATGTAATTAGCAAACAAGCCCTGGGGGATTGAGGACTTGAAACTTTCACTGCACATCATTTGACCCTATCTTGACTGGACCGGAGCTTATATGTCACTGTTAACCCTTGCTGTTCTTGCAGAGAAATTATCCTTCTAATGCGACTGCTGCTAAGTTTCCTGTCTTCCCCCTCTACCTGGCCCCCTTTGCCCCCTCCCCCACCCCCCCCCCTTTTTTTTTGGCTAATAGCAGCATTGTACCTGTATTTGTTTATACCTCCTTTTATTGTGATAGCAAGTGCTTATGTTCCTCCTGTGACACATGCACTAATATTTCCTTTCCTAGCACTTCTGACACAGCCTGGAAAGCATTCTGCAATGCCCTTTGTGAAGAGCACTGTGTACCAGTAAGTGCTTTTGCATACTGAGCTGTTCAGTGCATTCCTATCACCACAGGCAACGTTACTACTCAGTGCCCCTTGCACTTTGCAGAGACAACTTGCGAAAAGCAGGTGGCAAGCTGTTATCACACAACCTGCGATGGCTCTCTGTCCCTGCTGAGCTGGAATTTTCTTGCACTCCCTTTCTGAAGGGGGGAGGAATAAATATCTAGCAAATCCTATTCGTTTTATGGAATCCTGGCAAATCTCAGTCTAGTCACCCTTAGGATGACTTTTTGTCCTACAAAAGATATTCCTGATCGTATGGATTTAGTGAACAATACAGAATCAGTTCATAAAGTCACAAACTTGTGTGCATAGGAAGCAGAAAAGGGCTACTTCACTTTTTCATATTGATAGTCTCTTTTTTCTTTTTTGTTTTCAAGATAAGACTTAAATTGCAATCAGAAATGTGCTAGGATTGTTCTTGTTTTGGACAGAGTTCTATATATTCTTGCATTTTTGTGTATGTGAAAGGAAATCAGTTAAATGTAGAGAGGGGTGTCTGTTTTTATACAATATTTTGTCGTGACAGTAAGGACATCTTGCAAATATTGCATGCTGTTGAAGGCTTGGAAGGAAAAGGAAACCTATTCTAGTTTCTTCTTGGCAGGATAAGAGCGTTTGATGAGAACCCCTTCTTTCTGTCCAAATTTTCCTTTTCCATTCCTGGAAACTGTGTTTGATTTACCACGTATTTTAAGGGTCAAACATTTTTCTTGAATTAGCACAACCTATAATGTGAGTGATGGAAGTGGGACCTCCAGCTTACAGTATCCTGTGTAACAGGAGAAAATTTCTTATAGCTCCTTTTATTTCGAATTGATTGTCTGTGTTTTACTGCAGACCTTTTTACAAGATTTCTTCTTGCTTGATGTCTGCTGGTCTGAAATGCTGTTTGTACATACGGCATATTAAGAAGTGTTATTTTCTAGGTTTTTTCCCCCTTTTTCTCATGTCACTTTAAAGTTCCCTTTTGTAATAATGGCCCTCAATCTCCGGTGATGGAGCCGTCACTGTGAACAATGCTGGTGAGTGTATTGTCTCGCTGTCCTTTCACTCAAGACAAAGGTCAAAAGAACAGCTTAAAAAATATTCAATTCTCCAGTTATGACTTTGCATATGAAGATGATAATTTCAAGGATGTATAAGCACTTGGGTGAAAATAAAACAGAAATACAATTTTCCGTCAGTTTCCGCAAGTGCTTTTTTTTTTTTAATGTACTGACATGAATAATTACAAACCAAATTTCTCACTGAGATTTACATCATTTTACATATTAAAAAATTAAAGAGCTGAAGGACACTAAAGAATTCTTCTTCAACAGATTTTATTTTTCCAAAATCTTCTGTGTTGTTATTGTTCAGTGAGACTGACAAGTTTCTCTTCCTCAAACATATTTGTTTCACGATTTAAGAAATCACACTTATCTAGATGAGTTTTTCACAGATGTGGCAATATAGCAGTGTAGAACACAGGATGTTACTGATTTCAGGGATTCGGTGTAAAATTTATTTTTACTGCACATAACCAGAATTAACCAATACACATTTTCAATCTGTACATTTTCTGCATGCTTCACTTAGAACTTTTAAAACAATTTATAATTTGCACGTGAATTTTAAGGACTTGCTGTCGTTTTATTTTTCTTTGTTTCTGGACCTTGTATGGCATGTGATTGCCATCTAGTTTTAACAGTTCAGAAAGTGCTGTAGAGGGAGAGCGACTTAATTCTTTAGAACACATAAATTCAATCCTGCTTCAGTTCCTTTTGAGACATATATGATGTTGCTTCTACTTTCAACCTTAAGAGTTTAATTCAGTTTCTTCATAATTTTTGTATTTCTTTTGATGAGGGCTTTTTTTTTGGTCATTTTTATAGGCTAAGGAGGTAATGGTACTGGGAGACACTGAAAAAATTCTAAAAGCATCAGTGCCTATTGCCTGACATTATAGTAGGCAATTTTTGTTATCAGTAGTGCAAAGGTATCTGGCTGAATCAGGGCTCTCCACACACCTGTGTTAAACAGCGACTTGGAGCAATGATGTGCAGCCTGACCAGGGACTGCAGGAGGGGGGCGGCCACAGCTGTCTGGTACAATTGAAACTCACCTCCAAAACGAGGAAATCCCGACATGGGTATTTACATTTTTGTGCTTGGGTATCATGAAGGATGATGACTTTACCTTCTGTGGGTTCTCTTTTCCTTAATAGGTTGTAGCAAATATGTCTTTATGAAAATGATGTTTAAGGGTATCATGCATTCAAAGGTATTATTTTACATCAGTGATGCCAGATGCATCTCCTTTGGAATAATTGATACAAGTAGTGTAGGGGCACCAAGCACTCTGTGGAGGACTAGGATGTGCCAGAGTAGGACAGAAAAGAGTTTTCTTGCATACAGAGATCTGTGAGTGCATGGATGGATGTCTGTCAAGGATGTGTGTACACAGTTAATTTTACATAATTGTGCACATACTATAATTTAACAGAACACACATGTATATAAACTATATAATTTTATATATAATCAAGTGTTCATTTGATGTTGCATAGTGTACTATTTCACTTATCCATCCAATGTCTCTTGGGATGCATATGCAAGACTTTCTGCATGTGGTTATGTATTTCTGTGTGTATCAGTGTATAAATGTATAGACAGAAATAAGGATAGGTCTGCCTGTCTTCATCATAAGGTTGTTTCCAGTCTTTATTAATTCAAGCTTGTAAATCTGTTCATGGCCTTACATAGAAGGTGTTTTGTAAATGTAAAATGCTATACAAATATACCATATAGAACACTTGCGCTGAAAAAATCGGGTGTTTCTCTGGGAATATATATTATTATGGATTATATAGGATTAGGTGCAACTAAATAACTGCAGTTAGATCTTCTATTTATAAATCAATGAACTGGTGTTTTTTAAAGACTAACAGAGATTTTCTTTAAATCGAGTATCAGGGAGTAATTTGAGAAACAGTATGCAGAACATAGATCCAGCTATTGTCAAGATAAAGACGGGCTCGAGTGCCATATCCATAAGTCAGCTATTTGGAATTTCTTTTATCTGTTTATTTAATTTTTGGTAGTTTTGGAAATTTTCTCTTTTTTTTTTTTAATGCAATCTTGGTTTAGTAAGACACGAAATACAGTGTGCTTCCACTTATGGAATAACTTAAAAGGTTATTTGATTATGAAATATTTTTGGAGATTTTTAAAATTTCATCCCCTACACTGTCTCTGACAATTGTCTTTTTATTCTTTTTTAAAGTGTTTTTTATTTTCCTACAGAGCAGTTTCTTTTTTCCTAGCAATTACAGTTAGGGGACTGTATTACAGAGCAACTATAAGCCCTAATCATTGCCCACGGTCATTACTTCTCTAATAATATGGACTGTCTCTGTTGAAATTTCCCTTCTTGATTTCCTAGTCTAACATGGACTTGTTTCTTAAAATACTAATAAATTTAATTCCACAGCCTTTTTTAAGTAACATAATTATGAAACAAAAACAAAAGCTCTCACAGTACAGTGATGTGCTATCTATACATGTTTTAATGTGCTAATTTTCCTTAGAATTTTCCCTTGGGTGTTTAGGGAAATACATATTCGGCCCTTTTAATTGTTCGTTGAAAGAAGAAAAAATACCTGCTTTTGGCAGGTTTACTTTTTCAACATACTGTTACTTTGCTTCAGTCTCTGCAAAATGTTATAGATTCAATTCCCCTGCTGGACCAAGAGTTAAAAATTAATTCACAAATAATAAAAGCCAATCAGTCTTGTTGAGTTTAAGAAGGATTAGAAGAAAGGTTTTTGTACAGAAGCAGTAATATATCTTGGTTGTGATATTGTTGGACTAATAGATATTGTACTAGGTCCCACTGGTTATCTGATAAAGGTAGCTGATTTGCAAATAGGATTGTTATCCTGATGACTAACGAGTCTCATATTGGATGGATTAAAAGAGAATGGGCAGCTGGTGTCTATTATAAGTTCTTGACTCTCTCTTAGAGACAATTACTTGATTCAAATGGATAGATTGGAAAGAGACCAGGTAAATATAAACTATGAAGAGATGGTTCCCGCTATCACACTGCAGGTGGAATTTTCAAGGAGTGTGGTCTGACTTGGGCACTGAATTCCACTGTCAGTGTGCCTGTGGTAGGGAGCTGTCTGTAATTGTTGAGAGACCTGCACGTACATCAGGCTACCCTGTGCTCAAAGCATGTAACTGATACAAGGTGGACACAGAAAAGCTCATGAATCCCTTGAGATAGAGGAAGGATTTGCACACAGAGTTTTGTGATGCAAAACCCCCTGTCCCTATACAGATCTGCTGTGTAACACTGGAGAGGGGAGAAGGAAGTAGGAGACATGGCTCTGGAGGAAGGGCATCCAAAGTGGCGGAGATCTCAATTTTATTTTTTTTTTAAGGATTCGTTACTAAAGGTAGAGTTTAAGGGAAAGACGGTGGATGAAGGTGGCTTGTTTTGGGAACATTGCTTGAGCCTGACAGGATGTATAAGAAGAAGGCTGCGAGCCCTTCAGCTCAGTTAGGTGGGAGTCTGGGGAAGAGAAAAAGAGGATGTGGCTGCCATGAGCAAGACAGGAATGGATACATCTTTTCAAATATCTGCTCCATAAGAGCTTCTTAGGACTACAGACCCTTGTTAAGAAAAGCATCTTGAATGATAATTGTTCTTGTGTATGAGGAGTTCACTGTCACATTCAAGAGCCACAGCATTTCCGTCTTTCAGCTGTCGTTGTGGGAAAACTTGTAAACAGAGGATCTCTGTGAGGTTAAAGACTGATATTCAGCCTGCAGGCGACTGGCTGTTACATTTGGGTAGAAATAAAGGCAGCATAGAAAGATGTGTCCATCTTTTGGAAAGAGAACAATTTTGCTTCCTTCAGTGCAGGACTGGCCAGTGTCCTTGTCTCAAAGTGCCCATTGCTGTAGCATAGGTAGGAGCTGGAAGAGCTCTGCAGCCATCTGCAGGGCTCCGCTGTCAGTGCGCCGGGCTGCACGGGGGCTGCGGGGCTGGCCTGGAGAGCAGCTGTTGCACCTTTGTTTTCACGGACCAGCTCTTCGGAAATGTTCAAATTACTTTGTCCTCCTCTAAAAGTACATACAGGTTTCTTCTGGGCATCTTGGCAGTGCTCTCATTACTGCATTAAGAGAGCATTTCCATGTTCGTGGACCTGATAGAGTCTCCAGGGAGACTGTCATCCCTGTTGTGCACTTCCTTCAGCATCTCACTAGTGTAAGTTTGGATGCCTGAAGGGCAATTCCACAGTCTATGAAGATCTCTTGGTAAGGGAACTTGATGGGGAAAGAGAAACCTTAGTGTTTTGCATGAGTTTCACAGTCTTTGAGAAATGCATAAATATTCATGGCTGCATCATTTGTGTTTATGTACACCGTTTCCAAAGTGGAGCTGTCTCTTGCTTTCTGACAGAATCACTGAACTGCTGAGGTTGGAAGGAACCTTTGGAGGTCATCTGGTCCAAAGCCGTGCTCATGCACGACCATCTAGGGCTGGTTGCTCAGGACCAGGTCCAGACTGCTCTTGAATATCTCTAAGATTGGAGACACAACAACCTCTCTGGGCAACCTGTGCAGGTGCTTGGTCACCTACAGCAATGAAAAGGTGTTGGCTTATCTTCAGAAAGACCATACTGTATTTCAGTTTATGGCCTCATGTTGTGTCTTTTAAGAGTTTTTACCTCCTACTTGAGTTTGCCCAATCAATTTATGGTGTCTCAAAACTCTTTCTACTTTGTCAGTCACTTCTTAATAAAGGGACATGCAGAAATTTTAGATCCATTTAGGCTAAAAGTGTGTGGAAGAGAAGTATCCCCTACCTGGTTCCTTGGGAGTATAACTGTCGTTGAGATCATTGAGACCTGAATTGTTGGGCTCTGGGAACCTGAGCTAAGAATGACACGTATGGTGTCTTAAAACTAAAATACAATTGGTTCACCAAAAGCATCTATGGTGTCTCATGAGGATATATAGGAATTTCTCATCTAGTTTAGAGTATAGCTTGTCCACATCACAATATGATGAATATGTAGAGGTAATTGTTTTAAATATCCTCTATCTTTTTCTTACTCAGTAGCTGGTTTATCATCTTGTTTATCAGCTACCCAGTCTTGTCTTAACAGGGTAAATGATTTGCAATGAGCAACAATTAAATGCAGATTCAACCAGGAGCAGTCCATTCATTTGGCGGTCGCCCATTACTTTGACTGCTGTTCTCAATCCTCATTGTCTCTGGTTTCTTCTGGAAGAATGCCATCCGAGTGGTCTCATTGTAGCTTTTGTACATCACCAATGTGAGAATTAGGACATGAATGTAGTCCACTGTTCATGATGTGGACTACTGAACCAAGGAAAAGACCTTGAATAGCCATAGAGAAAAATCTATGAGGAGAATGCCGTATTAAAATGACTTCTACCATGATAGAAAACCTTCTGCCTGTAATAATGTAGTCAGTACTTGCAGCCTTCTAGAAGTGGCTACTGTGCTAACAGGTTCTGTTGCACATGCAGCAATAGGTAATTTATATCAGGTTACTTCGTCTTCTGAGAGCAGCTAACAACCATGAAATGCTGTCACTGCTGTTGAAGAAAGAGGCTGGTGTTGAGAATTTATATGGGAAACTAGATAAGCAGAAACCACAAGACGAGGAAGCCATCTACAAGCTTTGAGCATGCTTGGGAACTTTGTTTTTAAAACTGTCTTCCAAGGTACTTTGAATATGAATCTCTTGTCATTTTTGCTACTGTAAATGACAAGGAACTCTGAAAATCAGATTAGTTACACCAATGTAAAATTGGTACAAAATTAATATTAGGTCATTCAGTTCAACATCACAGTAGAAGAAATATGTGGAAGCCATATAAAAAAAATCATATTGAAGTGAAAGGGCAGGAATCAACTAAAGCCTTGTATGGGAATGGCAGAAACAAGCGATTTTCTTTCCATAAAACTTTGCCAGGTGCTATTAGTGCCTGAGATCACTGGCCGATTCTTTCAGAGTTCAGGTTTCATGCTTCTAATGCATGAAATGATTCTTCCACCCCTTCGGGAATAATTTGGAGTATGTTGGAGAAGGCTGCATAGTGGTAATTGGGGAGCAGTTTGATGCATTGCTAAAATGCACAGAGGACAAAATGCCAAATGAGGTGTGAGAGCAGGTGAACTGTGAACTCGCTGAAGTTGCAAAGAATATTGTCTGGATAAAAACACACCAGAGGTGAGTAAAGCAGGATTCCAAAGAAGCGTTCCAGCATGTGGAGAATTCCAGACATCTCCACAGGAGAATGCCCTTTGCCAAATTTATGACGATAAAACTCACGGAATATGGATAAAACCCATCTCCTGTGCAAAGGAGAAAGAAGACTGTAACAGGGTAGCTGGGAAGAAGACACCCAGCTCTGGCTTTAAGCTTCTTTTAAGATATCTACCTATATAATGCCATCAAGCTGTGTAGCAATTGCATCTTTATAGCAATAGATAGAACCAAGATAAAGAAGAAGGCAAATGTAACAAACTGTGCCTTAAGCAAAACCTCCCTGTGCGTAGGAAGTCTAAGTTTAGTACCATCTGATTCTGTAGTATCCTGAGAAGTCTGATGCTGCAAGGAAATGCAAGACGCAATGTCAGACAATATTCTACTGCTCTGCACTGGATCCAAAGGAGAGTTGATGATTCAGAATGATCTTGAGCATTTTGGATTGTAAACAGTATACTTCCACTGAACACTGTTGGAGCTGTGTTTGATTGGAGATAGTGTGCTGGAGGAAGGACAAGCAAGGGTAGAACCTGTGTCATGGAGCTTGAGGTCAGACTGGGACAGAGAGATGGTGGCTGAAAAGCCAACGGCAAAGTTCAGTCACTGTGGCTGCATTTTGACTTGTGACTAAAGTTTTTGTCTGAGGTGTGGTAGAAAACATCTATTTCTCACACCTTTTCTCATTTAACTTTACTGAAGAGCCTCTGAAAACACACAGCCATTACTTCCTGCAAAAAATGGAATTTGGATACCACAACTTTAGGGGAAGGAAAGATCACAGCGGAGGAAGAAAGATTCTGCTAGCACATGCACAGGTTTCTGTTGCTAAAATTGAATGACAATTGGCTTAAAAATTGGGGTCAAACCTTGCAAAACTACTGCTTTGTTTCTCTTCCAGCTTTCTAATTCAGTACACACCATGTGGCTGTTGCACTGGAAATGGACTTTCCTTCACATTTGCAGACTGTCTTGTTTGGTCTTTCTGCTGCAAGGTGAAAGTAGTGACAGCATCCTTGTGAGTGAGGAAGAGGTACACATGAAAAGCTTGCCCACAGAAGCACACAGGTCCCTTCTGCCTGATAGCCCTGTCATGACCGTGTCACTGGCTGAAAGCACAGCCTGCCCCCGTGGTGGGGAACCTGAAAGCCGGGTGGCACTGGGGGCAAATTGCCCTGGGAAGTGGTGGTAAGACATAAAGCAGCAGGATCTTTCAGAGGGAAGAGGAGCATTGAAATGGAGCTTCTGATGTTGGAAGAGCTGCTGGGTATAATGCCATGGGACCTGAAGAAGGAGAACTATTCCCTTGGGATGGGGAGATTTAGTGCAGTGTGTTTAGCACCCCTGCAACTAGAGAAGAAAGATACACATTAGCAGCTGGCAGGAGGCCTGAACTTCTGTTCCAGTGGAGAAGGCAGGAATGACACATTGCTGTGAGGTGGGATGGGAGTGGAGCCCTGCACACCGGTTGGGGTGAGTTAGAGAAACACAGACTTGCCATGTAAGAAGGAAAGTCTTAATTGATGTTTTTCATGGAGATAGAGATACTACAGATCCCTCAGAGAAAAAGCTCAGTCAGTGAGCTGGAAAATGAGAGAACCAGGGACCACTAACCAATTCTAAAAAAATTTGTGGCATGTTCTACTGGCCACTGCTGGCTAATAATATGGTTTCAAGTCTTTGTGCTGTGTTGTGGGATTACAGGTTGCTTACATTTTGACTTTTGCAATATGGTACAAGAGATAGTTTTCACTTTTCCCCAACTTTTATCTGAAGTCCTTCCTGCTGAGTGGGATGGAGGGGACAGAGAACAGCACATGGCAAACCTCTTCTGCTTGAGAAGTTAATGGGAATTGCTTTGTAGTTCCTGTTCTGACAGCTGTTTACAGTTGTGCAGAACTTGCTCTAGGAATTGTACAGAGAGATGGGGAAGGGAAGGAAAGGAAAATTCTGTGTTTACCTGGTTTTGAGGAATACTTTGCATTGTTATTCATATAAATACTTCATATGCCAGTGAACATAAGGAGAATAACATGGTGTCTGTCCTCTACTTCTTGGTGTAAAGTAATTTGCTACCTTGCCTATGTGCCTTATGCATGCACCCTTTGCATACATCTTGCGTGTCTCCAGCTGTGGTAAAACAAGCAAGGATATCTTCTGTGAAGCTGTCTCTGCAGGAGATGCTTCTTGCTGAACTGAGTCTCAGAGCATCTCCTTGGCTTAAGGAAGGTGCTGTTAGGATGACTTCTGTAAAGGTAGTACATAAAGCAGCATAACAGGAGTGTGAGTGTATTAAATCCATGAGAGAATTCCAGTAGGAGTTGGAGATTTGGGACTGGGGTTTTTGAGCCAACACTTATTTAAAGTGTCGTCAGGACTAGAAGGTATTTTGTGGAGGTCAGTTGAACAGCATTTGTTTTGAGGAGCTACAGTTTTAATGGACAGGGAGCAATATAGTGCTGGACAAGAGAGTCTACCACCTGAAAAATTAGTTTTGAAAAAATCAGTTGTAAGATCTTGCTTAAACGGTGTGTTGCCTACCTCCTGCTTTCTGGAAGGATTTAAAGGAGCAAAGTGAAAGGACTTCACAGGAGTAGGAGGTAGGGCTGAGCCATGTTTGCATGCAGTGGTGCTGAGCCTCTGTCAGATATGTCCTTTTCATGATGTGCATTCTGACATTTCCTTATCACTTGGGTAGTAAGGATCTTTTCCCTCCAGCAGCCCAGCTGCCGGAGTAGAGTAAATATTGCTTTGTGGCCAAAGGGGCCTGCTAGCCTCCAGGAGACACAAAACAGCAGCACTCAGAAAAATTAACAGCAGTAAAAGTACATTATACAATTCATCAATCTTTTGTTTTCAACACTGAAGCAATGCTACTTGGGGCACACAGGTTACACCAGGGTCAGCACTTTCATTAGGAGATCCCTGCTCCTCCACCCTCATCTCAGCACCCTGGATGGGTGCCTGCAGTAGGTGCAGGCACTTGCCTGGCATGGATGGGTGAGGCTGGGAGCAGCCGCTCAGTTCTAGGCAGCGTGAAAAATCAGAGGCAGTTAGGTATGAGTGAAAATATTATAAGTTTCCCTGGTGTCAGCACAGGCCAGTTCTGATTTTAAAAATGAAATATGGCAGCTAATTAATCTAGATCACAGCTTAATCGCCTGTGGTGGTTTTTAAAAAAAACATTTTTGTGTGAATTTAGCACTTATGAAAGTGAGAGGCTGGGATTACTGCATAGACCAAAGCACAGCATGGATAAGCTGTCTCCTGCTGGCTCTGTTCATGCTCCCCTGTGGTGGCCTGCAGTAGCCACTGCTATTTCCTACAGAGTTTGCCTTTCATACCCTCCCCTGCAGCAGCATCCACGCACCTGGTGTGACACACACCTCCCCTGTGCCTCCACGGGTCCTTGTGGGAGCAATCAGAGAGGTTCAGAGGCACAGAGCAGCAGATCTGCAGGTTCACTCCAGGACGATACAGGGAATGCCCCTTCCCAGGGCCCAGACTGCGGTGCACTCTCAGCATTAGAGGTGTGGTGAAACACGGTACTGCCCTGGAAAGTGTGGTGTGAATACAGAAAGGAAGAGATCGGCAGAGAAGGCACCAAGGCAGAGGTCAGAAAGCTCAAAAGATGAAGGATTTGACAGCTCTGTTCTTCCCCTCAGACCAGCAGCAGGCCTGCACTGGGGAAAAGAAAAACAGTCTGTCCAGTTTTATAGACTGAATGCATTTATGTTTTGTACTGATTTCAGAAAGACAAAGCATAAATCCTTCATTGCACATCTCACCCATCATTAGTGAGTTGCTTTCTGCCAGTGTTTTCAGTAGATGTGGGTCCTGCAGAGAGCGGCATCGCAGGCACTGTCTGTGAGACAACGCCAGTTGCTTGAGTGGGGTGAGGGACAGCACGGGGGAAGGCAGGTGCATGTTTGAGAGATCAGGAAAACAGACGGACCAAGCTGAGTGCATGTGATGGATCACAAAAAGGACCAGGACAACATGAGACATGACTGTCTATTAAATTTTGTGGAATGACTAAAATAATCTGTCAGCCAAAGGACAGTTTCTACTCTGTTCAGTCAACTCTTCTAGTAAGGGTCTCTACGGTTAGGAGCAAACCATTTCCTTTTTCCTTCCTCTTTCATTCACACTTATGCTAAATTGTGATCCTGAGTGTTCTTGCAGGTTAGCAAAGCTGAGCAGGAGCCAGGCAAGCAAATGTGGAAGGCGGGGCAAGAGTTGGTGTTGCTGATCAAAAATTCTTTGCTCTGAGAGCTGGCACCCCTGGGATCAGTGCTGTTCTGTGTTCCTGGCACCCGTCTTGGCATTGCAGTATTGGTTATTTGGTGGATTCCAATGTTCTGATTAAATTTCTGCTCATACATTTACATTTTTCCTTATTTTCCATTGTAGGTTTAATGGGACAAATGATTGGTGTTTTTTTTTGGTTTTTATTTTTGCTTCAGCAGCTCTGGCTGTACACAGCAGAAGAGCTGCTGTGTTAGGCTTCAGAGATGGGATGAGTGAAATGGTCTCCTAACATCCATGCAATTTTGAGTAGCCTTGTGGGTGAAACATACTGCATGTTACTTCTTATTCACTGTAAATCGTAATTTTGAATGTGTTTTTTTACAGTGACCTGAGCGGATAAAAAAGGAACTCTTCCATTTTGTGAAGTAATAACTGTGACCTAGGTGAAATAAAATACAAAGCCAAAAGCTTTAAACAAAAATGGATTGTTAATGTTAATAAAACACGATAGTACTCTTTTATACTGTAATCTTCAGCAATTATCCTGACCTAAGTAGGAGCAAATACTTGGTGATTAATTTGAATTAAAATGTTATTTCTTATTTTGTCATTTAGATTAATTGAGAAGATGAAGCAGTCATATTTGCTGAGGGTGTGGGGATAGTGAGGCCAGCAGACAAGAGAGATCTGGAGAATACAGGACTCATTCAGTCAGTGTTACAACTGGCAAAGAAGGTCCTGTCCTAGCATAGTAAGTGGGGAACAACATGATCTTCAGCTTCAAAATGCAGTATTAGTGGATTGGTTTTTGTTGTGTAATATTTGATCCTTGAGGGCCCTGTGGCTGGAAGCCTGTAAAGCAATTTGAAAAATGTAAGGAATGTGTAACAAGGTAAGAAGTAAGAGAAGAGGCAAAGAATTTACAGCAGTGTGGAATGGTTGTAGCGGGGAAAAAAGGGGAGAATTGCACATATCAGAAAGCAGTTGAAAAAGATTAAAGATACACACATGTCCACTAGGTCAGAAACAATGAGAATGGGGTTTGTCCTCTGCAATTTAACATTATTATTACGCAGTACATATCCCCACAACATCTCAAATCTCACAGTTTTGTCTGAGGAAGAGTGACAGATACATGAGTTTTTGGAATACCTGTGATTTATTCTTGGAAAACAGGACTTTGAGAAGCCTGTGGGCACACAATTAACTCATTTTAATTCAACCCTTGTGGGAAAGGGTCGGGGTCTCTCACTCTGTCACTCGGAAATTGCTTTGTAGAAGAGATGGTTTGTTAGCATCGACTGAGCATCTGCCATCGAGGCTCAGTGAATAATCCCACTCTGTATTAGAAGAGGAGAGAGAAATCAGACAGGGTGAAACAGCAATGATTAGTTAGCAGCCTGGGGATGCATGTGGTCTAGGCAGGATTTATTTGGCTTTCCCAATTTTAATTTCTGTGTTTCCCTGTGAGCTAGTCAAGACCAGGCAACCAGCAATCCCAGAGGTAAAAGAGCAGAGCTGATATCTCATTTTTCTCTTCCTTATTTTTTGTGGAAATTTCCCCCCGTTTTTGTTTTCCTTCATTTGTGATTTTGGGTCACAGAAAGGTGAGAGCATCCCTGAAGATGGCAGCACAGGCTCCCCAAACCCTGCGGTGCTCACAGAGTGCAGAGTTAATGCTTTCTGGCCTGGCAGAGGGAACCTTTCCATCTTTCTTTGCTTCCTTCCTTCTCTTGCAGACACTTAAGTGGATATTTCTTCTGCCCAGGACTTCTGCTGTCTGGTTCATGTTCCCAGTGAGTGAAGATTATCTCTACAGCATTTTGTTGGGGTTTTTTTCTTGCTTCCAAGGTGGTGCTAAAATTTTAGCCTGAGAAAATTGTTTATTTTTTTTTCCTAGCTGTGCTGAAGTGAAACTATGTCTTTGCGTTGTTGTCATTTCTGAGTGAAAATAATCTTTTTCTTAAAATAACTGAAGCAAAAATCAAACATACATCATGAAGGAAAAGAAATCCTGAAAACTGTTCAAATGTATTTATAATGGATGTTTTGGAGCAAATCAAAAAGTTCTTGCAGATTTTTGTTGTTCTTGTAGTTGTTATAAAAAGATTCTTTTTTCTGTGGTATTATGTCCCTAGCAATAAATGAAGTACATACATCGCTCTTGGAAGTCCACAAAGTAACTTCTGTGATTAGGCAGCTTTCCCACTTTATTTTCTTAAGGAGGCTGGATGCTCTAAAGCTGGAATAAGGACTGAAGCCCAGTTCTCAGCTCTTCTATAACTTCCTTAGGTGAACTGAGCAAACACTTCAAGTCTCTGATTCTCTCCCCATCTGTAAATTTTGAATCAAAACATTCTCTGTCTTTCATTTTATCTCTGGAATAGAGGATCTTATGGACCAAGACATATCTTTAGTACATAGTACACTGTCTAACACTTTGGTTCAGTGAAGTGCTTTCATAATGAGAATAATGCCTTTAATAATACGTGTCATGTCCCGGTCAGAATCTCACAAATTAGTTTGTTTTCCAGTTTTTCTTCGGTGAGGAAGAATTTCCTGGAAGTGGGTGCCTTGTGCTGGGCTGTTTAGCTTGAATTTCTGTAGTAAGGATGAAAGCTTATGTACTGTGCAAATGCATCAGTGCTGTCTTGACACAGATTTTTCAGCAAGTAATACTCTGCCTCTTTTCAAGCATATTCCTGTATGTGTACGTATAAACTTACATTGCACATGCCAGTCCTGATTTGCACACACAGATACTGGAGATAAGCACATTTTGTAGTTCTGCAAAAATATCCTCCTTGGTGAGGAGATCTCTGTGTGTTGCAGTGTGTGCATAAGCATTAATTTCAGAGACCTTTTAATCTTGGCAGCATCTGTATCACACTGTCTGTGTCCTGCGTCTATTCATACTCTGTGCCAAAGTCATAAATGACAAAGTGTTTTTCTTGCTTCGCCTGCTTACCTGTTGACTTTTTCCTTTTGAGATGTGTCTGCTTCAGGCTGATCCAGATTGCCTTTGACTTAAAGTTATTGGAACTTATTTTTCTGTTTCTGACATATTTTAAACTTTTTAGAGTTAATTTCTCTTCTACGTCCCCTTCGCCCCCCATGGTTCCCATCTTCTGATTGTCTGTCTTACTAGTGAAATTTGCTTCCCAAGACTGCATAACATGCCTGTTAGAGCCACTCAAGGTTCACTTCTCCTCTCACCTCAGCCAGGCCTCCCCCTAATCTGCAATGTTGCTTTGCCCCAGACTGGACGAGTTGAAGTGTTTGAATTCTACCAGTGTGAATGATATATGGCTCTGCTATGCTGGGAACCTTTATAACTTGAAGAAACCAATATTGATGGTTTAATTACTTCTCAGGTCAGTAAGGAGCGCAAAGCTACTACTTAGGTTTTTCTCCAGGGCAGTTCTGCAGTATTATCCTTTACTTGCCACGTTTAGGACCCCCATGGCCAAAGGCTCTTTTAAAAGGAAATTCTAATATGGAAACTTTTCTTGGTATGAGCACCAGAGTAGGTGGCCTGTGGATGGCTGACACTGGAAGTCTCTCTACTGTGAGGTTTCAACAAATCTCCGTTCACCATCTATTTGCCTGACATGCCCTACAACTATATGGCTCTGCTCAGACCCAAGCAACGTGTAATGGTCTGCACAACAGAAATGTTACTTCCTAGTTCCTTCCTTCCCCACCTAATGGCTGTGATTTAAACACTAACATTGCATTCAGTTCTAGCTATCCTGAAATACTCACTGGAGCTAAAATATGACAGACTGTTTCTGTAATAACAGGGGAGGAAATCGCTCTTTAAGAACTGAGACATCACTGAACATGTCAGATAGGATAATTCTTGTTGTCCTTTCTTGTGCAGAGGTCTAGGTTTCCTCAACTTGTCTTTCCTGTAACCAAAAGTTCCAAAAAAATCAATGCTTTCTATCCAAAGATTGTCATCTTGTGTAACAGTAGGCTCCAGGCTGACCTCCAGGTGAAGTAGATACTACTGGTTGTCACACAGAATGTGTATAGCCCCACATTGTTAAAGATGTTAACAATAATTAATTTTTTTCAAAATGTATTTCTGTATGTGTGTTCTGTCTCCTGCACTATTTCCTCTGCCTTTGAATATTAAGGTACTGTGGGAGGCTTATGCTGTTCCATGAGGTCTACACACAAAGCAAGAAAGCCTCCCTGTGTAATGTACACATGGACAATGCATCTCAAAGCTCCTAAGGCCAGCTGCTTGGCCTTCTTCTTTCCTTTCTTTATTTTCCAATAAGTGAGTATACAAAATGGAACTAGAGTTTCATGTAGGACATGGAGCTAAGTCCTGAGTGTGTCCTTGCTATACATTTATCTCACTGGAACATTCATACATGGGATGTTTGAAAAAAATACAGCAAGAGTTTGCAAAAGACAATGAGGATGGTGTGTGAAAATAATTATTGTTTGGTTTCTTAAAGCAAATGTTTTCCCTCAGCATTACAGAAGGAAGTTTGGTATCATGGCTTGACAGCATGAAACAGACACAGAAGACAAAAGATTTTTTTTATTTGCATTATTTTTGGGGTTTGATGCCATTTTAATAATTTTAAGGGTATAATTTAGATTCTAATATTTTGCGTGCTTAAGTCTGGTGACACCCCTGTGGCAGATTTGAAATTAATAAAGTATGATGGACTGAGCACTGCAGGGTAAATCTCAATAGGCACTTTTAAAGTCATACGTAAATGTGGGTCTGATTTGTAGTTCTCTGGAACTCCAAGACTGAAATCCCCATGGGCTGTTTTGGCACGATGGCTTAATGTAGGACTCAAAGGTACCCAATTCTCCCTCGCTCCCTCCCTCCACATGCAGTGTGTGTTTGTGACCCCATCCCATAATACCAGATGTGCATCCCACCTTTTTTCTCCCCTCACCACTTGTCAAATTTCAACAGCTAGAAAGGAAGGAAGTGACTCCAAAGTGTCAGCCCTTAGGGTACAGCAATTGTCACCTACCCTTGGGAGGTTTGTTGCGCCTGTCTTTTCCCAGCTGAAGAAAAAAAACAGCACAAAACCTTGAGTCTCCATCACAGATCTGTTCTTTCTAAGTCACAAGGTAGTATCAGCCCTGGAGTGGTCCATATGTTTCCCATCTGAGGAACTTTCCTCTCTCTCCCAGTTGTGTGCTTCTGCTGCCCAGGGTGCGTTCCTGGAAGAACGCTGCCTGTGACACAGCAGATCAATGGGCACAGACCCAAGTCCCCGCTCCCAAGGATCAATACGATGTTGGAGTACAACATTGGGGCTGGCATTGCCTACTCCTTTCAGGTCTGGCATCAATTAGCTGCAGCCTGCAAATAGAAGTGGAGCAGTAACACTCTGCAACCTCGATAACCTGTCCTGAGGAGCCTGCCAGAGTCAAGGGGCTCCTTGCTGCCGCTGCAGCCAATAGACCCATTTCATTAGTCTGGAAAGGTTAATTTCATTGAAAACTGTCATCATCCTCAGTACATGATCATTGTAGGACTCCACAGTGGTGTGAGTCCTGAAGCTGTCTCAGGGAAGCCCCTCTGAGCTCTGAGACAAGTTGTTCAACAAGGCTTCTGTGCAGAGAGTCTGTCACAGTTCTTTTGCTGAGGTCCGTTTATTTTGCTTAGAGAAAGCTGGTGAATTTCAATTTTTGCAGTGGTTTTTTTGAAATGCAGACTTTCTGTTACCTTAGCAAGCATCCTCTTGTCCTTTTGTTAGAAACAGCATCCTAGAAAGCAAGTAAAGACTAAGGTTGGCAAGTAAAGACTGAGATTTGGCTTTCTAATTTGTTTGAAAAGTTTTGAGGTATTTTTGCTGAAAATATTAAAACAGAGTGGAAGATTATTCCATGATCTGACACAGAAAACCTGGCATAATCAGGTTTTTTCTCTGGTTAGTGGTGGCTGAGTAGTAGCTGATCTATTAAATATTTAGTTGCAGCTTCTTTTATAAACCTTTCTGTCTCCCTTTCATAGTCACCTTCTGTGGGCCATCTTACGTAAGATTATTTTCCATGTCAGATTGTTGATTTCAGAGAAGGAAATCTGCTGCCATAGATGAGAACTTCCACTGCTAAACAGAGAGATGAGGACAGAACAATGTGAAGGTGTGGGGTATGTAGGGCAGCTGCTCTCTAAGAGGAGTCCTTTAGCATACACTTAGTCACATCTTTCTCAGGGTGTGGCAGTTGTGGCATCTCAATTGTATGTGCTCAGCACCAGGTCCGTGCCTAGCGTCTTGTGTGCAACTGCAGGGCACCTGTGTTGAAGTAGGAACTCTCCTTGAAGCTGGTCAGCTGATTTTTCACCTTGTCCATTTCTTACAGATTCATGTGACAGGCCCAAAAGGGTTCATGCCTTCTGGATCTATCTAATTCTTAACACTTGTCATGGCTCTGTAGCTCCCCTGTCTCCTCTGCCCTCTGTGCAGGGACCTTCTGCAGCCATTTGACGGGAAGTGAATGAAAGAAGGGATTTAAAGGTCTGAAGTAGGAAGAGGAGAGGAGGATGTGAGGGAACATCTCAGGTTTGGGAGAACAGTTTTGTATTTTGAGGTGCTCTTCCAATGTGCACAGGGTTCTTGGTGGGAAGGGCACAGTGAAGAGCTTTCTCTTTAATACAGTGTGTGTTTTATCTCCGCAGACTTCTTGCAGACTTAGTTTAAAGATCTTAGCTCAATACCATTAGTGTATCTCTGCTGAAGGCCCTTTATAAAATTGATTAGAAAGTGGGCTTTTGCATGTGTGTGTGTGGGCTCTAATCTGATTTGAGTCCGAGATGGTATCTTTAATTCAGTGCATCGCGGCAACTAACTCACGAACTTCACCGAGAGTCAGAGCCCCTAATTTGGTTTGAGAATACATTAGCAAAACGAGCTCAGAAGGCCTCTTTTCGGGGAGAGAAGGAGGGGGTGTCTTGAGGGGGGCCCTTAGGGGGAGGATTGGAAGAATTGGCATGACAGAGAGGAGTCGTGGATTTAAACAAGATCTTGGGCATGATATTCCTGCAGTGGGTCCCAGGAAAAAAAAAAAAAAGAGGAAAGAGAGAAGATTGATTGATTGGTGGCCTTGCACAAACCATGGAGAACAAAGTGAACCTCAAAGCAAGCTTAACCCCTTCTTCCCATGCAAACAGATAGAACTTGACATGTTCTTTATCCAGAACTGTTTTTTCCTCTTCTCATTCCTTCATCCTGCTGTGTGGGCTGCTGCTTAAAGCAGACACTAACATTGCAGAAATAATAGTATGCTTTTCCTCTGGCAGATGATCCACACTACCAAAACTTTTCAGGACTGATCCAACTTGAAGTTAAATATTAAACCACATGTATCTCCTTCCTTCCTCCTTACTTCCTGAAATAGGGGGGAAAAACATCAGAAAGAAATAAATAGACCAGCACAGCTGGTCTTTGCAGTGGGACAGTGAAAGCTGTGTTTTGTTCCAGGTGATATGTAAAAGCCAACCCTGGGGATTGTTAGACTAAGTGGAGTAGATATGGTCACTCACTTACAGTGGGGGTTGTGGAGCAACCAATTGGGGGGGGACAGGGAGGGGAAGAAACTCTCCAGATTCTCCCCAACCCTTTTAAATAAAGAATTATTTTAATTTAAGCACCTATTAAAATAAATGGGGGAGTAACTCAGATTCTGTTAGGCACTATAGAAATACTCAAGATAGGAGTAAATATTTAATTTGAAAATGTAATTAGTAAGCTGTTAAACACAAAATGTCTGCTGTGTTAATTTGGTTTTATGGCTGAAGTCTTGCACACACAGATGTCAGAAAACTCCAAGTTCTACCTCCTTTAGCAGTATTGTATTCCCCCTGCTGCTGAGTACTATTTCCATTTGCCAGGAGTATAGTGTTCTAGGATTTGCTACCTAAAATTTTTTAACTGGTACAATTCCATTTATGACAAGGGAGCTTTACTGGGTTATACCCAATCTGGCCATTAATATCATGTCTGCCTTATATTTTCAGTGGAGGCTCTTAAATTGTGTTTGCAAAGTATTTACAAGATGTCCATTTGATTGCATAGGCAAGGCACTCCTGGACACAAATGATTAATATAATTGCACCTATGTATTTTTGAGTGAAGTTGACTAAGCCATTGGTTTTGCAGTAAAAGTGCATATTTTGTAGTTACAATTCAGTATTTATGTTTGTGATCCTCTCTGTGCAATGGCATGTAAAGGTTGGTTTAGGCAAAGTAGCACCAGATCTCCTGATTTGGTATATTTCAAAATGTTCAGTAGAGAGGTCCTTTATGATACGTGTTTCAATTGCATTGCTTGAATATAAAATCAGCCTCAACCACAGCTACCCTGAGGACACAGTATATTCAGAGAAGGTTTGGGACCCTTCCTCTCAAGAAGTGCATTTTTGGAGAGGGAGCTGGTTGTGCTTTCAGGAATGAAGAATCACAAAACCAGATACCCTAGGAATGGAAGACTTTGGCAGTCGGTCTTGCTGCTCTTATTTGGATATACAGCTAGATTGATTCATTGCCTGAGCTCAGCCATTGAGCCACCTTCAAGTAATTATTTTAGTTAGTCTTCATGCGCTATAGATAGTATACCATATGCATAGTTGAGGTTCCTTTTTCCACCTTCTCTGATGAACTGTTGAGGTCAGCAATTTTGTTTCAGTAGCTTGCTCTGATGAACTTTATTTCTATACCAGCCTTCCCATCTAGACGACACTGCAGTGCAGAGAAATAATCCAATTTTACTTGATTATTAATAATTACTCTCAGCTACTATTTTTTCAGTTGATTGATTAGAATAAACACTGCTCTGACGGGATACACCAGAATCCATAACTTCTCTTCCTTTTTTACTGCTCCTTTAGCTCAGGCTCCTCCAGCACAATGTGAAGCAGGGGATTGTAATGCAAAGTGGCATTTTAAAATGTGCCTTCTTGCTGTTTTTTAACTAGGTGTGACCAAAATTCTTATTTCTGGACTGGTGGAAGACTACAGGCCCTTAATAATGGCTCTGGTTTGCAAGCCAGTGCTTTTGCTAAACACATGTTTTCCCCTGTTCAATGTTGAAGCTGGGCTAAACAACTCCTATTTTTGTCGTGGTCTTCCAAACTGATCAAAGACTATAGTTTTGCAGGAAATGTGCTTCACTCTTATCCCTTATCTGACAGGTTGTGTATTCGTCCAGAAGGGTTTCAGGCCATGAGTCTCTTTGAAGGGATCTCACCTTGTAGCTGAGGGAGGGTTTTGCTGTACCAAATTTGACAGTTTTTTGTTTTGTTTTGTTTTTTTTTTGGTTTGGTTTTTTTTTGGAAGAAGCATATTACAAGGCACTCTCTCACCAGCTCATGGCCTGAAACCCTATCCAGCAGTTCTGCAGGGATAGAGGAACTTTAAAGTGTTTGCAGATTTGTCAAGAACTTAAACACCTCAGCTAAATTACGCACAAAAAAATAGGAAGACTAACATTGAAGTTCATGTTTTCACCAGCTTAGTGCACAGTCAGGAACAACCTTTCCTAGCACTGCAATCCAGTCGCTGAAATTCCCTTGCTGATTCAGCCTGTTTTGTACCATATGCTGTGAATGCCAAGGGGTGAGCAGCACTGCAGCCAGGACCTCAGAAAGTCAGAACAGGCAGCTCAGGTGTAGCTAGGAAGAGCAGTGATTTTCCTGCAGAGTAACTGCTGTTAACCCTGTGGACTGGAATTGTCTCTGTGAAGGTGGTTGGTACAGCATGGGAGACAGTTTAGCTACTTGTAGCTGTTTTGATTTGCATTTTGGGTTTCTTAAATTCATCCTGGTTTGAGAATAATGCTGTTTCCAGGTTGGGAAAGTGGGAAGCGAGAAGATTACTTTAACATGAAAAGAATTTGCCTCCTCTTTGCAAGGAGGAAAGTTGTCAGAGGCATTTAGAGTTTTTATTTATCTGTTTAGGTTGAATCCAAGGAAACAAACAAATCCGTATTAGGTGTTTTTAAAAAGCCTGTTGCTGAATTTCCTCTCTGGAGTGAACTGAACAGAGTGGACAAGCCTGTTAGAGCTGGCAGCACATGACTGCCAAGAGATGCTCAGGCCAATGAATGTCACCTGGCGATGGAGATGTATGAATGGATGCACTGTACCCTGTGATTTGCAGTGTGTGGGTAGGGCTATCAATCTGTGCAGTGTGACTGGCAGGACAAGAGTGTTTTTTAGTGTAAGTGGGAGTTTCTGAGAAAGTCCTCTACTGGGAAAATTTCCCTTTCCTTTCCTTTCCTTTCCTTTCCTTTCCTTTCCTTTCCTTTCCTTTCCTTTCCTTTCCTTTCCTTTCCTTTCCTTTCCTTTCCTTTCCTTTCCTTTCCTTTCCTTTCCTTTCCTTTCGTTTCCTTTCCTGGAACATTTGAAATAAAAGCATGTTTGTGGAAGGAGTAGTTAAATACTAGAAGACAAGTCTCCAGAAGTCCAGTAAAGGTCATGGGGTAGCTGCAATGTTCAACATTCAGGTGACTTTTTAGATCCTGAGGTCTGGTTCATGTTCTGATCAATAGAAATCACAATTTGATTTCAGTAGGAGTTGGATCAAGGCTTAAATGAAGAGCCAGGATACTGTAACAACTACTTCTGATTTAATTCCCCTGTAGCTAGAAAACTCTGGGTAAGGTTTAGGTGCCAGGTAAGATACTCCGTTCTAACAGTTTTTCCCCAATGAGCTGTAAAATAAAGCGTTTTTTGTGGGTCACAGAGATGCTAAGAAGTAGCACTCCTTACCATGGATGAATGAGAAAGAAGTTTCATTCAGGCTCTCATCAAAGTGGATAGAATGTCCAGGTCAATTTTTGTAAACTGATAGGCAGCCAGGGTTTCAGAGCTTCTGATCACATGCCAGCAATGATTTCATTGTGATGCAGAAGGAGTGGGGTAAAGCTTAAATGGCACCAGATGGAAAAGTGGAACTGCTTTTCTCCAACAGCACTCAGCTTTCAAATCAGAGGGATTGATTTTTGGCTGCAGGATACTCCTTGACACATGGTTAATCTCTGAGTAATATGGGATAACCATTCTATATGAGTTGATGGCACAGGTTCCATGGTACTCTTGAATTTCCAGAACTTTCATGTAGAATTCCACCTTTTCAGATTATTTAGATGCTGTTGGTTTCCCAGTGTCAACCTCTGTTATGTTGCCTGGCTAAAGAAGATAGCATGAAGTGTCAAAACATTTCTGTGTACATTCGAACGTAGATATATCTGAATGCATGTAAGTAGAGAAGAGACCTACTGAGTGAAGCACAAGCAGGGGGGTGTGGAAAACACAGGGAGGGGAGCTGCATGAAAATTAGAATCTTGGTTCACAGAATATTTGTTGTTTGACAATGTTATTTCATCACAAATCTGACTGCAACCTGAAATTTCAGGCAAAGTAGAAATTCCAATAAAATTTCTTTTGAAGAAAATTCCAATATTTTGTTTCATAATGTGCTTGAAACAGTGTGTGATTAATTCATCAAACAACATGAGGCAACACATGACAGGCTAAACAAAGTGCTAGGACCAAAGTAAAGTTAAACATCTAGGTTTTTTTAGAGTTGTTTTGGAAATTCTGCAGTAAAAAACATGGCCAAAATTGACTTAGTTCTGTAATGAAACAGAACAGCATTTTTAAACAAAAATTATTTTTTGATGAAAAACTTAGAGTGCAGTATAATTGCAAAGGAGAATAGAAAAATGGGTTGTGTGGAGGAGTGACCAGGAGACAGCTGGTGTGTGAAATAGCATGTGGAGAGATGGAGATAGGATTAGGCAGTATTAGAGACTAAGTTATTGTGTAGACTGGGTCACAGAGGACTGGGCTTAAAGTACAGTGAGGTATAGGAGGAGGACAGAATTGGTGTGTAGTATAGAAACAGATTTGCAAAGCCAGTGTTTTCTTCCTCTGGCTAGCTTGCATGCAGGAAAACACTAGCTTCTCACACTACTTACACAGGCAAACCAGAGAGCTGTGGTGCTGCAGAAAGAGTTCTGCTGATAATCTGGAGCAGAGGATGTCATGTGAGCATAGAACTTGTCTGTCCATTGTTCTGGTTACCACACCCATCTGCACACTCCATTCTTTCAATCACAGTTGCTGTTTGACTCTCAAGGTATTCCTGAGAGGTAGGTCCTTCAGGACCACAGCTGGGGGAAGCAGTGTCCTGGAGAGCTGCAGTGACGTGCTGAAGTCTATAAGAAGATCAGCGTTGAGGCTGGAATTAGACTTTGAGACATTTGGCTTCATTTTAAGGGCTGAGTACACTGCACTTCACTGCCCCATGTCGTAAGCACAGAGCCAGTGACTCGGAGTCCCAACATGTATATGGGTCCTCAGGCTGTGTTTGGGGCATGGTCACCTAGTGGTGATCGAGGTGTTCAGTGATTCCCAAGACTCTTCTCCCAAGAGTGGGCATAGAGGAGGGTTGAGCACAGAGGCAGATCTGGGAGGGTAAGGTCTAGAGTATAGACTGTTTAGAGAGAGATGGGTGTGGGACACTGACTTAGTTTGCCAAGGGCAGAGGGAACTGGAAGGCTGGGCACAGAGAGCAGATGAAGTGTGAGTGTGTGAAGTTATAGATCCTGTCTTTATGCATCACATTGATCTCATTCAGTGTGTTATACTTAGCATTTTGTTTATATAATCTCAGGGTGTTACAGGGATTTGTTTATTTTTAACTCATGGATAACTGGCAGTTTCAGTCTGAATGCTGTCTGTTTATAAATGGGAGAAATTTGTCCAGACCTGGTAAAAGGTCTTTGACAAAGGCTTTCTGGAAACTGAGAGAAATGCATTTACTTGACTTACATTATTTTGTCAGCTGGGAGCTAAATCCAGGCAGGCAATCAGTGCATGAAAGTACTGGCCACTATTTGCATGCAATGGTAAATGGTTGTGTCACTTTGTTTCATCTCCTTTAGGAGTTTAGGTAGGAAAAAGGAAGAGGGATAAGGTGCATTCTGCATCATGGAGGAGTCTGGTGCAAAACCAGCCACCTGGTGAAGTATGTCATGTGGCTAGAAGAGTTTGGGACTGTCTCATAACCACGTGGTCATGCCTGACCTCACTGCTGGTGGCTGCTCACTGACTTAGTATTTGTGTTGTGTTTCCTATTGTAGGCAGGGTTTGAGTGAAACCAGTCTGTGGATTTGGCACAGGATTCCCTGATGTAAACAGAGTGCTGCATTAATAGAGATCAACATCTGCCAGAGATTTTAGCAACACCTCTGGATGCTCCTTTCTTTCTGTACCACCACCTGATTCTCCAGAGGCAGTCATATTTCCTAGAAGAATCCAGCAAGGATTAAGAGGGTTTCCTCCCTGCAAGTTTAGATACAGAATGCTGTGTGTATCTCTAGGGCCTACTGAACCCTGGTGGAGCTAGGCTTCAGAGCTTCCTTTAGAATTGACCCTGTTTGCCCTGATGGGTTGCAGTGCTCGCTGCTGGCTTGTCACCAGACATGGATTTATATTTCCCATTGCTCTGAACTCTCCCATGGCTCACACACAGAGAGCTCAGTCTATCTGCTATGAGCTCTTGGGGTTGTTCAGTGGGGGGAAAGTCTTTAGCTTTTAAGATCTCTCACTGTCAAAATATCTGGTAAATCTGTCTTTTGCCTCCTCCCTTCCACTTGTCCAGGTTGCTCACACCTTCTGTTCTGCGTGTGTCTGTTCCCCTTCAGCCCACAACTGTCTGTCCATCGTCTCCTCTCTCTGTGCATCTAATGGAGGTTGGTAATCCCGTTAGGTGCTTGCAGTGGGTGCTGCCGAATTTGCTTGCAAACGCCTGTGCCAGGTCGAGTGTCATTGCCAGCAGCACTCTTGGCGGGATGAAGGTTGCATTAGCGAACAGTAATTGAAATGCAAAATAACATTTTGATCGAGCGAGCAGGCTGTTTATTTATCAGATCAATAGCCAAAATGCCCCATCTGGAGAAGTCAGCGTGATAACAAGTGATAGCATTCCAAGGGCAAAGGGAACAAGCACAGCAGGGAGGACATGCCGTCAGGGTGGGCTGGTTTCGGTTGGGTCAGACCAGGCCGTCAGTTGCTGACATTTGCTTCTTTTTAGGTCCTACTTTGAAGAGGGCAAGCCCCCTCCTTGTTGCATCAGCAAAGGGTTCCAGACCTCTGGATGGAGAACAAGCTGTTCTTAAAGATGGGATAGGACAGATTGCAGACATATGTAAAACCATGTGAGGTCTTCTTCCTCCCATGCTCTGATAGACACAGGAGTGTGCCTCAAGGTGCAGACTGTGGATGATATGGTTCAGTTAGGCAGTGGTTTTTGATTGTTTTTGCTTTACTGCATTATGTTTGCTATAAAGGTCTGAACACTCACGGTGATGATCAGGGAGTATGAAGTCATAGTTTGGCTCCTATAGCAAAGCTACTGGAATGGTATCTAGGTGTGTGCACATGATGAGGAAAGGAGAGATGTGAGAGAAGGGGGTTGTGTGTATTTGCACAATAAATTTATGCATGCCAGCTATACACAGATACCCTACAGAATAAAAAGCTACAGAATTTAAAGCTACCCTACAGAATTTAAAGCTATCTCAGAAAGGTACTATATGACAGTGTAAAAGCAGCTGTATAGCTTCTTTGCTAGCCCATCTCTGCTTTGCTATGTCTGTCTGTTAGCTTTTGCTTAGCCAGTAGCAGGGATGCTAAAGAATGGAAGAGGAAGAGGTTAAAGAGCTTGCAAGCTTGTGTTCCTTTCTTTCATATCCAAAAAACAGTAACAGAGAAAAGTGAAAACTTCATAGGATGAGAAAATAATCTATTCATGATGACAAAAAGAATGGTTTTTGTGGGGTTTTTGTAATCACATTTAGTTAGGTTTTCCTACAGTGATCCCAATTTGTGAGAAAAATCAAAGTATAATTAAAAGGTATCTTGCTTCAGAATTTGTTTTGGCTGAACTGAGATTTTAGGGGGTTTTTGGTTGGGATTTTTTTCCTAATCTAGAGAAAGGAATATGCAAGTTTTGCAGAGTATTGGGGAAAATGATGTATTTGTTCTGCTGTACAGTTTATGTCTAATGAGCGGTTTGTTGGTTTCATCTCTTGGTTCAGAATGCAAGACACTGTGGGGCCTCAGGTAGGTTTTGACTTGAGTGGACGGGAATTTCCTTTGTCATTCAAAGGAAATGGGGGCAGTCAGGAAGATGGATGAATGAAACAGATTTACAATATGTTGCAGGGGTTAGAAGTTGGAATTTGGGTCAGATACAGCTGCCTACTTAATATATGCAGTGTGTGCTCAGAGATCTGCTAAATACTTAGCAAAGGTGGGAGTTTAGAGACTCAGCAAAACTGAACCTTGAGGTTATTCTAAATAGGTACCTAAAGATAATCCTGTAAGTTACAGCAGTGTAAGATGTGCAGAAGGAAACCACTGTTTCCATATGTAACCTATTCTCCTTTCAGCTGTGGTATTCATTAGCAGAAAAGGAGCCTGGTCTACAGTTACCTCTGTCAGGTACTTCCTTTCTTTGCTTTTTCAAGTGCTACATCTCAGCCTCACCGTTGAGCACGGGTTTCTTGTCTGTACTTGACTCCATGTAGTTCTCTTGTGCTTCCATCAGCACTGGGAGCGTAACTTACTCACACTTCCACACTTTTTCAATGATTTTGGGACATCTGTATGTCATATCCAGCATTTGCATTCACAGTCACCTTGCTTTGCCACTGTATCATCTTAGAAATCCTTTCTGGGGAGTCAGGGTTAAAAAAAAAATCAAATTAAAAAGCCCTAATTGCCCTTTTTTATTTCCCATGCCGTAATTTATGTGGAACTAATTTCAGTTAGTTTTTCAAGATCTGTCAGGTTTTGAGCAATGTTCTCATGATGAGGCACTTAGTTATAGATTTTTCTGAGAGCTACAGGTGGAATCTAGGCAAAGCCCGTCTAATCAGCCTGAATTCTCTTGGCCAGGGTGGGAGAAGGAGGCAGAATCCCACTGCAATTGTGTTGTTGAAGTGTAAGAAACAGAAACCTTCCCAAAAAGTATTACCAGCTCAAACCCAGAGAATTTCTAAATTCATCCAGGTTGAATAACATTCAAGTTCATATTTTGTCTCCATAAACTCAAAGTCCTCCTTTTCAGGGAGCCAGTAATCCTAAAGAAATGTCAATTACTAAGTCTCTTTGCACATTTGTTTCTAGGGTGATGTCTTTGATATGTATCTCCCATCCTAACTCCTTCTTCAAAAACTTAGAAAAATTAAGCAATACCTCTGGGTCTCTCTTTTCTTCATGCCATTGTTCATCATGAACTGTAGACAAGGTTGAAGGGGGATGTCTTCAATGAATATCTTGAAATGCAAGGAAATGCAGGCTGAAAAATTTGTACTGGTGGCAGTTTTCTCTCAGAAATGCTGAGAGGACACTGAGTGAAAGGTCTCTGAGAGATGAGATGTTGGATCAGGCTGCAAAAGTAAGTGTGACATGAATGGCAGTGCTAGAAGTTTTCCTCTCCATGCTCATCTGAAAAGGTGGAAGCAAAATTTTGATGTGTAAGTGTTTGAAATGTGCTCTACTGAGCCTCCTGTGTATGGGTCTCATTCACAAGTGTCTGAAGGACACTGGAGGTGCTTAGGGAGATATAGATTATAAGTGCTCTAGATAGGCAGAGTATAAAGAAAGACACTCAAGAAGAAATGAAGGTCTAGCTAGGGATTGAGTTGCAGCTTTGCTGTGTGCAGGCAAAATTGTTGAACTGCTGTGAATGTAGAAATAGTGGGGTAAGAAGTGGAAATGTGAAACACAGAATTATAACATGGTGGGGGGGGGAAAGGGTGGTGGTAGAACTTGGATAAATAGTGAACAGCAAGTCAGTTCTGTCCTTGTTTTGCTGTGGTATCAACAGTAAGTATAAGCATGAGGCATTAGCTCAAGTGCTAAAGCAATTCACTCTGGAGGAAGTGCCATATAGTACCCCAGAGGGCAAGGTACCTTCAAAAGGCAGTGTGTTAATAAGAGAGTGAACTGATAATATGTGTCACACTTCCAGATTAATTGTCATTTCATCTGTGTAATACTTTTTACCATTTACTAACAAGACTGTTGTCATAGGGGTGAAGAGAAATTACAGTAATGAGGAGAGGGATGAAGGCTAGTAGGAAATCCATAATGTCTTCTGCCCATGAGAGCCTTTTTTATTTATTAAGCAGCCTCCAGACAGTTTGCTGTGGCAGCTTTTTTCAGCATGAGCTAACTTGGGCTAGAGAAGATCTACTGATATGTAACTGGGCTCTGGTTATGCAATGGGTCAAAGGGATAAAATGTCTACTGAGCATTAGACAAGCAAGTACTATTTGTATAACAGCCAGAATGTGAGCACTAGCTTGTCCAAAGACAAGTATATAGTATCAGGAGGCATACTGTGGACAAGTGCCTTGAAAACTGGCTGTCTGCGGTTTGCCACACTCTACAGAATAGATGCATAGCCCATGCAAGCCAAAGGGAGCCATCACCAGGAAACATGGCAAAACTCTTAGAAATCAGATCTGCACTCCAGAGAAAAATAATTAAATTGAGCTGAGTTCTGACTCTTGTCCTTTATAGCAATGCAAAATACTGTGATTGAAACAAAAAATATCTAAAGCCTGGTAACTTGGTGATTTATGCTTATGATCATGCCCATCACACTGGTACTACCCAAGCTCTTGCCTATTCTCAGAGAGAAATTAGGTTTGTCCTGGGAACAGGATATGTTCCTGTTTGATAGAATAAGCCCAGAAAAGATTCCTGATATGACTGAGTTACCCACAGTTACCCACTGTACAGGAGTAAAGTGGCATATTGGCAGATCCCATTATTCCTGAACTGTTGAATGGAAAAAAGCTGTCAGTATAAAGTCTCTAAGTGATGGCTCTTTCATTTGAAGTCCATATGGAGTAGAAGAGCATGAGAAACCAGTGTGGGTGCTGATCCCTTTCCTCCCCAGCACTTTGGTGGGTGTTCTCTGTGAGGCAGGGGTGGGAGTGTTTTTGTGAGCTGTCCATGGTAAAGGCAGGTCAACCAACAGGTGTGGCTCAGCTCTATGACATTAACTCTTTGCTTAAGTGACCTAAAATTACACTGGCTGTTATTGCACCTGTCACATCTAGCCTGCCACTTGGAAAAAATTTATTTATTTCTGTCTCCTGTGTCTAAAAAAAACCACCTGACAAAATTTGGCTTGTTGGAGTTGCAGCCAGTGTTTGAGAAGCTGACCTACATTGTTTGTCAGTCCACTGTGGATTGTAAAGCTCTCTTGTGTGGCCCACAAAAGACACAGAATCTATGTTGCCCATGATGAGCACATCCCAGTTACATGTGCACTGCAGGTTTATGTCATCTGAACTGACAAATACCAATAGCAGAAATAGGCCTGTACCAGAGAAGAGGTTGGATGTTTTCTCTCTCTTATCATTGGTGTTTCTGCAGATTAAAGCTACTTTCATCTTCCATGACTGGTTTAAAAATTTCTGTGCAGCCCAAAGTATGCTTTTGTCACAAGCTGGTGCCTGAAGTGAGCAGCTATATACTGGCAGACTTCTCAGGTTTTGTCAGTATAACTTAGATCTACTGTGAGGACTTCAGGACTGAAGTGCAGTTCCACAAGTACAGCCATATGGCTTCTGGAAGTTACAAGCTGTACAGGCATCTTACCTGCAGAGTTTTTCAGTTCATGGAACTTCAGAAAATCAGGATTTCATTCTGTCTGGAATCCATATCCAGTATGAGAGTCATCCCCAAAAAAGCCTATTTCCAACCTTTTGCATTTCTCCTTGTGCTCAGAATAGGAAAGATTTTTCCTGAGGAGGGCCTGAGTTTTTTTCCTTCTCCCCGTCCATCACCTGATACTAGTTCTACAGTTGTGTTTCAGTATCCATTTTAATAATTTCAGTCTTACTGTTGAAAATATCCAACATGCTGAGTTGGTGACTTTATGACTAAGCCAGGAAATACTGGTGAAGGACTGGACTACATGGCAGAATTGATGCCCATTCCTTTAATGGCTAAATATGAGCCACTGCAGAGAAATAGCAAAAGATTAAAAGCTGGAGACGAATTGGGGAAGCTTGTAACACTAATCAACATTGCTGCCCAAAGGAGAGAACACTGTTGGATAAAAACCTAAAGCACAGTCTTGACTTAGTCTAAACGTGTGTATTTACATCCAGAATCACTGAGGTCAGAGCATGCTTATCTGAGGGCAGTTACAAGCACATAAAGGCTAACAGCACTGTTAGTGATAAACAGCAGTGGGTTTATGAAACAGGAGTACAGCAGACAATAACCTTTCTTGATGCAATTAGATAATTAGCGGGCAAAAGGAATGCAGTGAATAGACTGACTCTGGACCATGCATGGGCTTTTGACACAAAGCTGTGCAAAATCTTATTAGGGAAATCAGATCAAATTGGTTTTGATACAAATCCTGTGAAATGAATCATGGATTAAATGACAGAGTGTAAACAGAAGGGTTAGAGATATTCTTTATCCTTCTGCAAAGATGGTGTCCAAAAGGGCAGTGCTTTGTAAATACTCATTTAGTGACCTGGAAGAAACGTAAAAGTGATCACTTTCAAATTTACAACCAAAAGATACTAAGAAACAATAAGCATAGAAAAAAGAAGAGCTAGGCTGAAAAAATGAGCATTGTGAACAGGCTTTGGTAAAACAAGTGATAATTAGCACTGTATAGTTCAAAGATGATACTAGATCTACTTTGGAACAAGGAGAATCTCCAAATTTCATGTTGTGCAGAGCACGGTGGCAAAAGCAGCTAATGTTCAAAGAGGTCCCAATGAGACAGGCTATCAAATGGTGTGAGCTGATGTGCAACCTGATGTCTGGCAAAGCTACTGCTCAGTTGGTCCATATGTCTTCCTGGCTGTGTGCTTTCCAGAGTGACTCTCCCCTGGAGTGCTGCAGCATTGCACTGTGCAGTTCAGGGCACCTTGCTGCAACGGAGACCCAGGAAAATTGGAACAAATCCAGAGAAGGACCACAAAGATGCTAAAGGGATTAGAAGGAATGACCTATGATGAGGAAAGGTGAAAAGAACGAAATGTTTAGAACCTCTAAGCCTGTTACATGGGCACAGAAATAGTAACGGAGTTTCCTGTGCCAGCACGGAGGAGAGTTGGATCAAGTCTCTCTCCTTTTACATTCCTATTAAGGTAACTAGAGCCAAGCAAAATGGCTGTTCATCACTTTGAACTCTTTGCAAAAAACATTTAGCTGTTCTTCTTGAAGTTCAAGATGTTGTATCTCATTTCCAGGGGACACTTTGACTGTTTAAAAATCATCATGGGATCTCCATGAGACTTGCAGAAAGTCAGAGGCCAGAAAAGAAAAACACATGCTCTGGAATGGCTGGAGTCACCTTAGCTGTAATCTTTGATCTATCTTGGTGTTAAGAGCTTTTACTCTCAAGCATGCATTCATATCTAACCAGAACTCACTGTGTACTGCTGCCTGCTGGAAGGGAACAGGAGTGTCCTTAGCTGTAAGGCACTAGGGAGCTTGTTTCTGGATTCACCATCAAACACTCACTGTTTGCATGCCTTGGGGAAGGAAGTCTCCTTATTTGCCTAGGTTCTTTTTTTCCCCTTTTTTTCCCCCTCTTCTTTTCCTTTTTTTTAAAGTTTGCTTTTATTTTTTGTTTTCTCTCTGCTGAAGGAAAATACCTCAGTAAGCCCTCTTGAGGTCGTCCATGAATGTTGGGCTATTTAAGAAACAGAAGTTGGGGTTTGGACTCCACTGATGGAATCTGCCAGTACAGCTCATCTCCCTGTCATTCCTGTTTCATAGTGTTTTCCTCTGTCTGCCTTGAAAATTACAACTCCAGCTCCTCTTACTGTGGAGTTCCACAGTGTTTTATGGTTGTTCTGCCTTCCATTTTAACCTTAATCTCATGTTGCTGTGTCCAGTGATCTTCATTTCTTTACCACAGATGCATTTCTCGGGTAGGGAGAGGTTCCAGAACCCAGCCAGCACAGCAGGTTTCAGCTTTGCTGTGAGATGCTAAGATCTAGTCTCAGCTAGCAAAGCTTCATCTTCCTTCACACAGTCAGCTGACGTTGCACCAGAAGATCTGCAATATGTCTAGGTGCCCTGTGGGAATAGAGATGAATGCACCTGCAGCAATTTCTGTAACTGCTCCATGACCTCTAGTTCACTGTGGCCCTCTGGGCTAAGCATGGGCATTTATCAACTCATCGCACTGTCTCTGAGAGGGACCAAACCCTGGATTCCTCTCAAGTAACACCAGGCAAAGCAGCTGAGGAACGTGAGATGCCTGCCCATATTCTCAAGGTCAACAGTCTTGCCAAAAAACAAACTTGGCTGATCGATCCCAGAGATAGGAGATGAGGTCAAACTTTGAGGATGAAACAGAGAAGGGGAAATTAGGAGATACTTAGGTCAAATGAGATCATAAGGATGCAGGACTGTGAATTTGCTGCATATCAAACATCTATATTCCTACCAACAGACACACAGATGTGATGTATAAAAGTGTGCACTCCAGCCTTGCTGATTCACAGAATGTTTTGTCCTGTCCCCTGACAGATTTAACCTCTTGGCAGGAGTTGCCGCAGATACCTGGTAAATAGGCTGAAACTGAAATAGAAATAGAAATTACCCATATGACCATGGTGTGGTAACTTTAAACAAGCAGAGCTTCCAAGAAGAAAAGTCAAGCATCTCCAGTCACTCAGAATTATTTGGCCACATCATTAGGAGAATGCATGTATAGTTTTTCTTAAAGCCTTTGACAAATTGTCTCGCTGAAGGGACCTCTCAGGTTAATACTATTACCAATTAAAAAGCGTCAGAGACAGGAAGAAGGGCTAGACATACCCTACTCAGAAAAGATAGAGAAGTCAATATTTAGCATGATAAAGGTTAACGTGCATCACCCGCAAAGATCAGTATTGTGGTTTTGATCCACGTGTTAATGATCTGGGAAGCGGGTGAACAATCAGACTGCAGATGAAATCAACTTACCAAGAAGACTAAAGAACTCCAGAGGATCCTAATAAAGCTGGGTGTGTGGACTGCACAGCATAGTGGCAGATGAAATACACTTCTGACTTGCAAAACATTGCACACCAGAAGGATTAATTTGACTTTTCACACATCTTAATGGATTCTAAAGTCACTGTAGCAACTCAGGATTAAGATCGAGTGTTTCAATAAGTAACTTCCTGATACTATTTATTGAAGAAATGGTAACAATTTAGATTTTCATTTAAAGAGGGAAAAAAAAGCAAACAGTGTAAGGAGTTACATAATATGTAAACTGAAAATAACATTGAAAATATTGTAACGTCACTAGGTAATTGATGGCGTGCCTTTGTCTTGACTACTGTCCAGACCTTCAGCTGGAGAAGTGATGGAGCGGTGCCAGTTTCATGCTGCTGAGGAGCTGGCTCATTGAACTCTGTTCTGGACTGAACAGAAATAGCCAGACTAGAGGAAGTTCAGAGATGGATGATGAAGCAGATAAGAGATCTGCAAAAACTTCTGCATGAAGCGCAATCATATAGATAACAAAGAGCTGAATGAGGAGAACTTGGCAAAACTACATTTCCTGAGAAGGAGAGTCAGGAGATGTTCACGGAGTCTGACAGGCTGCAAAAACATTGTAGACAAATAAAAGTGGGATTTGTTTGTTCATACAGCACACAAATAATCCCTGCAACTCAGTGCTGTAAATATCATAAAATTTAACAGTCTTCCAAAAAAAGACTGAACATTTTTCTAAGGAATAAGACTATCTGTGACTAAAAATAAATACGAAGAGCTTGAAAAGCTGGTAAAGTTCTTTCCATAAACTTAAGAGTGTAACCTCTCTTGAAGAAGTGGGAATTTGTGTGTCTGTGCAAAAGCCCAATACCGGTAATTAGAAGAAAGATTATGATTTAAGATTGAGACAGAAGAAACTTTTGATCAGATGATTTTCCTTCAGTTTCTGAGCTCCTCTTTTAGTGATGATAGTGCAGCAGGGTGGGCTAATGAGTGAGGTGGGGTGAGAGAGGGAGTCAAACTTTAAAATTAATCAAAGACTTCTGTATTACAAATTAAAAAATGAAAATCCAATCTGAGCTGGTCCTTTCTGCAGGGTCTTCTACCGAACCTTCTGCATAAAGGCAGGGCAGCTCATTCTATATTAACCAAACATCTCTTTCACCTGGTCTGCCACCGGCAAGCTTGTTTCTTTCTGCTGTCTCGGGGTGGATGGTGCTCTGGGTAGATGGTGCTTCATCAGCACTCATGCCCCTTCCCAGTGCTGCAGCCTGTGAACAGCCTGAAATTGTGATCTACACAAAGAGCTTTGTCCTTACTCTAGTTTTAGTCTGTGGGGAGCAGGTGGGCTGGTCTTATTCAATTGTACCGATATTCCTGAAGAAGAACCTGCACGGGGTTGCACTGCCTGAACCAACTGGAGTTGGACTGAGGTGGCAGAAGGAGGGCTCTTTTTTGTCTAAACCTGGAACCGGGTTTGGCCAGGCGGTTGCTGAGTGCCTTTGCTCTCTCCCTGCAGGCTGCTCGGCAGAATGGCCACGGAGGAGCGGCACCTCTCCTCCAGCTGCGGGTCCTTCATCAAGACTGAGCCCTCCAGCCCATCTTCTGGCATTGATGCCATCAGCCACCACAGCCCCAGCGGCTCCTCCGACGCTAGTGGTGGCTACGGCATCGCCATGGGTGGCCACCCCAACGGCCTAGACTCGCCACCCATGTTCAATGGCACGGGGATTGGCGGCGGGTCCTGCCGTAAGCGCTACGACGACTGCGCCAGCGCCATCATGGAGGACTCACCCACCAAGTGCGAGTACATGCTCAATGCAATCCCCAAGCGGCTGTGCCTGGTGTGTGGGGACATTGCTTCTGGGTACCACTACGGTGTGGCTTCCTGTGAGGCATGTAAAGCCTTCTTCAAGAGGACTATCCAAGGTATGGTGGGAAGGAATGGAAACTGAGGCATTCACTCCATAGAAATAAAGGGATATGGCCCCAGTCATTGCTGAGACTGCAGTGTCATATGAAAGGGGGAAAGGGAGAATGAATGTAATGCACCTAACTCTCCATCCTTTTGTATGCTTCCTCTCTCCTCTTGCTCAGTTCTGGTCCTTCCAAATCAACATGGATATAAAGTTAGGCTATGTGAAGGTAGGAACCTTTGCCAAGTTCCTTTCCTGACTAGCTATCAGATCTGGGTATCTGGACTAATGTATCTTCCTGCCTCTGTTAGTGGCACCAATACTATGAGAATGTGGCAGCTAGTGGAGTAAGGCCTGGAAAGAAAATGTTTTGTCTTCTAATGGTGTTTTAAGGCCCATTTGAAAAGTAGATGCCTCTGCCAAGAGATGGCATTTCTGTAGACATAGCTGCAACTTGAGGTGAAAACTCCAGCATTATAAGAGTAGAGAAATTCTTTGTCCTAACAGTCCTAATATGTAGCCATGAACTCCATACAAACCTCAGCACAAATCTGGACAGAGAACTTGTGTAAGAGTCAGTCTTTTTCTCCTTTTCCAGTTTCACCAACCTTTTTCATTAAGATGCAGCTTCTTTGAAGATAAAAAAACTAGGCACTGAAGAAGATTAAGTTTTTGTCAGCCTTACTAAGGATGAGAAATTCCTCAGGTGATTTTGAAAACCTCAATGCATGCATGTGTAGATGAATTGCAGTGTGCTGCTCCTTCATGTACAGTTCATGTATGAGGGGTACTGCTTTGTCCTGACTGCCAAAGGTGTGCTTGCAGATGTGCACACTTGCAGCTGCAACAATATAATCAAAAGCAGGGGTGCATCCAGGCAACCTCCAATATCCATGGATGCTTGAGTGTACTTATATACACATGCCCCATGTGAGTAAACGTGCCTGGACATACAGATACTCCCTTTATTTCCTCCACTAACTGGAAAAAGGACAGGATCATTCATCTTCCAGTGGGAAGTGTATTGGGTTTGCCCAAGCAGGGTGTGCTGACTGAAGGCAGGTGTACAGTGAGCAGGCAGCTGAGCATGTTGGCTGGGGTCAGTCCACCACATCAATACTTCCTTGCCTCCTGTGAAATGAAAGAAATGCACATGTGGAGAAACCACTCACTTCATTAATTGAATGGATCTGATTACACTATTGCTGGGGATGTTCAATTCTGTAACAGTACATGGTGCAGTTTATCCCAGATCTCTGCAAAAGTCACTGTATCTATCTTGTTTTCACAGATTTTAGATGTCTCCCCTTAATGTGGGAATCCAGCTGTGGAAATAATTACTCTGCCTCACTGATACTTCCTTCTTTATTATGCCATCGCCATCTCTAGGGCATTGGCCTGTTCCCTGGCAGGGTTTCTGTCATTTGTCATTGCTGAATCTCTGTGATTGAATGTGAATTTTTACTTGCACTTCTGACTGTCAGCACTGACTCCATCCCTTCTCCAGCCCTTGGACCCTTCCTAGTGTTATTTTAGGCACATCCAGGTGCTAAAGTAGGGACAGGGTAGCACTCTGAAGCAAAGTCCTAGGGGTCTCCTAATACAGGAAGAGACCAGATAATTAACCCCTCATGTGAGTTGATGCTGGAGGACCTCTGCGGCAGAGCAGAAGAGACCTGGAGAAGGAGAAAAAGATATTGGATATTTTAAAGAGTTTTCAGAGCGAATCAAAAGAAAATGATGCATGGTAGCAGTACATGGAGCCTGTATCAGCCAGGTGATATGTCAGCTGACTGAATCCCAAGAGGGGAGAGTGCTTCCCTCCAGCTTTCTTTCCCCAGCACAGCCAAATTCTTTCTCCCTGTGGTTCCCTAATTGATTGCCTGTTAACATGTAACAGACGGGGGGGAAAGGAGTAAGTGGAAATTTCTCTCACCCTGTCATCAGCTTGGGCTGGCAACTAGGTACCAAAATGCTTTTATTCCTCAGAGTGTGAGAGTCAAGTGTGCTATGCCTGAGGGTGAGCAATTTCAGCTATGCAGCTGAAGGCTGAACCCAGGGAAGCGGGCAGCAAAATAGGGCTGCAGAGTTTGGTTGAGTCAAGAAAGTGCACTGTTCCCAGGGCTCTGCTGCTGTGGGTGTGATATCCAGGTATAGCCCTGGGTGTGCAGGGGAAAAGGATTTAAGGATCACATAAAAGAGAAGGCAAGTGGCAAGAGCATTTCCAAAAAGTGTTTATCCTGCAACTCTATTATGTTCAGTAGCTGTTTTAAGCATCTAACAGACAAAGTGAAAACATCTTCGTCCAGGCTGCCTAACATTGATGTAGGCTTTGCAGAGAGTGTACAGATGCGTATGTTATATAATAACTGCTTTCTCAGTATCCTAGTATCAAAAAACTTGCCATGATTCAGTGTGTGGTAGTGGCATTGACTCAATGGTTTGAGCACCGAGATGGAGCAAGGACCCCAGGATTTCCCAGATGCTCAGGAGATGGAATAGATTCATCATCAGGCTTTTGTGTCTCAGACAAGCCACTTCACTTCTCTGTGCTTCAGTACTGACAGATGAAAAACTAATGAATACTGTGACAGTACTTACTCTGCTGGCCTTAGATGTGCATGCTGCCATAAAATGGGTCTAAATCTGTGCTGGATGACTAGACTACTACAGCCCTTTCTAGATATCCCTGGTCATGAAGCAGAGCTTTACATGAAGTCCCCCTTCCAACCAGCTTCCTCTCCCTTGCAACAGATTACCCTAGTCTGCATGTTAGGGTTTTTTTAGCTGCATTAATTCATGTAAAACCTGCATATCTTGAGGTAGAGGATCTTGCAATTGCCTTTTGACTCCCTCTGCTGCTCTAGCAGCATCAGGAAGAATGGATATCCAAGCTGCACACCTTCTTTAAGTATGACAGCTCTGCAACTCACTTTCTCACTTGCCCAGGTGAGGCCACACTGTCACGGACAACACAAGGGCTGTTGCTTTTCAAATGATGGGTAGAAGATAGACTGAGAGCCAGCATGGACATGGCTGATTATCTCTGAGGTCACTAATATTGGTGTGTGGAAGTTTTCTGTCAGTAGGATTTTTCAAAAGAAAAGTGGAATTTTTACCAAGTCAGATTTCCCCAAGAAAAATTTTGGTGATAGAAGAAAAAAAAAGAAGGCAGAAAAATCCAAACCATTGATTCCCTTCTAGCTGAAAGGGAGTGTTTGGTTCTCCTGAACTAGGACAGGAAGACAGGATCACACAATGCACCTGTCCCACAGATTATGGGAGAGTGTCACACCTCTGTACTTTCTCATGTTGTGTTACATAGCCCAAGGATCAAGGTCTGGAAGCCTGTATATCATTTCTACTTTGCAGTATTGGCAATGCTTGAGACAGAAAAGTGAAAACCTGAAGTGGGATGAGAAAACACGGCCCTGGGCTGCAGGCCTTTCTCTCTGAACGCGATATTTTGAACCCCAGGATTGGATTTCCCATTCTTTGAGGCAGAATCAGAAATCCTAAACTGATCTGAAGCATTTTTGGTCTGCTAGGCTGTCTCTAGCAGACCAAACAGAAAAATCCTGTTTCTCTATCACTGTAATTAATATATAAGAATATTAATTAAAAATTAAATTATATTAAGAATATAATTCCACGGGATTATATTCTAGTGGCAATCTGCATTTACCTCACCTGACTGTGAATATTGTGGAATGTGCAGATAGGAGAGAATCTGAATTTCAGACATGCTTAAGTGTGCTGCTATTGGTGCTCAAGAGAGGTCTGATTTGAAACAAAAGATTTCATATCAGCTGAATGTAAAAGAATGGGTTTGTTACATAAAAGATAGTTTGGGATGTTTATAAATAAACGGTTTTTAATTTCTCTTCCATGGAAATGCTAACTAATCCTATAATCCAAATTTAGGCAAAGGCAAATACTGGATTTTTTACAGGATTCAAATTCTCAATCAAACTCTATTCCTTCTCTTAACACTTTGCTCAGTAGGTAGAGCATTATGCATCAATCAAATATATTGTCATTCTCTTTTGCTCATTAATTGTTACAAGTAGTAGGTAGTTTTGCCTATTTTGAATATTAACTAATAATAGTGCTGTGTAACAATATGAGTCCTTTATTGTTCGACATTCTTATGACTATGATTACCTTGCATCTGTTTTTCATGTTCAAATGGTGAAAATTAAGGCTATTTCTAAAATGACCCTGTAATATAAAATAAAAGCTTAGAGCTCAGCAAAACATTGGAGATTCAGAGAAAAGAGACACATTTGCCATAATCTTCTGGATAGGAAAGTTGTGTCTTAGACAAAGTACCTGCATCTGTGGATTTATAGCTTGAGTCTTGCAAGCTTCTAACTCAGTGAGTGTAGCAACAGAGATGCTGTGTTGGGATGCCTTCACACCAATAAAGGGCTTAAAATATGGATAATGCAGCTCAGAAGACTTGTAGGGATTTATAACAGGCTTGTAATAAAGTCTTCTAGGGCTTTCTGGTTGTTGTTGTGGTGCTTAGAGTGGGTCCCAGGAAGAGGAGCAGTTGAGAGAGTTTTTCCTGAGCAGAAGAGCATTACAGTCCACATGCACAGAGGAGATTTTGTGTCCCTACAGTAGCAGCCACATCAGCTGGGCACTGTCCTTTCCTGCTGACCCTCTCAGAAATGTGCCTGCTGCTTTTCAGGTGGGAGTTCACAGCTTTCCAAAGACTTGTAAAGCTTACCCCGGGAAAGTGCAGTATTTAATCATCTGGTGCTTGAGTGCTGCTTACTATTCACAGATCTGTCACCTGGATTTAAAAAAGCACCTCCAGTGCAACCTCAGCTCTATCAGTCTAGTGTTTTCTGATGGCTTCAGTATATCTGTACAGTGAGCTCTGTGCAGAAAGATCTTTTCTGTGGAAGTTCTGTAAAATATTTCTGTGTCTGAAACCCTATAGACAAACTTGCTGCCAGTAGGGAGCCCCAGGACCCATATCTTGCATGCTTATGCAAGCAGGAGACTGATTTGAGTGAGGTTTTGTGAAATGTTCAAGTCCTCTTTTGTGAACAGGAGCCACGTGTGCCACACTGAGGAGGCAAACAGTGCTGGTGTTACACCTATATGTATCCCCTTTTCCTCTCGTAGCATATTTGAATCCTTTTCTTTGAAAGCTGAGGCTTAAAAAATAACCCTTCTTACCTCATGCAGATCACTGAGGGATTTTCCTCTGATTTTCACAACGTGCCTCTCCTCACACCAGGACTTGAGCTATGATGCCTCAGTTAGAATTACTAATTGAAGTGAATAGCCATGAAGAAGAAACCAGAAAAAGCAAGATGGGTTTTTTTAGCAATCAGAAGCTAAAAATTATTTAAAGACTTTCTTGGCTATTTTTATCTAGTCTTTCCAGAGTTTCCTTGTAGAATGGTTTTCTAGAAAGGTAGAATCAGTAAGCAGTAGCTTGTGTCCTCAGTGCTGTACTGATTTCAAGCTCAACCCCCCTGAGGACTCTAATTTAAGCAGGAGATGGGTGTGACTTTACTGTACTTCCCAAGCTCAGGGAGGCATTCTTGTCTTCCCAGTCCTGTTCCAGAGAGGTAGGGTGAATATAGGGTCTCTTGAATGACCAAGTTTTGATGTGCAGTTTTCAGGTGCTCCTATTATATGTGCACTAGAAATTATGTTCCAAATTGTTTAACAGTCAGATGTCTAATTTTTCAGAAAATAGGGTAGTTTTGCAGTTCTCCAGCATTAAAAAAAACCATGATCTGTCACTTTAATAGTCCTTTGCTGTTTTGTAGCATCTCTCATCTGGAGGCTTTAAAATACAGTTAAACCTTAATGAATAAAGACTCTCAATCTCCCCAGAAGGTAGGCTTGGTGTTTATTTCGTTTTGCAGACGAGCAAACTAGGACAGGAAGAGGAAGGGATTTGCCCTCCAAGGTGATATATGAAGGCTTAGAAGAAATCCAAACTCTGATCTGTTCACCTACCACTTCATTTTTAAGCCATTTTTTAGGTAAATCTTGTGCCGTGGTATCCATGAGGTTCTACCATTTTTTCCAGATCAAATGTAAATATTTTCTAAGTAAAGGATATGTCTCTAATAAGCAACAGCTCAAGGCAAGGCCTTGTCTATTAAATTGTCCCTTTTTTTGCCCCTTCCTTCTGGGTCATAGCTACAGTTCACGTCACAGAGACTTGATTCACATTATGTTGTTGCATACAGAGTTGTCCATGTCTGGGTGCACCCTTGTCTGCTGAGATTCTTCTGCAGGACTTTGCAGCATCCCCAGCTGCTGCAGTGAAGGGAAGTTCTCTCTGAGGCCCCTGTGCTGGCAGCTGGGCTGGTGGTGTGACCGCCAGCCACTGGGAGGCTGTTGGAATTTCGATGAGTTAATCTCATCACTTTATCACAGGGCACTTACAGAAATTACAGGGAGCTGTGAGCAACTCACTGTGCTGGCAGCCAGCCCCAGGACCCATAAAAGAAATTGAGACACACACACACAAAAAAAAAAAAAAAAAAAAAAAAAAAAAAAAAAAAAAAAAAAAAAAAAAAAAAAAAAAAAAAAAAAAAAATCAGAGAACTCTGGCAAACTTTTGGACACAAGTTTTTTCTGGTCGAGTTCTGCCAAGGTAGGTTTTGGGCCTGATATAAAACTCCCAGTGCTCAGCCTCCTCTGAGGAATCATGATCCCAGTACAGACATGTCTTTGAGAACTGCTTAGTTGAGCTGCACGTAGAGTATGTGTATGGTAACTAATATCTTCACAAACTGTGACACTCTCCCCTTTAGTTGTGATGTAGGTTTTGTAAACTCTTTCCAGTACTACAGTTGTCAAGGGATCCAGGGACTAGAGGCATGAGGAAGCTTGGGGATCTGCTTGTCACTGAGAGGGGACCTTGAGCTTCCAGACGAGAGTTGTCACTGTCTCCCACTGCTATAAAGGCTCAGTGCACTTACTGTAGTGTCTCTGTGTTAGGGGGCAAATTTTTGGCTTTTGGACCACAAAACATGAAATCTTGCATCTCTCCAGAGCTCTGATCATGGCTTCAGTGAGAATGGTTGGCATTTAAACAAAGGCTAAACCTTCCAAAGTGAGACTGTGTCTGAGTTTTTTCCCAGGTTTGCCCCTGCTCTGTTCCTTCCTGTGTGGGGCACGCCAAGTATCTGATCATGAGATCAGGGCCACCATACTCATGGGTCTGTAATGTGCTGGAGCTCTGTGCCTAGAACAGGAGTTTGTTTATTACCTTGAGATCTAGCTTGAATCTCAATTTCCAGATCTTTGAGAATGTTGATACATGGCTGGCTATTGAAATTCAGATGCTGCACAATGACGAAACACAGCCTGAATGGAAGCAACTTGTGCAGCACACTCTGCTCTTGCTGACAAACTGCATTTGGGGGCAGATGAGCAATGGTGAGAGGAATGGGATGGCTGGGCTGAAGCTTAGGGGGAAGTTGCAATTCTTGTGACAAAACAAGAAGCAAGAGGCAGAATCTTTATAGCTAGTAGGCTGATCACCTTTAGGCTTTGGGGGTTGTGTGCTCCTAGGGTTTCACTCAGCATGGGCCAAGCATAATGAGATAAATCAAATGGTGCTTTCTTTCTTTTGATTCTGTGCTGTTTTTCCACTCAGAAATCCAGGGGCCTTTCCAACAGCTTAGTGAACCTCAAGGTCTAGTTACCACCCCCAGAGACTGATATGTATCAGATTGTTGATCTTTATTTAGAGGAAGGAATGGTCTTGCACAAAACACAAAAATCTATCACAAAAGCAGGAATAGAAATCAAGTCCTGTCCCAGTATTGCTAAACTGTAAACTCTACTTCTAATCTGATGCTGTACAAAGTCCATACTGTGTGTTCTCTCAGCTCTTACCTACACTTCTCCCTACAGCTCTGATTGAACTCTCGAATCTTAGTTTCCTGCTCTAAACCATTAAACCAGCTTTTCCATTGTTCTACTACTTGTAGAGCTTAGGTGCCCTTTTCAGTGCTGCCTGATTTACCAGTAACTATACTGCTTTAAATGTATTGTCATTGTCAATACATCAGTGCCAAGTTTAGATTTCCAGTCCAGCTCCACAGCAAACATTGAATAGCCCCCTTCAGAAACATCAGCTCAAGTGAATGGCAGAATGGAGACAGCCATTTCTGCTTGTTGTCTTCTAGTACTAAATAATTGTTGCCTTACACTGTGATCCAGCATAATTCCACTTACGTCTTCTTATCGGACCCTCGCATCCATGTTTCAGTCATATTCTCAGCTTACATTAAAATATGATGTGATTAGAAATAAATTTGGGATGCTTCTTTCTCTTTTTGTCTTATAGGCAGTGTTGAGGGGTGATCATAAATAAAAGGAAATGAGGAAAGAAAAGATAATGATCTGTGCAGAGGGATGAGAGCAGGTGCACAGGGACTTATAAAGTAAAACTGATGATTTGCACAGGGAACCCATGTTCATTTTACAGGATATCTTACCCACCTTTCTCAATGCAGACCTATTGCTTCTCTGTTACCCGTAGTATGCCAGCTGGCAGGAGGAAGCAAAGGCGGAAATTCTGTCTCTGAGCTCCCTGGTTCCCCAAGCAGGGCAAGAAAGGGCAGGTGACATCTATCCCACAGACATGGAGCAAGACTGGCAGCAAAGGAAATGCTAGTAATGTCTGAACTGCTCCCACTCTCTTCCCTGGACTTCAGGGGACAGGCCAGGGTACAAGGGGTGCAGCACAAGGCATGGTGACATGCCTGGAGGACACATGCACTGCAGTCAATCCCCTTGGCTAGGTCAGCTGGGTATAGTCTCAGAGGATGTGTGTGCAAGTGAGTGAGCAAACATGCACCATATGCAGACTGATGGTGGTGGGAATATCTGGGCACTACAGCCTGTCCCTGGATCCATGGGGAGAAGATGCTTCCTGGGTGACCATCTCTGTGTTTGATTGCAGGGAATATTGAATACAGCTGCCCGGCCACTAATGAGTGTGAGATCACGAAACGGAGGCGCAAGTCCTGTCAGGCCTGTCGCTTCATGAAATGCCTCAAAGTGGGGATGCTAAAAGAAGGTAAGACAGAGCCAGAATGAGATTTTTTCTCTGTCTCTAAAGTACCTGGGATTCCAGACCTTGCAGAATCTCCCATGCTAACTACATGCTTGCCCTCTATGTTTCTGAATGTATCTTTCTACAGGCTTTGTAAAAGAGTCAGGATGGGCAGTGTTCAGGAGGGCAGTCTGGATAGGAGAGTGGTTCTAGTCAGAGCTCTCATGCTCAGGTATAATTTCTAGTACTTGCAAATATGAGAAATAACTGGAAACTGGTGGTGCCAGACTGTTTCCTTTCCCAAAGGAGCCCTGAGCTGGAGGGTGTTTCTCTTCTTGCTCCCTAGTAATTTTTCTGTGTTGAGGAGGAGAGACTGTTTAGTGATTATGACTGGGTTGGCTACTCCTCGTAAGGGAAGGATGGAGTTAATGCAGAGCTGTGGCACAGAGTGCAATGAAGGTCTGCCTGTATTACCACTCAGGAGACTTTGTGAAGATGGTTGGTAGCATAGGTTTGTCTGGGAGCTGTGGGTCCCCTGCCCTGCATACTCAGCCTGTGTTTTGCTCAGCCTATTGATCTGTTCAGCTCTCTTTGAGCAGTGTTCAGCTTCTCTCCTGTGCTGTTTTTCCTCCCACACCCCCCTTTTCAATCCTTGTCCATTCAAGAGGAACCACAGGGAATTCAGTGGCAATTAAACACATTCTTATGGATTGACTTTAAAGGTTTGTTTCCCTTGGGTCCCTCTGGGAAAGGCAGTGAGGGGAGGAGGGGAAGGAAGGAGAAGCATTGCACATAACCATCTGCATCGTTATACCGGCAGGGCGAGGTCCTCTCAGCTTAACCACAAGAAACAGCCACTGGCTGTGGTTATGCACGAGTCCTGTATGCTGGAGCCAAGATGCCAGCGTACAACTTTCTTCCAGGTCGTAACATCACAGCAGCTGATAATAAATTGTACAATGACACTTGAGTGTGTATTGCTTCTCACTAGAGCTCTCTTATTTCTTGAGAGTCAGGTTGATGGCAGCCAGTGCTGTTAAGAATGTAGATTAGACATTAAACCCATTTTGTTCTTTGATGGATGTTTAGTTTCTGTGGTTAAATATCTTCCTTCTAGAGCATACCAGTTACCAAGGGGAGGAGATGCAGGCTTCTGTAGTTTGACCCTTCCTGACCTAGGTGTAGAGGTGGTAGACTCAGAGGATCTTGATCTCCTACTGGGAGGGAAGTACCTACTTTGTAGTTAAGAGACCACTGGAAACCTGCTTCTCTTCATGTGGTAGTTCAGGAAGGGGATGTATTCCCTTACCCACTAAAGCCAATATACACTGGTGACACCGGCTTTAGTGGGAGTGCAGGTTGTTAATGCACTGTAGTCTATTCCTATCAATCCCATAAAACAACCTAGAATGCCTGTAGAGGCTCCAGTCATTCTGCAGAGCAGCAGCAAAGGTTCAGGCTCGCTGTCTGTCTGTCTGTGCTGCCCTGCATCTGAGCAGTTGAGCCTCTTGGAGCTGGCAGCTGGGGGAACAGTTCCAGGAGCTGGTGCTGGTGTGCTGTGTGGACAGGGCACCTCTGCTTCCAGTTTTGGGAGTTCAGAGCAGGGTCCTGTGAAGGGTTTTATGTCTTAGCCTCCAAGTTCTGTGAAAACAGTTAACTCCTTCCAGACCAGAGCTGGGCTGGAAAGCAGTGTAAATTCACTCACACCATGCTGTGCCTGAACTCCCGAACCCTGTGGGATACTGCTCATGGCAAACTGAAATTCGACTCTATGGCTGCTTTTGTGCTGAAGTGTATTTAGTTATTCATATAGGGATTGATCAGGCATCATTCAAGTCACTGGGGAAGGGTGGTTTGTTATTGATGTTAGCGTATCTATGATCCTGCCCATAATATTTAGAGCTGTGGAATATACAGCATAAAGATTTATTGATAGCAGTGGGATACAAGACCACATGATAATATCAAGAAGAGCAGAGGAGACTACCCTAGCAATCTGCAGATAGGGCTTCTATGTCCTAACAGAGAGGGGTCAAGCGATGTTGGGCAGGCATCTTTTTTTCTTTCTTTTCTCAGTATCCCAAGCTGAGAAACAAGGGTCATACTGCTTTGCTTTGCAAAAGAATTGTGAGGACCAATTAGTTAACTTTATGTGAAGCCTGGTGGAAGCACAAAGTATTAGTATACAGAATTCAATCAATATACATCTTTAAAAGCCAAAACCAAGAAGGGAGAAAAATGGTGTTACACTATTTGGTCTCCACAGAGCCAAGAGTTTCTAGAAAGAACAAATCCATAATAGTTTGAATTGCTCAAAAATGCAGAATTGACAGGGGATTTCAGATTAGAAAAGGTTCATTGGTCTTTTCCATCTCTGGTCTGTCATCCTATTAGCTCATCCATCCCTTTTCTCTGCCAAGGCACGAGTGTTCCCAATTGTACCGTTCTAGTAGTTTAACTGTTTTTAAAAATCCCTGATGCATTGGTTTCCCCAGAGAGCCTATTCTGCAGTCCCCAAACTCTCATTAGGACAAGATGTCTCTTGATATTCGGGCTATTGGTTTTTTTTCCTTTTAATAGATCCCCTTCCTACTTTGCTTGGTGTACCTCTCTTGTCATCCCTGGGTTCACGCATGGCAGAAGGTTGTAAGCCATACTCTTTGTCTTGTTTGTTTATCAAAAGTTTGGAGAAAAGCCGTCTTTTGGTTAAAGGCAAGATCTGGAAGTCAGTTCTGCTCTTCATAGTTTTCTCCTTGATATCCTTGGGCAAGCAACTGGGTTTGTAACTTAGTGGGGATGTTTCTGGGTAAAGAAACTATCCTCTTGCTCAAGAAGAATATGGTACTCCATTAGTAACTAATAAGGGCTTCATGATTTCTTCTCATTTTCCTGGTTATTGTTGCCATACATGATGCACATGCCACCTCCTGCCTGCTGGGCATGTGGCGTTATCTTGTTCTTCAAGCAGAAGGGAGAAATACACAAAGATGGCAAAAACGAATAACCAAGGTCTGCTTTACACTTGAAATGCTCAGCTTGATGCTGCAGGAGAGGCTTGGGTCCTCCCCTTGAGGACTGCACGTAAAAGTCACAGACATCTCTTCTCCCTGCATAGGCTGCAGCTAGGCAAAAAGCCGTGAATGTAGCCCTTTAAGATCCAGGGAGACTGGCCCAAACATAGACATGCAGGTTATTCAGGCAGTGCCGAGTGAATGAGGATCAGGGCAGGAAGAGAGCCAATGGAGCAATCAATAGGTGTCTCAGATATCCAGGCCACTTTCTTTAAGAGAGCTCTGATCAATGTATTGCAACAAGGGAGCTGCACGGACACCAGAGCTTTGCTGTCTCAGGTTCTCCTGGCGTGATGCTGCAGAGCAGGCAAGACTCACTGGGGAAAGTGGCAAGCAGAAAGCTCTGCCCACGGAGCCCAACTGGCTTAGATGTCTGAAGTGTTGGCCTGTCTGGCTGCCTGTCTCTCACTTTCCCCTTCCATCTTGAATGCGCCCCCAGAGAGCATTAATTAGCACTAGCAGGCTCCTATAGGAACCTGCTGTGTCTGAAGTCCCAGCATTCCAGCAGACTCCAGTCCCAGTGTTCATGTAGAGAGGCACTGTTCCTAGAAAACCTGTACTCTGCTGCTCTTTGCCTTGCTGAACCAGCAGTCTGCAGGCAGTGGAGATGGCCATCTTCACATCTTTGTCCTGTAGAATTGTATGCCCCTCTGCTCTGCAAAAATCAGGGAAGCCTGAGCAACCTGTGATACTGCTCACCCCAAATGGAGAAGATGATACCCACATACATGTCTGGTGTAGGGGGATGGCCAGACAAAAAGTATGCCCTGCAACTTGCGGTGGAAAGGCATTGTCCAGAGCTGGGAATCCTGGTGTTTGTCCAGCCCATTGCCTCTCTTTGCTCCCACTGCTGTCTGTCTTGTGCAATGACTAAGTGTAGACTAAGTGTAGTTCTTTAACTCTGGGCTCTACAGAGTAGATCTAGATCTTCCTGGCTTTTTGGAATGATAGACAGAGAAATTACATCAGTTTGACAGGTCTCTTTTATATATATACCTTACCAGTTTTAGGAAGACTATACCCTTGCCATTCACGCTCTAGCCACCCATAATCTTTCTGTTCTACAGCAATAAGTTTGTCTTCAAGAGGTAGATGTAATTTCAGATGACACATGGCTTGTATATGTGGGCTCAGAGGTTTCATCTTGGGCATTGGTTGGCTGGTTAAACATGACCTTACAGCTTTGCCCTCCACACCTCTGCTGCCTCTCTGAAGTCACAGTCCTGTGTCACCTTGCAGAGTGGCAAGGACAGTGGTGTCAGTCATGAAGTACATGCATGTGCAATTGTGTCATATCACAGCAGAAAACCACACAGCAAAGAAAATGTCTGTAAAAAAAATCTCATCCAGGCATTGAAATGCCATTGATTATTCCACCAGCTTTTGAGTCTTGTTTTCCTTCTTAATAGAAGTAATGTCTATTATGTTGCTGAAGTTCTGTTGTCTTCTGCTCCCTTCCAGTTTTGAGACTTGTCTCCTCAGAGTCCTGCTCATGACTGAGTCCTAAGTGCCACTTTCTGAGATGTATGAGTGGCTTCTGCCCAGTTTCTTGCAGACATCAGTGGTTGGCTTCCAAGAAAGAGGGCAAAGAGAAAGGATGTGTCCTGTAATAGACCAGGTATACCTTATTTCAGAAAGTACAAGATAGGAGTTCCCGGGAATACATGCACTGCATATGCTAAAAGCAGGAGTGGGGATTCCAGGGGTAGGAAACCTGCCCTGTATGAGGTGTTTTACCCCACTCTGAATGACTTCGAAGGTAAGTTGTCCTCAGGCCTAGCCTCCAGGCTCTCCAGGAATCCTCCTTGTGTGGTGAGGGTGAAGTCTACAAATGCAAGGAAGGAAGGTAAAAGAATATATTGTCGTGATCTGGAAGCAGAAAAGCTAGGCTTTTTAACAGCAAGAGAGAAGTTAGGCAATTATCCATTAAAGACATGTGATTTATCTTATCTGCATGAATATTTCTTCCCAAAACTGTATCTGTTGCACTGTAGTAAGCCCAGGTACAGCCATTCCTTTCCCAGGCTTTGTTCCTTTGCTCCTAATGCATTTCAATAAGAAATGCTAGAGAACATCTTAAAATTCAACAGGGAACCCAAATCCTTTGCTACAAATCTCCCAAGCTCTTGACCTCCTATCTGTCTAACATTATTTCTGATGTAAAGTTTGCTGGAACGTGTGGATTCTGACACTGCAGCACCAGTCTGAAACAAGAGAAGAGAAGTCTACAGAAGAGAGCCACAAAGTTCATTCAGCTCATCTTCCTGTTAATTGTTCCCCTTTCCTTCCTCTCCCTGGTGTCTTTGGGAATACTCTGCCTCCCAGAAACTTATAATAACCTGGTAACCCTTGTGTTACCCAAGTGCCTGCATCTCTGTGAATGCTGGAGGTGATCCCCACTTCCAAGGTGGTGAGACTGTAATCTCCAAATTTCAGAAGCAGCTATCTCTTAAATCCATCTCCTGTTCAAGACCCTGGCTGATTAGGAAACCCTGTACTCAGTGGAATTGCCCTGGTGTTTATTCATAACTCTTCAGTTTCCCTTACCAGCTGCTGATGTCATAAATATCTTGCAAAGAATCAAATCTGTCATCCTGGACAGACTTGGCTCTGTGATGTTGTAAATTTGATGCACTCATGTAGTATCTGAGCAAGGGATTCCAAGCATTGGTGATTTCAAACTGCTTCCACTTACAATTTTGCCTTCATCCTCTCCTAAAATCCAGATAACTGAATCAACAGCAGAGCTCCTTTTCAGCAACGTAACCAAAGGGAGGGTGTTTAATTTCTGTTTTAAAGTGAAAGAATCTCTCAGTGGAGCAAAGTGCTTCCAGCAGCCTCTCCCTCCTGCCCCCATCCCTGCTTCCAGATCATGTGTTCTCAAAAAGATATTTGATTTCAGTGAAAGCTCAGCTGACATCCCTGCAATATGCTTGGGTTCTTGCTTTGTGTTTCCTGGGAAGGATGAGGGCTCCTCCGGGGACCCTGGGTAATTGGGTTAGTGGCCAGCTCATGTCAGGAAATTAAAAGGTAGCCCCGATCAGGTTGCTGCTGTGTGCAATTTAATGGCTCTGTATTTATAGAGTATTCTGCCTCCAGCCGCTGCCAGAAATATCACTATTGGAGGTATCCAAATGAAAAAAAGAGAATGAAAAAATTATTTTTCTTTCTCTAAAATATGCTTGTGTTTAAAAACAGACAGGAAACCCCCTGTCCTTTGAAACAGGATCTCTAGGAGCAGTGAGTGGCATCTTGGTGACTCTATCTTCCACACCCAACTATTTTCCAAGGCATAAACTGAGCATTTGCAATATGGCTGGAGCTGAGTTGTGACGGAGAGCATGTGCTGCCTTTGGCAGGTTGATGATAATTCTCCAAAGAGGAGGCTTCCGGCAGGTGGACTGTCCACAAATTCCACATTGAGCTGAGGGCACTTGGTATCTGTTTTCTGGACATAAGAATGGCACATCTGGGACCATCCCTACACCTTCTCCCTTTGCTAATGGATTATGAATCTGTTTAATTTAATTCCTCTCCTTCATTTTGAATTTTATGGTTCTTACCACACTTAACTAGATCTCCATTCTTTCAAACATGAAGTACTGGCTCCATCAATACACATCTAGGTGGGTTCAAAGAGACATCACCTCTACACAGGTTTATAATAAATACTTTGTGTATTCTGTCACCAAAACTGTGCTTAGTGCTCTTACAACACATACAGAAAAGAGGAAACAGATAAAAAAATGCAACAACCATCCTGGGATTTTTAGAATCCAGCTGTTGTCCTTGAAGCTTTTAGGCAGTTCTGACAACATAGCAGGTAAGATTCTTCAAGGTAAGCAAAAATGGGGTTGGGACTTAATATATACCCCACTGCTCCACAGTCACTTTAGGCATGTGCTGCTGGTAACCTGTGTGCACCAGTGACTCAGCTCTGCCGAGATTCTCAGTCCCTTTCCCTGACTCACCTTTGAAGACTGTGCCAGCCCTTGACCTGCAGAGTATCCTGAGAGGGTCTTTTCTCAGAACTTCCTGGCACAGCTGTTCCAGTTTAAGAATTCAGTTAGAAATGGACAGTAGTTCTTAGCATTAGAAAAGCCACTGCTGAGGTGAGGACTTGAGGAGACATTTCAATGCTCGAGCAGAGTTGCTGTAAGAGACTGGCCAAAGCAGAGCATGCTGTGTTGGTGGGTCTAAGTCCCTTGCTGGTGTGGATCTCCATCACAAGTAGACCTCTCTCTTTGTGGTGATGGGGGCCTCTCCATTGTGTCACACATCAAAAATTGTTATTCTTGATCCGTGCTAATGCTCCTGTACCTGTTCCAAAATCCACTCCACCTAAATACACTGAGACAGAAAACTGGACTAGACATAGCACTGGTTTGACCTCACAGAGTTTCTCTTGGTGGTCAGTGAAGAGGGGTATCTGTCATGATGCTTCCTCAGGTAAGTGTCTGGCCAGTGAGCTGAATGTGGAGGTGCCTTTTTCTCTATTGCCTGTCAAGGGAGCCCAAATGCACAGAAGGGAGCTATCAAAGTCTAAAGGGGATTTAAATCACACCTAGGGCTGCAGGTTCCTCTAGGCACCAAACACTGCTTTGGGGCTTTATTTCTGAGTTCTACCTCTTGGAAAGTTGGTGGGGCTGAGGCTTTTTCATCTTTTAGGTCCTGCTGTGAAAGGCAACCTTAGTCTTTTCCTAGCAGGCATGTGCCTGTATCTGTTGCTTTCACACAGTGCCCCTCAGCCTGCTGCTGTGCAGGCATTGTGCCCATGGGTGGCATAACCAATAGAGCTGCTGACCTGCTTCAGACTGCTTGGAGGGCTGGGAGGGGAAGCAAAGGAGAACGTTTGCAGGGACCATGGACACAGGGTGAATGTGTGTGTATGAGGCTTATTACAGAAGGTTGTTGCAGAGAACAAGGTACTGAGGTATTTATCCCCATTTGCCCTTGAAGCCCTTGTTAATTCCTGAGTTTCCAGAGGGAGCAAAGTGGGGAGAGCAAAGAGAGAGGGGCTCAGCATGGGAAGAAAGACATACATTTGAGAGACAGCAGTGGCTAGTGCTGCAGACAGCCCTGCAGAGCTGGCAGCCATGCAGCTGGCAATGGCAGAGAAGGACTGGTTTGCAAGCTGTGTGGGTTTCACCTGATTCTGTATTCTTTGGACCAGCCATTTGGGACATGCTGCTTGTGTTTCTGTGTGTGAGGGGCTGACACCTTGTGTCACTGCTCCAAGGCATGTGAGAGCCTCTGGGACCAGGTATCATCAGGCATCACAGGGCTAACCTGTCTCTCTGAGTACAGGGACTCTTCAGTCAGCCCAACAGCGAAGAAACTTTTCTACCTGACTAACCCTGAAAACATCAAAGGTGGAAGAGACTGCAGCATCCTACTTGAACTGATCTAATCTCTCTGTAACACAGGGGATGGATTTTCATCTTCACTGCCCCTCATCCCCAGGACAGTTCTCCACCCTCTCTTTCCAAGTGTAATTTCCAGGCTTGTTCACCTGCACCAGCCTAGTCACTGGCAAAAAGAGGCCAGCCCCTAGAGAGAGAAGTGACTGATGTGATTCCCCAACTCATTTGAAATACAGGAAAGCAACTTGAGGGTCACAAATCAGCACAGCCAGAAGAGTCTCTAGGGGCTGCTCTCTTTTTGCCATAGTGTTAGCGTCTAATAGTATAAAGAGATCTTTTCTCATTCCCTTGCTGGAATCTGAGTAACAAAAGAGAGCCTAGTCAGTTTGCAGCCTCTCCATTCCTGTTAGGCAGAGTTGCTTTTCCCAACAGTCTATTTCTTTCTCCATCTTGGCAGGCCTGACTTTTAATGGTTATCTCTGCTTTCTGTTTCCTTGGTAGGCTTCCTTCTGGCTCACCCATCCCATTGCCTCTCCTGAAGTTCAGAGCAGAAAGGAAGAGGGAAATTTTGTAGGAGACACTGTGGATACAACCCTTCTCCCTTCCTTTCTTCTCTACTCTTAGCCTATACGTTCCAGCTTCCTTGGCCAGTACCAATCCATGTACTTTAGACTGCAGCTCCTGGGGACAGGTGCATCTCTGCTAGATACAGAGCACTACCCCAGCTCAGGTACTGGGAGAGCAAACAGTGTGGAAACTGCAGCTCAAGGGTTAGGTGGGCAGTGGGCACAGGACCTGGCTAGTGTATCAGGGAAGCTCAGCAAAAGCAGCCCTTTTGCCAATGCTTCCTGGCCAGCACTTGCCCTGTGTTCCCTTTGGTTGTGTCCTTCTTGGTCTAACACATATTGTACCATGCAAACCCTGTAGCTTGGCTCCTCCGTTAGCTCTTTTGGCAAGATAGATCTTTCTGTTCCTATCAATCCATGGCCATGTGATAGGACTCGATGGAAAGTGAGGTGAGGCTGGTAATTTGACACGACAGCTGATATTGGGCCTTGACTGCATTTCCCACTGGCCAGGGCTTAGCTTCACAGAGCTTTTAAGAGTATTTTTAGTCCCCAGAAAATAAAAGAGAAACTAAACCTGACTGTGTGTGCTGTTGCCTCTGCATACTCGGCTATTTTTACTTCCGACAGTCTCGGCCTGGGTCCAGCTTTTAAAAAAAGCTGGAATTATTTTACTTCCATTAAGGAAAAAACCCCAAGGCCTGATGTTATCAAGTCGGTAAGGGGACATCTGATCCCAAAGTTGTCGGGCAGACGTCTCTCCAAGGGGTATGTCAGAGAAATGCAGGGAGCTTGAACGATCAGCAGATCAGCTCTCCCACTGCAGAGGCTTGGTGCTGGCACAGACCTCTCTGCAAGAGTGCTTGGAACACGAGTGGCACCCACAGGACACTTAGAAAACTGACATCCCTGCCCCAGGCAGGATGCGGAGCTGAGAAGTCCTGCACAAGTCCTGGCCTTGCCCTCCTCCCTGCAAGGTCAGAGGGGCTTGGGCAGGCAGGGAAGCTGAGAACAAGCTGCCAGGGAGCTGGAACTCAATCTCTGTGGTGTACACCAGGGTCAGATCCATAGCTAGGTCAGATGAGGTGCCAGGACTTTTATACAAGGTCTCTCAAAAGGTAACAAAATTGAATGAACAGCAGCACTTTCTTGCCAGACAGGGGAGTGGGAGGAGAGGGGATGTTTCTAGAACAGATAACCTTAATTTGAAAGAATCACCAGCAAAATAAGTTATCAAGGGGTGGTGCTTTTCAAACTTTGTCCTATACTGTTGATCTCAACTCCTTGCTGACACAAAGGGGGGTCCAGTAGTGTCTGTGGTGATGACATTTTTGTAGGATAAGTGTCTTCTCTCCTTTGAACTGGCCAGTTGTGATTCATGTGAGCATAGGGTTTGTACAGGAGTTTTCTTTTGCTGCTGTCTTGTTGTGAGGCTGCAGTACCAAATCCTGTGTAAGTCTTCAGTATGGACAGCTGCATCTCATATGTGGCTGTTGCACCTTGCAGTTAATGCTCAGGTGGTGTGAAACCTGCCCTTGCAATTACAGCATTCCTGCCACTCAGCTTTGCTCCAGCCCTCTCTCATCTCCATTCTTATACTCTCTCACTTCCATTCATATCCCAGTTTACATCCCCCTCCATTTCTTCTCTGCTCAGTGTTTTCCTTCATGCTGCTTCTCTGAGCTCACCCACCACACCTCCCCACTCCATTTTATTGTCTGTCCTTCAGTGTCCCTCTCAGAGCTGCACTGTAACCAGCCTGCCTGCCTTAAAATCAGCCACAGAGGAAATCAAGCAGAGTAGCAGGCATTAACCTGAGTACCTAGATACCACAGGTACTGATTTTTGGCCATGCCCTTTTCTTCCATCTAGATATGACCCATTAGACTGTCAGATCTTTAGAAAAAGGATTTTACCATGATGCTTATGTCTGGAGTGTCACAGTCAGGGACTCAGGGGTTGAAATGCTTTTGTTTACTGTAGTACCTGTGGGTCACTGCACTCAGCAGCTGGAGCTGGGATGTGCTGTGTGGGGCTCAGCCTCTTCACCAGCTCTGTGGCTGGAGCGATGATGACAGGGTAGAATTGTGGCTCTGCAAGTGCTGATTGAAAATGTTTGCCTCAAGGAGTGTCGCACAGGAAGGGGAACAAGAGGAGGACAAACAGTTTTCAAAATTAACAAGCTGAAGTCCTTGGGCAAACAGACCTCTATCTGCTCAGTGGGGGAAGGAGGGATGGAGGGTAAACCTCTCTGCATCTTCCTTATCTTTTTTTAATGCACTTAAGTCCCTTGTGTCCTTATAATCTGATTGAGGGTCCCTAATACTGCTGCAACCTGTGCAGCCATTCCTCTGCCAAGCACTGGAGGATGGCATTCTCCTTGGGAGGAGGAAACAGGCTCCTTCCCCCACCTCCTCCCTACTCCTCCTAGTTCCCACTCCCTGCTGCTTAGCAAACTTAGCTGCATAGCAAAAGCATCCTGGAGGGCTGTGTGTTGGTTTCTGCCAACTGAGAACGGCATCTCCCTCCCTCCCCCGGACCACTGGTGTAAGGGAATGCACCCACCTGTGATCCTTATCTGGGAGGGTCCTGGGAAGATGTGATTCAGTCCTGAAGTCTTGGCAGCCTGTTCTGGATTCCTCTATAATCTTTCAATGGTGTATTCCTGACCCTTTTAATTTTCATACCTGGTTGTTTGGTTTACTGGCAGTTCCAGAAATTTGTGTCTCTCCCTTCTCTCCTGGCTTATAGGTAGGTGTCATTCATTAAGCAAAGCATGGAATAGAGGTCTTCTTTCTTAAGAAACTAGGGCACATTTATAGAGGGAAAGAAATCATGGATGGAAATGAAAATTTCCTGCTTCATCCAAGATTTTGTTACTGCTGTTGCTCAGGGATCTCCCTAGATAACATCAGGTTTGGGATTAGCTGATTGTCCTTTTTGAAATTGCTCTCTGAAGTGTGTTTGTGTTCCCAGGAAGGAGTCTTGCCCACAGGCTACCTGCCACTGGAAATGGAGGTAAAAGAAGCAATAGGCATAATTTTCAGAAACAATACCATTTAATGGAAGAGAAAGATGGTACTTAGGGATGTCAGTGAATTCTCCATACAGAGTAAGAAATAGAAAATGGGGCAGGGGAAAGAAATTACTCAGTGTGACCTGAGTTCACCTATATCAACTTCATACCTTTCTCTCCATCTTCAACATCTGCTGTCCTCCTATAGCAGCCACCCGCAGCAGCAGTTCCCTTGCTCTGCAGAGCTCCACACCTGTTCATTCCTGCTTCTGCTCACTGGGAGATACTGCTGCCAGACTGAGTGTTGTTGGCCTGGTATTCTTGTTGCTTAGGGAGCCAGCAGTTGGTAGTGTCTGTCAGTGAAATTGTTTTGGTGCTCTAGCCATGAAGAGCATCAGGACCTAGATGTTGTTGCAAGTAGCGGTTTCAGGTGGTGCAGGAGTGGCTGGTGTGAACATTACAGTAAAAGCTTTCTCTTTTCCCTGGCAGAGTAAGCAAACATGGCACTGAAATGTACTGTGACAGGCATGCCTCCTTCTAGAACAGAATATCTGCCAGCAGGCTGCAGGTTTTTTCAGGTGTACAGGTTGTTCAAAAAGTGTCACTTCAAAACTGATGTGGAGTGTTTGCTTTTAGTTGTTTGTGTTTATGTAGCAGTATGATTGCAAAATATTAATGACTTAATGTAATTTGTAAGTGTATTACATAATTGGTTCCCATGATCAGACTAGATAAACTCCTGTGTGTTTCTAAGAAAGTGCTTGTATAGTGTAAATTCAAAGTTTTACTCTAATCAAATGCTCCTACATTTACCTTGAAAGATTTTTTTTTCCAAAGTTGTTTCTCCTAGCAAGACTGAGTTACCCCAGTTTCACAGACTGATTATCAGAGATCATATGGCTGGTCAGAAGTAACAGACAACTGCACAAATATCTAAGGGGTTTTTTTCACAGTTTCTTTTTAACACTGTACTTTGTACTAATAGGACAACTTAGTTGCTGTTCCTGGTCTATTGATGATGCTATGGTTTTTTGCATGGTACCTCCCAGACACTGGGAATTGTTTTCTAAGTGCAGTTTCCAATTTGGTTCACTGTATTTTGAAAGAGCTGCAACAAATTCTTCAGTGTTTCCCTACTTCATCTTTATCATTGCTTTATTGTAGTCAAGGTTGTTTCTATTTATTTGGATTCTACTTTTATTACAGTTGCCTTACTTGATCAAGGCTGAAACATCTTTGATGAATTCATGGTTCATTATCTGTTTCTATAGGTCACTTTTTTCAAATATAAGCAGTGAGAGGTCACAGAACATCTAACTTCTCATTTCTAAGAACAATCTAAATGCTTATTTTTATAACTGCAGGTTTGATTGACTTTTAAAGTCTTTCTTTTTAAAAGCAGGATCATGTAGAGGTCATTGAGGTCTGAAGCTTTTCATTTGCCCATCAGATTTATAGTGAGTCACGAGTTTGAATGGGTTAATTTCTGTCTTCATTAATGTTTTGAATAAAAGTAAAGCTTAGAGCTGGAGGCAGTCTAGCTGGTATTGAGATTGATGGGTTCAGCTGAGATCTCAAGCGTTTGGGAGAGGAAAGCTCCCTGGAGTACGGGGAGCATCTTACTTAGCAAATTTTAGTATTTGCATGTCAAGGTTCTATAAGGCACCAAGGAATCACGAGGACTTCTTTGGTTTTACCTGCAGGTGTTCGTCTGGATCGAGTCCGTGGAGGCCGTCAGAAATACAAAAGGAGACTGGATTCTGAGAGCAGCACTTATCTGAGCCTACAGATCCCTCCCCCAGCTAAAAAGCCATGTATGTATTGGTCTTGAATTGTGGTCCTCTGAGCTGTCACTGTATTTCTTTTCACTGGTCTCCCAAAAGTGCAGTGTAGCAATTGTCACTTCCGATTCCTGTATCAGTCAACAGCACTGGAATTTTTTCTTATGATCCTAATGTAGAGGTAATTAGACAAGCCTAGGTACAGCTCAGGTACTGTATTCATTGTACCTAGGGTTAAATACCAGACCTTTCCTAGGAGACTATGTAAATCCATTTAGTGATATTCTGATCTTTTCCTTTACCCAAACCATGTTAACAAAACCAGTCCCATGCTGATTTCTCTCTTCAATACTACCCGTAGCTCTTTAAACTTTCCCACATCCCACCAACTGATTGCTTATACCTCCTCCCCTCACTGGACCTACCTGAGACGATGACTGACAACATTACAGCAGCTTCATGCTTTTGTCATCCCTGTGCAGAGCTGGTTTGGCAGAGGCAGGCCACTACAGCTTGTGTGTAGCTCAGTGTGGTTTTCTGCTGTGACCAAAACCATTACTGAGGTCCTAGGGGCTCTACAGTTATGTCTTATCCCAGGAGGGTTCACCTTATGTCATGAGAGATACAACAACTTCTCCTTTGACATATGCAGTGACTAAGATCGTCTCTCACTTGCTGGTGGCTGAGCCAGAGAAGATTTATGCCATGCCTGATCCAACCATGCCGGAGAGTGACATCAAGGCCCTGACAACCCTCTGTGACCTGGCAGACAGGGAACTGGTGGTGATCATTGGCTGGGCAAAGCACATCCCAGGTAAATGGGGAATTACAGGGATGTAAGCATGAACAACAAAGGGAGCTATTATTTATCTCTGTGTTAATCAGTTTTGGCCTCAACCGGGAATTTTTCCTCTAGCAGTGGGTGGAAAGTACTGTGACAAAAAGCTGCTAGTGATGGGCTCTCATTGGTAGCAAACTCCAATGCAGCCTATGATGGAGGCGCATAAATTGATCACTGTACATGTGTGTGCCCTGGAATTATGCAGAAGGCTTTGACATGATACAGTGAAGTTCTATGTTGTATTTAGCGTTGAGTGGCTCAGTGAAAGGATTTGGGAAACAGCCTTAGGGATGGTATGGTGGATTTCATGATTTTGCACTACATCAACATGACCTAGGTCTGTTGTGTTTTGAGATGAATAAATACTATGGCAGTGACTGGACTTTATTGCTAATAAAAAGGCAGATACACACCCTCTCAGCAGTGGGCATTCTTGCCCAGACTCAGGAAACTTGTCATAATGGATTTGTCACAGAACAAACCCCATTGTGATAGATGACGTGCTATTGCCAGTGAATGTCAAGGCTTCTTTGTTGACAAATAATGACGACAACTTATTGGCAGTGTGACTGGCCTTGGAAGACTCACTGACTGCATGCAGTGTGCGTCTGTGTGATTGAGTGACATAACAAGTGTCCCGCACCTGCAGGTAGGGTGGACTGAGGCTGAAGGAGCAGATACAGCCCTCAGTGTTGAGTTCTGGGCTCTGACCAGATTTGGATCAGGAAGGGAAAATGCTTCCCTCTCGCTAGTCTCTCTCCAGCCCCACCAGAAACAGATAGTTTGGATTTGTGTGTGGAGAAAGCTAGCCAGGGAACTTAAGGGATATCCTTGGGATTTACAAGGCTGCTTTCCAAAGATTGCTTCAGACATTCACTATGAACAGCTCACTAAAGCTGTAAACAGCTCACTTCAGCTATCTCCTGCCTTCTGTCCCCCTCCCTTCTGTCAGGAAAACATATGAGGCTCTGACACAGGATCACAGGATTTATTGTGTGATGTCTATGCCTTCCACTGCATGGGTCTGTGTTGTTTTGCTTTGTTTCTTGGCTTTAAGTTCTTCATTTTTTGATGAAGCATCTTAACCTGAGTGATCAGACAGTTTACTTTTCCCATGTAGTTTGTTTCTTTTCATTGCTCTTCTTTTGGCTTTTTGGTAGCTGCTTCTCTTTCCAGAGAGTATTTTTCCTGGGACTTAAGAGTAATTGGTTTTCTGGGCTATATGGAATATGGATTTTTATGAGATGGGACTGTGAAGTCTGAAGAAACTTTTTCAGGACAGTATTTCTGAGAAGAGGTTAATCTTGGTGGAGCCCTTCTTACATGAGATCTGCCATATCTGCAGGGATTACACCCATCACTAGTGCTGGAATCCATCTGGGGCTGATTCATCACAAGTGGGGTTACAGTGGTGATTAGAGAACTCAGCCTGGATTGCTCTACTAACCCAATACTTGGGGTGTTAACTGGAATGGTTTTAATGCAATGCAATTAGCTGCTATGACTGTCCAGTGAGGTGCTGTTGTACATCCCTCTAACCTTGACTATTTGTGTTCACACAGAGTGCCCTGCTCTAGTTCCCTACCTTGTGGCTGTGGGATGAGCCAAGTTCCCACAGAGTTTTCCAGCCTGGCAATGCTATCCCACAACAGGAGTATGGTAGAGATTGCTCCTGCACTGTGAAAGGGACTCTTCCTCTCCTTTCTGAAACCAAGACATACCTGCCATCATCTCAAATTTCTCTGTGTATTTTCGTCTCCTATCAAAAGCCCTGCAACACAGTAACAGCCACAGTAGTCAGCCTTGCACAGTCAGCCCAGCAGCAGTATTTTATAACAGGACTGTGCACAGACGAGAGCTCAAGGATTGTTACATAAGAGAGCAGTACTGAGAAAAAAGAGATAATAAAAGACAGTTCATAATAACGGAACAAAATACTTTGTATTTCTGCAAGTATGAAACATACTGAGTTATGCAGCAAGGGGGCAGAGCAGGGCAGGGCCAGGAGCCTGCCATGTGTCTAAATTATCTATGCCCTGTATTTCTGCCTTCCAAGGATTTTGAGCAAACCATGACATTGCTTCCTGTGTGCATAAACTCTTGGTCAGATAAGGATGGAGAAATGTGAAAAAATCACATATTCCTCCCTTGTATTCACCCTGGAATTAGTAAAGAAAGGTGTGACCTTAAAGTCTTACTAACCCTGATGGATCCCAGGTGTCAATACAAACTTCTACCCCACAGTATTGGCAAATAAAATCAGTAAACTTAAACACACTTGCCTAAGATAACAGTAAAGCATGATTTAATCATGTTTAGCAAATGTTATTAGCTCAATAGCCTTATTAGCCATGAGCTCAAAAGCCACAGCCAATGTGGAGTTGTTCCCTTCTTTATGAGGCCTCCTCCCCACTACTCACCCTCCCCGCATGCAAATTGTCTTGGAACAACATCCACCTTTTCTTCTTGCTTTGATGCAGGGTGACAAGACTTCTCTTGAGGGGTGACAATGCAGGCTCTCCCAGGGTAGCTGTTGTGCTATTCTCACCAGGAAGACATTAGTACTAGCACAGAATGAAATATGGCAAGTGGAGTGACAGCAGCTGTGTCTGGAGTGGCCTCAGATCCTATAATTACATCTCCTTTTATTACCTCTGCTAATGGCCCTCCAGGATGACAGAAATGATAATAAATTAACAGATTATGAACTCCACTTGCCACAAATTATGTGACTTTTTTTTTATTCTGGGAGCTCCCACTGCCAAACCACTGAAATAATAATTTAAAAAAAAAAATTAAAAAAACCTCAACCTGAATGTCACATCAGCCATTGCAAATAAAGCAGCTTTTCTCTAGGTGCACCTGGGAAGGAGGGAAACATGCATGCAGCTGTGTGCTAGAGCCAGAGGCTTCTTTTTTGGGGCAGTGGTGGATTAGGCACCTTTCAGGGTCAGACGTGAGAAAAGCAGCAAAAAACTGATCAGTAACAGCATTTTCTGGATGCTGGGCCATCAACAGCTCAAGAATGCAAAACAGTTTATTCTAGCAATTCCTGAGAGCTCTAAGATGACAGAAAATTTCACAACTAGAGGTTCCCCAGTGTTATAATCCTATAATAGCAAGCCTGTGATTTTGGCCAGGTGAAATTAGCATTTACTTTTCCTGATCTCTACTCTTATAGCATGAGAGAGTTATATGATCTTCCCTTTACTGCAGTGATTCAGGGACAGTCCTTTAGCCGTTCCACTCCACATGTGTGAGTAGTGGAGGAAAAGAGTCCTGATTCTGTCAGACATTTCAAGTCTAGGCTTGACACCACAGCACTCCCCACTTGCCTGCTGGAGCTGGAGTTGTTGGCTACCTGGAAGTGCTTCTGGCCAGGGACATTCCCAGGTGGGTGGGGCAATTGCAGCTGGCTCTTCTGTTCTTCTTGGCAAAGGGTAAAATATGATATCTCCTGTTCTCCCCTGCCACAACAGCCTGTGGGAAAGGGCAATTAATAGATATGCTGTGTGTACAGGCTACTGCTAGAGTTAAATCAATTTTTCTACTTTATTCTGTAGCAGAAAAGTATGAGCCATGCCTGTCCTGGATCCTCTCACTCTGCTACATGTCTGTTTCTCAATCTTTAACAAATTTTGTTGGCAGACTGCAGTGAGGCAATGGCCTAATGCCTTTTGTAGTCCAGGTGGGTAATGGAGATGCAGAAAGCCCATGTGACTGATCCAGAAAATGGATTTAAGGCAGCAGCCTAAATGCTGGACTTATCTCCATGGTCAGAGCTAGGAGAGGGATGACCAAAGGAGAAATCTCAGGTTGTAAAGAGTGGAACAGTGGCTGTGCACTTTTACTCTGCTCTCAGGGCTAATCTCATCAGTTCCCCGTGCAGCAGGCAGAGCTGTGGAGACAGGATCCCAAGCATTGGAGCTGCAGCAGCCTGCGCTTGGACTGTCAGGAGGGCTGCATTCCAGAGCAGCACAGTTCTTGAGTGATAAGGGGCAGAAGGGTGAGGTAAAGGACAAGGCACCCACCTCCCAGCCTGAGCAAGAGGTGGGATTCATCAGGGCTATGTGGAGCACAGGCTGTGCTGTACAGGAATCAGTCTCACAGTCATGGAGCTGGATTTGCAGCTCTTCTCCCCAGTAGCCTGGGCTCCTCTTTAGCTGTTCCCTCTGGCACTCCTCCCCAATGGTTTATTGATTCTTCCCTCCCACCCACTGCTCCCCTCAGACCTTGCACACACAGCACGTGACAGCTGATTGGTATCTGTTAATTAATGTGGCCTGGGGCCTCTTTTCTATTCAGTGGCCTGATAAGGGAAATTGGATGTCCAAGGGCTGCCAGGCCATTATCACCCTTTGCTTCCCCTGGCAACACAAACACAAAACATGGCGTAGAGATAAATAAATACCACTAACCCACCCTTCTGCCTTCCCTTCCCCAGCTGAGATAGTGCAGATAGAAAAAGAGATCCCACAGTCAGTCAATACAGCAATCATCAGCTCTTTTGTTAATTGCCAACTTGATAACAAGAGAAATCAAATGATCATCATGGTGGCTGTCTGTGTAAGCCTCGATGTGGGGCCAAAAGCTGTGAGCAGGGTGGGGTGTGGGATAAAGAAGTCCAGCTGAACCTTGCATGCAGCCAGCAGAGCTGGGAGGCTCCTGCATAGAGGCTCATGAGGCTCATGAGTTCACAGGTCTCTTGGTGATCCCCAAGGCCTTATATGCATCTGGGGAGAAAATTGTCTGGGGAGGCTGGTGGAACATCACCCTCCCAGCTGAGGCATGTCTGGGTGTCCCATTCTTTCACAGCCCAAGGAACCTTTAGAAGCAAGGGGCTACCAAAAAAGTACAATTTCTGCCTGTCCATGGTGGGCAAAAGCTGCCTAGAGAGGACCAAGACACTATGCTTGACATTCCTGTTTGTAATGACTGTTAGAGTGCCCAACTCCCTGAATCTTTCATGATCTGGCCTTCAAGGGTACCAGGTATGGTGGGCATAACAGACTGTTTTCCTCCCCATGCACTTTCTTCCCCCACCTTGAGGTAGACATTGCCTCTGTGTTTTGTCCTCTCCACTTTCTCAGGTAGACTCTGGGGCTGTCAGGGTCTGTCTTTGCTCTTTCTGTATTTGGTGAGAATATTTGGTTCACTGTGGGTGCTCGTTCCATTGCTACCGGGCTATGATTTAGGTACTTGTATGGCACCACAAAGGTATTTTTGTCACTGGTTAGGGTTGTAGGCAGAGCTGCTGGTATGGAGATCAGAGTGTGATGAGGAGTAGAAGAGGATTCTGTTCACAAATGTATTCATTTTTGAATACATTTTGGTGTTTTGTTGTGCCAAATACCATCTCATCTTTGCCAAAATGTGAGATTGTAGTACACTTGTGATTCAGGCCTGTGTCATTCCCTCCTATCCCATCAGAAGCCCTCTTTTCTTCCATCTGGAGCTCATCTCTGCTTGTTTTTCAGCTGGAACAGACTAAATGGGCTGCAGTATAGACCTACAGAGGAAGAGTGGGAAGACAATGTGCTACAAAACAGTTGCTGCTGTGAAAGAAGCAGTGGTCATTGAAAAGAGGTTGTCAACAACCTTGGGCTACCATAAATGCAATCAGAGCACCAGAACTCCTGTTGGAGGCTGAGGGTGGGCATAGGAACAAAGAGAAGGGTAAGGTCCATGTGTGCTGATTGCTACAGAGACAGTCACTTTAGTGAGTTGTTTGGGTTTTTTCTTTTAAAGCAGCAGGTCAGTAGGGAAGAGTGCATGGTTTGAATCTCAGGGAAACTAAGGACCCTTCTCTCCTGGAGGGTTTGCTGCACACCCATTTGACCCTGCTTCTCTTTTGCCCTGTTAGGGTTCTCCAACCTCTCCCTTGGAGACCAGATGAGCCTTCTGCAGAGTGCCTGGATGGAAATTCTTATCCTGGGCATTGTGTACCGCTCCCTGCCATATGAGGACAAGCTGGTCTATGCTGAAGACTACATAATGGATGAAGAGCACTCTCGTCTGACAGGGCTGCTGGAGCTCTACCTGGCCATCCTACAACTGGTGCGCCGCTATAAGAAGCTCAAGGTGGAAAAGGAGGAGTTTGTCACACTCAAAGCGCTGGCCCTCGCCAACTCAGGTACAGCCCTGACCCAGCCATTCTTGCAATCAGGCAGTCCAAGGCTCATGCTGTTATTTGACCTGGGAGGAGACCAGAGCCTACTGCCTAAGAATCTCTGCCTGTGTCATGCAACATTCTCAAAGCTCCACTCTAAGCTGGAAAGCAGAGAGAAATGCTGCTAGACCCCAGCTGTGCTCTGACCCTGGAGTAGGGAGTGCAACAGACAGGCATGGACTGGTTGCTGGTTTCAGGCAGTAAAAGGGTCTGTGGAGGCCTTTGCTACTGGCAAGCTAACTCCAGTGCCATGAGCTCAGAAAAGGGATGTGAGCCACTCTTGCATCCACCTCAGTAGTGTTGGTCAGATACAGCAAACAGGGAAACTCTAGTCCCAATTTTAAAATGCTCTGGGGTTGGGGCTGCCTGGCCCTGTCCTGGAGATGTTCAGTGACCAGAGACACTGAATCCCCCTTTAACTGGGAGACAGTGTATGTAGATTGCAGCCCTCAATCCAGCAGTCTGGTTGTATCAAAGCCGGCCAGACAGATTTGCTCAGGAGTCCCATCTGTAAGGGAAACTGCTAAAGCTAATGTGTGACAAGGGCTCCCTCTACATCCCCTGAGTCTCATTGTCTCACAACAGATCTCTGCCAAATTTGCATCATGCAGGTCACAGAATTCACCCTTGCAGCCCAGCCCTGAAACCAGTATCTGTGTTTGGCTAAAGCCACTTTACAGAGAAACACCCAGTGTGAAGCTGTAAGGATTAAAAGAGGGGGAATCTACATCTTGCTTGGCAGCTGACTCTAATAATTAATTGTTCTCTCAGTTAAAGAAAAAAGGCACCATATCTTTAATATCTGTTTGCCTGAGTTCAGCTTCAAAAGAATGGTCTTTGTTGAGCTGGGTCCTATGACTCTGGGTCTTTTTATACCTGACATGATAAACTTCCTGTTCCACAGTTACATTCCTTGGCTATGGATATATTACTTCAAGTGTAAGGACGTGGTCCAGGATTCTGTGAAGCTGCCCTGTCTTCATCATTTCACCATTCTGTCCCTCCTTACCATCCATCCACTCCTTAGCAGTAGCAATTTAAAAGAAAAAAAAAATCCTTACAGCTCATTGATAAAAATGTTGAGTAGCAGCGGGTTTTTTTACTGATCCCTGGGGATTTCCATGAGAAAACTCCTTCTTCAGGGATGAGTCACCACTGAGAGCTACTGTGAGATCTGTCATCTAGCCAGTTACTAATCAATTGAAAGTGTTCTTTATTGATACTGCATAGTGCTAATTTTTTAATGAGAATGTCCTGTGGTCCTAAGCCAAGTGCCTTACAGAAACCTAAGTCTATTATATCTGTGCAGTTAACTTTATCAACCAAACTTGTAATCTCATCAGAGGATGAAATCAAGTTTGTTTGACAAGACCTCTCTTCCCAAGTATCATGTTGACTGGCAGTAAAATCACAGAAATATTTATGATGGAAAAAACCTTTTAAGACCACCACTTCCACCTGTTAACCCAGCACTGCCAAGTCCAACACAAAACCATGTCCCTAAGTGCCACATTTACATGTCTTATAAATGCTGTCTTATTAGTCTTAATTGAATTTCACCTTTATTTTTTCCTTTATTTTTGCCCTGGTTCACATCAGGCTAGCATAGAAATTATCAGATAAGACCTAGGAATATGTGCACATCATTAGGACTTCTCCAATCATCTAGAATTTCTTAAAAATACCAAGACTTACTAATCATTAATCTGCCCTAGATGACCCTCAGTCAGCAATTTTAGAACCCTTAAAGTCAAGTTATCCAGCTCTGCTGATTTCTGTGAAGTTTGTCCTAATAGTTCGAATATCTTCTTGCATAAACAACAGACTATGAAGTCTTCATCATCTTCATTTAACACAGGTATATGAAACTTCTCTTTTCTAAATAAGACAGAAATACTCACGGAGGACTTCTATCTACTCTACACTGCTATTAATAGGTTAATCATCTCCAGTTGAAAAGAGCCCCCCTACAAATGATCATTTTTCTTCTATTCCTTAAATATTTATAAAACTTCTTTACTGTCCTTAGCCCTTGTAGCCATGGCTTTTCCTCCTATGTCCTTCATTTCCCTTATCATTTTTCTCTACTTCATAACTTTGTTCCCTTTTTCAATTTCTCTTATACTGCTTTTTTTAGTTTTAATTGCTGCCTTCACTTTGCCACTGAACCAGGATGGGCAGATGGCCAAGGCTAGCCTCTCTCATCTGTGCAATGGTGGCTATGGATGATGTAATCAACTTGTTAAAGAACCTGTCTACCAGGAGGGTCGCAAGATTAAACAGGGAGAAGGGCTCCTCAGAGAGGAGTGAAGTGCTCTGAAGTGCTAAAGTAGCAGTTGTGACAGGAGAAGTGCCACACTGGGACACTTACCTGGCCCATGCTGTGGACACTGCTGTCAAGGTCTTCACAGTGCAAGCACTCTCTGCTGTTGTTACTCACTGCTTTCAGGACTAAACCCAGAGTAAACCTTATGAGACTGTCTCCACAGGAGCAGAGTAACACTGAAAAGAGAGCAGAACAACCAACACCCATCAGATGCTTTGGGGTTCCATTTCCAGTGCTTTGGAGTAAAGAAACCAAGGTGAGGGTCAGGAGGCACAGGCTGGAGCATGTTCTCAGCTGGATGGGAGAATCACTCTGACTTCACTGGTTTCACCTAGTGCAGCCAGAAGTGTAGCTATGTAGGAACATAATCCACCAAAAAAAAAAAATCCTTTGTTATTTGTATTGAAACATATGAAAGTAAAGCATGGGATTTTGTTTTTCATTTAATTAAAGCTTCTCACTACACACAGGTAAAAAAGCTGGAATAGGACAAGTGTATTTTTCTTTTGTAACTTAACATTGAACCTTTACATTCTTTTAATGCCAGTTATTTTTCTTAGTGTGTTTTTTACAGGGATAAACTTACAGGGCCTGCATGTGTGTGCTTGCAAGCAAGCAGCTGATTCCTAAAACGGGAGGAAAGTCGTTTGGGCCAGGCTTCAGCTTCCTTGGATCAGAGATAGGGCTGAAAGATGAACACCTAGATTAGCACCTGTGCTGCCTAAACCTGCTTTGTGCCTTCCCTCCCATATAGATAAATTCTGTGTGTAATTGCTCATGCAGCCCAAGTTCTAGGGACTTATGCAGCCCTGTGTATACTGACCCTTTGGTTCTGGGAATTCAGACAAATAAAAATAGAAGTGGGAGCTCACTCACTCTTTACTAGAGAAGAAGCTGACAGTAGGCTGATCTCTGAGTCCTTGGTGTGATGCACCAACACACCTGCTGGGATTGGCAAAGATAATTCAAGGGATCTCTGTCTTTAGTAAGTGCATTTTAGAGAGCTGAGGGATGAATTCTTGATTCCCACAGCAGCAAGCAAGTCCCAAACAATATGATCACCCATTTTTTGACAGAGGAAAGGTGCTGTAGACCTAATTTGTTACTCTTCAGAGTCAGCAGTCCATTTTTAAGCATTCCTAGGTACTCTTTCCTTAGGAATAAAAATTGATCAGCCTGTGTATTGAGGAGCCCTCTAGGTTAGCATACAGCACACATTCATTTTAGGATATCCCAGACTGGCCAAAATTTATTTCCCCTTTTTTTCTGCAATGCACTTTAATGCTAAGATGGAGTAAGCAAGATCTGGATCTGGCAAAGGGATGCATAGCAAATTCTGTACTAATGGGTCCTGTGAGGTTCCCATTCCTGTCAGAACCTGCAGGAACAGAGTTAGGTGAGGAAGCAGGACCTCATCCATTCTCACACCTGCCCTGTACCCCATGCAATCAGTGCTGGAGAAGGGCTCTTGGAGAAGCCCAGCTTCTAAGCCAGCTGCCCCTCAGGGACATGGTCAGGCAGCCTGCCCCCACCTCAGCACTCTGATAGCTGTAAAAATTCATAGCTATTGATTTCGTAATTAACAGTTTATCAATGCCATCGACACCAGTTCACTGATGGATTGCAAGGAAATTAATCCTGCAATGTTGTTTTATTTTTTGCAGTCAGCTGCCAATTTTGAGCTTCTTTCAGCAGAGTGTGGTGGGGGTGGGGCAGGCTTTCATCTTTATTTCCCCAGTTTCTCTCACTGTATACACTTACTTATTTAGTGCTGTTAAGGCTTGTCACCTTACAGAAGCCAGGTGGCAGAAGGGCAGTTTTGGGATTCTGTCTGGCATACAGCAGCATCAGTACCCAAAAGCAGAGCACCCACTTTGCCCTGAAGCATGGTTCATTGCACGGTAATTCTAGCACCCGCTGGGATCTGCAAACTCTGACAGGCTGTGATTACTTCTCCTCCTTGTGCCCCTAGCCAGAAGGACATTAAACAGAAAGGATAGAGGACATTCTGGCTTTTGATACTTCCAGTCTTCAAAATGACCTCTGCAACTTGGCAGGAAACAGATCCCACTCACTTCTCTTGTATTGCATATGGAAATTTTTCAGAGGTGCTACCTGGCTGGGAGAAGTTGCCAGACTGACTTGGCAACATGCTTCTTCCTCCCTACTTTTCAGAATCAACCTCTGTGTCTATCTCAGGTCACTGTAATGACCTAGCAGCCCTCTTCTGAGCTTCTTTGCCTGGTCTCTTGGATAAAAAGTGTAAATGTATCAAGAATTGTTCCTCAGCAGGCTTCTTGAGAATACTTCCCTTTAATACCTTCTTAATTAGTGCATTCTTTCTAAACAGCTTCTTAAACAGCTTTCTTGCTAGACATAATATTTTCCCAACTGTTGTAATACTTTATAAATCATGCATCATAAGTAGCATTTTTACCACAAATGTATCTTACAAATTCACAGTCTCTAATTTGTGTTGTGCTCTCTATAAAGATGACACATGTTTCTAGAGAGATTTTGGCACTTCAGTCAGCTTTCCTCCCCTTCACTGCTGTCACTCTGGGGCACCCATGTCTTCACATTTGTGTTTGTGTGCAGGCTGAGCCAGAGCACTGCCACACTGCAAAGCCCAGGCTGTGATGGCAGGCAGTGCAATTACATGTGTGCATGTGTGCTTGCCATACCATCTCTTTCCCGTTGCTTCTGGAATTGTTGCCTTGTGGCAGGAATCTTTATCAATAGGTTCAATATTGATCAAAAGTCTCTGAACAATGAAGACAAGGCAACAGTGTCTCCAGCTCTGTCACAGTTGTAAGAAAGAAGCACATATCAGCAAGATGAAAAAGGAGAAAACCTTTGGTGATGCTGTGCCTCTCTATTCTTTGGTGCTGCCCTCTGACACCATGACTTACCCACAAGTTTAGCAGTCTGTGTTCAGCATGGTTCCCTAGCTCAACCCTGAACTGGGTCCTTACCAGCTAGCTACCTTCACTTCACAGACACACCAAGCAGCCTTGCAAACCCTGCTAGCCCCTCCAACAGCTCACAGAAATCTAACTGGCAGCCTAAGGGAAGAGGCCTTGCAGGAGGTGTGGGTTTCCTTTATTTCAGCAGGGAGCTCCTTGAGCAGCTGTTGGCAGTCTCTGAGAACAGGGGCATATGCACAAAGGTGGGTCTGGCAGCAGCCCTGGGCACACTGGTTGTGACCTACTGGGGCTTTTCTGTCTTGCTGACACCCTCAGCAGCTGCACGGCAATTAGGCAGTTTAGACAGATGAAGCGCTATAGCAGTGTTAATTATTCTTAATGAGATTGCTCCCAAGTGGCAGCACAGCAGCTGCTGCCCCTTGCAGGGTGACTCCCCCCATAAGGAGCATGGAGGGCAAGTGAAAGTGCAAATCACAAAGGCCCCTGCCTGACCCCTGCATTGCATTGGGGTGGCTGGCAGAATGGGCAGCACTCAGGGCACGTGTGTCACCCACCTACCCCTGGCAGCCTTACTGTCCCTGCACTGCTGGGGCCAGCACACTGGGCTGCTGCCAGACTTCATGCAGCAGCACCACACCTGCCAGTAAGCTGCCTTTTTTCCCCCTTAGTAAACAAACCAAACCTACACCAACACCATCCCTCACCCCCTGCCCTGGGGTGGGGTGAACCAATAAAAACCCAATAAAATCCCACAAGAACAGATAAGAAGGAAAGAAAACATCTTTAGCTTCAGGACTGTAAAGGATTTCCTTCCTCATGTCTGACTTGTCTCTTTGCTGTCTTTTGTCCCTCACCCCAGACTCCATGCACATAGAGGACATGGATGCAGTGCAGAAACTCCAGGACCTTCTCCACGAAGCCCTGCAGGACTACGAGCTGAGTCAGCGCAATGAGGAGCCCCGGCGAGCAGGCAAGCTGCTCCTGACCTTGCCCCTCCTGCGGCAGACGGCTGCTAAAGCTGTGCAGCACTTCTACAGCATCAAACTGCAGGGCAAGGTTCCCATGCATAAACTCTTCCTAGAAATGCTAGAGGCAAAGGTCTGACAGCCCCAGTGCCAGCCGACAGTGGCCGGGGAACAAACTAGAAACAAAGATGCAGACAACGGAGCAATCCAAACAGCAGCAGCAGCCACCGCCGGCTTTTATCTCCAATCATTTATTATGGAAGAATTATTTAATGTCTATCTGTCGGCGTGACTGCAGAATCTTGTGTACAGGAGGGGGGAAACTTTTACTCAGTCACCTGTTTCTCTTTTTTTTGTTGTTTTCTCTGTGGGAAATACCAGATTATGCTCTTGCACTTGTTGAGGCATCATTGGGGCTTAGCCCCTCTGATCAATGATGCTCTCGGCACTGTCCAGGCTGCCTGCTCCCCAGCTCCCTCTGCCAGTTCTGGAGGGGGAGTGGGGACAGAAGCAGGAAGAGAGGAAGAATAGAGTCAAAATAAACTTTATCTGCTGGTGTTATGAGGGGCCAGTTAGAAAGGGAAGCAGCCATGGTCCTTCTTTTTGTCACCTTTCTGCCTCTTACCATAGAGTAAATTTTCCTTTGGAGAACAATGCTGCTGGACCTCTCCTGAACAAAAAGGCTGCCTCCCAGACTCCTCTAGCACTTGTACATACAGGCCCCACTTCTTACTGGGAAAGATGCTCCTAACTGTGTAAGATATTCTGCGACCTTGTACAGTGTGTCATTATGCCTGGCTAGTCCCTCCCATGTACAATCCCCGCAGGCCCCTGAAGAGGTAGGATGTATGTCCCTGAGAAAATGCAAGTCTACCCCAAATGGCAAGAGAAAAAAACCTGATGTTATGCTTCAGCACTGGGTTGACTTGATAACCTCTGCATCCTCTCCTATGTGGTGCTAACTAAATTCTTCCACACTTTTCACCCCATAGTGTATCACACCTGCCTCTTCAGCTCAGCTGAGTGCCATTCCCCACCTGTTCCTTGTGGCAGAGAACACAAGGCTTTGTCTGCATGGTTACTGCCCAAGTATAAATACACCCCAAACCAGATCTTTCCTAGACTTCATTAGAGCTCTTTGGCTCCACAGAGACTTTAGGCTTATTGCCAAATTCTAGTTAGGAATCAAGGGCACTGCTTTTCAGAGGAGGCAGCTCTAGAGCCTGAGAGATTGCTTTCTTGTGGCAGCCTAGGGAAATAAATTAGAGGATGGCATGAAACCCCTGATACTCCAGCTACTGTCTTCCCCTGCCTCATCCCGTTATCCTCAACAGCAGGAAAAGAGCTAGCATAGATTATACCTGGGGCTGGTAAGAGGTTCTCTTGTTGATCAGAAAGCAAATACCTGACCTTGAGGTGGTGGGAGAAGAACAGGGGGAATGTTTATTTACTCCTCTCATGTAAACAGGTTCCTGCTATCTCCAAGCCCTGGTTTAGATCTGCTGCCTAACTGCTGCATTCCCAGTAGCCAGAGGGGAATGTAGGTAACTGACAAAACAGACTGTTGGTGTTCTCTGAAACTTCATTTTCTAGGTCACTTAGTTTTAAGCCATCCTGAGCTAATGAAACCTGAGTGTATTGTCTTTTTTTTGTGGTTAGCAGCATGGCAGTAGAGGTACGAAAAAACCTCTGATCTACATTTGAGACACCACTAACTCTATTACCTCTGTTCTCCCCAAGCTTCCACGCCTTCCTGGCTTTCCCAGGAAAAAGGTGGTGTAACTGAGAAGTAACTTGCCCCCAGGAAGAAGTCTTCCAAACCAGGGTTGAGGTGTGTGATCAGAGACACTGGGTGCTTGTTTTCTGCTGGAGCAGAATGTGTCCCAGCAGGGCTGTCAGTGCTGCAGAACCCTGCCCTGGCAGACTCAGACCCAGGGATGCTGGCATGGTGGCCTCTCAGCTCTCATAGCCAGCCCACACCTTACACTTTAGTTAGCTCCATTCCATCTCCTTTGGGTTCTTGCTGTGCTACACAGTCACTCATTTTGTACTCACTTTATAAAGGAGTTGTCTTGCTTCAGGCATATTAGTAAACCAGCAGAGACCCAAGGGGCAGAAGGCACATGGGAACTGGGACTCCTTCTGTGCTCACAGCAGTAGCAATTACACAGTGGCCTTGTGCTCTGAGTGGATACTTGTGCTTCTCTCCCCTGCTCCCTCCCAGAGACAGCTGGGGAGAAAATGAGAGGCTTTTGGTTGCACTCATGATCCCTGTACCCATCTGTGACTGAGGGACCAAAGTGAAATGCATGCCACCACTACAGAGCCAGCTTGCTGTGTGCTGCACTCTGGCAACTCTCTCTGGCTGTGGCATAAATGCTTTCACAGATGTGCTGGGTTGCATTACTCCTGTAAGTTTGACTCACTTGACCACTGCTGCAATGCTGTCAAGTCCCACCCAGCACACTGAGCCACAGCACATTGTGTCCCAGTCTGCTGTGCAAACGTAGCTCTCCCAAAATGTGTTAAAAGATCCTAAGAAGCAATTCTTACTGTGTTGGGCCCTGTCAGAAAGGTCACTTACACACCTGCCCAATCCCCCCCTCAAAAAAACCAAAACCACCCAGAAATAACCCCAAAAGGCTCTTCTAGCTTTGTTGTATTTGGACTCAGGCCTTCTCTCCATAAAAGGAAACTATCTACAAAACATGATTATGGAGAGCTGCCGAGTTAGCTTCTAGCTCACAGAGGCTGCTGGCGATTTAGATTAGGGCTATGGGATGGAGGCAACTCCTGCCTTGGCAGAGCAATATAAAGATACCAAATACATTTTTTTCCAGGGACTTCTTTCTCCATTAAAGCTGCAGAATATTGGAGCCCATCCGAATACTCTCCATTGCTTGAAGATAATATGCAGGGAAATGTTTGCATTTCTTCTGAAATAGGATGGGAAGTGAACCAGACAGTACTTAGGATATATTAAACTCTCTAAGCAAGGAATGCAAACTCTTCCCCAGGAACTGAGACAGAAACACCTGTCTAGATTTAACCCTTAAAAGGCTTGTACCATCCTAGATTGGGAAGCAGGTCAGGTTTCTGGGGCCCTTCAGACAGGTGCAGGAATCACAATCATCTTCTCCCAGTTACTCTGATCTGCTGTGCATCACTGGTACTATCACACTGACACAGCTGAGGAGCATTTCCAGCTACACAATGAGCTGCGATTGCAGAGTGAGAGAGGAGTGTCACATAGTGTAATCCTCCCAATGCAGTTTGAAGTAGGAAATGGGGCTTCAGCAACTGCTTAGGTCTTTGAATGCTCACAGTCTCTTATGAAAAGGTCTGGGGATGAGGAAGGTGAGACATGAACTAGGAAATGGGTTCTGGGTCAGTGCTTTTTATGCTGCTCATTTTTAATATAGGATTCACAGAGTCAGCTTCACACAGCTGTCCTGCTTCATGGGGCAAAAGATGATGGAGCTTGAGCCTTGGGACACAGATGGGCTCTATGACTTAAAGAAAAGAGAAGCAGTGGAGGTAAGTGTATCAGTGACAGTGAATAAAGCCACACCAGCAACTATGGTAAAAGCAGCTCCAGCCCCTGATTTGCATGTGTGGATAACAGAAACCATGTACCTGTCAGCTACTACAAATGGCAATTCTCTCCAAGCAGCCAGCTCTTCTGTTTTGGGCACATTCTTCTCTGGGAACAGCAGTGTATGACCTGAAATGGAGAAAAAATTTTATGGGGATCAATGAAAAGGTAAACTACCACTCTGAATTTAGGTTTCTGGGGAAACTTGGGCATTACACCTCGCAGCAAAACTGTGAAGCTACAAGAAACGTCCCCACAACAATCAGAACCTTGCAGTATTGCTCATGCTAAGGGGGCATTATTTTTCTCTTTGTAAGCTATGTCATCTTTTTTTTTTTTTTTTTAACTATTATAAATATATAAAATAAAACATGCTTCACCAGAAACATGTAAGCAGCTATTAGAGGGGCAAGTAATTGAGAAAGACCCTAGAATGTAAGATGTTGAGCTTTTATTAACAATTGGAGCTAAGGAAACAGAGCTTTCACTTTGTATCCACAAACTATAGTCAATCGTATGGCCAAAGGCTGCTCTGTTGTTCTTGTGGCTTGATTACGTGGAGAAGCCAGAGAGAGACAGAGGCTGTGAGAATGATGCAGGGAGTCATAGACAGTCAGTGAAATAAACAGTATCTACTTAACTATTATCTGCTCCTAAAAAAATAACAACCTGTTAAACAAATTGTATTCCTGTGGTACAGGTCATTTCAAACAAAACAAGAAATAAAACAAAGAAATGTAAAAACTAATGCAGACAGAGTAATGTTTATTGTGTTTAGGAGCTGCTCTGCTCTGTCCCTTGGGATGCACATGGCTCCACAGAAAAGGCCGGTGGGGGGGGAGGTGTGATCTGTCTGTATTTGCTGCAGAAGAGCAGGAAAACCCTGGCCCTCTCATTTAGAAATGCTCATTTCATGTTTTCCCATATAAAAAAAAATTCTTAGCAAGCTTCTGAGTTTTGTGAGATGAGCTTTGCTGAGGACTTTTAAGACAGACACTATTGCCAGTCTCTCTGCCCCAGACCAGTCTCTTTCTCCCCCTCACTCATTTTCTTTCCACATTCTACACTTCAGTGGTGCAAGGAATAAACAGGACCTGGCGATGAAAAAACCTTGAAGTTGTTCCAGTGAAAAACAAAACCTCTAATCATAAAATAGACCACTGGCTTAAACCCAGTAGTGACATCATGAGTGTTGCAAGCATTACAGCAGCTGCCCAGTGCTTATGAAGTGGATGCAGGCGCTGAAGTCACGGCATTTGCATTGATCTGGTGGTCAGGAGGTGCAAGAGGGAAAGCTCATAGCTGCTTGAGAAAGCAGAAGGAAATGCACTCTGGTAATTGGGGCAGAGATGTGAGAAACAAGGACCCCAGGTTTTTGTTCTGCCCCTGATTCTATCAGAGGTACCAGGCACCATCCCACCCTGTTAAAGCACCTCCATCGCCAACACTGCTAATGTCCTTTCGGGCAGTGGCACTCACTGGGATGATGCATCAGACCAGGCAATCAAGAGGCCACTCAGCCTGCTCTCTGAGGAGGAGGCAGAAGCTGAATTAGCGGTGGCCAGTGGGGAAGGCCATGGGCTAAAAATAAGTCTGAGTGAAAAAACAAGATGAGCACAGAGCTGTAGTGGGGTGTGAAGAACGAACAAGCTTTTTCTACACTGGAAACAGCTACCCCCAGCCCTACAATCAGTGGCACCCTGACTGTGATGGACTCAGTCTTGGAACCAACACAATCTCCTTCCAAGTTCATACAGGCAGCTCACAGCCCACCCACGTTGCATGCATAAGTCCTTTGACTGTAGTATTCAACAGAAGGTTTGGATTTGGCCACCTCAGTAGGACTTTAAAATGGACCCTACTTCAGATTAAATATAGCAAAGGGATGTCAATTTGTGGCTTTCGGGGTTCTGAAAAGCTCATGTGGCACTCGAGCTGATGGTGTCAAGAGATTGGTAAGGGTAGCTGATGGACTACAGAGAGCTTAAACCCCACTCTTCAAACACCTTTTAAAGGCTGTTAGCATTCCTTGGTCCCTTACTTTAAAGTTGTGGCTGCCTTACTGGCATTTCCTGGGCATCCTTTGTCTGGGTTTGTTTGAGGCTTTCCTGACTTTGCTTACTAGTGTTCACTCACACTGGAATTAAAAGAGAAGGGGGTTGTCTTCATAGTAAGCTCATGTTGCATTGAGAGAAACTGAGGCCAACCCTTATATTTTCTCTTACAAATGATCTTCACAGGAAATACTAGGAAAATACTCTTATTTCTCTGATTAGCTGGAGAGGGAAACAGGTTTCTTTACTAATCAATGTTGAGTTCTCTAAACACATTTCTCCCAGCACAGTTAAGGGCATGCTTAACTGCTGGGATATGCTCTTAAATTTCAAATGTTAAAACATGAGTGCAGCAGTTTTTTGTGGCTACCTACACACAAAATAAAAGGAAAACCAGCAAGAGAACTGTCCTTTCCATTCTATACCATTCTATGATTCCATGATTCTCTTTCAGACCAAGGCATTACATGGGAAATCAAAGCAAACATTGGCTGAGGTACAGAAAACTTTAGTGTTCAACATCCAGTAACAGAAAGCTGGAGAGCTTGCACTATGTGCCTGGCTTTCTTTACAAAGACATTTTCTCCCATTGCAGCATTTTTGAAATGACACCATGGGAAAAGTGGAACACCTGTGTCTGGGGAGCAGGAGGACTAACCTAGCAGTGTGCTGGGGTGGCTGGGAGAGAGACGCTCAGAAGCGACAGATGTGACTTGGGTTTGGAAAGCACAAGGATGCTTCAGCAAAACACATCATCTGATCCAAAACACTGCTGCCAGCTGGCCGAAAACAACAGCCTTGCTCCAAGAGAACTGCATCCAGCGAGTCTTTTAACTTTAATCAGCTGTGAGAGGCCTGTCATGCTCCTGGTCTTTGTGTGCTTTCTTGCACAGAAATGGGCAGGGCTAAAAAGTTCAGCTCTGAGAGAAGCAGCATCCATATAATTATAAGTAGAAGTGAAGTCACAAGAGAGATCAGAACTGTCTAGAGGCTCAAAGCATCTTTTGCAAGAAAAACAGAAGAAAGAAAACAGCTACCAATGGCATATCACAGATTTGCACTTCAGTGCTTCACAGAGTCCTTCATAATGAGTCACATGCCTACTGCAACCATCTCTGCACATGCAGAAACCCCTGTGTTGGTTCAGACCACAGACCCCTTTAGCCCACCACACCTCTCTGCTAACATGGCCAGCAGCAGATGACCAGAGAAGAACACAAAAACATGGCAAGGAGGTATAATTAAGTCTCCCAGCAACTTAAGGATCAAAGGTTCTTAAATTTAAGGATCAAAGGTCCTGCTCAATTTTCTTTACCATTCACAATCTTCTAATCTCTTGATTTCGCCCACAGTCATTCCTTTCAGGGAGGAAGTATGGCTGCCAGCCTTATCCCTTCCCTGGGTACACTCAGCACCAATAAAGTTATGAAAATGTGATAATGAGAAAGGCAAATGGCTACCTTCCACTGCTTGATCTTGATGCTTTAAAGACAAGTACAAAAATCTAATCCCTATCTGAGATACACAGACAGAGAGATACCTCTCTTTCTGTAGCTAGCTACACACAAATGTACACACCTGTTGTATTATTTAGTTATGTTTTCATTCACAGTACTACTGGAGCTCACAATTGCCTTTGAAGTAACTTAGAAACAAGATTAGTCTATTTAAGTCATGGCTCCCTAATAATAATAATACAATAATAGGTTGGAATCCTTCCTCCTTTATATGGATGCAGTCTTTTCCTCAATCATTTTCTCTTTTTCATCCATCTGAAAAACAGAGGATACTAATAAGGCACCTTTTATGATGTAATCCTTTTATTATAATACAAATTAATGTTTTAAACCCAGGATACTTTAATGCCTTCCTTGACATATTGAACAAAATAATTTTTTATGTATTTATTCCTATTGCACAGTAAGAAGTTGATTTCTGTTTAGAAGTACCAGCTTGCTTAATTCAGAAATACCAACCTCTTACTTCTTTAAGTGCTTAAAATCAGCACATTGACCATTCTACAAAAAGGCTCAGAAACAAGTTCATTATTTTGATGAATGAAATTATTACACTTTTTTTCTCTGATTTTAAGAAACTGGCATTATATTTTCAATAAGCTTTATCATACATCCCTGATATAACTGCAGTTGTTAAATTTTGAAAAGCAGGGCAGTGATCAGATAAGGAGAAGGCAAGACAGTGTAAACTCAAATCACTTTGCCTAAATTGGCAAGAATCAACATAAAACAAAGCTGCATTTAATAGATCAGTTGGAACAAAGCATATAAATCATGTTTTTGAGAGGGGTTAATTTACACCATATGCCAATTAATTCAAGTACAATACATAAGTTAGAATCTCATTGGAGTGGAGAGTGTTATACTTGGAATGAAAATTATTTAACTGAAGCCAAAATTATAATCACCTTCAATAATTGCATTTCCAGCATTGCAAATTCTTTTCCATCGTGACACTGAAAGCAGTCAATTCTGCAAATAATTTTCTATTACTATTTACATTATAAAACTCAAACATACCAACCAAACTCTTGTTTATATTTTTGTCAGTAGTTAATGCTACTACAAATCGATGGTCCTCTGGGTCAGTCTTAGGAAGTATGGTTTCATTGGATATTTTTCCATCTAACGAACCCTTGTAACCAAGACTGGGTAACAACTTATGTCCCCCATTGGTTTTGTCATTACACCACAAAAAATACAACAGTGTCCTAAGGGAGTGATGCTTCCAGCATTGGCACAGACATCAGCTTTTAGGAGCACCAGCTCTTCTGCTGTCTTGAGCTCTCCTAGCTCAGACTCACTTTTTCTAGCTGCAGAAAACCCTAAATGGTTCCTTCTGCACATTTCTTCATTTCATCACAGCTCTATGATTTCTTGTCACAAGTTCCTGCTCTGATCCAGCCTGTTTCCCTGGCTAGCTTGGATATATTTTTGTGGTTTACACTACTGAACAGTCTCTTTTTCTCCTGGCTCCCTCCTGCTGTCCTGTTTCTGGCACACTGCCAGAAACATGTGGGTGAGGAGGCCAGAAGTGACTATCCTGTCCCCTGTGGCAGCCAATCACACTGAACTTCTCCAGACCTCTGGTGGGATAGACTGTTCCAGCTTCCTTAAAAACAAGGCCCCTGTGGCTGGCAGCCAGCTCACTGTTCTGGATGCCCTCCACTTGGAAGGAGGGTCACCCAGCTAACAATGTTTATTGTTCCCCATTGCTGAAGCTTTGCTCAGATGTCCTGGCTTTCCAGTGCTGCAAGAAATGCAATGTTACCCAAATGACATTCTCCAAACCAAAGGAAGGGCTACGGGAGGATATTTGTAAAATTACACCATTGATGCCCTTTAGGTCAGGTTGTCCTTTCCTATCGTTCTCAAACTTTTGTCCACAGCCAGATTAGATCACAGCAGCTGCTGCAGCAGCACTAGTTAATTGGACAAACTATGCCAAATCAGAGAAACACCATGTTCACCTCTGGCCCCACTGCACAACTCGAGAGAACCTCAAAATCCTACCAGCATAAGCCAGTGAGGCCATGCAGCAGGACAGCACACAGCCACATGTGGTGTTGACAGTGCTTCAACGAGAACAGCTGCATTCCCATGATGCTGTGTTTGCTTTGCAAATAGTTATTAATCCAAACTGAGTTACAGCAATTACAGAAACACTACCAAATTCACACTAAATGATCACAGAAAATAAAAAACTTTAACAAATAAATCATAGACACCCTCTAACCATGCCTAGAAATGAAATGTGAGAGAAACAGCAAGCCTGCCTGGACATACATTAACTCTATTTCTCAATTTGCTTGAATCAAGAGACCACCCTGTCTTTAAAAAAAAAAAAAGAAAATGCCTGGACTACCTTAGGACTGGGTACTGTCATCTGCAAATGAGCAAGAGATACGCAAAACCTCAGTGGACAGGAAATAAAATGTTTTTAGTCTACCAAAATGATAATGTTATTATCATAACTATAAAAATAGTATGTAAAATTTTAATTTATATTTAAGCAAATGTGACACCATTTTGCAGATCTCTGATTCCACCAGCCTGTGCTGCAAGCAGAGTAAAACTGTGTGAGAGGAATACACCCTGAGTGCATTCTGAACTCTGTAAGAGAGACTGCAGCTGCGTAACACCTCTGCCCAGCACACTGAGCCATTATGGCTCAGCACTTCCTTCTGCCATCCATTGCTTATTGCAAGCATTTTGGGCAGGGTCCTCCTTTTCATTCCATGGCTGCTCACTGCACACACAGCAGATCCCTGGCTCACCTATTCTTCCCCAGGGAATGGGGCTTGCAAATAAGTACATTCTAAAAAGTGACTGAAACCTAATATAAAAGATACCTGGGACCTCTCAAATTCTGGGAGACCTAATCACTGCATTGGCTGAATTAGCTTGAACCGACACTTGACAATTGTCTTTGGGTTTTGCTTTTCAAGTGGAACACATGCATCAATGACTCATTCTGGAGCTTGTGATTGCTGTGTGTCCTAGAGCACATTGCTAAGCTGCTCCTGTCAATCCTCTAGACATTCTCAGAAGCAAAGATATTTCCACAAGCAGGCTACCTACAGCTGCCTGCTGTGTGTGTTATTTGTTCCAATACAAGGAATAAATAACTGACTCCCGAGGTGTCAGTGACATCATGCTAAGCACTGATTCTGTCACCTCCTTGGTAGCAGCTCCCATACTCTGCTGGTTACATTACTGCTCACACAGGTCATCACAGCAAATGCCCTTTTCACTGAGTCTGGCTCTGCACCCTCCACAGCACAAATTGTTCATCTGGCAGACTCAAAAGAGTCAAAGAACAGAAACTGCAACTGAAACTGTCTGGGCCATGTCTATGAATAGTTGCAATTCCCCTGTGATATGCCAAGGGAGAGCAACTAACCTGCACTGGGACAATGCTTCACAAGGTGAGCAGAGCTGGCTAGATGTCCTTCACAAAAGTATCTGTGTGACTTCCCAGCCATGATGGAGAAATGAAATAATTATTTCTTCCATGAGCACTCATCAGGTAACTAGCTACCCAGCAAGTCAGGAACACATAGTACTTCTGAAACAAACAGGAGAGAAAAAAATAAAATTATAACACAAAAGGAACATTAAGCAGTACCGCAGCATCTCTGTGCTTCAGACTTTGCTGAGGAATCAATCACCCTTTGCAGATAGCTTTATGCTTCACAGCTACTGCTGCTAAGCAGGTTAAATAAATAAATAATCCCTCTTCTGTTACTTCTCTCCTTCACAGTCCCACACCTCCACTTCCTAATGGGAGTAGGGAGACATGGGCAAAACATTATTTTCTGTTGGATCATAGAATCATAGAATGGTTTCATTTGGAAGGGGACCATGAAGATCACCTAGTTCAAACCTTCAAACCCCTCTGCCATGTGCAGGGACACCTTCTACCAGACCAGGTTGCTTAAAGCTGCATCTAGCCTGGTCATGAACACTTCCAGGGATGTGCCCAGCTTCCCTGGGCAACCTGGTCCAGTGCTTTTTCACCCTCACAGTAAAAAATTTCTTCTTAATATCTAATCTTCCAAATGTCTAATCATTTCTTTGTCTAAAAAGCAGAATTGAACCTGTTACCTCAAATCTGTGTTTTGATAGCCAGGACTAAAGAATCCAAAAAAGAGGGACTGAGGAGTGTTAGAAGTTCTGGAATTGCTTCCCAGCAGCAAAAACTGCAGCTGCTGAAATGCAGCTCAATCCGTATACATTTGTGTGAGACACTGGGTCTCTGCTGCTCCCACATTCATGTTCTAAGTACTCTTCTTTGTGGAGAAGAGATGGCTGTGTCTCTGCAGCACACATGAAAGAGAAGCAGGCCTTAAAGACAAGTACTTGCCCAGACATCAAAAGACAGTGCTTCTCTGTGCCAGACTGTACCAGAGAGAGACTCACTGGAGAGACATCTCTCCTAGAATTACCCTTTCCAAGTAATGAAGATGAGACACCTTGTGAGTCCGAAGTGTCAGGAGAGAAGATGTTGGAACAAGCTGCTAGATAACAGATAAATCACCAGCACAGTGTATCATGCACATCAAAGAGATCTGTAGGAGTTTGGAATGGAAGTGGCTGAGCTGCTGAAGACATGAATTCTCTCATTAAAGTCAGCTGTTATACTGGAGTAATGAAGGGTAGCAAATGCTGTAAGTTGTTCTAAAAAAGGCATTTGGGATGATCTGGGAAGTCACAGACCAATGAACTTTACTCTGAATCAGGTAAATTGGTTGAATTATCAAGTAAAATTAGAATCACAGGGAAGGACTATCACAGAGAATTCATTTAGTTTTGCTCCAGTGTCCTTGCCCTCTTTCCACTGCTCCTCACTACTTTAAAATTCCTGTTGATTCTTCTGAAGTCTCCTGCTCAGGTCATTCCTTTTTACTTTTTGTACATTTGGCTATGTCCTGCAGAACAAAAGGCTTTTCATCTTCCTTCTTTCCACCTAATTCTGTCCTGGGGAAAACTGCATAAGGAAATATTTGTATTTATTCATGTCATAATTCTATTGCCATTGTGGGTACTACAGAGAAAAGTGGCAGTAGCAGAAATCCTACCTGATGTCCCAGTAATCCACCATCAGTCTCTCACTTGTCCCAGTCTTAACAGACAAGAACTATATATTCTAGGAAGAGAATTGCTTAAAGCACAGCAAACTGTGCTTTATCATGTTAAGACCATGCAATCACCTGTAAGAACATTTTAGCAAAGAGTTTTGTACACAAACCCTTATATGATTCCTGATGCAGATGGAGTCTTAGGATGAAAAGAAAGGCCAGATCACCTCTTCAGTTTCCTTGGTGAGATACACTGAAGAGAATGATCCAGCAGGTGTCTCAGTTCTGCGCCTGACTCAGGATTTGCTTTCATATTGCAGCACAACACCTTTTTCTGAACAAGTCATGGGAGGTAGCAGTGACTTATGAAAGATGCTGGCCAAGCCATGGCCAGGCTATTGAGGGCACAGCCAGGATGTGACGAGTCAGGAGCAGAACATGTGATAGATACAGAGTATGCTCCACTCCAGGAACTGGGAGCAGGGGAGCTTGAAGCAGAAGACAGAAACCAGCACGGGTTTCTTCTGGGACAGCCAGGCAATAGGACAGGTTCTTACCCGTGGGGAAACTCAGAGGCTAGAGGCAGAGTAGTAGAGGATCCCAGTCAGAAAACTCAGGAGCTCAAGTATGTGTCCTGCAATAACCTAGGCTGGAGGCACACAGGCACCCAGCCTGCAGTTGACATGCCCTAAAAGAGCACAGGCAGGCACTATTACAGTTTCACATCTTCTGTTTAGATCTTTGCACTACAAGTATTTGCAAACCTACCCTATCTTGAGTAGTCATTGTTGATTTAGATTAATTTAAGATTACATAGAGTCTAATAAACACTCATTAATTTGGCAGGTTTTCTTCTGGTACTGTAATTGCTACATAAAATCACACTTACTTAAGTAGAAATGAAACAAGTTACCAGTTTTAACAGCTTTAATTGTTCAAGCAGAGCAGATAGGATTTTCCCTAATACCTCTTTATGCAGTTCACTGTCTGGAATTACCACCCTGAAGAAGAAGACATAAAAGAATCATGTTGATCCTGTACCACTTTAGCTATTTTGCATATTCATTTTCTAATTACCTAATGTTTCTAACACCTAATTCTATAAGCCCCAAATGTCACTAAGTAGTGACATTAATGAACATGTTAGACTCTAATTCATACTAATAACCCATATTACTTGGGTCAAACTAACTTTGGTGTTTAGTAGGACAGTACTACAAATTGTTGTTATAATTTCATTTCACATTTTGATAAGCATTCTGACTTAACAACTTTCATAGCTATCATGAATTTGTTTCTATTTCTAACTAATAAACGAGGGTTCCAGAATTTTTCTGACTAGACGTTAGCTTCCATGCATCCACATGATGGCAATGCAATTCACTTTCAAACTCCTAAGGTCCAAATTTCTCTGTTTGGATTTCTGGAAAATTAGAATGCTCTCTGCAAGGTCACTGCAATGCTTCCTTTCCACTGAAGCCCAAAGTCTAAGTGGATATTAAGATTTCTAAGGATTATGACCTTTATGGCTTGGGAACTGGAGCATCTCTGTTCTTGCCTCTCAGTCACCATGCACCTGATGCCTTGCTAATCCCCAAGAGGTTTGATGTACCATGGCACTGAACGGCTATAATTACTCGTGGAAGCCAGCTGCCACTCAAGTGACAAAGAAGTCTGCAGAGCCGCTCCCCCAGCCCACGCCGCTGAGCACTTGGACCATTTGAATACAATATTAAATAGAACAAGACATGGGCAATATGTTATTTTTGCAAAGCTGAGCTTGTCACATCTGCAAAATTAATATGGTGTGGCAGGAGATGAAAGGGCCACCTCCACCGTGGAGCTCCCGCATCTACAGAGCCAGACAGCCTGAGCCCAATAGTGAAGTGCCTGGTTTTGCACAGCCATGAAGTTTCCAGACATGAAATGGGCAACTAGCAGTACATGGCAAGTCCTTTAATATAAGCACAAAGATGAGAAAGTAATGACAGGAATGAGTGAAAGCAGGCATTTCCTACTAAACCTAATCAAAACTCTTCTGGGCCTCACTGGAACACTGTGCCAGCGGGCCTCTGAATTTTGTTGCAGGTGTTAAACCCTCACAGTGCAGCAGGCAATCTGCAAGGCAAAGAGCACTGGCAGCCTCTAGAGCCATTCTTTCTGGGACCCCTAGACAGTGGATGTAAGTGATTTTTGTTTATTTAGCCTCCATAGTGATCCCTGCACTCCAGGGACAAAAGGGGAGGACTGAGTGCCTGCTCCAAGGGACTTGCAGCCTAAACTACAGATAAGTCCCTCCTGCTGTTCAAAGGGGGTTATTTCTGGGCAAATGTCCATTTGTTTTAAGAGAAAGAAAACACTTAGGATATAATAAAGAAGATAAAACAACTGCCACTTTGCAAAGCAACCTGTGATACCAGCAGTATCACCACAGATTTACTTTTGTTCCTTTTGTCCTTCCTTCAAACAGAAGTTAAACACACCCATTTCCTCCCTTGTGCACTTTCCTTTTCAGAAACATGACCTCAAACATAAGATGGGGTCAGTGACCTTCTCCTCATCCCACTGCAGTGTCCTCTGAGAAGGAGAGAGGCCATTTTAAGAAAGGGAAGGTACATCCTATGCTGGTACTGGGAATCCCACAGAGTGACAGAGAGCAGTTCTACAGCAATTGCTTTGTTTAAAATGCAAAATGTGGATGTGTTTAGAGGAGGTACCAGCATCAATCACTGTATGCAAATACTGCCTGTGGAGAAGAGCTTCCCCTGTAAGTCACTCCTCACTGCCCTAATCGAGTTAGCACTAGTGACTGAGGGCATGTTGAACGCTGATGGGCCACTGATAGTGCTGTCCCAGGAGAAGATTAATAAAAGGCAGCAGGAGTACTTAGCCCCGGTGGGGCACAAAGTCAGGCAGGGAGGTGAGGGGGGACGACAAGGGTGTCTTTCAGACTAGCAGCTGTTGCCCATTACCACAGATAGACAAAAAAGCAAAACTTGCAGCCCTCTCCTACAATCATTACCATGCTTGTGGAGGAAGGTCAGTGCAGACCACATGCACTTGAACAGATGACATTGCTGACTTGTGGTTTGTAGTCACAGGGGATCATGAATCCATAAAGGAGAGGTAAAAAATCATGCAACTCCATTGCTGTTGAGCTTATATGGATCCAAAACAGGGGTCTGCATTCAGCCTAGGGACCCACAAGCTGATACCAGAAACTAGAGCTGCATAGAAACAATGAAGGATTTGTTTAGCATGTCATGAAGGAGGAGTGAAACACATTGCACACAGACCCCAACAGTCCCTAGGGAAAAGACACCACAACTCTGATTGTACCAACTACAAGTGAACTCCAGCCCTTGTCCCATTCTGGCAGACGAAGTTTAAGTACTGCTAATGATAGTCGTTAACATCATTCCCTTTCTTTCTCAGCAACCTGAGCAGTAGAAGGAGAGTGGGGAGAGTGCAGAAGTTCTCAATCTTCTCAGTGCTGAGAGCAGAAAAGGAATGGAGCACTGCTTGCTAGTTTGGTTTTAATCCACTCATCAATAGCAGTTTTACTGCTTCCTAGTTCCCCTTCTCTTACCAGTGAAGTCCTAAGACTTCTACCTTGCCACCTTTGCTCAGCTTCTCTCATCATTGCCCTGATCACATCACCCACACCTGCTTCTTGCACCAAATTGTTGCCAATATCTTCCCTCTTCTCACAGCCTCCTGTTGCAGACTTCTGCTCTGAGCTCCTCTTGCAGCATGAGTTATTGCCCCATGTCTCCAATGTATATGAGATACTGTCAGCATCTCGAAGAGAGAGAATCTTCTCTTTTATGTATCTGTAAAATGTTCAGAACCTTTATATTGCTCTATAAATAAGGATAGTAAGAGTCTAATGCTGGCAACTCTGGCAGATGTATAGGAAAAGGATGATGGCCTGCCCATGGAATGAAATCATTCTGCTTACGGGAAGATTTTATATCAAAATGGGCTTCTGCATGAGGTCCAATACCCATCAAAATCCTTCTCTGCCTAGCAGGAGCAAAGCAAGTGCTGTGTTAAGAAGACAATTTGATGCAACAATTCCCACAAGTGCACGCCTGGCTGCCAAGCAAAACAGAATTACAAAGAGCTCACGTAAGAAGTAATGTCCAGGTATACCAGACAGTGAAAAGTAACTTCTGCTTTCCTAGAAAACATAGAAAGCATAGGGCCACCCTGGTCCACAAAGAGCTTGACATGAGAGAAGGTGCCACCATCCAGTTGCAGATTTGTGATGCCTGCCCCTCTACACCACTAGGAGGATACCAGACCCTGTCCTCCCATAAAAGGAGCTCCCATCATAAAACCTCACAGAGCTGGTCCTTCTGCAAGGAGTCTTACCATCACAGCCTGGCTCTCCAAGGTGGGTGACGAATCCTGTACAGGGTGTACACAATATTTCTAGAAGCACAGTACAATGTTTGTAGGCTTCTAGAGATGAGATTTATCATTACTGCTGAACCATGAGTGAGACAGGGAAGAGAGAAGAAACAAATCCTTTGGCACAGTCCATGTTGATACCACAAACAGTAGCAGTGTGCTGCATACCTCTAGCTCCAAACTGCACTTTTTTAGGCTTCAGGCTGTTATCTGAAAACACTGCCAGAGAAAAGGAAGGGATGAATGGTAAGTCTCCTTCCTTCACCCTGTCTTCTCCAAGTCCTATCAGATATTTCTGCTTCCCTCTGAATTATTTCAGCTTATTCACAGAAATTGATTGATCTGCAGTTAGAAGGTTGCCTATGGATTATTTGGGGACATGCATACAAGACAGAAGATGGCAGGATGCTCTTTCAGTTATGTCCTAGCCCCACAAATTCCACAGCTCTGACACATGCATGCTGTAGCTCAAGCAGCTTTGAGATACTTACTCAGCTGAAGGATAGGGATCTTAAACACTGCATCCCCTTCACCATCTCTGGCATTTGAATGATTACAGGCACCAGCTATATAAGAATGCTGTGGATTCAGGACCAACTACCATCTTTACGGGACAAAATAAGGTTACTATCAGCTCTCTACTCCATGATTGGAGCTGCTCCTCCAAAACCCAAGAGCTGAAACCCAGTCAAACCACCACCATTGATCACAATAGTGATTTCAGGGAGCAAGAAGGATCCTGTGTCTTTCCTAGTACCCAGTGGACAGACAGTTTGTTTCTGGCATACAAGCAGTTTCCCTGCCAGGGCAGGAGTGGAGGGGGAGCAGAAAACCTAACATAGAGGGAGGACGAGTGAGCAGCAGGTTCTGGCTTTACAAGAGGATGATAAATGATAACAGCATTAGGAACAAAACCAAACATCTTTCATGCTGTCAGCTCAGTGAAACCAGCAAACACCAAGATGTGGGTACAGGGCAGTGTGGTCGTTTTCCAGAGAAGCACACAACAATCAAGTTACTTGTGCTCTGAATCAACAGACCAATTCATCTTCCCTGGGTTCCTGCAGAAAAGGGCAGGGGAGAAAGAGGTAATAATTTCTCTTCAGTTAGCTAAGAACTTCAGCTGCTCCACAGAGCATTGAATTCAATAGACAGGGTCAGGACAGCACTGGATGCCAGTGTAGAAGACCTGTGAGAGGATGTGGGTCACAGAGCTCTAGATGATCATGAACTTCCTCACACTGCCCTAGTAATTATCAAAGGGTACTACGGGACACTGCTGTAAGACAGATTGGAAAAAGTACTACAGAAGATGAATATCACAGTGTCCAATACCATTCAGTGCTCTCCCAGATTCAGACTCCACAAAAAGCTTTGCCTTCCTGCAGAGGAGTATAAAAATCCCTTCCTGGGGCTTACCTCATCTTCACAGGAGGAAGTCACCAGGGCAATGGCAGTATAGTTACTTATAGTGAAGACAAGGCTTCCAAAGCAATCACCTCTGTCAGGCTTCCTGAGGAGCAGGTTTGATGAATTGGTGTTCTGCTCAGTGCAGCTGCCCTTGTAGTCCAAGGAGTGGTAGTGATGAAAAGGTTACTGGTCAGCACAGAATTAAGAATGGGATGGGGTATCATGCCCAGTTTTGCCTTTACCAGCTCCCTTTTGTCTCCTTCTATGACCCAAGTTGGCCCCGTTCCCACACTGAATCAAACAGAAAACATGACACCCAGTGAACTTGTGTGCATGAGCCAGGAAGGCCTTTCAAGCACTACTGTTCTGACAGATCATTCCTCTCAATATTAGGCGGCACTGGAAAGTCATTCCTGTTAAACTCAGGTGAAAGTATATCCTGCTAAAGTCCTGGTTCTCTTTAATAGAACAGGAACAATACCCAGTGATTCTTCCACAGACAAGCACATCTCATTTTACTCCACTAATGGCAAGAGACACAGATAGCTATTACTGTTCTTAGCATGCATCTGGGGAAACTGAGACTCTGCAAGGGAAGGGAGTTTCTAAGGCCAAACACAGCAAAGATTCATATGCAGGCTTTCTCAACTCCCTACTCTCCATACTGTTTGCAATCTCCTTCTTTAGCAAATGCTCTCTCTCAAGCTGATCTAAAAGCTTTAGCAACTGTCATGATTTAACTCCAGCCAGCAACCAAGCCCTAAGCTCACTCCCCCAGGTGTAATCAGGGAGAAAATCAGAAGAGTAAAAGTGAGATAAGTCATGGGTTCAGATAAAACCCACACAGGCAAGCAAAGCAAAATAAGGAATAGATTCACTGCTTCCCATGGCAGGCAGGTGTTCAGCCATGTCCAGGACAGCAGGGCCCCATCACACCTAACAGTGACTTGGAAAGACAAACACCATCACTGAACATTCCCCTTTCTTCTTTCTTCCCCCTGTTTCAAATACTGAGCATGATGTCACATGGTCTGCAATATCCCTTTGATCAGCTGGTGCCGTCTGTCCTGGCTGTGTCTCCTCCCAGCTTCCTCACCAGCATGGCAGTACAAAAAGCAGAAAAGGCCTTGGCTCTGTGTAAGCCCTGCTCAGCAATACCAAAAACATCTCTGTATTACCATCACTGTGTTCAGCACAAATCCAGAACATAGCCCCACACCAGTGACTGTGATGAAAAGTAACTCTACTCCAGCCCAAACCAGCACAGCCACCCACGTATTTAACTGTCCATGAAGTAGGCAGGCACCCTCACCTCATTGCAGACAACAACTCTGTAAGGCCCCATCAAATAGGAAGGTTCTGCCACACCAGCTTGGACTTGTCTTCGTTAACATCTGAGGACTGCTGGCTACTTCCCCTCCTGCTGTGAAAGGTGGCTATGGACACAGACTCTTAAACAGAATGCACTGCTAAAGACACCCTAGGATTAAAAGCACAAGCAAAATGGGAAAAGTGAGTATTCAGTGGAAAAGGCAAGCTCACTCTAGAATAAAGCAATAGAAAGAAACATACAAATTCACACACCAGGTAGAACTCAACTGAGCATGTCTGGGGAATCCTGAAAGCAACCACTGAACCCATTACAATTAGCTTTGTGAGCAGGGGGGTGAATAAAACCCAGCTTCCTAGAGATTTGTGTCTTGTGCTTAATTTACTATGCTGCATATAAAAACAGGTAAACTCAAGTCAGAGTTTTCCCTACAACTAAGATGTTCATGCATACCCTTTTTCAGGACTTTTTGTCTATCTAGCAAGTGGTGAGATTAGGACTCTTTCACTCAGTGCTGATACTGAAAAACTGTCATCTCTGTCCAGGGAAATTGATGGGACCTAGGACATTTAAGATCCCTGCATTTCTTTCAGGTATATTTATTTGTGGATGAGGGGTTCAATTCAAAACTTATTGTGAGGAATGAGTGAAATAGACAGATAAAGACTGTCATGGACAGACAGTGTGATCACTTAAGCCTTGTTTCCTTTGGAAGATGGGCTTTAAAGGAATTTAAATCTTCTCTGTATCCACTGGAGAGAGAAAGTTTGCCAGAAAATCGGTGGCTCTTTAAATTATGAAATTTGCATTATAAGAGGGAGCTTAAGGAAGACAATCACACTGTAAGAAAACAGCACTATTTCTTTCACAACAAAAATTTTTAGAAGAGATTGAACTTGGAATTATTATTTTCAGATTATTATGAACCTTGGAAGCAGCAAGACTCAGAGTAGGAAGAACTGGGGGGAAAAATAAATTCAAAAGCAACAGTCTCCCAGGATTTTATGTCATTTGTTTGGGACCCCTAAAGAAAATGAAAAATAGAACAGCCTTATTACTGAGACAAAACATGATATAGAAATAGAATTTGCTACTCTACAGAGTGAATTCCAGCCACCTACCCAGCCTCTACAGCACAGCAAAAAAAAACAAACAAATAAACAAAACCCAACAACAACAACAAACCAAAACAAAAACAACCAAACCAAACCAAAAAGAAACCCCTCAAATTAGTGAGGGCAAAATGAGGCCATCCCAAAGAGAGAAGAGCTTCCTCTGGAAGCCTAGCTAGTGGTGTTCAGAATGCCTGCTCATTTTGAGCTGCTGAATACATGCCCATTTGCCACCACAGGTCTTGTTATTCCAAGTAAGGATGGAGAACAATGAAGATATCCCCTCTCTTGAAGACCTGAAGCTTTGAATTGCTTTTTTCCAGCCAAGCTTGGCCCTCTTTTTCTCTCACACACCAGCTGTCTTTTCTGCATCCTGCACGGCTTAGTCTAGCTCCTGGTTTGGGGATATGCTTTCTCCAGACATTGAAGTGGATGATTCCAGCCCTGTGCCTGACATGGAGAACCATGTAAGTCTTACTGCACTAACATCAGCATAAGTTTCCAATAAGATCACACACTGAAGAGTTTAGTAAGCACCTGAACTGGAAAACAGGAAGAAATAAAGGAACTGGAGAGTAAAGAATACTGACCCTGTGGGAGTATGAAGTGACCCACTGACTCTTACTATGAAAGTAAATAAAACAACATCTGTGATGGGAGTCAAAGTCTAGGGTGAAACAGTTTCTGGGGGAAGTAAGAAAAATCATCGATCTGTGCCTGAGCAAAATCTAGGATGCACAAAAGCTGAAGCTGAAAGCCAAAATCCTATGCCACAAACGGTAAAGATGTCCTATCTCTCAATAATGACCTTGTGAAAGCATCTTGTATTAAAGCACCAGTGCTTCTCCACAGGGAATGTAGTCCATCTTGGTCTACTGTCCACACTACTATTCCCATGTCCCTGCAGCCCACAGGGCTGTGCAGTGCCACACTGTCTCTATGGCCAAGCACTCAAATCCTCCAGTGCCTGCCTACCTCTCAGTCCAACTCTGGACCTTTCTTATCACATAAAATGGATTTTTAAAATGCATCTTTAACTTTGTGGAATTTATATGCCACTGAGGAGAAATTCACACCCTCCCCCTAAATGAAAGAAGGAAATATAAAATCCTGTCCTTGACGTAACCTTTCACAAGCAGCATCTCATCAAAGACGGAATTCATTCAGCAACGGTTCATTGTAAGTTTATTTCTATATCAAAAGTGACCAGTGCCTGATCCACGAGCCAATTATAGCCTCCAGAACTACACATCAGTATGGGATAGCCTGGTGACTCTTTTGTCACTCAAATAGTTTCCAATGGTTCTTTCTAAAGGTTCCAATGTTCACCTCAGACCATTTGAGTTCTGTGCAGCACCAAAAGGTTTGCTATGTAGTTTTTCTGGATTGTATCTCTTTGTCCTGACATGGGGTGTCTTTAATTTGTTACACTGGGCCCTATCACCAATGTTCTCACCAGAAAAGTAGTGGGTTACAGTTCCAGCTATCTGCAAGGTCCACAACTGCAAGGTCTCCTTTAAATGTTGTTCCCACAGGAGGTGCTGTGTACCCCACAGAAGCATACACAGGGTTAACATTCTTGAATTTCTTTCCAGAGACAAATGGTTTGTGTTGAGGAACTGCTGCTGGGAAGGAAGAAAAAAAAAACCCACCCTTTTTTATTATTCCAAGGTGCATTTTAATTTGCACAAGCGACACTGTGTCTGTGATGGATTACACGAAGGGAAACATTACAGCCCAGCAAGCTTGGCAAGGAAAAAAATAGGGAGATACGGGGAGGATTAAAAACAACCTATTGCAGTGCAGAATTCTGATAAGGGATCCACGGTGCTGTGGATCAGGTGGAGCTCAGGGTACCAAGGAAGAGAAGTGGCACAGTATAGGGTGAGGAAAGGGGAGTGGAGTGGGAGTACAGATTGGAAGAGACTCCTTGGTCATGTAGTCTATTCTCTTCCATTACCAAAGACCTTCCATGAAAGATCAAGTCCCATCTTAAAATTTATTCTGTTTCTTTTCCCTTGGAAGTATATTGCAGAATCTCACTTCTCTTTCTGATAGCTAGAAACCTTTGTTTAATTTCCCGGCTAATTTATTCTCAGCCAGTTTATACCCATTTGTTGTTGTGCCAACATTTCCTTAAGCTTAAATAGCTGTTCTCTCTCTTGAGGGTTTTGCAGTTTGATGTATTTATAGACAGAAATCATATTCCCTCTTTCCTCATTTTGCCTGGCTGAACTAGCAAATTTCTTATTATCCTGCAAAACACATTCCCCATATCACTGGTCATCTTACTACCTTTCTGTGCTCAGTTCCTTTTGTACTCATCCCTCTGGGGTGGTGGTGACTGGAATTGTATGTGCTGCTTCAGGAGTGGTCATAACAGGCTTTTGGACTATTGCACAATAATTCCATTTCTCTACTGGAAGCACCTCTATGTTGAAAATGCCTCTTGGCTTTGGACCTTTTATCAGGACCATGTTGATAATTTGGCCAAGGCCAATGGTGAAGAGAAGATCAGTTCTGAGTAAAGCTTCCTTTCAGCATAATATTTTGACTTTCAGCAGCACCTGTTGCTGTTCCCCCACTCAGTCACCCCCATGATTCCTGCACTAATCACCTCGTGCCACCTTATCTAACGATTTTCTGAACTCATGATAAACAAGCTCTAGCCAGTTATCTTATCAAAGCCAGCTATCTCCTTGCTTTTTATCCCATCTTCTCTTTTGCTCTTGGGCAGGTCCTTTTCCTTTAAGAGTATAAAACTACTGTATAAGCTAGAGAAAAGTCCCTATTGCCAGCTAATGGTATATGTTTACAGCACAGTATTAGGTAATTCTGTCCCCTTTTTGGGGTGAGCAATGGTGATGTGCAGTGGTCTCTTTACTGTAATATTATATTTTCTTACACGCTCTTGGGTGTTCAGCTGCATAACCAGACTCTTTGTACTTCTCCATTTTTTTATCTAGCCTCCTGTTGTTTTGAATTAATATAAAAAATAATCTCTCCAGAGATATTAGCATCTGGAATTAAAAGAGGTAGATTTCTCGCACTTAGGGATGAAGGCATTTAGCAACAATAAAAATGTAGCTTGGTAGGTGGCCCAAGAAATGCCCTCCCACAGCAGGAGAGACTTGAGAAAGGAAGCTGAATTAGGCAGGATGGTTTTACAAAGCCTCACATTTTTGTGCTGTGAGCCTAGGGAGTATTGGAAGTGACCACAAGAAACATTTAGCTGTTAATTTACAGGACATATCTTATTACAAAAATCCAGGAATGTTCATAGAAAGGAATAAAAAAATCTCCACCCAGAACATCCTCATTAATAAACACATAAATAAAATGAGCCAGGCTACCCCAAATTCTAGCTAAGCTCCAAATCAGAATAGCACTGAGCACGTGGAAGCACCAGCTACTTCACTGAAAGCTGCTCAAGCTCAAAAGCTTTCCTAACCAGAAGTTGAAAGCCTATTGCCAAAAACCCTGCAGGCTTTCCCTCCAGAAGAAATAGATGAGCCCTGTAGAACATCTAAGGTCATGTACCCATAGCTGGGCTCTGGTGCACCACATGAATAGCTTCTGTTGAAAACTACTGGCCATCAGTGCATGCTGCAATGTATACACATAGCTATTTGTCTACAAATGAAATGGTGGTTAGACCCATATGGGAAGGTGTGAGTACTTGAAGCCTAATGACTTCAAAAATGATGTGCTTGTTTTCATAAAGCTATCATTACTTGTCATGAGTAAACTCAATCAAGTCTCACAAAATCATGCAGTATTCTGTTTCCTTGTGCCTTGTCAGTAAGAAATGCTCTGCTGCATTAATGTGTCTGACCCTGACTAAAGCTACAGGGACAATGCAACTGTTCTCCTGCCTCCTGCTTCTGGGAAGTCAAAAATTCAGTTGGTAAGGGAGGAACAGAAACGTGCATCCTTTCCTCCTGACTTGATCAAACTGCAGTGTAAAACATCACAAATGCTTCTTTTTGATTCCAAAGTCAGTAAGATTAACTCTACAAAACTGCTAACAAGAAGATAACATATTCAAAGACAGATTTCAGAAATGTGTTTTCATTTTCCCTATTACCTGCGGCTGTTAATGAAGTACCCTCTGTTAATGAAGACTTGAGTGTTAACACTTTTCACAACAGAGCTAAACTCTGCTGCTCTAAGACTATGGAAAGGTCAGAGCTACACTTGTGGTTGTCATAAGAAATACCAGAATCAACTTCTAGAGAATGCTAAGTGAAGAATTTTCATGGTGTATTAGTTCTGAAATCCACTTGTCTCTCTGTACCTTGCTGTACTTCTGGCTAAAGTTTTTGCAAGCAGGAATCTTGCTCTATGCTTGAAGAAACTGTGTTTCTCTCCTCATAGCACACATAACCTCTGCTTCTTCCTCTTTGGGAGTAAAATGGGCTTCATTAACAAAACTCATTGCAGAAAATTAGTAAGTATACAGTATTATGTGGAAAATTCAATGCTGGATAATTAGAAAATGTCAGGTAAGTGTTGGTGTAGGAAGAGACTGAATGCATTAGATGAGTCATTCAAATTGTGCTTTAGGCAGTTCAAGTGCCAAGTCCTGTCCCTTTACCATGTTACTTTCACTGAAAACCAAAAGAACTAAAAGGGGTACTCTTCCTAGGTAAGGATTCTGAAACAGAGCCATTTTCCTCTATCCCAGTGTATCCCTAATCCTGTCAGCCCCTTTCTTTTCTAAGTGATGGTTAGGCAAGCAGGCAGTATAGCCTAATTGGTTTTTCTTTGTTGTGATGGACATGTGAGGGGATCGGTTAAAGAGCTCCATGATAACCTTCCTCACTGAGATTTGTTTTCAAGACAAAATGGATGTGGTAGGTAGTATTAGCCAGGAGATCTCTCGATATGTAATGGGCCCATTCTCATAGTGATGGTATCATAAACATTCAGTCACCTACGGAACAAATAGGAAGTTCTCAGCCCCCTTCCTGATGTAGAAACACTCACCCAGCTGGGGTGGGAGGGACAAATCTTCACTCTAGGATTCTGAGCAAAGTATTCTTACTGGAGGGTAACACTACTGAGAACAAGAAGCCAGGAGAAGCGTAATGGCAATTGCTTCTGCCAGAGTTGCTCTTCAGAGAAAGCCGCAGGCAAATCTATGACCCCACCTCAAATCTAGGTTTCAAAAAAATTATTCCGAATTCAATGGTATTCTACCAGTAAAGCTGTCAGATTTGCTCCTGCTCCCAGTCAACTGAGCCAGTACATTTTGAAGAGGGGAGTGGACAGCTGGTGTCACACAAAGGGAGGGTTGAGAGTTGATAAAGAGAATGCAGTGCCCTTGCTTCCTGTATGTGGGGAGCCTGGGAAAGCTCCCTATTAGATCCAAAGGAAGGTGAGATGGGGTGGGAGGCAGTCCAAGCAAGCCCAGCTGTCTCTTATTGCAGTCTTAGGTAGCTCTGCCAGGTTTCAGGCTATGCAACACAACTGTCTGTCTCTGCTTGGACACAGAGCCTGCATGTTTACTGCCTTGATACCATGTCAGTGCTGTGCTAGAAAAACACAAGCTGCAGGAAGGAAACAGAGATTTCTAGCAGCCAAATCTTCAAAACAACAAAAAAAGAACCATTTTAAAAGTTCTTCCAGTGGAAATTTCATAAGGCCATAAAACAATGTACCTGTCAGAGCATCTAATAAACATAAGTTTAAGAATGCTTGATTCAAGGCAAACAAAGGTCACTCTCTTTTTCTCTAGAATGAGGTTGCTGTGAAATAGTAAGGATTACTGGGTAAAACTCTGAACATTAAATCACTCAGAGAGTTTTCAACAAGCAGAGCAAGGTAGTGGATCTGTCATGTCAGTGTTCAGTACATGCCAGGTCCTTGGGAGGAGCCAGCTGGAAGATTAATCTACTATCAAACTACCTTTTAAAATTATGTTCAAAATATATAGTTAAAGCTTCAAGGATCTCTGTCTAAAAGAGACAGTCAGTGTCACGTGCTGGTAAGGGCCTGCTGGTGTGTCAGATGTTAACCCAGTGCCCATAGGTCTGAGTGCAGTGAATCTCAGTTGTTCTAGAAGTACAAGCTATGGGCTAATTCCATGTGTAATGGATGACTTTGTCAAGATTCGGTCAAATGTTTTACATTATTAAAAACAACAGTGTCAGGCTACAATTACTAAAAAAATATCAAGGCTTTAGACAAAAACTTTTAAGTTTTCATGTCCATGGACTTTTGTCCTGAAAAGATGAGTTCAAAGACCTGCTCTCACTAGCTCTTTGTGGACTTTTAGCACCTCCCCAGCCTCCTAGAGAGCTGCATAAGCTCTACTTTTGCAGCACATTTCAGGAAATCTGTCATGTTGGAAACACAAATGCCATTTGTCCATCTTCCCCTTCTGATTCCTTGCCGACAGCTTTCTGCCACAGTTCTACCAAAAGAGGATCACCATTGTCATCTTCATGCTTACACAGGCCACGCACATTGGGATAATCCCAAGTCAGGAATAATTCCATTCACTCTAGTACAGTTTCACTGTGATGCCAGCCCAGTGCTGGACACCTGAAAATATCCTGGGCTGCATTAGGAAGAGCATTGCCAGCAGGTTGAGGGAGATGATCCTGCCCCTCTGCTCAGCCCTGGTGAGGCACATCTGGAGTGCTGTGTCCAGTTCTGGGCACCTCAGTACAAGAGAGACTTGGAGCTCCTGGAGCAGGTCCTGTGGAGGGCAGTAAAGATGATTAAGAGAGAGAAGCATGTCTCTTAGAAGAAAAGGCTGAGGTAGCTGAACCTGTGAAGGCCTCCAGAAGAAACAACTGAAAGGGGATCTCATCAATGTCAGTATCCGAAGGGAGGGTGCCAAGGAGATGGAGCCAGGCTCTTCTTGGTGGCACCAAGGAACAGGACAAGAGGAAATAGGCAGAAACTGATGCACAGGAAATTCCACCTGAAAGCATGAAGAAGAATTTCTTCACTTTGTGGGTGACTATGCACTGGAACAAGTTGTCCAGAGAGATTGTGGAGTCTCCCCTCACCAGAGATATTCAAGAACTGTCTGGATACAACCTGTGCCATATGCTCTGGGATGACCCTGCTTGAGCAGGGAGGTTAGACCAGATGACCCCCTGTGGTCCCTTCCAACCTTATCCAGTCTGTGATTCTGTGATTCTTCTCTTTTCAGCAAAGACAGCTTTTTAGGTAACAGTATCAACAACTTCTTTCTTCATTATGCTTTTAATGATAATAAAGTATTGTTATTAAAGACAGGTAAACAGAACACACTTCATCCTGACAAGTCTTGACCTTGAGCCAGCAACTTTCCCTGCACATCAGAAGCATGGTGCTCTTTTCGGCTCTGCTTTCATGTGCACAGTCATTAGAAGAATTAAGAATTACCTTGTATTGCTCTTAAAGAAAAAAGATTTCACATGGAAAGTGCACCTCTGCACACTTTTTGGGTGCACTTAAAGTACACACTATAATTTTGTCTTTTGGATCATAGGAAGATGTTGTAGGATGGAGCAAAATTTCCACAATCTCCAAGTAACTCTTTTTTATGCATGGATTTCCCAGCCCAGGGTATACTGAGCTCAGAGTATCACTGGTCTTTAGGGTGATGTGGAGAAGTATTATTGATTACTGAGCCACAAAGTGAATACTAGGAACCATTCTTTCCCTCTCAGGACAGAGGGACCACATATGTATCATGTGGGATAGGAATGACTTGAGTCATGCTCAGTTAGCTCCTCTATTTCTTTATTGAAAGATTTCTGAAATACTCCTTGGTCAGAAAATAACACTCATGGCTTTAAAGAATGTGAATAAAGACAATACAAGAATAAAAGAGGAAAATGAGAACAGAGAGGATTTCCTCAACTCTTTCCCTGAAAAGAAAAACATAAACTGTCCAATAAACGTGAACTGATGTATTCCCTTTGCCATTCTTGTTTTGCTGTACAAGCCTTATGTCAAGAAGCTGCACTATAATTAGCTCCTGTTTTGTCTTACTGTTTATGCATAAAGGCTGTGGCTCCTTAGATGGAGATGGCAATACCCACTGCAGAGCATGCCAGCTATTTTCTTGCTCATGGGTTCTGGCACCAGCCAATTCCTTTGCGTGATTTATCACTTGGTAATCCATCTCCTCCATCCATTATCCTGCACAACAATCAGCTCTGGACAGCCGCTTTCTCTGCAGCAGAGCAGGCAGAGCTGTCAGTTTGCCTACCCTGTTCTCAGCAGGGCAAGGGAATTTTCTCTTTTCGGATTCAGTAAGTCTCATGGCAATTTCATTGAATGTCTTACAGGTGGAAATAACAGCTCTGTGCACATTAAGCCAGACTGATGACCTGCATAAACATTTCCCTTCAGCTGGGATGGCTCTTCCAACTTAGCAGTTGCCAGCATCTATTAGATTCATGCAAGTTAGCCCTTCTGAACCTTTTTTACTTCCCAAAGGCTATTTAAGTCTCAATTAATGAAGCATCCAGAAACTATTTTGCTACAATCAAACAGAACTGTTGAGTCTATGCTGAACTCATAAATATGATATACAGTGATTTCAAACACACTAACTGTAGCCTGGGCAAACATTCAGAAATAATTCATGCTGTGAAAAGAAAATGTATAGAAGCAAAACAATATGTTATTGTATGCCAGCTCTTTGATGTTTGAAATGTCTTTCTAGGATTTTTATATATGCAATCCAAGTGCATATACATCCAGCATCTGAATAATGCACCAGACTTATGATACACTAGATTACCATTCATTAGCAACATCAAAGGGTTTTATATTAGAAAAGTGTAGCTGTATCAATAAATTCAACACATGCTCCTAAAGTAGATATTTGCTAATTAGTACAACCTTGGTTTAAGTTGATTTCATGTATGGAGTCATTGAAGCCAACAAAACAAGTTTCTTGTGTGAGCCTTTTCTAAATTATCAGGGTTTTGGTACAAATCAGTCCTTCTGCATTTGTATGACAGCTAGCTAGAAGTACTCAGTGTAAATATTAGCAGTGGCTTTCATACACAGAAAAATTGCACAATACAATATAACTTAAAATTCTTCTGCCTGCAGCTGTGCAGATCACAAAATATCTCTGTTCTGCAAAAAGTTCTGTGTACAATAAAGAAGAGGGGAAAAAAGGAAAAAACCCTGTATTTTCCTTCAAAGATTCAACATAAAGCAACATATCCTTTCAAGAACAAGACTTTCACCTTTGATACAGCTGTACTGGGTCTAGAATTCATCATGTGTTTAGGGAGAAGACTCACAAACCCAAAGAGAGTTCAGATTTGGGAAAATAATTAATTTCTATTCCTCTCCTTCAGCTCAGTCAACCTCCCTCATGGGGGGAGGTGCCAGAAAACATTACTGCCCTCCCTTTCTTCAAATTAAAAAAAAAAAGTAGATGAGAAGGGAAAGGGGAAACAAAGATACAGAGGGAAACTGGGGAGGGGACGAGAAGGGACAGGGAGCTGAGAAGCAAGAAGGAAAAAGCATTTGTAAAATTAAAAGGCAGGGGCCCATCAGATTGTGTCGGGCAGGGGAAAGCGTGTCGTAGGCAGGAGTAATTGGTAATCGGAGCAGAAGTGAAGAAGGGGATGATTTATGGGAGCATGGAGACAGGGGTGGAATAATTTTTGGAGCAGAACGGGGAACTTACTGAACGCCTGAAACTCAGCTACTTATCCACTCGTTCTCGTGATAAATTAGCTCTTGTTTAAAGTAACCGGAGCTCCATTTTTCATTCTGATTACTACACTTGATATCTCTCTCTCTCCTTCTGTTTCTCTCTGACCACTGCCCCTTAGCAGGTTCTCTGAGCTGAGGCAATGGGTTTATGGAAACTCTTCACCCCTCCATTACACTGTTTCCCCCCTCTCCCTCCCAATTACTGTAGGGTTAACTCTTTAAGTTGTTGTGTGTTTCTCCAAGCTGCTTAAACTGTTTCTGAGGGTTGACCTGGGAGCATATGGAACATGATTCTTCATTTATGCTTTGGAGGGGAGAAGGTGGGGGGCGTGGGGGTGCCCAACGCTTGCAAGAGTACAGGATGAGCACAGAGGCACGTTGTGTTTCACTGTGTGCCTGCCATGTTTGGAAGGCAGCATCAGGTCTGGCCTAGAGCACATCATTAGTAGGAATGATTTATTTAATGGTACTACTCAAAGCCACTGCACCTCCCTCAAGCACAAGGTCTCACTGTTCAGTTTACTGCTTAAATCCATGTGAAGACTCAGTTGAGGCACAACACACCAGACTGAAACAAGCGGCAGAAGGAAGGTGGCATACAGTGACAGACTCGCCAGAAGCAAGAGTAGATGACTTTAGGAAAAATAAATTTAAAATATGCTTTTAATATAAAATTGTAAGACAAATAAATACTAATAAATATCAAGTCTCTTACTGACGCCAGAACCAGTTATTTTGCTAAAAGCATCAAAATACCGAAGTGGATCACACAATAAGATTTGAAGGATGAAGTGGTTTTGCCAGTCATTTCAGGGAACTCAAAAGAAAAAGTATGAAGGATACCACAGAAGACAGACCAGCTAAGTTTCTGCTATCTTCCCTAATAACTAAGAAAGACATGAAGTGCAAATTGCTGAGGATATTGAGGAATAAAGAACAGGAGAAGAAAAGCTAAGACTTGGGTTGGTATTTCCATTAGTCTAGAACTGGAGTATAAAAGGAAGAAGGGGATATTCACTGCAATGAAAAAGTAATATTTCCAAACACAAATAATCAGTGCAATCTTCACCTCAGTAGCTATTAATGCCCGGAGCTTGGAATAATTGAAAAACATAAGGGAGGTCTAAGGGTAGATCTAGACTTATGTTGGTGTGGAGACCAACAGATGAATCCCTGCACAATTTCTGCATATACAGTCCCAGTAGACATGACCTTACAGTCCAGCTGTTCTTCACCTTTCCACCTGCCTGGAGACCTTGCAGCTTCTCAATTGATTCTGCACCAGTCACAACAAATGACAAAGAACCAGGTGAGCAAAGGATACCAGATCTGGCACACTACAGCAGCACGTGCCCTCCCGTCTAGGGCAGCACGGCCAGAAAGCCTTGTGGAACAAGCAGGCTGCCTGCCTGACACAGCTCACACTCAGGGAAAACTCTGTCACATACCACAGGACACAACACTGATTAAACTGCACATTCAGTTCTAGCTTTTGGGAAGGAACCCTGTTCTCATGAGTCTTGGTCTGTCGGATTTGCTGCTACTGTCTGTGACATTTCCCATACTGCCAGGCTGAACACACTCTCCTAGGTACAGATCAGCTAAATCACACTGAGTTATACTCAAAACTGAGCTTAGTAAAGCTTGTATAAACTTAACTCAGATTCCTTTTATATTTCTGGAGCCAGCAGGAAATATAGCCACACATCTCCATCTGTTTTCCAAAAAATATTATTATTATTATTATTATTATTATTATTATTATTATTATTATTATTATTATTACTATGGAGAGGTACTTTTGGACCTCAATAAAAATGTATTCATACTATTGTCTCTCAACACAAGGCTTCTTCTTATGGGCTTTCAGTGCTTATTCTATAACCACAATGATTTCCAAGTTCAAGCAGAACCCCTTCTCCACCACCTCCTTATTCATACCAATACAGAACTGTGTGTTAATGAACAACCTGGGAGCACTGAACTCCTGCTATTACCTATGTTGGTGTGAGAGGCATTCTTTGAATAAGAAATTACAGCTTGAGTTATGAGATGTTGAGGAGGAAAGTCTAGGTAAAGTAAAAAAATTAGAAAAAAGCCATAAGCCTTGTCATTACTAAAACCAGCAGGTGGGCATATTGCTTGGAAACAGTGATGGAGCCTCTGCCTTGGAGGAGTTACAGACAACATATGAGCCCAGACCCCTGAACACATATTTACAAGTTCACAGCCTGATGTGGCTCCCACAAAGCTCACCAGAAAGATATCTTTGGAAGATAAATGGGGCTACCAGCTATTACACCATTAGTATTTTGCCAGTGATACCAACACAGCCACATTGCACAGGCAGGAACTACAGACCAAGGCCCGGAGTAAAAAGCAGCTGCAAGAGAGGCAACAGACAAGGACAAGGTGTGCAATAAAAGGTGAAGATAATGACCAGGAATTTACTTTGAGGTGAGTATACTGCACATCCTCTAACCTTGGAGGATCCCAGGGGTTTTGGAAGGGGGATGAGGGTGGTTCACAGTTGTTAATACATTTTTATTATATATCTTATTATATTAAGTAGAGGGCAAACTGATCACTATGACCAGACAAGGACAGGGAGATTAGCCTTACTGCAGTGATGGGCAGTTTCTTACTCGGAAACCAGACAGCTGATCTACCCACCACATTTCAGACAGCACTCACTTTATCTGTATGTGGGAGACCAATCCCATCTCTCTTTCTCATACCTTTGATGGCAAGCAGCTAGATTTTTAGAGATTTAAAAAAGCCAATGTATACGAAGTAAACGAAGGCTCTGAAAGTTTTGCTTTTATACCCAGCAATTTCTATGCATGTGTATCTAGCACAGTCTCACGGAGGAAGAGTTACACCTGAGAATCCAAAATTATCTGCTTGAATGTAATTAAAATTTCCCATTTTGAGGCAAATAAGTAGAAATCTGTATTTTCAAAGAGAGAGTCCTCACAGCTGTAGAATAGAAAGTGATGTTTATTTAAATAATTTAATTTTTTAAAAGGAACTTTCAGAATTAGCCCAGAACCAAAACTTCAGATTTCATAGGAAAAGCAAAAAATCAGTACAACGAAGTGTCTGCTCCTGAAACTTCTGTAAAAAGCACTAATCCAAGGAACAGAACTGGTGGATTGCAAAGAATGGTACTGGCTTTCCCTTGCCCTGATCAGTGCTGCTTCACAGGAGCATATGTTTTACACCAAAAAAATACACACAGCAGCTTTCACAAGTTTTGTAATACTTCAAGTAGAAAAGCATGAAGAAAGTATGTACAATTTTACTCCAGAGAGACCAGTTTATTGCTGGCACAAAGGCAGTGATCTTGCATCCCTTACCACAGCTCATAAGAAGACAACTAGAAAAATAACCTTTTTCTTTTTTTTCCAATGCAGAAGTAATGATCTTATGCTTTCTTCAAGGAAGGGAAGTAGATGGATCCTAAACGAGACAGACATTCATTTTCTCCTGAAGGACTCTTAAGTGGTGAAAACATACTTGGCAGATCCTTCTAAGTTATCATATGGAGGGAATGATTCCTTTGATAGACTGTTTTATTTCGCCTTGTGATTATTTTCTAAATGACCACTGTTGTGGTTCACAGCCATGGCTCCTTTCTTCTAGAACTACCTGAACAACATAATATTAAGATATCTCATGGACAAACCAGAAGCAGCTGAGTGTAAAATGGTGCACTAGTTACCTCTGGCACCCGACTGCCTTTTACTGCCTCGGCTCCAACCTAGTCAACAACCTGCAGGATCAGAACCAATCAACAGAGCGACTCTCCTTCATGTGCTGGCAAACTCATCCTGTTTAGCCTGGGAGCTCAGATGAGCACACGAGCAGGCATTATCTTTGCAGCCATCACCTTCCTGCCCAACCAGCCAGCCTTCAGGGGAACATCCAGCACTCAGCGGAAGGAAGTAGCTGAAATATTCAGATGGTGTCAAGACACCTCTTCCTTATAAAGAAAGAATCTATTCATTTATTGGACAGGATCAAAATTCCATGCCTCTGCTTTCTGGCCCTCTCAAGAGTGAGAGAAAACACCATTACTCAGTGGACAATAAAAATTTCTCCCCAGTTATTTCCAGTGCCAAATCAATGGATAAAAACTTTTGTGCAAACTTTTTTGAAGAAAACTAAAGGTTCTTAGAGCTTCTTCCATTTCTGTTGGCCTTCTAGACCATACTGGTATTCATATAATGTATCTGATTTATTTGGGAAGCTGTAAAATACCACAGATAGAAGGAAGAGGAAGGTGGAGAAAGGAATCCTAAGATACAATGGATATATTTATTTTTTTAAGAACTATCGTTGCTCTCTTCTATGCCCCCTCCCCTGGCAAAGGTGAACTGCATATCTTTAGTTAATAATTAACTTGTCATGAGCTCCATCAATATCCCATCATCTAAGTGACAGAGGGAAGGGAGGCGATGGGGGAGGTGATCAGCACGACGTGCCAGCTCTGCCCGCAGCCTGCGATCTCGTCTCGGCCATAATAAATAGGATGAAATGCGCTCCTGATAAATGCCCATGTCATGGAGAGATTTTACCTTCACTCAGAAACAATGTAATATCTCAGCTATTACCCAAAATAATTTATCAATGTGTAATAGCTTTGTGCAGAGCTCAGATAGGAGGGGAGCAGCGCTGCCCGAGATGGATGGATCCTACCTTCTGCTTTTAATTTTTAATGCTCGTAGGCAGCTTCACATTAAAGGCCAGGTGTCATATATAGACTTAATGTAAGAATGGAGTTCATGAATTCTAATCAGGAGAGAATCTCCCTCTTCTCTTGCTTTAGTCACTTCTCTTTTTTTTATTTATCAATTTTCCTCTCTTTCTATACTCCCATCTTCTTTGCTTCTCTCTTTTAGTCCATTTCTTCCTCCCTGTTCTTCAGATATGTCTTACTCCCTGTCTCTGCAACATAACTATTTGGGCAGCTATTTGCTACTTTCAAGAACTGTACCACCACTTAAGAACAAACTACCTCTGCCTTGGTCCTGGTGTCATGTTTTTTACATAGAAGAACAAACTCAATACAGGTACCAGGTACAGGTTAGAATTTTATATCCAGGCAAAAAAACCAGGACAATAGTGATCAGGAGTGGAAAAAATCACAACTGAGTTCATCAAAATTCATTATGGAATAATGTTACTGAAAAGACTCTGTCTTTAAAGGGCCAGTGGAGAAGACACATCCCATATACCAGTCAAAACATATAGCCTTGCAAAGAAACATGTTTCTTCGACTGGCAAGAATACAGCACTGGGATGTGTGGATCCAAAAACTACCAAAACACATGGTCTCATTTTCCCAGTATTCCTAGTCTGTTTATAGCCATGCCAGCCACATAAATGTTCTCTTCACATTCAACATTACACACATAAACCCAGTTGAGACTCATCTCATCTGGTGGCCTGCATCAGAGGAACCTATTCAGAGGAACCTGTAGCAGTATGTACGGACAACGGGGTAATGCCAAGAAATGTCATTAAAAACACACCATCAGGACTCCCATTAGAAATACCATTATTGTATCAATACACTACATCAAAGCATGACGTACTGTCTGGGTGAGACACACCTGCAAGCACCAGCAGTGCACAACAGCACTCTCAGCTCTGCACAAAGGATGGAGCTGCAGCAAGGAAGGTGGGAGCACCACTTACTGGCCAGAATGTGCAGCAAGGGACACGCTTCATACCAACAGCAGACACAAAGATCAAACAAGTGCCACAGGCTGCAAAGAGGAAAAGATGGACTGTTTGGACTTTTGTTTGCAACCAAAATGAAGGAAAATAAAAGCACACCAATGCAATACTGCCCACGGGACGAGCACTGTCAGAGCTGCAAACCCGATTAAAACCACTTTGCTGACTTGCAAGTTACATCAGTTCTGAGAGGAGCTTGGGCTTGATTTCCTGCCTTCTATTAACAAAGGTAATGTTAACTGCTCCGTTTGTTGGTTGACAGTGCAGGGACCACAGAGTGAATGATTCCTGGGAATTTGGTCAAAACAAAAGATTCTTCTTGTGCCTAAAAACCAGGATGGCATAAAAAGACTTGGCTGGTACTGCTTCCATGTCCTTTCACAGATAAATAGAGGACAACCACTTGTAGAAGTTGCATTGTCAGTTAACTACTTCTCTTTCCCTCTCCACTCAGAAATCTTTCTTTCCAGAGCACGAAGAACTTAGCCTATCAGAGCAACACAGTTTCATAGGAAACTTTCTTTTAATGTTTCTCACCTTCCACAAGGACTGCTCTGTGAACATGCCTTTATTTTCACCTTACTCCTTTCCAGCACTGCATGTCACACAGTTCAGAGGGCCAGATCTGACCCAGCTAAAATGAGTACCATGTGCAAAACTACATTGGCTTCACATGGCTTTTCAATGGGTGGTTGATCAAGGGTAAAGAAAGGATAGTGTCCCACTGTGACAAATCCTTTCTGCACACAAATAAGCCATCTCTGTAAAATAAGTTAAAAACAAGTTTTAAGAAAAAGTGATTGCATAATTGATAAAAGCCAATACTTATCTTTGTGAATGGCAGAATAAGAGACTGCAAATCTTTAAACTGTGTGGTACCAAGGTACAGAGAACATGTGGCTGTTAGTGGGCAGAAGCTCTGGAAACTTCACTCTGTCTATAAAGATCCCCAAGACTGCCTTACCAAGCGCATTTTGCTCCTCTGTGTCTGTGTATAAATGTATCACTGCAAAGGCAAGACACCAGCATTCCCTGGTGCAGCAGCCTTAGGACACCCTCTGTGATACACAGTTATGTGAAATAATAAGGAAGAGAGCTGTTGTTTGAAGAGGACAGAAAGATCGGGTTACCTCCCCTGAATACCACTCACTTAGTGACTGTGGCCTGGCTCCAGGCCAGGAGGAGAGCAGCATGCCCTTGTCTGTGTTGAATGAAAGCCCATTGCCTGCTGCCAAACAGCCCCAGGCAGACAGACAGTGACTCCAAGAACCAAACTAAGAGCTCTAAACTCATTCATTCATGGTCCAAGATCCTTTCTAACCCCAGGAGTGATAGACAAAAAAAGAAAGGTAACAGGCAACAGTCCCCCAGGTAAGAGTCTCTTGCACCATGCAGCCGAAGTCTAATCAGGGTCTATTGCTGTCTTATTCCATTGCTAACACTGTGACTCTAACTGCCGTGTACTACAAATTAATTCATTCCTTCAGGCCTTGCTGTTCAGTAACTGGCTGTCACAGCAATCTCCCGAGGAGCTAATTGAGAGTTGTGATCCGTGCAGTATTTCCATTAGTGCTGTAATGACAGGCAGCCAGACACACACCACACATGCATGCTCACACACAGAGCACAGGTTCCTCTGTACCCACAATGAGGAGCAGATAACAAGCCAGTGCCATCTCAAGTGTTCAGCAGCAGCTGGGAGAAAGGGAAAACAGGAGGATTAATATCCGTGATGCAGACTGAAGTCACCTAAACTCAGCCTGAATGAGAGCAACTTGCTCTCAAGACAAGCTCCTAATTTACTACAGGAGAGTAAAATCCTTCACACACTTCTTTACAGAGGCACTGTTCCCAGAGACTACAAATCCCACCAACAAGTTACCTCTATTTGAGTGGCCCTCTCCTTTGCATGGTGGGACCATGCAATGTGATCTCCTTAGAGATGCTTCCTGAGTAAGAGTGATTGCAGATGTAGCTGTGTGTAGCACTGTAGAAGACACAACTATTAGAGTATTACAGGTTCTGCTTAACAAACTAGAAGGGATGCTAACTGGGGAAGAATCTATTTGATGGGTTATGATGTGGTTCATTCAGGAACCTGGATGGCTCAGGGGTGAAGTCTGTTTGTGACTTAAGGCTCTTTTTTAATTGTTTTTCCTTTCATTTGTAGTTTCAAGCAGATCAGCAGGAAAACACCACATGCAGCACCTCCTATAATTGTGCCACCTGCTAGTAAAGACTTAGCCATCATAAAGGACACGTTTTTAGGTCCCTTCTGGAATACAGCCTCACAGCTGACACCTAGAAAGCAGAGGACATGCAATTCTGTGATGTGACTAACGATTATTTAATAGAGTCAGAAGCTGGAAAACCTTTATTTTCTTAGGGGGTTGTGCACTTTTTTGAACTAACTCTAAAATTAACCCCAACATATCTGAAGACTTGTCTCTTTTCAGGCAAATATGCATCCATTTAACTTGTCTTAGAAGTTGGTCAGATAGTTGCAGACTAGTTCAGTAGGCACTTCTCACTGAGTGCTGTATTAATTCCAAAGTTGTGAGTGGTTTCTTTACACATGAAAGGTGATTTCAAAGTTCATTAACAATGGGAAGGAAAATCACAGCAATTATTTTGAATCATGTATTTGCCAATGAATTAATTCAAAGTGATCTGTGTGGATCTAGGTTACTGTGGGAGCCAAACAGATTGAAGTCAACAGCTTTAGTCACCCTTAAGCTGAGATTGTTGCAACGGTAGAAATAACTCAGCCATGGGTATGGAGGTAGTTTCTTCAGTAGGTGAAGATAATCTCACCTGGGACAGGGCTGCTCACACAGTCCCAGACTTCCAAAACCAGCTTTCTGTAAGGAAATGAGCTGCAGATTCTTCAGAGCATTCCAAAGAGCAGAATATGCTACTCTGACTGCCAGTGCAGCAGTCTGGCTTTATAAAAATAGGGAAGATACCCATTCAAGCTACACAAACAGTCTTTAGGGCTCAAATAGAAGATTAAGTTACTGAGCCTTAAGAAGTTGTGGCATATAATCCTAGCTTCATAATTGAGCATGTGCATGCTTCTGGCATGTGATAAATGCAAGGTCATTTGACTTAACCTAGGAGAAGACAGCATTAAGTGGAATTACCCCATGTCTGCTGCAGGCTAGTTGTGCGCACAGCTGTTACCACAGCTCAGCTGATGCATAGCAATTTGTTCAGTTGTGCTAAATGTTACTGCATGTACAAACCCCCATTCTGCCCTCTTGTGACAACATTACAGGAAAATTCACTTATTTTAAAAGTCATACAAATTCGATAGTGGAAACAAATTTTTAAAAACTTCCACAACTGCAAAGGGCCCCTGGAAGTCAGGTTAACGTAGGAAGTTCTGAGATATCCATGTAGACCCATACTGCAATATGTTTGGCTCTCCTGTGTATAACAGTAATCACAATTTTCAATTGGACATACCTGCAATAGATATGGTCTCACAGGGACAGAGCAGAAGTGAACAGATCAGGTATATCTACCTGTTCTACAGGTAATAAGGCTGAAAGCTCACACCACACCAAGAACAGGCCGTACCATCACTCATGGTGAGCTTCTGAAAAAAGGCAAGAAGATATCAGTGAAGAAAGTTCCAAAACCCCAGGATCAGAGGAAGTCCTGGAATAGGCCATGCAGTCCATTAGGGTGTGGCACATCCTGTTACTCCATTTTAAGGATCAATCAGGGCATGCCCAAGGGATAAAAAGTGGGCATAAAACTTATCTCTGTTTCAGTGTTGAGAAAGCTGTGATATAAATGGAAAAGGTCCTGAGTTCTGATCAATAACTTCAGGTAAGAACTTTACGATGTGCCACAGAATGGCTTTGGTTTCTGTGCAAAGTGCTAATTCATGCTTTTTCCCTTCAAAAGTGATACAAGATGGTTTCCAGCTGAAGGGTGATGGTGTAATGTGTACATACAAGGAGTGATTTATTCCAGACTCTTTTGAACTGATTACTTGAAGTTACGGTTCCTGATTTAGTGAGTATGTCATGTATTTCAGCCCAAACTGATCTCTTCATCAGTCTGCCATGCCAGCACACATAGTAGTTACATAGCACAACAGGGTCACCCCAAACAACCTGAACCCAGTCCTGCGGCCATAAGTTAAAGAAGCCCCTATTCATGTCAGCATTTGACATCTCCATTGTCTTCACACACAGCATAATTTCGAGGGCTGACTGTTTTGCTGCCTCTAAGTCTCAATGTCTGTGTTTCCTGAATCATAATCCTGTCAATATTTGCACAAGTTTGGGTTTGGGTTTTTTTGCCATGGCTCACCAATGCTTGAATTTATTCATTTTTTTAAAAGAGGAAGACCTCAAGTCTGACAAGCTTTCAGAGCTCATTGCACTGTTCAGTTAAATCTCTCAATCACATTTCCATCGCCTTCCTTTGAATGTTCTTGCAATAAGCAATGCAGTCACAAGCAGAAGAGCACTTGCACATGTGCTGTCCCACAGCTCTGTCATAGGCAGGGGTGGGCTGAAGGGGAAGCACACTTGGACTCAGTTGGTACATGGGCACACAGAGAGCGCGTGTACACACAGCCTCAGGAGAGTTTGGGAAGTCCTTGCATGGTGCAGTGGAAACCAATTTCTAACAGGATGTTTTCAAGTTAGTGCAACACAGAGAGCTCTGGGCTGTTCCTCCAGAGATCCTAGTGTGAAATCTGGGTAAGCACTCAGCCAGCAAGTGCACAGCTACTGCATGTGAGTGTGTGGCCCTGCAGAGCCATCATGATCCCTCCCAGAAAGGGTTGGCATATCCTGCCTGAGGGGCAGCTGTGTAATGCAACAACGTGGAAAAATACAAAAGCAAAACAATTGAATAGGTCTGTGATGCAGTAACTGGTCTCATATTCACTGTTGGGTCCAGAAGCATGAGGTCAGCCAGTCTCCTTGGTTTTGTCTATCAAACCCAAGAAGAGTGGGAGAATATGTCTATGTGCATCTTTGGCAATACACCACTGCAGTGAAGCTCATCCTAACAATTAATTTTTGATAACCCAGGCAATGACTTGTGAAACTTTTTCATCCATATAAACCTAGCAGAGAAGTCTTTAAAATAATACATGTATACAAACACCTGTATACATGAAAAGGGTTTTCCAGTTCAACCAAAATCTCATTTTAAACCAGTTCTTTACCCTCACCAGTCAAAACGTAAGGAGCTGGTCTCACACTCTAACAAGGATGTTGTAGTGGAACCAACACTGATTTTGCTAAACAGACTTAGAGGTCATCTATCAGCTTAATTACTTGTCTCCAACAGACAGGCCTTAGGAGCCTTCCCATTAGATATTATATCTTCAGTGCAGGAGGGCTAGACAGTGCTGCAAGTGTCATCAATTGTCTGTTAGGCTGGATGAACCAAGGGTCCTTCATAGTCTTCTTGGTCTCCAGGAGAGAATGGGTTATTGCTTCCCACTAGTTTGATCTTTACAAAGTGGTTCTAAGCTAGAGGCCAAAAACTCTAGAGTGAAGTGGAAGAAAGGGCTGAGCTGTGCAAGGTTATGAGAAACACACACTGACTTCTCTAGCAATTCCCAAGGCTGTTGCTGGCTCCGTGCCTCTGACACATAGAGGGAGAATATGGAGGCAAGCTGATGTGGAGAAGCAGCAAGCCAGCAGTTTCCCAGAAGAAAACAGATACAGCACCTAAAGCACTTTCACACCACACCTTCTCCAGCAAACCCAGGCCAGCCCCAAGGGGCAGCACACACCACCTGTCTCAGCTCAAGTGGTCCTTGAAGCATTGTTTGATATAAGACCTGGCTATCCTATGAACAGATCTGCTCTTCCTGTGAGAACAGGGCTCTTGAGAGAGGAGGAATTATCATGATGCTGTGATCTCATCAAATCATTTGGAGGGAAGCTTTGGGGGACATCTAGTCCAGTCATGAAGAGGGACATCTACCATCACTAGAACTTGTCACCTGTGCCTTTGTCTAGCTGAGTCTTGGAAACTTCCAAGGGTTGACCTTCCATCTATCTATGGGTAATGTTTTTCACTGCAGCACAGACTCCCTAGGAAAGTTTTCCATATGCCTGCTTCAAGTATCCCAGGACACAGTATGTACTGCTGGCCACAGCTTGCAGGAGACAAAGTCCTATCTAGACTATTTGAAAAATGGTAAGCAAAAAATGAGTAAAAATAAGCAAACATTTGGAAACAGACTCACAAAGAGAGTTCAAATGTGTTTCTCATACTACCTGAAACTTAGCAGTAACTACAGGAACTCCTTCAAGATTTCTGTTTTCAAAAGCTCTCTCAGTCAGCAGAACTGAAGAAAGATTATGGTACTCTGATACTCCCTCTGACAGAATAAAGCAGCACGAAAACAATCAAGAAGACATTAAACAGTGTCTGACTGCAAGCCTAGCTTCCATGGCATTCTCTGTTCAGTAGGGCATTTTACAGAGCAGGGATTTCAATCTCTGATTATGACCCCTCATTTATGCTACTCAGTTCTCTAAGGTAGTTATAAAGTGCAAATAAACTCACAGGGGTACACTTGTCCCCTCTAGTTCTAATTAATGCCACTGAAACTCATCATTAGCTAGGTGTATGAGGGCAGCTAATATACATGCAACCATCCATCAAGAAAAACCCATTGTATAATACCAAATAAAGCATGTGTTGACTTCAGGGAGTTTTCCTTCAGGATATTCTTCTGATTCAGTTCAAGAGAAGGCTAAAGAACCAAAACTCATGTACATCATTCAGCTCTTTGCCCACTTCTGCAGCTAAAGTAAAAAACTAGTTTCAGTCTACTCCACCATGTTCCAAATTAACTCACTGCATAATTTAGTGTAATTGTCTTATAAATCACACTTAGAATCACAGAATTAAGATTGGAGAGGAACCCTAGAGGTCTTCTGATCCAAACCCCTACTCAAAGCAGGCCCAGCTTCAAACTTACATCAGGCTCCTCAGGGCAAATTGTGAGTCTCCTCTGAAGAAGACAGCCTCTCTGTAGCCACTCCCTTTATGTAGAACTTTTTCCTTAGAGCTATCATAACTCCCCTGTTGCAGGTTGCATTCATTGCCTCTCATTCTTTCTCTGGGACTCTCTCTGTCTTTTCCTTAACTATCCATTAGGCAGTTGAAGACTACAATTAGATCTCCTTTAGCTTTTTCTTCCCAGCTGAATAAACTTCCAGGTCTTCCAGTCTCTCATCTCGTGTACTCCAGTCCTCTAACCACTTCTGTCACTATTGGCTGGACTTGGTGTGATTTGTCAACATCTTATCTATAGTAAGAAGCCCAAAAATGAAGACAGGACTACAGGTACAGTCCTATGATTGCTGAATAGAGGGGAATAATCACTCCTTGACTTGCTGGAAAAAATTCCATTAATCCAACCTAGCATGTGCTCAGCTTTCACTATCTCAAAGTCACACTGCTGATTGATCTTCAGCTTGTCCATCTGAACCCCCAGGTCCTTTACTGCAGAGCTGCTCTCTGACCACATGAATTCTAACCCATACTTCTTGCAAAAATTACACACATTTTTTGACAGGCCTTAGCAACACCACAAAATCAACATGTGATTTGTAATTCAAGAGCAGTAAATACACCTTATTTGCAGAACAGCAAATAGATAGGAGGGCAGCTGAATTTGTTTGCAACTGACAATATAGAGCACATTTAGGAATAATTTACAAATTGTATTGCCCCACCTTCTACTTTGCTTTTTTCCTAATGCAGTATCTGCCCCTCAAATGGTTGTGTCACATGCCACAACTTTTGCCTTCTCTGAGGCCTCATAGACCAGATGTAGCAGAACAGCCTGATCATCTGTGCTCCACTGGGGAGAGGGAACAAGGACCAAATATTTTTTGCCAGAGTCAAAGGAAGCAAAAGGGACACATCCTTGGACCACAATCTCTAGCCTCTGGGCAAAAGAAAGGTCTCTGGTTCACAGTATCTAGTTCAAAGCCACGGCTGGGGAGTGAGGGGTGGAGGAAAGGTCAGGAGTTCAGCATTCCCCTCATCTTCTCACTCTGAGTTTAAATAGAGAGAGACGGGGAAGAAAGATGGCCTATCTTGTCAAGCAAGCAATAGAAAACAGTCTAGCTGTCCAGAAAGGACACCACAGTAAGGAGCAGCGAGGACAAGCAGGCCTTTTCCACCTGTCTTCCCTACAGACATTCTTCTGATGGGACATTGAATTGTGTTAGCAGCACCTCTGGCACAGAAGGGCAGTCTAAGACACTGTGTCTGCTTCATCTAGTGATTTCAGAACATGTCAGGCTGCAAGTCTGTACTAGAGATGAAGATAGATGCAACAATATAGGGCACTGTAGACTATATACAATCTGAGGCTTCAGCTTGGTGATCGTGGCAGTAGAAGAGCTAATGGGAATTTCCCTTTCTTCCTAAGCTAATCTGTCGTAAAATGGATTTTATGAAATGGGATCCTTCATATTTCTTATTTCACTTTCTTATTTCAGTTTTCACCTCCTTCCCTTATATTTTATGAAAGCTCAATCTGTCTTATGTAACAAACAAACAAACAAACAGAAAATGAGAGCATAGTATTACATCCATGGCATCCCAGCAGTCTGAGAGACAGACACATCACCTCAACAGAAAGGGGAAGTTCATACAAAGTACTGCTTTCCCTCAGAATGCAAATATACAGACAGAAAGAGCTCCACCACAAGTGAAGAAATGCCTCAGTTTGCTTGGCTCCTGAAGCAGAGGACCGGAGCAGCCTACGTTTTGACTTAATTGTCAAAAAACAGAGCACATCACGGCAGTTGGTATCTTCAAGGACAAGCAGCAGAAACGGATTATATACCCTGCCATGCATGTGCATGTTGCATTGCAAGAGCCACAGATGCTACATCTGACAACCAAGTTTAGGTGACAACGTGAGGCGCCTGGACTACAACTAGATGCAGAAAATTAACATCTCTGTGGCCCTTTGTAGAACAAAAGCCAACACTTTCTTTACAAAACCATTTTTTGTTCCATTTCCCAAACAGAAAAAGAAGAGCAAATTCTGAAAAGCATAGATACAATGTTTTCTTATCTGGCTGTAGGTTTATGTGGTGTACTGCTAGCGAGGAGTCCTTCCTTCCCCTGCTAACACTCTAGCATCAACTCTACTGCTCAGAAAAAGCCCAGTCTTCCTGACCGAGATCACTATTTATACTGGATGCCCATTAATTGCATTGCTTGAAATGATTTGCTGTGGGTTTTCTTTTTTTATTCTAGCTGCATTATGTCGTGATCTGATGACTGATTGGGTCCTATGAGCAATCATGAGCCCAAGCCTATTGCTTCTAGCTTGATAGAGTGTATATCTCTATTTCATATTCAATAATGATGAATGGTCATGGCTTACATTTATATAGGGCCTTTCATCCAGAAAGATCCCAAAGCACTTTACAAATTGATTTACTGTGCAAACTATGGGGTTTATTCTCCGCTTCATAAGCTCGTATAAATCCCATTGAGTTACTTGCACTTCATCACAGTACTTGGTATTACCCAAACAAAGCACAAGCAATACACCCAGCAGAGTCAGGGAACACTTATAAAAATATGAAAGAGTTCAGAACTTCAGTTCTATGTTTTATCCAAAAGGCAGAATCTTTAGCAGGAGAACATCCACCTAACCCTAGGAAAGTACTACTTTCTGCACTACTTCTAACAGGGCTTCTTGCAGTAAAGCATTCCTTGGAAAGGACACAACCCAGAGCTGGGTCTGCCTGCTCACATGACTGCACCCTCAGGCAGCAGCTGCTAAAAACCATCAGTTCCTTCTGTTTTAAAAAAATACTATTAAACAGAAAACTGCTAGCAATGAAACATCAGTAGCCATCAACATAGGATGCTTGTGCTTCTTAAGGGTTGCAAAAAAATTAAACTGGATGAATGCACAGGTAAACTTCCTGGCAAGAATTCTGAACAAATATTTAGCCACAGCATGATGCTCTGCACTAAGGTTTTGAAGCAAATCATCCAGTTCCCTTCTCCTCTGTTTAACATGGAGTGGGAAAGGAAACGCACCAGGTATGTGCCTGGGTTGTTCCCCATCAAAAGGGAATCCCAAATCTGCAATCTAGCCCTTACATTTCCAAACCTAAGGGATACAGAGTGACGCAGGGAACTCATGACTGAGACGATGGGTAACCAACTTCAATATTTTCTCCACCCAGTCTAAAAGCTTTAAAGGAGCAACACCATCTCTGCCTCCATGACTTTGTCAGAGAATTAAGTGAGGTGCGTTAAAAAAATGCAGAGATTCTCTAATAAATATGGTGCCTGTGAAAGTGAGGTGCCAACAGTGGCTCTTACCAGGATGCCATGGTGTAAGCCGAGTACCTATCTTTTTTCTCATATCACTTCTGAAATGGCTGCAGTGCAAATGCTGGTTCCAATCTCAACAAAGACAAAGTCATGCCAAATTATCCAATGTGGGGGAGAGACCAACTTCCTCAGGGATTTTAACCAAAATTTGTTCTCTTGGAACCCAAAAAGAAATAGCTTATAGATATTTGAATGTAAAAGGTAATAATCTAGTGCTAGGATTACATACAACTTTCAGGTGTTGACCATTGTCTTTTTTTCCTTGGCCTATCAGAATTAGCATGCTGACATATTGCAGCAAAAAGTGCAGTCAAAAATAAAAAGAGAAAAAATCTTTTCCTCCTTTATTATATTATGGACTGTTTGCCATATTCTTTATTAACTCCAGAGGTAAAAAGAAATACGGCACAGGTTAAGACAGGGCAAAAAAATCCTTCTATCAGGATTGACAGCATCAGCCTGAAAGGTCCCATGTACCATGCACTCCTGGGGCAGGTGGAAAACATGGGAGAATTTATCTAGCACTTTCTTGATAGGTTCAAGCCAATGCAGCTGCAGTCAGTCCCTGAGTAATGTGTGTCCCATCTCTGTTTTGGTCAGCTCTAGCAGCTTGTCCAATACCTTACTCAATACCAAAGGATGTAAAATCTTCTGGACATCAAAAGAGGTTTTAAGGAGGCTGTAGGTACAGAAGCCATCCATCCTTAGAGGGTTTCATGGTCCAGTCTGATCTTTCCTACACTCATTCCTCTGCCCATCCAGCACTTTTCCCAAGCTCCTCCCTCCTCATTTTACTTTCTCTGTATCTTATATTCTGCATGACAGTGGCTTCTTTTTTTCCTTCTGGCTTTGATGCCAGTATGAAAGGAAAGAGTACAAGAGCAAGGCTTCCAGTTCTAGTTTTTAAGATGAGAGCGGCCTTCAGATGTTTGGAAATACAATGACATAAAATATCAGATCAAGGCCCACTGACCTAAGATAAAGCATATAATTGCATCAATAGAAGAGCATATGAGTAGTCCATAATGAGGGCTGGTACTCGCTTGTTACAGACAGCACTATGAGAGTTCAGCTGCCAAACACTAGCAAGGAGCTACTGATCTCATATGAGCTACTGAAAAACAACCTCAGTAAGTGACTTACTTTTTATAATGCAGGGATACTGAAGAAAGTATGATAATGACCCTTTGCCTTATTGCAAATCATGGAATCATGGAATGGTTTGGATTGGAAGGGATATTAAAGATCATCTGGTTTCAACTCCCTGCCTTGGGTGGGAATACCTTCCACTAGACCAGCTTGCTCAGAGCCCCATCCAACCTGGCTATGAACACTTCCAGGGATGGGGTATCCACAATTTCTCTGGACAACCTGTTTCAGTGCCTCACCACCCTCACAGTAGAGATTTTCTTTCTAATATCCTACTTAAACCTACTCCCTGTCAATTTAAAGCCTTTCTCCCTTGTCCTATCAGTACATGCCCATGTAAAAGGTCCCTCTTGAGCTTTCTTATAGCCCCCTTTAGGTACTGGAAGGCTGCTCTAAGGTCTCCTCAAAGCTTCCTTTTCTCCAGACTGAACAACACCAACTCTTTCAGCTCATCTTCCTAGGAAAGGTGCTCCACCCTTCTCAACCTCTTTGTGGCCCTCCTCTGGGCTCTCCCCAACTGGTCTGCATCTTTCTTCTGCTGAGGACCCCAGACCTGGATGCAGTACTCCCGGAGGTGTCCCAGGTGAGCAGAGTAGAAGAGTACTGGCCACACTGCCTTGGATGCAGCCCAGGATATATTTGGCTTTCTGGGCTGCAAGTGCACGTTGTCAGGTCACATCAAGATTCTCAGCGTGACATCCTTACCTCATTCCCTTCGTGCTACAGAGATATAAGGGTTCCTTAACCAATAATGGAAGTGTTATTATACAGACAAAATACATACTGCTGGCTCATGTTCTACAACCTGGTCAGGTTTTTCTAGCTGGATGGCCCCAGAGTGACACCACCAGAGCTGGGCACCAAAAGGCCACATGAGGCCAAACCAGGTGGCTTTCCACCACAGCTGCACTAGGAGTCTTTGGAAACTGAAGGCCACCACTGAAAAAACACGAATAAACGAATACAACAGCTGCAATAACTTACCTCAGGGCCAAGGCTATCTGTAGTTTTAGAGAATCCTGAAAGATTACCAAGAATAGCAAAAAGACCTCCATGTTAGGAGACACTGTTCAATCTAACTGTTCAGCAAGTAGGTGTAGAGATTTTAGTATTATTTTATCCTTAGAAAATTTGTTTACAATGACAGGACATTTCATCAACACTGAAGAGCAAGTGACATAAAAATGACAAAGTAATTGCAAATTAAGGAAATCACATAAAATTAATTAAAGGAACAGGGATTTCCCAGCAAAATTTAAGAAAAAATGCCCTACAAGAAATGATAGCCAAAATTACATAGATTGGATTTTTATTGGCACTCAGCTATAAAGCCGAGGACCAAACAAATGCTGGAGACTGAGATTCTCCTGAGGTAAGAGGATCCTGATCCTCCATAGCAGGTGACACATTCACAGGGTTACCAGGGAAGCCTGCATCACTCTCCAAAGCTCTGTTTATCCTAGGGATAAGGAGAAGATTCTCACAGTCCTCCACATGCACCAGTCTATTTGTATTCAACAGCACTGAGCTCATGTGATATCATCACAGCAAAAAATGAAGAAGTAGGCAACATTTTTGGGAATGAAAACAAATACTTCCAAAAGCTTTGCAAGAAGAAAATATGAATAGTAGTTCTCAACAACCTGAAGTTTTATATACAGAAATAAGAATAAAGCAGTAAGTTACCAAGTTTTCAGTTTCTTGGCCTTTGCAGGCAGATAAGTTTGGACAGAATATAACAGTGCCCAGTGCGGTGCATACTAAATATCCCAGTGTCCAGTTTCATGAGCCTCAAGCATTATTGTATCTGCCTGTAGTGTCTCCCATTTTGCCAACAAACTTTCCAACCTGCAGCTCCCCAGAGATGGCATGGCATCTGGATGCCCACACCAGCCAGAGATAGATGTCTGGTAAAGCCCTTCTAGCTGAACAGGACATGGTAGCACCCACATCATCACTAAATCAGGAAGGGAGTCCAAAAATACATGAGCTGAGGACTGAGAAAACAGTGTTTTACAGGAGCTTGTTGCAAAAATAAATGGAGAACAACAGGTCTCCTGGGGCTTTTTCCTTCCCAAAGCAAGCAAGTGCCAGAAAGCATGAGTCCCGTTTGTACAGGATCCCCTTCAGACTTCCAGCGTGGAGAAGCATGTTGCACCACACCATCCCCCTGCAGCCCTCCCTCCCTCTCATCCACCGTAGATATACAAGGCTAAGTTGATGAGCTGTTCAGCTTAGTGTGAAATGTGTTACATTTTCCCCCCAGCTGCTTCCTGATTGCAGTATTTACTTTTAATCTCCTCTGCCTCAATGCCCGATAAAAACTTTGTCACATTAGATGGTGACAGATGGGAAAGAGAAGGGGGGGATCACTGCAAGGGAACGTCCTGGCTTCCCAATAATTTTTCACAACGCCAATTATGTCCTTCAGTGCTTCCCGGCATGTGCACCCATGTCAGCAGAGAAGGAAATAGAAAGGCATAAATAAAGACAAAACCAGGCACTGCATGGCTTTAATCTGCAGAATAACATTTCTCATTTGGGTGAAATATTGTTGGATTCTCTCCTGTGCTGAAAATGGAGACACACACACAATATATACACAGAGACACAGATGTGCAGAGTTCACAACTGCTTTCCTCATGCATAGGTACTGCCATCCTCACAAGCAGCAGCATTGTGATCAGGAAAGTGCAGATGTCTCCTGCTTTCTGAAAGGTTTCCAAGTCCAGCAAGCCAAATCTAACCCATGTCCTCTAACCCATGTCCATCTAACCCATGTCCATCTAACCCATGTCCTAACCCAGCTACCATTGAGTAAATAGTACTAATATGAAGATTCTCATTTTTAAGGTTTCAAGATGGTTCTTAGAAAGTTTCAGATCATTTTATGTTGTTGCTCCTTGCAAACTCCAAGCCCAATCCTGCACTCCACTACATTTGCCTTGCTTAGATGTTCCATCCAAGATAAGGGGCTACAAAGGATAATCTTTTGAATCTGAGTTACTTCTTGCTTAGATTGCTGGGAGATATGAAATGTAACAGCAACCACCTATATTGGTGGAGATGTTTATAGTAGCAGGTGAAAGTAGTCATGGAAGCAAAGAGAGAGAGCTTCAGGAGGAAGATGAGAGATAACTTTGACCTGGGCTGGGATTTATCCAGTCATACAAGTACAAAAAAAAAACAACCTTTTTGTTTGCCCTTTATGTATGTTCTTCGTAAACAAGAAAAAGAAAATCAAAACACAGCATTTTCCCAGACATCTTTTCCTTGGAACTAAGAGAATCATGTGCTTTGGACCACAGCTACTACTGTCTTGACAATTTTAGTGCAAATTCATACAGGGACAAGAGCTTGGTGACCTCCATTCCCAGCGGAATGGACAGGCGATGTCAGAGAAGTGCATAATGAAAGAAGCTCAGCAAAAGAGATGATGAAGGGAGAGGATCCTCAACTGAAACAGAAAGAAAGGGTAACTGTCCTAATAAGAGAAACCTGTCATGATGGTGTACATGAATGTTCACAGGTAGGGCACATTCATGCATCTTCCATTAGGTCAGAACTTGGCCTGCAGGACTCTTGGTAAAAGCCAAGACAGTGCCCTTGTCTACATTACATAAGAAATAGGATATGTAAATACGTAAAAAAAGCAAGTACTCCCAAAACAGGAGATTTTGAGGTAGCTACAAACTGGGCATCAGTCAAGGAGTTACTCATTCAGTCACTAGGAAAAAAAATATGAATGAGAAGCCTCTGGGCTCAGGTCTAGAAGATTTAGTAGATATCAGACAAAGGACTGTGAGCCACAGAACTTATGAAGAAGACACTGATAAAATGGACTATGCTGTATTAGAAACCAGGGAAAAACAGCTGGAGCTGAAACAGAAAAGATAAAGGACTGCCAGTAAGTTCTTCAACTGTGTTCTTTAACAGTAAATTTGCTCTACAGAAAGTAGCTAACAAGTAACAGAAACATCATGCTCTTAGACAGAGCATCCTTACAGTTGTGCATTACCAGATTTTGGCAGTCATATCTGTATTTACATGCCTGTCACTTTGGACATACTATAGTCAGGTTTACAGAACTGATTATGCCAATGGATCTCCTCCAGAAGCTCAACTACAGCAGGTTCAGCATATTATAGTGGCAGTGAAAAATGCCTGTTTCCCTACAGAGAGAACCAGTGAGGTCCCTGAAGAACTTGTTGAATGAGAAAGGCACAAATTAGCAGCCCCAGGCCATCTAGATCTCAATGGATGTAGGAGCCAGAACAGCCATTTACAAGAGAAAATTAGTACAAAGCAAAAAGAAATGTCAAGGCAGATATTTAAGAAGGGAAAAACTCAGTTATGAATAATTTTTAAAACCCTGTTGCCTTTCTGAATTATGACAGCTGAAGGCTGAGAACTGTGCAAGGGCCCTACAAAGATCCTCTGAGAGGTATCTGTGATAGAGCTGTTAAAAACACAGCATCATGTTTGCAAGCCGATAAAGCAGACAATTCCTTCAGTGTGGAACCACATTCTAGGATCACATTCTGTTTTTATAAATATATTGAGTCCAATCACTTGTGGTTCACCAACAGATGAAAAACCTAAAAAATAAGATGTAGGTACATCCAAGTTATTTGTTTCCATTAGTTACTTAGCAAGTAATATTCTCAGTTCTTCATGGCAATATTTTTGGAAATCAAATTGAGTTGTTTCTACAAAGAAAGAAAGGAAAAAAAGCAGATATCTATGTCCTAATGTAATTTGATCTAGAAATGTCTTTTTCTCAAGCAGAAGAGCTGAATCACATTTTCATTCTCTGATTCTTTTTAGAGATTGTCAATTAGTTTTACTTGAATTTGTTCTCATTTGTAAATTATGTTAAAGGAGTGAGACTGTCCTAGGAATCCAAGGCAGAAAAAATTATGTTTCTACTCACATTTTGATTTCCTTTTAAGTGAAAAGGATAAGAAACGCATATGCAAAAGGCTCTTTCATCCCAAGTTTATCAGGCAATACCTATCCCACAGTTTCTCCTCAGTTTAGCTGTGTTACCTTCCACACCTTAATACAGGATCAAAGAATTTTTTGCCCCTGTGTCTTAGAGCTTACACATAGACTGAGACTAAAGCACAGTCAGCAAGACTTAGAGAATTCTTATATTTTTCCTGTTATGAAGTATGTACATTTATATGTCACTCCCCACCCCCCCTCAAAAAAATTAGATTTTCCTTCATTTAGGCACAATAAACTTCCTAATGATGGGAGGAAAACAACTGGCAGACATTCAGTGACTGTCGTTGTGCACCAAGGGTATTTCACATGCCACCCCATTAACTTCAGCCTCTAGAGGAAAGACAGGAGCTCAGCTTCAACATGTGCTCAACTTTGCTCTGCCCCCACTTTTCTTATTCAATATCACTAGTTCCTCAGTGGAAAACTGCAGTCCTTGAAAAGAACAGAAAATTCATTTGTTTTCCTCTAACCATTCGTTCTAGCACAGTAATGGAAGGAAGGTATGCTAAACTTCCAAGTCAAAGATCTGTCTCTCTGTTCAACACAAAGCATTGAAGATTATATGGACAAAATGGTCACTGTATAACCTGCCCATCCAAAGGAAGCATATGCAGGTTAAATGAATTTGTGATACTTTAGTCAGCTGGTATTTTTGAGATATTTAATAAAGTAAATAATAATTCCTGTCAAGGAACAAACGGCAACATTCTCCCTGTCCTACACAGCATTTAAGTCACATATTGACATGCCTGCACCATCCACACTAAGTCCTCGGGCTACGCTGCAGAGCACCTGGATTCCTAAAAAAATTCACAAAAGAATCACAAAAGACTTCCACAGGAAGCAAACTCATTGTCAGGAGGCTCAGTGTTAGTATAAAGGAGCCCACACATTCATGGAACACTGTTTCAGAAGTCCAAAAACTTGCAAATTCTACTGATTTAAGGGATAATAAGAGATGTTTACTAAGCATCTGTATTATTTTGTTTCAAAGCATTTTTTTAAAATTTTCTTAAAAGTTAACTAGACCTATTTAGAAAGAAACCAGTGATATTTCATGTGTTTCTCTTTCAAAGTCTTCCTAATAACAGCATTTTTCAAGATGAGCATATTTTTCCCTTCTGTTCTGCAGAAACTTAGTACAAATAGCAACGTATTTTTCTTTAGGGAATAAAAATGCAATATGACAACAGAAACCAAGAGATTTGTTTAGAGAACAGTGATTCAGTGGAAAAGTTGTTAGCCAAAGCAGATACCAAATTGTTAAGTAGCAAGCAGGGTGAGTCTATTACAAATGATGTTTTAATATTAATCTACAGACACAACTTCTGTGAGACACATGGGTGACAATGGCTCCTCGTTATTCAACTTTAGTGAGAAGATTTAGAACAGTATTCAATATTGCCCCCTTGCATGTCACAAAATCACAGAATGTTAAGGGGTTTGAATGGATCCTAAAGACCATCTAGTCCCAACCACTCCCTGCCATGGCCAGGGATATCACTAGACCAGGTTGCTCAAGGCCTTATCCAGCCCGGCCTTGAACAGTGTGGTGACTGGGGCATCTGTAACCTCCCAGGGCAACTTCTTCCAGTGTCTCACTGCCCTCACAGTAAAAAATTTTTTCCTAATATCTAACCTTTCCTCTTTCAATCTGTACCTACGGTCCTATCACTGCAGTTCCTGATGAAGAGTCCCCCTCTGGCTTCCCTGCATGCCCCCTTCAGATACTGGAAGGTTGCTATGAGGTCTTCACATAACCTGCTCTTCTCCAGTCTGAACAGCCCCAAATTTCTCAGCCTGTCTTCCAGGCACCAGTCCTCTTATCAGCTTCATGGCCCTCCTCTGGACTTGCTCCAACAGGCCCACATCCTTCTTATGTCAGAACACAGGTAAGTCACAGAGAGCCCATGCAAGATCTCTGAATTTGCTGAAGGGATTAGCTAGCACACTCGAAGCCATTCAGCATGGAGTAGAAGTATTATGGAGCACTTGGAAACATACCATAACTGTGACTGGAACAACAGAGGAAAAATGAAGAAGAAGCAGAAGAAGCAGAAGAGAAGAAGAAGGAGGAGGAGTTCAAAGGGGCAGTTGTTAATGATTCTGATGGAATGGCCCAAACTGATTTGAAGCAGCAACACCAACTGTAACCAGTGGTTCTCAGATGACATCAGCAGACAAAAGCATCAGGACTGGATCTATGTACAACTCCTCACCTCACACTGTACAGGACGAAACAGCACAGGGAACTACTGGATACAGTCTATGGATTTTAGGCAATCAGTGAACCACAGCTGAACAGGAGAGGGTTTATCTTAAAGCATGCACTCTCCTCCCACAGAACCAATGAGCAGCAAGTCCATAGACTTCAGCAGGATATAGCAGTGAGTTAACTCAGATGAGCAGGACTGCAACATTAACATTAGGACTTAGGACCACCACCCCTTACCTTCAGGTGAGAAAAAAAACCCTCTCCTCTTTAAATAAGTTTCAAAAATAAGTTTAGACCACACATTTTTGTCCACAGCTAGTTACAGTGTGATTTTGAGCCCTGTGGAAGCAGAACAGGGACCCTATTTGCTTCTCAGGATTTGTGAAGGCGAGGATAGCGGGTTTCAGAAAGATTATCTCACAGTTCAAACTCGTTAATGAAAGAAATAAATTAACCAAGCTCATTTTTCAGGGAATTCTTGTGTAAACTGGAAATTTTCCAGTCTGTGAGCCCCGCGCTGTGCTAACCCATAAATCACAGCAAGCAGGTTGTCTGTATAGTGAGAGCAGCACGTTTGGAGATGGAGGGGCGGGGGCCTGGGGGGAGAAACCAGCATATGTTCATGGAGAAAAAAAAACGTAAAATCTAAACAGGAAAAAAAATACCTCCCTTGCCCACCACTGGAACAAAATAAAAGGCTTGGCCTCAGGCACTGGAACATACGCTGTCTGCAAAGAGCCCCCCAAACCAGGGGAAGGCACCTGAAACAGGTCAGCTTTTAATTGAATACAATATTAATTACCGCGTGCACCATTAACGGTTTGTGGGATTTGACTAATTAATGTAATAGTTTCTGAGTCACGCTCATTAAATATGAAAATTACGCTGGTGAAAGGTATCGGTTTCATTATCAATCTTGTATGGACAGGAGCGGGGGTGGGGAGAGGGTGCAGTGGAAAGATTCCCACCCCATGTTATTTGTTGTTAGCTCTCTTCTGGATTTTGTTCAGGTGAGCAGATGGAAGAGCCAAAGTGAAAAAGAAAGAGACAAGGAGAAGAGGAAGCATTGCCTGGTGTCATGAGCTAGTGGCTGCAAGTCAGGACCCAAAAGCTATCCATGTCAGAGTGAATGTACCCTTTCATTCAGTGGAAAGAGCTGGGTGGTCTGCGTTAGGCTACAAGTTGTTGTCAATTCCCATCATAATGCTTAGTTTCCTTCATTCCCTTGAAACAAATCTAATGAGAGAGACTGATGTCACATGGGGTACTTAATTCATTAACCCATGTAAAGCATGTGGTGATTCCTTATTGGAAAACTACAGGGAAGGTAATTATCACTGTTAAAACTCAGCTCCAGAGCAAATCATGCACTAAGGATATACTGAGATATACTGCCATGGGACACATCCCTCACATGGGGCAAAACTGTTACAAAAGAAGAACCAGAGATTTTATATCTCCTGTTCCTATCCAGCAGCCCAGGTAGGGGCAGCACTGATTTAGTCGAGAAGGAAGTGCCATCCGTTCTGTATGGGAAGAATACTCACCTGCATGCAGGATGTCTGGGAAAAGAGAGAGAACAGGGTCCCCTTGTACCCCACCCACTGCAACAGAACAAAATGCAGAGGTCACCATCTAGATTGTAATTTGAGAATAAGTAGACAGCTGAGACTCTGTGTCTGTGCGTGCGTGTGTGTGTGTGTGTGTGCGTAGGAAACCCTCAAGAGTGAGATAAAAGCCTAATCCACTTAGAGTTTCCAAGCATCCCAAAGGGAGGTTGGATCACCCTCCTGCTAACAATAATGCTTCGATACTGCACAAGGAGCCCGAGGGTGGTAGGAGGAGCTGAGATAAGTCAGTGCTATTTTTTTTTGTAGGAGTCCTCTTGACTGATTCATAATGTGTTTGGCAGATGTGTATGGGGGTAAAGAAAGGAAAGTGGATGGCCTTGCACCAGAGCTGCATAACTTCACATTCATGCTACGGATATATGTCAGCCTGGAAAGCCCAGACACAGAGTAGAGAAACCAGAGGGTGGGGGAAAAGTAAGACAATAATATACATGCGAAACCCAACAAATTACTCAAATCTCTGATTCTTCTTAAAAGGTGGGGAGAAAGAACAAGCAGTAAACCTGTAAGAAAGAGGAAGTCCCATACACTATGTTTTTATCACTTTGTCTCACAAGTAATAGCTTTCTGATTTATGTTTCTTCAAAATAGATGCCAGTCCTAAATAGCATCTGCTTGCCAGGAATCTGTGGCTAAGACTGAGTTGGTTGGATTGTGCACAACCTATTCCTTTTTGGGCTAATAACATGCACAACCAAGAACAGTGCAGTCTCTTGCATCGTTGTCCCTTCTCCAGTGAACATCTTCATCCCAGTCACTCACACGTAAATGTTCTTCATACCCCAAGCCTCATGGCCTAATTCCAAGTAAGGAAGTGTTATGCCCTGGTCTGCTTGGTTGGTTTAAGGGAAGGCTGTTTGATTTACTCTGCACAGTGTACAGAGAAACAATAAAATTCTCAAGAGGTTCGATGACAAACTTTTACTTGCAAACTTTGGAACATTAAGGTAGAACAAGGTACTTGTAGCCATTTTGGTTAGAAAAGCAACAATATAAAACCATAAAAATAACACTTAAGAAAATGTATAAGGGAAAAGAAAGAAAGAGAAAGAAAGGATAAGAGTAGAAAGGTATATAGTCACCACTCTTGGATGAGACTTGATTGCTGCAATGTCAATGTCCATTGGTCAAAGTGATGGTCACAGTCTTAATCCAAGGGTGGGGAAGCCCACAAAACACAAAGCTCAATGTGATGGCTTTTTCTCTAGCCCTAAAAATATGAGTCAGACACAGTTAGGGTGATAAAAAGGGTACCTCTATATGCGGATCGTCAGGTGCACAAATTCAGCAGGTAGAAAAGGCCGAAGGCGCACACACCGTGCAATGCGTGCACAATTTTTATAGATTCTGCAAATTAGCATATCTGACAAGAACTCCCCAATTAGGAACCCTCCTAGTAAAGTAATTCCTCCAGTTCCAGTACCTTCTAGATTCTCCCCCCCTTAGGATGAGATCCAGGCCCTGCTTACGAAAGTATGTCTCAGAAAGCTGGTTTCAGCCTTGGTTTCTAAGGAGAGCTAGGATAGCATAGGGATCCTGGAATTTGTTTTGTCTTTCTGCCTAGGAAAATGTTGAAACTAAGCTACAATGTGAAGCTACAAAGCTACAAGTATATGTGTAAAGGATACAGAGAATATATAAAAGGAAAAAAGGGCAAAAACCAAAAAGGCATTAAATAGGTTAATATATGCTCAGGTTCCAGGTAGGAATGTCCAGGTACCTCCCCTGGAGCAGGGAGTTTTACACTGTCTCATGTAACACTTGGGATCACAGAGCACTTTTGGAGGCTTTGATGGCTTATGATAACTTTTAAGATGCTACAGCTGCCTCTCACATCAGTAGTTGAGCAAACTATGGCTTATTAGAAGGAACAAATACCTTGAGGTCTACATGCAAATGTCAGTACTTCTCTGGGAGTTTTCACACCTGAGCCACTTGTGTAAGGACACTGCCATGACAAAAAACACACATGCTAAAATCCCACCTCACAGGATCTGCTTCTTATCGGCCTCTTTCCTTATCTGGCTGAAACCCCAGCTTGTAGCATCCTGTGGTGGGTGTTCAACCCCTCTGCACCTGGGCTGTGACCTTGCACATCACCAGCAAAGCACTCACTGCTTTTGCAAATGGTGGATTGTTTGAGCCACTAACCATTAATTTTCTAGTCTCACAGGAAGCTATAATAGCTGTAATCAGTTCTGTTTCATATACAAGCTGTGAGTGCTCTGAGAAAGCTCTAAGTGTTGAAGGATCCCTGGTATAATTAAACTTTCATTTAACACAATGGCAGGCCTCTTTGTGACCATATTAACAAGGCTACATTTTCTCTCCAGAACAAGACAAAGTAATCACAAATTTACAGAGTGAGTAAATTTATTAGCTCCTCTTGTGATTCATATCATACACAAAACAAACAAGACCTTTTCTGGACTGAAACAATACCCCATACAGATTGTATTTTCCAGTCCTACCTTCTTCCAGGTCACAAGGTTTCATTTAATGCCTTCTTACCTATTTTAAAGATGAACTTTGATATCTGGAGTACATCAAAACATCCAGGGCACTGCTGCCCTACCACCACCTCTGGAATTGGCTAAAGTATAATTTGGTTTCACTTGTGTTTCTATTTCAGGTATCAAAGAAGATCTAACTTACACAGCTCCCCCTCTTGCTTTGCTAAATGTAGTTCATTGCAGCAGCTAATAGGAAACTTTTGACTCAGGAAGCCCCTAAACTGCTGGATTACCAAACACTACTGCTCTTCTCAAAGTATGCAATAGTGCCATCATCAAAGAGGATATCAAGCTACATGAATTCTTGTTGAAACATTTACAGCTGCTTCATACTGCCAAAGTTCCCATGGATTTTGTCAACATGAATAGAGAGGACAAAGATGGAAAGTTTCTCTACCTAAAGCAAAGTCAAGACACTCTTCTCTAAGAAGCACACTGAGCAGCCATGCTCAGCCCATTGCTCCTCATTAGCACTACAACAGCTTTTATCAGCTCACACACATTTTTACCTCCACTGACAGTATCCTCTACAGACTAATTTGATCCTTTTCAGTTCCTCTCATTCTCCACTGTTTTGGTTTTTTTCATACATCTGTGCTGATGAAACACAGAGGACTTTCTAGACTGGAGTAAAGGCCATTGTTCTACGTACAAAAGTCCTGCACCCAACCCAGAGCAGTTTGTGTTAGCAGGAAAGCCTTTGCAGCTCTGAAAATATCCAGGTGGCAGCTATGTAATCAATATATATTATGGCCTTCTGTATCTTCCATAACTTTACTAATGAGTTCAGAGTGTTTAATTAATTTAGCACTATACTGATGAGATATGCTGTCACTGTCTGCCTGTTATCTCTTTCTATTTAATTTTAAATATTTCCATAGCTCAAATGTATCTCTGAATGAAAGTCAGTGTTCCCAAAAGAATATGGCAGTAGACACTTTCAACTTCAGCTACAAGAAGACTGCGGAGTAAGAACATGAAAGATAATACTCATTTAAACTGTAGAGTGGGTAAGCACTGCTATGCTGAAGCTGCAGCAAATTAAGTTATTACTAAAGTGCCAGTCAGATGAGTGCAACAGCACTGCCCTTCAGATCTATAATGTTCCATCAGACATCAGAAAGTGAACCATCAAAGCTGAGGAGGAGTTGTTGTTTTGTTACGTGATTTTGGTTTTCAATGTTTTGGGGTTTTTAAGAAATATCTTTCACCCTATCACACATCACAATTCTAGGTGTTTGCACCTGCCAACAAATACATTTAGGAGACAACACCTAATTGCTGCCAGTAGCTAATTTAATTGTTAAAACTGCACAGACCTTATTTATGATACCACAATGAAGTGGCACTTATCTAAGTAAAGTTACGTATACTTTATTATCACCTCTTCTCAGTACAAGTCTGAGTGGATAAATTCACACTGCCTTAGATTCATCCTTAAAACACCATTTTGCGCTTCTCTGGATTAAGAGACTACAGGAATTTGTCAATATAACACACAAAGAAAAGTAAAGTAAAGCTAAGGTAATAAGCAGGTTTTTTCCTATTTTAAGGATTTTCAGGTTTAAAACAAGTGTTAAAATTATTCTGTTGAAAGCTTTATAAGAAGGATAGTTGATTTTTTTTCCCAAACAATAAGATATTAAGAAATCAGCAAAGGCATTTTTGAGTTTCTGCTTTCCTTTCAGCCAAGCAGTTTATTCACAAAGCATTCCTTGGGTGGTTCATCTTGCCTAAAGTCTCTGGAGTGATTTCAGAAGTATTGCTGTCCCATCAAAAGTACAGGACAGAGATCAATAGTGAATTCTCCAGGGCACAGGGGCTGGTGGCAGAACTAAGAATACAAGCCCACAGCTGTGACATTAAACCTAAAATAAACACATAATTCTAAACACAGGGATAAAAATAATGCCCTACTGTTGAACAATGGTTCATAAGCAGAAACACATCATAATTACCACTTTGGAGACTTTACAGTGGCAACATCTGTGACAAAATCCCCCGATATGTGTTGATAGACATAACAGTGTAATGTACCAATTTTGGCCTCCTACTTTCTCGGAGAAGCTGATTAGCAAAATTTCAATATGGAAGGGATGTATTGATCACATCACACATTCTGTGATTTATGAATTTATGCAAGGAACATTCTGTCCTAGCACAACCAGACAGCAGTGTGTAGATCAGTGAACTCTAAGCCAGGTCCCTGGAGAGGAGCCTTCTCACTGCACAAACATGAAGTGTGAAAAGAAATTTAGGACAGGGAAGCAAGCCAAAGCCAGTGGGTCTGCAGTCAGAACACTTTGCTGTTCCATTTGAAGCCAGACAAATAACCATTCATCTTCTAACTGCAAGCAGCATAAAAATAGAAAGGGGAGTTTATTTGTATCCAATAGCTTCCTGTGTTGTTGGGGAAACCTAAAGTAGCAGCCATCAGCAGAGCTAATGCAAGAGGAAAAAACTGGAGTTTCTTCCAAATGTTTCACTTTTCTGTAATGTTTTTAGTCACCCAACTCATGTATAACCCTTTCCCTAGTAGCATTTGGTATCTGGACATAAAATTAAGAGAGAGAGCATTCCTTTCCAAGTTGAAAGTCCTTGCACAGGGTTGACTGGCAGCACTCCCTGAACTTATCATCCAGCAGGAGTAATGAGTTCTCAGAGATTTGGGACATATGTTTTCTACCAAACTGAAAAGACAGCTTTAGGGCTAGATTCCAAGGATTAGGGAGTAACCTCCCTTACCAGCCACAAGGCAGTACTTCAGTAAACAGAAAGAAGAGCACAAGACACCTTATACCCAGTCTATTCCTACTCCTGACAGTAGCTATGGGATGAGCCTCTCTCCTGAGGAGCTTTCTGTCAAGTCAGCTCTGTATCCCACAGACTCACAAATAGACTGGGCCCATATGGAATATTTTCAGAGGCCAGCAGAAGGGTGAGAGGACATTAACTTCTTCTAGATCTTGTTGCATGTTCCATAGGGCTTCTCTCTACACAATATAATGTAGATGGTTATGCTATCTTTATTCCTTCAGACAAAACTGGGAGAAAAGCACAAAGAATGGAACTGACCTGTACAGCAGCACTCCCGCCTGCGCTTTGCTTCCACAGCCACTCCTACTTCATCTCTTTCAACAACACCACCTCCAAATAGCTTCATACAGGAAATAGGAATATGGCACATCACTACAGGTATCTGCAGGAATACATCTTCACATGTAGAATCCAAAAAGCTCTCCTGAAAATCACAGAGGGCATATAGTTCACTGCTTCTACCAGCTGCACATTTTCTGGAGATTTGTCCACTCTAATTTTATATTTATGTCAAGCACCACAGATGGTGTTATTTGTCTTGAGAAATTGTTTCTTGTGCTGGTTTTGGTTCAGATAGTTTCTCCTCACACCACCCCACCAGCGAGGAGTCTGGGCGTGCAGAAGGAGTCAAGAGTAGACACAGCCAGGACAGTTGACCTCAACTGATCAAAGGGATATCATATAACATGTGGCACCATGCTCAGCATATAAGTGGGAGAGGGAGAAGAAGGAAGGGGGAAAATTTAGAGTTATGGTATTTGACTTCCCAAGTAATCATCACACATGATGGAGCTCTGCTTTCCTGGAGATAGCTGAACACCTGCCTGACCATGGGAAGTGGTGAAAGAATTCTTTGTTTTTCTTTCCTTGTGTTCATGGCTTTTTCTTTACCTATTATTATTGCCTATGAGTTTTCTCACTTTTACTCTTCTGATTCTCATCCCTTCTCCCCTCATCCTGTTGTGGAGAAAAAGGGAGCAGATGGGTAGCGCTTCATTGTCAGCTGGGGTTAAGCCATGACATTTTTCCATCTCTGGTCCAAGATTTTTCTTTAGTTACAGTATCCCTCCCAAGACTTGACAAAAAAGATCAGATGCTAGTGGGAGTTTAAAACATTCAGCCTGTTTACAGATTGAATGCACTTTCTCTCTCCAGGCCATTGGCCAGTTCTTAGACTTCTCACTAGGACATAGAGAGCCTCCTGATCTGGAGAAGGAAGTGTTATATCTACTCAGAGAAAAGAGGGAGAAACAGTAGTAGCCATTCAGGAAAGCAGTCATGTAAGGCAATTTATTGATCTGAAAATGTTCTGAGGAATATCCCTTTCCCCTGTTCACACAACAGTATTACCATTATAGTAACATATGCATTTCTGCATCCAGCCAGGTGTGCTCTGCTTGGCTTCAGCCACCTGGTCTTGCCAACACTTAAACTATGAGGGGAAACACCACATGTCAGTACTACTCTTCTGGAGAAATGCTCAAGAATACTCCTCTGTTTTCCTCCCATTTACTCAATTACAGACTCCATGCCCAAAATGACAGCCTTTACCCATCAGGAGCCTTTCTGAATAGCAACAAAAAGCTTTACTGACTGTGAGCTGCTATACAAAGATATGCAGATCATTAACACAAGCAAGCCTCCAGCTTCACCATTCATCACTAGCTGGCTTGACACCTGCGTTCTGGTGACAGCCTTCACAGGAGAAAGTTTGCAGCTGGCCCAGCTCTTACTGAGCTTCCTCATACCCACCAACTATCTCCACTTTCCATTTGTCAATTGTGATAATTTCTATTCAATCTGATACATATTATAAGAATATAAACAAATGCCTCTTGCTGTATCATGGCTGCAATCACTTTCCTTTATAGGCATCATTTATTACAGGCAGACAGGTGGCCGTCCGGTGGAATGCCGAAGAGGCTATCTTCTGGACAATCACGAGGAAACACAGCCACATTTACATTCCTCCCAAGCAGACACTGAGGTGTGTGATTTCTGAAAAAACTTCACTACACTCCAAAATTTCTTCCTTTCCCAGCCATGTAAGTCACAGAAACAAATCTGAATGTTACAAGCCTAGCCCATGAATGAACACCAGATTTCAAATTTAAACTTATTTAAGATCTTTGAAAATAAGGAAGGGGTCTGGGGAAGCTTTGTCCCCAGTTGCTTCATTTATGTCTCACACTTTTGATACAGGATACATGCTTTTCTTAGTACTGGCCATTTGACTTCACAAAAGTATACAAAACACTGAGATGGCAGCAGCTTAGCTGCTCAATTGGCATTTGAAAGAAGGCTTGTTATGTACTACTCCTAGGCACATGTGGTGGCTCATTTCAAAAAGACCTTGGAATTCATATCTTGGAATAATTTCATCTTGCTTGAAAACACTAGCACCTGTAAACCAGATATATGTCAGGCTACTTCACAACCCAGGCAGGAGAAGTCAGGACAGAAAGTGAACAGTACTGCAGTAACAGCACTTAGAGAACACAGAATATAATTAACATATTTGTCAAAGTCTAGAACAACGATGTTCAACATCAGCTCGTGTCAACACAGAAAGGACCCCAGACTTAAACTGCTTTCGAAACAGTGCAATTTCATAGCAGGAGATCAGTAAGACTTATATAATCACAGGTTGGGCTAGTCCCTACCACCAGTTCTGATAGCAGGACCTGTGCTACTTGATACTTGTCAACTTCTTAGAGAGCTGGGCTTTTGCACAGAGTGCTGCAAGGACATGGCAAGGAATACTGAAGCAGAAGAGTTGCTGTAGGACATTGTCATAGCTTTTAATATTACCAACTATCCATTATTCTCAAGACTACAACTTACATTGATTGTCATGGCAAATATACACTGTGAAGTTCATAAGAACAGACAGACTAAAGGTCCATCACACCAAATATCCTGTCTCACCAACAGCTGGTGCCAGGTGCTTGGGAAAGTGTCCACCTACATGTCTAGAACCCAGTTCTTTAGGGAGTTAATAAAGCCAAAGACTGTATTAAAACCATTCCATTTATTACCCATCAATGGACTTGAATACCTAGTATCAGTTACATTCTTGTTCACCTACAACATCCAGTGAAAATAAATTCTAGTGCTAAATTCAACTTGATACTCCAGAGTGCTTCCTTCTTCTCATCTTCACCTACCCAGCACCCAGTGCAACCTAGACACTTATTCACTAGTTTGTACAACCTGCCCATCATGCACACTCCAGTGCCATCCTCACAATAAGTACAGACGAGGGTACCTTTATTACTACCAAGCATAGCAAAGTTATTATTCAGTGATTCCCCAGGCCATCAGCAGTGTAGGCAAATTTTGAGGCACAAAGAAAAGTATCAGACTTCATATGTCAATGCCTAGTGACTCTATCTGCAGACCTGAGCAAAAGCCTTTGCCTTCTTTTATCTTTACTTTCCTTCCTTCAAGTAAGACATAACACTTTCCGATTTTAGGAGCAGGATCTGAAAATGCACTGTAAATGCTTGCAAAGCATTTTATGAATATGAATAAAGGTAACCATAAATATATTAAATATAACTCCCAAATTTCCACGTTGAGTCCTATGAAAGGTTATTCTGACAAGAGCTGTGTACAGCTCCAAGACATTCCCTTGGAAAGAGAGAATAAATACAGCAAACACCTTTACTACTTCACGATATGACCTGGAAATGGAATCAAGTTGTCTCAGAGCAGAGCTTCACACAAGCAGATGGCTTTCAGCATCACAGACACCTTTGAAGGCACTGTAGTAACATTTCTGCATTAACAACATAGTCATTTTCAACATTTTGGGATGATCCTGTGAAATAAGCTTCTAGGATAAGCATGAAGCATGAACAGGTACCATCTGTGATCATGTCACTCAGTTGAGAATCACTGCTGCCAGCATGCTCAGCAGAACCTATTGCACATCAATGCTCACTGCTAAAGTGACTTCTGGAGAATAAGGAGAGGCAGAAAACAGACAGTCTGTCCCCAACATCCCGAGCCACAGAACAAGCTCCAGCCTTGCTGCACACATAGCACTGCTGAAGGTAGTTTTTCATGGGCTAATGCTATTGGTGTCCATCCAGTTTTACTCACCAGCCAACCTAGGATGTGTTAGGGAAAATTTAAGCACATAAATAATAATGTCAGTCAATATCACCCTGAGGAAACAACTCAGTGCTACTCCCACCTCAGAACCAGTAGAGGTATTTACTTTCACGTAAAACTCATGTAGGCCACTGGGATCACAAGCTCTTCTGGTAATTCCGTCCACAGGTCACCTCATGTTTAATCCTGCCACACCAGTTTTCTGTCATGCACACTCCAAAACAAAGCAAGCTAAGCAGAGCCATGTACCATCTCTTCTAAATCCACCTTTGGTAGCTCCTTTCTTCCTTCAGAGCTGTAAAATTCAGCAGTACCTCCTCGAGTTCTCTTTGGCACCCATTTAATCAGTCTGTTATCCACAAATTTGCTTAGTCCCTCTTTGAGCATCCTAGAGCTCTCAGGTGCCACAGACTCCAGCAGCCAGGCACAGAAGTTTATCTGCTTTAAATCAGCCTCCTGTCAGCATTGTGGAGCACTGCCTTGTTCTACTACAGTAGAATTCAGCATGTAACTATTCTCCATTTTCTCTATGTATTATCTTCTTTCATAAAGGCACCTTTTGAAAGCACTTCTGCAGAGCTTTTTCCAGATGCTACCAAAAATTTGCCACCTTTGCTGTGAGAGGTGTCTGCCCCTGGATTGCACTTTTTACCACATGGGCCCTAAAAATAGAATCAGGTACAGCCAAGAGGAAGAACTGAGCCTACTCCATTCCCACTCACTTGTCAGTCTATCAGCTGCACTTCTCAGCCCTTGCCATGCAAGAAGGAGCTGAATTCCTTTCCCCAAAGGAAAAAGCTGACTTTACTGCACTGAAGAGAGACCTGCGTCTTTAGACAGGGGCTTTCAGTTTAATGGTTTAGACCAATAGATGAGACTGTCCCCTGTGCAGAGGGATGTGTCCGTGATCAAAGGACACTCTAGTTTCTTACCAGAAGGATCAGGTTAGAAAGATTCAGTGATTGAGACTGAAGATGTAGACATCAGCATGCCAGAGATGAAGGCATTGCTGATGGCACCTTTATGGTGGTAGGTAGCTGAGGCCATCTTGCTAGAAAGAACTGGAATCCAAAGGCCAGCTTGCAGCAAACTGGGGAGAAATTACAGTGGGATTGGCCCTGGCAGACAGTTAATAGATGTTTGGATACTGTACCAACAATTTCACTATTAAACTAAAGGGTAGGACTCTTCCTGTAGAGGCTTTGGAGGAGGAGGAGGCTTTGGCTCTCATGGTAGGCAGGGACCAGTGGCACTGTAGAGAGAGTTGCACATGGATCCCAGGGGTATGTGAATAGCTAAGCCTGTACTGCCTGCTGCGTACAGTGCATGGATGGATCTCTGAATAGGGACACACTAGATCTAGACAGATTTAAAAGTGCTAGGGAAAGCTGGTAAAGAAACCTGCAACATGGTAGATGTTCCATTGGCTTTTTAACAAAGCACTGGCCCAGACCACCTTAGTCCCAGTTTGAATTTGGACTTTGCAAGCAGGAAACCGAGCCAGGATCAGACCCTCTTTTGGGTGACAGTGACTACACGGAACACACAACTGTAATTAACCTAACTACTGAAAGGAACCTAACTGTAATTAACTCAAACATAACACTGAACAGAAATTAATGCTGGTAGTTGATAAACAGTGAGTGGAGTTAACAGGCAGTGATGTGTAGACTCCACTGATGTCTCTGTGTCTCTCTGGGATCTCTGTCATAAGCAGCAGTGAAGCATTTTCTCACCTCCCCCCTTTTTCCCACAAGACAGTTTTCAAAGCAGCTGAACTCTGTGCATGACTCTACACTGTCTGCCTCCATGGCTCTCCCCAGCTCACAGAATGGGAAAGAGAGGGATCCAGGAAAGGCAGGACCGCACGCCAGAAAAGGAAGTCCCTACCAAAACAATCCAGCCCAAATGCTCACAGATCAGGCAGGCTCACAACAGAACCTCGGAGAGGTCACTGTTTTGGTTGTCCTGGTTCATTGTCAAATTCCCCCAATACTCATCCAAGCTGTCTTTCCCATGTACTACCCGTGATACACCTATTTCTACCACAGTACTTTCAGTGCAGGACAAAGCAGTCTAATTCTGTCTGAGAACTGCTTTGCCAAAAGACAGCAAGTGGTAGGAGCCATCCATTACCCCATTTTGTACAGCTGTTTGATTTCCCCCACGAGGGTTTTGTATCTGTCCCTTTCCAAATCTATTTTTTCCCCATTGATAAAACACAATAAGAATTCATGTACTATATACTATGCATTACTGTTTTATACACTGACAAATGAAAGTTCTCACAAGCTTTCCTCCAAATTAATTTCCTTTGACATAATTACAATTTTGGAGAAAGTTTCTGCTTTCCGTAGAAACTTCCTATATTTTACTGGAAAAAAAGATCTACCCCAGTGCTCTATAGTGGTGGCTCAAGTCCTCACAAAAGCATCTTAGAAGAGCAGTCAAGGTGCATCAAAGGAGACATAGTCCACCAAAAAAACCCAGCCTAATGAGAAGAACAGAAAGAGAAGCACATGAGCTGTAATTCCCAGGAAGGAGAATTTAGCAGTTCAAATCTACATAACTAGTTAAAATTGATTTCATTTTGTGTGAAAAATTAAACTTTCCCCTCACACTACCATTAAAGATAAACAGCCTGTTTTTCCAAGCAACTCAGCCTGCCAACTAGCTCTGAAATTCTATTTCTGCAGTAGTCTGTGACAGAGGTGACCAGAGTGAAACACAGGCTACCATTTTTGTGATACCTATAGTCTACAAATTTTTGATTCTGTTCTTAAACATTGGTTCATGGAAAATTAGGCTCTCTGAATTTGCAGTTGAAAAACTCAAACACTTTAAAATATAAACTAAAATACAAACATAATTCCAAGATTGTTGGTTCTGTTGTTTTGGGGGCTTTTCTTGTTTGTCTTTTTATTTTCTTTCTTTTTTTTTTTTGGTCTGAGGTAGTATTTTTTGCAAAGCAGAAAATCTGGATGTGTAATGCCCAGATTCGTAAAACTGCAGAGCCAAACTGCGAAAAGGTTTAGCTCCCCCCACAAAAAAAATTAGCCTCGCTTAGGATAGTCCAAGAACTGAAGGTCAAAAACTACAAGCTCTGAGAGTAATTTGGTACACAGTTTGACATCACATTGCAGATTCATCCACAAGTCCACAAACTCTCTCTTGTTTGCAGGCATTTTCCCCACTAGGGAAAAGATACTGTATGAGAATATACATATACACCTATTTTTCACATATTTAAATGCAACGTGTTTCACTTTGAACAGGCCACCTGGATTAAATAGAAGTTAATTAAAACAATCCCTCATTTTTTGGTGTTTTATACTGAAGACTGGGTAGAGGAGGGGTAAAACAGGACTTTTTATTACTCTTAGATGGTGCTAAGAGGACCCATAAATACATCTCTTCTTCCTGTGATCCCATTCATCTTGCTGCCTTTCCTACTCCTCTTTGCCAACAATCAGATCCCAGTAAACAACCTCAAGTGAAATTTGCAACTGTCAGATAAACATTAAAAATGCTTCTCTTGTCCTTTCCCATTGATAGTCCCATTAATATTGTAATAGAACAAAAAGTTATGAAAATGAACGCATGCTGGGTTTGGAAGTGAATTATGCAGACAGCAGCTGTGAAATATATACACTTGAATATGCATAGACAAAGAGATACAGTGCACCCACAAAGAAGCATGTATACACTTGCATGTAATATTTTATAATACAGCACTTGGTTCTAACCTTGTGCTACTGTACATTGTGCAGCAGCTCCACTGACTTTCATCTGGTGTAAATTTAACATAAGAAAAATCAGGTTTAAACAACACAAGGTTTTATTTATGTGAAAAATATCCTATTTACACAATTTTTCTGTGCTCTTATTTTTTTTAATCTTTATTTGTTGTCAGAGTCCAGTAGAAGAATCTGCTTTTGCCTATTTAGTACTTTTCCTCAGTATGCAAATCTCTGATTGTGTGTCTACTGTTAATTAAAAAAATCTCTACCTCAAACTATAATGACGGAGTGTGAAAAAAAAACTAACCTTTAAAGTCAAGCTTTCTTTTTTCAAACTTGCCCTTTAGACACTTATTAATTCAAACAGTATCCATTAGGAGTCTCAAAACAGTAGTATTTCAGTCCTACCAATATCACAATGAAAATGTTGTACCTGATGTCCTGTCCATCTGAATCTTCACTGAGATCATTGACTGTTTTGCTAAATGAAGGACTTCAAGTGTGAGTTGGTTTCCAAAATAATCTTCAAAATGTCTTAAAACATTGTGAGGTACTATTGAATTATATATATATATATATATATATATATGCATTTTCCTGTCAGGCTTTTACATTTTCTGAGCCATTAATATTCTACTGTTTCAAGCTTTTCTGAAGAGATAAAAGCTTTGCATTCTATAATAAAATAAGAATTCTTCAAGGGAAAACAGAATTTCAGAGACTGGAGTTTTAGAAATACTCCCAGGTAGAGAGGAAGCTGTGATGGGTCAGTAACCATGAAGGAAGACTCCACAGAGACAAAGTCTGTCTGAGAGGCTTTCCTTGCTTGAACAAGACCTTAGCTCTCTGAACAAAAACATGCTGCCAGTTATATTGTTCTAATTCCCAATTTAGTGAAATTTTGCTGGGTCATTTCATAATGTCAGGCTGCATTCGGATGCTTCCAGTCATCTATTTCTGAAGTCCCTTAATGTTACATACCCAGAATTCTCTCTCTTTTGAACCTCATGCTTTTTAAATACAAGTCCTACAGGCTTATATTTCTATATGCATGACAAAAGACAGTAAACTGGGAATACTTACTGGATCTTTCAAACTCGTGGCTCTGCACTGCTCAGGACACCTGCCATTTTACACAGAAATCATTCCTTAGTTGGCTTACGCTTATATTAAGCAAAGATTAAACAAAATAACAACAAATAGAATGTTAATTTCATAGCGTTTTCTAACTTCACAGAAACAGACTATCAACATTCCCGAGTTGCCAACAATCTTGAAATGTAGTGTATTTTAACCTATTTTGGAACATCATGCATACAGCAAAATTGATTTTTGATGCTCTCATCAAAGTTACAAAAAAGGTCAGTCAGTCTTTAGTCTATCAGATTTCAACTTCTCTAGTGCCTTTTGAAAAAAAATGTGTCTCATTCATCCACTCTGAAATACTGATTATGGGAAAATTCCACTTCAGATTTCTGCAATTCTACTGAGAGATCACCAGAAAATAATCAACTTCTGGAATAAATATTAATTTTTTTTCTGCAGTCAGGTTAGGTATAAGAACTTCAGCTGGATGAAATTAAAAACTCACATGAGACTGTCTGTGTTGCAAACTTTAAAGTAGCTGAGAGCAAGGGACTGTGCCACAGATGCCCAGTCTGGATACTCAAGAGGTACTGTGTCCTTTCACAGACAGTATATTCTATCAATTTAACATAAATACAATGACTACAATTGGTTGCACTTAAAGGGTATTTCCCCAAACACTTTACAGGAAATGGTCACCATGTTCCTGGTGTTTTGCTTTGTAATTTATTGCCATATAATCTTTGGGCTGACAGTGCACTACGCTTCCAACTAGAACCTGGTCTTACAAACATTACTGTCTACCTTTCACAAGTCACCTGTGGGTACCACATTTCAACAGCAACATTTGCTAGAAGAGTGTATACAAAGATGTCAACTTTGTTAAAATATTTTTGGTAACGGTTCACAAAACAACTTTTTTCTTCTAATTGTTTTTGAGTGAGATTTGTGACAAATTGTACAAAGTGTTTACTTGTGTTTATTAATTTAGGGTTTGCACAACAGATTTTCTTCCTGTATGGTTACCTCTCTAAATTTTGGATAACTTGTTACCATTGTCACAAAAATATTCCTATTGGAATGTTACTATTGTCATGGAAATGTCTTTTCTGGTAAGGAAAAAGGCTGACTGCTTGCTCTGGGGTCTTGCAAAGCTACCCCACACTTCACTACCAAATGACTTCAGCTCCAAAATTACTTTCTGCTCAAACCTTCACTGAAGTAGGACAGTTGAAGTATCATGGAGCACAGGATGAAAGACCTTTCCACTGACTTGCCCTCATGCTGTCATTTGCACAATGGTAGTAGGGTTATAAAGAGTTCCTCAAATGGGATTCTGTACCTATATAGCATTGGTGCAAATAGGAAAGAGACAGATTAGGAGCAGTCTGGGCATGCCCAGGAATGATAACAGTAAGACCCTGGAGGGGTCATGGAAATCTTGGATAAGCAAAGGACTCCCCATGCCTTTGTGGGGATGGAAATGTAGCCCACAGTACCAACACAAGGTTCAGTCTGGATCTGACACACTGCTTGTGGTTTGTGTTTTCTTGAGCCTCAGGGAAACAAGTGTGACAGAGCAGAGACAGAGTGTAGGGCAGAGCTGGAAACCTTCTTCCACTTACCAAAGCCTCATCAGAGAGCAAGCACCAAGGAAAATAAGCACTAAGGTGATCCATGTATTAACTTCCTGCCCTCCAGGGTCAGCATTTTTTAAATCATACAGGACATTACAGTCTCTGCATAGTCTCCAGACATTAAGCAATGGATGGCAAGGAAGCTAAAGCTCTAATGGGATGAAGTGTCAAAGAGAGCTTTTTATTTAAAGAACTAGAGAAAAGAAAAGAAAATGGATATTTTAACTTTTATCTTGGAGTTAGTTAATATTCACACTTAACTGCTGAACTGGCTAAATTCTTTTCTTTTCTTAAGGACCATTATAAATTTCATCATTAATAAAATCAGACATTCAATTAGCAGGGAATTTCTGATTGCTAACTGAGATTTCCCCCCCAACAGTTTCTCTTTTTCACTCTTTCTAGTCTATCTTTCTATTTTCCCCTCCTATCCAAGTCCCCCCTTCCCTGAAAAACCAGGGGAAAGTGAAAACTGACTCCATTAACCTCTGTCATTACCTAAATCTATCTCTTAATTAATATGAGTTAATATGATTAATCAAAATAATGAGACAAACCTATTAAATTAGGGTGTTTAAATTACAAATGGAAGTGGTAAAGGCAAAAGGGCTGATAACAAATAGCTGCAGTCAGAGATGGGGCTAGCTCTTGAAATGATATGTGACAAACAGCAGAGAGAATCAAGAATGAGGGAAAATCAGCAAGATTCATGTGAGAAAAATATTCTACGTGCACAAAGAATGATGTTCAAATGCCTAGTGGTATTTCAGGGGATCAGATGTGTAAAGTAATATTTTAATCCCTTTCATAGTGGAATAAAATATAGATAACAATATAATCATAAAATCTTTCAGCCTGCAGTTAGCTTTCATAGGGTTGGATGGTACAGAGTTTGCCCGGTTGGAGGATCACACCAACAGTCTGCTGGCACCTGTGAAGCATTTGCTGGTCAATGTCCCAGAGAGACAAGATTATGCAGTTCTATACCAGAGACACACAGCCCAAGCAAAGGCCTGCAGTCACAATAATCCACCCCCAACACTGACTTTCTTTGTGACCCCAGGAAAGTGCCATGAATTCCTCTGGCTTGCTTGGCTGATTTAGAAACACCATTCCTAAATTTAGTATTACATTTTAGCTAAACTAGAATCTTGAAATCTGGCAAGGTCTGTCACTGCAGTCCTCCGAGTGCTGAATGGAAGTCATGCCAACAGTGACCTTTCCCCAAGAATTCATCAACAGTTGGAATTCCTCACTGGATTTCCACCATTCAAATACCTGTTTGAAATACAGTCCTGAAATCTGTTTAACTCCCTTGTAATAGGCCACAAATTAAAGTAAAAATAATGTCTCTGTCATAGGTCACTGTAACAACAAAAGTGATACTCATTTTGGGAGGTGATTGTATCTGGAGTGTGAAGTCTTCCCTGCAGAAGTCCATTAGCAGTTTCTATATCAGGCAAAACCACCAGTAAAGGAAATAAATCTCGCACAAGACTGAAGAGAGAAAAGTGCACTACAAACTACTGCCTAAACAGTTAAACATCATAATTAACACAAGTGTCCTGACCTTTGATTCCAAATAAATTTTGGGCCTGTTAGTCAGGTCTCCCTCTGGATTAGGGATTCTGCATGTTACCAGACAGTAATAAGGTGCTTAGTTTCTTCATACAGATTCTGGTCTGTGAAATGGTGCTAACGCAGCACAGGTGAAGGCTCTGAATTTGAAGACAAAAGCTTAAAACACTCCACACCAAAGCCTCATTAAGGGCCATTCAGACAGGCTGTTGCTGACCAGTGAGTTTATATTTCATCACAATTTATCAGAGCAGCTGCAAACAATAGACACAAACACCTCTGATTCAGGAATGTCTTTGCCAAGAGGAAATAATTAAAGAAAATCCACCTTCAATTTACAGTGTTAGTTTCAAACTTCTCTAAGTTTGTAGGCCCAGCTATGAATCTTGTTCACTTTCACAGGAGAGCAAGAGAGCAGAGGGGAAATGGAAAAGGTTGAGATTTCTCACTAAAAGTACTGGCAAAATAAAAAAAGATGAATACAGATGCTATGATCAACCGCCATCCCCTTTGTTTCCTTAGAAGAACAACTTCAATGTCAGATTTTCAGACTTATAAAACCCTCTACTCTTTTGTGCTCAACCTGGAGAACAGAGAGAAGAGATCTTAAAGTTCATCTTACACTTTAGAACTACTCCCTCTCTGATTCCTAAACTAGCAATAGAAAACTCTGCAACTGAAACTTTTAACCATTATATGGATGGTGAAGAAGCCACAGAAAGATCCAGGCCTGTCTCCTATAAACCTCCTGGCTTTGCACGTCCCACCAGGAGTAAGTAGATAGTAGCTGGTCAGAAAACTCAGCAAAAGCTTGTAATACACACACGGGTTTGTGTCAGAGAAAACAAAACATTTTAAGAGCCAGTTTTACTCCTCTGGACTTACAACTTTTATGAGTACAAGAGGACCCTCTGCATCCATTTCTTTAGGATCTTCGATTGCAATTCACTGCAGTAGATTCTAATTATCTAATGGTCTGTTCAACTCCTGACTTCTTTGCCAAGACTACTGTCAAGGGGGCTGGTCAATGCCAGCCATGGCTCTGATCCAGATGTCCACTGGCAATAGACTGGAATTATCTCAATCCAAAGGCCAAGCAGTTATTAGAGAATGCTTTACAAGCAGTAGTGGAGCTGGATGAAAATCAGTGCTGTAGAAGTGACCTTGCACTTACATGATGCAATACCAAGGGTCCAGAGAGAACACACCCTTCCAGTTTCAAGCAAGCACAATAATAATTCTAGGAAGAGTAAAGTGGTGAATTAAAGATCTAGTCAGATGTCTTTTGATAGCACTGATTAGTAGCCCCGGTCCAAGTGGGCACAAAGGAGAAGTGGCCATGAATCCAAAACAAACAGGCCTAGGAACTGCTCCAAAACAACAGCATTGAAAACAGGAAAAGTAGAGCAAATGTAATGGCAGGATTTGTTTCCATAAGGCTAAAGTTCCGAAGTTCATGTCTGCACATAAAAGCACCATGCATCAAAACACAGCTCCACTCCTCCTGTACACAGAAAGGAAATAGACAGAGGAAAGGGAGTGTGGTATTTTGCAGGCATACACTGCATTCAATAGAGAATGATTCAAACCTCCCAATCTTCTCTATGATTTTAAATAAGATTTGCTCATTTGCCACCAGCTTCAGCCCAAACACAAAATACAGTTGCAAGAACTCAAAAGAGAAACATGGGTTAAGCAGTTACCACAAGTCTGCCTCATGCTTGGGCAACTGTCTAATTATATCCCTTACCATCTCCCTCTCTACCTAGATGTCAGCATCTCACCCACAGAACTGCTTTTGGGCTGTAGAGTTCTTTTCCTTGTATCTTTGGCATAACCAGCTTTGTTGGGAAATACTGTTTGTTGAATCTACATGTTTTGCAGGCATTCACTGTCTTGAGGAAACATTTGCTAAAGAAGGCTGCCTAAATTTGCATTGGGCAGCACAGAAACCTGCATGTAGAAGGAGACCTACATCAGATATAAGGGATTTGGGCTTGAGTTCCTGGTCTACTTTTCTGGACCTGAAACTTGACCTTGGCTCTTCCCCAGCATAGATAAATACCTTGAATGGTGTAATTTCTTCTTCTGGGAACAGTCTCTCCTGTAGGAACTTCTTCAGTCTGCGTGAATTAATAAGCACTTCTTTGGCAAGGGCTCGGTCCTACAGCTGTTACAGTCCTACAGCTGCACTAGCCTGTGGAAAAGTCCAGCTCAGATTAACACTACAGTAAATATTTGCAGTATCCCACATAAAAATCCTGACCAGCTCAATACTCTATCCTATAAGCCAGATATTTTTCTTTTCCTCTGACAAAGCTTTACAGAGTGCTGATTTAATCACATGTGGAACAGGAAAAAACATGACTCACAAAATAAGTCATTGGATTTGAGAACACGAAACATATCTGAGAAAAAGTCTTGGTCCACAGAGACAATGCCAGGCTTTGCTCTGTGCCACAGACACATCGCTTTCCTTGCCAACTGCAAAGTTGCTTTAGGCAGGTTCGTTAGCAAACAAGAAAAGCTGCAATTTCTTCCTGCCAAACTAAGATAAAAGAAGAGGGCCAATGGAAGTAGAATGATCTGAGAAGGGTTTAAACATTAATGCTATTAAATCAGTGGTAGTGCCATTACAGAGAATGAAGGCAAGGGTAAAGGACACACAGCTGTTGCAAGGGTCACTGACCCTGGCCACAACCGCTGTGGGAATGCATGGGTAGTGCCAGGAATGCAGCATCAGTATTTACAACAGGATCGGCTGTTGCCTGAGCTCAGTGAACCCAACTCCACTGGAACAGAACAGGAGGAGAGGACATAAGCCCACATCCATTATGAGGAAGAAACAGGATGGTGTTGTAGTTCTTTCATAAGAGGAACACATAAGCCTCTGGGTTTCCAAAACTGCAGCTTTGGCTGCAAACAACTTTTCTTATTCTCCTGAAGTCTAATAAAATAAAATTATTAGAAAGACTTCCTATCAACCTCCTCATACTGTTCTTTCTGCTCCCTCTATCTCATATCTTTCTGTGTCTGTTCCCATCTTTGCCTATTAATTTTTGTCCAAGGCCTCTGAGTATTTCCAATATTGCCCCTCTCCTGGATCTGCAGACTCATTGGTGCAAAGAAAGGGGACAAAGCAGAGCATTTTCTTCCTTGGACCTACTGAGACTTCCTTAGCAATCTTTTCATTTTTCACAGGTCCCCACATTGACTGCTACCAGTAGAGAAGGGCAGCAATAACCCACCTGAATTCTAGGCTGAGGAAGAGGGAAATAGAGCAGTATGGACCAAGAAAAGTCTTCAGAACAGTCAGGAGCTCTAGATGGTGGTGGAGACAAAGAGCATGCTTTGCCAACAGGAAACTTCAGCATTGTGTTCACTTCACAAAATCATACTTAAGGGAGTGAAGACCATGCAGATGCCATCCTTTATGTTTCAGACCACAAAATTACACTTTGAGCCCAATGATAATGAGTTAAGATGACTCTTTTGTTAGGACACTGGAGAGATATTTTTGCAAAACAAAAAGCATCCTTTTAAATCTTTCCAATATTTGTTCATTCTTCTATTGAAAGAAATGTACTCATTTTAATATAAATTTCTCTAGCAGTTTTAATAGAAACTGTTCTAGGTTCCAGATGTTGGTTCCTGTTGTCCTGAAAGGGTCCACTGATCATGGGGCGTTTTTTCTGACCTGGCACTTTTTCTCCGTTAAGGTATTTCTGCACTAGCATTCTCAATATTTTTGAAACTAACTGAGCTCTATTTTCTCATTCCACATCATCTTATTTCCCCCGCTTTGATCTCTTCAGCTTTTCTACCTTCCTTTAAAAACTGTAAACTAGAGGTATATGTGACATTCTGCTGGCAGTCTGATAGTGCCATATATGTAGGTTACAGAGCACTCCCACTTCCTGCTCCCATGGTCAACTCCAAGGAATGCAATAGCTTTTTATTAAATATAAAGCTAGGGAATGGAGGACTGAAAGGTACAGTGCTTGCTCCCAAGTGTATTACTTTGAACAAGACTGCTAATACACATTTTGGTAGAATTAACTTTCCTTGTGATGCTAATCACTTTATATTATCGTTGTTTTCATTATTTATCACCCTGTCTTGTGACATTGCAAAACTTAACACTCAGTTACAGTTGATAGTTACTTCCAAATCATGGACAAACTTGTTGAATAGCACTGAACTTGATATCAGTTCTTTCCAAATCCCCTAGACACTCTCTCATTCAGTGATACTTTCCAAAAATTATGCCTTTGAGCTCTCTTCACTAACCAGTTCCTAATCCATTTAACAGGCACTTTACTGATATCATGTAATGCTAAAATTTTAGTCAGACTATCATGCAGTACTAAGTCAAATGCTTTATGAAAGTGTAAGTACCTCACATCTATACAATTGCCTTTAACAATTCATTCTTTGAGATTACATTATTGAGATCGAGTTTGTTTGACAAGACCTAGTTTCCATAAAACTGTGTTGACTGGCATTAATTATATCCCTATTCTTTAGCAACTGGCTTCCATATCAGATTTTCCATTACTCCCTTGTTCTTTTTTGACTCCTAGCATACAAAAGCAGGGCAGGATGCAGTCACAGCATGGCTGAGAATGGGAGAAGTGCAAGAGAAGATATATGTAGTGATATTGTCTTTCCCAAAGGCACTACCAAACAGTACTAGTAGGAAATTGCAGCCTTCCTAGCTGTCTTCCATTCCATTTCCAGGGTGAATCTTCTCCAGGTGATGTTACAGTCCATGAAATAGTAAAGAAACACCCAAATGGAACAAAAGCTATTATCAGTAATTCAGAGATTTCCCAACACCCATGACTTGCTTATTTAAAAGGTTTTTCTCATTTTGAATGTTGTTTAACACTCACTTGTAGTAACTAATGGGCCAGAAGGGCCAATGGATCCTCATGTGGTTCACAAGCATGCTGTTCTTATCAGACATAGGACAAAAGTATTTTTTGCATGTGTCAGGTTCTGCAGAGGTTAAATAAATACACAAAACTCAGCAGGATTTTTGTCTAGCATGTACAGCTTTGGAAGCCTCCTCCCACCATGAGTTAGATTATGTGATCTTCTACAAACAGAAAAGGCTGCCCATAGGAGATTTAATAGGTTTACATTAAAAAAAATAAAGGCGAAAATCACAGAGCCAGAGAATTGAAAAGGGATTTAAGCTCTGAAGCTCTGTAAAACCTTTAAAGTTTTAAGCCAGCAAATGGGAGCTGATAAACTAGTATGACCTTGCAACAATCAAGTAACCTAGTTCTATGCCTTGGGGCCCCCATCAGTCAGTAAGGACTTTAAACTCTGAACCAACTTATAGGACAGTGGGACATTTTAAAACAGAGTACTTTGGGGTGCTCTGAGAAAGATACTACAGGATTGCAGGATATCAGGGTTCACACACCAGACTGCAAAAGAGTTTTCTGCGAGATTTATCCCCTGAATAGAAACCTGTACTCCGGACTTCAATCTCGCAGCATGTTTCTCAATTTCCTGGGGGGCCTCAAAAATATATAGACTGGTGTCATTAGGTAGCTCCTGTAGGAAGCTTGAAGCCACAAACTGCTCTTCCTACTCCTCACTGCTGTAGTCTCTGCAGCTTTTGGCATTTACATCAAGAGATGAAGGAATTCTGCTACTCTGCTGCACCTGAATACTCAGCATTTCCGTGACCATCTGTTGCTATATGGCTATACAGTAAGGGTTTGGGAACAAAACCTTCCATTGAGGCAGAAAGCAAGACAGGCAGAGGGCAGAGCTGTTTGGACAAGTTACAGGAAGCCATTCGCAACCTTCCCTGAGCTATCAACCTCTATGCAAGCAACAACGAGTACATGCCCTTCAACACCACAACTGCTAAGCTGCTTTCTCCCTAACATGCCATCTATTTTCTACACTCTCCACTAGTGTCCAGGGATGTGTTTGCTCCCAGGTGCTTCCACACTCCCTCATGACCCACAGAGCAACTCAGGTGTGAGAAGCCAAAGAATACACTGGGCTAAAGCCAGCTCTGAGCTCAGCCCTTTGGCCAGCACCAGCAGGAATGTTGATGTTCTGAGCTGCACCATCTGAGCAATGTCACTGGAGACAGAGCTTGTGGGCTTGTGACTTGGGCAGCCTGAGCACCCACATTTTTTCATGCAACAGACCTTTTATCAACACGTTTTATGTTAGCTTGTCTTCTACTCAATCTCCCTTATGTGCAAAGGCCTGATCAGTTCCGTACCTCAGTTACACAAAGGACCGTCTGTAATCAAGGATTCCCTTGCCACCTTGCCTAACATGACCATCCACCTGCACCTCCTCCTGCCTCACCACTGAGCTAGCTGCTGTAGGCTAAGCTGATGGCAGCAGGCAGACTGGGGCTTCCCTACATCTCTGTTTAGCAAAATTGTGGTGTTTAATGGAAGGAAACCATAAGACAGCGATTTTCAAAGGTGTCCACTGTACCTTTCAGTGTGTACTGGTCCCCAAAGCAGCCATCATTCATATGCTCTGTTACATTCAGACACAGTGCAGAATCAGACTCTCCCAACTGTCTTCCCATAGAGCTACAGGAGCAACACGGGCCACACTCATATCACATATATTTCTATGAGTCTGTACCATAATCAACATGAAATAGTTGCACGGTTGTTTCACCCCCTTGGGATCCTGGATTGATCTGCACCAAGTGCCTGCCAATCTCAGATGAAAAGTTAGATTGTTTAAAGACATTACTTTCAAAAGCTCTTCCACATTTCTGAGTAATTTTTAAATGTTTCACCGAAACACGGTGCAGAAGAGTTTGGCAGGACGTGGTTGGTACTCCGAGATATGGTGGTGGCTGAAGGAGCGCCCTGTACCGTGTGGGGCGACGTGACGAGCTCCCCAGGGACCACACGCTATCCTGTTCGGCTTCTCCCCGCCCAGCCGCCGGGTCAGGAACCCAGTACAAATTAAGGGCTGCAGCCGGAGCTCGCAGCATTCCCTCACCCCGGGCCCGACGGCTGCAGGGAGCACAGCAGGGCAGCGCCAGGAAAGGCCCAGCGGCGGGACCATCAGCGGCTCCCGGTGTGCCCTCCGCCAGCCCGGCCCCCGGGCCGCCCTTCGGCGGGGAGAGCGGGGCTCCCCCGAGGGCAGAGGCAAGCCCCGGCCCTGCCCGCGGCTCTGTGAGGGCGCCGCGGCCCCGCGGAGCCAAGCGCGGTGCTCTGGCGCCGCCCCGTGGGCAGAGGCCGAGCGGCAGCAGCGGCCCCGAGCGGGGCACGGCCCCCTCCGCTTCTCCTCGGCAGCGGGTGCGCACAGGTTTAACTTTGCCCTGCTTCCAAACGCAAGCAGCAGTGCAAAAGGCAGGAAGGAGTTTTTGTTGTTTAGGATTAAAAGGCTTCAACAACTCTGTTATGAAGGATGGTGAAAGCTCCCTGAGACCTGTCCAAAGAACCCTCCCATAGGAAACAGCAAAGGATGCAGGCTTATTCCCTGGGAGTGGGGAGAGAGGAGAGAACACTTTTTTTTTTTTTTTTTTTTTTTTTTTTTTTTTTTTTTTTTTTTTTTTGTGGATGGGAGGAATTTATTCATCATTAAAAAAAAACAAGAGTCACCATCCTGATTTCCTTCAAACTACACTTTGAACACACCTACGGGAAAAACTTAAGGGAAAGGAGTATGGACTCATAAATTTTGCTGACTGAATAGCTGACTGAAAAGAGCTCCAGGCACTAAATGGGAGAATTCAAAGGGAGCTGTGGGGGGGAAAAAAAGACACCAATGTTACATACTCAGCGGGGGTACTCAGCCTAAAAGCAGGAAGGCTCCCTGGACAAAAGTGGAACAAGGAAGGAAGAAGGGATTCACAGTACAATGTAGGTACCCCATGTACAGGAGTACAGACATTTCAGTGTAAAACAGAGGGACAGCCATTCATCTCCAGGGATTACTCCACACATATCCACGGCTATTTGGCAGTAGAGATTTACAAGAGAGAGAAAATAAAACTAAATTCAGCTAGTAGTATTGTGACAATGCAAGAGGATGTCCTGACAGGTGACAAAAAGCAAAGAATGACGCAGGCTGCATTTTAAGAAAACCTGAACAGGGTCTCTTCCTTAGAATGAATAAATTTAATCTTCTTTATGAAAAGCTGAAGACACACTGAAGTGGTCAGTCTGGGGCTGGTTTTACAAGTGAGGATTTGTACCATTTAGTACCTGAATACCTTCACCCTAATTCTATTCTAATTTTTGACCAAACCAAGGCTTTCAGTGTTTAGTGGGCTTCCTAAATCTATTCTCATGCTCCACAATGAAGAGAAAAAGAACAACAACAACCTAGAATTAGCTTAGAAGAAAGCACAGTCACCTCTAGGCAGAAAGAATATAATGAAATTATGAACACCTACCTTCCAGCAGTAGTGAGAGGGAGATTACAGTTTTACTCTTTTCAGCATAGTATGTATACATGTGACCTAATCTGTACCTGCTGCTTTCATCAGCCACTGCTGCTGTCACAGGACATGTGGGAAACGTTACAAATACAGGTAATTTAAACTTCTGTTGGACTGTAAACCAGAGCAGCTGAAGTGCAGAAGCATATTCCCTTTTGGGTTTTTTAAAATAACCTGTTTAAAAATCAGCTTGAAAAGAGCAAGTAGTACAGGTTCTCAGTTGGCACTTTAAACCAAACCACTAAATCCACATAACCCACCGTCCAAACTTTTAGATTCATGGCTTGTTAAAACAGGAATCTTATTTTGACAACAGGAGCCTTTTTTCTTAGTACAGGGAAATGTTTTGGTTTATTCAACTAGTTCAGTTCAAAGACTTCTTCACTGAAAGCTGAAAAATCAACTGGGCGCTGAAAAGCCAGGAAAGTTCATTTTCTTTTTCAAAATATTAAGAAAAATAACATGTGAGAGTGTAAATTAGGCTAGTTTAAAATATCAAAAGACACGAACAAACAGAAACAGTCTGTTCAATTCCCTAAGTATAGATGGATTTTTAATACTCAGTTTTCAGTAAAAAATATTTTCTTAAGCTTTAAGTAAAATTACCAACAACAGTCTGGATAGATAACGAATAAAAACATTTAAAGCTACCTGTGCATTGTAATTGAATTCCAATTTCAATCCAATTAGATCTTGACACAAGTTAATCTTCTGATAAAAATGAACCCATTATTTTTTAGTATAATAAAATGCAAAAATTAGGATCCTAAATGGATGCACATTAAATTACACCCTTGCTTGACTCAAGCTGGTACAGATATAGTTTATTCTCTTGGTCAGGGGAGCTATAATACAGAGTATATCAGCATGTATGTATCCGCCAAAAAAAAAAAACAAAAGGCAATGGTGAACACCAAAATAAAATTTGTATTTCCACAGAAATTTAAAATGTAAAATTGCACTACAAGATTAAAATACATTTAAGATCATATTTCCTGTTCCTCAGTTTAAGTCTTCAATCTGAATCCATATAACCTGGCAAACTCCTGGAGTGGAAATAAAATTGGACTAAGAAATTAGATTTCAGCTAAATTTGTTAATCCAAAGAACAAGAAAATTAATCTGATGGATTACAAGTCTTCCTGGAATTACATGTTGCTCAACAGTGAGAAAATTCTTGATTTGCAATGGATTTTTAAACTTCTACTTAGGAAAACATAAGTTCATTAAGAACAAGTAAAGAGGCCATTTCCTTTCTCTACTCCAGATAACTGAGAAATCTTACTAACATTCTTCCTGATCCCTGACAGACAGGAAAGACAAGGAAGAAGGTTTTTGCCTTCGCTCTATGCATGTAAACACACTGGAAATTAAACTTTTGCTACCTGACAGGCTGATCTCCCAGACTGCTACAGCTAAAAAGGATTCCTTGAAATCACTTAGATGCACCTTTCAGATAGCTGGCAGTCAAAATGAAATCACATTATCTGTAAACATTAAATATACCATCACATGACTCAAAAATACATTACTTTTATTAAATAGAGAAAAAAAACATGAAGTACTGCATTTTTCAAATCATACTGAAAAATTACAAATTACACACTTCTAAGACTAGAACAGGCTATAGAGAAGAAATTCCAGCTTCCAGAAATGTCTTGATACCATATCTTAAACTGCCAAACTTTTAATAGTCAACAGGTTGAATGGTTTAGTATTTTAGACCAAAAAAAAGTGTTCTAATGAAAGGTTTGGTACCTCATTTACAACCAGATGGAAATGTTTATTTTTGTGTCCAAACTGTTATCTGTTAGAATAAATCATTTTCATTCCGTCATAGATTCCAAGAACAGTGAAAATGCTTTCTAGCAAACATCCACCCAAAGAATGGCAGGGGACTTTGAGAATCAATTCAAGCAGTGTGTATCTAAGCATTGAAAGTTGAATTTTCGCTGAAGAGATCAACCTTACTAGTTTACTTTTCTTTCCTAGTGTCTCCCTTGGCCTTATGGTGTCTCCAGCAGACAGTGGCCCACCCTGAGTTTCATCCCAGCTGAAGCAAGGGGTGTGCATCAGCTCAGAAAATCAGGTAACTCCTTCAGAGCTGAGCAGATTCAGGAATTAACTCCAAGGGCCCAGGCTTTGTGGAGCACACTCAAATTTTTTTTTATTGATAGGGATAGCAGATCAATACAATTTGAAGATGAGTGCTGTGTAAAAAGAGACACTCAGAATCCCTCACTGGAGCCATTCACTCTTACTGCAGACCCCAGATTCTTCACCCAGGGATCCCTTTGTCCATATTATCTATGTGCAAGCACTAGCTGATGCTTAAATAAAGCCTAAATACATTTGTCTGTGCTACTTTATTAGCAGTTACATTGATTGTTGGGAAGTCTTTCTGGTCTTTTGTGTAGACTGATCTCACATTTTTAGTCTCACATTTTTAGTCTTTAAGAAGTCTTTGTCTCATTGATGCTTTGTCCATATGACTTGGAAAAGATGTAGTGATACCCTCAGCAAATATAATACTTCTAATCTACTGAAGAAGTTACTGTTCCCTTCCCTTAAAACTTTCCTACAGTATAAGTAGGTATATTTCCCTCCCACTCTTTACCTCAATTCTATTTGTTTACAAGCCTTATCTTTTCACTACGTGTTTCAGAATATCTTTCTTCATTTTTGGCTTGAAGTGTGTGTGAGCAAATTTCTGTTGGACATTTTATGTTCCTTTGTACTCTCTTCTCTCAGGGTGACTGATCCATCCAGGTCTGTAGAATTCTGTAATTTGACAGGACTGTAGGATTCTGTTGACTCATTCACAGATAACTTAGTACTTCTTCCCACTGCATCAGCACTAAATTTTTTTCAGTCCACATATTTTTGTTTCTGTAAACTTGTTCCAATGTACTGATGACAGGAACAGGATCTGTCAAGGAAATGAGCCATAGACACTTGAAGGACTGTAGAGTTTATCCTGTTGTACAAGCTGGAAGAGGTGGATCTATCCAAGACAAAATTGTTGGTTGAGTTGGAAGCTCAAGAACTGATTTTTGCATGACATAGTTAAATTTGTATCAAGGCCAGAAATCTTCATCTGTGATCAGGTCTGCTAACATTTTATGGCCTGGCCTTCCTTTTGTGTGTGCTTTTCTGATTGATGTGCATTTGTGGTTTCCCTGAAAAAACAGATACATTCTTGGGGTAGTGGTTCTGGTTATAATCCATTTTGGACACCTGCCAGCTGCTGTTTTGGAGGAAATTTCTTTCTGAAGGTTCAAGCAAGTGAACAGAACACATATGAGAGCAAGGAATCTTTTTTTGTTCCTTATTACAATGCAGGAATCATTGAAGATAGGGCAGTCATTGCAAACAGCCTTCTTCAGAGAGATTCTGGCAATAATCTTGAGCTATCAAGATCTTCCCTTAGGTTCTGGGAGGAGAATAGAAAGTACAGCCAGCCTGTCATTTCACTGACCATACATCCCCTCTGAAACCAAATCAATGATTACAGATTGATTAAATGAACTTGCAAACTCCCCATTTCAGAATTCAGCTTGGGACATGACAGTATTCTCAGATGGCAACAACCCATGGAGAAAAATAAAGATCAATGGATATGACCTGTCTGGCATCAATGGATATGACCCTTCTGGCCTCTATTAAGGATACTGCTTTGCTGCATTCTGAATTTTAATTTCATTTTGCAACAAAGTTAATTTTTAATGGCATTCCTTCTGGAACTATGGGGAATTATGGAACTGCTTTGCTTATGTTCCCTTAGGAATTTCAGACTGAGCTACCGTGGTCTAAATAATTTCTCACAGTCAGACCCTAGTAATCACCCAAGGTTTTGCACAACTGTGCATTATGTTCTCCATTGATAATTCCATATATTGTACAGAGCAGGAAGAATCTTCAAGTATTTCAAATACTTTGTGACAAATCATCCTTTTCTCATAGCAATGAACTCAGCTACATACAGCTTTAGGGTAAAGGTCAATCTGTTTTGTGGTTCTGTAGTGACTGGATCCCTGTGGTCAGGGCTCATACCCTACCTCCCTTTGCATGAGTAAGTAAATCAAAAGAACACACACATTTCTACCTCTCTGGATGTGTACAACACAACCAGCTTCCTCTTCTGAAAACAAGCAAAAAGCACAGCTTTAAAAATTGTTTAAAACACAGGTTGATAGGAATGGCAGCAAAATAAAAGCTCCATAGATCCATTTCAAAACTCCAAGACAACCTGGTATCCTTCACATTCTGCCATGAAAGACTCACCACTGAGCTCCCTGTCTGCCTCCTGCCTGCTCAACACCAGCTCTCCTTGGAAGGCAAAGCACTATAACATAAAGGTTATGTTATTAGGTCTCCCCTCAGTAAGGAGAAAACTACCTGAAACACCCATCACATACTTTAGAGTAAGAAATCATGATGATTTCTACATTTCCTTGCCCAAACTTTTCTTTTTCTTTATAATGAGAAAAAAGGAAAGTGTGAAAAATACATCCCTTTCTGTTAGGTTCTCTTACATATCCACAGGTACATAACAGTGTATTCCCCACTGGTTGGAAAGCAATAGGCTACCTTCCTTACTGAGGGAATATTAGCTGGTTCCTGCTTTACAAGGTTGCTAGTTTACAAGGATCCAAAAGAATGTGACCTGCATATCAGAGAGCAGGTACCAATTTCTCTGGGCTCTTTGACTTGGGAAGGAGGATGTCCAGCCGCTCACTTTCTGTGGAAGCTGGCTTGGAAGATGAAACAGTGCAGAGCATTATGGGAGAGACAGATGCTTTTTTTAGGTATTCAGCATCAGCTCCATCAAAAGCATATGCTGAGATGCCAGTGATTTCTCAACAAACACTGGGAGTCATCTCTATATGAAGTGAAAAGGCAAATTTTAGCACAGAAGCAGGAAGGAAGGAAGGCAGAGGAAGTCCAAACATCTAATGAAGTTAGAAGACTTTGTAAAAAACCTGATGGACCATGCCAACTCCATCCCTCTATTGCTACAGATGGTATTTCTCCTACTCAGGGCACAAATAAAATGTGGGTATGCATAGGGTTATTTTTCTCTGTTCCTGTAGCAAGTCTTTCAAATGAGGTGTCTTTCAAAGCTGCATGCCTGTGTCCTCCACCTGTGTTAAATTTAAGAGGGGAAATGCCACATTCTGAACAATGAACTATACCTTAAATAATAACAGTTTTCAGCTCTAAAATAGTGTAGGTCTCCCCTCTGTTTGGGATTTGGTATAATTTCCATTGCCCTGTCTATAGAGGTCACCTCCTTGTCATCAGTTCTGGCTAATTAAAAGATTAGGAGATCAGGAAAGTCACCCTGAGGAATCAGTTATTACTAGAACTAACAACAGCTGGCAAAGTAGTAGAGACATGTGACTGAATGTCCTAAACCCCTTCCTTTTACACAGCTTTCAAGTTTGTCAGAAACTGCAAAGGACTGGGACCAATACTTAGCATGACTGGTTTTCATTCTGTGGCCTGTGGAAATCATTTCCACTCTTCCAGTGAATTTGCTGCTAATGATGTTTCATCAAGAACTACTTTCCAGATGACTGGTGTATGCCAGACCACGTTCCCAGTAGCAGCCTGTGTTGCAAGCTCATGTTTCCAGTAGACCACTAAAAATTTATAATCTCGGTTCTGTCTTCAGGTGCACACACACTACATGATGAAGGCCACATCTAGCTAAGTGCTAGGTCAGTGTAGCACTTTTTTTTTCTTTGATATTTCAAGGCAGCACTAGCTACTTTACCTTTAGGATTCATGGCTTCAGTGTGATGATGGCAATGCTATCTGTTGTTCCTAGTGCCGTAAGAGTCTTCACAGGCCTCTGACAGTTTCATCCCTTAGGTTGAAGAGGTCCTGGTGTGCTGATGGTATTGTTCCCTGCTACTGAATTGTGTCTCCCCTATCTAGCCTTGCAGTTGTTTCATTGATGGTTCACAGTAGGGAGCAATAGCCAGAGTTTAGACATAAACTAAGAACTAGGACTCCTGAGGCAAAATTGGTTTATTTGGAGCAAATGAATACCACATGGATTGCAGCTTGTTTAATCATCTGAGGAGCTGAGCCTCATCTTTTTCCTAACCACCTTTCCTCTCTGGATTTCTCAGTCAGCTTGCCCTGTTCAACATTCTGTGATTTCGTGAGTTTATTCCATGCGAAACAACAGTCCCTGCATTAAAGATTTCTCAGAGCATTAACTTTTCTTGAAAGTGCTTTGAGAGCCATGGATAATAACTACTATGAATTGCAAAATACATTAAGTGTCTTGGAATCATTTCCACATGACTTAGTTCATAGTGGGCCTTCTCTCAGACACCTCCTGTAAAACATCTTAGTCACAACCTATCTCAAACTCATTTCTACCATGAAACATCCTGTAATGTTTCATGTTTCCACCACCCTCACTCAATTACAGAAGCATTCTAGCAGTAATATAAATGGCAAAATAAAACAGTTTTCCCAGCTAGATTATGAGCAGTAAACTCTAAAGCTCTCAATAGCTGTGAAGAGATTTCTGAAAACCACTTTTCACATTCCAGACTATGACTACCTTATACCAAGGAACCTGCTTGAGGCTGAAGTTTGTCAATCTGACATGAGAGAAGTTCCAAGTGCTCCAAATGGAATCATTTATAAGAGAGCAGAGCTGAGCCTGCCCAGCCATCTTCTGAGAGACCTGAAACAGGGCAGTGTCTTAAAGCCTCCTGGCAACTTTTTGAAATCAGCATCCTCCTGGGAGACATGAAATATAATTTGAAGACCTACACAAAGCAATTTTGACAGTTTCCATACAGGATGCACTCTGAACACAAAATTATCTTTTTCTTAAAGAAGATCAAAGAAGTGCTGGAAGAGTCCTAACTTGTAATCCAGCAATATCCAAGATCAGATATGACATTGCACAGTTATTTGAAGTATGGACATTATAAGAGGTGGAATTTTACCTCTAAGCCAAGAAGAACATCTGTAGGCTAAGCTCACAGCAACGGGGAGAAGATTAAAAAGGATGCAAAAAGTAATGCAGGCACAACAGAAATTGCTGGTGACATAATGAGGGAGCCCACCTTGAAACAATAGCAATAACAATGGAGCAACAAAATTGTGAGAGGTCCCAAAAGGTTTCCTTCTAAGGAGTTTATCAAAAAGAGGATGTTTTCAGAGCAATAGAAAAATAAAGAACAGTCTAGAGCAGGTAAGTATGCTCTATGCTCTCATAAAGTGAAGACAGGCTTCCACAGGAATTTTAAAAATAATAATTAGAGTTCATAAATCCAAAGATAACTAAATCCTCTCCCTCCATTTTGCTACAATCAGAAACATAAACAATTTAGGACAATTATTTCTGTCACTATCCATGGTTGATTTTATTGTGCTAAACACAAAGGTCTTTGAAACATCCTGATCTAAAGATGGCCAGATTATTCATCTTCCCCAAACTAAGAGGATTGGCTGACAGGCTTCTTGGTAAAAAGACTGGCAGTCTTCTATAATAAAGACTTTATGTCTGGATCCCTAAATTAATAGCTGCAGCCACTGGATCAAAAGAATTTTATTCTAGTAAAAACTGTCAAGCTGATAACTCTGGAGACTGAGGGGTCTCACTTATTCACAGGGCAATTAAATTATAGAAGGCACTGGGCAAACTCCTCACAACCATGCCTTTCAGTTGTTACTCCATTAAAATCTCTGTTCTGAGGCATCTCTGCTGTGGTGAGGGTGGCTTTTAGCAAAATCCTGAACTGCAGATGTGCAGTGGGAAACATCTGTCTCAGCAGGAAAGAGTGACATCCAGGCACTTCGCAAAAGCCAAAGAACAGGCAACAGATGGCAGCAATTTTCATTCACCAGTGACTGGCTTGGACTCCTTTCTGGCTAACAAGTGTGAATGGCTTAATTATATGCCCTGTTCTCTCAGACTTCTGCATCTATCTAAAGCTGAGGAAACTGCACACTTGGCGACAGTTGTTCTTTAAATCACCTAATAAAAACAAAGCTAGTAACAGGACTCAATTCCCAGGCACTTAGCTGATCACAGGCTCTGACTCTGCCTCTTGTCCAGGGGCCAGGATGGTGACATACATGCTCAATTAAAAGGCCCAGGTTTTTCAGTGGGGTTCTGACTTTCTGCCATGAGTCTGACAGAGGTACAAAGAGACCAACAACGGGACAATTCAGCCCCTACCAAAAATGCAGAAAATTCTTTATTCCTCATTTTGTGCACCTATAATTAGCACATCCTATGCCTGGAAACAGAAAAACACACATAAGCATATGAGCACTCTGTCTATGAACTGCTAAAACCGTCCTACTGCTTGAAGACCTCCCTGCTCTCAAATCCACAGAGCAAGACAAAGAGACGTTTAGGATTCCTGGCAGCTGCTCCTCTGCCATCACATGCTAAACAAAACCCTGCTATCTAACAGGGGGAGAGGATGAATTAACATAACCACCTCTCCATACAGCAATTAGCAAATGAAATCAAAACAAAGGAAATGTCCTCCATTAATCTTTCCCTGCCAAAGAGCAACTGACTGCTGTATAATCCACAGCAATTAGCCCAATAATGGGAGCGCAAGAGATTTATCTTGAAGCAGGAATTAGGGAGGGCACGATTAATGTACTGCACATCAAGAGTGCAGGCAAAAGCTGGTGATCCCTCAGTTCAGGGTTCTTTGAGGAAACTGCAAAGCTTAGTAGCCTGGAACCACGTTGCAACACATATACCCCAATATTCCCCTGTAACATATCCTGAAAAAGTCTGGTTGGCAGTCACTGCAGATTGGAGGATGACAGCTCATACCCAAACGTACACAAGCAAACTTTCAAGCCAGAGAAGACTGAAGCTTATATATGGCTGTTCCTGAATAGCAGGGGTTTTTGTATGTTCATTGCATGAGAAGATTTCAGGATGCCAAGCAGTTCAATGACATGGCCCATCAGGATGCAAAGATCCAAAGGAGTACTGAGAGATCTGCCACTGTTAATCACTGTGTCCCCCCCAGCTCTACACACTGCGGGAGATGAAGCCAAGGAAGTTCTAGAATAGCCATGGTTTGTGGGAATAAAACTTGATAACATGGTGAAATCTCTCACATTCTATTTTCTTTCCCGCTATTTAGTCTTTGAAATCACAATGCTCTGCTGCTTTTCACTTTTAGTTCTCACCTGTTGCTTTTTCTGCCCAGTTAGCTTGTTATTTTAGTGGGGATCTAGCTCAAGCAAACCTGCAAAGCAGCTGGAAAATGAAGAAGATTGAGTAATACAAAGCTAGAAAAAAATGCAACATCCAGGTTGGTGGATCCTCTGCTACAGGACAGGTAGGGGATCAGGTAAGAGAAGTCTTAACACACAAAATACAATTCTTGCTGTTAGCTGAATATTTCTTAAATTGGAAGATTTGTTTTCTTTCTTCATTTTCCCTTCTCCAGAATCACATGAAAGGTGAATGCCAAACAGGGAGTAGCTTACAGGGACACTACAAAGCTCTTGCTTACATATGCATCAGAAATAGAGGAAAGAAAATGAAGAGGGAAAATTAATTATCTGAAGATAATCTCTGTTCTAAGTACCATTATTAGGCATCACAAGCTTAAAGGACTGTGCTTATTTTAATGTAGCACAGGAAAAGACATTTAAGAAGATTTACAAAGATTAAGACCTCTGCCGTAAATATCTGTGCCAAAATTTTACTATGATACAGTAAACAATTTATAGTCCTGTGACAGTAAGTATAATAGGACACAAGGTAGTAACTGGTTTAACAAAATACTTGTTTCAAGGATATTAGTAACGCTACAGAAAAGGAGATTTTAAACAAGTGGAATAGAAAGAGTACAGACTCTGCACACTGCTAAAATCAATGCTGAAGTGGTGTGCAAATACCTTCTTGTCATCAACTTAAATATGGACTCACTAGACAAACCAACAGAGAATTTGCACTGGGCAACTGGTCCCAGAGCTGTGGAGTCTACTGGGGCTTTTAGGTGTTCAGTCAACTCAAGAGGAAACCCAGGAGCTCTGTAATGAGATGCATTTTGAAATCATTGGATTTAGCTGTAGATGAGATCTTCACTCTACAGGAAGCCTGGTAACAGATTTAATCCTTCTTCGCTTACAATAAATGGCTTTAGAGTTTCCATCAACTGTACCCTGCCTGTGCCCCAGAACTACGTCTGGTGTCTTTTCACAAAGCAAATGTAAGAGAAATAAATACAGAAAGTGTGACAGGTTGAACCCACGAGTCATTCCTGAAAAACCTTGGATGGACTCACATTTCTAATCCTGTAATTTTGCAGCTGATTTGTTTCAATAGAGCAGAGAATTTGCTTCCAAAATCCAAAGTTTGACCCTTAGTCCCCATGTGTCATACTCCTAATTGGAAAAAATCATGTACCTTTCTGCCAAAGAATACTGCTTGTAGGTGAAAAAAGGATTTATCAGTGTTCATCTTGAGGAGTTACTAAAATATAAGACAAGGGTTAAGAGCAGTATGAAAGACTACTCAGTAAAAATGATTCAGTTTAACTTTCTCTCCAGTTCCTCTTTAGATTTTACTTCTTCATTTTCTCCTTCCTCTCCTTCCTACCTCCCCTCTCTCTCTTTCTGCTCAGAAAATCTGAAAATCTTTTCACTGTTATCATGTCCTTTAAGCTTCACAAGGAGGACGTGTTCACTCCTGGAATATAATGTATAGATTTCCTGCATGTGCTTAGCATACTCAAAATGGGGGAATGAGGTGGCAAAAGTAAAAAAAGTAACGAACCAGCTCCAGTGAGATAGTTACAGTTATAGTTATACACCAACATGAAGCTTCAGCTATCTTGAAGTTGTCAGAGATTTAATCCTTCTCATTTCCCTGAAGTTTCATCAACTCACCCAGCAGGGTTACTTTGCCCTGGTTGTGGCAATCTGAGGTGGTCTCCCACAAAATCAGTTGAGCTGATTCTCTAGCTCATGTAACACTGTGTTTACCATTCCATTGCTCCCATAGGTCTCTTTCCTTTTTTTTTTTTTTTTACTGTTGATTTACTGTTCTTCATCAGTGTTTTTACAAGGAACAGAACAGAGGATACAATTTCTGGGCTCCTCTTTCCAGCATACAGAAGTCTCTTACCAGGCACTGAAGAGTAATGCATCTGGAACTGTTTGCTGCTCTCCAAAAGAATTAGCATTGCCACCTCACACTGATAATCTAGATCTAAAGATGCATGAGAAGACAACAGCAGCTGCCCCTTAGTGCTGCCTTCTAGGGAATCCTTAATAGCAGCAACACCAAAAGACTGTGCCAGGGAATTCAGTTCTCAAGCAGTCAATTCCACCTTCTCCCACAGTCTGTCTGCTGCCCATCACAGCCAAGAGACTCCCATGACAGTGACCAGCACAGACCTGACTACATAACCCAGCACAAGCTACAGCTGCATCTCTATCCATCCATCCATCCATCCATCCATCCATCCATCCATCCATCCATCCATCCACTTACAGCAGTCTTTCTGACAGCATTTCTATCAAGGAAACCATGGGTAAAAAAAGAATGTCATTCAGCCAGTTTGCCTGCCCCTCTGCCTTACAAAAGGGAAATGGAGGGCAGAACCCCAGAGATGAGCTCGTGGCTGCATGGCTCCTCTCCTAGCTGTTTTCCTGTTGGTGGACAGATTGCAAAGAAATTATTATTTGTCACCAATTTTTAGTCACTGGGGTACTAGCAGACTTCTCCCTTGATGCATTCATAATTCATATTTTTAATATCTAATCACCTACACATGGAGGAATGCTGGAAGCCACAAGAGCGTGACCTGGCAGAATTCAGTCTGGTCTAGACTGAACAAAGCTAGGCACACACAGGGCATTCTTATCATCCATACTCAGCCCCTAAGCAGGGACACTGTTGTACCTTAATTTGACAGCAAGAAAATTAAGAGAGGTTAAAAGCGAAAGCTGTTAGTTGAGGATTTCTTCATAACAGACAGATTTGGAAAGAACAAAGTTCTCATTATACTGACTGTTGAGATTCTCCTTTGTGAAACTGTGACAAATCTAATAGTGCATGGGGGGATATCTTTTAATAGAGTCAACAGGCAGATGGATGAGATCTTAGAGAGACAGAGACAGAAGTGTATAAACTACAGCCAAACACAAAGAAAGAGAAACTGCCTGGGAAAATGTAACTGAGAGTAACTCAGCATGGCTTGGTATTGGGAGCTGAACTTGCAGCTTTGACAAGGCTGACTTTAAGGCGACCTTCAGTGAAGCTCTTTAACAGTGTATGCTGGGCAATCGCTGGTAAATCTTTATTAATTTTAATTGGCGGCACCCATTTATAAGAACCATTAAAAAGGATAAATTGAGCCCATCCGGCGTAATGTCTTTTGTTAATTAGTTTGTCAGCACTGTTTTAATATCCCCTAATGACTTCATATTTCAGGCCTGACATTAAAGGAGACGCTGTGAGAAAGGAAATGGTCTTATCACCGTGTACATTTTTTTCTTTTTTTGAACAAAAAGTGTCCTTCCAGGCCTGGCCAAGGTTAGGTGTCATTTAACTCAGATAGACAGGTACCACAAGACTTGGATGGGCCCTATCACCCTATCCAACTCAACTTGCTACTGAACAACATGCTCTGCTAAGATTTTTTTTTTTACAGACCCACACAACAGCAGAAGAAATTAAAAGTCATTAGTCACCAAATTCCCATCCTCCATAGCTCATCATGGACTTGTCTTTAGTCTCAAAACACAATCATGTGGGAAAAATACAGAAAAGACCTGGTACACAATTGCAGCCATGTCTCCCTGAAGGAAAACAGGTTAAACCCCACAGAGCTGAAGGTCTTTTGAATCACAAGGACATGCACAACACCAATATCCTGATCTGTCTTGGGGACCACAAACTCACAAATGAAAAGTTGATAGAGTAAGAGCATCAACAAAGAATGCTTTTACAGATTTAATTTGTAAAAGAATAATAATAAGAAATTACTTCTCTGGGGCTGATGTTTGGTCTGGAACAAAGGTGAGTGAACAAATCTGTCATTTTGGTGTCAACAGTTCTCTTCTCCTTGTACTCATCCTATGTTTCTTGTAATAGCGCACTCAAACTTTTATCCTGAAAGATGAAACACTTGAATTCTGCTACAAATGCTGGAAAAGCACTTCTAATGAGTACAATACTTTAGACCTTTACATATCAAATAGGTTATGAAGATTTAAAATTAGCAAATAAAAGCAATTTAGAACATTTTACCCTTTTTCTTTAATATGTATGCACTTGATAATTTTTATTCAAGGAGGAAGTGTATAAAGTAAGGGCTAGGAGAAGGATCAGCTGTAGCCATCACAGAAGATAATACAACCCATCATTGACTGAGAACTCCCTTTCTGGGGTGAACCTCGTGTACTCAGACACCTTGTTTCTCTCCTCACACGTCTGCCACACACGTCTTTGAGCTGATGAACACTAGAATTATTCATCTAGGGAAGCATTTCCTCACTGTGAGGTCTGCAGCAAATTTTGTTCCTACTCAGTTTCCTACAGTGAGTTGTTCAATCAGAGGGAAGATCCTGAATTAACACTGACTTTTTGTCAGTGAGGGGTTGCCTCATGAGCTGGATTCTATTAGGTTTTTTCATTTAAGACTACAATAGTGAGTAATATGAGGAAAATAACATCCCCCAGTAGTTAATACTACATTTGATGCTTTGGTGTCTAGTGTTGGATTAATTTACATGAGGGTGAAGTGAATCAGTGAGACACAGCTAATAGAAAAATTAGCTTTTCCTCTGCCTTATACAGCTTTGCAAATCATGAATATTTTCATTAATTGTAAGGTGCTTACATTTATGCTGTAATAGCAAAAGGAAAATTAAATCCTTAGCTAATAAAATAGTGGGGTCTTTTGCCTGAGATTTTAATGTTACCCACAGATGGCTCTTTATAAGCATCATACTGAGAATTGTAGAGAGACATGTTCCGCTTTGCTAGATCACCTTTCAGCAAAACACAAACAAGTAATTACTGTAGTAACTGAATCTGTTACTAGATGTATTACTGAGCAAAATTCTTGCCTCAAAGTCAATTGAAATCTCACTGTAAGGGTCTGGAGAACTAGCAGTTTTGTTTTTTCCATTAAAATTTAGGGTTAATGATTTTACCAGATTTTTTTAATGGATACACAGTCACAGCATTTGAATATTAAAAGCTGCTCTTTGATCTCCTGAAAGCCATCCTACTGTCATTGCAAGCTTGTGCCACGTTTCATGCAGATTTAAAATTTTCAGGGGACTGCTAAAACTATGCCCTGTGTGAAGCACACAGTAAAAGCATGCCTAGGGTGAAATAGATATTCCCAGCAGTCTGAAAACCTCTTTGAATGAGCTGCCTTTGCAAGGAATGAAAGTCTTGAGGTTTTTTTCTCCAACCAGCCTGTCTCTTGTGCACTGGTGTGCTCTACAGAACTCAGCCTTTCATAATCAAAGGTCTGCACAACACTGGCAGCATAGCTGGTACTTAGTCTCCATTTTGCGGCTCTGACAAATACAAATTTACATAATAGTCTTTCATTTCTATAAAACATAGTTATTCGTGACAAGCATATTTCCAGTCTTCACCACAGAACAAAACCTTGTATTTTCACTGTTCCAGTACTTCCAGCTCTCGTTGTACAAAAAATTATGCCTTAATTAGTTTCGCTATTGCTAACTAGAAAGTGAAAAGAGACAATATTCTTCAGATGCATTAACTCAATGACAGTTGAAATTCACCTGGGAACTGAGAAAGAAGGAAACTGATATTCCTGTTTCCAGTCACATCTAAGAGCCAGAGAGAAGAGAATGGCATCTACCTCTTCCAAAATATGGCAAATGAAGGTCTAGCCTTTCCAGTCTATTCTCCTGTTATTCCAACACTATTTTCACCTGTTGATGCCCTTCCTTCTTTCATATAAAACTTTCTATCCTCCAGCATGTCACTGTTGCTTCTGCTCTTCAGGATTTAGATATGTAGTAATGAAATGTCTGAATACTAATAAAATACCTATATTTAAATAACTTTTTTTAAGTTCATGAATGTGCCCAGCCTATTTCAGACACTTTAATAAATTTTTCATGCTTTATTGCCAACTTTTAATAAATTATAATTTTTATCCAAAATCCAGCTTGTCAAATTGAAAAAAAAACCCAACAACAAAAAAACCCACCCGCAGCAACAACAACAAAATCAACAACAAACCCCCACATCTTAGTGCCTAAGAAATGTGGCACTCAGAAAAATAACGTGACCAGTCTAGACAAGTCTGTATAATTTTACAGAAGTATATGAACAGAATTACAGGAAGGCCCCATCCACGACAAACAGAACCTGTATGTTTCAGCTGAAGTACCCTGACTGGTCCTCCATGCTTGTTCTGGTCCCATTACCTGCTAGGAATCATTAACTTCAGCAGATTAATCTGCGTGCCGGGATTACTCAATGCATATGTTGATAATATCAAGTTGCAGCAAGACAGACATCACAACCCATATTTACAAGGACATTTTTTTCCTACCCCCCATCTATAAATACCTATAGAATCCATTCTCACCCACACAGAAGAGGCCTTTGCAACAAACACTCAGGAGATCTGACACTTCTGGGAAAAAGCAGAGCTGTTAGGTGGTTCCATGTGAACTGTACTCCCACGTGTCGTGGGCTCAGGAAGGGAAGTGATGTCAACAGGCCTGTGAAAATCAGAGTAAAAGCTACAAATTTACTTGTTTACAGTGAATTTTTTTTTTAAATTCTAAGAACTATAAAGGTAAAACAAATGTGAGGTTATTCAAGTGGCTTTTTTATTTAGCATATAATTTAAATAATACATTAAAACCAAGTTCAGAATCACCTGCTTTGATCAATCAACAAGAGATCATAGGCTATTTTTAATCAGAATCAGCTTCGTAGCTTATACCTCAGCACTGAAAAAAGCAATTGCCTGATTTTCTCCCATGGGGAAAAAATATAAAAGACAACAGAATAAATCACATTAATTTACGCAAAATCAGAAATGTCGCTGTTTGTGTCATATGCTCCTATGTCCTACGGTCATTTAGCCAGCAAATTGCTAGTCCTGCATCATGGTGAGCATCTAGCATCAAAGGAGAGTAGTGCTGTGTTAGCCTGCACTCACTGGTACAGGTCTCAAACCACCCTACAAAGACTGCCCAATACCCTTATCCTCATTTTGCAAAGGAGAAACTGATACACAAAGAAAAGTTTTTTGATCTTGATGGCAGAATCAGGATACATCTGTTAATGTTTTTTTCTGGAAAAACACTATTTTTTTTTCTTTTTTCTTTAGTATGGAGGACTAGAAAGTTGAGCCTGTATATTTCTCAGCTCTTCTTTGACAAGAAACTTGTAAATCTTCCCAAATTCCATTTTTTTCTTCAGTATTTCCCTCTCTTTAACTTCTCCCAAACCAATTCCTGGTCACAAGTGGTCAGAACCTTCAGTACTAATAATTTCAATGAACAATTCCCTCTTTGGTTTCAGACCTGTCACTTACAATCTCACCATTTTCTCTTAATTCACTGCTTCCCATAATGAAAACAGTCACAACTGTAATGAAAATAGTTTTGAAAATAAAGTGAGTTTATAATATAGTTCATAAAGCAATAAAAACATGAGGAAATTAATTAATAGGAGTCCCACAGCCCCTATTCACAGGACTATAGTAACATTTTCTCACAGAAGAGAAAATAAGCAAAGTCAAGCAAACATGAAGATAAATTCCACAGTGAACTGTCTCCAAACATTTGATAGCTCACCCCTGTCCTTGTTACCCACTTTCATTCAAGCAAAATAATCCACTGAATAATTCATGTGAATAATGTTGATCTGGAGCCTATGTACCATGACTTCCTTACGTGTGTTTTGTAACACATAAAATCTTGCTTCCATTCTCCAGCCAAAAATAATGCAGTTTAGGAATAAATCTCTTGCCAAGAAGCTCCACTTTTGCTTTGTGGGACCATTCCATGTTAAACTCACTATTTCCAATGAGATCTTTCAACCTGTCCACAACAAAACATTTTCATGGAATCATAGAAAGGTTTGGGTTGGAAGGGACCTTAAAATCATCTAGTCCACCCTACCAGCCTTGGGCAGGGAATCTTCCACTAGAAAGTGATTTCAAAACAAACAAAAGTACACTGAAAAGGCAAGTGCATTTCAGGTTTTATATTAGTACTCCAGACCTACTCTCAGTATTTGCCTGCCTTTATGGAGGGGTGAGGCAATCACAAGAATAGATCAGCATCCATTCAAGCACTTTCAATAACTTTTCCATTGTCTTCTCCATTAGTACCAAGCATTGTGTATATAGGCAGGCCCTGCTTATCTGTAGAGAAAGCAGAAGAAAAGCTGGTAAGAGGTGCTTAAACCTGTGGGTACTGGAGGTGCTCAGGTCAGTGCTCACTGGAGGGTTACCAAGCTGAGCTCTGCTTGGTGGGAAACATGGGATCATCCCTGGCAACAATTGTACTGACTCGCAAGACATGTGGAGCCTGGTCTAAGCCCAAGCCCAGCCTTGAGTACAGCAAGCATGAGTCTCTAATTGCTGGCTCCTCTACCCAGCCTGGGCTACAGGAAGAGAGCAAGAAAGCCTCCCTGCAGAGCAGCACCTGGTGGCAGCTGGAACAGCAGCGCTGCTTCTGGACTCCTCCTGCTTGAGCACCTCAGCCTGTTGGCAGAGCTCACCATACAGCTGCTAACTGCAGGCTTTCACAGATCAGGTTCATTATGTTCTCTCACTGTACCTGACAGGGACTAGTGCCTGAAATCACACTGGTGCTAAAAACAGAGACTGTCCAGAGTTGGAATACTCAAGCACAGTCCTTTTCCAAAACCAAAATCTCTTAGCATGAGGCTTGTTTCAGAGCCAACTGCAATGCATCAGCCTCCTGAAAGAAGTACTTTGAAGGGTTTTTGACCTCTCTTTTCCATTTGGGGACAAAAGTGTTTCAATCATATCACCAACACCTAAACACGAACAGATTCTCACTCCCAAGTGAGAGTAGCTGAGAAGGAAAAGGAATTGAGGGTGCTGGTGGATGAGAGGCTGCACATGAATTGACAACATTCACTTGCAATCCAGAAAGCCAAACATATCCCAGGCTGCATCACAGGCAGTGTTGCCAGCAGGCTGAGGGGGTGATTTTGCCCCTCTGCTCTGCTCCATTGAGACACTGTGTGGAACACTGAATCCATTCTGGGGTCTGCAGCACAGGACTCACCTGTTGGACTGGATCCAGAGAAGGGGCACAAAACTGATTGGAAGGATGAAATACCTCTCCTGTGAGGAAAGGCTGAGACCTGGGGTTGTTCAGCCTGGAGGAGAGAAGGCTCTGGGAAGACCTTATTGTGGCCTTCCAGTAGTTAAAGGGGGCTTACGGGAAAGGTGGGGGACAGACTTTTTAGTAAGTCCTGTTGTAGGACAAGAGATAATGTTTTTAAATTAAAAGATGGTAGATAAGAATAGATGTAAGAAAGAAATGTTTTTATGATGAAGGTGGTAAAACACAAGCACAGGCTACCCACAGAGGTGGTAGATGGCCCATTCCTGAAAACATTCAAGGTCAGGTTGGATGCAGCTCTGAGCACCTGTTCTAGTTGATGTCCATGCTCATTGCAAGGGTGTGGACAATATGACCTTTTAAGGACCATTCCAACCCAAACTGTTCTATGACTCTACATTTCAAGTGTTCTTTTAAGTTTGAGAGCCATCTAATGGTACATGATTGCTCAGGACACACTGGTGGGCTTTGCAGTAATGAGAACAAGCCCATGCTTCAGACTTTTGTGGCTCTTTGTATGTTGGATGCATTTGGAGCATACCTGGAACCCCAGCATTCTGAAGCTGCACTCCCCTGTGAGAATACAGTTCAGAAGTACCAGGGCAAGGAACTTGCAAGAGTTGAGAGTGTTCTCCCTTGAGCATCTGCCTGGAAAACAGTCTTCAAAAGATCAGGTGGTTGCTGCAGGACATTCCAGGAAATGTTTCCCTTTTGACATATCTTGTCTACCACGGAATCACATTAACAATATTGAGATGCTTGTCTGTTCCTTAAAAACCAAGTTTTCCCAGAAGAAAGATAACAAAATAAAATTACTAAAAGCTAAAAATACTCCAACCCAAAACTCACCACTACTAAGGAATTATTAGCCTATTAGCCTTGTCTATGCTACATAAATACAAATGAGGGATTTTATTAACATTATCTATGCTATATGGAAGGTTCTCAAGGAGCAGTGTATTTTCTGTACATGAAAATCTGCTGAAAGTACTGAATTCTTCCACTTTCATGTAAATCGAAAATGTCTTTGTGTAGTGTTGCTTCATACAACCAAAATCCTAGAAATGCTGTATTTAAAATATTCATAAATGTGATATGTTGCAGAATTCAAAACATTTTACAGTTATTTCATAGTTTAAAACTTTTTTTGTTATACTAATACTAATGAATATAAAAATGTGATTTTTTAACTGTTGTGACTAAAAAATTAGTGTTCTGGTATCGAAAGTCCAGGGATTGAGGGTTTCTCAAAATTTCTACTATTCACAAGGCACCAACACCCAGCAACATAACCGTGTCACAGGGAAAGCAAAGCTGAATGACTACTGCAAGTGCAGAGCTTCTGGCAGGCAGATTACACAGCAGAGGGAGCAATTGCCCTGAGTCACTTTTATTCCTTACAGCATTAGCATTTCTCTAGCTGCAAATTATTCTGAGTTTGTACACCATCATATTAGTTCTTATTAACTGAAACATGAGAATTGAAAAAAAAATAAACCCTGCAAGATCAAAAATCCTCTTTGAGTACAGCTGAGTACAAGAACTCTGCATTTGATAGGCATTGGTAAAGCATCCAAGAGAAAAAGCAGCTGATCTCTTTCTGTTCAGGAAAAGAGAGCGATAATTGCTAGTGTGAAATAGTGAGAATTTGCAAGAAGGAAAACTATCATTCATTATAATAACTATGCTGAGTCTACAGCTTACAGTGACAGATTTATATCCTAAGATATAGAAGGTATTTTGAGAACAAAAGATGTGAGATCGGGAGTAAACCAACAGTGTTCATTCTTCACTGGTTTTCTGTGAGAGTTTATTCTGGTGTGTTGTCATATCTTAGTTTGACCTACAAAGCCTCCCAGGCACCGTTTGGTGCAAAGGCTGAACAAGGTTACATTCTTGGCAGGGAGAATGCAGCAGCTGGAGACACGGGAGATTGACTCTGGGAGTGTTACTCTTATTAAGAAACAGGAAGACACTCCAATTCAGAATGCATCTAGAAAAGGTGCTGCAGGTTTCATAACACTGTGTTTATAGAACCTCACAGAGAAGATGTGCCCTGTGCCTTACACAATTAGGGTCACTGCAATGCAAAACACGGTAGCTCACACTGTTCACACATGAATATGGCAAAATCAGCCATGACAGCAGGTGGACACATTCTGTGACTTGTATTAATATCTAAAAGCAATACTTGCTCTCATTCCATTTTTTAAATCTTTACTTTACTAAAAGAGAAAAAAATACAGGAAATTTCCATTTATAGTCATCTGCCTACATGTTTAGTTAGACCAAGTGTTAGTCTTAGCTATCTCTTCTCTTGCACCCTTTGATTCCTAATAATATAATAAAATTTAACATTTCAGCCTTCCCTTTGCTATTCAGTCAGTTACAGGATCTAAAACTGAGAAAAGGATCTTTGCTCAACATGGGTTCCCAAGAAAAGCAACTCAGTCATCAGTGAAAGAAATAACTCATCAATTTATTACAATTGATTGATTTTAAAAAATTTTGGTTATTTTCAATAAACTAAGGCATCTTAATATACAATAAACTGCCAGAAGTCAAGAATGGTAACATATAAGAACCAGTTTTAGCATAACCACACCACTGGAAGGTAACTTCCACCCTTTCCAGGGACCAGTGAATTGATAGATGCTGCCTACAGCACCGACTTCTTCTAAAGGTCCACTTCTCAGGATAGAGGACATCAGTGTTCTGGACAAATTCAGTGCAAGTGTCTCCCAGTCTGGCTGCTATGTGTATCTGCCTGCAGCTGACCACATTCTCACCATGAGTATCCCATCACATACAGCAAAGGTACTCACTACCAAGAAGTAGAAGTTGCTTTACTTGTTCAGTGCTGAGACCAGCAGGAATCACCACAAAAAGCACAAATGGGTGTCTGGCAGCACTGTAACCTAAATGACTAGAAACTCCACAAGCAGCTAGTGAGGACCTGGCCCTTTGTAACAGTTGGTTTCAGGCCAAGAAAAAGCTGAACATCCGTAGGGATGGCTGTGAATTGACCAGTCTCCACCCACAAACAGAGAAAGCTGCTGCCATTCATCCCACAAGTGTTCTTGGAATTTGCTTGCTACAGCTTTAAAAAAGGTCAGATAGAAGGTGCTCAGAAAAGAGTTATGCTGTGATCACTCTGGCTGTTTTAACTGGGCAGCCAACTCTGCCTTGTGACAGACAGCTGGGAGATGTAGCTACTGAGAGACTGAATTGTATCCACATTTAAGCACTCGTGTTTCATGCGAGCACATAAATTGTACAACAGGAATTTAGGGGATGGAGCAGCTGCATCATGAGGAAAGATTTCTCTCCTTAATTTGAAGACATGCAGGCTGCTGGGGATACGACTGAGAACTGCAAAATCATGAAGGTAGTCAAGAAAGTGAGAGCAGATTGTTACTCACCAAACCTTGTAATACTACATGTATGGGCACTCGCTCAAACTACATGCAAGATAGGTTTCAAATAAACAAAGGAAATAATTTTATTTTGCAAACACAGCTGTAGTGAAATTTTGGTCGTGTGGGACCAGGAGACCAATAATATCAGCAGGCTAGGCAAAAAAAGCAGGTTATAAAAAGAGAATTTATTTATGGACAGCCATTCCAAAATGGATAAGGGAATGGCTACAGGTGTACCTCCCAGAGATTTTAATGCAGTGACTGTGGATGCTGAGGAAGAATGAGGGGAATGCACAAACGAATGGCCAGGATCCTGTCCTAGCTCCATGTAGTATTGCCTGCTGTTACTGTCCAAGGCAAAGATATCAGTCTAGGTGGGCCATAGGTTTGACACAATAAGGTATTTCTTACACTTTTATGCATGAAGCCATGCCTGGAGAGACACTGCCACTGTAGGCCCAAGAGCCCAGACTCTGCAGGAGAGGCAGCTGGCATGGCTTCCCATGTAGTTGCTTTAGAAACCTGTGCAGAAGTCATAATGCAATAGCCATACACATTGAAGAACTGCTTCTGCCCCATACAGAATTGAAGCTAAATTCAGAATTGCTTCTGTTATATCCCAGGAGCTATAACTACTGAAGTTTTGCAAAAATCCCCTTGCTGTTTTTCCTTACTTGCAGCTCCTGTCCCTAATACTCTCTGCTCCAGAGGAGCTCAATGATGGCACCAGGGTTTGTCCCTGTTACAGTACAAATTTCTTCCCCAAACTTGCAACCAAACAAGTAAGCTCCATTTACAGCTTCATAAAGGAGGTATCTGATAATGTCATGCCTGTCCCACTCTCACAATATGAGAGCAGAGACCTTCAAAGAAAAAAATCTGTCATTTGCTAGCACTCAAACACATGCTGGCTTCCTCTGAGCACAGCAGATTTCACCTGCTTCCTTCCTTTTCCTTTTAGATCCCACAGCTGTGACGGATATGTTACTAACACACAGAGCACATGTGCCACATATCCCTTTTTCTTCCTCTCTCCATTTCTGCTCCCCTGAAGTACTCAAAGGAAATAGAGCTGGTCAGAGTTATCTGAATGTGTGCAAGGCTCAATCAAAGAGTCATGAGACCAGACGGATTGACACAGCTACTGCTCCTCCTACATATTAAATGCCACCTCTTTTGCCAGAATTTCCCATAACATATGCAGTGGTCATTAGTCTAAACTCGACCAAACAACTTACCCAGCTTCATACTACAGTAGATGGGCAGACAGATTTCTGAATATGCTTGTGACTTCCCAGGAAGCCATAAGAAAGATGGATCTAATTTTAGTGGAGCCCACTCCTTTCTCAAGTCTGAGGAAACATCTGCTTCCATTTTCTCTGAAGCCTGCAAGGCAAGTATGAAGGCACAACATTTTCATCATTGAAATATAAAAAAATATGACCATACACTAGCTCATTTCTCAGCATTCCAAATTTAACCAGAAAGCATAGTGTCATATAACACAAGAAGCCAAGCACTGCCCTACAGTGACAGAGATTTTATCTAGCTCCTATTTCAATGGCAACTGGCCAGCTGGAATTTGTTCATAATTATTTATTTGATAGCAAGATGAGTTACACTGGCCCAGTTGCCTAGAAAAGAAAACACTGGAAGTTACAAGAGGAAAGAACCTATTAAGCCATCAATTTCCTCCGCCAGGCATTGTACAGGTATAATCCACTCTGTAGCCTTAGACAGAATTGATTTGACAAGGTTGTCTGAGATAGCAGAGAACTGGACTGGAATCCTTCCCAGTGGAAGTGAACAGTGTTAACTCCTCTAACACTGGGAGTAACAAATAAGACAATTGGGTTCCCAGCAGTACAAAACAGTAGATCTTTACCAAGACCAGTTTCTCACAACTGAGCTATTAATGAGATCACCTATCTCCAATGGCCTAAAAATTTTAATAATCAGAAAACTGTATGATCCTAAAGTCATTCTGGTTGTGGCAAAGGGAGTGCCAAGTAAAAATATTCTTAAAACCAAACAAGCAATGAAATGGGAAAGAGACACAAGAAGACACTAGAATGTGTTGAAAGTAACCGTGCCCTGGCGCCAGACATCACATTCATTCCTTGGCATCAGACACCATTCAGGAAAGTCACTGCTTACAGAGGCTGACAGAAGTTGTTGCACTTATTGGAAATATTCTCTACATTTCAAGTTTTCTAGATTCCAAGTTAACCCCAGTCCATTTTAAGGAATTGCTTTACTTTTCCTGCAGGAAAGCACTCGATCCTACACGTTTTCATTCCTAACCACTAGATGTCACTCAATCCATGTCCGTCTCATGCCCACCGCCGCGGTAATTTACTCCCGAGGGAAAAGTCCAACCGAAAAAAAGCTGAAAAATCGCTACGGAGAAATAGGGAACACGTCAAATAGGGCACAAAGTTCTCCCAAACACAGACTCTTTTTAAGCCTGAAGTAGCTTTCAAATACACATAGATCAAGATGTTTTGGAGCTGAGACTCAGATTCAGCACCACTTTCCGCTGGAGAGGGTAAAAAGATCGACTCTGTAGTTACAGGCACAGACTTATTAACTGTTCAATTAATTTCCAATTCAAAGAGCAACAAAGTGAACAACTTGGGTGGAAAGAAACGCCTTTTAAGCCTCGGCAAAGTCCACTATACTCCCAAAACGTGAGCCTTGATCCCTGCACTACATTCCTTATCACAGAATCTTAGAATGTTTTGAGCTGGAAGGGACATTAGAGATCATCCAGCCCCAGCCTCCTGTCATGGCCAGGGACACCTTCCACTAGAACAGACTGCTCAGAGCTCCTTCCAGCCTGGCCTTCCTTGAACACTTGTGGATGGGTGAGCCACAACTTCTCTGCTCCAGTGCCTCACCACTCTCATGGTACTGGAAGGCTGCTGGGAGTTCTCCCCAGGGCCTTCCCCTTTCCAGGCTGAACAGCCCCAGCTCTCAGCCTGCTTTCATAGGAGAGGTGTTACAGCCCTCTGACCGTCTTCATGGCCCTGCTTATGCTGGGGCCACAGAGCTGGAGGCAGCACTCCAGGGGGGTCTCACCATCTCACCAGAACAGAGCAGAGGGACAAAGTCACTATATATAGGTATATACCACATCTTTGTGATGTCAATGAGATCGTAGCCCTGCAGGCACCTACACATTCCATTTGTTTATTCCCCACACTACATGCAATTACATAGACGCTTTTTAAGTTGGGCACCCCACCCCTATCCCAATGAAGCTGACTACCTGCCATCTCCCTCCACATATCTTATAAGATATTCCCTTGGAAAAATGTACCTTTTTAGTTTACAGCCAGTTGAAAAAATGAAATCAGCTCTTTGTACTACACCTTAACTTTCACAAAACCCCAGCCCTACCTGCAAAACCTGCAATGATAAATTCTCTTCCCTGTATAAATAGATGTCACTGTGTGGCATCAAACACATTTCATATGATGTCTTAAAAAACGTAATGCAAAACTGAATGTAAATGTATAATTACTAGATTAGCAGGTTTCAGCAAACCAGGGAACATATGATAAGACTGTGAAATAGTAAGAGGGAAAGGGAAGGAGGGGAGATTGAGAACCAGTAGATTAACACTGACAAAAACAATGTGCAATTTGCTAATAGTGATAGACCCTTGTTTTTTATGAAACTTTTTATTCATACTCTTCTAATACATTCCTCAGTGTATTAGAATATTAGCAAATTCCTATATTCTTTTCAGTCTGTGACGTAACAGAGCAGATCAGTATAGTCCTACTGATCTATGCATTTCTATTTTAACTTCAATAAAGCATTTCCAGCAGTGAAAATAAACTATTTCTTTAGCATAGCTAATCCTTTTGCAGTCAGTCCTCTCCAGTCCCCCAAACATACATTGCTATAGGATTCACCTTTCAAAAAAGTATTGCACATGCATAGAATTTTTATTCACTTACAATTTATGTAGCCTAGAAACCGAAATAAAGAAGGTTGGCTTGCTGCTTAGGAGAAAACCCACATTATATCCCTGCTTTGCCACTGTCTTCCTGCAGGATCGTGGTCAAGTCATTCAGGACATGTTTACAGTTCACAGCAGAGAACAATGCAGAGTGCTCTGAACTGCAGATTCCCAAGCCAGGAAACACACATGGCACAGCTGAACCTCTGTGAACCATTCAGTACTGGTAAATTAAGGTAGCATTGCATGGAGGTGGTTGCCTGGCTCACAAGGTCAGTGATCACACAGCCTGCTCAGGTGTCCTTTCAGCACCAATAAAAGCGCTTGCTGGTTCTTTATTCTCCATTTGAAGAGTGAGAAGAGTTCTATGTTTTGCAAAGATGCTGTAGGCATACGAGCAAGAATATTGGCAAAGTACAGATAGAACGGAGTCCCAGAGAGGAGGGAATGCATGCACAACTCTAAAACCCATGTAGCACTTGAAAATTACTTTCCTGCAATAATTTTATCTTAGGCATCAGAAAAGAAAGTTTAAAAAAAATCTATTACTACTAAATAATGAAGTTAGAATTGAAGACACTAATGACCAAGCTGTAAAGAGAAAACTGATCAGGATCAATTTGACTTGGAAAATGTTAAAAAACATCTTAAGAAAATACTTTTGCTCTTCGAAAGTGGCATTTTACTGACATTTCTTGAAGAAAAATAAATTTCTGCTGAGAAAGGTGACTCAGGGTCAAGGAGAATTTTCTGAGAAAAGGGAGAGGCACCAATTCCAGAATGTACTGATAATCTACAGTGTTAATGATAAGACAGACAGAAGTTCAAACTGCATGCAAGAGACTTGGCACAGGGAATTAAACCTAGGGCTCCACATAAGTTCTTGACCTGTTCCTGGACCAGAACTGGTGTCTTTTACATGTACAACTGAATGCTCACTGTAACCCACATAAGAAAGACTCACATGCTAGACCAAGCTCAGCACACTTGTTTGGATGTGAGGAATGCTAGATTTCTATTTCACACAAAGCATTGCTGGGATGTGAAAGCAGTTCTTTCAAAAACAAAAATCAAATACCCTGTCTGTTGGTGTATTCATTATTCTGTTTCCAGTTAAATCTTTCAGAAGTGTCTGTTCTGTACGAGTATAGAACAGGAAAAAGGTTTTATGGAATAGGAGCCTGTTTCCTCTCCATCTCTAGAAAATAATATCAGATAGACAGAAAGGAAATTAAGAATTTTATTATAAAATTCTACCTTTATTCAAAAGCTCACTGAAGAAGTTAATGAACTTTAAAACAGGTACAATTTCTTTTGCAATTTGTGTTCTGCACTCTACACTCTCTTCAGAAAAAAAAGCCCTTTTTCTTCCCAGCTAAGTACAGTGGTTTATACTTGTTATATTTACAGCCATATTCCTTGCAGTGAAGCTTGATGTGAAATCATATCAGTCTGTGGTGTTTTCTGTAGGCCCACTTTCAATACCCATAACTGAGGTGGCTACAACAGAGCTGGAGAGGACTTTTTACAAGTGCATGTAATGACAGGATAAGAAGTATGGTTTCAAACTGATAGACGGTAGGTTTAGATCAGATATCAGGAAAAAATTCTTTACTGTGAGGGTGGTGAGGCACTGGAACAGGTCACCCAGAGAAATCATGGATGCCCCATCCCTGGAAGCGTTCAAGACCAGGCTGGATGGGGCTCTGAGCAGCCTGGTCTAGTGGAAGGTATCCCTGCCCATGGAAGATGAGTTGGAACGAGATGATCTTTAAGGTCCCTTCCAACCCAAACCGTTCTATGATTCTGTGATAAATACAGAAGTCTCATAAATATCTGCTGACATTTCAAAGCTTGATTGGATCTAAGTCTCCTCTCTCTTAGGTGTGACCTACACATGAAAAGAAATCAGAATGATTGCACCTGAAGAGAAAAATGTGTGTGGAGTCGTTACATCAGTCTCTGTTGAAGTCATTCTTAGCTGCCAACAAAACAGGGCTATTCTGGCACTGCTATGCCAATTGATCTCCCAGACAGACTAAACATTACATGTGCTGTAATCAAGTAACAAAAGCTTTGCTGTTATCTGCATAGGTAGTCCTGATAAGAGCCAAGGCAAGAGCAAATTTCGGGGCAAAGGTAGAATTCCTGCTCGGGGCAAAGATCTGCTGCAGCATTTGCATACAGTCAGCAGCACAGTGATCTCAGCAGGGGTTTCTGTACAGCAGAGAATTTCACTGCAAGGAAAGACATTTGTGTGAATAGGCTAAAGGCACTACTGTGAGCTGGAGAAAACTAAACACAGAGGAAAAAACACACAAACACCATTTAGACAATGCGTTTCAACACTGTAACTGTAAAGAGGAAAGGGAAGGGGGAATGACAAATGACAAATTAAATACTTTAAAAAGGTAGATCACCTAATTTCTTGCAGGCTATCCAGTGTGATACAGAGGCACTGAATGACTCAAAAATCAATTTAGAAAAGCTACAGATGCCTTTGAGAGAAGCATTCCAAACACACACAGAATTAAATAGAATTGATATGTTAAAAACACTGAAAGAAATCCAACAAGTTTAGGTAATAGCCTCAAAGCTAAGTACTCTGGGAAAGAAATTCAGAAATACTCTGATTCGTCACATGAGGCTTTCACAGAGCTCCTTCAGGAATACAAAAAAGGGAACCCAGTCTGAAACAGTTAGAAAAAAGGAAGTTAGTGGCACAGAGAACCTTAGATCACAATAAGTTAGGCCAAGTTGAATTAAGACAGCTCAACTCCTACTCATGCTCTAAGCAACTTTCAGTGTTACACAGAATCATGTAGGTTGGAGAAAACCCTTAAGATCATTGAGATGTCCTAGCTCACACTAAGGAAATGTAACTAAACAGTGGCCTAAAATAGCCATCAAGAAAAAGAGATCTCTGCTAAGTGTTTTAATTGCTCTTATGCACGATCACAAAGACACTGTATTTGAAGAATTAAAAAAACCAAACAAACAAACAAGCAAACAAAAAAGTTACAGCATAAAAACAAATTCTTGTCAGAAGTAAAAATAATTAAATATTAATAAAAATGTAGAAGACATTATAGAACAAAGTCAACACTATCACTCACTATCCATGTTTGCAGAAACTAATTTTGGATCCTCCCTAATAGAGAAAAAACTCCCACTTCACTCAGAAAAACAGAGGAAAGTGTTTATTTCTCAAGTGGTCTGTATACCACTTGCATACTTTTATAATCTATTTTATATCTTAAAAAATAACATATTTATTTAAATAAGCTCTGCCTTGATTTCAATCCTTTATCATTGTCATTTATTTTTTCACTAACAGCAAAACTTAACTGTCTTAAAGTTTCACCCATTTAAACCATTCTCAGGTGTGATACACACAGAGTATTTGCACAGTCCTCCTCTACAGAGCATGGGTAAATGAACAATTTATGTTGTTATTAGACAGGAATTTCATGCCTTCTGGTCCTTCATCATCCTGGCCACAACCTAGTGTGCAGCCAGAAATGAAAAGCAGTGTTTAATGCACATTACACAGCCTGCACTGCAGGCAGCAGCACCCATGGCACGGAAGCACAAGCTGTGCAGAAGGGGAAGTGAAGTCTCTGTCCTCTGCTGTCACCTCAGTTGTGTCCCATTCCCACTGCAGGGACTGGCTCACTTGGCATGGCTCTGCTCTCTCCTTTTCCCTACACAAAGCTGAGTGCAATGGCATTGCCTTAAAATACAGATCCCCTGCTGTGAACAAATTATTTGAGTGATGGTCAGAAAGGAGGGATGCTGCCTAATTGTTATCCAATACAAACTGAAACAAAAACCCACCATAAGCTTGAGGTCTGCTGATACTTATCAGCTACATTTCCTCCAATTGAGATTTGAGAATACATTTTAAGACATGAAACATACAAGAATTTATTTCACTTCTACTACAACACACTATTTTTATTCTTAAGAAAGAATAGTTGCTAATGTGCCAAAAATGCCAACTAATCTTTACAAAATCTCTGGCTGCAAGTCAGGGTTATCAGCATTTCCCTCTAACAGGTACAAAAGCTGAGGTACAGAAGGCAATATGAACTACCAGCCCTGAATTAGTGCTGCAGCTCAGAATCAAAACAAGCATCCTTGCCTCTATGGACAGCTGTGCCTAGTTTCTGCCAGGGGAGGCAATACAGCTCTAAAAGAAGCATTTAAAGTCTACTCCCAGCCCCGTGTCTCTAGAAGGATTGAGGACCTCTGGGGCAGAAGGGACTGAGGACATGGGAGATTATGAACTGTTCTTGCATAACATGTCCCTTCAGGGGCTGTAAAGTGATTCCTGTCACAGGCTTTGCTGCCTCTTTAGATATAAGGAGTCAATTTCAACCATCAATTGCTCACAAGTATAAGTCAAAGGCAATAAAAACAGTAAAAACCTTATGGATGTGATAAACCTGCAGTGTTTAAGGTCCCAATTCAAGAGAAATCCTTTTTCAGTGACTTATACGTTTAAGTATTACAGAAGTCAATGTAGGATGTATGAAGTGATGCTGGTGATTTGTTTGGAAGGCAGAAACAGGGATACACATTTAGCTTAATTTTCCTAAAAAAAAAATATCAACCTTTCAGCATTTTGGGCAATGTTGAGCTCAACAGAAAACTGTGTTCAAGTATTTTGCCTTCAGAAGTGATCTCATGTAAGCAACAGCCTACAGAGCACTACAAAAGAAGTGGAGTATGTCTCTGAAATCCTCTACCCAGCTCTGTAAACCCAGTTCTCAGGGCACATAAAATTCCATGGCAACCGGGATGTGTTTCCCCTCATTTCCCCACACTGATGGTGAACCGCAGTCTTTTGTTTGGAGTGCTAAACGCAAGTATTTTAAGATGCCCTTCCGAGGGCTCCTCAGCAGCTGACTCGGTGATTTGTACACATTTCTTGTACTTGGTGCTTAATTACAGAATAATTTTATGCTACAGCTTTTAAATGGATTAATATTACAAGGTGGTGAGAAAGCACAGCCAGTAGTCCTGTCTACGGAGAGACATAGCCTGGCTCTTACAGATGAGGACACAACCATTGTAGCAGGCACACACTGGAGAATGGGCTTACAAATCTCCTGCAGCATGTGGAGAACCTCCCATGAGAGTTCACACTTCTCAGCACTACAAGAGACCTGAAACAAAACCAGACGCTGAAGCAGAGCAAAACACTCGGTCTTTCACTTGTGGTGCATCTAAAAACCTTAGGTGCGGTGTATTGTGCCTCTTCCCAGGCAGAAGAGCGCTGGTGGGCCCCGCCCTTGAGGGGGACTGGCTATATGTAGCACACCCTTAGATGAACGGCGCGGTTCCACAAGAGTTCATCCTTCACCACTGCTTTGTGCTACAGGAGCACTCGAATACGCTCTCCATCCCCCACTGCTTCCTACCTGGAAAGCTCATCCCAGCTCTTCCGTTCCTCAAAGCTATGTCAACACGGATACCTGACCCCGGCTCCCAGCGGTGCTTTATCGCCCGTCCCTCACGCCCCCGCAGCCCGAGCGCAGCCCCGGCGGGCAGACCCCAGCCGCCCCTGCCCCTCGCGGCGACCCTCGGCAGCCGCTTGGTGGCCCCGCCCCAGCCCCCTCAAGGCCCGCTCCCGCCCTCCCGCCCTCCCGCCCCGCCCCCTTATCGCCCGGCCGCAGCCGCCTCCCTTATCGCCCTTATCTGCCTTATCGCCCGCGGGCAGTGACACCGCTGCTCGCCCGCCTGCCCGGCCGCCCGCCCGCCAGCGGCAGCGCGGCTTCGGCACGGCGCTGGGCGCACGCCGAGAGCCGACCCAGGGCGGAGCAGGGCGGAGGGGAGCGGCGCCCGGCCCATCCCATCCCATCCCAGCCCCGCCCCGCCCCGCCCCGCCCGGGGCTTTGTTCCCCCGCATGCAGCCCCCGCCGGGAGGCGGCCGTGCCCGTCCGGCCCGCGGAGCGCCCGGGAGGCGGCGCGGCGGGGGCGCCCCGGCGGCAGGCCCGCCCCGCGCGGTGCCCGCCGTCACTGCCGCGGGCGCTCGGGCCGCCGGCGCCTCCCCCGCCGCGGCGGCGGCCTGATGCGGCACCCGGCACCGCCCCGCCCGGCTTTTTCTCCCCTTCTCGCCGCGAACCCTCCGCTCTGATATCTCCGGGGGCGAGGCGGGGGCGGTGACGCCCCGTGCCCGGAGCGCCGGCCATGCGGGGCGCGGCCCCCGGCGGCCCGGCGGCGGGCGGCGGGCGCTGAGTGCGGGCGCGGCGATGCCGATGCCGGGGGGCGACGGGGCCGCGGCGGCCAGGCAGCCCCCGTCCGGCGAGGCGGCGGCACCGCGGGACGAGGAGCAGCAGGAGGAGGAGGGCGAGGAGGATCTTCGCGACGGCGGCGTCCCCTTCTTCGTCAACCGCGGCGGGCTGCCCGTGGACGAGCCCACCTGGGAGCGGATGTGGCGGCATGTGGGCAGGATCCACCCCGAGGGGGACCGGGTGGCGCAGAGGATCCGAGGCGCCGCCGACCTGCCCAAGGTGAGACCCCCCCCTACCCTGGGGCTGGTGCGGCGCGGGGTCCCAGTGGGAGCGCCCGGGGCGGACCGGCCCCCACAGAGCGGACGAAGCGCAGGGAGAAACGGCGGCATCCCGCTGGGAGGAGCCGCCCGCCTGTCCCCTGAGGAGGCCGGTCCCTCGGCTCGGGAGCGATCCTTCGGAAAAACGGGCCCCGGGACTGCTCCTGCCGGATGCAAAGCCACGCTCTAACTCGGAGTGCGAGAGGGTGCTTGTGGGGTTCTGCCCTGTGTGGTGTGCCAGCAGCACCCTCTTCTGTGGCCTTGGTGGAAAACCGACGTCAGGTAGCTAATGTGTGAGCAGCCTGGGGAGGGGTGAAATGGGCAATGCCTAAAGAGAAAGACTGGATAAATGATGAAAAGATGAGGAGAGTTAAATTTAGAAGAGTCCAAATACTTGAGGTGGGGGGTTGAAACAGGCGGAGGTGAGCCTTGGAACCCGAAGAAATTCGATTTGGGTATAGTCTCGCACACCAAAAGGCATTCTGGAACAGAACTCTTTTTTAACAGAGTTCTGATGCCAAGGATTTTAAGAGGAGTTAGCAAATGCTTGCAGAGCTTATTGCTGGTGTAGGGTCAGATGTGATTTCCAAGCACGCTCCTGGCCTTGCTGCAGAGAACTCTACAAAAAGAGGAACCACTGACCATTTCACTGAGCCTTGTACCATACTGAAACATTCAAATGTGAATTCTTGTGATTGTTACTATCTGTGTTGTAGCTCAGCTGGAGAAAAATCTCTCCCTTTCATTGGCATACTGTGAACAAAAGACACTGCAAACATTTGGTGTGTCACTCCACTGGTGGGTTATAAGAGTAGTCCCATTGCTCTAAAAGGGGAAATTCACATACAAAAAGATGAAGCTTTTTCATCTCGGGCTTTTTTAGTAAGGACTTACCTCCTTGGGAAGGTAATTTGAAGTATGGCAGAACATGCTATTATATAGTGCACAGACAATCCATACTGCTTTCCACGAGGAATTGTGGAGAATCATGTGATGCAACATCCTTTGTGCAGTGAAGAGTTATAGGCATCTGTGGTAGCAACTGGAACAGATCCTGAGTCCTGATTACAGTCCCTATTCTAACTCCATTAGACTTTTCCTTCCTTTTCAGATTTCCTTCCTTTCCTCTGACTTTGTCCTGAGCCTAGGTGAAGGCTGAAAACATGTTTCAGAACTGTCTTAATTTCAGATCAGTACTTAATTTCCTAACCATAAGGACTGATTTGGCCAAAAAAGGTGAGGGAAATGGAAGAAAGATGCTGACAAACAAGACTCCAATGAATGACGGGGGAAAGTAATGTTCAGTCCCTTGTTTTGGTCTTATGTGAAGAACTTCCACTGTTCTCACTTTGTAGTCTTGATCCAAGAGGGTTACAGTTAGGGGACACAAGTGGTCTGAGCTCTTGCTCTAAGAGGTGAAATTGGGCTGTTTTGTTTCAGGGGTTGTTGGCTTTTTGGTTGTTAAGGGGTTTTTTGCATCTGCTAGCACCCCTGGCAAATAGATCTATAAACTGTATTCAGCACTCTGCCATCTGAAATCCCATTCCTAAGCTCATTGAGCACATAGCTGGGAGGATACTGGAATTCAGGAGACCACAAGGATGGATGAACTCTGTTTCCTTTGCTCCTTCTCCCATGTAGGGATGTATTTTTTTCTTGGAGGTCTGCTTATCGCTAGTTGTCTCCATGCCGCCAAGTTTCTTTGAAAGGCTGGTGCAACAGATGAGAATCAGGGCAGTAAGTGTACTCTGCAAGGCTAGCTCCTTTGAAAATCCAGGTTCTCTCCATGTGCTGGAGGGTGAATAGTCCTTTTTAGGTGTTGAGAATGGGACAGTTACTTGCCTACTCCAAAATTTTGGCCGTGGATCATAGCCAGCATTGGATATTGGGGGAAATAACTGTCAAAAAAGCTGTCAATAAACTAAAATATTATAAAAGGATGACTGGAGGAGGCTGTGGCTAGGCACATGTTTACAGCTTCAGGCGCTGTCTCTCAAAGATCTCTGAGAGCTCAGAGATCTTCTCTAGTCTCCATTTCCTTCCAGTAGATTTGGGGTGAGTGGGCATCAAGTGAGCAGGCTTTAGAGTGCCACTCCTGTAGGTTGTGTTCTTTCCAGCAACAGGGTGGGGTATTGCCTTGCTTTAAGCTGCTGGAACCATCAGATGGATCCATGCTGGAAGTACAAAGTGATGTGTGCTTGACTCATTAAGAAATTATGGATTTTAAATGAGATGGTTATGAGGGCAAAGACAGGAAGTGTTGTGTCTAATGGATTCAGACTGAGAGAGCCAGAAAAAAATAACCTGTTTTTTTTTCAGTCAGGCTCTCAACCAAGACTGATATTGCCACTGTGTTATTTGCAGAAGGAAGAGTAGGGCGGTGTTTGAATACACACAAGTACCATAAAAGAAACTGTTGCTAAACTAGGTTGGCCAGAAGAGCACCTCTGTGATACTGATAAGGGTGGAGTTCTGCCTGTGCCTTGCTCCCATCTGCCTTTCCTCACATACAGCACAGCCCACTTAGTATATGAAAATCTTGGCTGTTCTCAGGATCCCCTTTCTAAAAGCAGTCCCAATGCCATGCATATTGACAGCCTGCCAGGGTGCATGAATCTAGGAGTGTGGTGATGCAGCTACTCCACTCAAGTGATGAGGGACCAAGGATGTGTTCGTTTGGTCTGCTAAGCCTGGCAGAGGTTCTGTACTTTGGGAAATCTGGGCTTTCTTCCTTGTTTTCCCTCCAGCTTTCAGAATAACTAAAGGGAAGTCAAAATAGATCTGATTTCCTATCTTTTTTTAATTATAAATATATTCTTCTCTGCTTTCTGAAGGACTGTGAAAACTACCTAATATTTATAGCTCTTTTGAGATGTGCAGTGGATGATGCTGGATGAGAAAAAAGTGTAAGGATCTCTCATCCTGTCAGTGTGGGATTGAGGGATGGAGGGATTCCTCTCCTTCTGCTTCTATTGCCCTATTAAAATGCTATAGACCTGGTGCAAAAAGAAACTGTAGCCCAGTCTGGGCTGCAGGCCCAGATCTGAGAGAGAGCACAGTGTACTTTCATCAGTTTAATTACTTGAGGTGCAGGAGGCTCTTCTGCATTAACTAGTCCCCTGCTGAACTGATTGCCATTATGCTGTCTCAGTGTTGCACGGGCCTTTGAGGAAAAGGGGATTTGGGGGTCTGTACTAGTAAAGGGAGGAGGAACTACCCAGAATCATTAGTCTGTGCTGTCAACATGCACTTAATCTGTCTGTCTCCACTCAAAAGCATGAAAGTCTCCATGCTGAAGAAATGAAACAAAGTTAAATAGTCAGCCTGCCCTGATTGTTACCTCTTTCGTTGTTTCTGCCTGGAAATTATTTCCTATGACTCAGTGTGTCAGCTCACAGCATCCAAACTGACTCAGCTCATGCGCTTCCAGAGACGGCTCCATTCCTGTGCCGCTCTCTGGAGCCTTCCCTGCTCCTGCTGCAGCTGAACAAACCCAGTTTCACATCTGCTCCCAGCGTGCCTGTGCTGCCCCCTGCGAGTGAGGCAGCACCAGCCCATCCCAAGGTTAAGCGGTCTCTGGTCCTTGTACCGTGGGGGAGCACAAGCAGAGTGCAACGCGTGGCAAGCCAGGACAGGGAACTGATCTGGCTGAAAACTACCCGTGCTTGCTGGCTCAGCTTTCAGCTGCTCCAGGTGCCTGACATGGATCATCAGTCACTTGTACCAACACAGGACAGAAGAAGGAGGTGTATGGAAATGAGTGGCCACAGAAATACATGTGAAGGGTGCACTAAGCAGTACCATTGCCTACGAAACCATGTCCAGCTGAGGCATTTGTGCACAGCAGAGTGGAAGGCTCAAAGGAAGAACTCGCTCTGACTCACTCTTTCTTAGCTGTGGATAGGCCAGCTCTGGGGGTAGTCTGAGGAGGAAATGAAATGTTAAAAACCAAACTGCTGAGAAAAGATGCAGTCTGATACCAGCAAAGTGCATGCAAGGCATGAGCTATCCTTCAGAGAGAAGATGTTGGGCTGTTTCACCAAGCCTGCCAGTCATCCCAAATTTGTGTCTTATCCTTTTTATTTGTCCTGTGGACAGGTCACTTTTCTTTCCTTAGATGCATTTTCTCACCTTCTGACAAGACTACAGTTATCCCCTGTGGAGCAAATGGTGAAAATGGTGAGGAAAATCTGACTGGACCCATAAGGCTGAGGCCTCAGAATGGGACAGCAGTCTGAAAGGTGAAGATCCAGAAGTCATTCTCTGACCATGTAATTCAAAACACCAGACACTGCAGGATAGGGAGTCAGGCTGTCAAGCCTGTGTCCTCGTCAGTGCCAACTCACCTGAAATGCCAGGAAGCAGCAAAGGAGCTTTCTACCCTTGCTTGCAGGACTGTTCCACCCTCTGGTGATATTGGAAAACTCATTGTCCGATTTTACATCTTTCTTTTATTTTTATTTCGTGCCTTTCAGTTTCAATACTCAAATGAGGCCAAGCTCCCCCAGGTGATAGCTTTCCTGTCGTGTATCTTGCCTTGTCAGTTAATTCTGTTTCTTCCAATGTAACACTGCATAAATGCAGGACCTTTTCACATAGTTTCTCTTGCATCTCTGTGTTGATGCTTCATTCTGAATCCCTTCCTAATTTCCATTGTAGAAATAGAGGAATGTTTCTGGTGTGGTCACTTTGGGCAGCAAAAAGTGTCTGGTTTCAGAGGAACATGCTCCCTATGGCTCTGTGTCACAGAGTTCAGCAAGAAGCTGGAGAGGTTTGGAAGCAGGGATTTACGTTCTGCTCCTCATTTCAGATTCCCATACCAAGCGTGCCTGTGTTCCAGCCGTCCACCCCCATCCCTGAGCGCCTGGAAGCTGTACAGCGCTACATCAGGGAGCTTCAGTATCCTTTGCTGTTACCTTACTCACTGGTGTAATAACCCAGGACGAGAGAGCAAGAGGACTTTCTTTCCCTGCGACAAACAGAAAAGCTCCTTCTGTTGTAGCTGGAGGAGAACTGAAACTTGTTCCCTGAAAAGAGGAAGCTGGACTTGGGATAATGTTTTGTTTTGCTGCTCTGTTTCTTTTCTTTTTTTGCCCAAGTTACGTTCTGGTTCTGTTGACTCCATGTAACAAACGGGCATGTTGTCAAGGGCCTTTCCCCACTACCCACTCTTCTAGGTCAGTGGATTTACAGTGGTATTTCATTAAAAACTTACATATCTGGGATCCTGACAGCCAGGTGTCAGATGTACTACAAACTGCATCACCTCATTGTTAAGGTGTGGGTGAGTTGTGGTGATGGGAAAACCTCCTACTCGATCAGTCTTTGTAGCTGTCTAAACAACAGTCAGCCACCCTGCTTTTGTGCATCTGTGGTATGCTGCCCCTTTATATACAGAGCTCCCCTGTGTGGCTGTGTTCTGGGAATGAGATTTCTCCATTCTTGTTGTGCTGGAGAGCAGGTATAGGCCATGCAAACACAGTCTAACCTCACTGATGAGATACAGATCTAGCTCTGGCTTCAGCCCTAATTCAAGGTAAGAAGACCAATCTTTTGGCACCTCTCACTCATCCAGGGTGATTGTGCTCTGGGTTGGATGCCAGTTAGAATAAGGTACCAGGAATGTTTCATTGCTCCATGTATTATGTGCAGATTGGAGCAGGAAGAGATTTATCAAAACTATTCTGCCCTGCTAACTGGAAAGCTGAGCAGAGCATGTGCTGTCAGCATGAACCTTTGGGAATTAGAGTGGAAACCTCTCTGTGTACGAAGAAGAGAAGAATTGACAAGGAAATACAGTGGAAGTAAGGAGGGGCTCTAAATGGGAGAAATGCAGGAAAGGGAGGTAGGGATTTTCTTGTGTTGCTGCTACATTTGTGGATCATGACTTTGCTGTGAGAATAGTAAATAACATTAAAGTCCTTCAGACAAGTTTTCTTCAAACTCTGCTTTCCAAGCTGCCAAGCCCTTAACTTCTTGCTTCCAGGTACAATCACACTGGGACACAATTCTTTGAGATTAAGAAGAGCAGACCTCTGACTGGGTAAGTGCTGTTTCTTTGTTGTTGGAGCCCTGCTATACACACTGCTTTTCCTCCATCCCCTGCCCAAGGTCTAGTGGCACTCAGGGTTTTTGGTACTTCATCCTGCTTTAGGTACCTTTATTGTCTGTTGCCTGGGGTATAGCTGGGCAGAGCTGTGTCTGGTCTTTCTCAAGAAAGAGAGTAGGGTTTTTTTTGTCATGAATCAGTAAATCTGGTAAACCAATGATACTGTATTGCAAAAATGCACATATTCTGCCTGCTTCTAATTGGAATGTAACTATATGAACTTTTGAGGGATTCTGAAATTAGGTCCTGCTGTACAAAAGCTTCGTGAAAGCCAAGTATCTTTACAAGTCTGACTTCATAGCTCTTGTGAATGCCTCTTCAGAATCTAGGCTCACTAAGCTTTTGGTGAGTGATACTTTGAACGAGAAAGGGTATTCTCCTCACTGCAGATTTTGAGATCTGCTGTCAGAAGTTCCTGGCAATAAGCACCTGATGTTCATTGACTCTCTTGAAGAGCATATGGAGAATCTCCCAAGATTGGCTTCTTACTATTGGTCTAGTCCACAGATTTATGTGAGTTTTAATGCCTTGTTTTGTAATCAGTCCAGTGTCTCCTCCATGGTACTCACTGAACAGAGACTAGGGTTAGTGCCAGAGAAGAAGGCTTTATTGTCCTTGAACCTTGTGAGGCAAACACTGCTGGCTCTCAGTCCTTCGAGGGTTTTACTTGTGAACACATTGGTGTCCATCCAGAACTCGCAGAGCCAGGTGCTGTGGTTCCCTGAGAACCGAGGTTGGCCAGAAAGCAGTTTTGCTGCAACCCACTGAAGTTAATTCCTTGGAAGCAACAACAGTGTGTGGCAGAGACCTGGTTTGGATTTAATATCTTCTTAAAGAAGATACTTTGTTCTGTTCCCTGTCCTCTATGGGCCACCCTCTCTCCTGGAAACCTACCTGACATATATAGTGCAAAAGGGCTGAACTGGCCACATTACGTAGCACAAGCCCTCTAATTGTCCTCATCTTTCCCTTGTCCCACTCTGCAGGCTGATGGACCTGGCCAAAGAAATGACCAAAGAGGCCCTGCCAATAAAATGCCTGGAAGCTGTGATCCTGGGAATGTATCCTTTCCTCTTGGACTTGTGCATGTCTGCCCATCCTTGTGTTTTTGCCTCTGCTCTCTTGCTTATGATGCTTTGAGGGTGATGATAATATTGTCACCAAGCCCCACATTCCTCTTTTATTTCTCCCCAGTTCTCCCACAAAACCCCACCAATGAAATCCAAATCCAAGCAGTTCTCTAAATTATCAGAACTAGTCCTTTGGAGTTGCTTCTCCTTCACCAAGAAGGGTGGTGCTGCTCTGGTCAGCTATATAAGATAGTAAAAGACAAAAGAACATCTAAAGGGGAGCAAAAACACTAGCTAGAGTTAGGTCAGGAAATCCGTTGTGGATAGCATTGTTCCCTTACTGCCTGCATGTGTTCTGCATTAAAATAAGTTACGGATCCTTCCCAACTTCTAATTATGGTATATGTCACTTACTAGCTTAGGCAATACCTTTATTAATTCTAGATGTGTGTTATCTTTAAGTACACATCTTTCCTAGCTATCTTCCAGGTTTAGTTTGTGGTACTTGGGCTATAGGTTCTTCATGCACCTGGAGGGGCAGAGATGGTGAGTAGATGGTTCAAAAGTGGAGATTGGTGAGGTGAAGGTGTGTGAAACAGTAACTAGGGACTAGGGAAACAGATTAAAAACAAACTGAGAAATAATGCTGCAGTGTTAACAGTTCGGGAGCTATGGAATACCATACACTTAAGGTGCTAGCCTTGCAGCTTCTGCTTCACAAAATGGCATCAAAATTAACTTCTCTTGATTGACTGTCTCCTTGAGGAGGCCAAGTTTGTTTTCCCTATAACCCAGATGAAGTAGAGCAGCCTTCAATGAGCTGGACTCTTGAGCTGGAGAACAAATCCTGTCTATGTGATGCCTGAATCAATGGGGAGTCTGCTAAGCAGGTTGGGAGGGTCTGGAGCAGATAGGAAGTGTCTTGTCAGGAAACTGTTATTACCGGTTGTTTCCTGAATGGTGGCTGCTGTCAGTTACCTCACCAACAACATGACCACACTGGACCGTTTCCCCATCAGCTTCAAAACCCACTTCTCAGGGAACTACTTCCGACACATCGTGCTGGGGGTGAACTTCGGTGGCCGCTATGGGGCACTGGGCATCAGCCGACGCGAGGAACTCATGTACAAAGCACCTGTCTTCCGCACACTGAGCGAACTCATCTTTGACTTTGAGGAGGCGTATCGCCGCTGCTGGCACACTCTGAAAAAGGTGAAGCTGGGCCACTGCGTGTCCCATGACCCACACAGTGTGGAGCAGATTGAGTGGAAGCGCTCCATTCTGGATCTTGACAAGCTAACCCGGGAAGACTTTCGCAAAGAGCTGGAGAGACATGCCCGTGATATGAGGCTGAAGGTAAGCAAGGATGGAGTAACTCACTGCCACATCCACTGTCTTGCCTGGCTGTTAGTGTACTGGGGGAATGAAGTGACAGGAAACTCTCTAGATGCATGGAGTAGAAAGTGAATTAGAGGCTGAGGCCTCTTTCTCACTGAATACCACCTACTGTATACAGGCTGATCCCATAATGGATGCTCGTGCAGTGCTGCAGTTGTGATTAGCTTGGAATATATACAGTCCTTGGAACCACAGTGTCACTGTAACTTGTTTTTTTCTGGCTTTCGCTTTTTTTATGCACTTGCCTTGCCTTTTTGTCTTTTTTTTCCCATATAATAAATCATTATTAGTTTTTGTGGGTTTTGTTATTACTCATATTGGTTTTCTGCTCATGTCTTAATTTTATTTTTCTGGCAGATTGGGAAAGGAACTGGGCCACCATCTCCCACCAAGGACAGAAAGAAAGATGTCTCCTCCCCACAAAGAGGTCAGGCCAGCCCCCATCGGCGAAACAGCCGTGGGGACCGACGGTGAGTGGAGCTGCTGGGCAGGAGACCACTCTAGAACATCTCTTTTACTCAGACTCCACCTTGCTGTATGGTTTTGGATCCTTCTGATGTGCTACTGGGTTTCTTTAGATCAGTGGGTATTTCTCTGACCTGTAGTAGCGTTCTTCCCTAGTCAGTACCATTATGAGTTTATCATTGCTTAGGGAGTTGAGGGGACAGCTGGGTTTTTTTGCTTGCTTGTTTTGGCAGGGAGGAGGAAGACAGCTCAGATATTGATGTTGGTAGCTGACTTTTACCCTTATGCGTGGGTCTGAGCTCTGATACCTCACAGACCTGTGCCTCAAAGAGATTCCAAAAATTATTCTGCTGTCAGCAAGATAGTTTTCCTGATAATAACCTGAAGTTCCAGAGTGGACTTCCTACTTCCTAACTTGCATTCTGTTCTGTTGAGATCATTGGGAGAATTACTGGAGATTGCAGAATAGTCCAGTCCTCAGTAGTGCAGGATCAGTCTGAAGCTCTATGTACCTTTTCCTGTGCTGCCATCTCTATGTGCAGCATCTCCTGACTGAAAACAGTTTCTGAAGAGTTGTTCCCCTCTTTGCTCATAGGCCATCTGGTGAGAAGAAGCCTGCCGATTCCAAAGCCATGCCAGACCTCAATGGGTACCAGATCCGGGTGTGAAGAGAGCTGTGCCTTGTGTGCCTGGCTCCACGGACTTCTTGCTGGCCACAGTTGGGACCTGGATCGACCTGCATTGATTCTGACAAATGGGACAGGGGAGTGGGAGCAAAAGAGAGTGCTGATTTTCCCAGGTACTTACTAGAGAGCCAGTCCCAGAGCTGGATCCCATGGGTCCCAGAGGATTCGCCTACCTGTTTCTGGGAGAGGTGACCATCTTAATTCACTTGAGTATTTTTTAAAAAAAAAGAAAAAGAAAAAAAAATCTGTACATTAGTGGGAGTTTGCTTCAGGAAGAATATGAAGTGAGTGGGGTCAGTGGACTTGCTATCTTTGCCTTGATGAAGGCAAGTAGATGAAGCATCTTGTCAACAGTACATCTTCCCTATCTGCACAGAAGTCTTCAACCCCTGCAAGGCCTGCAGGGCTGAGGGAGAAGTGATGCTGGAATGGGATGGCCCCTGAATCTTGTACAAAAACTCCTGGTTTTGTCATTATGAACACTTTGTTTATCACTGCTCTTGTGAGAGGTCTGAATATGCTCAGCCTGATTTATTGATCATACAAAGTCTTCTCATCCAGAAAAACACATCTTGTTTAGTCCTGCCTATTTCAAAGCATTTCATTGTCTCTGAGGGGGTAGACAGTGGGATGATTGCCCACTGCAATGCTGGTGAACTGCCTCTGTAGGTCCTTTGGGGGTTGAGTGGATCAGGATATGCCTATACCACTGCTACATGAAAACAGGCACAGAGACCTCAATTGTTCCAGCCGTGGAGATTGGGCAGGTGGGGGCTGGTGGAAAACCTGAACTTCGCATCGTCTCTTCATCTGCCTTCTCTCTATTAACTTCTAGTGAGTGCGACTCAGAAAGCTCATGGCAGGCACTTCAGTCACTGAGGTGTGAGTTTTAAAGAGTGAACAGTTGAAGAAAGATGTAATAATGTGAACAGGTTTTACAAACATTTTTTCCTTTCCACAAGGCTCTTGCTCCTTCCTCCCTGTAGTGTTACTGCCAGAGTTACATACACCTGTTAGTGAGAAGCCCTGCTTAAGGAAATTGCAGCTGCTTTCCTGACAGCTCAGCCTGGAGCCTCCTGAAAGCAGTTCCCCACCCCAGTGCCAGAGCTGTGCTTGTGTTCTGGCTCTTTGAATAGCTGCAGTATGTAACCACTTACACTAACCTTCCCCAAGGGCTGGGCTGGGCCTTTCTGCCACTTATGGCCTTGACTCTTCCTATGCTTCATTTGGGGGAGTGTTGTGCTACTGATAAGGCAGTGTAATGCTTGTCAGAAATCTGGAGTGTTGTCAGACCTCTCTGTTTGAGGCCTACAGCATGGGAACAGTGGGATTTCCAGAAGTCAGAACAGCATGCTCTTGAAGTGATTTGGATGCATGGATCTAGGGGATGCAAAAACTGAGCTTGAGAGTGGGAGTATCCTTGAGAGAAACAGTCTTGTTTTATCCCAGCACTGACAAGGAGCTAAGCTTTCTGAAATAACACATATTTAATTTTGTTAGAACCAGGCTTATTCTTTCCTTTCTTTCTTTGTTAGAAATATGATGGAGCTTAGCTCTACTAGTTTTTCTGTTGCAGTATTCCTATGCCACATCCTTGTAATAAGCATAGCTATTTTGGTAGCAGAGAATGGGTTCTTAACCCCAAACAAATCAGCTCTTCTGCCTAGTTAAAGCAGTTAATCCTCGAAGCACCACCCACAAGCGATTTAACTCGGGCCTTACAGGTTCCTAATTGTACATCCTTAACTGTGATGTAACTTGCAAGGCGTATCTGTACCACTGCAGTCCATTCTTCCAATCTCCCTTTCTAGTCCGTACTTTTCTGCTGTGCTGTACAACCAGGAGGAAAATCTGTAAGAAGGTGCAGAACTTGCTGCTGAGCCAAGAGAAGGTTAATCCAGAAGAGGATGCCAGTTTCCACAGTGCAGTGCAACACCTGTCCACTCCTTTATATTCCAGCTACATGCAACAATTAACAGCAGCGGTGAGCCAAGCATCCATTTGAATCTGTCCTCTGGTCATTTTTGTGTGGCTGTAAATTAACATATTTAGTGCCTGGATGCTAACGGTGATGTTAGCTGTAAAGGCACCACAGTTTCCTGTAAATAATACGGGCCACTTGGAAGCCACAAACTGCCTTTGCATAATGTGTGCTATGCAGCGGACTGAAAGTTCAGATGCCACTGTGAATCATATGATAAATACAAACAGCAGTCAGCAAGGGGAAACTGAGTGCCAGGTTTTATTAAAGTGGATGAAATCCAGAATTAAAAAAAAAAAAAACATAAAAGATGCCTAGAATGCATCCTCACCCTGACTTTGTTTAGTCACTTGGTTAGTTAATTCAGAGTAACTGGAGAGGTCTTGAGATAATTAGCAGCTGAATACAGAGAACATTCAATAACTGGACAGACTTGAGCTTTTTTAGATGGAAAGGGGAAATGTGAAGGTGGGAGGAAGACTAAAACAGATGGGACAAGTGAGGGGTCAGCTGCAAGTTAATGATGCTTTCTTTAGAGCAGGGCAGCAGGGGCGATCAGCAGTGTTAGATCACCAGGGCAGAGTGGCTTAAAACAAAATGCTTTGTTTGACTTTGTAATTAAGTGCTTTCCTGCAGGATGTAACTGAGGCCAATAGCTTAGAAAACCACAGGAAATGGATGTTTAAGATATGAATGACAGGTAGAGTTCAAGGTCTCTTAATCCTCAGCTGCAGCTGGACAAGAACATCCTCTTTCAAGATTTAGTTGCACAATTATATATATTAGGAAGTATTTAATTCTTTGCTTGTATCTAATGTTGATAAACTTCTCAAAATGGACACAGGAGCAGACAAGTGCCCTCTGCTAGGGTTACTATTTCAAGCCTTCTGCTGTGTTTCTCTGTGTTGTAGAATTCCTGCTCCTTACTGTTTCTGTATCTCCAGTTTAGCAGATGGTACAAGAAACTGGAAAAGGACCATAAAGTTCTCCCCTTCTTGCTCTTGCTCCCCCCATCTTTGTAACAGGATGAATCACTTCAATACAAAGCTTTGCTTCCTTCCTAACAAACAAGACCATATCCTTCCACGACAGAGAGGATTAACGCAATCTAGCTTTATGCTGTGAGAAACCTGTGCAAGACAAACTTTAGCACTCCTCCCCCATCTACTTGCTCTGGTTTCTGGTCTGTCTGCCTTTAACCATAAGAAAAAAAGGCTGATGATGAGAGTCTTTTTCACTTCTGCAGGCTTTAGAGCTCCAGAGAAAGAATGACAATGTAACTCATACTCTTTTAGTGCCTGCGGAACAAGTAAGATGGATCTCAAGGAGTCCTATTAATTTTTTAATGTTAAATATTAATAGGGTCGCTCATGTAGCTCTGTGATGTAAATGTCATTGCTCAGTAGGTCTCACCTGATGTCTGTTCTGCAGTACAAGTCCTGTGAACTCTGTGGAAAGGAACAGTGTTCGTACACTAGGAATGGACAGACACTGCCTGCATTGTATGTAAAGCTGAGGTGAGATTTGAAAGGCTTCAACAAAAGCTGACCTATTACTGGCGAAACTATTTTAAATGTAATGCAAACCTTGAAATAAGAGCCCCTCTTTATACTTTTATGCAGACAAGTCCCTTCATACCTGGCCAACTGTAATTTTTTAATGGGCAGATTCACTAGTGAGCAGAACTTTCTGCTAAAGCATCACTCTGATACAAACTTTGTATATTAAAGAGCAAGGTTGGGTGTCCATCAGTCTGTGACACACTAGCCTTTTTTTTTTTAACTGGTAGAAACTAAAGGAGTCTTAAGGAACTTGAGGTATGTTAGCAAGTGTTATAGGTGGGAGTGGAGTGCTTTTTTTTCAGTTGCTATTTTATCTGTGGGCCAGGGTATGGGTCAGTATATAGTATCCTTGGATCTATCAGAATAAATAATTCCAGAACTGTTGTTGAAACATAGTTTCTGTTCACATAGTAGCTGTATTGCTGTTTTCAAATCTGCTTCACAGGATGAACTTTCTTTTAAGTATTTCAGGTGAAAGCCTTAATCAGGTGCCTGCTTCCTAAGGTAGGCTCATGTGTGGTGTTGTATAGACTGGAACATGACTGTCCTTAAAATTTCAGAGTTTAAGAAACTGTAACGAACAGAAGAAAGCTCCTGTCTGCCAAAAGGCAAGAGTCTGGATTACACTGGCTTGACCTTGCTCCAGTGGCTCTGGCTAATCACTTCATGTGGTTGCTTTAGCTACCTGCTTCTTCTGAGTGAAGTATTTCAAGTGGTCCTGATGATCAAACAGTAGGTACAGGCAGGGGGTATCCCAGGTGTACTGTGTGTGCAAGTCTGGCTGAAATAACACCACACATTCCAGTGGCCTTGCACTGTTGTCCTGACAACAATTTAGACCTGCATTATAGATTTATAATTTTACTTAACAAAGCAAGTGCTATTCAGACTTGATGTTTGCTCTCCCAGAGCAAGGTGGAGATGGCCCCTCTATAGCCAAGCTGAACTCCTTAGATAATTTAATATTTTTGTGTGTCTTCTGAGCAGGTGTTTACTTGTATCACAACCACTCTCCTTCAGTGGTGCCCTGGCCCTTTCTGCTCAAGAGCAACTCAGTTTAGTCCCAGAAGGCTACTGAATCCCCCATAATCTCTGCAGAGCAGAGCTTCTCTCCAGGTCAGGGTTGAGATGGTGCTAGTGGGACCAGAGCGGTCCCCTTCCATGCACATCAGTATTCTACTCCAGCACTGATAGGGTGCTCCAAAACCATTTACATCGTTATCACTGGTACAGCTCAGAACTAAGAAATGGAAAGTTTCTTTCTTTAAGAACAGTATCATGTGTGTCTTTTTGTAATTAATCAGTGTGGTTCTGTGTTCTTATGTAGCCAACACAGAATTTTTATTTAGATTTAGTTCTTACTGCACTTCCCATTGGCCCTCATGTTGGTACTTCCTCCTGCTTCCTTTGACACTTAGACAATAAAATTCCCTCTGTACTGCTCTCAGCTTGTGCAGAGAAAACAAGTTGTCTGTATTGTCCTTCTTTCTGCCTTAAACCTTCCCATTACATGTCAGCTGAGAAGTCAAAGGGACAGCCTTGAGTGATGGTATCAGGCAGATTAGGTAAAGATACTCTGTACTTGCTACACGAGTGGACATGGAAGAGTCCTCATCCTCTTTTAATCATCTGAACAGGTGAGTATGTCTGTGCACATACAGGCAGCTGCCAGAGAGCAAGAACGTATGTAGCTGTTTAGCAAAGGCCAGAACTCACGTTTTCCTCTTGAATCAGTCAGGCTGGATGGGAAAAAAAAATCTGTGCAGGCAGCATCAAAAATTTCAGTCTTACAACACTGTAACAAACAATATTGTAAGAGTTAATACAAACTTTTTGCACTGCTCAGCTCTTCAACAATTCAGTCTCCCTTCCCAGCCTGAAAAGCAATTCTGCTCAAACTCTGTGTTTAGTGACCTTCCAGACTAATGACCTCACCAGGACTTCTCAAGACAAATGCTGGGTTAATAAAGGACAGTCAGCTGCAAGATTCAGTGCAAGGATCCCCAGGAAGGGGATCCAACTTTATTCAGGCTATCATCTTTCAGGCATAACATACCCCTTCTCTCTAGGGAAATGAGTAATAGCTGGGACCAGGGCCAGGATGTAGGCAAGCCTACAGTGTGTATAGGAAAGGAATAAACATTCTCTGACCTGTTACTCCAAAGAGAAAGGCACATGTAATAGTCCATCCTAGCCAAGTTAATTATATGAACAGCTTCTGCCCTGAGGGAAAGTAATTGCACAGTTCTAAACATCTACTTCAGATGCTTGCTTGAAAATACCCTCTGCTCCATGTCTTTCAGATTTTGCTTTAAATCAGGTAACTCCTATATCCCCTATGGATGTATAGATCAGGGTGATTGCTAGACAGTGGAGTGAGACCAGCGAAACAGTCATGTGGCCACAGACTTTCTGCTCCCTCTTACATCAGGCTTTTCCCCTGCTACTGGTTGTTCTGGAGTTTTAGGTTTTCAAGTTGGAAATTATGCTGCTTGGACCTTAAGTGGAAAATCTGTATTGTGGGAAGTATAAACAACATGTTAAAACAGAAAATTAAAAAAAAAAAAAACCCAAAACCAACCAAAATACACCCTGTCAGTTTTTACACTGAGAAGCCTGAGCCTTAAGAGCACCATTCATGCAGAGACTTTGCATACGGTAGGCAAAGGCATATGACATGCTGTGGGTAACAGGCCATTATAGAATTAACTCAGCCAAGTTGGGTTTCCTGGATTATATTTTTTTTTTGCAAAGAGTGATGCCATCCTATCTCTAACCTCTTTTTAGGGGAGGAAAGGAGGAGAGGAATAACTATAACTACTGCATTCATCTACTCCCAGTTTAAGAGCAGCTCCAGACACTGGCCAATATATAAGTAAAAGGCTTTGCATCCAGAAAGAAAAGAACAAAAAACTGAATAAAATTGCTAAGGCTTGAAGCCAAGTCTTTTTTTTTTTTTTCCCCTTGGTGTGTATAAATTAAAGACTGGATGGACAAATACCTTTTGTTGTAGCACAAGCCAGTGTCTAGCCTAGTCCTTCTCCCATTTGCCAAACTTGGACCTTGAAAGCTGCTGTGTTTGTCTTATCAAAGTTACAAAACATTTTCCAGCTATTATACAAAAGTATAAGAATAAGTCTAAATCTGAAAGAAAATAAATAAAATTTAAAATAAATAAAAATAAAAATAGCTTTAAGACTAGAATGTCATTTTCAGTGGATGCTGGAGGACAACTTGCCTTGACAGGAGAAGCCAAACGTTTACAGCTGACAAAAGGAGTTAGAGGCATGCCAGCTGTTAAATCTGTCATCTTGGTTATCATTGTAACAGGTGAACCTCTACAGAAACTCAGTATCATACTTAGAAACACAATGCAGTACATTCAATTCAGCTTGATTGTACATTTCAGCATGATAGTGCTACGGGAAGCACTACAGGCCAGGCAGCTACAGTCCGGTAAGAAGCAGGTCACAGCCAGCAATTCAATTAGTCTGCACAACAGGAAGCCTAAAAGGAGATGGTATCCCACTAATGCTTGTGTGCTCCCCCTTCAGGCAAGCAACAAAAGGGTTCATCTGCATTTGGATGACCTATGGATATGTCTGCAATTTTCTAAACTGTACATCCAATAAATGTTCAATACTGAGGCAATGGGAGCAGATACTGGCCTGTAGCAACACCCTGCTTTGCAGACTGTTTGCAAACACGATCATCACATCATTAAGAGCAGGATTCATACCTTGACCCACTCTTAAAAGAGATTCCGAGATGCTGAACTTATGACCTCCTAGAGACTCCTCAGAGAAGAGAAACTAAGGTCAAATATATTTTAGAGTTCTGCCTTCACAAAGCAGGTGGCATACAGAGCACTAAATAAATCCGAAACTTGGGGTTTGTTTTACTCCCATCCAAGAGTTCATTTCAGAGCTCTCACTTCTCCCACTTAATTCTTCAGGGGTGAGGAAACCCACTATCTTACATCTTGACACCATTTAAATGTTGCATTTATAATAAAACTTAGCCCTAGAGAATTGCACCCATAACTTTTAACTGAAGAAATACAGCTGCAGAAAAAATAAACATCAGTAACTCAGATAACTGGATAGAGCAGTCATGGGAAAACAGCTGCTGGAGAGATAGCTCATAAGAAAAAGGCACAGAGAAAGAAGACCTCAAACAGCAGCCAAGTTTCATTTATTAAGAACAGGAAAGAAGCTAGAGCAATTATATTGTTTACCACTCCTCCCATCCCATGTAATTGGAAAAACTGATTATGAAGGGCATCCTCCCGAAGCAATGAACTTAAAACTGAGAAAATGAAGGAAGTCCAACTTCTATCTAAATAGCATAACTAAATACAGCCTAGCAGCTGTGGTGCAAATTCAGCTGTTTTTTAGCAAAGATACTTTGTCAAATACGTGTTTGCCTCTACAGCTGCATGCTCCTGCAGCTTAGGAGGCTGCTAACAGGGAATGTACACACACTGCCAGTAGTCTCTGGCATCACTTCCCCTAAGCACCAGTCTCCCTGAACTCTACACCACTACTCAGGTGATGTAGCTGGTAGTTACCTCTGTGACACCTTCCCTTTCTGAGCCTTGCAGATACTGCTGTTCTGCTTTCATCACCATTTAGAGAGCCCTCTGTAATGCATCACAAAGCTGTGTTAATGACAGCTCATCATGCATTTAGGTCCAGAAACAGTGTGAAGAGCCACATCTAGAATCTCAGTTCTGCATCCCATTACAGTGCTCATTACCACAGGCTCTGATTATATCTCTGGGTGCTATTCTTAAAGCATCACAAAACACATTATTTTCTCCCAACAGCTATATACTAATCGTGATTTTACAGTTAGGAACTTTCTACCCACCCCACCTCCAAACCTCTCCTATAATCCCACACAGTCAGAGGCATTCACAGGTCTCCAGATCCATTTGGTATTAACTCCAAATTGCTCTAGAACACTGGGGTTTTTATTTTCCTCAAACAGACCACCTCCATAAGAGTCTATATTAGAGCTTCTGGGACAGTGGTCAAAATAAAAGGAGATCAAGTCTTCAACTCTGCCTTTGTGTCTCTAAGCAGTCACTAGCAATGGTCCTGCATTTCTGCAATACTTTCACCTATGAGTGCCCAACAAAGCATGTGTAAGCCAGGGCTTTGAGAGTTGCAAGTCACCCTGGGAGCACCATAACCTCCAGAAAAAAGAATAAGGGGACTTGCAGGCATTGTCCTGGGGTTTCTCTGCACGACTCCATATCCAGTGTTCAAAAACTTAACAATTCCAAGTGTGTACCATATTATTTCATGCACAGAAAGGGCAAGCATTAGTTTGACCTGTGCAACATTAGATTTTCCAGTGAAGTATAGCTGGAACCTTAAAACCTCTCTGAGAATGATTCCATGCAATTTGCCCACAAGTCAAGGTTCTGGTTTACATAAAATGGAAAAAGCACTTGTCCTCCACCTGAGTTACATCACAGGACAGGCAGGGTGCTTCAGGCAGTGCGGGGCCAACCAGTTCATCTGCTGGTGTATGGTGCACACCTTATGGGTCTCAACGGGGGAGTGGGCAGCTTTCACACACACATACACAAACACATACACAATTCCACATCAACTGAATTCAGACCCAGCCAGCAATTACAATGGAAGCAGATAGCTAAAGTTCTAAGTGCCAACACCATGTGACACAGAATTTTTTGCTGTGCTTTTGGTTAGTTGTTGTTAAACCTTCAGCGTCTTCTAAGCTTTCTATTGCAATGTTACCAGCAGGAGGGAGCCATCTGCAGCCAGGCTGCCTTCTGGCAACCTCTTTCTGAGCCAGATAGAAAGTAAAGCTCTCAGTTCACCCTTTCCTTCCCTCCCTTTATAAATACAACTGCTTACAAAATCAGAGTAAGAGTACTTGCAGAAAGCAGTCAAATTGTGAGATAAACAGAGTCATATGTACACCTCTGCATCCCTCCCCATCTACTAGTGCCATGCCAGAACTATTACCTAAGGGCAAAATTATTCACACACCCCCAAGACTGCTGTTCACTTACAGAAACTCACAAGTGGTAGCAAAAGCCATCCACACATCACCAAATACCACATCATCTGGCAGGGCAAGAAGGGAATATGTGGTCCTTACATACTCATAAGGGCAGAGAACACCCCCCCCCCTTGTTTTTGTAGTTTACAGAAATGCGCTGTAAAAGATCAGCAGTATTGCTTTATTAGGGAGGAGGGCAAGGGTTCCTGAATGCAAATCTTTCTTGGGGGGAGAGCAGGAAGTGGGGGGATGGAGGGGGCAAGACAAGCCCAATGCCAAAGAAGCCACCTCTGGGATTTAGGGATGTCCTGGGAGATAAATCAGGCTCACTTCTTCCGTCTCTTCAACCCTCATTACTTTCTTGTATAGCTAATTTGCCCTCTTTCACCTCACAGCCAGTGAAACCTTGTTGAGCAAGACTTCAGAGGTTCAGCTGCCAGAAATATAAGGTGCTGCAGTTACTTTGTGGCATTTTCTTAGATTGGCAGTATTTTATTTTTCAATAAAGAAAGTAACATTTAAAATATCAAAGTCCGTCAATATAGACCATGAAGAACAATGTTCAAGTCCCCTGTACCTTCCCACAAAAACCTGAGGTGGGACCAGACTTCCTGCCTTGTTTGTGAACAGAAGATTGATAATGTTTCTGCCAATATTGGTCTCATCTCTTAGGGAAAAACTGAGCATCAAATGTCAGGATGAACTGGGGAATTTACTCCAGGAACAGGTACAGCTTGACTGCCTTTGTACTGGCCAAGCCGCTGCTGACAAAAGCATACCGACACGACACCAAAGGTACACCAGGATCCAAGTGACTGCAGTCTGTCTCCAACTTGCACAGCCTTGCGCTTCCTCTCAGTGCACGTCAAGAGACAGGAGTCGATCCTAAGGGTTCCATCTACCTAAACATGGCTGGGTCCAGAAGAAGGATGCAGCATGGACTTCAGTCTGGCGCGGGAGATGGATGCTACAGGTTGGTTACTGACCCCTGAATGCAATACGGAGTGCACAGAGAAAAGAATAGGGCACATGACAAGATCAGCTCTTCTATCTGATGGCTCTGCTGACTCTCACATGCCTTCCATTTTCATCTCTCTTTTGGAACAACCAGAGTTAGAGCCTTCTGGGGTTGTCATGCCTTACAGGGTAATTTTTTCCACAAGATATTCACGGGGAGAATCCTAAATATTTTTGCTAAAAATTACAATTTAGGTACCATTCTGAGACTGCTAGAAAGGAAGGAAGTCTTCCCCAAGGCTTTTGCTGCAGTTCTAGAGCTGCTGTGGATGGCTCTGTAGAACCCCTGGTTCCATTCCTGGCAATCCCATTCCCTGGTCCATTAGTCACAGCAAGCAGTTTCTTGTAGAAACTGTTACACCACATAAACCCTTCTGTCAGCAAGTCAGCCCCCACAGATTATTAACTAAAAGACATTTCTAAGCAGTTAGCAGATTCAATCTAAAAGGCAACACAACAACTAGCCCTGAAAGGACTACCCGATTACCGAGAAATTAAAAGAACTATTGTTTTGGTATGAAAGAATATTGGTGTATACATCCCATACTCCTTGGTAGCAATTAAACTAACCAAAAGCAGATAGCATTGCCCCTCTCTTTTCCAGGTCCATGAGAATCTCACACAGGGACAAATAAACATGGGAGTTACGTTGGTTCCTGCAGCACAAAAACACCTGCTAAACCAGGTGGTGGAACAAGGATCCCTTTAAGAGATGCTAATGCCTGCATACAGCTGGCAGCCCACCGGGAACACAGCTCAGATTTGCAGAGATCCAGAAAATACCAATGCAAAAAGCACTCCAACTCTCCCATCCCTGCTTTTAGTGAGGGTGTGAGGGGAGAAAAGGACTTTTAGGGCATGACAAGGAAAAGGGCTTTCTTGCAAGCAGGTTGTGCAATCCAGAGCCTCAACTGCTGTATTCAAAACAGCTTTTCTTTAGGGAAAGGGAACCAAGGCTAACTATCTCTGAGGCTGGAGATCTCCAAGCCAAAGCTAGCCAGCAGGCAGAGATGATCAGATGAACAAAAAGGATTTGGTAAGCCATTTGCCATCAAGAGGACATCTTCAGAGAGAAGAGAAAGACGGCCAAGCAGCTTCAGGGCTCCATCCTTGTACAGCCTGCGACCTGGCAAAGAAAATTGGAAAGACATCAGGCAGAGACTGGCACCACAGATTAACTCTATACACTCACAAAGGGATGCTTGTCAATCCTTTCCTCTTCTTTCCCTGATAAACCTAGATCTAAGCCTAGATGTGAAAGCAGTGAGCATCCTACAATACTGCTGTTCATGGTTTCAAGTACTTGCAGGCATAAGAAGCAAGAATACACTAAATTCACCAGGAAGTTGCTTACATGAGAAGTTCCTTTCAAGGACTGTGCCCTAGCAATAGCTTCATATTCTCCCCCGAGGAGGAATTAATCTCTTCATTCCTAACCCATTTCCAAAACTCGATTCTGACATGGCCCAAATCAGCTCCAAGAGAGTTCCTGTATGTATTTACATGCAGTCTTTCATCAACAGAAGTTTCAGGTAGCAGGGACAAGGTGCCACTGTAAGGGAGCCAGAGTCACCTCCTTCCAAGAAGAGCATGTAGTCTCAGACAGACCAGAAGTCCAAGCCTTGAACTCAGGACCCAGCACTGCCTTTTACCAGGAGCACAAGTAAGATATTTATAGAGAAGAAAGGAATCCATTCTGTTCTAGCTTCCTCTAAGCAGCCTCATTTTTTTCACAGCAAAGATAAACAGTGTGTTCTCATGGTACATGAGCAAATGTTACTTCCACCTTGTGTATTATTTCAAAGATACATCCTGTAGATCCACCAGCTTAATGAAATGCACTGCCCATCTGGCCTGTCTCACAGCTCTCTTCCAATGTCACAGGGATAAGCCCTGCACTGCCACACTCACCTGCCTTGCTCTCCACAGGCTCTGCTGAGTAGAAGATGTAATCAACAGTGGCTCCGAGCCCCATGGGCATCGTTGTGACCTCTGGTCGTCCCCTCTGTGGCAGGAAGTGGCTGTAGACAGAGGTCAGGTTGAGGCCATGCTGGATAACACCTGAACACCTGCACACAAACAATCACTGTTTACCAAGGAAGGAAAGAGAATTATGCCTTTTCGGTCAGCAGTCACAGTTAAATATTCCCTTGCAACTGTCTAAACTATTCCTACTTTGTGAGCACATAAAATCTTTCAGAACTATTCACTCCACTTACACCAAAGCAAGACAGACTGTGAATTTCTTCTGTCTTCAATACTCAGTCTTATATATGCCTATGCCCTTCATTGTCAATCTCACCAACACAATGCTGACAGAGCAGCACCGAGCTGAGTGGGTCAAGCTCTTCCAGATAAGCCCTCCTTACTCTCTTTCACTCTCCCATTTACTTCAGTCTTTGCGTCAGCCAGATTTTCAGTGCTCAGGAAAACAAGGCTGAGTTTGAAGACTGGGGCTATTGAATGTGCACCAAGTTACCTTGGGATGAATGGCTGGGGATCAGGGTCTTTCACCATGGCAGCAGGCTTGGGCCAGTGTGCAGGGCGGTCTGCAAAGGAGCAAAGAGATTCCAGCCAGACCTACACAGATCCCAGAACAGGCTGCTCATCCCAAGTCTGAGAAGCTTCTCCTGAAACCAAATGAATCTTTTTGCCCAAGAAGAGCAGATAGCTTCCAGACACAAACATCTCGAAGGAAAATATCCAAAGGAAACACAATCTAAGACTAAGAGGAACATCCTTAGAGCAGATCAGTGCAAACAATTCAGAAGTCATATTCTGTCCTGCTGAAGACATGCCCTTAAAGCATTTACTATTATTGAAGTCCAGGGTATTTCAACCTTTGCTCTCACAGAAAGTCTGCTTGTCTTAGCCTACAGCTTACTCAAAGGGTGTCTAGAAAGGCAGAACAGAAATGGAGAAAGCAGAACCAGCCATGCCATAAGGCCCAGAGGTGCAGCAATGCCTACTGGGTACCAGCTTCCAGAGACATCTATACTGGGGCCACTGTGTATCATTACAGTCTTCAGGTTGTTCTCCACCACCAAAATCTTGAAGCACAAAAAATAAATGTACATATGTGTTTCAGCTTAGAAGAAGTTACTAAGAAACAGCCTCAAAAAGAAGCTGAATCTCAGTGCATCTCAAGGAACAAAGTCAGTGTGTATGAGAGAGGTAAGAGTGAACTTCTCTGAGCTCTTACGGAATCTAATCACAGTCACAGCAGGCATCCTTCTGCCTTTCCTTTTCCTCACCAGGCATTACCTCCACCTCATGTTTTCCTTGAAATCACAGAATCATGCAATTATAGAATGGCCTGAGTTGGAAGTGACCTTGAAGAACATCTAATTCCATCCCTTCATCCCATGGCAAGGATGTCACCCACTATATCAGGTTGCCCAGCACCCCATACAACCTGGCCTTGTACTTTTTCCAGGGATGTGGCATCCACAACTTCTCTGGGCAACCTGGCCCAATGCCTTACTACTCTCTATATAGAAAATTTCAGGAAGTTTAAAACTGTATCCCCTTGTCCCATCACTACATGTCTGTATAAATAGTGACTCTCCCTCTTTTGTTATAAGCCTCCTTTAGGTACTGGAAGGCCACCACGAGGCCTCAGTGGAGCCTTCTCTTCTCCAGTCCACACTGTCTCAGTCTGTCCTCAGAGGAGAGGCTCCACGGAGCTAGGAGAGTGACAAGCTGAAAAGTGTCCTGTTAATACCTGGTTTGGCATCTGTCACACCTTCCAAGAGGACCAGCTGCGGTGGTCGTTCACAGGCAATGTCGCAAAAGCGGAACTGCAGCAGGAAGTCACGGCTGTACTGATACCTCCCTGCAGAGAAAAGTACAAGTTAAAAGAAGAAAGTTAACTGCAGCAAAATCACATCTCCAGGGAACACCTACCTGTATTTTAGAACACTGGGCCTCTTAGACCTCTTTTGTGTGAGAGGCTTTTGTGCCCAAGCGCTCTGATACCATGAGAATAGAAATCGCCTAATAACCTCCACATAGAAAAGAACAGATGTGTAAAAGTAGAAGAACAGACCACAGCTATTGCTATCCCTTTACAAATGCAACAGTCATGGTCAGCACAAAATAACAATGTCCCCTCTGGGACACCACAAATTCAAGGGACTTCCAAGCAGATCAGTCAGTGTGCAACTCAAGGAAATTTCTGTTGAGAAAAACATTTCTGGAGATCAGGAGTTCTACGTTCAAGATTTTAACAAAAGCTATTTTGTGTGTTCCATTTTTTTAATCCTCTCTATGGATGCAGAGAACAGACATGATTGTAACTGGGTCTTAGGAATGATTTCTTAACAGTGGTTTGCAAATACTATCCAAAACCACACCCCCAAACACCTTGTCAGGTGACCTGTAGATGAAAGCTGTGCCTGCTGAACATAGTTTACAACTGCACAAAAGCATAACTCTGGGAATATGAAAGAGATATACAGAGCAATTGTTACTGGTAGAGAAGCATTCAACTCCTGACTAGAGAAAAAAAAATAGCAGAAATGAGGCTACAGCAATAGGTTCTGGAAAAATTGTATTTAATTCATATACCAAGCAGAAAGAGATAATCTTTGTCAAGTGCCTCATGCACCACGTGCCCAAGCTACTCAGAGAGACAGCAAGGCCCACAAACTGCCCAACTCATGTTGTCAATGCATACTGGAGCTCACCAGGTTTCTTTGGCTGGCACAGGGTGACATACTGGCACTTGTCTGTTACACCCAGTGAGCTTGGCCACAGTGGGGCCAGCAGTTTCCGTGAATACAGTTGTTGGGAAAAGTCTTCCTGACCAGACACCTGCAAGAAGGCCAGAAAAGGAGAGCAACCATTACTGACACAGAGCAGAATTTCTGCAAGCTATAGACAATGTACATACACACACCTGCCGAGAGCAAGACAGAAGAATGCCCTCATAGAAAGGCACAAACTAAGCGATTCAGAATATGGTACAGGTATAATAAACCTTCAGCTGCAGGGGACAGATACAATTAGCTAAAAGTCACCTGACAAGACACTTCACAGGCATCTTATTGAAGTGATGATTTAGCTTGAACGCCAAACATATATCAGATCACAGACACACAGTAAGACATAACCACAAGACCTTAAGTACCCTCTACAAACTTTTTTAGAACAAACATCCACATAAAATTTCAGTAAGTCTTGGTAGAGTTGCATTTCCCTATACTTCCAGTCACACAGGCACAAAAACCCCATAGCAAAGGAAAAAAAAAAAAAGACTTGAAATTAAGTGGTCTATTATCACAAGTCTACCCCAAGAGAAACCAAAAGAGCTGTAGTGGAAACAACATGCACACACTTGTCTGCTTCTTTCCCCTGCACTGCTAGAGACATTGGGGAAGACTGTTGAGTAACTTAATTCAATAATAGGACTACTGCCTCACAAGAGAAATAATGCAGCCATGCATTTCTCTAGCAGCATGCAATAAAGAGCTATCCAATCCCAGTTCTGGCTGGCAACTACCTTCCAGGCTGGCATCCCATGGTAGGAAAGTTCACCATTCCGGATGAATTTGTAGAGTGGAGAATCTGGTACAGAGTTCAGGTCTCCACATAAGATGACAGGATAGTAGCTGCCTTCAGTAGTTCTTGCAATTTTGTCAATCTCTGCTAGCAGCAAGGCCACCTGGGCCAGTTTGATATCTCCTCGACGGGGATTGAACAACACATGAGTGTTGGCCACACACAAAGGACTGACTGCCTTCAGACTTAGGCCCTCTGAGAGCACAGGCTGTAGCAACAGCACCAAGCCCACATTATCCCTGTTGAGGATGTCCAGGCCAGGCCGGAAGTACTCTATGGGGCTGAGGCTGATCAGCTGGAACCTGCTGTGCTTATAGCACACTGCACATCCATCTGTCTTCGTCCCAGTTCTCCGTTTATAGAAGCATGCAAAGCCTGAAAAGAAACCATCACCTATTAAAAGGTTTATCCAGTCACTGCCTCAGGCTCAGTAAGACTGTACAGAAAAGGTTCCTACTATATTTGGGTGAAGCAATATACCAAATTCTGTTCCAATAACCCCCCTTTATTATTAATCACTGGGGGTATTTTCTCTCTCCTTGTCCCTCTAGGGTCCTCTGTTTTGTTACTGTGATCTTTCAACTCAGAGACATCAATTGTAAAAGAAAGGATAAAGGTCTAGGCAGATAGTTCAGAAGTAGGGCCAGCAGCCACCTGGCAAACAGGAAGAGTTCTCTTGAAATTGAGTGCTTTGAAGACGTTAAGCAGGAAGCACTGCTTGGCCAGTCCCATAAGCTGGATATACAGACTCACAAAAGCAGGACATACCCATCTCCTTGAATGTTGGCTCCAGTTGCTCCCAGTAATGGTTCTCTTGCACCTCCTGGAGACACAGAACCTGGAAGGAAGGCAGAGACCTCACTAGCCCCACAAGTATTTGCTAGTTACCTTGTTTTGGGAAAGGAAGAAAGTGGAATAGTGCACTCACGTACCAACCCTCCAACCAGAAATGTCATCACCGCAACTCTGTTCTGTACTTTCCAGATGAAAAGCACTAACTTTCTGGGTCACATTAGCTTATCATTCAGCTTTCCAGTGATGAGGCAAAAAATCCTTCATCCCACAAAGAGGACTCCAAGAATAGAGAAATTAATGGAGTCCTCTTCTATGCAGGCTTCCCCTCCTATGCTGCCTTAGAAAACTGATCCTTCTTCCTCTGCTTCTGTTGTTGCCCTGCTACCAAAGTATGACTAGTTTCTACAATCAAAGCAAGACAGACACCAAAAACACGGTGTGTGAAAGCTCACAAACACTTTCAGAGCAGTGTTCAGTTACCAAGGAGGTAGTATCTTCCTAGGACTTGCCCCCATCTTTTTCTTTTCTTAATACTGCAAGATCAAACAAGGAATTCAAATTCTGGTGACACTGATGTAGGGAAGGCTCAGTCATACTTACATCAGGATCCCAATGCTGGATCTCCTGCAAAAGGTTTGGAAGGCGGTAGCTCCAGTTCAGGATGTCTGGATGACAGTGTACATAGAGATCAAGGCCCTGCTCTACCAGGTCCTGGGCAAGGATGTTGTAAGACATGACTCGAAACTCAAAGAGAGGAGTGTTTTTAGAGACCTGCTCTAAGACACAGGGCTGGACAGAAAGATCCTCCCAGTCTCTCCATAAGATTTCTATATGCAAGAGACAAAAAGCAAAGTTACAGCCACAGTGGGTACCTCGCTGATACTTTCATTCCCCTGGGACCCAGAAAATAGCCATTCTGATTCCTTAAGCTAGGGCACTCTAGCCTCCGAGCAAACCCTCACCCACCCTGGTTTTCAGATGCTCTCTCTGGATACCTTTGGATAGTTGTCTGTAGGGATGACATAACACATGACCAGAGTCAAGCATACTGAAACACCAGACCCACGTTTTGGTGCTTTTTAGAGTACAAAGCCAGCATTTGAGAACAGTAAGGAATATACATTGATATTCAGATCAGACAGTCTAACAGCACAGAAACCACTGTGACCAGCCTCTCCTCAGTAAAAACTCAAAGTTTTCACTAGCAGATCTTGTCAATTCTGCAGGGATAGTCAGTGTCTTACTGACAGCAAGCCCAGACAGAATAACCTGACCACATTCCCAATCCCAAACTAAACATTAGATTCAGAGCCATTACTGACCATGGTAGGGCACCTCTGTTGGGGCAGGATAAAATGGCACCGCATCCTGAATGGGCCGGGCTGGGAGCACTGGTGGCACTGTCTCTGTATTGCATGCTAAACTCCAGGCCAGCACAGCTGGGTCATCATTCAGCACTTCCACGTTGACACCAGCACACCCAGCTGTCTGGTGATCTGTCTGTGGCACCACAGCTGCCCAAGGAGCACTGCCTGCTACAGTCACTGTTTCCTCTGCTGGTAATCTTGCCAGTTCAGCCCCTGCATGATCTTGCAGTTCTAAAGAAGCCAAGGCATTAAGCTCTGAGAGCTGCTGATCAGCACACTGGATGACTTCCGGGGATGTATTCAGGTCACTGAGGCTGGTCATCAATAGCTCTGAACCTTCTAACCAGTCACTAGTGAGTGTAACTGATACTTTTCTCACTGCTGGAACACTCTCGCTGGCTGGCAAATTCCCTACTCCTTCCTCCAGCCACTGATGGAGAAGGGCTTCTTGCTCTTCTGGGACCGATGTTCCTCTGGTTGCAGCACAGACACCTTCTATCTGGGTGGCCGGGCTCTTCGCCAGAAGCACATTCTTTCGACAGGTAAAGAAAGCATCTGTCATTCAAAAACAAAATAAAAATAAGACAGCCAGAAATGCTTTCTTACTCATTCTTTTCTTATTCTAATGCATTTGCTGTGCAATTCAAGCATTCAGTATAGCAACCCAAACAAATTACTTCTCTGAGGAGAAACAGATAGAGCCTAAATAACTTCCCCTGCCTCCTCCAGAATGCTAAGCCACAGTCCAAGTCCAGTTATATTAGTCCAAGTCACTGAAACTGCACACAATAGCAATGGCTTTATCAAATCTAGGGAATGCAATTCTAACTCATGCAGCACAGTCAGCCAAGCTGAAAGGCCTTGTGGAAACTACCAGCTCTAAGCAACACATGTAAAGGCACAGTCTGTAAAAGTTAGCTGATCAGGAGCATGGGCTAAGAAGCCACAGTCTTGTAGATCATCACTTGGAGCAAGTTTCTTTCCAGGGACTAAGAAATAGCAGTCAGCTAAGAGAACGTGTTGTAGAAGAAAAACCATTCTGTTACTAAGATGAAAAATGAAGACAGAGGGACCAATATATGTCTGATTAGAGACAGTATATGCACAGAAGTCCTGATAAGAATTACAGATCACCTGATGACTGACAAGTGGCAAAAAAATAAAACCACTTTAAACTGCTTTTAACGTAACATCAAATACACTAATATTTGTGCGGCAAAGTAGAAAAATACAGAGACTCCTTTCACCTTCATCTATACAAGAGATGGCATTTACATTTCACTATGAATTCTGCATAGATACCCATCCCTACTCTTAACTAGCAATTTCTGTGATTACAAATCAGTTTTTTCTCTGCATCCCTGTCAGTCAGCCAGAGCAGTAACATACAGGAGTCAGCAACATCCATGTATAGTTTTACTGTATCTTTTGTGTCAAGGTTTTCTGTGTGTGTCAGAAATGGAGCTTTAAGAGTCATACTCCTCTCTGTTAGTTTGTAATTGTTCATTAATGTCAGAAACACCAATGCACCAAGGTAATGCTTCCACACACCACTGATCAGACACGATGAGTGCCTACAAGAGCCTGTTAATACACAATAAGAGCTGAATTTGAGAGGAGTCAGCTCACTGCTTACTATGCAAAAAGACAACGTGCCAGTCCAGTAGTTGCTACAGGCCCACGGACAGGTTCAGGCTGGAGAGTGGCTTTACATCAGCTCAGTAACCACGGACTGTAAAGTAGCAGCAGGACCTAGTAAACTAAGTGAAACGCACACAAAACAGAAGTCCATCCACTAAGTCACCCTCCTTAGAGGATCACGTATCTCTGAGCAGCCTATCTCCAAGGATCTCCGCAATCCTGGAGAGCAGGTTCGGTGCAGCAGCTGCAAAGCGCAGTCTGCCTCTGCAGCACAACAGCCGGCAGCTGTTCCCTCCAAACACGCTGCTCGGGTCCACCAGCCCCGGCTCGGCACAGCACAGCAGCCCCAAGAACCACCTGCCCAGGGTTAGGGCCTCGGGGAGCTCCGGGGCAGCCGGGCCGACCCCAGCCGCCGGGCCGCACCCCCCTCAGGCCGGGGAGGGGGCGGCGAGGGACATCCCCGCCCCTCCGGGCCACCCCCGCCAGCTCCCCCTGCCCCTGCCCCTGCCCCCGCCGCCGCCCGCCCGGGGCCGGGTTTACCTCGGAGGGCCTGGAGGAGCCGCGCCGCCGGCAGCAGCACATAGCAGAGCACGGTGCCGATCATGCCGCCCGGCCCGGCCTCCACCGCCCCCAGCCCGGCCCTGCCGCCGCGCCGGCCCCGCCTCAGCTACGGCCTCACGGCGCGGGCTCGGCGGGGCCCGGCGTGCCCAGGCACTCACCGCGTCCGGCCCCCGGCGCTGGCAGCCGGCTCGGGCTTGGCACTCTCCGAGCACCGCTGCACGGCCGCCCGCTCCCCGGGAGGCCGCGGCCCGTGGTGGGACGGCCCCAGCCGGGGTGGGGCCCTGCCTGCCCCGCTGTAGGGCAGGAGCGCGGCCGGGGCTGACGGCCTGCGGAGCGGCTCAGCGGCCGTGCTGTGCCCGAGGAGTCAGAAGCTGCGACCCTGGGCTGAGTGACGGTTGCTTTATGGCCCCGCTACCCTGAAATTTGTGGTTTCAAATAAAAATTTTCACTCCCTGGTGAAATTTTCACTCCCAGAAATCCAAACAGGACAATTTCCATGATTTTTTTTTTGCCCCTTGGGAAGGCATTTGCTCCAGGCGTCACACAGGCTTTTCGAACACCACTAATAGTAGCCAAGGTTTCGCAAAGCCCAACCTCTATGCGGCAGTGCCGATTGGGTAGAGGAGACAGTGGAGCAGGAGTGTGCCCTCACTCCGTGCTGCTGAGAGGTCATCAGGTTTGCAAAATCAGTCTTCACCTGGCTGCGAGTACTCTGGTGTTTGCAAGTTGAGATCCATCACGTGTTGAAACTAGACAGTTGCATATGAAAAGCAAAGTCCTGGTTGAAGCCCAGAATTTTAATGTTTGCTTCACTCCACAATCAAATGTTTTCAACATCTAAAGGCAAACAGATTGAGCTGAGCACATTACAGCTTTTTACACCAAATACACATTTCTAACGTGTAATCTCAGTAGCCTTCTTCCAAACTCTAAGATGGGTACCTGCAATGAAGTCAAGATTCATGTTGTCCCTGCCTTTTGCACTGATGAGTGCTGCCAAACTGTCTGCTTGATGGTGACCTGCTGCTGTCTCATGGGTCATAATTAAATGAAACACTTGGCGATGTTTGGAAAATCACTCTGTGCAAAGCCAGTGTCCACTGGGCACAAGAAGAGACACAGGAACCTTGCAACCTTATTTGAGTAAAGGAATAGAGTCCATTGAGCCATACCCCCATGGGGTCTGTCTCAGGTTTTTGGAGGAGGCAGCCTCCTTTTATCCTGAACTCCTGGCTGCATGTTGCCCTCTTCCTTTCCCCATTAGCTGAGGCACTAGGAAGGTGCAGACATCCTGAACCATCTACACATTGCCCTAAAGTTTAGAAGCTCAAATTATCTGGATTCTGCAAAAAATGTAGCTTTATATTTATGAAGACATTAAGACCCATTTCTAAGACGTTAACACCCATTCCTCCTAAAATCTCCACAGCCATTCTTCCAGAACCTGATTAGTTCTTTCAGATCGAGTTGTTTGTGAAGACATTAAGACCCATTTCTCCCATAAAGTAATTAGCAGTGTCCATGGCTAGAGTCTGAGATGATATTATAATGTATATAAATAATAATCCTACCACTCTTTTTCAAATCCACGTTTATAAAGCACCACAGACAAAAGAAGCAGGGATTTGTCTCAAATCCCACAGATGTCTCTGGCAAAGCACTGGACTGTGGTCTCCTGTTGCAGTAACCAATCCATCATTGGTTTCTAGTCTGAGAATGGAGGGTGTTCTCCAGAGAAAGGATCTGCAACATTAGGAGCTCATGACTGGGTCATTTAAAACCAGCCTGTTCCTTAAAAGGAAAGATCTAAGAAAAGATCTGCAGACCCAACCCACATCGGAATACTCAGACTGAAATCAGAGAAGAATGTTAGCTGGTGCTACAAACAGGCAAGCAACTGTGGCCAAATAGCCACAGTTGTTTGGCCTACACTAGAAAAATATTTACAAACTTTGGCAATAAAATCAAAGCTGACAGTGGTCATCTACTTCAGGGTCAAGCCTTCCACTGGGTTTCATGGTATTTTGTTCTTTATCTAAATATAACCTTTCCACAGTCTCTATTGACTATGGACTATTTGAGAGGTCTATGTGCATCCTAAGGGAATCAAGCCACTAAAATTATCCTATTCTTGGGGAAATGGATATATTTCTTAAGTGTATGAATTAGTTCTGCTCAACGTTTATCAGAAAGCCTCTTCTGTTACAGTTTTGGTTTTAGCACCTTAGGAAAAGTCACAAAGTCCTCAGTAAAAGAGATGTAAAATAATAAGCACTGAACCACTTTTGGCACCAACACTAGTTGGTGGGATGAGTGAGTACTTGATTCAAGGCCCCATTAAGTGCTGACATGTTTACAAGCCACACTTTATTACTGAACATACTGGGAATTTGGCAGTAGGGAAGTCTGAATCTGTTCCAGACTAAAAAGGTGAATACATTCCTATCCTCATCTCATTTAACACTGTAACTGCCACAGTCTGACTTTATCATGAAATTGTACAAACTGAAATGAACTTAAAGGAGACAAGAATGCTTGGCAGCAGCCTGGCATGACTCTTTGATACATCTAGGGGGGAAGGGGAGAGGTCCACAGCCAAATCCTTAGCTGTTCTCAGTTACTGTGAGCTGACTGGATCCCAGAGCGATGGTGTTTCTGGCACTGAATGTCACCCTTAGGAGTCAGAAGGTGCAGGTGTGGTCACATAAGGGTGATGTGGCAGCACAAGGTGACCACAGGCTCTGCAGAGCTTTCTCACGACACTGGGACAGCCCCTGCAAGCAAGACATAGGATTCTCTTGTTTATAAAAAGCATAAATCAAGATCCCAGGTATTACAAGTGGCACCATTCCTCCTGGAGATGTTTTGATTCCAAGCAGCTGTGCTTTTTAATGTGTAGATATGAGAAACATACAGGATCTAGGAGGTGGCTATGAACTCTTCATTTGCAGAAGAGAAAAAGCAAATGAACCTGCGACTCACTGGTGGTGACACAGAGAACGAGTCTGAGAAGGATCCAGGTGCAGGGTTTACTTACTAGCAAACTCACTCCAGAAATTGTCAGAAATGGCCAAAGAAAAATCAGCAGCAGTTAAGAGGGACTGTGGTTCCAACAGGCTGATCACCAGCTGGAAAGGCTTCTCTCCCTAGGCCAAGCAGCAATGAGAAGGATGGCAAACAGGGATCCAGGGTACCAGTGGCCAGAGATGGGAGCTGCCATCTGGGAGCAGCTTGGAAAAAACAAAATGAATCATTAGAGGACTTGGCAGTACCAGCTTCCAGGACACTCCATCCAGCTGCCCCTAATGCCCATAACAGATGTCAGAGCTCAGCGTCTTTTGAGACCAGATCCTGTCTGAGCTCCTCATTGCCCAGAAGGACAGGCAGGCCATAGGGGTTTTCGGAACCTGCTGCTCTCAGGCTCTGCTTATACCCAGCAGAGTCCGGTGCCAGGGCTGCTCGCAGCTCTTTGGCCTGACTTCCTAGCTTAGCATAACAGTTCCTCTCAAAGTTCTAAACCTCCTTTGGCCTGTCACTTAGTCATTACAAGTCAATTACTTATTTTCCTTTGTTATTTTATATGCAATTATTTGTTAAATAATGCAATTACTGTAAGGCACAGACATATGTGGAACAACTCCTTTAGGCTTGTTTTCCTATATTTAAGTAGCTCATAATGCAATTTATGAAGTGCCAAAATAACTTCTGAATCTACCTCAGAAGGCTCAATCCACACACTGTGTGACTGACTAATGTACTGGGCACATGATGTGTCTCATGACTTCTTTACTTGGGATTTAAACCTATTTTTACCCTTCCTTTTGTCTTTCTCACACTAGAGTAATGCAAGTAAACCCATCATTTGACAAATAAAATCTGGCAGAAGGAAAGGGTCTTAATAAAGGAGATGCAGCTGCAGAGCTGGTTGAAATGTGGTGATGTGGGTGCCAGCTGGACTAGTCTTTTCTGGTGGCTCTTCTCTTATTTTCTGCCTCATAAAGTCAGTCATCTGATTAAACAAGTCTTGCGCTCATTTTTGTAACAGTAGGATTTATCCATGATTTAGAAAGAGAACTTTCTAACTTGTTATAAATGGAAGGAAAATAAAAAGCATAATAACACAAGAACAAAGACTATTTTGTTAGAGGCTTCAGACTGAGCTGGAAAATGGCTTTGTTGAGAGGGGAATTTGTCTTGAGGTTAGACCGCTGAATGCATACAGCAACATGGAGAAATATGAGCTCTAGGTATGGGGTTTGATGAAGGAATTCCAAATGACAGGTTTTTGTGGAAATACAGCCTCCAGCTGCACTGATATGTCTCACTGCAGCTGTGTCAACAATTCCCAATGGCCAAGATGAAAATGCTGGGATTCTTTCTGCTGGTTGTAAGCCAGAATGTTCTGAGCTGCCCTAGCTCAGCTGGCAATATCAGCTGCATGCTTCAATTAAGATTTTAAAAAAACAAAAAAAAAAAGAAGAAAATGTTTTTGCCTGATGTCAAAAGCTCTCAATTACACCAAAAAAGGTTCAGTCACACTGCAGACTGGTGAGAAGCTGCAGCAAGTCACTGAATGTCAAATGGATTAGCAAGGAGGATACAGTTACTCATGGAAGTCTGGGATAAAGGAATGGGGATAAAGGATGGTAACGCATAAGGAGTAAAACTGTACCGTTGTTGCATAGTGTTACTTAATTTTATTAAGTAGCCTTGTTTATTTAATAGAGATGGGGGACACTTAATGCACCACTCATCAATATACCTTTTCTCTGTAGATCCTGAAAAGGCCTTTGCAGACATTATGGGCAAAGACCCCAAATACTTGGGAGCACACAGGCTGATGGAAGTGGTGCCTGTCTCACACTTGATTCAAAATTTGGCTAAGCCTTATGTAAATCTGAACCACCATGCTCTAGGACCTAAAGGTGTCAAAGACATTGTTGGTGCTATGGTGGTGAGTAGCCAGGAGCAGTGGGGCCAGTGTTCTCAAGAACAATAGGAATTTTAGGCCTCTCTCAGGCCTGGAAGTCATCAATGAGTACACAGTGTGGGAGAAAAAACATAGGAACTCTGAGCATCCCTAATGTTTCTCATCCTCTGCACATGAAAGTTTTGTGTGGCAACTGATGTCCTTTCATGGAGTTACACCCAAAAGCAACTGACGCTCTTCCATGGGACACAAGGCCTCAGTGCTTCTAACCCCTACAGGGCCACAGATTGGGCTGGAGGGACTCATATCCTGCTCTGGGTTCTGCATAGGAAGGTGCTACATTCACCAGTGGACAGGCCCAAGATGCCTGAATTGAACCTGGCACCCGAACCTGGGTCTCCAGACTGGCACAAAGCAACAGAAAGTCCTACCCACTCAAAATACATCCAGGAAAACATCTCTTTTGTATGCCAATTCCCACTGCCATGGCTCTGTCACATCCCGTGATCACTGTCCTGCTCAAGACCCACAATGCTCCCTGAAGTTTGGAGGAAATGTCCAGTGTCTCAAAAATGAATTAAGGAAACCATCCTCCTTGTCAATTTTACAGTAATTTTTGTATGTCTCTGTTTACCCTTCTGTCTTCCCAATCCAACACAACCATTACACAATTAGAATTGGAGGACAACTGCCTTTTGGTAGAAGAAGCCATATGCATAGCAAAGATGTGAGAGAATTCATCTCTTCAAGAACTGGTACCCAATCTGACATAGTTTGTAGTCAAAATTATTGCTCATTGAGTTCAATCTTCTGAAAGAAAGCCAATTTTAACCAAACAACAAACCAAACAACAATTTTGCCTGTTGTTCCCAGGCAAAAACATTCACATTCTCAAAGTCATTATATTTTCTGCTGCACTACTTTTAAAATGTGCAAGCTTCTGAAAAGCAGAAGTGTGCATATAATGGCAGTCTGGTGAGTCTGGAACTGTTATCTTCATTAGCAGATGTGACAGTAATTACCATAACTAAGTCGTTCCAGTTTATGCTTAGCCAACAGAAAACATGTTTTGGTCAGGAAACGTCATTCTCCAATATGAAATGGAGAAACTTTTCTAAATAGATAAAGGGAATAATGCAAAACATTCAGATATGAACTGGTGGAAATGTTCCTTCAGTTTGAAAATGGGATATACAAAATGCATTTTGATAGGCCATGGGATCTGTGTTACACTGAAAGAAAAGATTCTTGGCCAAATGCCTCTTGGTGCACAGAAGACAAATATCTATGTGAAACTGATGACTCTAGGACTTTATTTGTGTTAGGAAGGATACAGGGTTAAATACACCTATAACCTACACATTAATTACTGTCTGGCTAACATTTCTCATATTGCTCATCTTGCCTTATTCCCTTGGTATCTTGCACATTACGAAGACAGTAAAACCAATACATTCTTCGGACTCATCCTTCTTATACTTCCTTCTTTTCTTCCAAAACATCTCTAATAAGCACCTAGACACATCAGGAGTTAACATTGCCAGTTTGCTTTAGGATAATGTGTCCTATCTTGAAGTTTTTCAGCTCTTGGGGGGTTCTATGCACACAAACACTGATGGCAGTAGAAGTGAACTAATATGTGTTTCATTCCAGTCTCTCACCTGAAAATATTACTCAGACTATGAGCAAAATCAATCTCTCAGCTATGTCTCTCATGAGAACCTAAAGTAACAGTGGAAATCTGGACATAAAAGTGTGATTAAATATTTGGCCTGCTCAGTTTTCAGCATCTCTGAAAACAAGTCCCTCAAGAGAAACTTAGTTAATTTCTGAAGCATCTCCCACATCTTTGGGTAATTCCACTCCATGGAGCAAAGTAGAATAGTGACTAATTTCCCTATTAGGTCTGGCTGAGATGGAGTTAATTTTCCCCACAGCAGCCCTCATAGTTCTGTGATTTGTACTGGTAGCTAGAAAGGTGTTGATGAACACCGGAAAATTTTGGCTTTCAAAGTATTAAGCATTGTCTCTCCAACATCCCCCCCCTCAGTGTTAGCCTGGTGGTGGGCAAAATCTTGGGAGGGAACATAGCCAGGCCAGCTGATCCAACCTCACCAAAGGGATATTCCGTACCATATGACATCTCCCCAGCAATAAAAGCTAAGAGAAAGGCAGGGGGTAAAGGAAGGGAGGATGGGAAGTGGCAGCACATTTGTTATTACAGTGTTTGTCTTCTGGACCACTATGTGTATACACCACTATACAACACTATGTGTACTCAAGCTTTCTGGGAAGTGTATGGACATCATCTGGTGATGGGAAATAGAGAATAAATCTTTTCTTTTCCTTTGCTTTGGTGCGTGACCTTTTGCCTTATTAAACTGCCTTTATCTTCATTCAAAAGGGCTTTTTCTATGGTATTTTCTCCCCTGTTCTGCAGAGGAGGGGAGTGACAGGCTTGGTGAGCACCTGGTGTACAGCCAAGGTCAACCCACCACAACTTCTTACAACCAGATATGGGCTGTGATGGACTGGAGGTTCTACCTAAAAGCACAGCTTTCTGCAAACCCCAGCACAGCACCAAAGGAGAGATCGCTGCATTGTTAACATACTTTTCTTCCCCAGGAAACAACTTTGGAGAGGAGACTGCATCATACCTTGCTGAGGCATTAATAGTGAGTTACCTGAAATCCAAGGTCATTTGCAGCTCTCACTTGGCATGATTTCACTTGGCAATGCCCACATGATTTCCTGGCATAATTCTGCTAAGTGCTTAGTTCAAAAATAAGAGAGGCTGAGAGGACACAGTGTTGGATGTACTGCATCAACATTTTTTCAGGACAGCTGTGTGTGTCTGGCTGAGAAACAAACCTTCAGAACCGTGTAAGAGAACACAATTTCATAAAAGTTTGCAATTCTCCAGTAAATATTTTTACTGGAGAGGCTTGACTTCTCTGGACAGTTCCTGTCTCAAAGCCTCGTAATCATTTGGTACCTTCAGAAGCTGCCCTGAAGCAAGACCTTGATCTGATACCAGAAAGAGCTCTTGGTCAAGGACCAGTGGTGGGAGTGTAACAGGGACAGGAACAGAATTGCAGGATGTGTTCCACGCTAGACATCAGCTGTACGAAAGAGGTTTGCACAACACAAAGCCCTATTGCTTTTGCTGTTTTGGGAAGATAATTACTGTGATGTTACATGCCCATTTGGGCACACATAGTGCCACAGTCTCTGTGCTGCTGATGTCCCATGCAGTGAAGAATTCAATGTGTCTGATACCCTTCTTTTCCATCCTCACTTGGGGGCCTTGGTATGGCATCTGGCTGCAGCTGGCTGGAAGATCACATTACCTCTGCACACATGTCTCTCTGTAGGGCAATTAACAAGTGAAGGAGCTGAACCTCAGCCACAAGGAGTTCTCTGAGAAAGGAGGACAGCTCCTGGGATAGATGCTCAGTAATTTATTACTCCTGCAAAGCCAGGATGTCATGGTTTTGGAACAGCACTAAAAATGTTCTGGTTTAAAATACAGCATGAAAATGAAACACTCACCTGCTCCCTTCCAATAATAGAGAAAACACTAGGAGAGATTATAAGATATAATCACAATTTGTTTAAAAATAGTAATAACTACAACCACATTAATAAAAGAGTATAAAAAAAGAGAGAGTACTTTACCCACCAAATAAAGAAAGACGCTTCACAACGACAGCACCAAGTATGGTTAACTTTCCAGTTAACCAGCCCCACAAACAACATAAAAACAGGGACAAGACAAAACCTGGTGGGATTCTGAAACAGGTTGGGGACCCTTTTCCTGGGCCTGACCTTGACGGAGCAGGACTGGAACGCTCGGCAGTTCTGGCTGCAGCTTGGGCTCCAGCTGTGGCTCCAGCTGTGGTCATTGTGGCTGCAGCTTGGGGTCCACATAGCTCAGCTGGGCCTCCCCTCCATGTGGCCACTGCCCTCTCCCTTTCTTCTTTTTTTTTGTCCTTTTCTCAGATCAGCATCTCCGGTTTACTGGCTCTAACCTGCAGAACCGAACCAGAGAAGCTGCAGCTCAGAGAAAGGGGAAAGGGACCGCTGGTGGCAGAGAGGGGTTAGCTCCACCAGGCTGACCCCAAAACCTGCACACCCCAGCCCAGCAAAAGATGCTGACCCTTCCACTTCCAGCTCCAGCTTCCTGTTGCTGAATGCATGCCCCTGCCATGAGATGGGTGGTATGGAATTAAACACTGCTAGAAACTCCACCACATTTCTCTATGACTATGACAAAACCATAACCTCTCCAGTGAAAGAGAAAAAAGGCAGAGATTACAGGTTGAGAGAGGAACAATTTACTGGAAACAGCAATGAGATAAGAAAATTAACAGTAACAATATTAATAACAAAATTATATAAAAATAGGATGATTTACATGCAAAAAATGTTCACCAACTGACTTGATGCGGCATGACCCCAAAACAGGGATCAACAGACTCTCTGCACCCCTGCCTTTCCTGGGCTGTGAGTCACACCCACCTTCCTCTTGGAAGAGAGAGTCCTGTACTTCCAACCCTGGCAGTGACATGAGGTGGTGACAGTAACAACCTAGACATGCCCACGTGGGTCCAGTCTCTGAACTCTATCCTCGCCAAAAACCAGGACACAGGAGTACAGGCACTGGGGAGCTGGATGGTGTCAGCAGAGTGAACATGCATTTCCTTCTCTAGCAAAAATGCCCCATGACCTGGTGGGTGCTACAAAAACAGGGCACCCAGATCCAGAGCTTTCTGGCTGGCTCACAGGCTCACCCTCATCACCACAGGTGACTCTAGCAACTATGAGTCATGTATAGGAACACACATGCAGCATGAGAAACCACAGTAACAGAGCAGTCTGTCAGAGAGGAGGGAGCTAAAAAAGAAGCTCCTCAGGGTATACAAAACAGAAAATTGCACTCTACTAAAATCCCACAGGATCATAACCGTTCTTTGTTTTGATTGCAAAGTTCAGTTTTTCGTAAGTAGCCCAAACCTAATGATTTTAGCCATTGCACAGTAAGCAGCAAGAGACACAGACCAGGAAGGAATAAAATTAAGCTGCCTAATCTGTCTGTTCAGACAAAGGGAGAACCTAAGTGTGCTAGTAATCCTTCAGAGGAAAAGCAAACAAAACAATTAGTATTTCAGTAATCTCAGGTGCTGTTACTACACTGTGAAAGACTTGCATGAATATCTGAATGCCCTTCTTTCCTAAGTATGTTCCACACACCTGCTACCATAATGGCCACAAGTATGTGCTGTGAGCATCCATGTTCCTAGAGCATCTCAGTAACACAATGCCTTCCATTTCATTAATGCTTTCCTTCTCCTGGTTCAGTATTTCCACTGATACATTATCTCTTTCTAATAAAAGTCCGTATCTTTAAAATATGGAACAATTAAAACTGAAGTGAGGACAACGCAATGTGCCCCTGCCTTGAAAAAGCCTCTAGGCAACACAGAGATCAGTACTAAAATTTTGACCTTCCTAGTCCAGAAAAAGGCCTCTCCAAAATTCAAGGTTTTACATCTCGTCTCTCCTTCCTGTTCACTTGAAGCAGGAGCAGCAGAGATTACTGCGGAATCTGTTTCTTTCTGTTTTGTTTCTTAAAGGAATATTTTTAAGTCAGCTAAATTCACCATCTGCCTCCATCCAACCTTCCATACATGGAAAATTTGGATGAGAAATTCACTCTGAGTATGTGAAGTGTTGGCAGCAAGTCCTATCCTTCCCAGTGTCACAGCAGACACAAATGAATTCACACATATCCTGCTTTAAGTAGAACTTACACCTTGAGGTGTGTGATGCATGTGAATTGGCATTGGCACATGTACAGCTGGGCACAGCTCTCACATGAAGCTGAATTCCTCTCCTCAGCTAATCAAACATAAGTAGAGTGAGTCTTGATATTTTAGATGTGGCAAGAAGAATCCGGCCATTTTGCATAGTGAGAAAAACAGGCAGTGTCTATTAATGTAAGAAATCCTCCCTCTCTCTACCTTCCTCCTTCATGATGTAAATGATTTGCTAAGAATTTATTCAAGCACAGGATAAACTGTCATTGCCACAACAAGGCAATGCCACAGCACTACCTAAAATAGAAGAGTATTACCAAGTCCTGGAAAAAGAAAGCCAAAACTGTCTTCTAGTAAGATAGGGGTTGATAATCCCTGAAAGGGCAAAACTTAATCACCAGCTAAGATGCCTGCAGAGTTAAGAATTGAGAGCTAACACACCTTCTCAATCCAAGATCAGACTCTAGGAATTCAGCTCAGAAAACTCAGCTTGCTTGTGAGCTGCATTCTCAGCTAGATCTAACATCACCATCCATCCACTGGTTCTTCATGGGAGCAGTTAGAGAAGGTGTCAGGGGCTTCAGGGAGGCCCATCCATGTTTGGGAGCACCGTGATTAAAGGAAAGAGCGCTTTCACAAAAATTACATTTGGGACTTAAAACATAAATATTATGTTTACACTTGAAACAAGCTAAAAATAAACTTCATGGGCAGTTTTGGACATTCATGTAATGGGCTGTATCTAAGTCACATCTGCATGTGTTTCTTTGGTACTATATTAATGAAAGAAACTAAAAATAAGCAGAATAAATAATATTCATCCATAGTTTTTCCTGAGAGTATCAAGTACTTTCAGCAGAGATCATCTGAAGAACAGGCAGTCCTCTAGGGTAAAGATTTTTTTCCTGCATAAATTAAGATCAAAGAGAATTATTTTCCAAGTCTGCAAGGAGTCAGGCCTCATTCTGCAAAGGAAAACTAAAACAGGCTGTATGTGTATAAAGGACTGCATTACAGTAGATGTGGTCCTGCGAGTTTTATTATTAATAACCTAATTAATAAAATTGAAAAGAATAATAAATTTTAGCTAAATTCTGAGAAATTAAAAGAGATTATTGAAATGCATTTATTTAAAAGGAAACACTTCAGAAACTTTGAGGCAAGGAGTTAATCTTCAACATAAATCTCACTATGAATCTGCTTTTTAGGGTTAACAGTTGTTCTCTTCCCCTCACCCTTGAAAGTCTAAATTACCTGGCATTTCACAAGATAAATGGTCAATGGCATAAATTTGCAATGACATTTCAGTATCCCAATCAAATGCTTGTAGGTAAACATCTAATCTGTCTAACAGATTTCATCCCACCTGTGACGTAGAGAGTCTTGCATTTAAATTCTGAGTAATTGTAAATATACAGTGACAAAGACCTTACATTGAGAAATTAGTAAGTGTTAGTCCTTTACAGAAAACTTAAGGGAAGACATAAATAAAAGCCTCTTCTGCTCCTTTTCTCAGTGATGCATGCTTATCTTGACTTCTAAAGAATGAGTAATTAGTGTGTCTATAAGAGGAATTTGGAATAAGGACATCTAGAAACCTTTGCATGGGCTTGACAGTACTAGCAGCGGTGAAGCAATAGGAAGGCACGTTTTTAACAACAGTTTATTCCTTCTGACAAGATTTCTAAGCATGATTTCCCCACATTCTTTTTATAATCTACTCTTTATTGGGTTCCAACTTGCAGATACTGACAATCAAACATTTTCAGAAATTATGAATCAAAGTAGCCGGCACCTGCTCATCTTCAGCATCACAGTACGAAAGAAACTCCTGTTGCCTTACAGCTGCCTGCGCGTTGTTTTCCTGGACCGGACTGACTGTGTCAAACGTGTCAGAAATGCCCAAGCTGGCTCTCTCCACGTGCTGCCCGACCCCAGCACTGTTTGTTAGGCCAGACATGGTGCTTTGGCTACGCTGCTCCTGAGGCTGCACCACCAGCTTTGTCATGGGCTTAAACCAGGCTGGCAACCCTGGAGAGAGCCAGCAGCCTTAAAGCCAGCTTGAGCTTTCCTGTGCTGCATTCCCAGGACCAGGTCACTCTGCTACCGTCCATAGTGCAAGGATGTCTGAATGGCTTCTTCAGAGAGCCACTCTGCATCCATCAGACCCTTGGTGCTGAATGAAAGCTAATAAACCCAGCTGGACCCACACTGCTTCAAGACTGGGTTTGAGTAGTAACAGTCAAGAGCTCGCTACACAGTAGATGATAAGCTTCTAGACGGATCTGAAGAACAGTGCATCTTAAGTTTCCAAAAAGAAGCTGTAAGAATGCATTGGCAAACTATGAATAAACTTTAGGGAAAAATACAGTGCAGTGCTTGAACCTCTCAAATGACAGAAACAAAAGCTTTCATGAACTTCCTGAGCTGCCTTGAAACTTTCAACAATTAAGTAATAACGAACATAATACATGAACAATTCCCCTGTCATCATGGGTATGAACAAAATCAGAGTCATGTCTTTAAGAGATCAATCAATGCAAAGTAAAATTTGTTGTAACTTAGATTTAGAAGAATAATTTACAGTGACATCAATAATATTTGCACCGACAGCTTACTTTCTAATATTCCAAACCCCTAAATCAGGACACTGTGCTACTGCCCATTCAGTACATGTTAAAACATACAATGTGAGCTCTGAAATGCTGAGCTGTCACTATCCTGTTTGAAATTCTTAGGGAAAAACAAATGTCAGGCCTTCTTCTGCTGACTGGAACTTCTTCTTAGGGTTACACAATGAAGCAGAGCTTTGCCAAAAGTTCTTTTCATCTGGAAACACCCAGCCCCTTCCCAGAGAGGATCTTCTTTCTTGACTGGGCTATAAAGCTCCATTGCTGGAGATACTAATCCTCTAAGGTCTTGGGTGATTTTGATTTTTATTTTTCAGAACTGTATGGCACATTGTGGCCATTAACTGTTCAACTTGCAGTCTGCATCTTAGAATGGAGAGGAGGCCCATCTAGAACTGTCTCAGGGATGAACATGAATCACTTGAATTGCCAAGAATAAGAGGTCTTTGGTGTAGGCATTTACTAAAGAACACCTACCTTGCATTAAGTTAATTTCTACACAAATTAGGAGATCTTTTTCTGTCTCAGACATGGAAAAAGAGAAAGATGAACACTTATTTACAGTTGGGTCTCCAGGGTTTTTCTGAAAGTGAAGAGCAGAGATAGCAGAAGGCACCATCCTTAGGAGAGAATGGCTAATGTATTTATGAACACAGGAAAAGCTTTGTTGTTCTCTGGGTGTCCACACTGACTGCGCTTTCCTTGCCTTATGTACCACAATGAGTTGGTGAATAAAATTTTCATCAAGTTACAGGGTTTAGTGTGTCAAATCATCCTGAACTAGGTGTCATCTACAGTGAGGTCAAAAGTATCACCAAGATCCTCAACAGCATCCAAATCCCATGGGAGTGATTCAGGCAAGCTACTGAATTGTGTCCCTAGCTCCCTGTATGCAGTACACATGCTCCATACACTTGGAGGGATGGAGGTTCAAAGGGGTAAGTTTTCTTTCAAGTGAGAAATTCAACCAAGTTCCTTCAGACAAGTAAATGCACAAAGAGAATCACAATGTTCACACATCTCAGTACACACAGACTGACTAAGCAAAGCCTTTGATCTTTTGGAGAAGCTATTACCTCAGGATCTTAGAGCACTGAGGGGAAAAAAAAGGAGCGTGAATAGATATTTGCTCACTGTGTAAAACAAACTGATTTCAGGTCTGATCCAAATGAGTGTCCATCCTCATCACAAGCCCATCCCAGTAGCTGACTTTCATAGAACCCTTCTCTGACAGTTTTGCTTTAGCATCAAAATCAATGTGCTTCATAAAAGTAGGATATGGTCTTACAAGGATATTGTATTTACTATCTGAAATAGACATTACTCAGCTTTTCAAGGTGTGCAGTTTCCATGGATATCAGCAGATGGTGCTGTCCTCCTTTCTGGAAGCCAACAAAAGCAATTGAGCCTTGCTGTGCTAAATAACACTTTTGCACTACCAGCTTCACTGTGTTTTTTAAGTGCTGTGCAAATTTTCAGCTAATTGGGTGAGAATTAGCTGTGGATAAGGTTTCAGATGAACTTAAGCAAAAGCTTGGGTTGTTAGCTCACATCAAACAATGCTGCTGTGCTTCACAGCTAGTGACACTTGCACTACCATGCTTTGCAGTTTCTAATAGCCATTATGGTATTCGTATCCTCATTCAAACAGAAGCAAAATTCAGAGAAGAGTAACTAAAGTGATCAGAGATCTGGGGGACAGAATTGTCTGGATAAGACAACCTAGCCAAGCAGTGGCTGCTGGGATGAGGACCAAATAACCATATGCAATTATAAGGAAAAAAAGCCAGGTTTACTACTGAGTCTTGTTTCAAGGAAGGAGGTATAACTGAAAAGAATGGAATTAACCTGAACAAAAGGTCTTTGTTCTGACAAAAGGCTGACTGCACAAGGAGTCAAAAACTCATATCTCTCAGTGATGGGCTGAATAAAAGCAGGGTGATGGGAGAATAAGAGGGGAGCTGGAGGCAGGTATCAGTGGCTGTTTCACCATCATGCCCATATTTAATCTCTGCTTCCAACAGAACTCTTTGAAAGAGCACAACCTACAACTCTGAGAACTTTTTTAGGAATATTGATAAAGATTCCTGTGGCTGTGGCAGCCTTCTGGAAAACCATGATGAAGGTGTGCCTCTGCAGGCATGGCCAGAATGGTCTTCTGGTAGGGTACGGCTCCAGGGAAACCTCTCTGCTGCAGCACAGACACCAGCCAGCTTTGCTGGTGACATTGTGATGCTTCTAGATCCCTTCCAACTCAGACTATTCTGTGATTCTGGGATTGTTCAGGCTAAAAGGCTGTGTTCACTCATAGCAAAAGTTGAGCCTAGAATGAGACCAACAGAAATGCCATGACACCCAATAAATACTGAAGATGACATCAATGATAATGGACCAACTTTAGAATATCACAGACATCCATTGTTTGTAAAGGATATACAGGATCTTGATAGATTCTTATGTCTTACTGCTACGGGAAAGTGAAAAATGGACATCTAAACCCTTGCCTGTACAATGGAGTAGACAGTTGTCCTCCTGCCAAAACCACTGTGGTGCTTGGGATCAGTAGCAATGGTCAGCCAGACATGATGTTCTTTTACAAACAAAATTATTTTACAACAACAACAACAAAAAAGGCTTAAATTGCCTCCCCACCACCATTCTGGATTCTTTCTGTCTCTCTTCCTCCATGCACCAGGCCATCTGCTCACCTATTAAAAGACAGCCAGGCCCTACTCTGATATGGGGGATTTTTCTGCTTAAAATTAGCCAGGTTTCCTAGCACTTCTGCTCTTACCAGCAAAGCATCCCACTGAACTGAGTCCCAATTGAGGAACTAGTGCACAATCTAGACTGGAACCAGACAGCAGTTGTGGATTACAGGTGAGTGACTTCTGGTTTGTCTTTCGTTTTTAAATTCAGCTCGACACCAAATAAACATAACCTTATTCATCTTAGGATGTGAAGGGACATATGTTTTTGGCCAGTCCATTGCTTATGTAAGTGAAAGGTAGATGAAAAAACACCTTGTATGCTTAGAAGTTCTGTTGCATCAAACTACAAGTCTTATTTTCCTATTTGATAAACTTGCCATGAGAATCTTGCAGGAATCTCAGAGCTGAATGGCATTTTCATTCATTCTAAACCTAAGATGAGAAGCATCAGCTCAACACTATCCCCCCTGCAGCCAGAGTAAGATTTGCAAAGACAGCATATCTGTGCTGTCAGAACTTTTCCTCCATCCTCAGGGACTCTTTTTTTTCCCTTCTCTCTGATTCCTCTTCTTAGGAGACCTACTTTTCCCTGGAAACCCGCCTTCAAACTACAGAACTTTTCATTCTCTTGAAAGTGCCTCTTCCTTAGTGCCTGTAGCAATCATGTCCAAGTTCTGAGAGCCGGAGAATTCAGCAGCAAACTCCTAAGAGGTTGTCAGTCGCTGCAGGCTAAACTACTTGTCATTGGACCCAAAAGTCCCCCTAGATTTTCAGTCAGTTCTGACATGTGACTCATCAGCTGAAAGCCCTGGTAATCATGCCCAAATATTCCCATCCCTCAGCACATACTAATGGGTTTAAATATATGCTGTAGTTTAGTTTTAAATCTAGAAGCAATGGGTCAGTTTTGCTCTTAGCCCCCTAAAGTTTTCAAAGAGAAGCAAATTACTTTGTTGGGTCCAGTCTTTATTCCTTCACGTATATCGGTGCCATACTGAAAGCATCCATGCTGAGATGCTAGATGTGCTTTAGCCTGGGTAATCTTGCGTCAGAGGTTACATGGGATTCCCAAGTACTTCAGGTACAATTTACAGAACTGTGATTAAGCAGTAATGAGAAATGTTGGCCACTTTGGGAAGATCAGCCTTCGGTGGAAAGGAAAAGAAGCTAGCTGCAATCAGGTCTCTCTTTCCCAATGGAATTCCCATGTAGAGAAAAATCTTTGGAATATATTGAAACCTTTGCTAGAGTTCAGGCGGATCCAGTGCCTTATCAGAGGTCAAGATGACTGCTGGCATGATAGCATTGGTAATGTCTGCTCAGTAGTCATCTTCAGAAGGCTTTAGTTCATTACCCCAGCAGGTCTGTGTCCTCTGATGCCTGTGACTCTTCCAGAATCCCTGCAATTGCAGTCAGTGCCACCTTCACCGATGGAATACATGGGAGGTTAAAATGAAGAATCAGAGCAGCATTTGAAATGCTGGCCAGTTTGCACATGCAGGGGTATAATACTGTGGGGTTTTCTATTTTTTTCTTAATCATTCCTGAAAAGTCATTAGTGTTTCTTGACTATTGCTAAACACTGAGGTACATTTTCATAGAAGCTGTTGTTGTTAGGGTTGGTATGGACCCCAGCCAGCAATCAAGCCCCAAGCAGCAACTTGCTCACTCCCCCACTAGCACTGTCAGGGAGAGAACTGTAAGGGTAAAAAGCTAGAAAACACATGGGTTGAAATAAGACAGTTTAATAGGGAAAACACAAAGCAAAGCAAAACAAGGAATAGATTCACTGCTTCCCATGGCAGGTAGGTGTTCAGCCATCTCCAGGAGAGCTGGGCCCCATCACACATACTGGTGACTTGGGAAGACAAATGCCATCATTCCAAATATCCCTCCCCTCCTTCTCCTTCCCCCCACTTTCTATTCTGAGCATGATGTCACATGGTCTGGAATATCCCTTTGGTCATTTTGGGTCACCTGTCCTGGCTGTGTCTCCTCCCAACCTCCCCTGCACCCCCAACTTCCTCACCAGCTTAGCAGTACGGAAAGCAGAAAAGGCCTCGGCTCTGTGTAAGCCCTGCCCAGCGACAACAAAAACATCTCTCTATTATCAACCCTGCGTTCAGCACAAATCCAAAGCAAAGCCACTGGGAAAAAATTAACTTTACCCCACCCCTGAGCAGCACAGGCGCGTACACCCACACAGGCCCTTTCGCTGGGGCTCGGAGAGGGCGGGGAGCGGTCGGTGCCCGTCGCGGGGCTCTCCGGGCCCTCAGCCCCCGCAGGCCCCGCTGACCGCGCTCGGCGGGACAGGCCCCGCTGCTCGGGCCGGCAGTGCCCGCGCCGGCCGCCAGGTGTCAGCAGCGCCCCGGCCGTGCCGCGCCGCGCCGCGCAGAGCCGAGCCGGCGGGCCCGCACACCGCGGCACGGAGGCCTCGCCCGAACCGGTTTTCGTGGAAGCATCGAATGGCCTGGGCTGGAAACGAGCTTAAACATCATCCAGCTCCAACCTCCCGTTGTTGACAGACACACCGTCCACTAGATCAGGTTGCTTAGAGCTCCATCAGCCTGGCTGTAAACACTGCCAGGGATGGGGCATGCACAACTGCTCTGTTCTAGTGTCTCACCATCCTCACAGCAAAGAATTTTGTTTAATCTGAACCTGCTCTCTCTCAGTTTGACGTCATTCCCTCTTGTCCCGTCACTACATAATCTTATAAAATATCCCTCTCCAGCTTTCCAGTAGGCTCCTTTCAGGTAATGGAAGGCCACAATTGTGTCACCCTAATGCCTTCTCTTTTCCAAGCTGAGCAGTCCCAATTCTTTTAGCCTTTCCTCAAAGGAGAGGTGCTCCATCCCTCTAATTAACTTGGTGGCCTTCATTTGGACTCGCTCCAACAGGTCCATGTCCTTCTTGTGCTGTGGATCCCAGAACTGGATGCAGGTGGGGTCTCACTAGAGCTACTCTCCCCACAGCTACTTCATTGCTGCTTTCCTGTGAAGAACTATCAGCAGGAGCGCCATTTTAACTGCTGTGGGATGTTCCTCCAGCACCCTGCTCCAGAGGCTGGGCGGTCAGCAGTGGCTGTGGCATGTTTTGTGCTGGACTCAGTGGGGCTGTGGTTGAGGAACTGAAGATACCTGACAACTGGTCCATACTGGTGTGACAACTCTGCCACAGCTTGTTGGCCCGTATGTGTGATGTCTCACTGCTGCAGGACAGTCTTAGTATCTCTTGAACCCACTGAAGTTACTGCAGCTGATCCACAGACCTGAGTGTAGATACTCTGCATTTCTGGGGCTGTTGTTTAAAACAGATCATGTCTTAGGATGTTCTTCAGTGGCTCCAAGTCTGTTGACCAACAGTTCACCATTCCCTGGCTATGCCAGTGAAAAATACCCATGCCTCTCTCTCCCCCTCAGCCCCAAGAAATCCTTTTTTGAACCTTTTTTTTTCAGCCTAAAAGGAATACAATGAAATACCAACATATGCAGACTCAGAATTAAGGCCAGAAAGTTGTGAACATCTAATGATTTTATATTTAAAAAAAAAAAAAAAAAAAAAAAAAAAAATAAAAATAAAAAATTTGTTTGGTTTTTTTTTAATGACACACAATTATTGTTACATAACAGAAAACAAGATTTGCAGCATCCCAGATTTTCCTTTGAATTGAGCCTCTTGGCTTATCAGCAGGCAGATACTTTATGGTCAGTTAAGCTGGATCAGGAGTGAGAAGTTTCTCACGTGTTTCCAGAGTGGAAAAAAAGGAAGAGAGAACAATGGGATCTCAGAGTACCTGATGTCAAGAGTGAAGGTCTTGCTTCACTGTCCTTACAGCACTGTTTGTTGTACAGAAAAAGGGTGCACTTTGGAGTAGAGGACTAGCACATACATACTGTTCAATATCTTTGATGTTTTCTTCCCACAGTGTCTTGGGCTTGCGTATGTTACACATGGATCTTTATCTTATGCAAAGTGCTGTTGTGTATTAGTCACGCATTACTATTCCACTTAGGATTGCACAGAATCAGATGCCCAGCTAAACTGATTTGTTCAATTATCGCCCTTAAATTTCTAGATTAGCTACAGCCATCAAAAATCTTCTGTAAGAAAACAACATAATCAAATAGAGATGGGAACTGGCCTGCGGCAGGTGTCACTTTTATTTATTTGAGTGTCCACTTAAACTCCAGAGCAACAACAATGTGGTAGCTATATTGTACCTTTACACCAGGAAAAACCTGCAGGGAGATTGGATGGTTTCTTTCAGCTGAAAAGTTTGAGACCACATTTTCATTCCAGAAGGGCTTGATAAATAAAAATTACTTATTTTGCCGAACACAAAGTCGAAAGAGATTGAATCTCTGGGAAGGAACTAGATGCAACCTTCTGTCCGACTATGTGGCCTGATGCAACTAAAATTGAGAGTGAAGATTTTGGTCTCATGCAAGCAGTGTGGCAGAGAGATGTAGCTGCAGTTTGTATTGTGCAGATCTCTGAGCATTCTCAGACCAATAAAGCTTTTTTAAGCTTGGTGGCAGCATTTGTCCCCTTGCTGGGAATTCAGGGAGAAACTCGGGTAAGACACTGAGCAGGGGCGGTTGGGGAGTGGAAAAGGAATTGCTCTGCTGATCCTGCACCTGTGAAATGGCGCAGAAGGAAATGGTTTGGCTAGCATAAATTAAGGCAGCTCTGAGACTCATCTAACATACCTCAGGAATTCAGCCTGCCAGCACAAAATTAGACAGTGTAAAAAGCTGGCTAAACACTACGTATCTTCCATATCTTCTGAGAGTGACGTAGCCAAGTGACATTGTCAGAGCTCTTCAATATTAGAAAGAAAATAACACTGTATAAGTAATGTTTTGAAAACACAACATGCGCACTAGGGTATTTAATGTGTTAGCTAGTTTAGATGAACCTTTGGATGTCTTGCAAGGAAAATAATCTTTTTGTAATGAATCCCATCCAGCAGAAAGAGATCAAATTCAGACTAATTTCCTAGGCACCACCACAATACTTAGGACAACATATAAGACATTATGAAGACATCACTAAATAGAATCTTTGGAAATCTCAAGTAAGTATAAAGACTAATCTTTTATGACAAACTATCTCAGCTTGTTCACAGTGAAGACCTTTGATCTGTCTAGCTGAACTGGCCTACAGGTTTTTGGCTTTAGTTGCAAAGGAGAAATCTCACGGGCTGCTGGAGTGGGTACACTGATCCTAGTCTTCCTCTTTTAAACTTAGATCAATAGTTCTTTGTTCCAATAGCCTCCCATCCATATAAGGAGTGTTCAGCGTGTATCAGTGGATGTGCACCCTATGCAAAAGGGTGTCTTGCAGCCATGCACAAAATCAAGCATTGTAGGACGGGGAGCATGCCATGTACAAGGTACTGGTCAGTGCAACTAAGATGCTTCAGGCCCCTCATCTGAATGTGTTACAGCAAAGTTACAGAATCTGAAGAGATGATGGAGTGAAAATTTGCAAGGACAAAATTTAATTTTTTCAGCATGAAGCAGCAGATTCGAGTTAATTGACTGGTGCTAATGGTTTTTACAAAACACTGGTAAAGGTCAAGACCATAACAGACACTTCAGCTCCTGAAGATTTATGTTATAGTTGTTCTTCTTAAGCGGGTGAGTCCTTATCTGTCAACAATATTGAAGCTCTTCCATAGTTTCTTAATCCAGAGAGCCCAACCAAAAAGATTCTGTTCTGAATTTGGCCCAACAGGAAATTCAATCAAGCCATAGTTCATTCCTTGCCACCCTCTTTCTTGTAGGCTGGTGAGATGGCAGCCAGACACATGCTACACACCTGACATTGCTGTGGTAGCCCTCTCTCTTGCAGACATTTCATGAAGACCTTAGTTACCTCACTGACATGCAATTAGCTGTGCAACTCTCAAGGGACAAATGTGCCAGCTTTCACAGCCTTATGGGAAGGGGGTACCTGGTCACGTTACAGGAGGACAAGAAAATAATGTTCTGCCAAGTAACCTTACTCACAGGATCCCCCTTTCAGGAAACTGAGTATGTGTATTCCATGGTGGTCTGTGTTTCCATCTGGAGTCACAGGATAAAGTGGTCGTATAATGGAGAAGGTCTTCAGGATATGATCCTCCCATAAGGGACTGAGACTAGATCTAGTTATGATCTTCCCCTGTAAGGGAAGATCAAGCATTTCAGCCGTCCTCTTTGCCACTGGTTTCTCCCCACCCCATCTTTCTATGGCTCTGCAGTGGGAGCCAGCTGCAGGGTACGGTCGCGGAGGACTCGAGCAGCGAGCGCAGATGGAGTCGAGGGCGCTGCGGAGCGCTCGGCCGTCCCTGGAGTCACCGCGAGGGCACGGACGTGTCCCTGCACAGGCTCCTGCGGGCAAGTGTCTACGCCTCAGCAGCAGCAGGAAAACTTGCTTCTCCACCCTAGAGCTACACCTTTGCCTGCTTTCCCCCCCTCCCCAGCGAGCAGAGGGCGCTCCGCCCTCAGAAGTAGGACCTCGGCACATTCCTGGGATGTAGCTAAATCACAAGCACACATGCACACCCTAGGAGACAAAAAACCCGAGCTCAAAACTGCGAGCTGGGAGCAGGGTGGCTGAAAGCCTCGGAAACGCGGGCAGGCAGCAGCGGGCCAGGCGGGCAGGGTGCAGGAGGCTCGGCAGCGCACCCAAGGGCACCCTGAGCGCCGTCCCCGCACCGCCCTGCGGGATCCACCCGCTCCCACCGCATTGTGCGGCAGCGCGGCAGCCACAATGCGAGCTGCTCTCTGGGGGATGGGGGGTGGGAGGTGGGGGGGTGGAGACAGACACAGGCGGAGTCAGGGCTCAAATTCTTGAACCTTTCACATCCTTTCTGTAATTTGAAACATACTTGTTCCCATGCCAGAACCTTTTTTTTTTCTTTTTTTTTTTTCTTTTTTAAATTCCTTCCTTGAGGCTGTGGAAATACATTCAGGGGAAAAAATAGAGAGAGAGAGAAAGAAAGTAAGAAAAGAAACGAAGGGGAAAAGCAAGCCCACTACTTATCCGAGGCTCCAAAACAAAACAGAGAAACGTGAGAGCACGGCCCTCCCCAAGCACAACTGCTCGCGGGCTCAGATTTCCTTTCGGAGGGGTCATGGCTGCTGCAGTCACGGGTTTGGAACGCAGCTGGTCCTGCCTGCAACAAGGAGAAAAAAATCCCGGCTCTTCTGCAAACGGCATTTGCCTCCTTTCGCTTCACAAGCTCATTGTGCTCAGACGAAAGGAAGCCATTTGCAAAACGCTTGGGGCTCTGGATCCCCGTCATCTTCCGTGGGTCATTCCCCCTCACCACTCCCAGCCCCTTCCATCCACCTTTCCAGCTGGCCTGGAGGAAAGGGCCATATGCGTGTCCCTCTCCTGTGCACTTCAAGTCACACACTTATAAGCACTTCAGTTTATCTCAGACAGTCTCCATGATTAGTGTGGAGTGTACGCATAGGAGAGAAGAAAACTGGCTAAGGTACTGTCTGAAACATTTCGCATGTCGCTGCTCACCCACAAGGCACCAAGCAGCATGGAGTAGCACAGAGCACTCTCTTGCATAAGCCGGGCCCATACTGCCCACTCCTTTCCCCCTGGGTAAACCACAGCAGGTGATTATGCTGGTGCAGCGGGTATTTTTGTTTGCTTTGTGTAAGGAAGTAACAATTACCGGTGACAATAAATGCCTCCTCGAGTCAGAAGTGACCTGAAGCTCTTGGGTTGCATACAAGCAGTTGCAGTGCAGCTGCCTTGTCGTGCTGGAGCAGGGCTGCTAAACTGACAGGAGCACCTACCCCTTTTTCCTCCACTCAGGGAGTCACACCCTGCTCTTTCAAACCAGAAAAACAAGGATGAGGAGAGAAGCTTTCATGTTTCATTGCAATTATCATAGGTCATAACTGTGTTAATGTGCTATCATGCTGTTTACATGTGTATGTATATGGATGGGTGTGAACAACCCTAAGAAGTCATGAGATTTTCCAGGAGAGACTCAAGTGGGCACACGTACATCACCTGAAGCAGCTGGATGAGTGCCTCAGCAGGAGTCACCTCTGTACATGGGGGAGAAGCCATCCAGAGGGAAGGGCATTCCGTGTGCACAGGATATGGGGATACAGTCCTTACATGCTGTACTACTCTGTCGCAGCCCCTGCTCTGCAGAGCTCGGGCCAGTTGGGGAACTTGGAGAGTATGTTTCCTCGGGTGTATAGCTAGAGAAGAAGGTACAGTACTCTCTGGAAGACAGAGATGGGGCAAATACATGTATTTATTTTATTGCAAGGGACAGTGTAACATTTCAGGGTTTCCCCATAGCCTTTCAGCCATGGGTCCCATGTAGGACAGCAATTAGGTTATGTTCACTGGGGAACTCCTCTCCTTAATCCAGCTCCTGGCACTACAAGACACCACACTGATATTCTGCAGACTGGCAGGAAACACCATGAAGCCCATGTGTGCTTAAATACTTCACATTACACAGCAAATGCTGTTCCGGCTGCCTGAAACACTGCAGCATTTGGGCTCTCTCTGTCTGAGAAGATAAAGCATCCTCATAGCTTAGCTGTGTTTATCCTGAAACCCTCAAGACAGTCTTTGTCTCTGAGCTGGTCATTTGGAGCTCACAGCTTCTTCTGAATGTTACCCTCACGTGGAAGCCATCGTGCTCAGGGTATCCCCACCATCACTCTGTGTTCATCCTTTGCTCTCAGCCTGGATTCTAGCTTTCTAGCCAATCCAACTGCAGCATAATGTCTTGGTAATCACATTTCTATCACTTTGCAAATAAGCCTTAGCTACAAGCACAAATGCTCTGCTGATTTTTTCTTAGGCATCATGGTTACTAAAGGGTTATTAGTGCTCTGTTGAAGGCTATGTTGGCAGTCCCCACCCTTCTCTAGATTGTTATGCAAGCCCAGTTGGAGTTGCTATTAAATATGAGACAAGACCTCAGTTAAATATGTATTAAGTTACAGATTTCTAGGGTGTTACCAACTTTCTAGAGATACCACATATGACTCACTGAACTAGATGACAGACTATGAAATAAGTTATTTCATCTGGTCATATTTATCAAAGCAGGTTTGTCCTGCCTTTTTTTACAGGGATCACTGTCTCACAGATAGCAAGCAGGCAAAATGAAATCTGTTCTTACAGGTATTACTTTCTACAGTTAATTTTTACTGTATTCCAGTCCCACATATTTGATCATACCCTAGTTAGCTGAAATGAAAAAAATTCAGTCCCCTCTGATGCAAAGATTTTGGGGGAAGACACCTAGATTTCTTTGGGTCGTTGTTCAATGGACAAATTCTGTAGATGGGATTCCTATCCTAATCCAAATGGTGTGTTAAGAAATTATGGAGAAAAATCAGCACTTGTCATTTTTCTAGAAAATAAGTAAGAGCATGCTCTTCCTCTCTGACTGCTTCCCTGTTCCCATCACAAGTCCCAGGCACCATCTGTGAACCTCTGCCAGAGCTCCTGGCCTAAAATAAACAGCATGCCAAAGTGACAAGCTTTAGTCTGCAGCTTGTCACTATTGGGGTGTTGGGCACCTCTGAAGGGATAGTACGTCCTTCAAAAAGGTAGCTGAAAATTCTCCTTACATAGCGAAATCTCTGTCAGATGCTAGCTAAGAGAAGCATCCTACCCATCTGGCCATACTGCAGAAACAGGTAGCATTTAGGCCACAAGCCAAGAGCTCCTTAGCTGTTCAAACTGGGGACCTTCGTATCCTCAAGACTGAAGGCAAGCAAGAGAAGCCCTTATCTCTCTTTATCCCTGTATCAGATCCTAGTCTTAGGGCATGTGGCTGGGATAGACATGCCAATGGCAGCGGGCAGAAGAAACCTTGTTTTATAAATACCAGCTTCCACCCAATTGCCTTTTACATACTGTGCTGGTTTTTCATTGATGAAGTGAGTTTGAAGAAGAGAATAGGACAGTAAGAAAATGCAGCCCACAGTGAGACGCAGTGAAGAAAAAAAGACTAACATGACCTCAAAGAAAAGAGCTGGGACTCTCTGCTGAGAGAATTTTACAAGGGTTGAGAGGGGACAGGTTATAACAGGCTGGCTGGAGTCATAGAAGTGCGGGGAGATGGAGGGGTGCAAACTTGGGAGCAATGCTTTCCAGTGACTTCAGTCTCTGTGCAAAGGAGTGTGCACTGCTTCATGAGGGGTGAATGCAGGGGACTGCTGTAGTAGACTTGTCTTCTCTGCTAACCTCTAGAAACTGGTTCCTTTAAAAGAGGTAAGAGCATGTAGGCAGACTTGAAATGAGGACAGGAATCCTGAACTCAGCATGACTTCTAATTGCTTGTTCCAGACACAGCCTGTGACTCCATTCCAGGCTCTGGGAAGTCCAAAGGAGTTTTGCCACAGAGGAGGGATAATCTTGCATCCCTGCATAACAGAGAAGCAAGGTGGTCTCTGGGTGACAGCAAGGTTCAGGGTGGCAGGGATTCTTGACCCTTTAACACTGATTTGAAGTGAAACATTTTGGCTCATAAGTCTGTTTCTCCCTCTGATTTTATCTTCTCTTTTAGAAAATGATGCAAATAAAGCTGAGCTGACTCATAGCTTGTGGATATCTCTGTTCTACTAAACAACTCTCCAAGGAGAGGAGTAAAAAGGGGTAAAGGACTAATGTGAGTCTTTGCAAGGACCTGTGTTCATGCCAGGAGAAAGTATGATCCACAGTCATGCTGCAGATCAATTCCCCAGCCTGTTCCAGTCAACTGTGACTTTTTTTAATGCCTGTCCTGGGGCTAGAAGAAGGCAAGGCCAACAGTTCAGTTTGCTTTGACAGGATTGAGCCCTGCTTGAAAACACTAGGAAACCTCCTGAGTCAGCAGCTCACTTGCTCCTACTCTTGGAATAGCTGAGATTCCCGGACACAGTAACTTGACTCTACTCCTGGCTCAGGGCAGCCACAAGCTGAAAGGCAAAATAAAATCCCCTCCTGGCCCATTAACGAGGCCTATTCTGGGTTCAGGAGAAACCAGTCTGACTGATGAACTCCCCTGGCTCAGGGGCTCTGGCTGGGGCTGGGAGAGTTATTCTTTCCTTATTCAGCAGACAGGAGGATGTTAATGGAGAGCATATGGGAGGGGAGGGAGTACTGTGGATATTGCTGGAGGACAGCCAGACTGCATCAAAGCCCCAAGAAGCCTATTCTCCATCCAGGCAATGCTAAAACAGGCCATGGAGAGACGAGAAGTCCAGCTGTGATACGGGGGAGTTAGGAAAAAGCCCTCTGCCTTCCTCAGCTGTTTTACTCCCAGTGCTAATGGGACAATGGGGCAGTATTGCCACAAAGTCCTGTAGGCACAGCATTCATAGTGGAAGCCTTTCTGGGGAAGAGCACGCTTCAGGCAGGCACCCTGTCCTGACAGTCATGCTACTTCAGGGAAGCAAGAACTGCCTCTGTGCTTGCAAAGTGCCATATAATTTATGGTGCTATAGAAATGATGAATTACAACAGTCCTGCAGTATGGAGATGGAAAAGCCCTGTTAACTCCTCCAGCCCATCTCCCAGAGCTGATGCAGTACTGTTGCCTCTCACACATTTCCTGTGTCTGCCTGGACATGCTTAGAACAAGCAAGCAAAACTGAGGTTCATTTATTTTTCACTTCTTAATTCTACTTTAAAAATAACCCCCAATGTGATTAATGTAGTGTGGATTACCCAGCCACCTGGCTATGTCAAGCAGGATGGAACAGGGTGCATCAAAGGTAGCCCACATCTGCCTTACCTTAAAGATAAAACGGAGGACTGGCTAGTGAAGACTTGATCACAGCTTGAACTAAAACTTGCCATTAAGTAGGAGGGCAGCTAGAACCAACTCTGGTAACAATTAGGTGTGTCCTTTTTGGCTCCTGACAATCTTAATGTAGCCCTGACTGAGGCAGATTTTGGGCATCCATGATGCTTGGCCTTGCATCATTCACCAGAACTCAATTAACTAAGAAGCCTGGCTTGTTTAGCCTAGTGAAGGGGTATATAATTGCAATCTATAAATAAATACTTCAGGGGGTGAACACATGGGGAGGAGAAAAAAGCTATTTAAAGATAAAGGACAATGCTGGCACAAGAACAAATGGGTATAAAGTAGCCATGCATACATTTAGGCTAGGGATTGTCAGGTTTCTAATGCTGAACACATTGATGCTCTGTGAAGGCCAATCAACGGGTTTAGTAAGGCCAAAAGTCAAGCTGGTTTTAAGAGGCAGCAAACACACTTATTCAGCTGATTGTACGAAATGGCTGGCTATGCAAGGAAAGGGGCTGGACTTGGGAAGCCCAGAAAGAATGTCCTGAGGCATTTTGGGCTGCAGTAAGTACAGGATGAGTTCTGGCTAACCAGCTGCAGGGCCCAGTAGGAGCAAGGAGGTTAAAAAAAGAAGACTAATTAAAACAGAGAAATTTCAACTGCACCTTCATACTGCCTTCCAGTACCTGAAGGGGGCCTCCAAGAAGAATGGAGGGGGACTTTTTACTAAGGCATGTAGTGACAGGACAAGGGGCAACAGTTTTAAAGTGCAAGAGGGTGGGTTTAGATTGGCTATAAGGAAGAAACTTTTTACAATGAGAGTAGTGAGGCAAGGGAACAGGCTGCCCAGAGAAGATGTGGACGCCCAATCCCCAGCAGAACTCAAGGCAAGGTTGGAAAAACCTGGTCGAGTGGAAGGTGTCACTGCCCATAGTAGTGAAAGGCAAAATAAATTAATGAATTTATTAGCTAATAAATGTGAGTTGGAATTAGATGATTTTTAAGGTCCCTTCCAACCCAAACATTCTATGATTCCATGATGATTCTATAAAGCATAGCAGGCAGATTATAAATCCAGGTAGAACTGGAAACTGAAACTAACCCCTCTCCAATGAATAGGCTGTCTTGGCTTGGTTTAGAGACGTTTATGGGGACAGGAGGAGATTATGAACAACAGGCTTGAAAAAGTACCTGTGATTTGTTTGTGTGAAAACCTAAGCAAGAGAAAAGAAGAAAAGAAATAATGATTGGTTTTTCTGTGAGCAGCTGAGGTAAGGAAGCCCTTAAATTTTGTTTTGCCATCCTCAGAGGCAAGAAGATCTCCTGAGCCAGAAAACCTTAAGCCATGAGAACATCTTGTCATGTTCTCCAGTGAAGCAACAGCTCAGCCTGACCTCAGGCTGAGACCAGTACATGGTCTGCATGCAGTAATCCTTTTCTGTGAAGTCATTTGCCAAACAGACAGTGGGTGTCTTTCCCCATGGCTTTCCTGCAAAACAGAATATGAGAGACCTTGACCCTTGACTAATGCATGCTGGAGAGGCAGATGTCCAAATCTTAGCTGTCTTATCCAAGTGGAAGCTATAACAATAAATCAGTTTACTCCAGTTTACACCACCAGTGCAAACAAGATAATGGACCTTATACCAGAGACAGATCTGTTGTAATATAGCATTTTGTTTCATCCTGTTCCTGCTGAGAGTACAGGGACAGGCAGCAGAGAAGAGACAGCTATACAACTGGCACAGACCTCTCTTACTGAGGGAATTTTCCTGTGGGAATCTCCTGCCTGTTTGAGTTCTCTCTATGCTCCATAACCAGTGCAAAGCAAATTTAGCAGAGAGCAGAGAATCCATCTTAAAATGCCTTAGGGGGGACAGAAAATACAGTATAAATGGAACTGCAGTGATGTCTCTTCTAATTCTTGTAATCTGTCACCTAGCTGTGGCAGTGATAGGTGCTTTAGAAACCCAGAGACAGTTTGAGTATGATTTGATCATATTAGTGGTGGCCTATGCATCAAGAGATTCAGAGGTTTTATTCAGAAAGGCATTAAAATAAAGATGGTTGTGCTTTCAAATCTCTTTTGTCTGGGAAGAGGTTATCTCCTAAGGCTGGCTTTACTCCTGACATTTCTCATTCTTTGCTTTTTTTTTACAGATCAGAAATAGAACACGAAATGCCTTGTCTTGCTATTTTCATCATTCTGCAGTCACTCTCAGCATGAATCTGAGGCTATGAGGGTGGGAGGTGATGAGCTGAGTCAAGTCTGAAATATGGTTCCTTGCTCTAGAAGGATATAGATGTGGTTTCTGTGTAAGTCACCAGTTCAGGTCTTATTGGTACCAAAAGGTGACGACTGTTATATGCTCTCTTGAATTGAAGTAGAGGGTTTCCATCCAATTACCAGCTAACTTTATGCAGTAGTCTAGGAAGCTGAGAACTGTGTGAATGAAAGCACCAATATGTTGGCTGGGGAAGAGCACACAGGGGAAGTTTGTCCTGTCACTACTTGCATTTTCCTGGCTGTATAAAGCTTTGATATTTTTCATCCTCCATGTTTAAAGTTCTTGGCCTGGTAACTCTCACCAAGTTGAATCAACTATAAAGACAGAAAAGAAGATGAGGGGAAAAATTATTTTCCTTTGAGGGAGGGCTTTTATTTTAGATGCAAACCAACAGATTTTTTTCCTTTGACCTCCAAAAACCAAAGAGAATTTATTGGTAATTTTCACATTTTTAACTGACATTTTAATTTTCTTCACAAAAACATTTCAAACATTGAGGACCTCAGTAAATCTCTAAAGCACATGGTGAAAAGTGTTCATACAGACCATAAAATTGTAATTCTGGATTTGTACAATTCATGCTTATGGTCAGTCATGTCAGGCTTTAAAGAATCCACCACTTCAGCTATCAAGAAAAGTCAGTAAATCTGGATTATGCATTGAAAGTGCTTAGGGAGTCTGGGTATTTATACCAATGAAATGCCAAAATATTTTACTGACATGCTCCATTTTTTACATTCTTTCACTAGCAGTTAATTTTTAATGTGTATATATATTTTTTAATGCTGACAGTTATATTTCGGCTATTATTCGTTTGCAACTGGTTAGGCCTTCTCTCATCAAAACAGGAGTATGAACAATTTCAAACACATGGCACCTTGGGCAGAAGACAGTGCAAACCTTACAGATACGTGCATGGCCTGGGCTGAATATAGTTAGAGCTACCTCTTTGGAAGCTCTCCAGATGTCATACACAGAATTCCTGGCTGTTTCCATAACCGTAATTCAGTGGGGTGCTGCTGCTAAAGAACCTCTGCCAGCCCTCAGTGTCCCCACACAGGACCAGAGCTGTGAAACCATGAAGGAGAAAGGGGTGACTCAGGAGGGAATCTTTCTTCTGTGTCAGAAGCATTTTAAACCACCCAAGGGATGCAGGCAGCTGGAAATATAAACTGAAGCATCTGTGGGGCGTCCATCATATGGTGCCGCTAAGAGAGCTCCAAGTCAACTCTAGTACCCAAAGCAATGTAGTCGTGTTAACGTAGTGCTCTCAACTGGGCTCCTTAGCCTCTATTTTTAATATAAGCACTGAACACAGCTACATTTATTTCCTGACCCAAATTAGGTCTCTGATCTAATTTTGAACACCTCTGTATGATACTGCTTGGTGCTACACAGGCGCCTACTACTGGAAGGGTGCCAGGAGCACATTTTATGTACAATAGGAAATCACTTAGAAGAGGCCATATTCCTTTTGAATGGACAATGAAGTCACACAAAACTGGTGCATAAATTATTTAAGTATATATAACTAACTCAGATCAAGCTCACTGAGGCTAAAGGAAAAGTTGAAACATGCTCATGACTCCAGATCCAGCCTCAGCCACTTGGTGACCCCACACTAGGAAAATGGTATGGAATTTCTGATGCTGTTTTTAAACAGTTCACAGTGTTTCACTCCTGATTGCCAGGGCCCCAGTACCCTCACGTGGATCTCCCCTCACCCTGCCCACAGCCCAGGACCCCATTTCAGGCCCCCACCAGCAACTTCGCAGGACGTTGGTCTCCAACTTCCATGGGGGAGCCGACATGGCAGCCCAGCCTAAGCCTGCCCCCATCACCAGGAAGGTGCCCAGTGCCCAGGGCTGGGGCTGCCTTGGTGCCCGTGGCTGGGGTAGCAGGGTGAGCCTGGGCTGGCAGGCTCTGCCTGCTGCTGTGTGGCTTTCCCTGAAGCTCCCTACACCCCATCACCAGGGGCACCAGCCCTTGCTGTCCCCTGGTGATTCCTCTGTGTTCAGTAGCTGCAACATGGTCTCCCTCCTCCTCCTCAGAGCCCACATAATTAAAGGCATAATTAAATATAAAACCTATACTTAATTCCCGGCAGAAAAGAGCAACTGATTTTGGATTTGAAAGCCCAGCTACCCTCTCACCCCATAAGGAAGGTTTAGTTTTATTGTATTGTCTATATTCTCTTCTAAACAGCTCTTACTTCCCACTTTGAGTCCTTCTGGCAAGTATTGATATGCTTCTTTCTTGCTATGAAAATGATACCATGAACCTGTCATCCTTCAAACTGTTTCTCTGCTCACTTTTGCTGTGGTATCTCTGTGAGTTAGGAATGAACTCTAATGATTTAAATATAGTTAATCCACTAAGTTTGTTGAACTTCCTAAGTATTTACAAATATTTGGCAGAGCAAGTGAGAAAAACTCAAACAAATTACATTCCTAGGTCTACATCTCTCTCCAAGTATGATATGGTAGTTATGGATGACTTTACTACAAACCCCAGGGAACTGTTTAGGTATCAAGCAGTTTTGGAAAAAAAACACAGAAATTCAGAAATTAGAAACCATTCAAAAAGTCAGCTTCTGCCAGATTATGGCACCAGAGGCCATACAGTGAACTCTTCCTTGCTCTTTGTCCTTGACTGCTCTCTTAAGTCCAAGATGTTGAAAGGAATCAGCAGATCAAATGGCAGATCATGACTCAGGTGCTCTCTCCAGGCAAAGGAGACCCAGGCTGGCCAGGTTTAAGGGAAGGCTTCAGATTTGCCATGAAGACCTTTCAATACAATGCTGGGCCTTGCCATTCAAAAGCCAGAGGGACATTATGTTTACTTAATGTTAGATTTCAAAGCAGATGCAGATGGAAGACAACTGTGTTCAAGACCTGCAGTACTACACAGATGTTGGAATAACAGCATCATGTGCTGCCGACCCTGAGAAGTCCGCTGTGGCAGCAAGAGAGCGACTAATTCTTCGGTGCTGTAGCAAAATCAACAGGCTCATGCTGTGGGAATGCAGCCTTGTGTGGTATCTCAGGGCACTCTGAGGGGCATTAAAAATAAATCCATACTGAAGCAATGGTATGGAACATAATGGCACTTGTAAGGGATCTTTCTTTTTTTTCAGGCCATAGCCATACAATCAGAGCCAATATAGATGGCACATATAGCCATGTGGAAGATTTCATTCCTTCCACCTGGTCCTCATTACCATTTGCTTTCAGTAATTTCAAGGAATACTGTAGCTGCCATTTCCAAGTCTCTGTCCGACTTTCTTCCAGAGAGAGGGATTCAGCTGGCTTTAGTTGTTCCATTTTTCTTCACAAAGAAATCAGACTTCTTCTCATACAGTGTAATAAGGGTGCTGTGCCCCCAGGAGGGGCTAATTCTCATTTCCTGGCTCAACACTGGAGGTAGGTAACTTACAGAAATAATTCTGCCATCTGAAACTACTGTTGCACACTGGAGCTGGCACTCTTAGGAAAAGGTTTAGAAATGAATTGCCTATTTACAAAGGAAGCTCAGCGTAGTCAGGACTGGCTTGTTCCGTAAAGAGTACAGAAGGACTCCCACAGCACTACTAAAATAATAGGAAGAGTAACAGGGATTGCTACAGGACTGAGTCGTAGGCGTGCAGAAAACCCAAAGGAGGGACTGATTTTGTCAGATGCACAAAGGCAGCTGTCACCTCCTCCCAACGGCCACTCCGGGAGTGGATGGCGAGCAGTGCCATCTTGTTTCTAGTCAGACTCAAAAATCCTTGTTTGCCAAGTAAGAAGGAACAAAAATGTGTTGAGCAAAAGATTTAATTTCTCGGTGTCTATGGGGAAATCAACAGACAATGGGAAGCAACACAAAAAGCACATACATGAAAGACTGTTATTTAAAACCAGTTGACATAGTCATTTTCCGTGGAATCTGGCTGGCTGTAGCCAGTATTTAATTCAAAAATTCTTCAGGAATGAAGGTCTTTCGCAGGCCAGCTTTATTTGGCTGGCGTTAGGTTTTGCTTTTTCCCACATCCCGCCTGCTGAAGTTAGAGGTTGATGGCAGGGAGCCCAATTCCTCTGCCTCTTCCTGTGCTGGACACAGCCAGCCAGCCAGCATCACCTCTTTGTTAAATTATCTGCTAGAACTGCTGTATGCAAGAGAGGCTGGTGTGAGGCAGGGAGGGAACAGGATCACCTGATCTCCCTTCTGAGAACAGAGCAAAAAATTATCTGAAGGATGATCCATAAGGAGTCAAAGAAGTTAAAGAAACCACATACAGTCCAGAATGGGCCATCTATGGTCCCATGGCAGTAAGGCTTTCCCATAAGCCATTAAGGGCTGTAAAAAAGGGGCTTTCTTGCACAGCAGACAACAGCAGCAAAACACTTGCTCCTAGAACTAGACACAGAAAGTGAAAATAATGACAATTCTAAAGAACCTTTTTTGAGCACTGACTAAAAATAATTACATAATCATTTCCTATCCCATAAGAAAAGTACAGTTGAACTAAGGCCACTTAGAAATTCTGCCTTTACAAATGAGGGACACAAAAATTAGTCCTGCTCAAATGTTCAGGAAAACATAGCAGGTAGAGAATGCACAGCAGGCTGCTGTGGTTGAGTACTCCCACTCAAAGCCCCTTAACATGAAAACAGTAAGGTAACCGACCCAAAGACATCCTTAAGTCAATAATACACTCCACTACACTCCTCTGTCTTGTACACCTCACTTGCTTTCATTCTGTCTCCTGGGATGTTCAGCCCAGGTCTGCTAAAACTGAAGTATTGTCTCTTGTTGACTCTGGCAGGCAGGGGGGCAGGGAGCAGCTGATATGGCAACTCCAGATGTGCTTTTTCTGTTCTTTGAAACTGTTCATCAGGAAAACAAAAAGCTCTCAGTTGCCATGGAGACAGTATCTCTGGCACTGATGTGCGCAGTGGGCGGCAGCAGCTTCCCAGCTGCAAAGACGCCCAAGACTCTGCACTTCAGCATGCTCTGAAGCAGAGTGTTCAAACTTGGATGACAGGCAGGACTTCCCCAAGGTGGCCAAGAAAATGAGAAAGTGGTGGATCCAAGGATCCATGGATTTTGCACCTGAGAAAAAAATGCCAAAGTGATGTCAAAGTGAATTTGGAGTCAAGGAAAAGCTGTACAAATCCCTGAGAGGCAGTACACAGAGAAAGCTGGTAGCCTCTTTTGAGATTAAAACATTTTCAGAGATTTGAATTATCGTGTTTATAGAGATAATACTCGGGAGAGTGGAGAAAATAAGCAAGATCTTTTTGCAGAAGGAGATTTCTTTTTTCCAGGAAAGCAGTGAAAACTCTCTTTTGAATCACTTAGAACTTATATCTGCACTCAGTAAAGGAAATGATCCTTTGCTGATCCCCAGGAGACACATGAAATGAGACCAATTAGGATTTCTCCAGCTCTAAATACAAGGACTGTGCAAAGACATACTTTACCCTTATTACGTTTGAAAGTGAAAATGAATAGTGTGTGCCCCAGCTGAATTAAAATCAGGGCTTGCATTATGTAAAAAAAACAGAGAAGATTATCTGTTCTGTCCTTCAAATCTCTGAAAACATGACCACAGGGTTACCTGATCAACTGGGAATATCTGTTACAGAGGCCAGTCTTACCAGTGTCCAGTTGATGCTACCCCAGAGGACAGTGAGAATAGCAGGTAATCCATCTGGCCATGAGTACATTGCGTTATACAGGGAAAGAAATTTCACTGAAACAGGGGTGTGATCTCAAAAATATGAAACTTCTACCTCTTGTATATACTGTATTTACCATATCTGATTACCACTCTTTTCCCAGGCAGATACTGCAAGTGGTCAGAGATCATCCAGACTATTTTACAGCCCAGACCTTATAAACGGGCCACTTTCATTTCTGGTATAAAATGGTGCATCCTAATTGAACTCACGGAAATCACTTGGATTATAACAACATTACTGACTGTTTGGTTCTCAAGTGTGCAGTAGGACAAGGATCCACAAAGTGTACACAGTAACCTCACTAAGAAAGATTAGGCCATGGGACTGCTAGAAGAATTGAGTTGTGGGTTGTCCCATGACACAGAAGTAGATGTGACCTGCTAGATGTGCTCAGAAGAGCACTGGAAAAGGTCTTGAGTTCTGCCCACTCTCATCTACATTTTCCTTCCCAAACCAGTTTTGCTTCATTACTGTTCAAGAAACTGTTCGAGAACGGCTGCTGATAGGAAGAAGCCCTATTAGCAGAGACACCCTCCTGGAGGTGGTAAGGAACAGACATTAGGCTGCTGTCTAAATCATGCAGCAGTCTAGCTGGCCAGGGCTTATTCCTCCTGACATTTGCTTTCTGAGGTACTGCCATCCATATTAGATTCCGTCAAAAACCATTTTGCCACCAAGCTGAGTACCTTCCTGGGACATGTGTCCCTGCAGGGGGCCCACCATGCCCCATCCTTTGTCCTGGAGAGATGACATCCACCCTAACAGCAGGGACTGGTGGGGGTTATAATGCCTTTATTCAGAAGCATGGAGATCATTCCCCCATGGAGGTACTCTGCATTTGGCTTGCTAAAATCTAACAAATCAATAATTTGCCACTGCAGAGTCAGAAATGCAGACACTCAGGATGTTTACACTGAAGCTGTCTAACTCAGGAAAGAGTTCCCATCGGGGCTCAGATGCAGAGGAGTCTGAGTGGATGATACCTTTTTAGATGAGTCCAAGGGAAATATATGCTACAGGATGGGGCATGGAGGTTCAGCAGGTGGTAAGGAGTGACCCCACAAACCAGTGCCATTTTGGGCACATGATACAGCCAGAAGACTCATCTGGTTTTCAAAACTGAAATTCCTTTCCTGGCCCTAAAATAATACATGGCGCTATTGGAGAACCATGTGTTAACTGGTATTTCAATTTGACCAATTTAATTTTGCTTCCTAAATTTTCCATATCATAGATGGTTGGATGCAGCATCCTGCTACTTCAAATGTTGCATAGCATTGCTATGCTCTGTTAAATAACTTCCTTCTTCCTTGCCAGAAATAGCTACATTTCAATAGTAAGTGAAGAGATCTTAACATTTATAGTTTCTAGAGCTTCTAGCTGGGATTGTTGAAATGTACAACATAAACCTGTTTTGATTTTGCTGTCTGGAGAAGCAGCTGTTAATAGGGAGGAGCATCCAGTATGGTCAGTTTAGCCACTCCACCAGAACCTGTCAGGTAAAGGACATTTCTGCCCATCTTTCCTCAGTCTTTTCTGCTGATCTCTGTATTTAGATGACCTGAAAGACACTACTCTGGAGCCTGAGGAAGACAGGATACTTCACTAGTGCTGTTGTAAGCTGTGTTTTAGGCTCTGTGACAGAATATTGAGTTGGTTTAGACCTTGGGCAAGCTTATGGTGTTCCCCTTTCTTAGGAGTCAGCCCACTCAACAATAATGGAGGCTGAGGGACCAGTCAGGGTCTCTGGCAGGGTGACCAGGAGGATATTGCTGCCGGCAGGAGTGTCTGAAGTGGCGAATGTGCCCAGCATGCCAGTGAGCTATGTTCACTCATCCAAAGGCTGATTTAGCTCAGAGGTGGTTCATGAGACCTTGGCCCATCTCCAGCTCTAGCCTTTCCCCTTCTCTCAGGAATAGCAGCTTGGGTTAAAAGCAGAAGGACTGAAGAAAGCACAGCCTTTCACACATGGAAATAAAGAAATGTCTACAGCAATATGGGGAATTAAGGGAAAGGAGGTAAAAGGAAGGAGGGAGATAGAAGAAGGAGGGAAGGGGAGGATGGCAGGGGATCTTTTCCAGCCCTGCTTACAAGGTACGGGATAATTCATGGCTCTTGTTTACACTGCTCCAGACCACATCACAGACATTCCTGGTTAATAGCTTCCATCTGGAGCAGCCATGTGCTGCCCAGCCTCCCCCTCACCATGCTGCCAGCAGAGGAGTGTCTCCCTCCAGACCTTCCTACCCTCCTACCTCTCACAGACTGCTGTCACTAAGGGGATTGGTGCAGGGCTGTCTGTCCCTGAGACATTCCTGTCACGTTTCCATGACCCAAGATAAGGGGGCTGGGATATACCTCAGACAGCAGAAAGCCCCGTTAATGTGGGGCCCACAGGATGTGCTGGAAAGGGACACCCAGTCATTCTGCACAAGCTCAGCCTAAGTCCAGCAGGGATTATTAGCTCTGGCTCAGCATCAACCCTGCTGGACCTGGGCTGCTTCCCAACAGGACCACTCAAGCGTCTCCGCAGTGCATCTCCCAGCACTCTGGGTTTGGGAGGGTTTATTAGCTTGGGCACAGTGCCAGACATGAGCTGCCTTTCTGCCTCTCCACAGTGCTTGAACTAAGTGAGTTTCTCTGTGCTCAGAGCACAGTGGAAAGACACCTGCATGGCTCTAAGGGAGTACAGCTCTGGTCAGGTTGGTACTAAGCCAGGTTTAACAGGCCCTGCTGAATCCAGCAGGATTTGTGTGAAATCCCTCATGTGTCTTTGCACCATGGTTCCCAGCCCTCATGGCTCCAGCAGCAGTGTCCTGAAACAACCCCACTGGTTCTACCTGAGCCAGGTTTATCAGGTTGGGATCTACGTTTGGCAGAAGTGGCAAAGCTGCTCAGAGATCTGAACCAGATCTGGAAGCAACAAGGCCACAGTCACGCGGTGCAGCACAAAGCCTCCACTTCTGAGCCCCGCCAGACCTGGCCTGGCTCAGCTTTCTCTCCATCTGCAGCAAAGACTAAAGTGCAGAGGCAGAGCAGTGTGTGGACTCCACGACCAGAACAGAGAGGACAGTGGAAGTCAAAGGTGCACAGTGGAACTGGAATGGCCAAGGAGACGGTAGCAAAATCTGCTGCAGATCTGAGTGAGTTGCATCCAGAGGATCCAGCCTTCAGCTGGCCCAGAAGACAGCAAATGCAGCCTGCAAACTGAATTTAGACTGTCATGACATGCAGAAAATTCTGTGAAGTTGGAATCCAACCCAGGCTACCACAGCAGTTAAAAGTTAATTTACTTTTTGAGTGTCTTACAAGGTCTTGGAGGTGTGGTCATGGGTTAAAGGGAGAGACACAGGAAGATCAGCTTCTCACTCTGCTCTCTTTGTTTGTGTCATGCTCTCTCTCGAACTCATTCTCTCAGCTAAGCAATACATTCCCAGCATCTGTCGAGTCTGATCTGCTCTAAGCTCCAATGAGAGGCAAAAGAGGAGCTGAGATGGGAGTGAAACAGAATCCCAGTCTGTGACGAGGCACTGAGACTCCTTGCCGCGCCCTGTGCGGGTTGCCCTGTCATAAATCATCATTTGTCAAATTCAATAAGCATCCTTAACACAAAAATGATGCTATCTCCTGGGAGCCTCAAGTGCCTGAAATTTTGCACAGATGTGGAGATTCAAAAATATAAGGGAAGAGGGGGAGGATGGGGGAAGAGGAAGGAGAACAGATTTTGCATGGCAGAAAGGGTGTTCTCTATTCTCTGCTCCATTCCCGTCCCATTGCCCTCCACCCCACTGACACACATGCAGTCATGTACTCTGTCTTCCTGGGAATGCTGCAGACCCAGCTCCTGGCGCATCTTTTGCATCCTTTTAAAAGAGAAAGCAGGCTGTGTATGCAATATGGAAAATCTATCTACTTTGGGGGTCACAAGCCCACCACAAAAAGCTTCCCTGCTAGCCCAGAGACATGTGGATGGCAGGAGGCCCCTGGGGGACAGCTTCCTGCTTTGGACAGAACAGGTCATGGGGCACTTCCATTAGAAATCATGCTGCTTCTGTTTCCACTCCCTGCCAGCAACATGAGAGCTGTAGTCTCAGTTAGACACCCCATCCCTTATTGTGCAACAGAAGGCTGGAGAATAGGGCCACCTCGGGGGGTTTGCTGTGAAATCTCACTCCTCAGTGGAATGTGCTGCACTCTGGCCAGAGCCAGGGACCAGCACTATTGTAAGAAAAGGCTGAGTGCAGGCTGCTGTGAGCACTGAAGCTTGAAAGCAGGCTCCATTTATGCATGTACAGGTTGCATTGCACTGTACATTATCTATGCTTAAAATGCTACCTATAAAAAGGAATATATGCAAATATCCACAACAGCCATTTTGTCTCCCCCTCAGGACTACAGTGCCTGTCTCCAAAATACAAACTGTGAGTCTCTGAAGCTGCTTGAGCTGAAGTAGCAGACAGAGGTGACGGACCAGCATCCTCTGCAGATCAGGCACTCAAGGGACACAGATCATGACATATCATCATGACCAGCTGAAGCTTAGTCCAGCTGCTCGAAATGCATCCCAGACAGGGTCCTGCTTATGTGACACTTACCAGCATGACTGACATCTGGGCCAGGGAGGATAAAGTAGGCTCAAACAGCCACACTCTGGGGCTTTTGCAAGTGAGATTTGGGCACAGGGAGATAGCATGGTACTCCTTGGTTGATGGCCGGCTCACAGGCAGGCTGAGCTGCACAGCTTTCTTTGCACTCGCTCACACACCCTTGTTGTCAATGAATCACTCCGGTCACTGCAGACAAATCTCTAACCAACTATTACCATTTCTCCTTCTAAGATACGTGTGCTACAGACAGCCACTTTAGAAAGAGTGTGAAGCTTTCTGAAACCTTTTCCAGAGGGTACTTTGAATGCCTCTACTTGCTGAGCCACACAGACACCCTGGTACCACAAATGAACTGCTGAAGTGGTAGAGGGAAAGTGTAAAACCACATTAAAATTCCAAATAAATATGAAAAATACCTTCAGTGGATAAATATGCCTTGACTTTGAAGGTCAGAGTATTGATCCATCTGAAGGCTAGAAGCAAGTATTTTATGCTGCACTTGTGATCCTCCACTTGCAGTTATTATCATTATTGGCATTACTGTTGCAGTAGCAGCACCTCAAGGACCTATTCAGGATCCAGATGCCATTACAATAGGGACACTGAATTCAGATGAAGAGATATGTGATGAACTGTCTGATTCAAAACAAAACCAAACTCTATATGACAAAGCAAACACAGCAAATCTCTATGAATCAAGCTCAGTGCCACTGCAGCCAGACTGCTCCCAGCACCCAAACCAGGATGTTAGAGGGGCTTGTAGGGTCTCTGTACTGTACCACAGTCCCTTCTGGAACTGGGCTGTTCATATGCCCAGGGATTAAGCCCATCCTGCAGCACATAAATCACAGATCTGTGCACTTGAACTACCTTTGGGGATGCTCCTCAGCCTGCTCCTCTTTTTCATCGAAAAATTCTGCACAAGGAAAACAAAGGAGGAACAAGGATATCTGGAACAAGGACCAGCCTCCTGATCCCACCACAGCTCTGACAACATGCCTGATGCCAGGTGGTCCCCAGCAAACAGCCACTTCACCCACAGGCAGGTGGAAGGTACGTGCCTGTGCACTCACTGCAGGCATGCACAGATGGAGAGTGTGTGCCCTGAGCCACCGCTCCGTGCAGGCACAGATGAGGCCCTGTGCAGCCCCTCCACGCATGGAAGATGTCGTGTGCCTTGCCGCAAGCCCCGTGTGTTCCACACACTCACCCCACACTCACCCTGCCTGCTGCCCTGGCAGCTGCACAACGGGACCTGCAGCTGAAGGCAAACACATTTCTGCCCAGGAGAAATGCAAAAGGACTAATTTTAACCTCGTGCACGTGAAGAGGAGGAAAAAAGGGAAGCGTAGTGGGATGGGCTGCAGCAGAAGCAGCGGGAATTCCTGGGAATGGGGTATTTGTTGAGGCAGCTACCTGTGCTGATCACATTTCTCCAACAGCAGTGGGTTATCCTGAGTTAACACAAGGAAAGCTAGCTTGGGTGTGCCCCTGTGTTCTGCAAATACACTCCACAAGTCCAGTTAGAAGAGTATGCCCAGAGAAACCTCCTGAAAGACAGACTATACTATTATATAGCTCAGTTATTCAGACATGGAAATTACTAGCTGAAACTGGGGGGGAACCTAATCCTAAAGAATAAATTAACTCTTTCCCCCACCATAATTCCTTGAAAATAGCTTTCCAACAAGATAAAGCTGTCTTTTTTTTACACCTGCAGGGAGATACCAAACTCAATGACTGCTGGTGTTACAGGCCTGAATCTTGCCTAACTCCAGTATCAAGCCAAGTAAATTCTGTTTGGTGAAAGAAGTAAATATTTTTCTTTAGACTACCTCCTAAGGAAAGAAAGCTTGTGTGAGTGTGCTGCCTACACACCTTTCTCCTTGCTACCCTTTTAACACTGTGATTAGTTGCAGTCCAATTCACAGAACCCTCAGGCAATTAAATCCCAGGAAAAACCTCATGCAGTAAGTTTCATGAAAATGAATGGCTGGATCAAGTACTGCAACCCAAATTAGCGTCTCCACAGAGTTCCAGAAGGGAGGCAAAATCTAACTGCAGTACACTCTGTTAGCAGCCAGCTGACCAGTGAGCCTGTACTGGTGCCCAGTCAGCACACAGGCAACTTGTGTGTGTGCAGTCTCCTACCCAAGTGGGGTGCTGTAAAGATGCAGAGATGACATGGGCTACTGTGCAAACTAGGGAGTTGTAGGCAGTGAGTCAACAGGAGATGAAGCATCACTCATTTACAGAAGATTCTGTCAGCGGCACCCATTCAAAGCTGTTTGAAGGTCTGCACTGCCAGAGGCAATCTCAGTAAAGACTAATCAATAAGCTACAGAGTGTCTCTAACTCTGATATTAATGCAGGAGGGGAAAGGAAAAGATGTATGTAAATATTTTTCACACAGGATTCCACAATTAATGAACAAGATAGTCACACCATACACATACCCATATATCTCTGTTCATATCCTTCATTTCTCCTAAGCCCCTAGGGTACCGATAGCAAAAGTTCACAAACACAAAGCAAAGGTCATGATGCTGACAAGGTATCTTTATTGCTAGACAACTCCCCAACCCACCCATGATAAATTAAGGCCCTTATTCCTGCTTAACCCATAACCTTTGTAGTAGACCCTGAAGGTCAGCCATGGCAAGTTTTCTAACCTGGGGATGGGGGCAGATATGAGGGCCACACTCAGAGGTCCCTTTTCTTCCTATCCAATGTGCAAATCAGTTCACATAGCCTCAGCAGTATATCCGTACCCCCACGCACAACACAGACACACAGAATGCTTGCACAAATGCACTGCAGTGGAGATAAAGCTAATAGTTTACATGCAAACACACGCCCAGACATGTGTTCCTTCCTGGAGATGCCCCCTCCCCCTCATGCTTTACACATTATATAAGAATTTTATTCTGTAGTATGCTCTGAGGAAGGCGGCATTTTGCCAGATTTCAAAATGGCCTCATTTATCACCTAAATCCCCTACGAAAGCTAGGGAATAGGGTTTGTAAAACAGCCCAGATTAATGAGGCTGAATCTACATCTTAATAGCTTTTGTGTGTGCACAGTACTTCAAGCTGCGCTTGTGACCAGTGTGTATTTCTGTGGTTTATAGACTTTCTTTCTTCGTCTTACCAGGTACATCTACGTGTGCTGGTGTTCCTGACTAATGCTATGTGCCTGCACTGCCTGTGCCCAGCACATAAAACCTCCTTCCCTGGCTGTATCTGGTTATGCTGCATGCAGGTGGAATTCTCCCTGTGAGCACCTCCCAGTTTGCAAAAGTGATCTGTGTGGGGAACCTATTTATGCCAGGGCTTTGATATCCATTGGTATACTTTTGTGCATGTTAAAGTCACCACTTCAGTGCCGGCTCCTTAGGCAACAGAGGCCTATATTTCTTCCCTGTGTTAGGGGAATTTCATTTTGATGCTATATATAAGAATTCTGGTGAAGTAATTAACAGAAGCCTCCAGAGGCTTTGTTATGAAAACAAGGCTCCACGTGCCAGATTCAGAGGAACCTTGTACTCCTTGCAAACTCCTCCAGGCAAGGAAGATATTGCAGCTGCAAAGGGAACATAACCCAGGGCAGGGAACAGCAAGCACCGATGAGGTCCGTTTCTCAGTCCTTGAAAACAGCTTTAGCAGAAAGCTGCTGGAAAATGCAGCAAATTGGAAAAGGACGTTCCAGATGGGATCACAAAAGAAAAGGGCATCAGTTCCATTGACAGTGAAGATTAATTTTTAAATTACATACCAAAAACTCTTCAAGAGCATTTGACCTGTGTCAATCTAATGGCTCCAATCATCCCTTATGTAGGACAGAGGGAATACTTGGAAATTCCCCTTATAGAGTTTACCCTACAGCTCTTTCTTCGCTCCTTCTCCCTGTATTTTTTTCATCCTTTCCTTATCAATTTCTCCTTCCATGTCTCTGATGAGAAACTGCTGCTACTCCCTTCCCCCCTCTCCCTCCCCCTGTCTGCTGTCAGCCATTTCACTTGGCTTTTTCTGCTCTTGCATTCACCAGAGCTGAATTCAGTGACAGCCTCTTGGCAATTTCCCTTTGCTGGTGACTCAGGTAATTGGATCTGGTGCCTTGGGGAGCTGCCAAGCATGATGTCACAGCTCTGCAGAAAAAAATACCCTATGTAATTGCTTGATACACTAGCTAATGTCTCATCCCGGTGGAGGGAGGAACTCTGAGTTTGGGGGTTGCCAAGATTTCAGAGACTCCGGACGCTGTGGTCGAAGTGAATAAAGAATTATCTGTATTTTTTGTTTACACACATTCTAACTTGTTTACTATGTGCTTATTAACTGTCCCCTGAGCCGGGAGGCTGAATGTTCATAATAAATAGCACAGTCCTTTATGAAAAGGGAAAGACTGCGAACCTTTCATTAAACAAAAGAAAATGAGAATGAAACGTCAATACAGTACAAGAAGGAACAGCTCTGTGCACAATGGTGTAACCCTGCATCAGGGTTTAGTCTGCCCTTTAGTAACATTTGCATACCAGCACTTAAATGCACTTGGATCCTTGTTTTCTCCCAAGATTGCAGGAAGACATCTGTCTTTTCCTAGCTGCAAGGAATGGATTTGGAGGACAGGCTAGGGATCAGAAGGGATCAGTGTTAGTCTCAGGGCAGATATGAGAATGTATCTGAAATCCATTAAGTGAAGCAGCAAGATGAGAATGAGCTAATGGGTGATTCTTGCTAACACACTAATAAAATGGAACTGAAAGTTTCTGGCTCTTCCCTAAACTGCCCCATCTTGTTTGGAAAAGAAACGCTTGGGAATTTAGTATTCAGAAGAAACTGACTGTTCCAAGTTCTGCTTTTCAGATGTTTTATTTTGGCCTTCCTTCTTTTGTAGACTTAAGGAATCCAGCCAGCAAGGATCTGGCGTAGTGAGATGTTTGGGCCTCAGCTCTCTTCCCACAGTTCATCTGCAAGGCTGAATCCATTGCTAGAGGTATTGATTGCTGTGCCAAGAGGAGGGAATGGGAGTATGAGAATTCAGAAAGGAAATCTTTTATTGTCTTCACTGCATGAAACATTTTCCCCAAGCAAAATAGGACCTGGCTTTGCTTGCAAATGCCCCAAAAGACCTCACAAGAAAATTGAAGCCTTGTGTAACATACAATCTGCTCTGGATCTCCAGTATGAACACGGGTTAACTGCAAGAGTGTTTTTGTCCTCTCCACTACTGCAGCTGGAGTGATGTTGAATAACCTGGAAGACTTAACAAGTCCTGAGAAACAATCAATCATTTTTTGATAGGTCACATTTTCCAACTAGAAAATATCTGTCCTGACTTTCCACCATGCTCTGGCCAATTCAGCAGATTATAATTACTATTCCACTGAGCTGGTTCTCACACAAGCACAAATATCATATTCCTCAGCTCTCTGTCATAGGTGTTTGTTCAGGCAGGTCACCAAATTTAGGTTAGGTCTCCTGCTGTGTTCTCTAACACCCTTGTATTTCTAATCCTGCCAGTCCAGGCTCTCCCCTGGACTTCTGTGGCTTTGATGAAGGGATGAAGTTTCCAAAGTTTGCTGCATTAGTCCAGTCCTCCTGGAGTGACTCACTAGTTTACTTTCCTCTTTAGGTGTTAGACCTGTGCAGTACTGTGGCTGTTCTGTGTGGCATGGAAGTTATTTTGAGAGAGTCTGGAATAAAGGCAAGAGGGTTTCAGTTCCCATTTTTCCAGACTTTTGCCTCCTCACGCTCTGCCTTCTGATGGCACGCTGTTATATTGGGATCTAAACAGTATCACAGCTGCAGAAACCTGCCACGCAGATGGCACCACTCCACTTCTGGAAAAGGTGTTAGAGATCTTGCTGGGGAGAAGAGGCCACACCTATCAAGCCTCCCTTTAGGACCTCAGGTATCCACAATAATTTTAGCTGACTTGTCCCAGTGACACCACTCAGACCTCGGCAGCACAGCTGATATCAGCAGGATATAGTTCAGCTACCGAGAAGGATTGTCAGATGGAAGCCTCTTCAATTGTTAAGGAACTAGCAACTGCCTTAGAATTATTTTTTTAAGAGGGAGGGAAATGCAAATTTTCATCACTTCTCTTATTAGGGCAATTTAAGTACTAAGTGGACAAGCAACATGCTCTAGAGAAGCCATTTGCTGAGAAGTCTCCCTCTGTCCCTCAAGGGACAAACCTCCCTCACAACTGCACAGGGATGTCCACTGCCATTTCCAGGACTACACATACAACTGGTAGTGTATCCCCTCAGAAAAAAATGTACAAGCATGTGTGATTTGTGACATGAAACACAAATCCATACCATTTTAGCATCTCAGATTTCCTTCTTGGATCAGCTGAGGTGTTCAGTCTAGTCATTTAGGTATTTATTGCTTTTGATTTCTCCACTTGAAATTTCCAGTCCATCAACAGAAGTCATGTATGGATATAAGGACTTGGAAGTAACAAGTGACCTGCGAAAAATATTCACCGGTGTAAAAAAAAACCACTGCTGTATCATGACAAGGCATCAGCACAACAAGGAAATATGAACACTTTATTTGGGAGCTGGTGTGAACACAGAGAAAGAGAACACTAGCAGAAGAGCATACAAGGGAAAACAAGCTATTCCCAGGGAAAGGAGTGGATCCAAAGGCAGCCTGGCTAACTGCCCTCAAAACCACTTTAGGAGACACCAGTCTGCCAGTCTGAAGACAGGGTGAACATATAGAACAGGGCACCAAGATCAAATCAACAGATATAGCCAAAAAGAGCAAGCTGACTACATACTCAGCCCTAGGGCGGAGAACAATTACAGCAGCTGACTGCCTCGGCAAGCCCAGAGATCAAAGAACAAAGCATTATTAATTACTGCCATTATAATCGTTAGCATACTGCCCAGTAGTTCTGGTCATGGACCAGTATCTCACTGTGTTAGCCAGTGTGCACATAGAGAAGAAAAGAATGGGCCCTGCCCAAGGAATGTTGAGTTTCAATATTAAATGTGAGACAGCTACAAAAGGAATGAAGGGGACAAAGAAGTGATAGTGTCACAGACAGAGGAAAGATGCTTGGAATCCAGACCAACAACTTGGCTACCACCAGGACAGCCTCTCAGTTACCTGGAAACAAGCAGGTTGCTTAAAGGTCTTTACAATGCACTCTGGTTCTTTTAATTCACTGAGATGGTTTATAGAGGTGCCAGATATCCATGGTTTGTCTCTTGAAACAGCAGCTGAAGGCATGTTTCAGTTATTCAGAGTAAAGAGAGGAGAATTACTAACATGGAAAAAGGCTGATTGAACTCTGGACACTGCAGGTGCTCTTCTCCCTGCTTTCTCGCACATGCTGTCTGTTCCAATGCTGCCCACGAGACAGAGACCACGTGTAATATCCCCCTGCAACCAGGGCAATTGCACTGTCTGTTCTCAGAGTAGTTCACATGGTTCTCACCTTCCAAAAGCCACATCACACCTGACACTTGTTCCTCTCAAAGGAGGAAGGCTGAAAAGGCTATTCATCCTTGGGTGGTCCAGGACTGGTCTGAGGCACAGCTGGACCTGACAACTGATTCTTAAGAAAGAGGATATCAGATACTACTCGCCAACACTGCAGGGATCAGATGAGTGATATGCCCCTGCACTGGAACAATTGTCCCTGTGTCACATCTCTGTCTTTCATCACTGACAACATCCATTCTGTTTTCAAAATAACAGCAGTCCATGATCCTCAAAATATTTCTAGTCAATGTTGTGACTAACAAATGGTGGTATTTTTGATCTTCCTCTAGTACACCCCCATGAAGAGCTTACAGTGTTTCAGACATCAGTTAATGTAATCTCTCCATCTGTAATCTTTCATCTTCCTGTCATGGTCATGGTCCATTACCCCTGTGTCACCAGTGGAGAGGATGGTGCCTCATACACAGAATGATCTACTCAGAGCCACACAGCCAGTCAATGATGACTTCAGAATCTGAAAGGAGAAAAGATGTCTGTCCACGCTGGGTCTTCCAGCTTTAGGCAGAATTCTCCCACTCCCATGTGATTCCCTTATAACCACATCTGTGAAGATGTCCTGCTTAAGGCTTCCTTTGAATCTTTTTTCTGATGTTTCTACATTCCTATTTTGTAATGGTCATGCTCATATTTTGCTCATTTTCCCACTGCTCTCATAACTTCCTCAGATGGAATATTTTTTTCCCTTTAAAAAGAGATTCCAGACACTTCTTGGAACTCTCTGTATTTTATTTATCTCTACATCAGACTGTTAAATAGAGCCTATTCCTCAGTATCTGAATGTCTCATAATCTTTAATATATTCATAATGACAATATACCATGAAGGAGACAGATGCAGATACTACTTTCTGCATTTTAAAGTCAGGAAACAGAGGCACAGAGGGACTAACTGGAACCACTGGCCAGTGCTAACCATTCATTGCAACAAAAGTCAAGGACTAGAACGAGACAATTTCAAATTCCAACACCGCTGTTAATTTTCCAAGGCTGCTTTCTGAAATGGTTAAGGGGTCAACTCTTCCATCTTTTATCTGCTGTCATGAGGTTGTGTCCATGTAACAAATCTTGAAAGCACAGAGTCTCATCACTCCAGGAACAACAGCCTGAAGAACAACTGCACAAAAAGGCACTGTGCCTGTACTTTCAAAATTTCCAAAATGAGATATCCTAACAGCAAGTAGAAGGATAATTGCCTTAGTATTAGTCTCCCCACCATGGCTCAGAAGGAACCTGATTTGGTCATAAGGTCAGTGCTGATTTGTGTAATATCTCTTTTGATCAAATACTCATGCTTTCCCCAAATACAATCTCCTGCTGGCACTGCTGGAATCAGAAAACTCAGCAAGGTGAACTAATAATTTGACCCAGCAGGAAATTTCTTACACTGATACAAAGGTCTGGAAAAGTGTAAAAATCTCAGTTTCTTTGGTAACCATTCTTTCTAGTGGAATTTTTCTGTTTATACTGGAATAATACTCACTGTGTCTCCTTTAACGTCCTGATGTCACCATTGACAGCAATGTAGGAACTGCACCTTGGCCTATGCCATGCAATGCATCTGCAGCCCCTCTTTGTATGAACAGTCCCAAAGGAAGGGCCTTGTACTCTCCTTCCTTCAGTCAAAGACTGCAGGTACTGTCCCTACGTGATCAACTGCCTTGCCTAGATATCAGAATATCTTCAGCACAGGTACATAATTAAGACACATCAGTGTGTGTGTGTTAGTCTATGGGATAAAAATGAGAAGCCAGATGTCTGCCTAAGGAAGTATTTGAAGACCACATGGTCTGGTTAGATGAGTGAAAATGATTATGCATGTCTGGGAACAAGGCTATTAAAAGGAGGAATGAGGAACTTTCTGAGGCTGGCAAGCATCTCAGCTGGTCATCTACCCAAAAGATCAATTAACTGCTCACCTCATGCACTTCACAAAGAAAGAGAATAGCATACCAAAGGGTATTTCATCCTCTGCTATTTCATCTCACCTACTCAGAAATACACCTTAAAAGAAGCAAATTGCCCTCTTGGCAGACTATGGAAGATGTCTAAGTGACTAATTTAGGCAATGTCCTAAGGTTTAGAAAGCTAATGTTAGGTCAGGTGTATGCCACCCTGAATATTTCATTTTGATCTCTGTTCAATAAGCTTCAGAATACCAAGACAATTCTAGTGCACTGGAGAATATAACCTGATGTGTGCAAATATTTACAAAGCTAAGTAGTATTGCTGTAGCGTTCCGGGCTTCTGAGCCTGGCATTGGTTCTGTGAAACTGGGGAACAGTGAAGTATAAAAAGAAGGTGACAAAACTGATACCGAACAAGATGATAACATGGAATATCTTGTCCCACTGAAAACATCAATATTGATTTTAATACATTTAGAAATTTGTACTGGTACAATATATTTAGGTTTCTGTGAGGTAGCTGACTTTGTCTTTTTTGGCCTTTGATAGAAAAAATATCACTACACAAATCAATTACTAAACAAATTCAATTCCCACTCAATTCAATGATGCATCATTAAAAAGTAATTGTAAATGGAGGATTATCATTATATGTGACTTATTATACTGAGCACCTAAGAAGTCTGTTTTGAGTGCAAAACTACTCAATATCTCTATTAATTAACTAAAAGAAAAACAGAAAATCCATTTATGTGACAGAGAATTGGCAATAAAATAAATAATGATGGGCCATGTTAGTTATAAAGATCCACCTGGAGATCTTCGTAAGGTGGGCTTATCCAAACAACACGTCTGATTATAGTTAAGTGCAAAAGTCATGTAACTGGCACAAGAGCTTCCAAAATGGGAGAGTCTCCAGGACTGCAGGGATCTGGAAAAATAATCTGAGATGATGAGAGGAAACCAAATACATACATTTGAAGGAAGGATGCTGATCAGCTGGAAAAGGTTCTAAAGCAAGATACTGAAATAATATGGAAGCTGTAAAACATATCCCTCTATAAGAGGTTGGGATGCCTAATCTGTTTATTTAATGCAGTTTGTTTACAGTCTCTAAGTAGATATATATAGGAAAGAGTTCTGACAGTACTTGACTGTATTGTTTTTAAGAAAAAAAAAGGTGTATCAATATTTGGTGGCTTGAGTCAGACACAGGAAGATTTAGATAAACACAAAAAAAAAGTTTTAACAGTAAGGTCAATTATATTGTCTGGGATGCAGAAGAAATTCTGCTCTTGGAGATCTTTAACTCAAGAGAGAGCTTAAAAATAGAGTCCCGCTCACCCCTCGATCATCCCTTACACAACTGATCCAGAAACACCTGCTGAGGATCTATGGTTTGAGCTACACCCAGCACAAAATTACCTGTATGATCTTTATGTTCTTCAGGCTGGTCACTTGTGGAACAGTCAGTGTTAAAGGGCATGGGAAGAGGGGTGGTAGCTGGGTATCCTCATGCCACTGGCTCGCTAAGTTGAACAGAGACGCAGAATAGAGGGATACTGAACTCAGGAGAACACAACACTGTCAGAAAACAGACTGATCCCCTCTCCTTCCTTGGACTTCACTGCACAGCCTCTCTCTAGCTTGATTAATCCCTGCCTATCCTGAACCATAGCTTCAGCCCAGCTATCATGGATGTGATGGAGGTACAAAGCAGAGCAACACCCAGCTCACTCCCTTACATACACTGCCTTACCAGAGTAGGTAATCATGTTCATTAATAAGGTCATCCAGCACAACTCTGTGTGCAGTAGTGAGAGAGAAATTCTACAAAGGAATTCTTTCTGAATCTTTTAATAGGAGCCTCTGGAGTAAGTGAATAATGACCCTTATCTTAGGGCAGGCCCTGCACACCCATGACTGTGCACACTGTGTGTGGGGAAGAAGATGACAGAAGTGCAAAGCCTCTGACTTGTGGCTTTTGCACAGCCAGGACTTATGCCCTTATTCATTGGGAGGGTGACATGTGACCCCTGCAGCCATGGTGTCACAGGGAAGCTATCAATGAGGGCAAACATTAAAATTTCTGTATGGCAATGCATGAAATATTTGAAAGCAACTCTGAGAGGATGGTAGTGGTAAATGTGTCAGCAGTTCTTTACTTGTGTCAAGGGAGAATATTTGTGTATACTTGTGTGACTGTCCTCTTTGAATATATGATGAGCGCATAACATGAAGTGGAAGGGGTTATGTACATGCAGGGATTTTTTTTGCTTCTTTTGTATTTCACAGAACCTGACTATAAGAGCTGTGACTGCCGATTTGAAATGACCCCGAGTCAGACACCACACAGTCCATTGAAATGAACTGAAATGAATCTTTGCATCACTCTGATTCTGGGGTTTCATTTAGGCTGGCTTTTTTTTTAGTTGTTATTGCTGTCACAAGCTCCAGCACACATATTCCAGTTTAGTCTCGTGGGACACATGACACTCAAAATATCGTAAGTGTGTGGTTATGGGTTTTGCCAACAAGAATCTAGGACACAACATCAAGGCAAGAATCAGTCTTTCATCCCTAAGATTGGCTGTGGCAGAAAGCCTGATAGCTGCTGGTTCATGTGTACTTAATCCTTTTACCCTTGAAAACTTTTTTGACCCATCTTCCCTTCAGCTGTCTTATGCTTATGCTATACACAAAGATAAGATTAAAAATCAAGTTCCCTAGACAAAAATACTTCCTCCAGATATATTATATCTGCATCCTGAAATCAGTTCACAATTTATTAAATACAGTTTTTCTGGGCTAGAGACACAGAGTTAGAAAGGCAAAGCTTGAGGCATGAAGTTATTCATAGTAGCTGCAGAGAAGTGGGCAGCCAGGAGTTTGGAAGCCTTTGCAGGTTCAATGCTGGTCCACAAAAAGCATGTCAAAACAGGACAGGGGCTACATCAATCTGAGAGACAAATTGACAACCTCCATTTAACTGGTTTATTTGCCCCTATTCTGAGTTTATAAGAAAAGCCATACAGAGCTATTGAAAAGAAATCAGCTTACAAGTAAAAATATGAATCAGAAAATTCTCATTTCAGTCAAACAGTCGAGTAAATATAAAGTAAAGACATGTAGGACCATAAGGGCTCTCAGAGATTGCTCTTGTTCTATGGCAGTCTATCTTAAGTATTCACTAATCTCTGTCTAATCTGTGCTGACACAAAGAAAAGGATGCTTTTACTGAACCAAGTTTTGGCCATTTCTTCATTTACCAGAAGCTTACAAAAATTCTGATCTTTGACTAGGACCAGCACAGACCTGGGGGCTTTTTTTAAAATCCTTGCCATCCCTCTGACATCTAACAGCTTACTGAGAACTTCTCCTTCAAAATGTATCTCCACATACTGTGCTTCTATTTCATGACGATTTAGTTTACCTCACATTTCTGCCATATCCTTAGAAGAAGGTTAGATGAGACATTTAAATCCTTACTGAAATCCAGATATAAATACCTATTATTTTGCCATTCACTGTTAGGCAGTTACCCTGTCAAAAAGGGATTTAGATTGTTTTGACATTATTTGTTCTTAACAAATGAAGCCAGGTTGTCCTAGATTACCTTGATATCCTTTAGGTGCTTACGAATTGATTATTTGATAATTTATTCCAGTGTTCTTTCAGATACTGAAGCTAGCTGACTCACAATGTCAAAGTCTGCTTTTACCCCTTTTAAAGATGGTCGCTTCCCTGCCCTCTATTAATTCTCTTTAACCTCTCCATACAAGTATTAATGCTGAGCAAGCAATTCAGTACTCTGCTCAACAGTGATGTGATCAACCAGTATCTCATGACCCACTGTGAGGAATCCCTTGTTAATACATTCCTGACTTGGAGCCCTGAACCCTGTGAGTTGCTCTGCTTTCAGAAATATCTTTTGCTCATTTACTTCAGATCAATAGTTAAGGTTTTCAAATTCTTCTCCAAATGTAATGCAATATGGTCTGTAAAACTAGATTTTGCTAATGCTGAAATTCACCAAAGCACTTTACAACTGAACCCTTTCTGAGGAACGGGGATGCACCCTGATTTTGCAAGTGGACTACTTTATATATGGAAGAGAGAAAGAAGTTTTAGGTGGACTATAATGTAGTACAGCAGAAACAGAAAGATATGGTTTTACCATAGATGAAATAAAACCAGCTAGCAGTGTATACAAAGAAAATCTAGGGAAGTATTTGTCTGTTGGTGAGGCTGAAGTGCTGCAAACAGCACTGTCAGGCTTGCTGGTGTCAGAAGAAACCTGGACAATGGAATGTAACAGTGACTGAGATATCATTAAAGATTTGCACTATAAAATGATAGTGGATATGTGTGTTTTATTTAGATTTTTATGTTCTAATTGTAATTGATGTGTTCTAGTATCACAAACCAATTAATGATTAACTACACTTTTTAAACCTTTATGACACTGACACTAAAGCATGACACTTCCATGAACTACAATTGTATTACAATCCTATTGAGTCTCTTGGACTAAAGGTTTGTGGGCCTTCAAAAGCATGCACACAGGAGTGGGGATTTCTCTCCCCATGACAGACTCCTTACACTGACATTAATATAATCTCACAGTGGTCCTGAAACTGCTCAGTAGCTGTGGATATTGGAGTTGTTTAGTATTAGTGACCTTCGGAAGAGTGTATTACTGCAGTAATTTTAAAGCTTCAGGATAGAAATATCAGAAAGGCTAAAACTTACATGCCATAAAAAGTTTATAATTTGGGGTGCAATGCCACATGGATCCCTGCTGCCATCAAGTCAAATGCTCTCATGAATGACAGAGAACAGCTGCAAACCCCCTGGTACAGGACTTCGTATTGTTTATGTATTGCACAGAGCTAGACTGGCCTAAGCTGTATAAGCAGACAACACCTATATAAGGGTCTCTCTTTGTACTGCAAGGAATTCCTTTCTCCATATGCTCATAAACTCTCTTTCTACAGTATCTGAGAGCAGAACAATGCATGGCATCCCACTGGGCTGATTTTCTTTCCCACATCTCAGGAAAGGTAAAACCTTTTTCTTCATTGTAACTGATTTAATTGTATTTTCAAGCTGCTTCTTTCCTGACTCTCTCTCTCTCACTGTTTTAGCTCTTTTCACTCGTGCTTTCTTTTCACCTCTTTTTTCTTTCACATTCTTGCCTTTCTCTGCCATTTTCAGATCTGTCTTCAGTAAAGCCAGAGAAAGGAGATTTGTATCTTCAAGCAGAGTGATCTGTAAAGCCATGACCCTGCTTACAGAATGCCTTGTTTTTCATTATCCTAAGGTTCAGAAGAACAGTGCTATCAACATGCAAAGAAAGAGGCTTTTCTAGTGTATTCTTGGATAGTTTCACAGGCAGCCTTGAAAATAAACATAAAGACCTAGAATTGATGTAGAAAGTAGTGGGGGAAGGCTGAAGCCCTCTGGGGCTTTTCATACGACTTCTTTGGAGGCAGAGGAAGCAGCTATCCATGTCCATATCATACAAACATACATTCTTATAAGCAGAAAGGATCGATTTCAAAGGCTCTGTAATTATCACTAGTGTCTGGAATAAGAAAGTTTTGCAGGGGTTAGCTGGGGCTAGAAGCTAGCACTGCAGCCAAGCCCAGGAGAATGAATACAGAGCTGCCAGCACCTTCTATACAACAACCAAACCTGAACCTCTGCTGAGGGCTGTCCTAGATTTCACTGACACATAGCTGCACAGGACCATCTCTTCATGGGCCACTTTACTGTCTTGTTTGAATGCGGGAGGTTCAACACCAGTTAGTAGCTTGGAAGATCTGATTGCTCCAGAGATGGTATTTATAGGACTGGCTGAACAACAGTATGACTCAGAACGGAGCAGAACTTGACCTCTTCTTCAAAGCCAGTGTTAAGATTTCCTGTCATCTGCAGCCTAAGCTGCTCCTGGGGCATCCCTTGCCATCCATCCCAGCCACAGCAGACATGTGTCTCAAATACAAGTGGTGACTGATGCTTTACAACAGATCTAAGGGGTCTGATGATACCAAAACGCCCTAAAGTGGAGAATGGGGGATGTTGTGTAACATCTTTGGTCAGAGTATACTTTCTCATTGTGTTGTTGGTGGTGAGCTCCTTGAAGCAATACCCAACAGAATTCCCTGTACTCTGAAGTGCTAGTCACTCTACAGGCATAAAACCACCCGTGGTTAACAAAAAAGAGTGATTAAGATGTTGTAACTGCACACTTTTTTAAGCACAGCATGCCTGTAACTGCAATGGAGTGGAAAGATGAGCTTCACCACCCATGCAGGCACACCGTCAGACCACAAGCCAAAAGCAGCTTCCAAGTCTGCGTATGCAAGTAATGAGAAACTTTGTGTGCGTAGTGCTTTTTTCCCCCTCTGTTTTCTACAATACCTAAACCACTGTATAAATTAAAGCTAGAAAAATTGTAGCTGATCCCATTTAAACTGTTCCTTTACAGTCAGTACTGCGTGGCTTCTTCCAGTCCCCAAGCACTTTTTCCCTAACAGTTTTGTTGTGTCCCTCAGGCTTTTCTTACATTTGGTGTGATGGAGATTGCCCACATCCTCTTTAAGCAATTTAGACTTTACTTGTTCCTGTATTGGTATGTATATGATTTCTTATCATCTTTCTCAAAACACTAAACAGGTAGGTTTACTCACGTCTGCATTTGGCTACACCTTACATTTGCCTCCATAAACAAATTTCATATGCTGACAGACTACCTCTGTGTTGATTTGGCCAGAAGTAGATTTAAATTGACCTTATGCAATAGTTAAAGCTCCTTCTTGGAAATAGCCATAGGTGCTTATTTTCTCCTGCAAAAAAGAGCTATTGAGTTGAAAGCTGTCTTTTTAAGGATCTCAGAAAACCTTCCTTCCTGACCTGAAACTGCCCTAAAATTCAGTTGGTTTACTTGTTTGTGAAAAAAACCTCCTACCATGCTGGCCAAAAACAATTAATTTCCTTCTGGTCCTCCCCTGTCTACCCCTGCCCACTGTTGGTCTCTTGTTTTATTATTAGACTGTGAACACTTTGGGGCAGAGAGCCTTTTTTTAGTATTATGGTATACAGTAATCTTGGACCATGGGTAGGACTCCGAGGTGCTACTGGAAAAAAAAGTGATCACAAAACTCAAGTGCTCTGCATCCTCATTTGGCAATTTGTAATTCTGAATTTGGCACCTCAACAAACACTTGACAGAGAAGCAGGGAGATTGGGCTCTGGAATCATTAGGTTTATTATTAAATGTTTGTATGATTCCTTTGAAATCAGTGATGTGTCTAATGTCAGAGGGAGAAGACAGGTCCTATACCCTTAGGCTTTAACAACCTAAACGTGATTATATAGCATGAGATTTGAAAGCCTGAGTACATGTAGTTTGTCATGTGTCAAATGTGGAGCAGGAAACAAGGGTAACTGCAGCATCTGAGGGAGGTAAGTACCTCAGGCAGATAAAAGGCAGGAGAATAAAAAGATTAAAAATATTAAATTGGGAGAAGGAAAATGCAGGATGCTCATGAACAAGTATTCCCTCCCTATGCAATGTGTGAAACTGCAGAATACTCTGAAACTTTATAGGTCTTAATAAGAAATATCACCAGTTTCGGTTCTGGGCCCTAAAACTGGAAAGTGCTCACTTTACTTGCCTGCTGATTGAACATATTTACTGCATGAAGAGAATGACCCGACAGTGACCCTGTATGGAATGCACTGCACAGATTTTAAGCATGTCCCTACCTCTAAATGCAGGGGGGGGTGAAATATGGTGAAACATGCAAGTATAAACAGAAAGCAAACTTTGTACAGAATCACTGCCTGGACTGATTATTGAAATGCCTCCATGAGTAGGAGGCAGAGGGAGCCTTCAGGGAACGAGGTAGCTCTATCTCCGCAAAGGAGCCCCGAGCAGCAGCGCAGCTCCGCTCCCGCGGGGCACGAAGTCCCGCACAGCACCGAGCCTGGCCGCGCACGGCCAGCAGGCTGTGTGCTCGCTCCGAGCTCGCCCCAGCTGCGGCTCCTAGCTCCTTCGACGTGTGTGTGTTTTACATGACTATAGAAGGAGCAATCAGTCAGCTCCCAGGAATCTTAGCAACAGCCGCGTCCCCAGAAAAGGCTTGTAGCAGCTGGAGCGGTGATGACTCAGCAGCATGGTCTCTTTGGCCTCTTGCTGATCCCTGGCAAGGACTGCAGTCCAAGTTCTGGCTCCCTTGTTTGGGTCAGTGCTTTCTTGCTGGCACCAGTAGATGAATTCCTGGATCCTGCTGGCCTTGGCATTCGAAAGCAACCAAAAAATTAGCTGATAGCTGCAGCCAAAAAAAGTTTTTTTGTTCTCTTTTTTCTTTAACGACAAATTTTAAAAAATCAAATCAAAACAGAACAAAACTGAACAAAACCCACAGAATCCTGTTAGTACACTGTAACAGGAGACAAATGGCAGAGTTCATCTGTGGCGGATGTGTAGGGGAAGATGGTCACATGCCAGGAGACCCACGTCCCTGCGGTCCCGTGGGGAATGAAACAGACGGGTGGGTTGGGGCTGGGCTGGAGACCATACAAAACATCACTAGAAGGTTTGTTTATTTTCTGTACCGAGAGTCTGGGGCTGTGGTGTTGAGTAATTCTGTCGACATTTCACCTAGTTCAAGTCACTAGTGCAATGAATCTATTTGGCCTCGAGTTGTTTTCGACTCCGAGGATGTTAATAGCACAGCCTCCGTCCACCCTCCTGCAGTAATTCCATAGACGACCAAGAAGAAAAATTTGGATTAAGGAGTCACGGGTCAGAACTGCAGCGTGTCTGCACGGCGGGACGGACCGTGTGCTGGGGCGGTGAAGGGACTCGGGCATGGGTGGGCAGCGGGTCTGCAGGGTCCCCGGGCAGTGCTGCCGCCGGGGGAGAGGCCCCTCAACAGCCGAGGGGGGAAGAGAGCGGACGAGAAGGGGCCACAGGAGCCGGGGCGGGGGGCTGGATGTCTGGATTCTTTTGGCAGAGGGCTGCCGGGAAGCTTGCTGGTCCTGTGCCAGGTTCCAGTGAGCTCCGTTTAGTCCCTCCCTTTCACGAGCACTAAAAATTCATCCTGAAACAAAAACATCCGTGTGTGTGTGTGTGTATATGTGTATATGTGTGTGTGTGCGCGTGTGTTTAACAATCTGCCTCCTCAGCAGCACCACCGCCACCCCGGCATCGCTGGCCTCATTACGGGGAGGAGGAAATGAGTAAAACACAAATGGCTGGGGAGGAGGCAGGAGGGGCCGCCCCGCTCCCAGCCACGGGGGTTGCTGGGAGCTGCCGCGCCCTGGTGCAGATGTCGGAGACCGCAAATGTCTGCCGGAAATTACAGCTCATGTCGGGCGGGGAGACGTGCGCTTCCCCGGCTGGGGAGCCCAGCGGGAGCCCCCCTACCCCGCGCCGCCCTCCCCGCGCTGGGGCCGGCAACCCCGGCCCTCGCCAAACCCAGCTCGTAAATTAGCTCGACTGGAGAAAAATGCACGTAGGAAAATGTCTCGGAGCAGGAAAAGGGAAAAAAATGAAAGAAAGAAAGAAAAAAAATACACAAGGGGAAAAAAAGAAAGAAAACAAAACCCAAGAAAGCCAAGCAACCCTCGCCTGGAGAGAGTGGCGGGGGGGCCGGGGCCTGCTGAGCGGGCGGCCCGGCGGGGAGGCTGCGGCCGCGGCCATTGCAGGGAGGCGGGGAGGAGCGAGGCGGTGCCCGCAGGCCAGCAGCGCTGCCGGGAGAGGCCGCCCCCGTCGCTCTGCAGCCCGCCGCGATTCCCAAATCAGCGCCGCAGCGTCGGTGCGGGCTGGCAGCGAGGGCGGCGGGGACCGTCCTGCCCCACAGCCGCGGCAGGGGGAGGCGAGTGTGCCGCGCTCGGATCCGCAGTTCTCATAGCGGCGACCGCCCGCAAAAGGCTGGGAACGTGGGAAAGTGACCGGGTGTGCGCAGCGAAACAGGTTACAGGAGGCTGTTTTAAGTGTAGCAGAGCGTAAGAGCTGTCGGATGCCCTGGGGAACGTCTGCCAGAATAGCAAGAGCAACACCTCAGCTGCCTCGAGCAGCAAAGAGCAGGGTGCCTCATGGTGCGATTCCAGCATTACTCACCCCAAGGATCAGGCGCTTCCCCACCCAGTTACATATGACCAGGAAATTACAGGCTGCGCTGCTCCCAGCCTGCTTGAGCGGCTGCCATATCATATGATACACACCAGAGCGGCGTGTCTGATGAAACAGCACAGCAGCGTGTGCTTAGTGAAACGCTGTTTTGTGGAAAAGACGGGTTGGGCTCGGTTAGGCTGTCATTTGGTATCTTGAATGCATGCTCCCTCTTGCACATCTTGCCATTAATTAAAATACTGGATAAAAATGAAATCCTAATCTTTCTTACGCTCGCTGCTCACTTATCTTCTAGTAGACTCCACAGCCGGCCCTGTGTGGTTTAGGTGTTGCAATTCCTCTCTCTCTTACTTCATCCATCCAATTTGTGGACAAACTTATTTTTTCTTCACACGCAGCATTCACAAGATCTTTGTTCCTATAGCCATTGTATCAAGGGCTCTGTGTGTCTCATCTTTATTACGGTAGCATTCATATCCCAGATGAGACGTGCACCTCTCCTCCCTGCAGTACACAGCAAATGGAGCTAGAAAGGTCATTTCTGCAGCACACTGTCATGTCCCTGGTTTGAATTTATCCACTACTTCCTACTTAACTGAGTTTAAGGAACTTGTTACAATGAAAGTCACCTGTGCAAGACTGCGCATTCATCTTTTCCAGTATGCTTCTCCTTGTCTCCTCCACTAATAATGTGAGCTTTTGCTAGCCCTGCCAGTCTCCTTTCATGCTGTTCTCTGATACCTCTTTGCTCCACCTTTTGCAGCACCATCTCTACTCAGGTCAGCTTTCTGCAGCTAAGGCAGTCTGATCTCCTACAGTTTTGTGTTCTATTGATTCCAAGCACCAGTTAAAAGCTCTTTATTCTGTGTGTTTTTAAGAGCTGCAGCTTTTGTGAATTTTCTGAAGTCTGAGAAAATACAAAGTCCTGTTGCAGTCTACTTCCAAGCTGGGGAAAAGGGTCTTCCCTTGGTGTTTTATTTTAATGAAATTAAGTATATCTGAACCAGCTTCTCACCAATTCAATTTGTTTTTAGTTGACCAGTGCATTAAAAATCATACGTGCATCTGACAGACCTATGATGTCATACATACTCCTCCCACCAAAGATCTTGTGATCACACAGACCTTTCTTTGCAAAACCAGACATAAATTTTAAGTGCAAAATCATGTGCTGCTTCTCATCACACCCCTCCTATATTGTTTTCCTTTCACTATTGATCTGTGCTTGCCTTTTTATATATTCTGCTCCTGAGGGCAGGATCCGGGCTCTTTTCTGTTCCTGCAAAGTGTTAAGTGCCTTATGGGCATAACAATTTCATTAGCTAATAACTACTAACAATTTGCATTAGTATCATACTTTTTGCCATGTCACATCAGGCCACTGCTCCAGCCCGTCAAACATGCACCTCTGTCTCATGGTGCTCTGAATCAATTGTCCACCAGTGAGGTGAGGCCGCTTCCCTCTCTTGTGGTGGTGGTTGGACACCCAATTCCAGTCTCATTTTGCAGAGTCTGTCCAAGACTTGCTTGTTCTTAATGAATCCATTGCCCAGCCAGTCTTGGATCTGAACTCCTGCTATATAAAGGGATGCTCTAGGCCAGTTGAACTTGGTGGTGTATCTGACAGAGTGAGATTAGCCAAACTGCTCAGAGGAAAGGGTGATGGCTCTGTAATACTCCCAGCATGGCAGTGAGCTAGAGTAGACAAAACACAAGGATTAAGTAGGACTCCTCACTGACCCCAGTCCTTCTGTGCCTCCCAGCACTGGGGATTGGAACTTCCTTTCACCCAATTTCCAGTGCCTTTCTGTTTCTTAGAGATGTCTCTTTTTTTCTTTAAAATACAGTATTTGCTTCCCTAATATTAGGCAGTAGCAAATTCCACAGTTTATCCTATAGTACTTTGCTTCAAAGAGAGATAATATGTTCTTGATAACATCAACTGACTTTTTACATCCTGTATCAATAATACTGAATTATGAGGAGAACTGGAAGTCTCTTGGGAGGGTTTGATGGCTTTACAGTGGAAAGAATCAGGAATGTGAGACTTGGGTGAAGAATTTCAATTCAAAGGAAGCCAGGAAGACTTTTGAGACAAGGTGGACACCTTTATTATATTGTAAGAAATATTTTTTGTTTGTATATCTTATGTTTCATACCCTGCACAAAGCCTTTTTCAGCAGAGAATCCTACCCTGAGAATTAGCAGATGGACGATTCAGCACAAAAAATAACACATTCAGGAGGGGGAAAATGAGCTACTCCTTGCATGTTGTTCATTTATCTACTGTTTGGTCTTTGCAGCATGACTGTCATCCTGCCTAGGAACAGGAAGGCAGTTTCAGGCAATGAAAGCAGTATGAGAAAAGAGATGGGACAAGACTGCATTGCCATTTGGGAAGAATTGCAAGGATGACTGAAAGTGCTGTTTAACTGGGAAGAGCCAGAAACGGAACTGCTCATTGCATGCAGCTGGAAGCCATGGTGAACATTCTGCAAAGGCCTTCTACTGGGAGATGACTCTGGTCACTGTTCCTTCCACAGTAGCTGGTCCCTGAAGGACACGGCACCCTCAGCACAAGTCACGAAGGTGGCTGAAGACCTGAAAGAAATGCTGCTGCAGCTGGTGTTTATGTTATACTGTCCCAGGAGTCGTGTGAGATTAACAGCTGGTAAATGATGGCATATCTGGAATAAGTTCTCTGTTGGCACTCTTGGGCAATATATAAGAAGAAAATGTGCATCTTAGTACAGGCACACTTAAACCATATGAAGGAGACCTGTATTTTTGGAAAGACAGGTCCTCCTCCATGTCTGGAGCATGACCTAGTTGGTGACTGAGATATCTGTTGTTTATAGGCAATGATTCCTCAGAAACAAATCAACTAAATGAACAAACTGGCTGATAAAGTAGAGCTGAGAACTGCATTGTCCTCCTCAGAGTCATAAAAATTCATCCCTTTTACAACTGCTGAGTGCTTTGCCAATATCATGCCAAGGTGAGAGCAGTGGGGGGAAGGGAAGGATATTGAAAAGGAAAATAAATAGGCCAGGTAAACAGTGCTGCTGCTGCTGCAGCAGCAGCCGTGGTTGCCTTGGCAACCAGAGTGAAGAAGAGGAGGAGGAGGAGGGAGGCGGATTGATCGATAGTCCTGTGCTGGCTCATCTGGCTTCCACCCACGTGCTACTACAGAGGGAGAGAAAATCAAAGAGCCCCATGCAGGGTGGCCAGGTCTCCAATTCAATACATGGCAGCAGCTTGATCAATAGCTTGTTGGAAGGTGGGTAATTGACTCCCCTTCTACCCAGGAGAAAGCAGTGCGGTGACAGAGATGTGTTCGTTAGCTACTGATTTTCAGCTCTACTTTATTACCCAGCTTGTTCATTTAGGTGATTTGTTTGTTTGCTTGCTTGAGATCCCTCTTCAGTCTGATTTCTCCCTGTACCTGTCAAAGATGAGCACCAGCTGCTGGAGCAGAGCCAGAACTGCCCCCAAGTTTCTGAGTTGCTTTCCCTCTCTTCTCCTTTATCATTTCTTTGCTCATACTGGGGTTTTTATTTCCCATTGGCAAAGGTTTTGACAGGGAAAGCTGGAAACAGGGACAGCCTCTTCTTCTGGGATTTCTTGAGCTTCCTTTCTTGGGGTCTGGAGGAACATAATTATGGGTCATCTAAACACAGGGGGCACAGTAGCCCCTCAAAAAATTAAATCATTAGGTCTATTTTTGCACCTCACAAACCAAGTGAATTATAGGGAGAGATTTGTAACTATTATTTTTGCGTGTCTGCCATTCTCCTGAGGAACTATCTGCTGAAGGTTACTAGGTGATGCTATCAGAAAAGACAAAAAACAAAGAGAGGTATCAAAGGAAAGGGCAGGAAATCAGGGCATGCTGTGGAAAAATAACAAAACAAAAGAAAAAGAGGAGGATGCAGAAAAATAGATATTTTGAGGAAAACACGTACTCATGAAATACTGAGATAGTATAGGCTAATTCTCCATTGCTACCTAGACCAGGGCAGGGAGTGTTGGCACAAGGTACCCATTTGACCTTGAGGCAGGCAATGTTGCATTTTGTAAACAAGTCTGTATGATACAACAAAGTTCCCCCTCATGCTGAATAAGCTTCTGCAGGTGTTCTCCAACAAAACATAGGGGAATTTGAGTGGCAAAACCAGGACTTAATATTTTATGTTTTCTATCAAAGTAAGCAGCTCAAACCTCCCTATCACCTTCTTGGGGCACTAGGAACATAATTGACTTCAACAGGGAAAAAAATGCCACTTTATGTGGTGCAACACCCATCAGCAAACTGAGCATAAAATAGTAAACCTAGACACTGAGATGCTCTGGAAGGCAGGGGCCATCTCTTTGCTCTATACTTGTCTATTGTCCACCTTGCTGGAGTCCTGGTCTACAATGAGCACGTAGGGATATAGTAATAATAAGAGCAGTAGTCCATTGCTGGGTGATACTGCTTTGTAGAGCAACCAGCCCCTTAGGGTATAGCTAAGAAGAGGCAAACACACAAGAAATATCACTTCCTTCAGTTCCCTGGATTTTTTTTTTTTTGGAGCTAACCCATCTAAATGCACTGATGTTCAATTTTATTTAGCTTCTGAATTAAAAATGAAAACTCGCTTGGAATTCTGCTTCCCTTAAGTTAGTTGGCTGCAGTCCAGCTCTCAAGGCTTGTGCTTTTAGACCCTGATCCAGTCCCAGAGAAGTCACTGAAAATTGCTCCACTGATTTTAATGAGTCAAACCACTGCATGAAGAGTAAGCTATAATCTCTCAAGGCTTTCTTTTTTTATTATTTCTTTTATATGCCTTGAAGCACCAGCAGGTGTATCTCGCAGACGCTGGATGTAAATCACAGTGGGAGGAGGGGGCTGTGTGAGCACAACTGCTCCCTCTTGCATAACCTAGAAGATGCAGGTTAATTCAGGCGATGCTTACTGGGTAGAGACTACAGCTTTTTTCATTCCCCAGTATATCTGCCTCTGGAAATATTTACAAACCACCCAAAAATGCCTCTGTGCCATGCAGAATATTTTCCTTTGGTTCTTTTGTGAGTGGGAAAATAAGAGCATCCTAACCTCTGGGCATAATTTGTGGCAGAAATAAATAGCAGGATGATAGAACAGCTCTAAAGTAAATTACTGAAAATATTCACCTGCCAGCTCTCCAGAGAAAGCAGGCAGGTGGGTGAGCCAGGATCAAGTCATGCTAAAAGCCTTAGAGGAATAGAGTAGTTTTCTAGTCATAAAGGAACAAAAAGTGTTGCAGCACCTGCAGGCTGTTTCCTCCCTTGAAGTAAGCTGGGAGGTTGAACAAAATGTTATAGTGACAATGGAACAGTCTGTAGTCAAATTTACACTTGGGGAAGATAAATAAAAGGACATTTAATATTCAGCATTGCAAGTGCCTGCACTACCTGCCAACAAGAAGCATATGTATTTGCTGAGTCATTATGCCTGACACAGCCTGAAAAAGTAAAGGGGTACATGGAAGACATGGCAAAGGCAGGATGTATCTCTTATATGTCAGTAGGACTCCAGAGAATCAGCTCAGTGAGTCTTGCTGCTTAATATGCAAATTCAAGGGCCTGGCTACTGAAACGTAGTTTAAAATCTGGGAAGAATGAGTTACTCCAAATACTCTGTGAGCATATGCACAAGGGGAATAATGTTACGCACAAACAGTTTATGTCTTTCTCAAAAGGGACCTTCCTTGAAGGACGCTCTGAGGCTGCATGGGAGTTGTAAAAGGACATATATGCTTCTGCACTAGTGTACTTTCACAGCTGTATCAGGGGCCCTGAAGACATGTGAAACACAGGATTATGGTAACACAAAGGATCCTGTAGCCTAAAAAAAGTGAGAAAAAGAACTGCTGGCTGCACAGTTGAAAGCTAGCAGTGCAGCCGTTCTGCGATGCACACCATAATGCTTACCCGAGGCCTTGAAACAAGGATCATGCAGCAAGCCCAGGAGTGTCTAGCACAGAGTTGTCTGACTGGCGGTCTGTGGGCTGTGATCAGGCCATGACATTTTCCTTTGAATACCATCTTGGCAACAGAAGAGCTAGGAAAAGCTGATTAAGGAATCCCTTGAAGGCCGTTTTTAGTTCATTCCTGCAAACTGGAGCCACAGGTTCTTCAGTTGCTTTTGTGTCCAGCTAGGAGGGGGTGGATAGTCTGGAAAGTTGCTTCTCACTGTACCTGCAGATCATCACAGCATCCACAAGGCATCTGAGAGAAGACAGTGCTGACTTTGGGTCCTTTAGCGGTGGAAAAACTGGATACCTTGATAACAACCTGACAAACTGTTCTAGGGAAAACACAGAGAACAAAGAGTGCATGAGAGGATCATCTGCTTTTAGAAGAGCAGCCAGTGGGCATGAGAGACTAAGGCCCTGGTCTTTGTAAGGACCTGCTAAAATTGATACAGATTGGGACAATTCTTGGGAGGGCATTGAAGGAGATCTGAGAGCTCCTTCAAATCCACGAAGTGTGACAGTGGCTTTATTCCCTTTACCTCAGCCCCAAGAGTGACTTGTGACCTGGAGCACTCAGCATGCTCAGCTGAAAGCCTGTTCTTGTGCCTGAACAAGCAGCTGTCTACATCCTGGGTGTCCTACATTACACCCAAAATGTGAACAGAGCCTGAAGTGTCTGCCTTGACCTTAGAGCACCCTCAACCTGAGAAGCTGGGCCAACACTCATCAGTGCTGTAACTTGAATTCTAAGCTCTCATGCTGCCGAGATGCATTGTTGTATGATTAATGGATACCATTAAACTAGAGACTCTTCAGCCAGCAGTGAAAACTCAAGAAAAAGACCAGACAGTCAGCCACAGTCAAGGGAGCTGAACCAAAAAAAAAAAAGAAAAAAAAAAAAAGAAGCTTGTGGTTTAAGACAAAAGACAACTGACTTTCAGTCTCTTCAAGATTGCTCCATTCTAAATTGTTAATACACACTGATCCACTTTGTGAAAGTTGGTAGAGCCACCTCATGCCCATGAAGCTCCCCAGGCACGAGGATGGTGTGGGTCCTAGCAAGGACAGGGCATGACAGAGGAGTCAGCCAGCACTGGTGCTGCCCTGACTCCTGTACCTAGTGGGAAGGCAAAGCCTGGACATTTTGCTGACACTACTTCAGGTTCTTTTAGATGTAACTGGTTACACTGAGAGGTTGATATGAAGAAGAGGAAGGTAGCATGCAGCTGGTAACTTCAGTTCTGTCCGTGCACTTGCTCCACTGGTGGTGGAATCCTACACATCCAAGGATTTGCACTAAGTGGGCCAAGCAAAGTTAGCTTCTAATTGTAGTCAAAATGCACTTTAGTTAGCTCATCTGAAGCAAATGTTGGTAATCATTTGGGGGTTTATAGTGCTGATAATGTTATCACTGGTCACAGATGCTTGAGTAAAGACTGTACTTGAGTACAGAGAAGAAGTACTACATATGCTTTTTTGGCATAGCACAGAACAGAGTGAAAATTGTGCTTATTAAAATTCCAGTTACTTGTGAATTTGGACCATCTCTTATGGGTTACCATTTGATGATTTCTCATGCTACGCAAGAGGCCAACTATTCACACCAGAGAGAATCCAGACCCAGGGAGGATGTGACAGACAGAGCCTAAGGAGTGGGCAAAAATGCAGCTCAAAGTCCTGGGCACCTGGAGAAAAGCAGGCAGCAGGTAATGGAAGTGTGTGAGGAGGGTGCACCCCTAAGCAGGCAGGATTGCAGGTGCCTCCATCCCTGCACTGCCACATGGATGGTTTTAAAGCAGAGCCAGTTACCATAGCAACAGCGCCTTCCAGAGCTGCCAGCCATCAGGATGCAGCTCCCGAGGAAGGTAAAGAACAAGGCTGACCCACCTCCATGGTAACCCCTCCAGCAGCACAAAGCCCTGTCCCAGGCCAGCTGTGCAGCTCCCAGCCCAGAGTTTTCCCTCTAAGGAGGAAGGCCAAGGGCTCTTCACTCAAGCTCCCAGTGAAAGCTGGATCAGCTGAACAGCAGCTCCTGATTTGCAGCAATGCTCAACCAATTTTTGGATTCCTAGGAAATTAAAACATACTGAGCTAAATTTTGTGATTTTGTGGGACAGGTCAGAAACGTGCAAAAGAATCCTCAGCAGAAAAGAACAGCGGGATCCCCCTTTTCTGACATATATCCAGACAAGTGCTTTTCTTTCCCCTTGCACCTGCCTTTTTGTCTTGCTTTTAACTATGACTACTTCTCTGCTGGTGCTTTTTGTTCTTACCCTCCCTTCCAGTGCTCCAGCAAAATCTTCTGCTTTGTAGGCATGATGCCAATTAAAACTGATGTTTACCAGCTCTAGTAGGGTTCATTTTCTTGCTTACACAGTTCACACTTTCTCCCAGAGAGAAAGTTGTGGAGGAGGGAGGCTGCTATTAGCAGGATTAAATGTCAGACACCTGAGAAAGCTGACACTGAAGAAATTATGGAGGCAGTTCTTCATGAACAGGTGGCTACATCATAAAAGCTCTTACACTTGGTGCTACCCAGCCCCAGGCTGGCAGCCTTGGTAGAAGGGCCAGTGGCCAAATGGGTCAGAGACCTCTCATGCCAGGCAGGCTTCTAGGTCTGGACTGAACTGTACTGCAATGACTGAGTCTACATCCTCACCAATGCCTGCTTCTGCTCCTTCTCTGTTGTCGTCTTATCTGTGCTGTGAATCTCACATCTTTCAGCAGGATAGAATTTGTCTTACATTGAACACGAGGGATAAAAAAATACAGGGAAATTGTTAGGCTCTGATAAACAAACATTTTCAGGAACAATTTCATCTTACTGACTGTGGAAATTTGTGACAGTTCTGAGCTCAGGCAAATCAAGCAAACTGCTCATTCTGATACTGTGAGAGAAAGCAGCAGCAGCCAGAGAAATGGAAAGATCGACAGTTAATTGGAAATGTTACATCTGCTGTTTATGCAAAAGGCATAAATATTTATATCCTGAAGGCTGACTTTTGGGTTTGCTCCTCAGCAGGAAGATATTTACATTTTGAATAAAGACTTTTTTCTTTCTCCTCAGTAAACGTGAGCAGTTTATTATTCCTTTAAACAGAAATCTGTAGCCAAGTCCTCCAGTCCTGTTAGTTACATGCATGCAGATTCCCTTGGCTTCAGCAGAAATTACAGGTGTGTGCAGATTGTGGCATCCATCTCCCTCGTTATTATAGACAGAGAGTAGTGAGACTGAAATGAAGGGGCAGGAACTGTGATCACAAAATGAAAAGGCAGAAAACGCACTGACAATTCAAAGGCACCTGAGATAATAAACTGCTTTTCTAAATCTGCTTTTGGTAGGAAAATAATCGAAGTTCACACCTTGAAAGATTTTGTAACACTAGCTGTTGATACAGAGCAAGGAAAGAAATACTTGAAAAATCGAAGTACAACACTATATTGAATTAAACTGCCTTCACCACAGTGTGATGAGTGAACCAGTAACAAAAGTATTTACATATGCAGTGATTTTAGAAAAGCCAGGGAAATATGCTGAACTACAGCAATATTAAGAAAACCAACTGAAAGTCTGTTACCCTGCAAACCATTTTGTGCCCTTTCTGCCCTCCACATTTCCTGTTTCTTTTTGCTTTTCCTTGCCCCTGTATGTACTGAGCCTGGCTTCATCTCCATCCCTGTCCTGTTCCATACTGCATTGCCCTCAGCTTGCTCACCCTCCTATCCTGTCTCCCATCCTGCTCCACTCTGTATTCTCATCTCTGCCTGCTTCCATCCTTGTTCTCTATCTCAAGCTTCACCTACTGTCCTACTCACCTCTTACTGCATTTTATTTTACCACATGTGGCTCCAGCCTCCTCCCTCACCCCTATCATTTCCCAATTTGAGGCTCTCCTGCTTCACCTTTCCCTATTACTCCATCTGTTCTTGTCATCTTCTCTCTCCATCTGCTCTCTTCTCTTCACCCAGTCCCTTGTGTCAGCCCTTGTGTCTGCCCCTATGACATTCTCAGAAGACCTCAAACCCACACATCTCTGTATGGATGCTGAAGCTGTTTCCCTTAGTCTCTTCTACAGCATCATTCATTTCTCATTTTAATCATTCCCTCTGATTAACTGTAACATTAAAGCTAAAAAAGAATTACAGATAAACAATATAACACTCTGGTGAGATGTAGGATATTGTGGATTCTTCTCTTTAGTACTTATCAAACACACTGGTCCACCCCTGAATGCCAGAAAACACATTGCAGTGCTGCCAGGCATCCAGCCACTGCTTGAGGATCTCAGACTTAGGCCTTGGACACATCAAACAGTGCTTCTTGCCCCCTATTTAATGATAAAAACTATGCCTCTTGCAGGGACTAGAGATTCTCCAAAGATCTGAGGTCATTATTTGAAAGCATTTGTATGAAACATGGTTAGCTTTATAGAAGGAGAGCCTGCTGTGAACGAGAGGGATACCTGACAGGAGTATTGATTTGTGCCTCTGTGGCACAGAGCTACCAGAAAAAGTGCAGAGCATTCACATTCCCAAAGGATCAGCAGACCCGGCCAAAGGTATGGTGGAATTTACTTTCACCTCCTTTCTAGCAATCACTGGATCATTTTCAATGACTTCTCCCTTGCCTCTCAAAAAGAAAAAAAAAAGGTGCATCGAGATTATGGGAGGATGTTTGCATTATCCTCTGTTTGCCCCTTCTTTCTGAAGTCCTAGAGTCTCACAGCAAGATTTTATTTTAGTTTAAGGGAATTTTTGTGTGTGTTTTAAAATGCTTTGTCCTCTGGGACTATTTTTTCTGGCTCACATCGTTTCTGCTTCCATGGCAACTACAGCTGGCTCAGATGTGCAGTTGCCATGGCAACTGTCTGGTCCTCCTTTCAAACAACGCATTGAAACAGGAATGATATTTGCATCCCCAATGCTATATGGAACAAATCTCTCTCACCACACATGGGGAAGACATAAGACAACTGTATAAAATCAGCACAAAATCCAATTTAAATCCTCTCACAGAGGGTTTTAGACAGCTGGCGATATGAGAGAATTGCAAAGAAATTGGGCTTTTCCACTGAAGGGCTTAGGGGGAGGCTGGCACTTGACTGGCATTTTCAAAGTCTGTTCTGGGCAAAGCAGTATGCTTGGAAATACCCACACGGGAAGAACACAAGATATTCCAGGAACAGCTAATTCATGTAAAAACTACCACATCTTACTTTCTGTAAGATCTCAAGATAAATTATATGCGTTAAGAAACACATGGTAAAATATACCTCAGTATTTCATCCTAAAGAACAGATCAAAGCTTGCATTACTCATGATTGTATCTTGGAGATGACTCCTGTTAGGATGCCTGGGACCCTCTTAGGTATGTACTGTTACAGATCTGCAGAATAATAACACATAGCTAGCTCATGTCCACCTCTCTGCATGTGTAGTCCCCCATACATCAGGTGGGAGGTGCCCTGCAGATGCATGGCAACACCACAAGGCACTGTAACTCTGCCTGCTCATCATGAGACATAGTACCAGAGGTGTGTTTCTCTTCTGGGACATTAGGCAAAAAGGTGACAATGACGGGATTTATTGTGTGGTATGTGCAAGGGCTTTGTCTTTAACTTCCTTGTGTCATCTACATGTGCCTTCATTCACTTTGTTATTTGTCTTCTTTGTTTTTCTTTTTTTCTATCTTGTTGCTACTGTTAGGACAAATCTTGAAGGAAGGCATAGACAGGTCTCTCTGCAAGGCTCTGCTGGTTCTGTCCTCTTCACTTGTCTTCCTTAGCTTCCCTAAGGATTTTGATGTTCATAACAGGTTAACAAAAGACAACAGCTGTGCAATGGAGTACTGTGGGGGAAATGAGTGTATTTCCTTGGGGAAGAAAGGAGTTGGCACCTTTCTTTTACACCATCAGCAGCTGTCCCTGTGCTGTCTTGGGCTTTGTCATGCTGCTGGGCTGAACATGATCTCCTTGGAGGGGTGCAGTTGAATCTGAATGTTTTGCTTTCCAGATGGGCACTGTTTTGGCTGCCTCGCTTGCAATAGTCACAGTCCAAAAGACTGAATTCCTGAATTAGTGCATGGCTTCGAGGTGAGGTAACTTTG